>CM055117.1:250326437-251576437 GCA_029206835.1 Rana muscosa | reverse complement strand
GATGTCCATAGTTGATCAATATAAAATCCTTTGCTGCAAAAAAACACCAAAAAGAGAAAACATAGGAATCATAAAGAAAGGAATAGGTAAAGAGGGGGGACTACAATAAGGAATGTGTCTCTATTTCCTCATTGAGTCCCCCCGGCGAGAGAGTGTTTAATAAATATATCCAGTAGGTCTCCTGCTGACATAAGCAGGAAGATCTCTGGGAATGGCCTCAATGATCCAGACTCTAAGGCCCACAGTGGATTTGCGATGAGTTTTAAAAAAATGAAGAGGGACACTGTGTTTGTCACAGCCCTTCTCAATGAAGCGCCTGTGTTAGCCAAAGCGTTGGCGCAGGGTGCGTATGGTCCTCCCCACATAGAAGAGGCCGCACGGACATGTCAGACAGTACACCACGTATTCACTTGAACAATTGTAAAAGTCCTTTATAGTGTATGCTTTATCCTGGATAGTAAAGTTGTTTTGCCCATGCTCAACAAATTTACAGGTGAGACATAATTTTTTCTTACATTGATACATTCCCACTAATGGGATTAAGGGAATGTATGGGACATTGGTTTGTGAAAAATTTCAGATTTTACTACGTGCTATTTTACTCTTTATGTTTTTTTGCTTTACGGTAGGAAATCTCGGGCTGTTGGGTAAGGGAAGAGCCCAAAAAGGGATCTCTGAGCAGAATGGACCAATGTTTAGCCATGATGTTCTCCATTTTTTATGACAGTCATGAAATTGGGTGGTGAATTCATGTGTTGTTTTGGGTTTCAAGGGTGGTTTTGAGGCCTGTTGGAGGAAGGCTTCTTGAACCAAAGCAGGTGGGTATCCTTTGTCATGAAATTTTTCTAAAAGGAGGTTGCCTTGTGTATGGTAGTCTTCATCTTTGGTGCAATTATGTCGAATCCTATGGAATTGACTCCTGGGTATATTTTGGATCCACCTGGGATGATGACTGCTTTGGTAGTGGATATAGGAATTCCCAGCGGTGGGTTTGACAAAGTTGGTGGCATGTATTTGGGATTCACTATGGAAGAGTTCGAGGTCTAAAAAGGCTAGTTTGTCAGGGTCCTTGACTTGTGTGAAAGAAAGCCCTAGGGAATTGTGGTTGCAATGTTTAACAAAGGACTCTACACTCTCTGTTGTGCCATCCCAGATGATAACAATATCATCAATATATCGTCCATAATAAATGATTTGGGCAGCAAAGGGGTTGTTGTGTGAGATATGCTGTAATTCCCAATAGCCCATAGTCAGGTTGGAGTAGCTTGGTGCGAAATTAGCTCCCATAGCAGTACCTCGGGATTGTAAATAAAAGGTGTGATCAAACTCAAAGTAATTGTGTTCTAAACAAAATTGTGTGGCCTCCAGAATGTAATGTGCCTGTCTCTGGTTAATGAGAGGGTCCTCAGAGAGGAAATGTTCTACTGCTCTGAGGCCTATAGCATGAGGAATGGAGATGTATAGGGATGTAAAATCCAGGGAGACCCACTGGTGGGTAGGTTCCCAAGTGTAAAATGAAAGCATGTCCAGTAAATGAGTACTATCTCTAATGTATGTGGGAAGGTTTTGTGCAAGGGGTTGGAGGAAACGGTCAATGTATATAGAGAAGCCGCTGGTGATGCTATCCATAGCGGCTACTATCGGGCGGCCTGGGGGGTTGGACTGGTCTTTATGAATTTTGGGTAAGTGGTAAAAGTAAGGGGTTTTCCGGAAACCCTGGATAAGAAATGATAGTTCAGCTTTGGAGATGATATTCTCTTCTAGGGCTCTTTTTGGCTAAACTGGTGGCTTTCATAGTGAATTCTGGTAATGGGTCATGGGTGAGTTTGGAGTATGTGTTGGCATCTGATAATAGTCTAAGGGATTCTGCCATGTAGTCAGAGCGATCCTGCACCACAATGCCACCTACCTTATCTGCTGCCTTTATAATAATGTTGTGATTCTTGGTTAGCTCATCAAGGGCTTTTTTCTCTGCTTTGGAGAGGTTGGATGTTTTCTTTGGGGCTGATTCACACATTTGAATTAGGTCAGTGTACATGACTTTGTAGAATGTTTGCAAGTAAGGGCCCTTTTTGTGTACTGGATTAAAAATGGACTTGGGTTTAAATTTAGTATGTTGGATTGGAGGGGAGGTTAAACAATGTTGGGTGTACAATTCCATGTCTGCAAAAGGGTTTTCTGTATAGGATACATCTGGGTCAATGCTGGCGCAGGAATCAGTGTCTGCCCCAAGGGCATCAGAGGTGGTGATTTCAATGATTTCCTCCGGAGGTGGTGGGTTGAGAGAGGATTTAATGTTGTAGAACCTTTTGACTGTCAGGTCTCTGATAAATTTGTTCAAATCTTTAAATAGCATGGGGGGCGTGGCGACCGAGCTCCAAGATGGAAGCCTAGCTGAGAGCTCCGCTCGGCCGCCGGAGAGATCCAGACACATCAGAGCCTCCAAGGCACATCCGCGGCTAGAAACAACACGGCCGGACTGCCAGAGGACAGGGGAATGACGAGGCGCAGAAAGAACCCGCCGATGCCACAAAAACTGACAAGCATCTTTGCGATGCAGCCCCGCGGGCTCCATCAAAATGGCGGCGGCTCGTCTGCGCAACAACAGGTGAAGGCCGCGATCCAAAGCAACGGACACGGAGAGCACCGTGTACAGTCCTCTCGTGACCCACTGCACAGCGGATCGTCCTCAGGCTCATCCAGCCCATCCACTCGGAGCCCAGCTAAGTCAAAGCCAAGGATGGACTCCCCTGTCAGGCGGATATGCACGCAGGACATGGAGGTAAGCGGGACACCAGGCACCACCGCTGCTCAGGCCCAACATACAGCTGACCCCATAGCGGACTTTCCTACTGCCGACAGGCCTATTTCAGACACTATGCTGAAGGAGATGCTGCTATCGCTCAGATCCTCCCTACAAACAGATTTAGTCAGAGGGATTAACCAGTGTCACAAGGAGGTACAGGCTATTGGGGTCAGAGTGGATAGAGTAGAGCAAAGGATGGACGAGTATACTGCTACATACAATAATATGGTGGACGCACATGCGGCCCAGGGAGAGGATATGGCGTGGCTAAAGGACAAGGTCGCTGACCTTGAGGACAGGTCAAGGAGGAATAATCTAAAGCTGCGAGGAGTACCAGAATCTATTCCAGCCACCCAACTCCTACAGTATGTCCACGCCTTGTTCTCCACCCTGGTTCCAGCTCTGAATGTGCAGGACCTCATAATAGACAGAATCCACAGGATTCCTAAACCGTCCTTCCTGCCAGAAGGCACCCCAAGGGACATACTAATGAGGGTCCACTTCTTCCATGTGAAGGAACAAATCATACAAGCAGCCCGCAGACCTGACACTGTCCCTCCGCAGTACGCAACCCTCCAATTGTTGCCAGATCTATCCAGGCACACACTACAGAGGCGTCGCAACCTGGCGACTATAACTAAGGCCCTGAGGAACCACAAAATCCTGCACAAATGGAAGTATCCGGCCACTCTTTCCATCACCCATAATGGGACCACAACTTCCGTAAACACATTGGAGGAAGGCCTTTCAACTCTGCGCCAATGGGGAATACTCCCAGACCAGGCCTCACAACTCAACCCTACTCCACAACCGCAGAGGCTTCAAAACGAATGGCAGGTGGTGTCACACAAATGCACCAATAAGAAACAAGCCAGCGGAGGCTCATAACAAAACCGCAAAATTATTCTTTTATCTCTCCGGTAAAAAGGAGTTTAAATTTATCCTCCTATAACCCCCGTTAACGAGTTCAGCAGTTATGTCTGCACGTGGATCCGTTGTAAGATCCCTTTTTACGCATTCAAAGATACTTTCTTACGTTTTTTGGTATCTCTTGTTTTTTCTTTTTCTTTTTTGTTTTCTACGTTACCTATTTTTTGCACACAGCAATCTTCATAGCAAGGAACGTCCACTACGTACAGAAGATGAGTCTCCTGCAGCCTCAGGCCTCAATGGAAAAGATGTTACGTCTCACACCCAGGGACACAGTGAGTATTTGCACTACGAGACCAGACGCTATACACTACAACACCACAAATGACTATCACATGTCTATCAATTAACGCAAAAGGCCTGAATCACCCGGCCAAGAGATTCTCGGTATGGAAGGAGGCCTGTAAGCACCGGGCTGACATTCTCTACGTACAGGAGACACACTTTCAGAAACAAAAAACCCCTAAATGCACTCACAGGGAATATCCACACGTGTTTTTGGCAGATACACCGGATAGCAAAAAAGGAGGAGTGATGCTAGCTTTAAGGAACTCTCTATCTTTCCAACTCAAAGAATCTTATATTGATGAAGGGGGCAGGTATATAATAGTAACTGGAGAAATCAACTCTAACCCGTACACACTGGTTACTTTATATGCCCCGAACACCCACCAAATCCGCTTCCTAAGGAAAGTGTTTAAAAGGACTAAGTCCATGCAATACGGCAATATCATCATAGGAGGCGACTTTAATCTAATATCAGATCCTATTTTGGACACTACTACGGATAGACCGAAGAGATCTGCTCACCTCCGTAATCTGCTACATACACAGGAACTGTTCGATGCATGGAGGTGCCTCCATGCCAACGAAAGAGATTACACTTTTTTCTCTACTAGACACTGCTCATATTCACGAATAGATATGTTTATCACTGACCAGTGGCTTTTGCAACGTGTTCAGGCAACACAAATATGGGGTATTACGTGGTCAGACCACGCAGCAGTATCTATGACTATTGCTGAAAAGGGTGTCTCCCCCTCATCCCATGTCTGGCGTTGCAATGTTAGGCTCTTACAAGAACCCCAAATTCTTCCAGTGATCTCTCAGCATCTCCAAGATTTTTTTCAATACAATTGCACACCACTGATAGATCCCTTCACGTTATGGAACGCTCATAAGGCGTATATGAGAGGCATATTAATACAGTTAGGGGCTAGGGAAAAGAAACGACATGCTGCCAAACTAAATCAAGTAATGTCTGACATTAATAGATTAGAAACCCACAATAAACAGTCTCCAACAACGGCAGTGGCAAATACACTATCTATGCTTAGAGAAAGTCTGAGAGAGATTCTCGCACAACAACACGACAAACATTTCAGACGCTTACAAGCGAATTCATACGCTAACGCAAATAGAGCAGGAAAATATCTGGCTAACAGAATTAAGGCTGCTCGCACAAAATCGAGAATTGCATACCTCCTTCATGATACCTTACACCACAAAATCACTAACCCACAAGACATAGCAAATCAATTTGCAGACTATTATGGGGCACTGTACAATTTACGTGATAATACGGCCACACAACAACCAACCACTGACACCATACAACACTTCTTACAGAAAATACAACTCCCGTCACTGACAGAGGACCAACTTAGGAAGTTGAACACACCTTTCTCCCCTCAGGAAATCGAACAGATTACATCGACATTGCCTAATGGCAAGTCACCGGGACCGGATGGTTTCGCAAACGAGTATTTTAAAACATTTAAAGAAATCATTGCTCCTCACTTACAGCGGGTATTCACAAAGGCGGAAGAAACTTCTGCTTTCCCACAAGAGATGCTGAGAGCCCACATTGTTACTTTACCAAAACCGGGGAAAGACCCTACTACACCAGCAAACTTTAGGCCGATATCTCTTCTTAATACCGACATAAAAATGTATTCAAAATTGCTAGCCAAGAGATTATCAGATATTATTCCGCTACTCATAAAACGTGATCAGATGGGATTTGTGAGGGGGAGACAAACCTCAGACGCTACTAGACGTATCATTAATATCATTCACCACGCTGTTAAAATGAGAGCGCCTTCTCTGCTGCTATCTATAGACGCAGAGAAGGCGTTCGATAGGGTCCACTGGACGTACATGGAAATGGTGTTGGCTAAATTCGGCTTTACAGGCCCGATTCTCAAGGCAATACTGGCTTTATATTCCTGTCCATCGGCACAAGTTTATGCTTCAGGTCTCCTATCCAAACAGTTCTGCATATCAAATGGCACACGCCAGGGTTGCCCTCTCTCCCCCACAATATTCAATCTTATGATTGAACCTCTGGCCGAATCCATTAGAGCACACAATGGCATCACAGGCTTCACTTTCGGATCTGACAAACACGTCATAAACTTATTTGCTGATGACGTTATACTCCTACTGACACACCCGAACTCCTCCCTCCCGCAGGCCCACCAAGTTCTAACCGACTTTGGCGCAGTATCTTATTATAAGGTCAACTTTACGAAGTCCCAGATTCTTAACTTAGGAGTTTCACATACTTCAAAACAATATCTGCAAAAGTCCCTACCCTACTCATGGAGCGCAAAGGGCATATCGTACCTAGGCATCACCCTAACTGACAATACTGCATCCTTAGCAGAGGCTAACTTTAAACCGCTAATAGGCAAAATTGAACTACAATTAATGGACATATCCAAGAGGGAGTTATCCTGGTTAGGTAAAATAGCGGCATTTAAAATGTCCATACTACCACAAATTCTCTATATTTTCCGCTCCCTATTGATCCCCGTACCGTCCCGCTACCTAAATACATTATCAAAAATTGTATGGAAATTCACATGGGGAGGTAAAAAAGCTAGGTGTTCACGGAACAACCTTCTTCCACATAGGAAGGTGGGGGGGGCGGGATTCACAGACATCCAAGACTACCTGTGGGCTACGAGACTTGACCAACTTAAACACTGGTTTCACGACACGGACAGCCCCCTATGGGTGGAAATAGAACGTTCGGCTATCCCGACCAGGAATACGACTACTTTTCTCATGGGCGACATATGGGAACCATGGGCAACTAAGGGGCTATCACCATCCGTACAAGTGTCTTTACAGGCATGGCGATTCCTACAGACACTAGATAGTGCTGATCTGCAGGAAATACAGTACGACTTCCCTATTGCACTCTTAGGGGCAAAAATACCTATGCTTCCAACCACGAGACTCCAGGCACTAGGAATTCAACATGTACAAGATTTATATATTGGACAAACACCAAAATCAATAAAGCAAATAGTGACTGACCACCACTTACCCAGCAATATGTTATTCTCCTGCATACGCATCTCCCACTTCTTAAGGGCACATTCTATACCAAAAATAAAACTTTCTGCTATAGCATGGCGTTTTTATACAAAAGCTCCTCAATCTGCTAAAGGCATTTCAATATTTAATAACCTCATCCATGATAAACATACTTTCAAGAAATCAGCTGCACTTAGGAAGTGGGAAACTGACCTCAACAAAACTTTTTCTGAAGAACAATGGACACGCGCCTTCAAGGAAATACACAAACATTCCCACTGTGTATCACATTGGGAAATGACGCTTAAACTTACTAACAGATGGCACTACACACCCTATAGGTTAGCAACCTTTTATCCGGCTTCATCGCCTCTATGCTGGAGGAAATGTGGTCACATAGGCAACCTATTGCACACCTTATGGACATGTCCTAGTGTGACAAGTCTATGGAACAATGTGTTCAGATTGATTTCATCAATCACTGGAATACTAACGACCCCAAACCCTGCATTAGCAATTCTTCACATTGGTGCAGATCAATATCCACAGGATCTCAGACCAATCGTCACCCATATACTGTTAGCCTCACGTACCCTTATTCTTAGAAACTGGAAAGAATCAGTGGCCATCAACCTCTCGGAAGTGATCAAGTTAGTTAACAGAAACCACACATTCGAACGCCTACTGGCTATTAAGTCCCTGAAGTGTAACAATTTTGACTCTAACTGGAGATTGTGGACTGATAAATACAAAATCTAGTAATTGTTTATTGCTATGTCAGTTTATAGTGTCTAAATGTTTCTTGCTATATACAGCTTATAGTGGATAACTTAGCTATATTAAACATGTTGTATTTGTACTTGTTAAACCCGAACAACACATGCGCGCTGTGTGTAATGTAATGAATGTATGTTTGTTATATACCTATTATACTTAATAAAGAACATTGAATAAAAATCTTTAAATAGCATGAAGGGGTTTGGGCGGGTGGTGGGTGCAAAGGTCAAACCTTTACTCAAAAGTGAGGTCTCCTCGGTGGATAGTATATGGGTGGATAGATTGAAAATCTTTATACTTTCCGTATTTTTCCTTTTAAGTTTTCCTCTGCCCCTTCCTCCTCTCCTACGTGCTTTCTTTTGGTGGTACAGGGTGGGGGGGGGCTGTCCCTAAAAAATCATCCTGGGTGATAGCTGGATTCATGATCACTGGGGAGCTGTTTAGTAAAACAGCAGAGGATCTGGCCTGATTAGACTGAGTGTCTGACTCAACCCTTATAATAAGAGGAGTATTGGGGCAGGATCTTATGGAGGTTGATTCCTCTGCGGGGTTAGATGTTGTGGGTGATTTTGGCACATGGTTAGTATCTACATGAGCACTGCCTGGTGGTAGAGGTGTTATTTTTGGCTTGTTGGTGGGCTGAAGGACTTTGGGTGTTTTTATATTTTTATTGGTCATTCGCCTGGGTTTGGGAGGGGGATGGGGAATGGTGGTGGATCTGGGATTGTTATGAATGTGCTGGGAGGGTGCTGTGGGGGATAAGCCTTCTAAGAGTGGCTTTGGTGCAGGCTCCCAGTGTGGAAGAACAGCAGATGCTTTTTTCCAGCAAAAAACCCTATTGTTGGTATAGTCACCAATGTCCCTTCTGAACTTTCCCAGCTTATTTGCAATGAGGTCATTTTCTTGCCTGATAGTGTTTCTTTTGAGAGTCCTAAGCCAGGTGTTGGGAAGCTGTGCGATACATTAAGAAATGTCATCGCACAGTTCCCTGATCCCGACCACTATGGTTTCATATTTCCTCTTCCTTTGTGTAATAATGATTTTAATCCATTTCTCTGTACAAAATTCAGATACAAAAGTCCATTCCTTGGACAAATCTGGGTCTAAAAATGAGCATTGCTTGAGAACTCTCAAGCCTCTGGGTGTAATTTTGTGTGAGAGATATTGTTCCAGAAAAAATCCATCCCACCAATGTTGGTTGGCGGAAGAGATTAAATCTTCTAATTTCAAAAACTTTTTACACAGAGGTTTTCCGTGGTAACCTGGGTAAGGGGAAGTGGGGCTGAAAAAGTTTGTTGGGAACAAAGAATAAAATTAATCTAAAATTTTGAATTTAGCTTTTTCAATTTCTATGATAAGTTCCATTATTGTGTATCAGTGCAAAAAAAAAAACAAAAAAAAAAGTTTTTAGTTTTAATTTAAGATATGTTTAAGAATTTAAAATGTTTTAAGTGATGACATCCAAACCAAGGTGCAGCTCGGAAAAGGGCACAACAGTTCAGTTCATAGAAAGAGGGGGGGGGGGGGGAATTCCGGCGCTCCTAGCGATGTGATGCCTTTAAAATGAATGTAATAGTGTCTCTAATGGCACTTCTAAGTCAATCTGTATATTAAAAAACAAGAGGAGGCAGCCATCCTCAGAGGGTGTCCATGTCCTCTGTCAGCAAGAAGTATAAGAAAGGAGGGGGTGGAGGCGCCAACTAAAATAATCCTACTGTGATAAATAATGTAAGTATAGTATATATACTTACAGGTTCATTTGCAAATGATGTCCATCGAGGATGGGGGTGTTCTGAGGTCTGTTGGTGCCGCTCTGCTAGCTCTGGCAAAGATCCCCTTGGCGGTGAGGTGTAGGAGATGTAGATTTTCGTTTACACTGGCTTCTCTGCAGTGTCACATGACAGGAAGCTCCACGCTATCCAGTCTGGAACGCGGAAGCGGAAGTGATGTCATACAGCAGGGCGGACCTCCAAACATAGAGTGGGAAGTTTCACAGGCTACGCGCTCGGGGCTCACAGCTCCTTCTACTGGCCTGTTTGCTCTCTGGAGGAGAGCAGTTTAAGTACATTGACAGGAAGTAGGAAGTCCGTGGCTGTGGAACCATAACAGCCAGCGGACCCACACTATGAAAAACAGTCTTTTATAATTAAAAACTATTGTTTTAATGGGAATATAAAGATTAAAAATGTGGATCAATATCATTTAAACATGAAATAACATTGCAATAAGAATACAAATTACAATTAAATAGTAATTCTGAGAAATTATGAGAAAAAAAAAGTGTTTTTAAAAATAGGAAAAACGCGCTGTACAAAAAAAGCAAGAAAATGAAAAAATTATAATAAGCAATGGGACACTTTGTTTATGGATAAAATTAGAATCAGATCTACGTAACACAACAAAAATGGGGGGGGGCTGAAGTGAGGGGGGAAAAAAGCGGTTTATATTATATGTATAAAGGAGCCGTAGATGAGGGCAAAGTTGGTAAACTATAAAATAGTTTTTAGAAGATGAATAATGAATAGAAAATACAACTAACAAATAAAAGGAAATACAAATATATTATAAACAAAAGATTTTATGGAAAAAATTGAGAGGAAAAATTAATTATATTGGGTGGTGTTTGTATATTTTGGACAGGTAGTCACTTACTATACATGTGACAGAGTACCGTCCCCAGATAACAAGTGACCCGATGTCCATAGTTGATCAATATAAAATCCTTCGCTGCAAAAAAACACCAAAAAGAGAAAACATGGAAATCATAAAGAAAGGAATAGGTAAAGAGGGGGGACTACAATAAGGAATGTGTCTCTATTTCCTCGTTGAGTCCCCCCGGCGAGAGAGTGTTTAATGAATATATCCAGTAGGTCTCCTGCTGACATAAGCGTTTGAAGCGTTCTGCAGCAGGAAGATCTCTGGGAATGGCCTCAATGACCCAGACTCTAAGGCCCACAGTGGATTTGCGATGTGTTTTCAAAAAATGAAGCGGGACACTGTGTTTGTCACAGCCCTTCTCAATGAAGCGCCTGTGTTCGCCAAAGCGTTGGCGCAGGGTGCGTATGGTCCTGCCCACATAGAAGAGGCCGCACGGACATGTCAGACAGTACACCACGTACTCACTTGAACAATTGTAAAATTCCTTTATAGTGTATGCTTTACCCTGGATAGTAAAGTTGTTTTGCCCATGCACAACAAATTTACAGGTGAGACATTATTTTTTCTTACATTGATACATTCCTACTAATGGGATTAAGGGAATGTATGGGACAGAGGTGGGTGAAACATTTCGGATTTTACTACGTGCTATTTTACTCTTTATGTTTTTTGCTTTAGGAAACCTTGGGTTGTTGGGTAAGGGAAGAGCCCAAAAAAGGGATCTCTGAGCAGGATGGACCAATGTTTAGCCATGATGTTCTCCAGTGTATTTAGTATATACAGTGGGGTCAAAATGATCACAAGAACGGTAATTAGTAATAAACGAATACACCCTCCCCATCTAAAGTTCCCCATCAGGTCCCCTCAGCCAACGACGTAGGTGTAAGGCTGAGGACCTAATGCGGAACGTGAGAAGGGGCGGGTCTATTCATGTATTACACTGTGGAGGAAGTTTCCCAGCAGGTCCGCCCCCTCGTATGTCAGACCCCGCCTACGTCATTGGATGAGCGGACCCGATGGGGAACTTCCCCTGCAGTATAATAAATGAATAGACCCGCCCCTTCTCACATTCCGCATCAGGTCCTCAGCCTTACACCTACGTCATTGGCTGAGCGGACCTGATGGGGAACTTTAGAAGGGGCTGGTCTATTCATTTATTACACTGCGGAGGAAGTTCCCCATCAGGTCCGCTCAGGCTCAGCCAATGACGTTTCGTGTGGACAGCGCTGGACATCGGATTGCCGTGGGACACTGGAGTTCATCGCTGGAATGTTTTTTTTCTATTTTTTATTTTTTTATTTTTAATAAAGGACTTTCCCAACGGTGTCTGTTTTTTTTTTAAATTTTTTACACATTCTTTGTGAAATGGTAGGGGTACAATGTACCCCATTTCCAATTCACATAGGGGGCGGGATCTGGGGTTCCCCTTTGTTAAAGGGGTCTTACAGATTCCGATAATCCACCCGCCCGCCCGACCTGAAGGGCCTGGTATGGATATTTGGGGGGAACCGCACGCACTTTTTTTTTAATTTGCAGCAGGGTTCCCCTTAATATCCATACCAGACCTGAAGGGCCTGGTAATTGAATTTGGGGGAACACCCACGCATTTTTATTTTTTATCAATGACTTTTCTATGTATTGCCGGGAGCCAACAATTCATTATAGCCGCGAGTGAGTTTTAAATGACTTTTTTTCCTTCAGAAATGACACTTTGTGCAGGGACAGTTCTAATCACGGGAAACAAGCACTGCTTTACAGGCATACTATACACACACACCCTAGGTACGAAATTTAAAGGAATATTTCACTTTTATTGTTTCACTTTAAGCATTATTAAAATCACTGCTCCCGAAAAAACGGCCGTTTTAAAAAAAAAAAATTGCATTGATACATGTCCCCTGGGGCAGGACCCAGGTCACCAAACACTTTTTATGACAATAACTTGCATATAAGCCTTTAAAATTAGCACTTTAGATTTCTCCCATAGACTTTTCGAATTTGCCACGAACACCCCAAATTGTTCGCTGTTCGAGTCAAACATGAGTTCGGCTCGAACTCGAAGCTCATCCCTACCGCTGGTCATATAATGCCAGTGCTCGGCTGGCTGACCTCCAAAAGGAATTGAACCTGCCCAAGAACCGCCTAATCTGTGACATGCCCACCAGGTGGAACTCAACGTTGGCCATGCTGCAGAGGCTGCACTCGGAGCAGAGGGCCATCAATGAGTACCTGTGCGACTATGGCACCAGGACAGGGTCAGGGGAGCTTTTTTTTTTTGCCACACCAGTGGGTCATCATCAGGGATGCATGCACTGTCCTGTCATCATTTTAGGAGGCCACGAGGATGGTGAGCAGTGACAGCGCATGCATCAGTGATACTGTCCCTCTTGTCCACCTGTTGGAGCACACGCTGCGTGGAATAATGGATAGGGCACTTGAGGCAGGAAGAGGAGGACTTTCTTACCTCTCAAGGCCCCCTTCATCCAGACAGTGTTCCTGCGGGCCCGCCGATCACACAGGAAGAGGACAAGGAGGAGGGGGAGGAGGAGGAGGATTGTGTCAGCATGGAGGTGGCGTCTAGCACTCAGCATCAGCAGCAGTCTTCAAGGGATCATTTACAGTCCCCAGAAACCCATGGACTTGTACGTGGCTGGGAGGAGGTGGCTGCGGATCATGTCGTCCTTAGTGACCCTACGCTGCATGGCCTCCCTGATCCTGCAAAGCCTGCGAAAGGATCCTCATATTCGTGGTATCAAGGAGAGGGATTATTACTGGCTGGCAACCCTCCTTGATCCACATTACAAGGGTAAGGTTGCGGACCTTATCCAGCCGTCGCATAGGGAGCAGAGGATGAAACATTTTCGAGAGGCCTTGCAGAAAGGTTTGTGCAACGCGTTTCCAGAGCCTGGGAGGTTACAAATTCCTGGTCCTGGACAATGTGTTGCTGAGGCTTCGGTCAGTCAAAGAAGGAGCGGTGGAGAAGGGGGCCGTCTGACCGATGCGTTCAGACCATTTTTTAGTCTGCAGCCCCAAGGTATGATCGGTTCCAGCAACCATCGCCAGCGTCTGATTCACATGGTGCAGGAATACCTAGGGGCAAGATAAGACTTGGACACCTTTCCCACCGAAAATCCTCTGGGTTACTGGGTCTTCAGGATGGATCACTGGCCAGAGCTTGCACAGTATGCAATTGAGCTACTGGCCTGTCCTGCATCCAGCATTCTTTCGGAACGCACATTCAGTGCTGCTGGAGGCTTTGTAACCGATCACAGGGTGCGCCTGTCCACCGACTCGGTTGATCGGCTGACCTTCATAAAAATTAATCATTCTTGGATCACCAGTTACCAAACACCTGATGCTGATATTACCGAATAATTGTTTTTTGAATGTGAGATCCCTTCAAGACTGCCTATGCTGATGCTGAATGACTATCCTGTTATGCTAAGTTACTATCCTCTTCCTCCTCAATTTTCATGTTTATAGCTTGTAAGAACATTTTTGGTTCTGGGCACCGCCACCAGTGGCTAAAGCCCAATTTTTCTGCCCCTGTTTAACAGGGGCGTGTAATTAAAATTTTTGCTGCAATACTTTGCAGCAGGGCTCATTCCTGTGCTCCAACTAGAGTATCTGTGAGGGGTTGCAGTGTTGTGGCCCCCATTACCAGTGCCTAAGGCCCAATTTTTCTGCCCCTTTTTAACAGGTAGTGTAATTACAATTTTTGCTGTAATACTTTGCAGCAGGGCTCATTCCTGTGCTCCAACTAGAGTATCTGTGAGGTGTTGCAGTGTTGTGGCACCAGCACCAGTGCCTAAGGCCCAATTTTTCTGCCCCTGTTTAACGGGGCGTGTAATTACAATTTTTGCTGTAATACTTTGCAGCAGGGCTCATTCCTGCGCTCCAACTATAGTATCTGTGAGGGGTTGCAGTGTTGTGGCACCAGTGCCTAAGGCCCAATTTTTTGCCCCTGTTTAACAGGGGTGTGTAATTGCAATTTTTGCTGCAATACTTTGCAGCAGGGCTCATTCATGCGCTCCAACTATAGTATCTGTGAGGACTTACAGTGTTGTGGCACCAGCACCACCACCACCACCAAAGGCCCAATTTTTCTGCCACTGTTTAACAGTGGCATGTAATTACAATTCTTGATATAAAAGTTCACAGCAGGGCGTTCCAGCGCCCACCAAGAGTAACTGTGAGGGCTTACAGTACATAGGGCAGGCCCCTACTTTCAAACATCTGACTTTCAAATGACTCCTACTTACAAACAGAGGGAGACAACAGGAAGTGAGAGGAAATCTAGCCCTAGGAAGGGAAATTATGTCCTGTAAGAGTTAATATGGGAAAAACGTGTTTCCTCTCCACTGATGCTTTATCACCAATCCTTGTTTCACTAGAAACCCCAAATTTTCAAAATTCAATTGTCATTGGGACAGAAAGTGAGGTGAAATCAGGTGCACAGACAGCAAAACAAATGTTACAGGGGTGATAACCCTTCCCTATGTTTTCCAAAAAGCTTAAAAATTGATTTTTTTGGCTGGAGCTACACTTTAAAAATGTACAAGTTCAAAATTACAAACAGATTCTACTTAAGAACAAACCTACAGTCCCTGTCTTGTTTGCACCGCCTGTATACAGCTGTTCATAGTATATAGGGCCTGGGGGCCCCACGCCTTTCCTTTTTTTAATTTGGGTGCAGGGTTCCCCTTAATATCCATACAAGACCCAAATGGGCTGGTAATGGGCTGGGGGGGTACCCATGCCGTTTTTCTCAATGATTTTCATCCATATTGCCGGGACCACACATTACTTTAAAGCCGCAAGCAGTTTTAAATGACCTTCATTCCTTTAGAAATGTCATTTTGTGCAGGGACAGTTCTAAACACGGGAAACACACGCCACTTTACAGGCATACTATAGACACCCCCCAGGCACGATATTTAAAGGAATATTTCACTTTTATTTTTCCACTTTAAGCATCATTAACCACTTAATCCCCGGACCAATACGCAGCATAAAGACCAGGCCCCTTTTGCGATTCGGCACTGCATCGCTTTAACTGACAATTGTGCGGTCCTGCGACGTGGCTCCCAAACAAAATGGATGTCCTTTTTTTCCCACAAATAGAGCTTTCTTTTGGTGGTATTTGATCACCTATTTTTTGCGCTATAAACAAAAATAGAGCGACAATTTTGAAAAAAATTCAATATTTTTTACTTTTTGCTATAATAAATATCCCCAAAAAATATATAAAAACATATTTTTTCCCTCAGTTTAGGCGATAGGTATTCTTCTACATATTTTTGGTAAAAAAAATCGCAATCGGCGTTTATTGATTGGTTTGCGCAAAAATTATAGCGTTTACAAAATAGGGGATAGTTTTATGGCATTTTTATAATTTATTTTTTTACTAGTAATGGCGGCGATCAGCGATTTTTTTCATGACTGTGACATTATGGCGGACACATCGGACACTTTTGACACATTTTTGGGACCATTGTCATTTTTACAGCGATCAGTGCAATAAAAATGCACTAGTTACTGTAAATATGACACTGGCAGTGAAGGGGTTAACCACTAGGGGCGCTGAAGGGGTTAAGTGTGCCTAGGGGCATGTTTTTAACTGAGGGGGGTGTGTCTACGAGTGACACATCACCGATCTCCGCTCTGATTACACAGAGCGGAGATCGGTGACAGTGTCAGTAGGTGAGCGGAGAGATGTTGTGTTTACACTAACATCTCCCCACTCCATCCCTTCGTGAGACAATCGTGGGGATCCCCGCGGCGTTCGAGACTGCAGGGTCGCGAGCACGTGCGCGACCACACGGCAGGCAGGTAAAGGGGACGTACAGGTACGTGATTGTGCCTGTATGTGCCATTCTGCCGACGTATATATGCCGTGAGCAGTCCTTAACCACTTAACGACCGCCCACCGCCGATTTACGTCGGCAGAATGGCACCGACAGGCAGAATCACGTAGATCTACGTGATCGCCTTTGTGCAGTTGGGGGGTCCATCCGGACCCCCCTTCACTGCAGTGAGCGGCCGTTAAGTGTTCGGGAGCGATCAGGCATGAGGGGGCGGCCGCTCGATTCCGCCCCCCCCTCGCGATCGCTCCCGGCCAATGAAAATGCTTCCTCCGCCATGTGATGTAAACACAGGCTGGAGGAAGTGATGTCATCTCCCTCGCCGCGGTCTTTTCGTTCCCGGCGCCGAGGAGAGAAGACAGAGGTTAGTGCTCCAACAGTCCACTGACACGTAGGTACACATAGGCACACAAATCACCCCCCAGTCACCCCCAGGTCACCCCAAAGCCCCCAATCACAGTGTCACTGATTGCAGTGATCATTTATTTTACTGATCACTGCATTTAGTGTCATCTGTGATTGTAAAAAGTTGCAGGGCAGTTAGGATTAGGCCCCTTTAGGTCCAGGGTAGCCCCCTAACCCCCCCTAATAAAGGTTTAACCCCTTGATCACCCCCAGGTAACCCTTTCACCCCCTAACTTCAGCGTCACTAAGCGATTGTTTTTCCGATCGCTGTATTCGTGTCGCTGGTGTTTTAGATAGGCAGTTATTTTTTTTTAGGTTCGCCGCAGGTTTTTATTAGTGTCAGGTACCCCCATATATTATTTTAACCCCCTGATTGCCCCTAGAGTTAACCCTTTCACCAGTGATCGCCGTATAAGCGTCACTGGTGTCACTGGTTAGCCAGTAAGTTATTTAGTTATTTAGGTTACCCGTCAGGTTTTTATATAGCGTCGGGTACCCCCATATTTAACCTAATAAAGGTTTTAACCCCCTGATTGCCCCTAGTTAACCCTTTCACCAGTGATCACCATATAAAGGTTACGGGTGACGCTGGTTGATTAGTTTGCTTTTTATAGCATCAGGGCACCCGCCGTATATAACCCAATAAAGGTTTAACCCCCCTGATCGCCCGGCGGGTGAGATCAATTAGGTTTTATTGCCAGAGAGGGTCTGCGTCGCCCCAGGCAGTGTTAGGTTAGTGCCAGTAACGCTAACACCCACGCGCAAAGCATACACCCCCCTTAGTGGTATAGTATCTGATCAGATCTATACTAGCATCCCCAGCGGTTTAGGGTTCCCAAAAACGCAGTGTTAGCGGGATCAGCCCAGATACCTGCTAGCGCCTGCGTTTAGCCCCTCCGCCCAGCCCAGCCCAGCCCACCCAAGTGCAGTATCGATCGATCACTGTCACTTACCAAACACAACACACATAACTGCAGCGTTCGCAGAGACAGGCCTGATCCCTGCGATCGCTAACAGTTTTTTTGTAGCGTTTGATATATTTGCTGACGACAGTCAGGTGCTTTTTTTCCTGTGAATCTTACTAGTGTACCCCTAAATTTAGAGCCCAAAATGGCAAGACGAAGGTACACTAGTAAAGAGGCCTACGAGATTCTGAGCATGACAGATAGTGAAGAGGAGGTCACGTATCTGTCAGATTCAGGCTCAGAATATCTTCCCGTAGAAGACAGTGACGTCAGCGGCCCCACGTCAGATAGCTCTGACGACGAAGTTGAGGTCCCTGCTAAGGTCAGGTGTACCCGATCCAGATCTTCTGAGGTTGTTGAGGAGCAAGAACCGCAGGTCTCTCGTATCATGGAGCAGAGTAGTACTAGCGCCGCTATTCCTTCTGGTGAACTGGCAAGCACCAGCGGCCTAGTACAGCCTGGACGTACATCCAGCACTGCAGTAACACTTGGTGACGTGGCGAGTCCCATAAGTGCAGTTCAAGCTGGCGAGGTGGCAAGCACAAGTAGTGTCCCGCTGCAACCAAGAAGACAAAGGCAGGCCCGTCGTGCCCATACTGCCCTTCCTGCAGAATTTGCCTATCCTGATTGGGTCCCCACCACTTCTGCAGAACCCGTACTTCCCCCATTCACTGCCCAACCCGGTATTCAGGTGGAAACAGCTGATTTTATTCCAATTGATTTTTATTCGCTGTTTTTCACGGAAGATCTCTATAGATCTATTGTGGACCAGAGTAATTTATATGCTGGTCAATTTATCGCCGCTAACCCCCAGTTGCCTAAAATTGCCAGAAATTGGAAACCAATTACGGTTTCCGAATTTAAGACCTTTCTGGGCCTTTCCCTCAACATGGGCACACATAAATTTCCGTCATTGCGTGCTTATTGGTCCACGCACCCAATTGACCACATGCCCGTGTTCTCTGCCTCCATGTCCAGGGCACGATACGAGCAGATTTTGCGGTTCATGCACTTCAACGACAATGAACTTTGTCGTCCACGTGGGGACCCTGAATACGACCGGCTCTATAAAATTCGGCCCCTCATAAACCACTTCAACGAACGTTTTGCAGCCTTGTTTACTCCCGATCAAGTTGTCTGCGTTGATGAGTCCCTGATAAAATTTTCTGGCCGCTTGTCTTTCAAGCAGTACCTTCCCAGCAAGCGTGCCAGATACGGGGTCAAGCTCTACAAGTTCTGTGACAGGGCAACAGGCTATGTAGTGAACTTTACGGTTTATGAGGGAAAAGATAGTCAGATTGAGTCGGTCAACTGCCCGGATTACATTGGGAGCGCTGGCAAGATAGTGTGGAACTTGGTGTCACCCTTATTCGGAAAGGGGTACCACTTGTATGTGGACAATTATTACACGAGCGTGCCACTGTTTAGTCACTTGTTTGATCATCAGATTGGAGCATGTGGCACCGTGCGACCTAATCGCCGGGGCTTTCCCCAGCGGCTTGTAGATGCCCGTCTTAGGCTGGGGGAGAGAGCCTGCTTGAAGTGTAATAACTTGCTCGCTATGAAGTGGAGGGACAATAAGAATGTTTTCCTTCTTACCTCCCTTCATGCAGACACGACAGTCCAAATTCGTACGGCGACTGGTGTTGTGGAGAAACCCCTCTGTGTCCACGAATATAACCAAAATATGGGAGGGGTGGACCTCAACGACCAGTTGATGGCGCCGTATCTAATTGACCGTAAGGCGAGACGCTGGTACAAAAAAGTGTCTCTATCATTATTCCAATTGGCTTTGCTGAACGCTCATGTGCTATACAGAGCTTCAGGCGGGACGTTATCTCTTCTAAAATTCCAGAATGAGATAGTCACAGAACTCCTGTATCCAGGCGGTTCTGCACCTCACCATCCCCAACCAAATGCAGTAAGCCGGCTGCATGAGAGGCATTATTCGTATGTCCTCCCGAGTACCCCTACCCAAAGCCACCCCCAAAAAAGATGTCGTGTCTGTAGCAAGCGCGGATTTAGGCGTGACACCCGTAGTTTTTGTCCACTCTGTCCTGACAAGCCTGGTCTTTGCCAAGGTGAATGTTTTGAACGCTACCACTCAAAAGTGAAGTTTTAGCGTAGGGTACAGCATTTCACAGACAAGGACACACTTACACAGGGTCTCCCAAGATGCCATTACATTTTGAGAGACCCGAACCATTACAGTTGTAAAGTTACAAAAAAAAGTGTAAAAAAGAAAAAAAAAACGTAAAAAACAAAACACAAAAAAAATATAAAATAAAAAAACCAAAAATAGTTGTCGTTTTATTGTTCTCTCTCTCTCTATTTTCTCTCTATTGTTCTGCTCTTTTTTACTGTATTCTATTCTGCAATGTTTTATCATGCTTGCTTTTCAGGTATGTAATTTTTTGTTTTCAGGTGCGCCATTCAACTGCAGCGCGGAATTATTTATCTTGACAGCAACAGCGTTTGCTCCCACGATACATAAAGCCGTGACTCCAACGCTGTAGGAGGTGATTTCACCACCACAGTTAAAAAAAAGAGCATATATGCCGAAGCATGGGGGCAGCAGAGGCGGAGGAGCGATTTTGCTCCTAATGCCGCGTATATACGGTCGAAATTCCAACGGAGGCTTGCCCGTGGAAAAGTCAGACCGTGTGTACGCGGCATAACCTTTTATGCCGCGTACATACGGTCGAAATTCCGACGAAGGCTTGACCGTGTGTACGCGGCATAACTTTTTTGCGGGAGGATGCCCCCATGCTTCGGCATATATGCCCATCATTAGAAGTGGGTGGATGAAGGGAGGTATTCTAATGGTGGGCATACCCACCAATCAATCTCTTTTTTTCGTTCAGCCAATAGGCTGTATGAAAAAAAAGATTACAATACATGTCCAACAAGGACCAGCAACGTACTGGTATGTTGCTGGACTTTGAATGTTTATACCAGAATGATGCCTGCGGGTTTAGGTATCATCTTGGTGTCATTCTTTTCAGCCAGCAGCCGGCTTTCATGTAAAAGCAATTCTAGCAGATAATTAGCCTCTAGACTGCTTTTACAAGCAGTGGGAGGGAATGTCCCCCCCCGGATATAAAAAGCGCCATTGGGAAATTGGGAAAGCATTTTATCACACCGATCTTGGTGTGGTCAGATGCTTTGAGGGCAGAGGAAAGATCTAGGGTCTAACCCCCCCAATTTTTTTCAAAAAAAGAGTACCTGTCACTACTTATTGCTATCATAGGGGATATTTACATTCCCTGAGATAACGATAAAAATGGTAAAAAAATAAAATATGGAAGGCACAGTTTAAAAATAAAATAAAAAAGCCAAATAAATAATAAAAAAAAAAAAAAAAAAGCACCGCTGTCCCCCCTGCTCTTGCGCAAAGGCGAACGCAAGCGTCGGTCTAGCGTCATATGTAAACAGCAATTGCATCATGCATGTGAGGTATCACTGTGAAGGTCAGATCGAGGGCAGTCATTTTAGCAGTAGACCTCCTCTGTAAATCTAACGTGGTAACCTGTAAAGGCTTTTAAATGCTTTTAAAAATGAATGTAGTTTGTCGCCGCTGCGCGTTTGTGCGCAATTTTAAAGCATGTCGTGTTTGGTATCCATGTACTCGGCCTATGATCATCTTTTTTATTTCATCAAACATTTGGGCAATATAGTGTTTTTTAGTGCATTAAAAATAAAAAAGTGTGTTTTTCCCCCAAAAAATGCGTTTGAAAAATCGCTGCGCAAATACTGTGTGGAAAAAAAAAATGCAACACCCACTATTTTAATCTGTAGGGCCTTTGCTTTAAAAAAAATATATAATGTTTGGGGGTTCAACATAATTTTCTTGCAAAAATTTTTTTTTTTCATGTAAACAAAAAGTGTCAGAAAGGGCTTTGTCTTCAAGTGGTTAGAAGAGTGGATGATGTGTGACATAAGCTTCCTAATGTTGTGCATAAATTGCCAGGACAGTTCAAAACCCCCCAAATGACCCCATTTTGTAAAGTAGACACCTCAAGCTATTTGCTGAGAGGCATGTTGAGCCCATTGATTTTTTTTTTTTTTGTCCCAAGTGATTGAATAATGACCAAAAAAAATAAAAAATTTCAAAAAGTTGTCACTAAATTATATATTGCTCAAACATGCCATGGGCATATGTGGAATTACACCCCAAAATACATTCTGTTGCTTCTCCTGAGTACGGGGATACCACATGTGTGGGACTTTTTGGGAGCCTAGTCGCGTACGGGACCCCAAAAACCAAGCACCGCCTTCAGGATTTCTATGGGTGTAAATTTTTGATTTCACTCCTCACTGCCTATCACAGTTTCGGAGGCCATGGAATGCCCAGATGGCACAAAACCCCCCCAAATGACCCCATTTTGGAAAGTAGACACCCCAAGCTATTTGCTGAGAGGTATGTTGAGTATTTTGCAGATCTCACTTTTTGTCACAAAGTTTTGAAAATGTAAAAAAAGAAAAAAAAAAAGAAAAAAAAATGTCTTTCTTAATTTTCAAAAACAAATGAGAGCTGTAAAATACTCACCATGCCTCTCAGCAAATAGCTTGGGGTGTCTACTTTCCAAAATGGGGTCATTTGTGGGGGTTTTGGGCTATTTTGACATTTTATGGCCTTCAAAACTGTGATAGGTAGTGAGGAGTGAAATCAAAAATTTATGCCCTTAGAAACCTTGAAGGCGGTGCTTGGTTTTTGGGGTCCCGTACGCGGCTAGGCTCCCAAAAAGTCCCACACATGTGGTATCCCCGTACTCAGGAGAAGCAGCAGAATGTATTTTGGGGTGTAATTTCACATATAACCATGGCATGTGTGAGCAATATATCATTTAGTGACAACTTTTTGTACATTTTTTTTTTCTTTTTGTCATTATTCAATCATTTGGGACAAAAAAAAATATTCAATGGGCTCAACATGCCTCTCAGCAAATAGCTTGGGGTGTCTACTTTCCAAAATGGGGTCATTTGGGGGGGTTTTGTGCCATCTTGGCATTTTATGGCCTTCAAAACTGTGATAGGTAGTGAGGAGCGAAATCAAAAATGTATGCCCTTAGAAACCTTGAAGGCGGTGCTTGGTTTTTGGGGTCCCGTACGCGGCTAGGCTCCCAAAAAGTCCCACACATGTGGTATCCCCGTACTCAGGAGAAGCAGCAGAATGTATTTTGGGGTGTAATTTCACATATGCCCATGGCATGTGTGAGCAATATATCATTTAGTGACAACTTTGTGCAAAAAAAAAAAAGTTTGTCATATTCCCGCAACCTGTGGCAAAATATAAAATATTCCATGGACTCAACATGCCTCTCAGCAAATAGCTTGGGGTGTCTACTTTCCAAAATGGGGTAATTTGGGGGGGTTTTGTGCTATTTTGGCATTTTATGGCCTTCGAAACTGTGATAGGTAGTGAGGAGTGAAATCAAAAATTTACGCCCTTAGAAATCCTGAAGGCGGTGCTTGGATTTTGGGGCCCTGTACGCGGCTAGGCTCCCAAAAAGTCCCACACATGTGGTATCCCCGTACTCAGGAAAAGCAGCAGAATGTATTTTGGGGTGCAATTCCACATATAACCATGGCATGTGTGAGCAATATATCATTTAGTGACAACTTTTTGTACATTTTTTTTTTCTTTTTGTCATTATTCAATCATTTGGGACAAAAAAAAAATATTCAATGGGGTCAACATGCCTCTCAGCAAATAGCTTGGGGTGTCTACTTTCCAAAATGGGGTCATTTGGGGGGGTTTTGTGCCATCTTGGCATTTTATGGCCTTCAAAACTGTGATAGGTAGTGAGGAGTAAAATCAAAAATTTATGCCCTTAGAAACCTTGAAGGCGGTGCTTGGTTTTTGGGGTCCCGTACGCGGCTAGGCTCCCAAAAAGTCCCACACATGTGGTATCCCCATACTCAGGAGAAGTAGCAGAATGTATTTTGGGGTGTAATTTCACATATGCCCATGGCATGTGTGAGCAATATATCATTTAGTGACAACTTTGTGCAAAAAAAAAAAGTTTGTCATATTCCCGCAACTTGTGGCAAAATATAAAATATTCCATGGACTGAACATGCCTCTCAGTAAATAGCTTGGGGTGTCTACTTTCCAAAATGGGGTCACTTGGGGGGGTTTTGTGCTATTTTGGCATTTTATGGCCTTCGAAACTGTGATAGGTAGTGAGGAGTGAAATCAAAAATTTGTGCCCTTAGAAATCCTGAAGGCGGTGCTTGGTTTCCGGGGTCCCGTACGTGGCTAGGCTCCTAAAAAGTCCCACACATGTGGTATCCCCGTACTCAGGAGAAGCAGCAGAATGTATTTTGGGGTGCAATTCCACATATAACCATGGCATGTGTGAGCAATATATCATTTATTGACAACTTTTTGTAATTTTTTTATTTTTTTTGTCATTATTCAATCACTTGGGACAAAAAAAAAAAATATTCAATGGGCTCAACATGCCTCTCAGCAATTTCCTTGGGGTGTCTACTTTCCAAAATGGGGTCATTTGGGGGGGTTTTGTACTGCCCTGCCATTTTAGCACCTCAAGAAATGAGATAGGCAGTCATAAATTTAAAGCTGTGTAAATTTCAGAAAATGTACCCTAGTTTGTAAACGCTATAACTTTTGCGCAAACCAATAAATATACACTTATTGACATTTTTTTTACTAAAGACATGTGGCTGAATACATTTTGGCCTAAATGTATGTCTAAAATTGAGTTTATTCGATTTTTCTTATAACAAAAAGTAGAAAATATCATTTTTTTTCAAAATTTTCGGTCTTTTTCTGTTTATATCGCAAAAAATAAAAATCGCAGAGGCAATCAAATACCATTAAAAGAAAGCTCTATTTGTGGGAAGAAAAGGACGCAAATTTCATTTGGGTACAACATTGCATGTCCTGCACAATTTACAGTTAAAGCAGCGCAGTGCCGAATCCCAAAAACAGGCCTGGTCCTAATGGCCCGAAATGGTCCGGGGCTTAAGTGGTTAAGTGGTTAAAATCACTGCTCCTGAAAAAAACGTCTGTTTTTAAAACTTTTTTTTTGCATTGATACATGTCCCCTGGGGCAGGACCCGGGTCCCCAAACCCATTTTAGGACAATAACTTGCATATTACCCTTTAAAATTCACACTTTTGATTTCTCACGTTCGAGTCCCATAGACTTTAACGGTGTTCGAAAGTTTGCGCAAACTTTCATTCCGTTCGCATGTTCTGGATGTGAACCAAACCGGGGGGTGTTCGGCTCATCCCTAGTCTGCACATAACTATGTGCCTATGCACATTTGGTCTATCCTGACAACAGGTCTGGCTAATAGGAATTCTCCACCTGATCATAACTATGCATCTGGGTATATTTTGTCTTTCCTCACAGTCCCTTAGTTCTCTCGGTGCCCCTCAGTTCTCACAGTCCCCCTTAATTCCCACTCCCCTCAGTTCTTACAGTGCCCATAAGTTCTCATAAAGCAATTCTGCAAGGCAGCACCCACTTCATACCTGTGGCTTAATTGAGCTCAGCTAAAATGATCTTAAAGGTTTTTTTTTTTTTTTTCTCAAGCTGAAATAAATCAGATTGCGCTACTGCTGCTATATATAACCTAAGTCTTAAAGATAAAAACATCAAATACAGTTCCACTATATGTGATGCCAGAACACTGTGCCACTAACACTATCCGTGAAAATCATACTGTTTCCTAAACATAACATACAGCTTAAAGGGAAATCCAAAGTTCAGTATATAATTTAAAGGTTAGTGTTTTTTTCATGCCCTCTTGAATTCACATTAAAAGGACTCTCTTCCTACTGTATGGTATCTTTTTAATTTTCTGCTTTGGTAAATGTCCCAGGTCTCAAGGTCTCCATGCCCCTTTATTGACAAAAGTTTGCCCGTTAGCCCCAAAATGAAGAATATAAATATATAATTGAGGTACTCTTCTAAAACAAATTCAGTATGTTTTTTCCAGGTCTGTGGCTCAAAAAACATTGTTATCAGACATAGCCAGGCAACAAGCACATTTAAGGAGGCGGTCAGCAGTGGCAGTTTTGATACTTCACTCATGATAGACTCACTGTAAAGCAATGCTCCCTTGCAAAGTAACCCACACTAAAAGATAAATAGATTTCTGGGCAAATCCGTGTTTTACATTGTGGGCATGTAAGTGAATGCAATCACAAGGTGACTCGGAACACCTATATATTGATAGTGCATTTCAAACTAATGGCACTTATACAGGTAATCACTGAGCTGGTGGTTAAGGATGAGTTGTTATTTCAGTCTGAACCCATGTTTGGAATTGTTTTGCTTGTTTGGAGATTTAGCAAGCATAAAATCATTGTAAACATAGCATGAGTGGGAATGTAAAGTATCACATCCCTGAATTCTAGACCAAAAGAGTATTCAAAGCAAAATATGGGACTTCAATGGTCCCATGAATAAACAGACATTATTTAGAAAAAAGTTTCTTGCATTTTATTGTGTAAAAAATAGTAAGAAATGTTTTTATAACAAAACTTAATCCATGATTAAAATATACCAGACACTCCCAGTCTTTAGTCCACCTCATCCGTAAATATATAATAAACTTTAATAAACGCAAGATATAAAGATATGAGCTGTGTACAGTGGAACTTTCAAGGAGGTGAAATCATAATGCGTTTCGCTGCTTTTGATTTTTCAGTAGCTATGCTGAAAAATCTGGTATACCAAACCAGGTGGGCCCACATATAACAAGGAGGAAGGACAACAAAGTGGAAAAGGGCAGGGGGTAAATTAAATGGTAAAATACCCCACTCTGTGGTCAACCCCCGAATGTAAGGTACATATAAGGAGGGGTTTGAGGGAGGGTCTCGATACCCAGGTCCAGAGATCCCTATGTTGACACTGGTCAGAATAAAGGAGCTTGTAATGGCAAAATTCCATTCAGTGCACATAAATCATAATGGGTAAACACTGCATACACTGCACCAGTATCCCCACCAGCAAGACAAGACTCCAGATTTGGTGAACATCTTAACTTAACAAGTGTTTGGCTAGCTGTAGTGGAAAGTGAAACATTTACCAGCAGAATTACTACCACTGCAAAATGTGACAGCTTCCTGCTCAGGGTGCCAGGTTTTTATGGAACTGGTGGATCCCTTGGACATAAATTATTTGTGTGGTGGCTGGGCATTAAGGCCCACTGGCCCTGTCACTGCATATATGTGTTATGCGGTCAGAAAAATGTTAATAAAAGATTTAATCAAAATTGTGAAAAATGTACAGCAGATCAAAGGGAGGGACTCCACACTGTTTCTTTTTTTTGTGTGGGGGTCCCCCATGGCATCCATACTAGACCATAAGGATCTGGTATGTGTTTTCTTTTGTTTTGTTCTCTTTGTGTATGGTTCAGAATTAACATCTATACCAGAAAAAAAAATTATAGATGGTGTGCTAATGGTTAAAAATATAAACATATTAAAATAAATATCACCTTACTAAAACATGTTACAATATAAGCTTAGTGATATATTCCTAAGAAAATTTGCAATGCAATGCAAAATTCCTCAAACAAATATGGTGCTCCCAAATAAACGATCAAGTGTCCATGCTCCAGTAAAAAGTCCACACCTCAACTTTAAAACAAAGGAATACATTTTCTAAGTGTGCACCAAATCACCAACCACTAGGTGCAATAAACGCAGAAAAAAATGCTGGCCTTGTAATTCCACCATACGATTCATAATGTCACCTTCATATCATGTTTGTCATCTTTAAACCACAAATTTGGACAATAACAACTTATAAAACAACATGACTCCTGTTTCTAACCTTCTAGTAAATGCTTGTATTGTAATATGTTTTAGTAAGGTGATATTTATTTTAACCACTTGACAACTGGGAACTTAAACCCCCTTAATAACCAGACCAATTTTCAGCTTTCGGTGCTCTCACATTTTGAATGACAATTACTCAGTCATACAACACTGTACCCATATGAATTTTTTGTCCTTTTTTTCACACAAATAGAGCTTTCTTTTGGTGGTATTTAATCACTGTTGGGTTTTTTATTTTTTGCGCTATAAGAGAAAAAAGACTGAAAATTTTGTAAAAAAATGTTTTTTTTTCGTTTCTGTTATAAAATTTTGCAAATTACTATTTTTTCTTCATAAATTTTGGCCAAAATTTATACTGCTACATATCTTTGGTAAAAATAAGTACAAATTGGTGCATATTATTTGGTCTTTGTGAAAGTTATAGAGTCCACAAGCTATGGTGCCAATATCTGAAAATTGATCACACCTGAAGTACTGACGGCCTATCTCAATTCTTGAGACCCTAGCATGCCAGAAAAGTACAAATACCCCCCAAATGACCCCTTTTTGGAAAGAAGACATTCCAAGGTATTCAGAAAGAGGCATTGTGAGTTTTTTGAAGTTGTCATTTTTTCCCACAATTCTTTGAAAAATCAAGATTTTTTTTTTCTCTTTTTTTTTTTCACAAAATTGTCATATTAGCAGGTTATTTCTCACACACAGCATATGCATACCACAAATTACACCCCAAAACACATTCTGCTATTCCTCCCGAGTATGGCGATACCACATGTGTGAGACTTTTACACAGCGTGGCCACATACAGAGGCCCAACATGCAGGGAGCACCTTCAGGCGTTCTGGAGCACCCAGGCCAATTCTGACATTTCTCTCCTACATGTAAAAATCATCATTTGTTTGCTAGAAAATTACATAGAACCCCAAAACATTATATATGTTTTTTTAGCAAAGACCTTCGAGAATATAATGGTGGTTGTTGCAACTTTTTATCTCGCACGATATTTGCGCAGCAATTTTTTTAACGCGTTTTTTACGGAAAAAAAATGTTTTGTGCTTAAAAAAAAAAAACTGTAAAGTTAGCCCAATCTTTTTGCATAATGTGAAAGATGAAGTTACGCCGAGTAAATAGATACCTAACATGTCACCCTTAAAAATTGCACACACTCGTGGAATGGCGCCAAACTTCGCTACTTAAAAAATCCCCATAGGCGACGCTTTAAATATTTTTACTGGTTAAATGTTTTGAGTTACAGAGGAGGTCTAGGGCCAAAATGATTGCTCTCGCTCTAACGTTCGCAGAGATACCTCACATGTGTGGTTTGAAAACCGTTTTCATATGTGGGCGGGACTTATGTATGCGTTCGCTTCTGTATGCGAGCTCACGGGGACAGGGGCGCTTTAAAAAAAAAAATTGTATTCTTCATTTTACTTTATTTATTTTAGTTTGACATGTTTTTCCGCCCCAAACATTTTTTTGATCACTTTTATACCTATTACAAGGAACGTAAACATCCCTTGTAATAGGAATATGGCATGACAGGTCCTCTTTACAGTGAGATATGGGGGGGGTGTCAATAAGACCCCACATCTCACCTCTAGGCTGGGAAGCCTGAAAAAAATACAAAAAAAAAAACAACAATCCTGGCTTTGATCGTAGCGGTGAGTCGGTAGAAGCACCGGAGGGCGACGGGGGGGGGACATCCCCTCTCGCCTCCCGTAAGAATGATCAAGCGGCGGAACAGCCACTATGATTGTTGTTATGGTGTAGGGAATCGCCGGCTGAAAAAGCTAATATCTGAATGATGCCTGTAGCTGCTCCCATCATTCAGATATCCCCGCACAAAGTCAAGGACGTCATATGACGGCCGGAGGGCGGGAAGTGGTTATTGCAGAGTATTGCCGGGCATTGCGGAGTATTGCCGGGCATTGCGGAGTATTGCCGGGCATTGCGGAGTATTGCCGGGCATTGCGGAGTATTGCAGGGCATTGCGGAGTATTGCGGACTATGGCAGGGTATTGCGGTGTATGGCAGGGTATTGCACGGGGTATTGCACAGGGTATTGTGGAGGGTATTGCAGAGTATTGTGGAGGGTATTGCAGAGTATTGTGGAGGGTATTGCAGAGTATTGTGGAGGGTATTGCAGAGTATTGTGCAGGGTATTGCAGAGTATTGTGCAGGGTATTGCAGAGTATTTTGCAGAGTATTGTGCAGGGTATTGCAGAGTATTGCACAGGGTATTGCAGAGTATTGCGCAGGGTATTGCAGAGTATTGTGCAGGGTATTGCAGAGTATTGCACCAGAGTATTGCAGAGTATTGCACCAGGGTATTGCAGAGTATTTTGCAGGGTATTGCGCAGGGTATTGCAGAGTATTTTGCAGGGTATTGCGCAGGGTATTGCAGAGTATTGCGCAGGGTATTGCAGAGTATTGCGCAGGGTATTGCAGAGTATTTTGCAGGGTATTGCAGAGTATTTTGCAGGGTATTGCAGAGTATTGCGCAGGGTATTGCAGAGTATTGCACCAGGGTATTGCAGAGTATTGCACCAGGGTATTGCAGAGTATTGCACCAGGGTATTGGCAGGGTATTTTGCAGAGTATTGGCAGGGTATTTTGCAGAGTATTGGCAGGGTATTTTGCAGAGTATTGGCAGGGTGTATTGCAGAGTATTGGCAGGGTATAGCACAGGGATGGCTGAGCAGGGATGGATGGATGGCTGGATCTGTGACTGCTCCGTCATTTGACGGAGCGATCACGTGGTAAACGGCCGCTATCAGCGGCGATTTACCGCGATTCGTGATCCGCCGGGTCCTCTGGACCCGGCGGTCACGGAGTTTCCCGTGTGCGCGCCCCAGGGGGCGCGCGGGAGCGCGATTCTGGGAGGACGTTATATAACGTCCTCCCAGAGTTAAGCAACCACCTTGTCGACGTTATTTGTCGGCAGGTGGTTGTTAAGTGGTTAATAAGTTTGTATTTTAACCTATTATGCCCTGTACACAAGATCGGATTTCCGATGGAATAAAATCCGATGGATTTTTCCGTCGGAATTCCGATGAAGCTGACTTCCATCAGTCTTGCATACACACCATCAGACAAAATTCCGACTGTCCAAAACGCGGTGACGTAAAACACTCCGACGTGCCAAGAAAAATTAAGTTCAATGCTTCTGAGCCTGCGTCGACTTGATTCTGAGCATGCGTGGGTTTTTTCTCCGATGGAATTCCACACAGACGATCGGAATTTCCTATTGTTTTTTTTAAAATGTAAAACATGTTCTATTTTTTTAAACCGATGGAAAAAAGTCCTCGGAACAAACGATTGTGTGTACAGGGCATTAGAGGTTTCTAAATGAACAGTGCACCATCTATAATTTTTCTTTTTTGTTCATTCAAGTGATTGAGTACACCTTGGAGAGTGGTTTGTGGCAGTTCCACGCACAGCTATTAACACGTTATTTGAGTTATTGTAGCAGCGCAAGAATTTATTATTGTAACATCTATACCAGGCCCTCATCTAGGATAAGGATCTGATGTGCAGTAGATGAAGGAAATGCCAGGCTGCTTTGTTTACAAACAGAGCAAAGCAGTGGCCAGTTGTCATTTACCAGAGATTTAAACAACAACAACAAAAAAAAAATTATTTGATGTGGTAGGGCGTATAGATTATAAAAATGTGCCACTCCACAAGTACTTTAAGGGAATCCCCAAAGCATGTAATTTAAACGAATTTTGCATTGTTAATGTTGCTTTTAAAGCATTATTAAACGCTTCTCCCTGCCAAATTTTTAATAATTAGTTTTTGCTTTGGTACAGTACATGTTGCCCAGGGCAGTGCCCAGTCTCCATGCCATGTGTTTGACAATCTCTTACCTATTAGCCTAGAAAGTGTCCATTACAGTTATTTTTTTCACATTTGGCTTCTACTGACTTTAACCGTTTGCCGACCAGTGCACGACGATATACGATATACGTCGACACTATGGCATGGGCAGGCAAATGGGCGTACCTGTACGTCCCTTTAAATTTGCCGCCCAGCGGGCGCGCGCATGCACTCGCCACGTGCCTCGTGAGTGCGCCCGTGGGTTCCAGGGAACTCGATGTTCCCGGGCGGCCCGCGATTGCGGTCGGCAAAGGCAGAACAGGGGGATGCCTTTGTAAACAAGGAATTCCCCTGTTCTGCCTAGTGAAACGTCAGTAATCTACTGTTTCCTGTGAACGGGAACAGTAATCAGTGACATGTCACTGGTAGCTCCTCCCCCTAACAGTTAGAATCACTCCCTAGGACACACTTAACCCCTTCAGCGCCACCTATTGGTTTACCCCTTCACTGCCAGTGTCATTTTCACAGTAATTAGTGCATTTTTATAGCTGTAAAAATGACAATGGTCCCAAAAATGTGTCAAAAGTGTCCGATGTGTCCGCCATAAAGTCGAAGTCACGATAAAAATCACTGATCACCACCATTACTAGTAAAAAATTATCCCCTATTTTGTAGACGCTATAAGTTTTGCGCAAACCAATCAATATTGCGATTTTTTTTAAAATATGTAGAAGAATACATATCGACCTAAACTGAGAAAAAAAAAAAAAAAAAGGATATTTATTATAGCAAAAAATACAAAATATTGCTTTTTTTTCAAATTTGTCACTCTATTTTTGTTTATAGCGCAAAAAATAAAAACCGCAGAGGTGATCAAATACCACCAAAAGAAAGCTCTATTTGCGGGAAAAAAAGGACGTCAATTTTGTTTGGGAGCCACGTCACATGACCGCGCAATTGTCAGTTAAAGCGACGCAGTGCATAATCGCAAAAAGTGCTCTGGTCTTTGGCCAGCCAAATGGTTAATGGCGTATGGACTGGGCACTGGAACTTAAGCAAATTTAGACTAACCCACCTACAACCAAATCCATGCAATTTTGGCTCATCACCATTGGTGATTCTGGATTGAATGTCAATCTCAAAAAAGCTTCACTAAAATATATTGAACCAATAAGTAAGCTAATGCTCCTTTGTAGTCTGTTCTGGTCAATAAAACATCTTAGACACATACATTTTGGCAAAAATATACAGCATGTGTGCTGTAATCTCAGTTGACTTGTTGCATGCTTGTTCTCATTTTGGCTTTCCTAGAGATACTGTATACAAAATAATTTAATTTGAAACTAAATATTTTTGTGCTGGGATTCTTGTGTCCTTACTAACTACATTTACATTTCAAAAGTGATTACAACAATAATATTTGGTTTATCTTTCAAGTAACTTAGATGATTCTCTGTCTTAAAATTGGTGCCTTCGTTGTACTGCTGCTGGTATGTTTTTCATTTGCATTTTGGAAGCAATATACTATTTTTATGTACAGTATGTTTATTGTTTCAGACCATAAATTCTGGTCGTTTTAACATCTGTTTAAGACTATGCAGTCTTAATGTCTATGCTGAACATGTTACAGTTGGCAAAATAGTACAATATATGTTGCTGATACTGTGAGCGGTGGTTTTGATAACATATATTCTGTATACTTAGTTCTATGTACTAAGCATTATTAATATATGTTCTACGTGATGATACATGTAGTGTGTATTTTTTTGTATGAATCAGTTATATGTTGTATATACTGTATATATTTTATGAGGTTTTTGTTCCAAAGCACTGTAATCAAAAGTCATACACAATAAAGTAACTCCAAAACTTGTATCTTTTTACACTTACTAAAAAGTACCTTGCATGTCAGGAGACTATTAAAAAAGACCCCCAGTAGAATAAAAGCCTTAGAACCCACACACGACAGGAAATTAGTGTTCATAACTACACCAATACTTAAAGCGGTGTTCCAGCCAAAAATATTTATTTTTTTAAATCAGCAGCTACAAACACTGTAGCTGCTGACTTTTAATGAGGACACTTACCTGTCCAGGGAGCCTGTAATTTCGGCCCCCTAAGGCCGATCCGTCCATCGGATCAGGTGCCGGCACCGCCATTCGAACTAAGGGAAACAGGCAGTGAAGCCTTGCGGCTTCACTGCCCGTTTCCTACTGCGAGTGCGCGAGTCTTCTGGGGCACACACAGGTCCCAGAAGACATTGGGCACCATTTTCCAGAAGACAATGCGAGGGAGGACGTGAATGAGGAGCTCCGCAGGAAAAGGAAGTGGCAGATTAGGATGAATGCCTAGCAACAGGCATTTCTGGTAAGTAAAAAAAATTCCTATATTTTTTTCTTTTTATGTTTTTTAAGAGATTTAAAGGCGTGTGTTAATGTTAATTTTTTTTAGGGTGGACCTCCGCTTTAAGAGTGCTAAATTTTAAAGAGCCATTTAGTGAGTGGTTATGGGAAATATTTACACTTTGCCTTTTTACACTCAAGGACTATTGAAATGTATACATATAAAGATAATTTAAATTCCACTTACTTCTTTGGTTACCAGGTTTACTGATCTACTAATTATTGAATTAGTATATACCGTAGCGCTGTTAATGTTTATCTTGCAAGTTATCTCCATTTATTTACTTGTCTCTTTCTAAGCCTATTTTGAATTAGAATTTTAGAATAAATGAAATTAGGTATTGTATTGCATCCATTTTGAGAACATCCTCCTTTGAAGATCAGCCTTCAGCACATCAAATGTAGATAATTATTAATAGTGTTTTCTTTACATTTGACATTTTCTAAGGCAAAGGCATCAAATAGAACCAAATTGCATCATGCTCCTCCGAGCTAGCTTAATGCTGCCATCTTTTCCAGACTAATGAAAATAAGGTCTAGGCAGGTTAATGTTGTAGCTATTAATATCTTAAATTTTGTTCAGAGTATCCATTAGTGTTCATTTATTTTAGAGATATTACTATAGGAAAATTGTGAGCATTCTGTATTTTTTAAAGTATTTTTAAGCCCCTTTGAGGGGAAATTATCCTAGTCTTTGAAATACTGTACAGAGTGCGAGAGACAAAACTGTTTAATTCTTCCATTCAGCTGAATCAAGCAAAAAAAAACACAGTTGAACGCATAATAGAAAAGCTAGAGGAGGAAAAAAGCCTTCCATCCGAGTCTTCTGAACTGCGTCTAGTCTATAAAGTTCCAAAAAATATACAGTATGCCCTGACACTGGGCTACTGAAATCGTCCTTATCAGATTGTCAGATTGTCATATTGTGAAGTTTCAATAATATGACCTTTTTGTTAAAGGATAACTTTTTAGAATGTGGAACTTTTATCACTTCAAAGTGTTTGATCTAACTTTCTCATGTTATAAAAACGATCTCAAAATATTCTAGAATTAAAAATGTACAGTATTTACCATATAAAATTCAAAATGCCAAATAACTACAACCCCCCCATCCTCATTAGCAACCTCTATGTGTAGCTCCTATCAGTGTCCTTTGAGACAATAGTATAATTGAACTTAAAGTATATTCCCAGTAAAAACATTTTTTCTTAATTTTAGATGAAGTGGGCATGAACTAGAACGCATCTTAAAGTGATTGTAAAATCAATTTTTTTTTGTTATAAATTTTTTTTATACTCACCTGTTCTGTGCAGTGGATTTGCACAGAGCAGCCTAAATCCTTCCCTTCTCTGGTCCCTTTTGGGCTTTCCTGGTCCCTCCCTACTGTTGGTTGCCCCCACAGCAAGCAGCTTGCTATGGGTGCATCCAAGCCGAGTCACAGCTCCCTGTGTCCATTCAGACACGGAGCTGCGGCCAGACCCTGCCCCCTTCCTATTCTCATTGGCTGACTGACTTTGATTGACAGCAGCAGGAGCCAATGGCATCATGCTGCTATCTCAGCCAATGAGGAAGGGAGTCCCGGACAGCCAAGACATTCCTACAACATCGCTGGAGCTAGAGGGACCTCAGGTAAGTATTAAGGGGTATAAAAATAGGTATTTCCTTGGGAGAGCCTAAAGAAGCAGGAACCCCCAAAGGAAATTATAGGCTACTATTGGCTATAATGGACAATGATGGATCATACATAAAAGTTAGATAGTTTATTTATTGTATCAAAAAGATCAAGTTACATAGTAAAACGTATCGCTTTCCTACTGAAAGCTAATGGTTATTTGTCTAGCTAATAAACAATCAGTGTTGTACAGTTAAGTATTAAGGGGTGCTGGGGAGGCTGCTGCACATATAAGGCTTTTTATCTTATTGCATAGAATGCATTAAGATAAAAAACCTTCTGCCTTTAGAACCACTTTAAATTGGTTCTAAAGGCAGAAGTTGTTTTTTATCTTAATGCATTCTACCCATTAAGATAAAATAATTCAGTGGACAGCAGCCCCGCTCAGCCCCCTTAATACTTACCTGAGCCCCATCTGGATCCAGAGATGTTGCACGAGAGACTCGGCTATACGGGACTCTCCCTCCTGATTGGCTAAGACACACAGCAGGTGCCATTGACTCCCACTGCTGTCAATCAAAGTCAGTAAGTCAATGAGGAGAGAGAGGGGCGAGGCCAAGATGCGGCTCTGTGCCTGAAAGGATACACAGAGCAAAGACTTGGCTAGGGTGCCCCCATAGCAAGTTGCTTGCTGTGGGGGCAGGAGGGAGGGGCCAGGAGCGCTGGTGAGAGACCCGAGAAGAGGAGGATCTGAGCTGCTCTGTGCAATACCACTGCACAGAGTAGGTATAACAAGAAACAACAAGACTTTTGTATCACTTTAAGGCTCCAATAGAGAGATTTCCCTCACTGCATGTCCTACATTTTACCAGAGAGTAAGCGGGGGGGAATTTCCAACAGCAACGCAGACAGAAAAAAAAAAGCTTACTGAGCAGAGTAAGAAATAGCTAGAAGCCCTGTAAGATTTTTAGTTCTGCCTGTGTCCCCATTTCAGAAATCTCTCTAACAAAGCGCTGTAGAAACCAGACATGAGCTCTACTCCTTCTCCACCCTTACGCACTCTATCCCAAACTAAAAATTTGGTTTGACATATACTTTAACATACTGTAAAGTATGGTTAAATCAATGACAGGTAACAAGAGAGCTGTCATTATCATCAGGACACTACCAGGAACAAGGGCTGTTGCTAGAAATTGCCAAGGAAAAGCAGCAGTTCAGGGAAATAGCTTTAAATGTACTTAGTGGATCACCAGCATTCTTTAACATCAACTGGTCTTTACTGGAGTAGACGATCTGAGAGCTTTGGTATAAGTTCAAAGAGCGCTTCCACCTCCCCAACCTGTAAGTGCTGAAGATTGAGGATTAGTAGTCAGAAAAAATATATCATTGTTAGTCCTTCTACGCACAATTAATTTATCACTTTATTTCAAACTTTTTTTATTTGGCTTGTTTTGCAGAAATACACAGCACAAATTACTTTTTAGCTTGGGAGATACTCTGGGATTTTTTTTTAGCCTGGGAGGCTGAGTTAAAATCAACTAGCAAGCCAGAATGACCAGAAGCTCTGAAGGCAATAAATCTATCCACAGAAAGGGAGAAGAAAGGAGATTTGTACTGGCAGATGGTACAATCCCAAAGACGTGTCATATCTCCTAGAATGAAGACTTCAGAAGAATTAATAATACAGCACCAGATCTGTGTCATACTTACACAAACAATGATGTTCTTGTCAATTTTGTTTATTGAATATTAAATAACAAGGACAGTTACAATTAGTAGTAAATAGTTACAACAATTGGCAATATTAGTTAATTATATAATAATAAATTGGTTGGAATTATACATATCTGAACATTAGATATTTTATATAAGCAGGTAATCAACTAGAAAATGAAATGTTAAGTCAATATAAACAATTGAACAATGTAAAATATGAATATGTGTTAACACCCTCAGTTCTAGTTATATTCAATTAAAATAAAGTCACTATGGAAAGAAAGCTAATTGGAAATCAATAAATTCAATAAAAACTTCAAAAATGTATAATTATTATATGTAATAACTAAACATAGTGTTTATGTATAATACATTATCATTTAGATATGATAATACAAAAAAATAGGAAAATAGAAAAAAAAGGACAGAGTACCATATATACTCGAGTATAAGCCGACCCGAATATAAGCCGAGGCACCTAATTTTACCACAAAAAACTGGGAAAACGTATTGACTCCAGTATAAGCCTAGGGTGTCCATCTGCATGCCTCACTGTGCCTCACTTTGCCTCACTGTGTCCATGTGCATTCCTTACTGTGTCCATGCCTCACTGTGCCCATGCCTCACTGTGTCCATGCCTAGACTGATGTTTAACATAGGAGTTTATGGAAGGGGTGCCCGGCTTTGAAAAATCGGTGCTCCCCGGCCGTAGGTCTCCCGGACAACGAACTTTGCACACTTGTAGAGAAAGAGTGCGGCTACATGTGTGCCAAGATAAGGGTCCAGGGGACCTACAGCCGGCCGGTACCGGATCCCCAAAGTCCGGGAGATCAGGCGCAAAAAGGTGACTCGAGTATAGGCCGAGGGGGGCATTTTCAGCACACAAAAAAATGTGCTGAAAAACGTGGCTTATACTCGAGTATATCCGGTAGTAGTAAAAAGAAAAGAATGAAGGAAGGAAAGAGAGAAAAGAATCTAGGGTAAGAAAGTTCTCCAGAGCATCTACATTGTGAGAATATTATTAAATTAGTACAGAATAAATGTTCATGTTTAGTACTTGTTTCCACTCATATTGTTGTATAATAATATAGTATATCAAGGTCTTAATAGGGAATTGTCAGGAATCGTAGGTAGAAAATATGTCATCCAAGGATTCCATATTTTCTCAAAATTTTGTATAGTATCGTTGGTTATGGCTTCAGATTTGGAAAGAATCATAGCTTGGTTTATTCTGTTTTTAGTTTCAGAGATCATTAATGTATTGGTTTTCTAGGCTTTGGCAATGGTTTGCTTTGCAGCTGTGGTGATCTGGATAAAGAGCATAAATTGAGTGTAAGAAACATAAAATGGTTTTATATTTAAAAGCGCAATAGTCGTGTCTGGAATGATAGCTATCGTAAATATTTTAGATACCATGGGGAAAATTTCCTTCCAGAACTTTTTTGCAATTGGACAATCCCAGAATGTATGTAAGTGTGTTCCCAGACCACCACAGCCACGAAAGCAGAATGGGGAGCATTGAGGAGCATTGAGGAGCATATGTCGCAATTTTAACAGGAACCAAGTACCAGTGCATGAGTATTTTATAGTTTGTTTCCAAAGCAATTATATTTTGGGAAGACATATTTGTATTGGTCCAGACTTTATTCCAGTCGGAAATGTCAATTTTAGTTCCAAGTTCTTTCTCCCTTTTTTCCACATATGAAGTCAGAAGTAGTGATTAGGGTTGAGCGTACCGAACTTTTGGGTTTTTGGTACCCGGACCCGAACCCAAACAATTTACTGTATGTTCGGGTTCGAGTTCGGTGTTCGGCAATGTAATGGCGCATTTTAAAAAGCTGCAGACCAGCCAATCAACATTCGTTTAACTTGTGTTTAACTAGTGTGTCCTTAGAAGCCATCACAGCCATGCCTACTAATGGCATGGCTGTGATTGGCCAGTGCAGCATGTGACCCAGCCCCTATATAAGCTAGAGGCACATAGCACAGCACTAAAAATGTAAAAGGAAAAAAGTGGGCGCACCGACCTAGTGCATTACCAATGGCTAGGTTTGTTAAAAGTAAGTTAAAAGATTATATACATAGCACTGCACGTCACTCTGCTTTAGATAGTGTAGGGAAAGGTTGCTGCTGCTGCTTTGAGGGAGAGAATTAGATAGGAGTCCTGATTCAGAAATCAAATTACTCAGCAATCTACCTTGATCTACCTTGATTTTGTTGTGTGGATGAAGTGCACAATATTGTTACCCTGCCCTGAGCCCAGTGCCAGAGAAAAGATAACTTTTATCCGTCTGTTAGTTAGGTTGGCGTCGGCGGGCATTTTATGCAAGCTCAGTGCACCAGCACTGCATATGTTACTGTGAGATACACCCTTTAGATACTGTTGGTCTATTCTTCTATTCTAAAAACACCCATTTTTTGCAGAAAAATTATATTTTGCTGCATTATCTGCATATCTGTATTTAGTTATATACATACTTTAGATACTGTTGTTTTATTCTGCTATAAAAAAAAAATAGGACAAAAAAATATTTTTGCCAACGTTTTCTGCATATCTGTACATGTGAGATGCACACTTTAGATACTGTTCTCCTATTCTGCTGTTCCAAAAAAAAAAAAATTGGGGCCAATTTTTTTTTTTTGGTGCGTTTTCTGCATATCTGTACCTGTGAGATACACCCTTTAGATACTGTTGCTCTATTCTGCTTTTAAAAAAAAAACATTTAGGGGAAAAATCTTAAATTGCGGCCTAGTCTGTATCTGTACGTGTGAGGTACACCCTTTAGATACTGTTGCTATATTCTGGTATTAAAAAAAAAAACACATTTAGGGCAAAAAAAAATAGTTTCCTGCATATCTGTACGTGTGAGATACACACTTTAGATACTGTTGTTTTATTCTGCTATTCAAAGAAAAAAAAATTAGGGCAAAAAAAAATTTTTGCCAACGTTTTCTGCATATCTGTACGTGTGAGATACACACTTTAGATACTGTTCTTCTATTCTGCTATTCCAAAAAATAATTATTTAGGTTGAAAAAAAATTTTTTGGTTTGTTTTCTGCATATCTGTACCTGTGAGATACACCATTTAGATACTGTTGCTCTATTCTGGTATTCAAAAAAAAAAAACACATTTAGGGTAAACAAAATTAGTCCACAGAGGACAGCTTTTCGTTGCCTCTGGGCAGCCTGGCACACATGAGCGATTACATGCTGCAGTGTCTCCGCAACGACTGCCGAGTTGCCCACATTCTAACTGGTGCTGATTACTGGGTGGCCACGCTGCTGGATCATACCGTCCTTAATTCCCTCACTGGAGCATGATCGTAAGATGCACGAGTACAAGCGCACGCTGGTAGACACACTGCTGGTGGCATTCCCACCTGACAGCGGGGGCACAGTGGAAGCACAAGGCGAAGGCCGAGGAGGAGGAAGAGGTCGCCAACACAGCCAGGGCACCGCCAGCACCTCAGAAGGCAGGGTTAGCATGGCCAAAATGTGGAAAAGCTTTGTCAGCACGCCACAATAACCAGCACCACCAGCTGATATGGAACGTCTTAGCAGGAGGCAGCATTTCACCAACATGGTGGAGCAGTATGTGTGCACATGCCTACACGTACTGAATGACGGGTCTGCCCCCTTCAACTTCTGGGTCTCCAAATTGGGCACATGGCCTGAGCTTGCCCTTTACGCCTTGGAGGTGCTGGCCTGTCCTGCAGCCAGTGTATTATCTGAACGTGTATTTAGCACGGCAGGGGGCGTTATCACAGACAAGCACAGCCGCCTGTCCAGAGCCAATGTGGACAAGCTCACATTCATTAAAATGAACCAAGCATGGATCCCACAGGATTTGTCCGTACCTTCTGCAGAATAGACATGTATACCGGCCTTACCCAGCCATTGTTGTATTTTTGATCTTTCTCACTCTTTTGGGGTGTACCCTAATTAAAAAAAAAAAAAATTAAAAACAAAAACCAGTGTTGGCTACCTCGTCCTCCTCCACCGCCGCTTCCACCTACACCGCCACATCCACCGCCACCTCAACCTCCTACTCCATATGGACCTCGTCCTCCTAGGTCAAGATTATTATTTTTTATTTTTATGTATTTTATGTTATTTTAAGTTATTTCCCTATCCACATTTGTTTGCAGAACACTTGCCATGCTCTTAACGATATTTTGCTGCCATTTGCAGCCTTCTAGCCCTTTCCATTACTTTTTTAGAGCCATTTTAGTCCTCAAAAGTTCGGGTCCCCATTGACTTCACTGGGGTTCGGGTTCAGGGTCAAGTTCAGGTCAAGTTCGGGTCCCAAACTCGAACTTTTTGGCAAAGTTCGGCCGAACCCGTCGAATGCGAACATCCAGGTGTCCGCTCAACTCTAGTAGTGATCAGATGATTATATAACATTGAAATAAGTCCTTTGGTATGAGGGTCTTGTTTACATATACGTTCAAATTGTGACATATTACTTAATTGATTAGTATCATGTAAATAAGGTTAAAAAAAATAATTGATTTGTAAGTAGCGAAAGAGTTCAGAAGCCGGGAGATTGTGATGTTCACATATCTCAGGGAATGTTTTGAATGAGGTTAATGTTAAAAAATCAGTTAAAGTGGTTGTAAACCCTCCTATTTTTTTTTTTTTTTTTAACTAGCTGTAAGAGAAAGGCATAATGAGCTATTATGACTAGCATAATAGCTCATTATGCATCACTTATCTTAGATCGGGGCCCCCGAAGCCGTCCTCGTCTCCCTCTTCAGCCGCATCCATCGCTGCAGCGTTAGCCGGAAGGTTACTTCCGGGTATCGCCGCTGCAGCCAATCACAGCGCCGCTCCGGCGCTGTGATTGGCCGGAGCGGCGAAGACGTGACTCCGCGCATGCGCGCGTGAGCCGTCGAATTCGGCTACGTTGTCGAATCTTGCGACCTAGCCGAATTTGTGAATGGGGTTAACCCGATGCGCGTGACGTCAGCGTCGCCGCATTTAAATGCAAATATCTCCTTAACCGTGTAGTAAAGCTGGGTAAAATTTGGGGTTTCTGATAAATTATATTAAAGGTGTATGTAGAGATTGCAAACCTTTGATTATTTTAAATGTATTCCATATGGTAATTGTATGTTTGGTTATTTTATTTTCATTTATTTTATGGTCAGAAGATGTAGACCATATTAGGTTAGGTATGGATGTTGGGTTGCTATCAATTGTGTCAATTGCTACCCAAAGAGGGATTTCATGTTTTGTATGATATTTGGGGATATTCGCTATTTGAGCGGCATGGAAATAGGTGGTAAAATTGGGGAAGCCTAGTCCACCTTTCAATTCAGGGAGATATAGAGTGTGTGACGGTAAGCGGGATTTTAGAGAGTTCCATATAAATGCTTGTGTTTTGCGTTGAAGATTTCTCAAGAAGTATGAGGGTATTGGAATGGGTAAAACACGAAAAAGGTATAATATTTTTGGAAGTATAGTCATTTTTATGACATTTATTTTGCCTATCCATGATATTGGGAGAGTAGACCATTGTTTTAGATAGTTAGTGATTTTTCGTAATAGTGGGGGATAGTTAGCAGAGAATATGTCGGTGAGATCAGGGGTGAGAGTAATACCTAGATAAGTGAGGTGTGTAGATGACCAAGTAAAAGGGAGCGACGTTTTCACTTACTGTAATGTATCTGGAGATAAAGAAATATTTAGAGCTGTAGATTTTTGTGAATTTATTTCTAAACCTGATATTCGTGCAAATTGGTCTAATTTGTTGATAATATTTGGGGCAGTAATATGTGGGGAAGTCATAAAAATTAGGATGTCATCAGTAAATAAGCAAAGCGTATGTTGATGACCTGCTAATTTTATACCTTTGATTGAGGGATCTGCAAGAATGGATTGGGCAAGGGGTTCAATTAATAGGGCAAATAGGAGTGGGGAGAGAGGACATCCCTGGTGTGTACCTCTATTGATATCAAACATGTCATATTTGTATCCCGCGTATTTAGCATAAGCTTTGGGTTTATTATATAATGATGAAACCCAGCTTTGAAAGTGGGGGCCAAAGCCCCATTTTTGCAGAGCGAAATGTAAATATGACCATGATATTGTGTCAAAAGCTTTTTTGATGTCTAGTGATACAAGGCATGTAGGTATTCGTCTTGTTTTGGCTGCTTGGATCAATAGGGCTGTTCTACGGACATTATCTGAAGCTTGGCGCAAGGGAATGAAACCTACTTGATCTTTGTTGATTAGGGAACCAATTATATTATTCAGCCGAAATGCCATAACTTTCACTAGTAGTTTTATGTCTAAATTTATTAAAGAAATTGGCCTATAATTTGCACAGGCTGAGTCATCTGACTGAGGTTTAGGGATCATTGTTATTATTGCTGTAAGGGTTTCTGATCTAAAAGATTGATTGTTGAGAAGGGAGTTGAATGCTTCTGTCTGCATGGGAGTTAACACATAAGAGAATTTTTTGTAGTAGAGGGCTGAGAACCCGTCAGGTCCTGGACGTTTGTTCGGTTTGAGGGATTTGATTGCCAGCTCAATTTCATTAGGGATAATGGGATTTTCAAGACTGTCGTATTGTGTTTGTGATAGAGTTGGGAGACTTAATTGCGAGAAAAATTATTCTGCGTCTCTCTATGAAAAAGATCCTTCTTTTTTATAGAGAGAGGTGAGATGTTTATGGAAGGTGTGTAAAATTTTTACAGAATTACTTGTGTATCTATCTTGAGAGGTTTTTAGTCTAATTGGTTTAAAAGGGTTATTTCGTTTTTTGAGTGCTCGGGCAAGGAGGGTACCTGGTTTATGTGCTTTGAAATAAAAATTTTGTTTAGATTTACGTAGTGTTTTGTCTACTGATTCTGATAAGAAGAGGTCAAGTTTTAAGCTATCTTTGTCTAGTTGTGACTTTGTGGTTGGAGTAGGGTTATATTGAAAATTACTATGGTATTTATTAAACTAATTTTCAAATTATTGCTGTAATTTTTGCTTCTCTTTTTTTAAATATGATGCTTGGCATATACAATAACCTCTAAGAACAGGCTTGTGTGCTTCCCATAATGTTATTGGAGATGTGTCTGGAGATTTATTGCTGCCAATGTATTCTTTTATAGCAATTTCTAATTCAGCGGAATTTGACGGGTGAGATAACAATGTGTCATTAATATGCCAGGTGGGGTCATGTTTTTTTGGGATTAGCGAGGTAAAAGTACCGTATTTTTCGCTCCATAAGACGCACCTGACCATAAGACGCACCCAGGTTTTACAGGAGAAAAACAAGAAAAAAAATATTCTGAACCAAATGATGTACTAAAATATTTAATATTATATTACTACTATAGGTGGGTGGTGGACACACAGTAATATCAGCCCCCCTATCAAATAAGCTCAGCTACACTATACCTGGGTGGTGGTGGACACACAGCAACCCCCCCCCGCCCTTCCCAGATCAGCTCAGGGTGGCAGGGCAGACACAAACACCCCCTCAGCCTCTCATATAACAACAGCTCAAATGATGAACAGTGGATACCATCCCACACCTCCCACTCCCTTATCACTCACCTCAGGCAGTGGAGGACACTGCCATTACAATCCACAACCCCCTCTGGCTGGCTCTCAGCATCAGATATACCCGGGCAGCAGCTAGGAAGGAGGACTGAGGACATAATTTGCAGCAGCAGCAGCGGCAAGTCGAGAGAGGCAGGAAGTGAGACTGGACCAGACCAAGGCGCCGGGGGTGTTCCAGCTGAAAAAAAAAAAGCCATCCAGGGCTCTTGTCGTTTGCAGGATGGGGTCACATCTGGCGGGTGTCAACTTACCTGGGTGCGGAGTGCACCATTATAGCAACAACACTGACAACCCCCATGTTTTGGCACCTGGGGCAGACCGTCTCCCCCCGCTCCCCCTTGGTATGCCCCAGCAAGGATATGCCTCACATCCTGTCATCTCTCCTCCACAGAGAAGCCGAGTATCTGTATTCTGACACGGTGGCAGCGATGGGGGGGGGCGGAGCCTGCTCAGCATTCGCTCCATAAGACGCAGAGACACTTTTCCCTATTTTTTTGGGGGGTAAAAGTGCGTCTTATGGTGCGAAAAATACGGTATATATAATAGCACAATGGTCAGTCCAAGTATACGGTTTAATAGATGAGGCTAGGGATGAGCCTAACACCCCCTGTTTGGTTCGCACCAGAACCTGCGAACAGCCAGAATGTTCGCGTGAACTTTAGAACCCTATTAAATACAATGGACTCGTACGTTCAAAATCAAAAGTGCTAATTATAAAGGCTAATATGCAAGTTATTGTCCTAAAAAATGTTTGGGGACCCGGGTCCTGCCCCAGGGGACATGTATCAATGCAAAAAAAAGTTTTAAAAACTGCCGGTTTTTTGGGAGTAGTGATTTTAATAATGCTTAAAATGAAACAATAAAAGTGAACATTGTCTTTAAATTTCGTACCTGGGGGGGGGTGTGTAGTATGTATGTAAAGTCGCGCTTGTTTCCCGTGCTTAGAACTGTCCCTGCACAAAGTGTCATTTCTGAAGGAAAAAAAGTCATTTAAAACTCACTCGCGGCTATAATGAATTGTCGGCTCCCGGCAATACATAGAAAATTCATTGATAAAAAAAAAAAAAGCATGGGGGTCCCCCCAAATTCAATTACCAGGCCCTTCAGGTCTGGTATGGATATTAAGGGGAACCCTGATGCAAATTAAAAAAAAATGGCGTGGAGTTCCCCCAAAAATCCATACCAGACCCTTTATCGGAGCACGCAACCTGGCAGGCCGCAGGAAAATAGGGGGGGACGAGAGAGCGCCCCCCCTGAACCGTACCAGGCCACATGCCCTCAACATGGGGAGGATGTCCCCATGTTGATGGGGACAAGGGCCTCATCCCCACAACCCTTGCCCGGTGGTTGTTGGGGTCTACGGGCAGGGGGCTTATCGGAATCTGGAAGACCCATTTAACAAAGGGGACCCCCAGATCCCACCCCCCATGTGAATTGGTAAGGGGTACATTATAAAAAAAAAACATTCCAGCGATGAAATCCAGTGTCCCGCGGCGATCCGATGTCCAGCGCTGTCCACTGGATATTGGATCGCCGCGGGACACTGAATTTCATCGCTGGAATGTTTTTTTATTTTTTATTGTTTGTTTTTTAATAAAGGACTTTTCCAAGATGTCTGTGTGTTTTTTTTTTAAAAAAATTACACTTTCTTTGTGAAATGGTAGGGGTACAATGTACTCCTTACCAATTCACATAGGGGGGGTGGGATCTGGGGGTCCCCTTTGTTAAAGGGGTCTTCCAGATTCCGATAAGCCCCCTGCCCGCAGACCCCCACAACCACCGGGCAAGGGTTGTGGGGATGAGGCCCTTGTCCCCATCAACATGGGGACATCATCCCCATGTTGAGGGCATGTGACCTGGTATGGTTCAGGAGGGGGGGCGCTCCTGTCGCCCCCCACCTCTTTTTCTGCGGCCTGCCAGGTTTAGTGCTAGGATAAAGGGTCTGGTATGGATTTTTGGGGGAACTCCACGCCATTTTTTTTTATTTGCTGTGGAGTTCCCCTTAAAATCCATATCAGACCTGAAGGGCCTGGTATGGATATTTGGGGGAACTCCACACATTTTTTTTTAAATTTGCGGCAGGGTTCCCCTTAATATCCATACCAGACCTGAAGGGCCTGGTAATTGAATTTGGGGGGACCCCCACGCTTTTTTTTTATTTTTATCAATGACTTTTCTATGTATTGCCAGGAGCCGACAATTCATTATAGCCGCGAGTGAGTTTTAAATGACTTTTTTTCCTTCAGAAATGACACTTTGTGCAGGGACAGTTCTAAGCATGGGAAACAAGCGCGACTTTACATGCATACTATACACACACCCTAGGTACGACATTTAAAGGAATATTTCACTTTTATTGTTTCACTTTAAGCATTATTAAAATCACTGCTCCTGAAAAAACTGCAGTTTTTAAAACTTTTTTGCATTGATATATGTCCCCTGGGGCAGGACCAGGGTCCCCAAACACTTTTTATGACAATAACTTGCATATAAGCCTTTAAAATTAGCACTTTAGATTTCTCCCATAGACTTTTTCGAATTTGCCGTGAACACCCCAAATTGTTCGCAGTTCGGCGAACGGGCGAACAGGCAGTGTTAGAGTCGAACATGAGTTCGACTCTAACTCAAAGCTCATCCCTAGATGAAGCTATTAATTCTGGGGACACACTCATAGAAATTTATATATGGTCAATGCGTGAGAATGATCTATGCTGGTGGGAGTAAAATGAGAATTGCCGTCTGGTTGGGTTAATTTCACGCCATGAGTCTATTAATGAATATTGTTGGAGGAGTCTTTGGAATGATTTGGATTGAGAATTAGACGTAGCAGGAGTTGGGGATTTATCAAGGTAAGGGTATAGCATTTGATTTGAATCTCAATATATGAAGAGTGTACCTAGTTTGTGAGTGTCTATTACTTGAAGTAAATGGAAGAGAAATTATTTCAATCTTTTATTTGGAGTGTAGTAAGAGACTACTGTAATTGGGATGTCACATAGATGACCCGTGAGTATAAGGTAACTGCCTTCTGGATCCTTGACTTCTGCTGAGGGGGAAAAAGGTGTGGATCGATGGAAAGCTATTAATACACCTAAGTGTTTGGATTTGGCTGAGGCTGTGAAAATCTGGGGGTAACTTGAACCAAAGTATCCAGGTGTTGAAGAATTAGTAAAGTGTCTCTTGGAGACACACTATGTGAGCTTTAGATGAAGACAACGACCTGAACACTTTTGGGGAATGTTTAGACCTTGTACGTTTAAAGTAAGTACATTTAACGACTTAAGCCCCGGACTATTACGCAGCTTAATGACCAGAGGTGTTTTTACAATTTCACACTGCGCTGCTTTAACTGGAAATTGTGCGGACATGCAATGTTGTACCCAAACGAAATTTGCGTCCTTTTCTTCCCACAAATAGAGCTTTCTTTTAATGGTATTTGATTGCCTCTGCGATTTTTGAAAAAAAAAGATATTTTCTACTTTTTGTTATAAGAAAAATCGAATAAACTCAATTTTAGTCATACATTTAGGCCAAAATGTATTCAGCCACATGTCTTTAGTAAAAAAAATGTCAATAAGCGTATATTTATTGGTTTGTGCAAAAGTTATAGTGTCTACAAACTAGGGTACAAACTAGGGTACATTTTCTGTAATTTACACAGCTTTTAATTTATGACTGCCTATCTAATTTCTTGAGGTGCTAAAATGGCAGGGCAGCACAAAATCCCCCCAAATGACCCCATTTTGGAAAGTAGACACCCCAAGGAAATTGCTGAGAGGCATGTTGAGCCCATTGAATATTTTATTTTTTGTCCCAAGTGATTGAATAATGACAAAAAAAAAAGAAAATTACAAAAAGTTGTCACTAAATGATATATTGCTCACACATGCCATGGTTATATGTGGAATTGCACCCCAAAATACATTTTGCTGCTTCTCCTGAGTACGGGGATACCACATGTGTGGGATTTTTAGGAGCCTAGCCGCGTACAGGACCCCGAAAGCCAAGCACCGCCTTCGGGATTTCTAAGGGCGCAAATTTTTGATTTCACTCCTCACTACCTATCACAGTTTCGAAGGCCATAAAATGCCAAAATAGCGCAAAAATCCCCCAAATTACCCCATTTTGGAAAGTAGACACCCCAAGCTATTTGCTGAGAGGCATGGTGAGTATTTTACAGCTCTCATTTGTTTTTGAAAATGAAGAAAGAAAATCTGCAAAATACTAACCATACCTCTCAGAAAATAACTTGGGGTGTCTACTTTCCAAAATGTGGTCATTTGGGGGGGGGTTTGTGCCATCTGGGCATTCCATGGCCTCCGAAACTGTGATAGGCAGTGAGGAGTGAAATCAAAAATTTACACCCTTAGAAAGCCTGAAGGCGGTGCTTGGTTTTTGGGGTCCTGTACGCGGCTAGGCTCCCAAAAAGTCTCACACATGTGGTATCCCCGTACTCAGGAGAAGCAACAGAATGTATTTTGGGGTGTAATTCCACATATGCCCATGGCATGTTTGAGCAATATATCATTTAGTGACAACTTTGTGCAAAAAAATTAATTAATTAATTAATTTCCGCAACTTGTGTCAACATATAAAATATTCCATGGACTCGACATGCCTCTCAGCAAATAGCTTGGGGTGTCTACTTTCCAAAATGGGGTCATTTGGGGGGTTTTGAACTGTCCTGGCATTTTATACACAATATTAGGAAGCTTATGTCACACATCATCCACTCTTCTAACCACTTGAAGACAAAGCCCTTTCTGACACTTTTTGTTTACATGAAGAAAAAAAATTTTTGCAAGAAAATTACGTTGAACCCCCAAACATTATATATTTTTTTAAAGCAAAGGCCCTACAGATTAAAATGGTGGGTGTTGCATTTTTTTTTCCACACAGTACTTGGGCAGCGATTTTTCAAACGCATTTTTTGGGGAAAAAATACACTTTTTTTTATATTTAATGCACTAAAACACACTATATTGCCCAAATGTTTGATTAAATAAATACTATTATCTTAGGCCGAGTACATGGATACCAAACACGACATGCTTTAAAATTTCGCACAAACGCGCAGTGGCGACAAACTACATACATTTTTAAAAGCCTTTAAAAGCCTTTACAGGTTACCACATTAGATTTACAGAGGAGGTCTACTGCTAAAATTACTGCCCTCGATCTTACCTTCACGGTGATACCTCACATGCATGATGCAATTGCTGTTTACATATGACGCCAGACCGACACTTGCGTTCGCCTTTGCGCAAGAGCAGGGTGGGACAGGGGTGCTTTTTTTTTTTTTTAATTATTAATTTTGCTTTTTTATTTTATTTTTAAACTGTTCCTTCCATTTTTATTTTTTTTTTATCATTTTTATTGTTATCTCAGGGAATGTAAATATCCCCTATGATAGCAATAGGTAGTGACAGGTACTCTTTTTTTGAAAAAACTGAGGTCTATTAGACCCTAGATCTTTCCTCTGCCCTCAAAGCATCTGACCACACCAAGATCAGTGTGATAAAATGCTTTCCCAATTTCCCAATGGCGCTTTTTATATCCGGGGGGGACATTCCCTCCCACTGCTTGTAAAAGCAGTCCAGAGGCTAATTAGCTGCTAGGATTGCTTTTACATGAAAGCCGGCCGCTGGCTGAAAAGAATGATACCAAGATGATACCTAAACCCGCAGGCATCATTTTGGTATAACCATTCAAAGTCCAGCAACATACCAGTACGTTGCTGGTCCTTGATGGACATGTATTGTAATCTTTTTTTTCATGCAGCCTGTTGGCTGCATGAAAAAAAGAGATTGATCGGTGGGTATGCCCACCATCAGAATACCTCCCTTCATTCACCCACTTCTAATGATGGGCATACATGCACCATTTATATATGCCGAAGCATAGGGGCACCCTCCCGCAAAAGTTATGCCACGTACACACGGTCAGACTTCTCCACGGGCAAGCCTCTGTCGGAATTTCGACCATATGTACGAGGCATTAGGAGCTAAATTGCTCCTCCACCCCTGCTGCCCCCATGCTTCGGCATATATGCTCTTTTTTTTAACTGTGGTGGTGAAATCACCTCCTACAGCACTGGAGTCGCAGGGATCAGGCCTGTCTCTGCGAACGCTGCAGTTATGTGTGTTGTGTTTTGTAAGTGACAGTGATCGATCAATACTGCACTTGGGTGGCCTGGGCTGGATGGAGGGGCAAAACACAGGTGCTAGCAGGTATCTGGGCTTATCCCGCTAACACTGCGTTTTTGGGAACCCTAAACTGCTGGGGACGCTAGTATAGATCTGATCAGATCAGATATTGATCTGTTCAGATAGTATACCACTAAGGGAGGTGTATGCTTCACGCGTGGGTGTTAGCGCTACTGGCACTAACCTGACGCTGCCTGGGGTGTGACGCAGACCCTCTCTGACGCTAAAACCTAATTGATATCACCCGCCGGGCGATCAGGGGGTTAAACCTTTATTGGGTTATATACGGCAGGTGCCCTGACACTATAAAAAGCAAACTAACTAACCAGATAAAACCCGTAACACTTATACGGTGATCACTAGTGAAAGGGTTAACTAGGGGCAATCAGGGGGTTAAAACCTTTATTAGGTAATATATGGGGGTACCTGACGCTATATATAAAAACCTGACGGGGAACCTAAATAACTAAAACACTAACTGGCTAACCAGTGTCACCAGTGACACTTATACGGTGATCACTGGTGAAAGGGTTAACTCTAGGGGCAATCAGGTGGTTAAAACCTTTATTAGATAATATATGGGGGTACCTGACGCTATAAAAACCTGGCGGTGAACCTAAAAAAATAACAGACTACCTAGCGGCACAAGCATACCTAATACAGCGATCAGAAAAACGATCGCTTAGTGACACTGGCAAAAGGGGGTGAAAGGGTTACCTGGGGGGCGAAAACACTTTTTATGACAATAACTTGCATATTAACCTTTAAAATTAGCACTTTAGATTTCTCCCATAGACTTTTAAAGGGTGTTCTGCGGCTTTTCGAATTTGCCGCGAACACCCCAAATTGTTCACTGTTCGACTCGAACATAAAGCTCATCCCTACTAAACATCTGGTGTGGCAATACTTTTGACAATATAGTGTATACTACCAAAAGTATTGGGATGCCTGCCTTTACATGCACATGAACTTTAATGCAATCCCAGTCTTAGTCCATAGGGTTCAATATTGAGTTGGCCCACCCTTTGCAGCTATAACAGCTTTACATTTTCTGGGTAAGGCTGTCCACAAGGTTTATGAGTGTGTTTATGGGAACGTTTGACCATTCTTCCAGAAGCGCATTTGTGAGGTCAGGCACTGATGTTGAACAAGAAGGCCTGGCTCGCAGTCTCTGCTCTAATTCATTCCAAAGGTTCAAATTCATTCCAAATCATTTGGTGGAGGGGGATTATGGTATGCGGTTGTTTTTCAGGGGTTTGGCTTGGTCCCTTCATTCCAGTGAAGGGAACTGTTAAGGCATTAGCATACCAAGACATTTTGGACAATTTCATGCTTCCAAATTTGTGGGAACAGTTTGGGGATGGCCCCTTTCTGTTCCAAAAATAACTTTGCACCAGTACACAAAGCAAGGTCCATAAAGACATGGATGAGCGAGTTTGGGGTGGAGTAACTTGACTGGCCTGCACAGAGTCCTAACCTCAACCCGATAGAAAACCTTCAGGATAAATTAGAGCGGAGACTGCGAGCTGGGCCATCTCGTCCACATCAGTGCCTGACCTCACAAATGTTCTTCTGGAAGAATGGTCAAACATTCCCATAGACACACTCCAAAACCTTGTGGACAGCCTTCCCAGAAGAGTTGAAGCTGTTATAGCTGCAAAGGGTGGGCCTTAGCTAGATATATTAATAAATAGATAGATCCAAATGTGAGGCATACAGCACTGCAGCAATCTTCTTAGAGAATACAATCAGGCCCTCCCAAAGACCACATATTGTTTAAAAGAACAAGTCTGGGATTGCTGCACTTAATATTTATTGAAGAAAATAAAAAATTATATACAAAATATACAAATAGCAAAATATTCAATTAACAACAGTTTCGGGCTATGAATGTTCACACCCTTCCTCAGATAGCGACATGCACAAATAACAAACTTATTTAAATTTGTATATATAGTCATGTTAAACCAAGAACCAATTAGCCATTTATTTCCCAACTAATCAAATATGCAACTCATGATTCTATTACCCTAAGGCCTCGTACACACGACCGATTTTCTCGGCAAGAACCAGCAAGAAACTTGCTGGCAGAGAGGTCTTGCCGAGTAAATCGGTCGTGTGTACGCTGCTAGCGTGTTTCTCGTCGAGAAAACCGACAAGAAACCTCGACGAGAAAATAGAGAACCTGCTCTCTATTTTCTCGTCGAGATTCTCCTCGGCATGTTTCTCGACGAGAAAAGTGAGTGTGTGTACACTTACCTGTCCGCCCGGAAGCCCGCGCATGTTCGAAATGAATTTGACGCATGCGCGGTAGCTTCCTAGGCATACGTAGGGTGTACCAAGATGGCGGCGACGGCATCGAATGTGACGAGCGCATGCTCGACGTAGTCGATGACGTCACCGCGTACACTCCTTTCAAAGAACCGCGGGTTCTTTGAAACGAGCGTGTGTACACTCGGCCGGGACAAGTTTCTTGTCCAAGAATCTCGTCGAAAAAAACGACATGTTTTTCTCAACGAGAATCTCGGCCGTGTGTACGAGGCCTGAGTCTCAGAGTGAGGATATGATGGATCCACTTCAGGGGACATTGTTTTTAAATTTTAGATTTTTTAATTGTCAAACTCGTGGAGTGTCTTTATTCACTTTTTACACTTTTTTGGTGAATGGGTAGGGGTACTACTGTATGTATCTCATTCACATAAGAGGATAGCTGGGATATGGGGGCCCTCTTGTTCTAGGGGGCTTCCAGATTCCAATAAGCTCCCCGCCTTCAGACCTTCACAACTCACCTGTAATTGCCAGCTTCTACCTTGCTGCCCTTCTTGTGGATAGGTACAACATTGGCTGTCTGCCAGTCAAGGGAAACTTCTCCTGTTAGAAGAAAATGATTAAAATGATCTGTTAATCTCCCCATAACGGGACATTATTCGTCAATACTTATAAGACAGGAGTGGTCTGTGTTGTGCAATGATTAATGGTAAGCTACCTCAGGATGTTTCTACTACTGTACAATAATACACTGTGATACTTTTGTATTGTTTGAAAAATTATTTAATAAATATCATTGAAACATAAAATGATCTGTTAATGGCCCCACAACTATACCTTGGAGGTCTCTTAGAACTATGGGATGAATACCATCAGGGCCCATTGTTTTATTAACCCCATTAAAGACAGAAAAAAAAATTCTTTGTTTTTGTTATAACATTTTGTAAATAAGTATGTTTTCTCCTTCACTGATGGGCACTGATAAGCTGCACTGATGGGCACTGATAAGGTGGCACCGATGAGGTGGCACCAATGAGATGGCACTGATGAGATGGAACTGATGGTGGGCACTGAGTGGCGGCACTGATGGGCACTGATAGGCGGCACTGATAGGTGGCACTGAAATGCGGCACTGATGGGCATTAATAGGTGGCACTGATGGGCACTCATAGGTGGCACTTGTGGGCACTGATAGGTGACACTGATGGGCACTGAAAAGCTGCACTGATGGGTACTCATGGATAGCACTGATAGATGGCACTGCTGGGCACTGATGGGCACTGATAGGCAGCACTTATGGGCACTGATGAGCACTCAAAGGTGGCACTGATGGTCATTGATGGGCACTGATGGCTTGCACTGATAGATTTCACTGATAGGCATCACTGGTGGCACTGGCAGATATTTTTCATTGGCACTGATTGGCAGCTACCTGGGCACTGATTGGCAGCTGCCTGGGCACTGATTGGCATTTCCCTGGTGGTCTAGGGTGGCATACCTGGTGGTCCAGTGTGGTGGCCATCCCTGGTGGTTCTGGCTGCATCCTGGTGGTCCTGGGCGGGCATCCGAGGGGGGGCTGCACTGATAAACATTCAGCGCAGACCCCCCTGTCAGGAGAGCAGCCGATTAGCTGTCCTCTACTCGCATCTGTCAGACACGAGTGAGGAAAAGCAATCAACGGCTCTTCCTGTTTACATCGTGATCAGCCGTGATTGGACACGGCTGATCACGTGGTAAAGAGTCTCTGTCAAAGACTCTTTACCTAGATCAGAGTTTCAGAGTGTCAGAGGGACACGCCGCAACATTGATTGGCGAAATGCGTGCCCCCGGGGGCACGCAGCGGCTTGTTATCCTGACCACGTAATATGACGTCTGGTCAGGATAACACAACCACTTTGCCAACGTCATTTTGCTATATGGCGGGCAGCAAGTAGTTAAGCTTTAACCGACCCAGTTCCTCTGCTACCTCTGTCTCCAGAAATCCTAAAAATGAACCATCATTGCTGGAACCAATATGATTCCCCAACTTGTTATTGGTAGTGCAATTAATTTCTGAGAAGACTGAACAGAAGTATTTGTTTAAATGGTTTGCTACATCCAGGTCTCCCTCAATATAAGAATTGTCCCCAATTTTAATTTTAGTAATCCCATTGTATTTTTTACTTCTGTCACTATTGTACCTTGTCAGAACATTTGGGGTTAAAAAAAATTACATATAGACCTTTACATTATGCATATTATGTATTTTTTTATATGGTTCATATTCATGTACATTATGAGCGAGAGGACAGCCATTTTGTCTCTAAAGTTAAGCTCATAGTTCATGATGTGCTGTGAACAATACTAGAGTCACGTTGGTTCCTATTTTCTCTTTAAGAGGTTAAACCCAAGTTCACAATCTTTAAAGTTATTTTCTGTCTCACAAGAAGGCATTGTTTTTCTGTATCTGTTTCCCAGACCATAAACTCAAAGCTTTTGAACACTTATGAAAATATACCAGCCTCCCCGGGTGGTAATTCAAAGGTTTGACACTTAGGCCCCTTTCACACTGGGGCGGGCAGGAGCGGTGGCGGTATAGCAGCGCGATTTTCAGCGCTGCTATACCGTCGTTCTTACCGCGGTATGCGGTCGCTAGGGGGGTGAATTTAACCCCCGCTAGCGGGCAAAAAAGGGTTAATACCGCCCGCAAACCGCGGCTATTGCCGTGGTTTGCGGGCGCGGTATTACCGCGCTGTCCCATTGATTTCAATGGGAGACCGCGGTAAAGGAGCGGTGAACACACCGCTCCTTCACCGCTGTAAAGAAGCAGCTAGCAGGACTTTTGGAGCGGTCCTGCTAGCTCACCGCTTCAGTGTGAAAGCCTTCGGGCTTTCACATTGAAGGCTAAAGGGCCCCAGTGTGAAAGGGGCCTTAGAGATAAGGGGGGTGTTGATGTAGGCTAGCCCAAACTGTGTAGTATTGTATTTACATAACGAGATCAAAGGGTTTATTCACAAATAAGCTGTGTACTGTATATCTTAAATTGGTTATTTTAAGTATCTTCATAAAGTATCTGTTCTAGTAATCCATATATATGCATACATGGGTTTATATATTAGGAAGTTACAAATATAATATCTTATGAGGTGAGGTCCTAATTGTGAAGGACATTAGAAGCTGTATTTGTAAAATGTAAGTTGAGGGTTGTGTTTTGAATGACTTTAGCTTCGAGGAATGTTAACAACCCATTAGCTGAGACGTGGGTAAATTTTCCTAAGACATTACTCTGAGCCATTTGCCGCAATTTCTGAAGATGGGTTGACACATTCAACACCGCTGGACAATAAATGGTATTCTACTAAGTTAGATCAAAGGGTAATCATAAATTGTTTTTTGAACTACATGACCCTAACATTTGGAATTATTCCTTATACACCACTGCCCCTACAGGTTAAAAATGACATTGTTCAAGATGGCGTATATTTGGTTGCTTAGACAACCTTCCAAAACAGTTACCTAGTAATAAGATACACACCCACTTTTTGGAGGGAGATAAAAGTAGGAAGAGTTCAGGGTGTGAGTGGAGCGCAAGAGATAGCAAGGAGGATCTCGGGAGGAGAGAGAAAGGGACTCGATCTCTCTTGAAGGAAGCTGGAAGGAAATCTTAAAACGCAAACATGTAGCAATATTGAAAGGAGTCCTGTTGGACTCTTAATGGAAGCTTCTCAAACAGACAGAACTTTAACCTGGTAACATATTTATTTTGTTTATTTACCTGCTTTGGTAATGGAGTTGTTTTTACATGCACATAACTAAAACCATTTAAATATATATGGCAAAGCACTTTGGAATTATCTATATTTTTAACTGCAGTATAAAATAATGATAATCCAAATATTAAGGCATATACCCTAATTTGGTTGTCTTTAAAAAGCTAGAGCTAAGTGGTACAATGGTTTTATTATGATATATGTGTAAAATAAATTCTCTCTAATATTAACATAAAAATGGATTGAATTATCTAACCGTGTTCCTTATATGACACTTGGTCTGGACACGCTTAAGAAGTGTAATCAGGAGATCTGTTTGTTTGAGAAAGAAATAGTGTTAAAGTGAACAAAAGAGTGCTTACACCTTCCGTGAAGTAACGGAAAGACATTTCACAAGAATTACCAAGTTTTAAATGTACAAGTATCATTTAAGTATTGAACTGTGAATATACTTTGTAATATAGAGCTTGCATAGAAATGTATGTAAATATTATGTGAACATAATCCATCATTTATCTCTGATTGTAGAAGTATATCCATTCATTTGTTTGACCATGACTTATACCTGATTTTAATTTGCACTGTACTTTAGTTAAAATATATATATAAGGAGGTGCATGCACGAGGCTGACTGGTAGGTTATGGCTGCCTAAAGCTCCGCATCTTCCGTGACTAAAAAGCTGAGATAAAACGAGTCACCACCTCAAAAACCGTTAACAAGGTAACTAACAGCTACCGGAAACTTCAGTGATCAAAAAGATACTATGTATAGCGGGAGGAAATCTAAACTAAAAGCAACAAAGGGTCAGGAAGTTCTGACTAGAACCACAGCTAAGATGACAGCAGCACCATCATCCCTCTCAGCTTTACCTCAGCTAAAAAAAAAAAAAGAATAAGAACTCACATCAGTATCTTCTTAATGAGCCTGACTCTGACTGTGAACTTGGAATGACCCCTAATATTATACAAAACATTTCACCAGGAACTGACCTTTTGACACAATTTGAAAGGGTCTTACAAAAAGCACTTCAAACCACCTCAGACAGCATTACAGACAAATTGACGCGGGAAATTCGTGAGGTGGGCCGCAGAACATCTGTTCTAGAACAAAGGATGGATGAGCTGGATGGCATTTCTACTAATAATGCTGATGAATTAGAAGCACTTAAAGAGAAGAATACCTCGCTCAACAACCGTCTCAAGGAATTTGAGAATAGAGCAAGAAGATCCAACATCCGTATCCGCGGCATCCCAGAATCCATAATTGATTTAAACTCCACTGTAACAGCCCTTCTTCAAGAATTCACTCCATCAATTCCAATAGAGCGCTTGGAGATGGATAGGATCCACAGATCATTAGCCCCTCGCAAAGATGAAGGACCACCCAGAGACATTGTAATCAAATTCCACTACTTTCGCTCCAAAGAGCAAATCCTAGAAGCAGCTCGCAATAAAGAAGCACTGACTTTCCAGGGTCACCGTTACCAGATTTTCCAAGACCTTTCGCAGCAGACCCTAATCAAAAGGAAAATGATGAAACCACAGCTGCAGATTCTCCAATTCCATCGCATCACATATCGTTGGTGCTTCCTTTTTGCCCTTCGATTCTCCTACAAAGAAACTACATATACCTGAAAATCAATGGATGACCTTCTCACCACACTACAAGATCTTCATCTTTCAATGCCGGAAAATTCCGCAGAAGGAGCCAAACGCAGAGCCTCTTCAGGCTCCCCAGCAAACCAACATGAAGATTCATCTCCTCAAGCCCACTCCAGTACCCACAAAAGGAGTCGCCATGACTCACCCCCGTCAACTGCCACTGATCACATGGACTGAAACTGTCAATATGGTGATATGATTCTTTATGATTTTTGAAATAATAGGACCACTCTTTTAAGACCCTAAGAGATACCACACACAGAGACAGACCATACACTCTTCCTCTTTTGTCATTCACCTTTTTTCTTTTTTCTTTTTTTTTTTTCTTTAGGACTTCCTACATATAATCACTCTTAAACCTCTTAGTTTGAACAACCCTATAACTGATTCTCTATTTTGATAGAACAGATTAGACATGTGCATTCGTTTTCGTCCGAATGCATTTTCGTCCGAATTTCAGGTATTTTCGTTATCGTTTTAACAAACGAAAACGAAAATGCAGAATCCGAAAACCGAAAGATCCGACATAAACAAATGCTTAATTTTTGTTTTCGTTGCAACAACAGTTCGATATAGATAGGAGATTCGACATGAGGCTGACAATAACAATCTGTGTCAATCGAACCTGTGGTCGAATGTGCCTAACCTTAACTCTATTAGTCCAAGATTATTCTACATAGAGAGAAAAGATTCGACATTATAGAGAGAAAAGATTCGACATTATAGAGAGAAAAGATTCGACATAGAGAGAAAAGATTTGACATTATAGAGAGAAAAGATTCGACATTATAGAGAGAAAAGATTCGACATAGAGAGAAAAGATCACTGCTGGAATTGGGTGGGGGAAGTAAAATAAAAAAATGATGATGATGATGAATGTTATTGGCTGATTGTAACCAAAGAGGAGGATCAGTAAAATAGCTAGAACTAACTTGACAATTCGACATGAACGACGAAGATTCAACGAAGCATCGAAAAACATACAAACGTCGAATCTGTCATTGAAGGCTTATGGTGTCTGTTGAAAGTTCTAAGAAGATTCTACGGAGCAGATAAACTGTACGATGCTGCAATCGTACATTTCCGGTCAAATGCTAGGCCCATAGGCTATAGAAGAATTCTAATGTTGGTTGACTAGTAGGGATGAGCTTCGAGTTCGAGTCGAACTCATGTTCGACTCGAACATTGCCTGTTCGCCCGTTCGCCGAACAGCGAACAAATTCGGGTGTTCGCGGCAAATTCGAAAAATCTACGGGAGAAATCTAAAGTGCTAATTATAAAGGCTTATATGCAAGTTATTGTCCTAAAAAGTGTTTGGGGACCCGGGTCCTGCCCCAGGGGACATGTATCAATGCAAAAAGAAGTTTTAAAAACGGCCGTTTTTTCGGGAGCAGTGATTTTAATAATGCTTAAAATGAAAAAATAAAAGTGAAATATTCCTTTAAATTTCGTACCTGGGGGGTGTGTATGATATGCATGTAAAGTGTCGCATGTTTCCCGTGCTTAGAACTGTCCCTGCAAAAAATGTCATTTTTGAAAGAAAAAAAGTCATTTAAAACTCATTCGCGGCTATTAATGAATTGTCGGCTCCCGGCAATACATACAAGAGTCATTGATAAAAAAAAAAAAAAAAAGCGTGGGGGTTCCCCAGAATTCAATTACCAGGCCCTTCAGGTCTGGAATGGATATTAAGGGGAACCCCGCCGCAAATTTTAAAAAAAATTGACGTGGGGTTCCCCCAAATATCCATTCCAGGCCTTTCAGATCTGGCATGGATTTTAAGGGGAACTCCACCCCAAATTTTAAAAAAAATGGCGTGGAGTCCCCCTAAAAATCCATACCAGACCCCTTATCCGAGCACGCAACCTGGCCGGCTGCAGGGGAAAAGGGGGGGACGAGAGAGCGGCCCCCCCTCCCTCCTGAACCGTACCAGGCCACATGCCCTCAACATGGGGAGGATGTCCCCATGTTGATGGGGACAAGGGCCTCATCCCCACAACCCTTGCCCGGTGGTTGTGGGGGTCTGCGGGCGGGGGGCTTATCGGAATCTGGAAGACCCCTTTTTTACATTGTACCCCTACCATTTCACGAAGAAAGCGTAAAAAAATGTTTAAAAAAACACACAAACACCTTGAAAAAGTCCTTTATTTAAAAAAAAAAAAACATTCCAGCGGTGAAATCCAGTGTCCCGCGGCGATCCCGATGTCCAGCGCTGTCCTTCATTGGTTGTGCCTTAGCGGACCTGATGGGGAACTCCCTCTCAGTGTTTTAAATGTATAGACCCGCCCCTTCTAAAGTTCCCCATCAGGGGGACTCCACGCCATTTTTTTTAAATTTGGGGTGGAGTTCCCCTTAAAATCCATGCCAGATCTGAAGGGCCTGGTAATTGAATTCTGGGGAACCCCCACGCTTTTTTTTTATTTTTATCAATGACTTTTGTATGTATTGCCGGGAGCCGACAATTCATTAATAGCCGCGAGTCAGTTTTAAATGACTTTTTTTCTTTCAAAAATGAAATTTTTTGCAGGGACAGTTCTAAGCACGGGAAACATGCGCCACTTTACATGCATATCATACACACCCCCCAGGTACGAAATTTAAAGGAGTATTTCACTTTTATTTTTTTCATTTTAAGCATTATTAAAATCACTGCTCCCGAAAAAACGGCCGTTTTTAAAACTTTTTTTGCATTGATACATGTCCCCTGGGGCAGGACCCAGGTCCCCAAACACTTTTTAGGACAATAACTTGCATATTAGCCTTTATAATTAACACTTTAGATTTTGAACGTTCGAGTCCATTGTATTTAATAGGGTTCTAAAGTTCACACTAACATTTTGTCTGTTCGCAGGTTCTGGTGCGAACCGAACAGGGGGGTGTTCGGCTCATCCCTGTTGACTAGTAATAGTAATTAAAAAATATAATTATTACTAGTCATACAATAGAATTCATCTATAGCTTGTAGGCGGAACATTCGACCGGAAATGTACGATTGCAGCGTCGTACAGTTTCGCTGCTCCGTCGAATCTTCTTTGAACATTCGACAGACACCATAAGCCTTCAATGACAGATTCGACCTTCATTAATTCAGATTTTCGGACGAATGCAATTTCTAACGAAAAACGAAATAAATAAAAACGAATTTCGGGAGTAACTAAATAAATTTATTTTTCTAACGAAAACGAAATTCCGAAACAAAATATTTCAGTGTGCACATGTCTAGAACAGATAACATATAGTAATGTTGTTTAAACAACAATGAATAGTTTCACAGCAAGTTTTATTTTTATGTTCATTCCAAAATAATTTAAGTTTTCCTGCCTATGGGCTAGATTATTCACTATACTCAATTTCTCTGTCTACTATTATATAACTCTCCCTTTTTTGGAATAACTCTCTCTATGCTTCTTCCTTCTCTAGCTCGTATGCAGGACATTGATCTTATGTCTCATACACGGACAACCCGGTAGAATATATACCAGAATTGTTTTACTCATTATTTTATTTAAATAGTGACTTGATAAGTTTATGTGTTTTAAAGTTTATATTGGCTGATATTGTCTCGGAGACTGCTCACTGCACCTCCAACTTAATCCTTAAGTGTCTGGTGAGTCTACCAGACACTCTTTGGATAAATTGTACCCACTGACTGGTAATTTCTTGCCACCCACTGGATACTAGCTCCAGTTAGGAGCCATTTATTTAACACCGTTATAAAAGCTTCTCTTTTTTTTCTTTCTTTTTCTCTTTGTAACACTTTTCCAACTTTACCCCCCCCCCTTTTCCCCTCTTCCTTCTATTTACTTTTTCCTCCCTTATTTGATTTATTTTCCTTTTCCTCCTCCATACTACGATCACATATATATCTAATAACAAAGTTTATAATTTTTTGATTATTAATAGCTATTGATATGACGTCGCTCAATATACTTACACTCAATGTACAAGGTCTTAATTCCCCTCCTAAACGCACAAAAGCTTTCCACTTTTTCTCATCTATCCTAGCTCATGTGGTTTGTCTACAAGAGACACACTTTTCTACTCAATCCTCCCCTAAGTTTTGCAGCCGCCAATATCCTCAAGTATACAAAGCCTAAGCCTCCACCAAACAGAGAGGAGTTTTGATTGCTTTCCACCATACTACACCTTTTACCCTTCACTCAAAGATTAATGACCCTGAAGGTCACTATATAATACTAAATGGTTTATTACTTGACAATGAAATCACGGTTGTATCATATTATGCCCCCAACAAAAATCCATTATCTTTTCTCTCTCACTTATTCAGTGTAATAGACTCTCACAAAAAGGGTACTCTTATAATATGTGGAGACTCTAACCAGGTAATATACCCAATTTTAGACAAATCCCCAACACCCGCAACTATTCACCGCCCTAACTACCAACAACTTTTAAACCAACATTCCCTTATTGATACATGGCGTGAACAACATCCTAGGAAAAAACAATATACTCACTACTCTCATCCCCATAAACAATTTTCTCGAATAGACCATTTATTAGTAAATATCAATTCACAAATCATCCCTTGTGCATGGTCTGACCACAATGCAGTACTGACTTCCTTTTCTTCTCTTATTCCAAAACCTAATCTTTGTACATGGTACATAAATGACAGCTTGCTTGCTAGCGATCCCTATATACCGACAAGATATAGAAAAAGCCATTCAAGATTACATAGCAGATAATAAACCATCATAGACAAATCCCCTAACTTATTGGGAAGCCCTGAAACCAGTCATCAGAGGAATCTGTATAAGTAAAGCATCTTACCTTTGCAAACAAAATAAACTAATACAAAAGCAACTAGATGAAGCATTTTATAAGGCTTCAGAAAACTTTCAAAGCAACTCTTCTCCCTCTAACAAAATAGTCTATGATAAAGCTAAACTAGAACTCAACCTTTTTCTAACAGATTCAGCAGAACAGATTCTCCGCAAAACTAAACACACTCTCTATATGAAAGCCAACAAACCTACAACCTTTTTAGCCCTTTCTCTCCATAAATCAGACCACTCACGGAAGCCAATTAGATTAGATTAAAAATATTAAAAAAAACACCTTCTCCAGTAACCCTCAAAAAATAGTGAATGAATTTGGTAGAAAATTATCCCATTTATACCAAGAAACTTTTGAACAATCACGCCTCAATTCGCTATTAGCTGATATTAAACTTCCCTCCCTTTCTGCAACCCAATTACAAACCCTTGAAAAAATGATTACATCTCTTGAAATTCAAACAGCAATCAAAACTTTAAAGCCACACAAACGCCCAGGACCCAATGGTTTTTCAGCCACATACTATAAACACTTCCAAACACTACTTTCTCCTTTATTAATGGAAGCCTTCAATTCACTTCTAACTAGACATTCCTTCCATCCATAATCCCTTTTAGCTTCCATTTCTATGATCCCCAAACCAAATTCAGACAACACTTCATGGTCTAACTATAGACCAATCTCTATTCTTAATTTAGATATCAAGCTACTAGCTAAAATCCTCTCCAATCGATTAAATCCAATCATAGGCAACCTTATACATAAAGATCAGACAGGCTTTATCCCATCCAGACAAACTGGTGATAACATTCGTCGAGCACTTCTCCTTGCTCATATGGCACGAACACGTCGCATCCCTGCCTGCTTCCTCTCTATTGATATACGGAAAGCATCTGATTCCTTATCTTGGCATTATCTTCACTCTATCCTCGGTAGATGGGGTTTTGGAAACAACTTTCTACAGTGGATAACTTCTCTATATAACAAGCCGAAAGCGTATATAACTTACTCAGGTTACAGATCTGACCCATTTATTATTGAAAGAGGAACCAGGCAGGGATGCCCATTATCCCCCCTACTCTTTGCTCTAGCAATAGAACCCCCGGCCCAATTAATTTGCTCTAATATTAATATTAAAGGCCTTGAACACGGGGGCCATCAACTCAAGCTATGTCTGTTCGCAGATGATGTCTTAGTTTTTCTCACTTCACCTTTAACATCAGCACCAAATCTTATATCCACCCATACTAAATTTGGAGCTATATCTGGTCTTAAAATAAACTCTCAAAAATCTAAAGCACTAAACATCTCTCTCCCATTGGAATTGCAAACACATTTACAGGACTCCCTCCCCTTTAGCTGGTCAACTTCAAATGTCACATACCTAGGTATCACTCTAACAGCAAACCCAGCAGAACTATATAAGACAAATTACCTACCATTGATGAAACAATTAAACACACTAATGAAAAATTGATCCTCTCTACCGTTGGCATGGATGGGTAGAATTACATTCACCAAGATGTCAATTTTACCCCAAATCCTATATCTCTTCCGAGTACTCCCAATTCAAGTCCCAGCATACTTCCTTCGTATTCTCCAACGCAAAACTCTACAATTCATATGGGGCAAACTTAAACCCCGTTTACCACAAGCTACTCTATATACCATCCGTATACGTGGTGGACTAAGTGTTCCAGATTTCACTAAATATTATTATGCTGCCCAATTGGCTCAACTCCCTAAATATCACGCTACCAAAGAGATTCCCCTCTGGGTCGCGATTGAATCAGTTGATTGCGATCCACTTTCTTTAGCAAATCTTCTGTGGCTCACTCCAACTTTACGCCGTACGATTTCTAATCCTATTACTAGACATAATTTATCCATTTGGGATAGGCATAGAACACAATTTGGACTTCAATCTCCACATAATCCTCTCCTCTCCTTCCTAAACAACCCCTCCTTTTACCCAGCTTGGGCTTCCCCTTCTTCCTTCTCAGCATGGTCAAAAGCAGATCTAACTAGAGCATACCATTTCTTTGAATCCAACACCATCACGCCCTTTCCCAAACTCTGTGATACAAAAGAAATTCCACAAACAGAAACCTTCAGGTATCTACAAATCAAACAATTCCTACAGCAGAATGATTCCCAGAATTCTACAATGCCTAATCGTACAACATTTGAACAAACCTGCATCTCTGACCCACACAAACGTGGTCTAATCTCGGAAATATACAATCAATTACTGTCTCATACAACTTCAACTCCCCCAACCTACACTACCAAATGGGAGACAGACCTGAATCTCCAATCAGATGATATAAATTGGACTCAAATTTGGCAAGCCACAACATCAGCTACCCCAAATATTGCTGCATTAGATACTAACTACAAGGTGCTCACCAGATGGTACCTTGTGCCAGCAAGAATATCCAAATTTCTCCCTCAATACCCTGCCCAATGCTTCAGAGACTGTATAGATATAGGTACGCATCTACACATATGGTGGACCTGCTCTAAAGTTAAGACTTTCTGGAAGCAAATATTTAACCTACTATCCATCATGTTCAATACCATTGTTGTACCTGACCCAACTGTAGCACTCCTAAATAACAAACCACAAAATATCTCACAACGTCAATTCCAACTTCTACTATATGTCACTACGGCTGCCAAACAAACCATAGCTCAAGCTTGGAAAACATCTACTTTATGTATAATTTAAACTAAACACCGGGTAACGCAGGCGATGATTCATGCCAAAACTGAAGCCATCTATTTAAATAAAATCCCGAAATTCGAAGCCCTCTGGCTTCCTTGGATAAATCATCACCTGCCGCCAGGGTTTGACAACTCCTTTGTACTATCCTAAAATATCCTACTACTGTGTTTATTATTAATTTTGCTATATCAGAATCTCATAAACCTCCTGATCCCCTCTGGAGATTCCCTTCTCCCTCCCCCCTCTTTACTCCTTTTATTGTTATACACATTACTACTATACAAATAGTTATTCTCTCTATAAGCTGATTTTAGGAGTAATAAGATTATTTTTATGTCTGGTTCCATTTTTTTCCCCCCATCGACAGGACACGCCAAGCCACAAAGCAGGATCTTGGCCCCTGTTAGAAATATATAATTTAACAACAATATGAACACCGCTTATGTTACCTTTTATTTGCCCCAAACTTTTAATCCATGCTTATTGAAAAATCAGATGTTACTTTTGATCTTAGATGTCTTATGTTCATCTTATTTTATTCCAGAATTAAAAACGTAATATTCAATATATCACTATTATACAAAAAATGTATGTATAAAATTTGTATTATTATCTACAATAAAATATTTGAAAAATAAAATAAAATATATATAATATTTTAAGCAATATTCATTTGTGTTACTTGTCTTCAAACTAGCACGGATATAAAGAACTTAGAATTTCTTGATATTGTAGAAAATTGCGAATCTCACAAAATTAAGATTTGCCTATTTCCATAAATACAATAATATTTTTATATTTCAGTATAAACATTCTGACATATTTGTAGGAATTATGCTGAGATGCGTCAATGTTTCTGACATACATGGAGGCACCACTTGAGATCTGTCAACGTTTGAAACAAGTGATATAATTGTGCAAAATTATATATATTTTATTGTCATTTAAAAAAATATATATATATTAATTTTTAAAAATTAATAATTTTTTTTGTTTTGCTATCGCCATTGTTAGTTGCAATATTGAAAAATTACAAATACTAAAGTTATTTTTAGTGCAGCAGGTCCTGCTGATGCAGAGAATGAAATTGGTATGCATCACAGAAAAACCGTAGAGTTTGCAAAATATCAGGTGATGTCTTCTATCAGAGAAATTAAGACAGAACTTGGTCCCTGTAAGTCAGTTATTACTGCAAGAAGGACCATGTGTACTTTGGATTGTAAACCCAATCAAAGTACCAGAGAACATTTAAAGTTTTCAAGAAAGCCCATTACTTGGCTAAGAAAAACCCAGATTTTGAAAGCCATGGATTTTTCCAACTGTTTGATGAGGGTTTGCCAAATAAAATTAAAGTTATTGTGGCCTGGGATTACTATCCCAAACATGGATTGGTTTGCCTAATAGAGCACCATGCTTTTTGCTATTCTACAGAACAGTAAAGTAGCTTCAAGAATAAATTTAAATAGTCCGCTCAAATAATAGCTGAGGCTCAGCTTAAAAAGGAGCAGGGACAAATTGAAGCTACAAAATATAATTAGGCTGGAATTGTTAAAAATTCCAATTCCCCAATTAAAAGTTTACACCCAGTTTTAAAAACTAAAAAGTGAAATCTAGCTGAGGTGTTAAAATATTTAAATATCTGCAATTGACCAAAAGAAAGAAACATGAGCAGAGTAACATGTTTAAAGACATTTTTTTTCTTTACTCTAAAAATGAGTTCCAGCCCCTCCTTTACAAAAAGGGAGTTGAAAAGAGTAGAATTAGTTTATCTTCGCAACCAAACTGCTGTTTAAAGAGCTGTTAGGTTTCAGGAATGTTGTCTGTGTAAAAAGGTGGGGGCGACTTGCTCTTTATACAAACACACACAGCTGACAAAGTGAAACCAAAACGGTTACATGTCATTCATTCCAAGTATATGCCCTGGTTCACACTGGTGCGATTTGACATGCGATTTGACATGTCAAATCGCATGTCAAATCTGCGATATTTGCCGCAAATTGCGGGCAATGGCACCGTCCTAATCGATGCGACGCCGCATCTGCGGCGCTGCACCGATTTCAAAAAGTAGTTTCTGTACTACTTTTTACGATTTCGGGCCGCGATTTACATTGACATCTGTGCAGAAACCTGCACAGATGTCTCTGTAATCGTGGCCGAAATGGGGACTGACAGGCAGTTACCTGGGGAATGTTAATAAGGTTCATATTTATGCCAGGAATATAATCACATTAGTAGAAAATTATTAAAATAGTTGATCAGTCCTAAAATAAATATTTAGGTATTCAAACCGCTCAGGATAAATAAATAATCAGTCATTCATTTATTCCTGATAATCAATGACCCAAAATATCATGTGTACATTGGCAACAATATATTACATCACTTCGCTATACACATGGATCTGGTAAATACCACTGTGGTCCAGATTAAAATAAAACCCAAGTAGTTTCATAAATGAACATGAAGCTCTTAAATAATCTTAGTTACTGCCATATGCAGTAAACATATTAGTACCACATATGTTATTAGTCATACAGGTACTAATACATTTTTATTATTACCCGGCCATGTATAAATAGGCCAGAATTTTAAGAACCCTGCTACATTAAAATGTTTCGCAGACAGGATGTATATAGAAAAGATTTCAGTAAATCACACTCATGAAAAATAAAAGTTTTCATGGAGGTAAAAAAAATGGTTGTGAAAAGATTCCTGTGATGTGGTATAATAGACATACGCATTGCCAGGATTCAATCTAATCCAAGTGAAAACACACATTGTGTTTTAAATCAAACATTGCTGTCTTTCCCTAGCTTGCTTTTTTTCGCTAGTGGAGACCATTAAGAATTTCGTGGAGAGGAGTGTTGTGGGATCAGTGCACCGGATCTTATGATAATCCTACACTTGATATTCTTAACCCAAATGGTCATTGTGTTTATATGCTGATCTAAGACAGCTAAATAAATGAGTATATATGTACAGCTAGCTGTGCCATATATTGACCGATGCTTGATATAAAAAAATACAAAGCGCTAAGTACTTCACTACACTAAATGATGTCCAATGATGGTGGAACATTCAGGTAAGTCCTGAAAACCCATACAAGCTGGCATTTAAAGGTGGTAAGAAATAGTACAACTGGATCAGAATGTTATTTGGTTATATAAATTTAAGTTTTGACTTTGATGTGTTTCTGTTTGTTATTTTACATAAGGCCATTGCCTGATGTACCTTCAAAAAAAAGTTTAACATATGTGGATGATTTTTTTGTTGAATAGCATAATGTTTGAACAGCATATCCCAAAGTTCAGATATGTTCTTAATCAGTTGAGGTAGGCGGGTGTTTAAAATTTCATTTCAGGAAGACCAATGGTGTCGCTCCAAGGTTCATCTCCTGAGGCCTAAGGTTTGCAGCCTAAGTCTTATCACAAGAAGAAAATGGAGACTGTGATGAGGTCAAAAATATCTGCCAATATCAGTGAATTGAGGACATGTTTGGGTATGGTATAAAGTATTCAATTGTATGCTTGTCATCCTAGGTTCCAACTAAGAATTCTGGAAGGTAAAGTATAAGAAGAGACTTATAAGGATCAAGAGAATGTAGATGTAATAATATGACATTGTGATATTTCTCTCCTAACTTACAGATCTTCCAATCTTATACTTCAGCACTAATGTTGATCCTGCCAATTATGGCAGAATAAAATCATCATTAGATCATTGATGATTTTTTGTTAATTAAAATATCATTAACTAATCGCTATATCATATATATAGCATAGTTAGAAAATGTAAATATTAAGTAATAAGAATATGTATTCATTCGAGGAATGTTAACAACCCATTAGCTGAGATGTGGGTAGTTTTTCCCAAGACATTACTCTGAGCCATTTACCGCAATGTCTGAAGATGTGTTGACACATTCAACACCGCTGGACAATAAATGGTATTCTACTAAGTTAGATCAAAGGGTAATCATAAATTGTTTTTTGAACTACATGACCCTAACATTAGGAATTATTCCTTTTACACCACTGCCCCTACAGGTTAAAAATGACATTGTTCAAGATGGCATATATTTGGTTGCTAAGACAACCTTCCAAAACAGTTACCTAGTAATAAGATACACACTCACTTTTTGGAGGGAGATAAAAGTAGGAAGAGTTCAGGGTGTGAGGGGGGTGCAAGAGATAGCAAGGAGGATCTCGAGAGGAGAGAGAAAGGGACTTGATCTCTCTTGAAGGAAGCTGGAAGGAAATCTTAAAACACAAACATGTAGCAATATTGGAAGGAGTCCTGTTGGACTCTTAATGGAAGCTTCTCAAACAGATAGAACTTTAACCTGGTAACGTATTTATTTTGTTTATTTACCTGCTTTGGTAATGGAGTTGTTTTTACATGCATATAACTAAAACCATTTAAATATATATGGCAAAGCAATTTGGAATTATCTATATTTTTAACTGCAGTATAAAATAATAAAAAATAAAGAAATAAAAAATAATGATATTCCAAATATTAAGGCATATACCCTAATTTGGTTGTCTTTAAAAAGCTAGAGCTAAGTGGTACAATTGTTTTATTATGATATATGTGTAAAATAAATTCTCTCTAAATTTAACATAAAAATGGATTTAATTATCCAACCGTGTTTCTTATATGACACTTGGTCTGGACACATTTAAGAAGTGTAATCAGGAGATCTGTTTGCTTGAGAAATAAATAGTGTTAAAGTGAACAAAAGAGTGTTTACACCTTCCGTGAAGTAACGGAAAGACATTTCACAAGAATTACCAAGTTTTAAATGTACAAGTATCATTTACAGTATGTATTGAACTGTGAATATACTTTGTCATATAGAGCTTGCAAAGAAATGTATGTAAATATTATCTGAACATTATCCATCATTTATCTCTGATTGTAGAAGTATATCCATTAATTTGTTTGATCATGACTTATACCTGATTTTAATTTTCACTGTACTTTAGTTAAAATATATATATAATATTTTAAGCAATATTCATTTGTGTTACTTGTCTTCAAACTAGCACGGATATAAAGAACTTAGAATTTCTTGATATTGTTGGAAATTGCGAATCTCCTAAAATTCACCACTTAAGCCCCGGACCATTTTGTAGCTAAAGGACCAGAGGTATTTTCAGAATTTTGCACTGCGCTGCTTTAACTGTAAATTGTGCGGACATGCAATGTTGTACCCAAACGAAATTTGCGTCCTTTTCTTCCCACAAATAGAGCTTTCTTTTAATGGTATTTGATTGCCTCTGCGATTTTTATTTTTTGCGATATAAACGGAAAAAGACTGAAAATTTTGAAAAAAAATGATATTTTCTACTTTTTGTTATAAGTAAAATAGCATAAACTCAATTTTAGTCATACATTTAGGCCAAAATGTATTCAGCCACATGTTTTTAGTAAAAAAAAATGTCAATAAGCGTATATTTATTGGTTTGCGCAAAAGTTATAGCGTTTACAAACTAGGGTACATTTTCTGAAATTTACACAGCTTTAAATTTATGACTGCCTATCTCATTTCTTTAGGTGCTAAAATGGCAGGGCAGTACAAAACCCCCCCAAATGACCCCATTTTGGAAAGTAGACACCCCAAGGAAATTGCTGAGAGGCATGTTGAGCCCATTGAATATTTTTTTTTGTCTTAAATGATTGAATAATGACAAAAAAAAATAAAAAATTACAAAAAGTTGTCACTAAATGATATATTGCTCACACATGCCATGGTTATATGTGGAATTGCACCCCAAAATACATTTTGCTGCTTCTCCTGAGTACGGGGATACCACATGTGTGGGACTTTTTGGGAGCCTAGCCGCGTACGGGCCCCCGGAACCAAGCACCGCCTTCAGGATTTCTAAGGGCGCAAATTTTTGATTTCACTCCTCACTACCTATCACCGTTTCGAAGGCCATAAAATGATAAATGGCACAAAACCCCCCCAAATTACCCCATTTTATAAAGTAGACACCCCAAGGAAATTGCTGAGAGGCCTGTTGAGCCCATTAATTTTTTTTTTTTTGTCGCAAGTGATTGAATAATGACCAAAAAAAATAAATTACAAAAAGTTGTCACTAAATGATATATTGCTCACACTTGCCATGGTTATATGTGGAATTACACCCCAAAATACATTTTGCTGCTTCTCCTGAGTACGGGGATACCATATGTGTGGGACTTTTTAGGAGCCTAGCCGCGTACGGGACCCCGAAAACCAAGCACCGCCTTCTGGATTTCTAGGCACAAATTTTTGATTTCACTCCTCACTACCTATCACAGTTTTGAAGGCCATAAAATGCCAAAATAGCACAAAACCCCCCCAAATGACCCCATTTTGGAAAGTAGACACCCCAAGCTATTTGCTGAGAGGCATGGTTAGTATTTTACAGCTCTCATTTGTTTTTGAAAATGAAGAAAGAAAATATATATATATATTTTTTTTTTCAATTTTCAAAACTTTGTGACAAAAAGCGAGATCTGCAAAATACTCACAATATCTCTCAGCAAATAGCTTGGGGTGTCTACTTTCCAAAATGGGGTAATTTGGGGGGGTTTTGTGCCATCTGGGCATTCCATGGCCTCCAAAACTGTGATAGGCAGTGAGAAGTGAAATCAAAAATTTACACCCTTAGAAAGCCTGAAGGCGGTGCTTGGTTTTTGGGGTCCCGTACGCGGCTAGGCTCCCAAAATGTCTCACACATGTGGTATCCCCGTACTCAGGAAAAGCAACAGAATTTATTTTGGGGTGTAATTCCACATATGCCCATGGCATGTTTGAGCAATATATCATTTAGTGACAACTTTGTGCAAAAAATAAAAAAATAAAAAATAAATTGTCTTTTTTCCGCAACTTGTGTCAACATATAAAATATTCCATGGACTCGACATGCCTCTCAGTATATAGCTTGGGGTGTCTACTTTCCAAAATGGGGTCATTTGGGGGGTTTTGAACTGTTCTGGCATTTTATACACAACATTAGGAAGCTTACATCCACTCTTCTAACCACTTGAAGACAAAGCCCTTTTTGACACTTTTTGTTTACATGCAAAACATATTTTTCTTTGCAAGAAAATTATGTTGAACCCCCAAACATTATATATATTTTTAAAGCAAAGGCCCTACAGATTAAAATGGTGGGTGTTGCATTTTTTTTCTACACAGTATTTGCGCAGCGATTTTTCAAACGCATTTTTTGGGGAAAAAATACACTTTTTTTTTTTTAATGCACTAAAACACACTATATTGCCCAAATGTTTGATAAAATAAAAAAGATGATCTTAGGCCGAGTACATAGATACCAAACACGACATGCTTTAAAATTTCGCACAAACGCGCATTGGCGACAAACTACATACATTTTTAAAAGCCTTTAAAAGCCTTTACAGGTTACCCCGTTAGATTTACAGAGGAGGTCTACTGCTAAAATTACTGCCCTCGATCTGACCTTCGCAGTGATACCTCACATGCATGGTGCAATTGCTGTTTACATATGACGCCAGACCGACGCTTGCGTTCGCCATTGGGCAAGAGCAGGGCAGGACAGGGTTTTTTTTTTTTATTATTAATTTTGCTTTTTTTTTTTTTTAAATTGTTCCTTCCATATATATATTTTTTATCATTTTTATTGTTATCTCAGGGAATGTAAATATCCCCTATGATAGCAATAGGTAGTGACAGGTACTCTTTTTTTGAAAAAACTGGGGTCTTCTAGACCCTAGATCTTTCCTCTGCCCTCAAAGCATCTGACCACACCAAGTTCGGTGTGATAAAATGCTTTCCCAATTTCCCAATGGCGCTTTTTATATCCGGGGGGGGAACATTCCCTCCCACTGCTTGTAAAAGCAGTCCAAAGGCTAATTAGCCGCTAGGATTGCTTTTACATGAAAGCCGGCCGCTGGCTGAAAAGAATGATACCAAGATGATACCTAAACCCGCAGGCATCATTCTGGTATAAACATTCAAAGTCCAGCAACATACCAGTACGTTGCTGGTCCTTGTTGGACATGTATTGTAATCTTTTTTTCATGCAGCCTGTTGGCTGAACGAAAAAAGAGATTGATCGGTGGGTATGCCCACCATTAGAATACAGCCATTCATCCACCCACTTCTAATGATGGGCATGCATGCACCATTTATATATGCTGAAGAATTGGGGCATCCTCCCGCAAAAAAGTTATGCCGCACACACATGGTCAAACTTTTCCACGGGCAAGCCTCCGTCGGAATTTCGACCGTATGTACGCGGCATTAGGAGCAAAATCGCTCCTCCGCTCCTCCACCCCTGCTGCCCCCATGCTTCGGCATATATGCTTTTTTTTTTTTAACTGCGGTGGTGAAATCACCTCCTACAGCACTGGAGTTGCAGGGATCAGGCCTGTCTCTGCGAATGCTGCAGTTATGTGTGTTGTGTTTTGTAAGTGACAGTGATCAATCGATACTGCACTTGGGTGGGCTGGGCTGGACGGAGGGGCAAAACGCCGGTGCTAGCAGGTATCTGGGCTGATCCCGCTAACACTGCGTTTTTGGGAACCCTAAACTGCTGGGGACGCTAGTATAGATCTGATCAGATCAGATATTGATCTGTTCAGATACTATACCACTAAGGGGGGTGTATGCTTCACGCGTGGGTGTTAGCGTTACTGGCATTAACCTGACGCTGCCTGGGGTGTGACGCAGACCCTCTCTGAAGCTAAAACCTAATTGATATCACCCGCCGGGCGATCAGGGGGTTAAAACTTTATTGGGTTATATACGGCTTGTGCCCTGACACTATAAAAAGCAAACTAACTAACCAGCGTCACCCGTAACACTTATATGGTGATCACTGGTGAAAGGGTTAACTAGGGGCAATTAGGGGGTTAAAACCTTTATTAGATAATATATTGGGGTACCTGACACTATAAAAACCTGCGGCGAACCTAAAAAAAAATACTGGCTACGATCTGCATCACCGACACTAAGACAGCGTTTAGAAAAACGATTGCTTAGCGACAGTGGTGATAGGGGGTGAAAGGGTTACCTGGGGGGTGATCAAGGGGGTTAAACCTTTATTAGATAATATATTGGGGTACCTGACGCTATAAAAACCTGCGGCGAACCTAAAAAAAATTACTGGCTACCGATCTGCATCACCGACACTAAGACAGCGTTTAGAAAAACGATCGCTTAGCGACAGTGGTGATAGGGGGTGAAAGGGTTACCTGGGGGGTGATCAAGGGGGTTAAACCTTTATTAGATAATATATTGGGGTACCTGACGCTATAAAAACCTGCGGCGAACCTAAAAAAAATTACTGGCTACCGATCTGCATCACCGACACGAAGACAGCGTTTAGAAAAACGATCGCTTAGCGACAGTGGTGATAGGGGGTGAAAGGGTTACCTGGGGGGCGATCAAGGGGGTTAAACCTTTTTTGATAATATATTGGGGTACCTGACGCTATAAAAACCTGCGGCGAACCTAAAAAAAATTACTGGCTACCGATCATCATCACCGACGCTAAGGCAGTGATCAGAAAGATGATCGCTTAGTGACAGTGGTGATAGGGGGTGAAAGGGATATCTGGGGGGCAATCAGGGGGTTAAACCTTTATTAGGGGTGGTTAGGGGGCTACACTGGACCTAAAACTGACTGTAGTGACACTTTTACAGTCACAAATGTCACTGATTGCAGTGATCAGTAAATAAATGGTCACTGCAATCAGTGACACTGTGACTGGGGGCTGGGGGGTGATCTGGGGGGTGATCTGGGGGTGTCTGGGGGGCCTGGGGGGGGCTATTTATGTCCCTATGTGTTCTGGTGTCAGTGTAGTGTTTTGTGCACTGACCTGATGTCTTCTCTTGTACGGCGCTCGGTATATGTGAGCACCGCACCAGAGATGACATCACTTCCTCCTGCTTCCTCTGCCTGTGTGTGACAGAGGGGGCCTTTTCATTCGCCGGGAGCGATCGCGAGGGGGTGGCTGGAATCCAATGGCTGCCCCCTCATCCTGGATCGCTCCCGAATGATTAACGGCTGCTCACTGTATAGGAGGGGGGTCCGATTGGACCCCCCAACTGTACAAAGGCAATCACGTACACTCTACGTGATTGTGCCGGTCGGTGCCATTCTGCCGACGTATATATACAGTGAGCGGTCGTTAAGTGGTTAAGATTGGCCTAGTTCCATAAATACAATAATATTTTTATATTTCAGTATAAACATTCTGACATATTTGTAGGCACTATGCTGAGATGCGTCAATGTTTCTGACAACCTAAAAAGGTTTTATCTCCTTAATAGATTTAGCAATTTCCTCCTCTTTCTGTGCTTTGGCTGCACTGATAATGTATTTGGCCTCCTTTTGTCTATTTTTATATTCTTCACTGTCAGCTACACCTCCTGTTTCCTTGAATCTTCTATATGCAGTTTTTTTCCCCTTTATAATCCTACTTACCTCTTTAGTGAATAATATTGTTTTTTCTTCTGTTTACTCTTACTAACTTGCCTGACATATAATCTAGTTGCTTCCAGGATGGTAGACTTTAACAGTGCCCACTGATTACTTGCTCTTGTCGTTTTATCAAAGTTTCAGCAAAATTTGCCCTTTTGAAATCTGAAAATTTAGATTTTGGATGTGATTTTTCAGTTCTTGTTTTAGTATCAAACCAAAGACATTGGTGAGTAGGGCAGATCCACATGTGTTATACTATTTGAGTATGAACATGTGATCAATTCCAAAAATACACCCCTGATGAAGGAGATGTTTATGCTCTGAAACGCGTCAGCAAAGGAGGATCATATTCAATTACTTTTTGATGGTGTAATTTTAGACAGAATTTTGCACAATCTATGTTCAATATTTTTTTAATGCTTGTTTAATAAATACTATATTTTGCTATAATTTTTGTTTTCGATTTAGTGCCTAAAAAGTCCATTATAAGGGGAATGTATTTTTGCCAAGCAGGGATATCGGTGCTTGCAGTTGTCCCTCCTGCTGCACTGATCATCCTGACTGTTCCCTGTGTCCTCCTCTTCCTCTGGGCCTCCTCCTTATCCACCCCCCTCATCTCTTCAGTTTATGAATGGACAGGAGCCTCTGTCTCCTGTCCACTCATCTTCAATGCTGAGGCTGCTGAGAAAGAATCTGGGGAATCTCTGTCCTCAGTCCCTTTCTTTGTCTCAAAGGGGAGATGTCAGGGGTCTGATATCTCACCAAGCCCCCCAACAGGGCTGATAAAAAAATAATAATATATTAAACAATGAAATTGCAAAGAAATGATAAAAAAAATAAAAAAAAAATAACATAAGATAATAAACTACTGACACCAACCCCTCCGACCTAGAGACACTTTCCACTGCCTCAAAACTCCCCACCACAAAGAAAAAAAACATTGTGAAAACAAAGTATTTGTAAACAAATAAATACATACAAATAAAAAAACTACTGACACCATTCACTGCCCTACTGAGACCGTCCACTGCCCCATACCCCCCTGTTCCCAGAAGCACTGTGAAACACATATTAAAAAAGTTATTTGGAAAAAATAATAAAAAAAAAACAAGATAGTAAAAAATAATAGATGATAAAAACAAAAAACTACTGACACTGTCCACTACACCCCCACCCCCACAATCATTGTGAAAATAGTAATACAAAAATACATTGTAATAAATAATTTAAAAAATTCAATTGTAAAAAATAAAAATAAATCTGACACTGTTAATTGCTCTACTGACACCGTCCACTGCCCTACTGACACCATCCTGCACATACTACCAACCGCTGTACACTCTGCACTCCTCACCTGCACATTCTACCCACCTCCATACACTCCGCACTCCTCTCCTGCACATACTACCCACTGTCATACACTCTGCACTGCTCTCCTGCACATACTACCCACCTCCTTACTCTCCCTACTTCTCACCTGCACATACTACCCACCTCAATACGCTCTACACATACTACCCACCTCAATGCAATCCACACTCCTCTCATGCACATACTACCCACCTCCTTACACTCTGCACTGTATATTTCCTATTTAACATTACCGCATTCTGCACTATGTACAGTAAGGCATCTCAGACTCTATTAAACCACACCCAATTTAAGCCATGCCTAATATTTAGTGCAATTAAAGCCACGCCCACAGTTTGATGCATGTTTTCTTTTATTAATAACTAGAGCCCACTTTTTTATCTTGCACATAGGCCCACTGATTTCATGACACCCTCCTTGGATTTAGGTTAGGCGAGCGTGGGGCCATTCATTGGTATCAATTCCTTCATCCTCCAGGAACTGGCTGCATACTCTCACCACACGAGGCAGGGCATTGTCTTGCACCAGAAGAAGCACCGGACCCACTGCACCAGCAGTCAGGGTGCCATTATCTAGCCTGTAGAGGTCTGTGCATCCCTCCATGGATATGCCTCCCCACACCATTACTGACCCACCACCAAATTGGTCATGCTGAATGATGTTACAGGCAGCATAATGTTCTCCAAGGCTTCTCCAGACCCCTTCATGTCTGTCACAAGTGCTCAGGGTGAACCTGCTCTCATCTGAAAAGCACAGGACGCCAGTGACGGACCTGACATTTCTGGTGTTCAAAGGCAAATGCCAATCAAGCTCCACGGTGCTGGGCAGTGAGCACAGGGCCAGTTAGAAGACGTTGGCCCTCACTCCACCCTCATGAAGTCTGTTTCTGAGTGTTTGGTCAGAGACATTCACACCAGTGGCCTGCTGGAGATCATTTTGTAGGGCTCTGGCAGTGCTCATCCTGTTTCTACTTGCACAAAGAAGCAGATACCTGTCTTTCTGATGGGTTAAGGATCTTCTACAGCCATGTCCAGCTCGCCTAGAGTAAATGCCTGTCTCCTGGAATCTTCTCTGTGCTCTTGAGACTATGCTGGGAGACACAGCAAAACTTCTGGCAATTGCATGCATTGATGTGCCATCCTGGAGGAGTTGGACTGCCTCTGCCTGAGTAAGCAATGTACAGCTCAGCCTAAAGTGTGCATGGTTAGTATATAACATACAGCACAATTTACAGGTTAAATAGACAGGAATATGCAGTATATGCCATTTGTGGTTAATCAAATAGTGTCACATTCCTGCTCATCATTTCTCCTTACATTGGCCAGTGTAGCACCCTTGGTGATAAGTGCAGATACTCCCTTTTACATTGATCTCTAATGTGTATGCTGATAGCAATGGACCGATCAAGGTGAAAATTGGTTCTAACAGATAAACAGTGAAGCACATTTTCCTTCAAAAAAAATACATCTCTCTGATCACGATAAAGGGATTGCTCACTAGACATTAAACACGTGGATGTGTACTGAGGAGTGCCTAGTACAAAAGTTCATATTACTTAAAGGATTCTTTGAAACATTTTTTGGGTGAGATCATTAAATACAGCCAACCTGTTTTGGGGAAATGCCTCCCTCTTCTTCATGGCTAAGTAAATACAAAAAAATAAAATAAATAAACATTATATAAATATCTTAATCTTTATCTTCTATATATAAAAAATGTTTAATCTCTATAAAAATATAGTATGTAATTTGCACAATATATCTATGTCAATTATATGGTGGGGAATTCAACTAGTCTGACGATCAAGGTGACTTAATGTTCATATAAAATATAATTTAATCAATAGAATCAATATTTATGTCTGACTTATGGTTATATCATTAGACTTAACTGCTATAGTATTCAATCAATAACTAATTGAAGAGTGTTACAATATTAAAGGAACTACGTTGTAGCACAAACTTAAGTGATCAAGTGGATCCGACCTAAACACCTGCAGAGTTGTTCCACCAAAATTCTATAATGTACAGTACATCTAATCAGAGCATAAAAAAAAATTACGTTTTCTCATATGAATGGAAATTAATGAGGGGGCGGGTGTGGAATCAATCCTCAACAGTAAAATTACTGTTATTAGAATCATTTTTGGATTCACTAGAGGATCTATGTTAAGGCTTGATAAAGACTGTGGGTGATAAAATTAGAATTATAAAATTAGATAAAATAGAGGGATAAGAAAAGAATGAATAGGTGAAAATAGATAAGAGAGGTGAGATTATGGGAGTATAGCTTGATAAAGAGCAGAGTGAAGTGCTCTAAAGAATGTGCTGAGCTGTATGATGATGAGGGGACATTGGAAGAGGTAAAACGTATAGTGGGAAGGAAAGGGTGCACCGACAGATGAGATTGGCAGACTCATGAATACATTAAGTTGAGGCAGGAGGCTTGTGGGTAATGACTGTGAGTAAAAATCTATGAGCTTAAAGTGGTTGTAAAGGCTCAAGTTTTTTTTTACCTTTATGCACTTTATGCATGAAGGTAAAAAATCTTCTGCGTGCAGCAGCCCTCCCAGCCCCCCTAATACCTGAGCCCCATCTCGATCCAGTAATGTGCACAAGAGCAGAAGGTCTCTGGGGTCTCTGCTTCCTTATTGGCTGAGACAGCAGTGAGAGTCATTGAATGGAAGCGAGCCTGCTCAGGTGCCCCCATAGCAAGCTGCTTGCTGTGGGTGCACTTGGTAGGAGGGAGGGGCCAGGAGCATGATCGGGGCACCCGAGAAGAGAAGGATCAGGGCTGCTCTGTGCAAAACCATTGCACAGAGCAGGTAAGTATGACATGTTTTTTTATATTTAAAGAAAAATGTTTGACAGGGGAAAAGATATAGAGTATCACAAAATAACAAGCTGATAATTAAGGAGATGCATTTTTGGGAGTGATTTGCCAATGGAAACTGTGCATTTTTATTAGCTTTTTGACACTTTTTTGGTGAATGAGTAGGGGTACCCCTACTCATTCACATGGGGGGCTGACATCTATTGACCCCTTTGTAAAATGGGGGTCCAGATTCCAATAAGTCGCCCCCCGCACCCCCAAAACCACCGGGTCAGGGTATGGTATAGACAGCATCAGACTGACTAACATAATTTTGACGGTAAGATAGAGTGAATTCAGATGGAAATGGGGAAAATAAAGCAGAGTGTAAAATTAATTTGGCTAGGTCAAAGCAACTGAATAGAGACAGAGGTGGAATGACTGGGTAGGAAAAGCAAGTCAACAGGAGTGAAAAGAGCTGATGAAGGGGAGGGATGAGCCACATTTCTCTGTGTTCTATACAAGTAGAGTTCAGCAAACGCAAAAGAAGTTTGGATGCCAAACCCTACTGAAATCAATGGGAGCTGAATATGTCAAATTGCCTATTCTCTGGGCTAATAGGCAAGGGGGATATAAAAACAAATGTGGGAGTGCAAGAATTGGGGGGGTAAAGAAAGGGTAAGGTGGTCATTGCCCTGGGAAACATGATTAAGTGGCAAGAGAAATGTAAAAAAAAATCCATTCTGCCAGGAGCAATGAATGCTTCAATGCTTAAAGTGAAAAAATTAAAATGCCAAATTCCTATCACTTCAGTGCTGGGGCCATTTTTTCATGTTTTGCACACTTGCTAATTGCACGATTTAGGCTTGATGATTACATATTTTCCACCAAAATATTCATAAATAAATAGTACACTTAATAAAATATTCATGTGTGCAAAATATGAACTTGCCCACATGTTTGCATATATGAAACATATGGATATTCGTAATTAAAAACACATGCATACACATATAAACATATTGTAACATTTTGGGGAGTTTGGTTCACCAACCAGCCATATTGGGGAAAATCATACAGTCTCTATTTGCCAAAAGGTAAAATAAAACAGCTTGACTTCAGTGAAAAATAAACAGTTCACATTTCTGGTACACAAAATAATACTCTGGCTCATTGCCAACATAAGCCTATCCCATCACAGGGTTTTTAAAGTTCCTGCCTACTTTAGGAGTCCAAAAAATGTCACAAGAGCTAAACAACAGCATCTCAGTGACAAGACAATCCACATGTACTTGTGTCCTGCTCTACTGAATACTTTACAGACACCTGCTGGCTGATTCCTACCCTTTTCAGCCCTCTCTTGCAGGTGAGTAACCTTTTCAGGACTATTGAGACACACAGTATGGCTTGGCCCTACGTAGCCCTTGAATTTGGATCCCGCTGCTCTAACTGAGTCAAGTGAGGAGGGAGAGAGAGAGCATTACCTGCTCTTGGGTACAGCTCTGGATAGAGATTGGGCTCAGGTAAGTATTTAAGGAGGGGGAAGCTGCACCTAAAAGTTATTTTTTTTTTTACTTTAATGCAGAGAAGGCATTAAGGTAAAAAAAAAACATTTAGCCTTTACAACCCCCTAAGCGAATAAACAATAGAATTATTATTAAAATGCATACTGCAGGATGCTTCTCCAATGCAAAAATCAAAACAAAGAATCATCAGGAAACAACACAAACTCCAATTGAAGTGAGTGAGGCAACTTTTGAGTTTCTATGGGCTTATGATGGTTTTTATACATGTAATTGAAATTCTATTTGTTATTCAAAAATGTTTACATACTTCTTTATGGAGGGCTCCCTTCTCTTATATATGTAATGGGGAGAACAAGTGGTCTTGAGGAAATCCAAGGGGTGAAGTGGTATTACACTACAGAGCTAAAGGAAGATATATGGAGGCACTAATAAGCTGTTCATTCCTGGTCCTGGGTTCTATGCTCAGTTTGACTAATTTGCTAACAGAAGGGGTCAAAATTATCTGGTGGGTGAGGTGTGAAAATCTATGTGGTCTGTCTCTCTTGGAGAATTAGGCACTTTGGAGCACTTTCGCTGTTTGAAGCACTATTGTTTGTCACCGTTTACCAATTGGAGTGATCACGAAGCATGAACAGTTAACAGTGGACTTTGATTATTTTTATAGTTTTATTATGTGCCACATGTAGGCAGTGCTGTTATTTTCTTTGTTTTTGTGCTTTCTGTTGGTTGCTGTTGATTGCAAGCATATTTTTTGTGAACTTAAAGCAGAGGTTCCGCGGCAAATCTTTTTTTTTTGGTTGCATTCAATGTATTTTTTTGATCACCAATTAGTACTCACGTGTTTGGTGACTTCAAACCTCCCATGTCTGTTTTCGGGCAAAAGATGAACTTTTAAAATCAGCTATAGGAATTTTCCATTTTGCTTGTGGGCATTGTGAAGTCTACAAGCACTGACTTCCTGGAAGCGGTGGACGGTGTTCTGCCGAAAAAGGTCCCTCCCGCGGATAAGGACCCCCCTGTACTGCGCAGGCACGGCACGAACCTCAATGGAGTTTCCAAAAGTAACCAAACATGTAGTGCTGCGAGTTAGGTCTACATGGCGCCTGCGCAATGACTAGGAGCCGTGTAGAGCTGACTGCGCAGGCGCCGTGTAGAGCTGACTCGCAGCTCTACATGTTCGGCTATTTTCGGAAACTCTGTTGAGGTTTGTGCCGCGCCTGCACACTGTGCAGAGGACACAGTACACTAACTGAAAATACTTACAGCTCCCTGCCTGTGGTATTAGTTTGAGAACACCACCAATTGTATTCAGGTACCTTTAGGTGCACGCTGTGCAAAAGACAGAAGTACATTAAACGAAATTAATGCAGCTCCCTGCCTGAGGTTTTAGTATGAGAACACCACTAATTGTATTGAGGTACCTTTGGGTGAACACTGTGCAAAGGACACAGTACACTAAATGAAATTAATGCAGCTCCCTGCCTGTGGTTTTAGTATGAGAACACCACTAATTGTATTGAGGTACCTTTAGGTGCACACTGTGCAAAGGACAGAAGTACACTAAATGAAATTAATGCAGCTCCCTGCCTGTGGTTTTAGTATAAGAACACCACTAATTGTATTGAGGTACCTTTAGGTGCACACTGTGCAAAGGACAGAAGTACACTAAATGAAATTAATGCAGCTCCCTGCCTGTGGTTTAAGTATGAGAACACCACTAATTGTATTAAGGTACCTTTAGGTGAACACTGTGCAAAGGACACAGTACACTAAGTGAAAATACTGCAGCTAGCACAATCACCTGCCTGCCTGTCAGTATAGAGAATAACAGGAATGGATCTAGCTAAACTGTATACAGTGTGTAAATATATATACAACACCTAGGATGCATATATATCCTCTAAACACTGTAACTGGAGCTAACTGACTCGCCTGCCTGCTCTATCTAACTCAAAATAAATTACACTGTCTCTCTCTCTCTCTCTTTAACCTCTCTCTTTAACCACAGCGGAGGTGGCCTTATATAGTGTGGGACGTGTACTAAACACCCTGAGACATAATTGGCCAAAGCCACCCTGGCTTTTGCCAATTATGGCTCTCCGTTTTTTTGCTTGCTGTGATTGGCCAAAGCATGCGGGTCATAGTGTATGCTTGGCCAATCATCAGCCAGCAATGCACTGCGATGCTGCAGTGAATTATGGGCCATGACGCGCCACTCGAATTTGGCGCGAACGGCCCATAATGTTCAAAATTCGGCGAACAGCCGAACAGGCGATGTTCGAGTCAAACATGGGTTTGACTCAAACTCGAAGCTTATCCCTACTGACAACGCTTACTGGGGGGGGGGGGGTGACGACTCCGAAAGCAGAAGAAGCCAAGAGTGCTGGCAGGGGACACCGGAAGAGAAAGATCTATGCAGCTTTGTGAAAATTTGCAGAGAGCAGGTAATTATAAAATGTTTGTTATTTAAAAAAAAAGATCCTTCATAATCACTTATAGTACTGTCAGATATGGTTGGTTCCCCATTCTTATTGCTTGTTTTTCTTTTTTCTTTTTATGCAGTGTCTTGGGTAGTTTTGATCTAGTCAAGTGAGCATTTGTAGCTGCGTGGCCTTTCTAACTTTTATAATTTTCTGCAAGGGACTAGTACTGCATTTACAGGTGGGTCCTTATAGTACTAGCTGGTTTGTGTGTTTAGGGTTCACTACCTCACTTAAGTTGGAATATTACATGATTTAATGTATTCAATGTACATGGGATCTATTTTTCCCTTTCCCAGAGGGCCCCCAGCACATGTACACTCCCACACTTGTCCTGAGCTTGTTGAATACTATTGATAATGATTTTGATACTATTTTATACCACACTGATACTTCTTGTTTCATTATTGTTAATACACATTTTTGTACTTATTCAATTGTTTTGTTATCTCTGATATCTCTGTCCTCCTAAGGAAGCGGCATCCCTGCGACACATGTCAAGTGTCAGAAACCATGAATCAGACCGAGACAGACGTACAGTTAAATCACACTTGTTTAATAATAAAAGTAAATAAAACAAACATGGCCAAAACAAGTTCGGTAACTGGAACAAATAGTCAGACAAGCCAGAAAGTCAGGAAGCCAGGAATCAGCATACTGGAACAGCAAGCAGGATCCGGAGCCAGAAGGAGCGTAAGCCAAGCAAGTCTGTAACAGGAATGCAGGAGATAGTCTCTGTGATGTTGACCAGGTGAAGGCAGAGATCATCTGGGCAGGACTGAAGAGCAGGAAATCCTCAACAGGTGAGTCGCTGTGGAGAGATAGGAGCTGGCAATTAACTGACAGCTGAGCGGCCAGCTTAGAGAAGGAAGGGCTGAGCCCAGCCCTGACATCAAGGAATTGAGGAACTTTTGGACTCTCCCCACAGCCATCGAGTTAGCGCTTGCAGCGCTGGTTGTTTACACTCCTTGAGTGATGTATTGCGTTGAGGGATGCCCATTTACTGTTAAACAGTGGATAACTTACTTTAAACTGCAGATGTCTTAATTTTAATTGATATTGTTTAAATTGTTTAATTACATTTGTTCTTGGGGTACCAATAAGGTTCATTAAAAAAAATTGGGGAGGGATTAACTCTAAAGAGGTCATATAATAGCACTTATATTCCTATTTTCTTACATTCATATTTTATTTTATTGTTTTTATTGCTGTCCTTTCTTCTCTGTTGAGATTAAAAATTCTGGGCCCCAAGTTGCTGGGTGGTTGATTGAGGTCCTCTGTACTTCCTGAAAAGTGGATATAAAGTCCCCTTTATTATACAGGGTATTATTTGGACTTTGGTTTAAAAATCAATGATTATGCATTGTAATTAAACAGAATTGTCTGGTTCTGGTAGACTATTATCAAGTAGTAGTTATTTTGATTGGTGTAATACTTCTGTACAAAGCTTTGCATATCTACAAATATAGATACATAGTTGGTAAGGTTGAAAAAAGACACCAGTCCATTCAGTTGTGTGTATGCTCATATGTGTGTATGTGTTTGCTTATGTAACTACCATTCTCATTATCCCTGTACATTATGTTCTCTAAGAAACACATCTAAAAGTTTTTAGAATTTTACCTAGCACCTCGCTGACACCACCAACTGTATAAGTAAGTTCTGAATGCCTTTAAGTTTAAGATTCAACTGCTTCTCATCAAACTTCATTGTATGGCCCTGTGTCTCCTTTAGAGACTTAAGATTAAATAGTTTGCCACCATTAATACAGTCCCCATTCAAAGATTTGTATATTGTGATCATATCCCTCTTATAAATGCCTCTTCTCCAGGAATAATAAAGCTGGCCATACATTATACAGTTTTCTTATTTAATTTAATTTAGATTTACCTTCAACTATGTAGTGCAAGGGCCTGCCTGATTCCATACAAATTGAAAGTGTGTAGGTTTGACCTCATATTACAGAATTTTGGTAATCCTAAAGGAAAATTGTACAAAAAAACTGTTCATGTTTTCAAAGTCATTTGTCATTAGTTATACCTTTACATTTCAGGCAAATTGTATTTCTTGTTTGCCAATATGAAGTTACCTCATAAGGTCACTTTAAAAGTATGGATATAATTGTTCTAAAGTGAGCTAAATACAGAATGGTCCTATGTATGCACAAATTACATATATTGTATCATGTGCATTGCAGAAAACTCTCTTTTGATGAGTTTTATCTAAAAAAAATCCGGATTGCTGATCATTACACAGACAGCTGCATTACAGTATGTGTCTGTACATGGTTGCCTTTCTTTTTCACTTATACTTATTAATTCATCTATATGTTTCTGAGATATAAAAAAAAAAATCAATTACCACATCAATTAAAAAGATTGCATAAATGCAAAACAGAAAACAAATCAAATTAATAAATAATTCATAGGAAATCTCAGAAAATAAACATGCCATTTCCCAATGACTTGGTTAGCTCACAATGCTTACTATAAAATAGGTACCGGTGATTAAAATATTCTGCAACCAAGTAATTATTTAAGGATTGCTGCAGGCTAATTCACTTTTTTAAGTTTCAAAGTTATGGTATCAGTCTATAACTGATATGTATCCACCCATTTGGTCTTTGTCAACAGAAATGTGAAATATCAGCAGTCCCAAAAATGTTTTTTGCTTAACTTTTTTTTTTTTCATTAAATAGGGGACACAACGTCTTCTATGTTATGATTTTTAGCTGACAGGGTCTCTTCAATGAAAGACCCTGCATATCTCCTCTGGGCTCCACTGAATGTATTGCATTGCTTAACATCCCTTCCCAGCTATGCTACCCAGGGAAAGTGACAGGGTGACCCAGAAGTGACATCATACACATTGCTTTCCGGGTCACAGCAGGAAGGGGAGGAGAGTGGACGTGTGTCCAATCTCCTTCCTCCCCTTCACCCGCCGACACTTGCCATGTTTGTTCTAGGCCTACAGATGGGCAAGCAGAGCCTGGAATACATGGCAGGGGCACGTGCGCAGGGGGGCGGGGGTACCAGGGTAAGTGGAAGCAATCGAGTTTCAGCGCATATGTGAAACCCACCCTGTCAGGTCCATACAGAGCTAGCAGTGAAAGGGTTTATGAAGTGGCAGGGTACCGATTCACATTTGAATCCTTGGCTGGGAGTGAAGTGGAAAAGTTGGGTGCTGGTCACTTTAGTCTTTTTAAAGCGGAGGTCCCGCGAAAAAATATTAAAAGCCAGCAGCTACAAATACTTTTAATAAATGGACACTTACTTGTCCAGGGTGCCCGCGATGTCGGCAGCCGAAGCCAAGTTCGTCGTCTCTCGGCTGCCACCGCTGCCATCCTCGGTGAGGGAATCAGGAAGTGAAGCGTTGCGGCTTCACTGCCCCTTCCCTACTGCGCATGCGCGAGTAGCGCGGCGCGTTCCCAGTGGTCCCAGCTGTCTCGTGGGACCAGTGTGTTTCCCAGAAGACAGCGGGGGGGACGGGAAGTGGAGTGACTCCCGTGGGATTCTCTCCCCGGAAGTGGGAGCAAATACCTGTATTATACCGTTATCTGCACCCCCTCCCCCCTGAAAGGTGCCAAATGTGACACCGGAGGGGGGGAGGGTTCCGAAAAGCGGAAGTTCGATTTTTGGGTGGAACTCCGCTTTAAGGTTTTTTTTTTCTCAATAAAACCAGGAGAGGGTTAGGATACAGGATATCAAAAATAGCTTGAAATTCCTTGTAGCTGGTAAGGTAATTTTTTTGCTCTCTAAGAGCAGCCAAACAAATTCTAGTTATTTTATAATAAAAATATTTATTTATCACCATCCCCAGCTCACACTACTAAACAAAAACCTTCTGTGATTGGTTAAAGCAGAGTTCCACCCAAAAAATTGGAACGTCCACTTATACACTTCCTCCCCCTCTGGTGCCAATTTTGGAACCTTTTAGGGGGGAGGGGGGAACAGGGACCTGTTTTTGACAGGTCCCCTTCCCCACTTCCGGAGACGGGGCTGTGGCCCGATCTCCCAGAAGTTTGGCGCCCTCCTCCTTCCCCTGCCACTGGGCCAATTAGAAAGTGCAGCGCGCTCCGTGCATGCACAGTAGGGAACTAGCTGTAAAGCTGAAAGGCTTCACTGCCAGGTTCCTTTACCAGGAATGGCGGCAGCAGCCCCCATGTAGTCGATCCAAAGATCAGCTTGGGTGCCAACATCGCGGGCTTCCTGGACAGGTAAGTGCCCTAATATTAAAAGTCAGCAGCTGCAGTATTCGAAGCTGCTGACTTAATTTTTTTTTCACCCAGGCTAAACCTGCTCTTTAATGCAGAAAAAAATGACTACTTATAATCATAACTATTCACACCATTCTCAACTACTGGAGACAACTTAAAACGGAGGTCCACCCACCGCTGCAAAAATTAAAAGCCAGCAGCTACACATACTACAGCTGCTGAGTTTTAACCACTTCAGCCCCGGACCATTTGGCTGCCCAAAGACCAGAGCACTTTTTGCGATTCAGCACTGCATCGCTTTAACTGACAATTGCGCGGTCGTGCAACGTGGCTCCCAAACAAAATTGATATTCTTTTTTCCGCACAAATAGAGCTTTCTTTTGGTGGTATTTTATCACCTCTGCGGTTTTTATTTTTTGCGCTATAAAAAAAAAGAGCGTAATTTTTTAAAAAAAAGCAATATTTTTTACTTTTTGCTATAATAAAGATCCCCAAAAAATATATAAAAAAACGATTTTTTCCTCAGTTTAGGCCGATACGTATTCTTCTACATATTTTTGGTAAAAAAAATCGCAATAAGCGTTTATTGATTGGTTTGCGCAAAAGTTATAGTGTCTACAAAATAGGGGATAGTTTTATGGCATTTTTATTAATAATTTTTTACTAGTAATGGCGGCGATCAGCGATTTTTATTGTGACTGCGACATTATGGTGGACACATCGGACACTTTTGGCGCTATTTTGGGGACATTCACATTTATACAGCGATCAGGCCTATAAAAATGCTGTGTAAATGTGTTTCTGGTAGTGAAGGGGTTAACCGGTAGGGGGCGCTGAATGTGGTTAAGTGTGTCCTAGGGATGTGTTCTAACTGTGTGGGTGCTGGGCTACGTGTGACACGACACTGATCCCGATTACAGGGAGCAGTGATCAGTGTCCTGTCACTAGGCAGAACGGGGAAATGCTTGTTTACATCAGCATTTCCACGTTCTTCCTCTCCGTGAGACGATCGCGGGACTCCCAGCGGACATCGAGTCCACGGGACCCGTGGTCACACTCACGGAGCTTGCGGTGGGCGCGCGCCCACAATGCCGCGTCTTAAAGGTGACGTTTATATGCCCAGCCGTGACATTCTGTCGATGTATATCATCGTGCAGCGGTCGGCAAGTGGTTAATAATAGGACACTTACCGTAGCAACTTGTTTCTCCAAAGTGGTTTGCATTTATTGGTTCCCAGGACAGAACAGAGTCAGGGCAGATGACAAGACAAAACAAGACAGATTACAGGATACTTAGAAACGTTAAGAGAACCTAATCATAGCACAGCCAAAATAACCTTCTCTAATACACACATTCTCCCCATTCACTAAAATATCAAGCAATCTGGTAATCCCTTTGATCTTCTGAGTAATAGGTCATGCCTCTTGGCCTTGGACAGCTGTAATCATAAATAATAAAAGTTGTCCGGATGTTTCCTTATTTCTAAGGCTAAATTGCATTATTAATTAGATAAACAAGTTACCCTTTGAAGAATGCTATTTACCATAAACAAGTACTCCATAAGTATTTAAGACTCTTTTTGATGTCCCAATATCATCATTAAATACTTCTTGTATAGTTTATGGCCAAATTGCATTCTTACTCTTTGAAGAAAAAAAATATTTATCACACACAAAGACATAAACATTTTACTCTCTGCATCTTTATGACCATTTTTTTACCTAACCAGACAAATATGCATTTTACAATCCATTGTAGGTAACCTTGTAAATAACCTCCTTTGAAAAGTTTAATTGGTTAAACCAATCCATAAACAGGCCAGCCCACAAATTACAAGATAAGGAATTTGCCCCTTGCATACAATTAACATAGCAGAGAACCATTACCCTCTCTTTTGATATGTAAAATGCAGCTGGCCTGTGTCAATATGGCAGCCCCTAGCTAATGGCCTGTACAAGAATATATGTGAATATACCTGTATACTGAATATATACAGCTCCCAACACACAACATTCCCCCACTTGCGTCGGTTCTAACCAGAATCGATCCACAAAACATAAATATATATTATTAACTAGAAGGGTTGCATTGTAGTTTTGGGTAATAGATGCTTCACAATTACTCATCAAAAATTTGAAATTTAAACTGGTTACATCTCTATTCACCAGCCTCTAAAATACCCTCATGAAACAGTTATTAGATAATATAACTTTAGATCATGACTAGCAAAGTATTTGGTAATCATCAGAGGCCCATATAGCTGTTTGGGCTTAACATAGCACAAAGTTCTTCTGAAGTCAACACAAGGTTATTGTGTATTTCTTAACCACTTCAGCCCCGTAGGATTTGGCTGCCCAATGACCGGGCCATTTTTTGCGATTCGCCACTGCGTTGTTTTAACTGACAATTGCGCGGTCGTGCGACGTGGCTCCCAAACAAAATTGATGTCACAATTTTCCCCACACATAGAGCTTTCTTTGGGTGGTATTTGATCATCTCTGCAGTTTTTATTTTTTGCGTTATAAACCAAAAAAAGAGTGACAATTTTGAAAAAAAGCAATATTTTTTACTTTTTGCTATAATAAATATCCCCCAAAAATATATAAAAAAACTAATTTCTTTCTCAGTTTAGGCCGATATGAATTCTTCTACATATTTTTGGTAAAAAATTAGCAATGAGCGTATATTGATTGTTTGAGCAAAAGTTATAGCGTCTACAAAATAGGGGATAGATTTATGGCATTTTTATAAATATTTTTTTTTTATGAGTAATGGCGACGATCTGCGATTTATATCGTGACTGTGACATTATGGCTATAAAAATGCTCTGATTACTGTGTAAATGACACTGGCAGGGAAGGGGTTAACCACTAGGGGGTGAGAAAGGGGTTAAGTGTGTCCTAGGGAGTGATTCTAGCTGTGTGGGGACTGGGCCACCCGTAACACGACATTGATCACTGCTCCCGATGACAGGGAGCAGTAGATCAGTGTCCTGTCACAAGGCAGAACAGGGAAATGCCTTGTTTACACAGACATCTCCCTGCTAGGGTGACCACATTTCCAAACTACCATTCAGGGACACCCTCCCTTCCCAAAAATCAGCTTGTGCTGTAACGAATCACAGCACAGTCATTAGACACAAGAGGCGGGATTTATGATTTCTCCAATCACAAGCAGGGGGCGGGGTTGTGCTCCTCCAGGCATTCCTGGCCAGGACAAGTACTGTCAGTGAGTAAAGCGGTGATGTGGCGGCCTTTTTTGGGAGCATCAGATTGGCCCGGGGGGTAGCTGTGTCAGTTTCATTCCGGGACACTGTATTGTCCTGGAATGAATGTGCCCGGGACAGACCTGCAAAATGCGGGACTGTCCCGGACAATCCGGGACACGTGGTCATCCTACTCCCTGCGAGCGCGCGCATGGTGACAAATTCAAAAGCATCATACCTGTTGCTTTGCGCAGCCGTGCCATTCTGCCGACGTATATGTGCAGGAGGAGGTCGGCAATCGGTTAAAGAAAAGCTGATGTCATAGTCCAGTCCTGGGTTTGACTTTGTACATGAGTTATCTCTTACTATCTCACAGAAAGTGATGCTTGGTGTCACTGCTCTAAGAGATCCAATTCATATAAATCCAGGATTTTCTCCATCTCCAGGCTCAGGGGTTCACTTTTAAAGATGAATTGTTACGTTTTAGCAGTTTTCATTACAAGCCCAAAATGAAACTTCTGTCAGCAACAATTTGCTTTTGTAATTTGCTGTAGGCCAACCCCACATTGTCTTCTAAAGAGCAGTTACTGGGATCATTCAGTACATAATTCCACTGTAGGGGGCCACAAGATGGTTTAGATAGTATCAGCTTGGAATGAATGTTTAGTATGCGCAGTGCTATCAGTATTCCAGCCTCAGGGGAAGAAGGAAGAACAAACACACATTGTTGCTGCATAGGTACATTATAAAATAACTGTGGCTCCTGACAAGGATATTCATTTTATGGTGAAACAGAACTTCTCCATGAATTCAATTACAATTGACGCTACACTTCTTGTAGGCACATGCTCATCATGGCTTCAGTACCAATCTGCATGAAAATCAGAGGTTATAGTTGTACACATTTGCAAAAATGTGTGGAAGCCACGCTGCCTTGTCAAGACTTCACTGTGAAGTGTAGTCTCTAATGCCTCGTACACACGGTCGGATTTTCCTTCGGATTGTTTTTCCGACAGAATTCTGCTCAAGCTTGGCTTGCATACACGCGGTCACACCAAATTCCGACCGTCAAGAACGCGGTGACATACAACACTACGACGAGCCGAGAAAAATGAAGTTGAATGCTTCCGAGCATGCGTCGACTTGATTCTGAGCATGCGTGGTTTTTAGTGCGACCGAATTGTATACAGACGAATGGAATTTCCTATAGGAATTTTTTCCGTCGGAAAAATAGAGAACATATTTTCTATCTAAGTCAGTCGGAAATTCCGACCGTGTGTACAGGGCATAACTCTAATTTATTACTCAATCTTGGAGCACATTTAGCAATGGGTAATATGAGGGAAGGTATGCTTTGAGGTAGCACGTTCCTCCTTGAAAGTCACTTCAATAGTGTTATTAGAACTATTGTAAAATGATCACTTCTCAAGCCCCTCAGAGAAATTAGTAATATGGAATAAACGCTTAGAACTCATAGTACCAAACAGGAGTGCTAAACAACACTACACATTTGTTGTGTTGTTGTGTTAGATTAGTGATTGTATCATATTTTAATTAGTATGTTGTCATGATAATAAACTGCTCAGAGGGGAACATAGTAAAATATGGGTACCCACATCCTAATCAGCATATCTAGAAAAAAAAAAATTTTACACAAAAAGGGAACAGCATTTTCTCAGCACCATTATGAGACTTTACAACAACAAATTACATATTTTTTTTAGTTTTATTAAATACAAATCATTTAAAAAAACAGTATATAAAAGCATGAAGACATACATAATTGTATTCCTCTTAATGGTCACTGCACCCTCAGGACTGATTACACTTCCAATTGGGAAATCAAGAGAAGTAGGCCATTGTACTCGACATGTTCCGTGGATGCCCGCTTCTTCAGAAGAAAGTGGAGGGAACAGAACACTATAATAGAATATATAATATGGTCATAATAACAGCAATAGCTAGAAAAAACATTGTGTCATCAATAGCAGCATTACAACACCAAGAATACAAGTAAAGCTTACCCCAAAATCATACTGGGTTTGCCGGCAGCTAATTGTGGAGGCACTATAGCATAAGTCGCCAGGCGAGCAAGGGAGCACAAACAAAATAACCACTGGAGTCTCTATATAGATATAGATGTATAGGATTTATATTCAATATTGCATAAGGACCTAATAGTAATAAAACTGGAATCTAGAGTTTTAACCAAAGCTAGGATACATACCACAGTGGCACTGATATAAAAACAATGGTTACACTGGCGGTGGGAGGTTGGAAAGTGGTGGGATTTCAAAAGGGTGGTCTAAACCATATTCAGAAGATTAGGTTAGTCTCAAGCCTCGTACACACGATCGGATATCCTATGGATTCTAATCCGATGGCTTTGTCCATCGGAAATCTGATGAAGCTGACTTCCATCAGTCTTGCCTACACACCATCAGTCAAAAAACCAACCGTTCCAAACGTGGTGACGTAAAACACTCCGATGAGCCGAGAAGAATGAAGTTTAATGCTTCTGAGCATGCGTTGACTTGATTCTGAGCATGCGTGGGTTTTTTATCCGATGGACTTGCCCATAGACGATCGGAATTTGCTATCGGTATTTGATCCATCGGAAAAATTTAAAACATGTTCTATTTTTTAAAACCGATGAAAAAAAGACCGATGGGTCCCATACACGATCGGTTTGTCAGATGAAAAAAGTCCATCGGTAAAACCGATCGTGTGTACAGGGCTTTAGTGTAGATTTCTCATATGTAGACAGAATGACACTGCAATATTCCTAGGAGATAATGGATAAATAGAAAGCAACTGCTAGTATCATGCATCAAGCATCATAAGAGGGAGAGGAAGGGGATTTAATTAATCTCCCAAGTAAAGAAGGTATATAGAGGAGGAAATAGTGTAACTCACTCATAGAGGGTAGTAGTTGCAGACTCATGGAAGAAGTGAGAAAGCTGTAGGTAGTTCAAGCCTGTCATCAGCCTGATGTAGGGAGCCAGGCTCTAAGTAGTGGCGAGGAAGTAAAGGAATAAAAGAAGACCTGGGAATAAAATACTAAGCACTTGATATACTAAAGGGAAACAGACTTTACTTTACAAGGACATTTTCTTTAGCTTAGTGTATGTGGTGAAAATAACTTATGGAAGTCAGCAGAGCTTCATTTCATTCGCTAAGCTAATGGAAAATGTATTTCCAGAGTAGAGAATTCCCTTCCAATGTGAATTGAATTACATCATGAGTCAGCCCATCCTTCAATGTCAAAATGCTTTGCAAAATTTTTAGTACCACAACTAATGTCAGTTGTCAGTTTGCCCTTTGTACAGTTTTTCAGATACAATTTTGAAGAAGAATTCCAGCTATTTTTCTCTAGCTCTACCACAAGGAAGGGTAAAACCTCTTTCAGGTTTTATTTGTGTCTGTGTCCCTATTGGAAAGAGTGAACCTCACAATTGTTCTTAGTGACCCTGACTAGACAGTGAAAGGAATTCAGAATGGTATGCTTGTTAATGGCACAGCACAGTAGAGGGGAGATGTTCCAATGGGAACAATTGTTGTAGTATCAACTGTCAATAGTAAAATTGCCCTCTGTATCTATTTTACTATTGTGTCCCTGGAACAGGAAGTAAAGCAAAAAAATTCTACAGTAACTTCAAATACACAGACCATACATTTCCTGTTTATACATAACATAGGGGTTGATTTGCTAATTGAAAAAAGGCTGCACTTTTCAAGGGTATTTTCCCCAGAGCTTAGCAATTGTGGTTAAATTCACTTAGCACAGAATACCCAATCACATGCAAGGAAAACTTTTAAAAAAGCAACATTTTTGTTTGCAAATGATTGGATAATATAAGTCAACAGAGTTTCATGTCATTCACTAAACTCTGGGAAAAATTCCCTTGCAAAGTGCAACCCTCCAATCTACAGTCACAGCTGCTGTTAGGCATTGGAAGGCATGGATGAGCTTATTCCTAAGCAGCATCCCCAAATTATTCTCCAGCCCTTTTTCTTCAAACTGATTTGGCTTAATGTCTAGGGACCAATGCTCTTTATGTGAGTTACAGGCATAACCTTACATTTCTCATCACTCATTGCCATTTACCTAACCATGGTACCATTTTATCAAGATCTTTACACAATTTTCAACATCCAGATTTAAATATAACACCTCATAACAACTGGTCAGGCTTGTTTTACACAATGGTGTTGATCCACTAAAAATGTAGTGTCCAATTTGTTAAAGTCTTTTTTTACTTATCTCAGAGGTGAAGCTAAGTGATATCTCATTTTGAAAGCATTGCAGCAGCATCTGGCTAGTGCCATGCAGGTCTCCTGCATATCTGTCAGTGTATCTGTGTGTCCGTACATCCTGTACGGGCAAGCAGATACAATCTGACAGCAAGAGAGAATAAACTACCATGGCGCCCAGCAGCGCTCTGATAGTTCATTGAAAACTACAAGCAGACAGCCACGAAGGCTGCTGGTCCTTGTCGTTTTTCCTTTAAAGCAGTGGTCTCCAAAATGTGGCCCGAGGGCCAGATGTGGCCCTCTGCTTGCCTTTTACCGGCCCTTTGGGCACTATTCATCCCACTGATACAAGACACTAATCTGCCACCAACAATGGGGCATCATTTCTCCCACTGACATCAAAAATGGGGTACTATTCCTCCCTATGATACCAAGGACTGGGCACTATTCCTCCCTCTAATACCAAATGTAGCAATGCTTACTCCCACTGATGCCAGGAAAATTTCCACTCCCGCTGGCCATAGTCCAGCCCTCCTAGAGTCTGAAGGACAATAAACCGGCCCTTTGTTTAGAATGTTTGGAGACCCTTGCTTTAAAGAGTACTGTGAATGAGTGATGCAGTCGGGTGGAGCCCTGCTTGACCACATTTTTTTCAAATTGTGACAGCTAGTGGGGGGATAGGGGGAAGGGGGAAGGGTGCCAGCCCTGAATATAAGTGAACTTATCCTTTAAATTCAGCACAGCCTTACCTCATCCACTAAGCAAAGGTAAAAATGTAATTTCTAAGTGAACTGTTATTAGATTGTTTGCTACTGTATAATTGTATATGGCAGGGACATTCAATTAGCGGACCTCCAGCTGTTGCAAAACTACAAGTCCCATCATGCCTCTGCCTCTGTGTGTCATGCTTGTGGCTGTCACAGTCTTGCTATGCCTCATGGGACTTGTAGTTCTGCAAAAGCTGGAGGTCCGCTAATTGCAGATCCCTGGTATACACCTTCACTCAGTATGCTTCAAATAATAAACACACAAAAATGTAATCTTTATATATTTGTAGTTACTAGGTTCTAGCTTTTTATGCTTCTCTAAATAATGATACCACATCTGCATTATGACCAAAAATTTGAAAAAGGTTAAAAAAAAAAGATATACTGTAGTTTTATGTTAAAATGTTTTAGGGTGACACAAGAAAGATAAAGTTTAATAGGAACATGCTGATTAGAAGCATGCAATATTTAGTGCTATGATAAAATGTTGGCAATTAGTAGTAAATATGTTTTTAAAGCTGCCTGTGATGTGACTCTGGTATTGGTCATAGATCCCTAGCATTTACCCCTGTGGATTAATGAAGGGTGAGAAAGAAATTGCAAATCTGCCAGGCTGAATGACCTTACCTGATAAGACTTTTCTATCTTTCTTGGAGCAGGTGAGAAGGGCAGGCTGTGCACAGCGGGTTGTTTTGTCAGCACCTTAATGAGAAAAATTGACCTGTTTATCCACCAGCTGTCTCCTTTTCTTCTTAGCAAAGTCATTCCTGCATCTTATTGTACCTACAGTTTTATATTAATTTCAACAAAGGAAATCAACAGTTTTTTTTCAAATCATCTTACCCATGCTACAATCTCAGTTTTGTTAAATAGAGAACATATTTACAAATTATTAAATTTTTTTCTAAAAATATTTGATGTTATTTTTTCTTGTTACAGGCATGAGATGACAAGTGACTTCTGCTACAAGTAAATGATCAAAACTCTGATATTTATTTAACTACGTACTTATTTATTTGTTTGTAATATGCCGCCTAGCATGGTTAAAAAACAGAACAAAAACAAAAGGCAACAATTACATCTTTTTTAGTTTTGTCCACCACAGACCCACTGCTTTGAGGTCCAGACTCCAGAACTGTTTCTTTTCCAAGCTGAATGACAGCCAGCATCATTCAACTGGTTTAATATGAGCCTAGGCTGTCATGGACTCGTCTCCTGGGGATGCATCACGACATAAGCCTAGGCTCACAGTACAATAATGCAGAGAGCATTGCTGATGTAATTACATCAGTGATACTCTCTGCAGTTTTGAAGATTTCTCACTTCCAGTAATGGAAGAATAGGTAGAAGACCCAAAGACTTCATTGGACCCGTTGTCAGACTCCTGAATTTATGGGATGCATAAGCAATATTTTAAAAATAACTCTGGGGGCAGGTGAACAGTGAGGGTTACTGTACTGGTTTTCTGATTTAAATCAATAAAAATGATAGTTTACTGCTTTGGGACTAATCAATCTTTTCTAAATGGCACATTAAAAGACTTTATTATTCAGCACTTGTATAAGTGTGAAGTGTGATATGCAGGAAGCAGCCATTCCAAAGCTCACTACACTTTGTGCCATATCATTTTAAAACTATTAAAATATATAAATACACACATACACACTATATACTGTATATATATAGATATCTATATATAGGTATAGATATATATCTATATATATAGATATATAGATATAGATATCTATCTATATACTCTATATATAGATATAGATAGATCTATATATATATATATATATATATATATATATATATATATATATATATATATACACACACACTTTAGTTATCCACACCAGTTATTAAATGTCTGTGCATGTCCAAATAAAGGTTACACAGAAGGCATGGATGTGTTTTACAAAGGACAGTGGCAGATGTGTTTTGTTAGGGCAGCTGTCAAAATATCATAGAGGTATTTTAATGAGCCAAAGCAAAAAAGGACAGACATATCATGAGGAGGAATTACTTTGGAAAGAAAGAATAAAAGCATGCATTGAAGACTGAATAGATCTATTACTTCTCAAGTACTAACACTATTTGTCAGATAATTTTACCGGAAAACTAGCATAAACGGTGATTCTGTAGATTACATTTTGCACAAAATCAAGTAAGTATAACACTGTCTTTTCATTGTGTATAGACATTATGTGGCAAGCATCTGGTGCTTTCATCATATCAATTTAGTTATTGTAGAAGTTTCTGGCTTTGACAATAAAAAATCTAATTTTACAAGTTGGTTAAGAGTTTGTTAAGCTTAGTATTCCCCTGACATCTTTTTTACCAGCATTTCTATAAGGATACCTGTTATTGTTGGGTGAAACCACTCAAAACGATAATTCTACTTATTGGTGGATTACTTAAGTTTTTTAATTACTCCCTGGTCTTGTATCATTGAAGCTTACCCATTGTCTGTCAGCCTACTACAGACTTTAAAACTGGATTCCAGGAAAACTAAACATCTTCCCTTGCTGTGCCCACACTGCAAAGGTTACTTGTTTGTTTATGCCTAGGGGGCTGGGGATAGAAGTTTTAATTACCCGATCCACCTCTCCCACGGGTTCTTCTTTGCTAGATCGGTCCCTGCAGCTATTTGGAATCTACACCCTGGCAGTTTAATGGTGGCTTCACACTGATCCTCTGCGCTTTGGCTGCAGCTCAGTGTACCCACAGTTTTCATGCGGGTAAGCTGTGCTTTCCCATAGAGTTCTATTATGTCCTGCAATTTTGGTGCGCAATCAGAAAGTGCAAAAAAAAGTGGGAAATAATAGAACACTATGATAAAGCACATCTAACCTGCACAAAAACAGCAGGTACACTGTGCTGCACCTGTACTGCAGCCATAGCACAGCAGGGGCAGTGTGAAAGTGCCTTAAATTGATTGTAAAGGCATAAGGTTTGTTACCTTCCTCCATTCTATGTGGAAAGGTGAAACAACTTCTGTGTGCAGCAGCCTCCCAAAGTGCATAAAAACCGTGGGTCATAAAAGAACTCTATGGTAAAACACAGCTAATCTGCACAAAAAAAGCGGGTAGACTGCGCTGCACCTTTGCTGCAGCCAAAGCAAAGCAGGGGCAGTGTGAAAGTGCCTTAAAGTGGTTGTTTAAACACAAGTTTAAAAAAAAAATATTCTGTGTGCAGCAGCCCCCCAAAGCCCCCTAATACTTTGCAGAGCCCCCTCTAGATGCAGCCATATGCATCTCCGGGGACTCACACTCCTGTAGTTGAGTAACTGATAAATAATGCAGCTATAACTAATACTGAAATATTAGGTAGATAAAGGTGGTGTAAGATAGTGTAACATCTTCCTGATGTATCCGTTAAATTAAAATATCTTAGCAACTGCAAACTGACTATATGCACAACTGGGTCCTGAAAAAAAAAAAATGGTTTTAAAAAAATTGTTATCTGCAGATATACGTCATATAAATTTTCTTCAGTTTTCAAACAGTTATTTCCCAACCTGTCTGTTATTTTTGAATTTTAAACTTTACATTTTTGGCTAGTTTCCCAGACCAAAATGTTGCTTGTTATAAATTTGACACCAAAATAGAATGCATTGGGAATTTTAGGTGTTGAAACACTATAATTATATTAATTAAAAAAAAAATCAAAATTGTATTAAAAAATAATAATAAAAAACACCCAACATATATAAAGCATCACAGTGTGGCATACAGAAAAGGTTATGAGATATACCCTATATATTTACCCTCAACCTCTCCCCTGCATAACTTCTTTATTTTGTAAAGAAGAAAAAAAACCTTCCAAAGGCATGAGGGTGGTAGTTTTTTGACACATTTCACAGAGCTGAGTTTGCATCTTTTGAAGAATACAGAAAGATATATAGTATACCACATATTGACACATCTTGTTTTTACTGCATGCAATCTCCCATAGGATATGGATCTGTCAGTGCCCACCAATATATCTATCATATTTATGAATACTATTGTATTTTTTTAAATAAATGTTTATGTTTCAACACCTTCAAAGTGCAATGCATTTTATTGTGGTCTGGTTTTGTACTATTTAGGGATGTGGTATTTCTGGTAGGGAAAGTACATATTAATAATTACATATTAAAAATGTACTTTCGTTTGTTGATGCATTGTGTTTTTTTATTATTTGGTAGAGTGTCCTTTATCTTCCTTTGTGAAGCTGCTTGGAAATCAGCAACTCGTGCGCAAAGGTGGAGCAGATAAAACATAAAATTGATCAATACAAATATATTGTATCATCCTTTTAAAAAAAAAAAAATTATGTGTATATTTTGTAATTATATACGGTATGTAGATGAGGAATAGATTTGCAAGTTCTACTTACTGCTTTGCAGTGCTTCACAATAGTTCAGCTTCAGTGTACCTTCTCATAATGAACATCAATATAAGTCAGTTGATTCATTAAAAACAATGCACTCCTTGTTTGGCTGATAGCTTTAACAGCTGTTAAAGAGGAACTTACCTTACAAAAATGCTTTGCTATCACACCATTACCTCACCTAACCATGCCTCAAAGCAGACCATTTCCTCTACATCATTTTCCCTTTAAGAACTTTCCACTAGAAAAAAAACCAAAAAAAAAAACCTTTCATGGACATTTAATAAGCATTCTTTAACACTTTATAAACAAAATACTTTGTCAACACTTCATAAACACAGCAAAAAAGCATCAAAAACATATCATAAATGCTATAGGTGCATTAATGAGCATTGCTTCCTTCTTTATAAGCAACACAAGTGTAAATGGGCCCAAGTGAAGCAAAAATTTTGACATGGAGCTCAAGATAGCAGTAAGATTTCCTTGCTGTATACAAAACCTAAAATTTTGGATGCGCTTACATGATAAAATGTAGTACTATAGTAATGTAAATTATACAAATTTTAACAAACTTTGTTACATTACATAGTCCTACTTTTTTTGTGCTGAAGAAAAAGCTATTTGTTTCTTATCATTTGCAGACTTATTCTAAATGAGAGAGCCTGGTTTATCATAGTCTCCTAGTGCATTCTTAAGCCTCATACACACGATCGGACTTTCATCGGACAAATCCGTGGATTTTTGTCCGAGGGGCGTTGTCCGTGAACTTGTTCTGTATACAGACAGCAGAACTTTTTCAGCCAACATACACAAAACTACGTGGTTTGTATGCTCTTTAGCACCACCCTTTGGGCAACTTCTGCTAATGTTTTCTTATGGTTAGCATTGGTTCCCAGCATGCGTGTTTGTACTTTGGATTTTAGTCCGATGGTCTGGTGTGAACACGATCGGATAATCCGATGGAACACATTTGTTGTCGGACAATTTGTTGTCCGAAATTCCGACAACAATTGTCCGATGGAGCATAACACGTCCATCGGACAGTTGTTGACGAAATATCCGATCGTGTGTACGGGCCTTTAGTGTTAAAAAATGCTTCTGTGTGTTCTAGAGTATCTCACTAAAAAACTAAAATTCCTATTGCAGGGGATGCCTAAAGTTTGACTTGTGCCAAATAAGTACACACTTCTGGGGAAATCAGTGGGGCAACCACAAAGCAGTAGATAAAAGTTATGAAGGTGTTCTGTAAACAACAAAACAGTGTACAGAATGCTTCCAGTTTGCCATTTTCCATAGCATTTTACTGAATTATAGTGGCTACATACTGTACTGAAAAGGAAAAGTAGCTTTATTAACATTAAATTACAATATGGCTTGTTTGGCAATTGTATATGCTATAATTTTATATTTTTGGTCACCTCTGATGTGGCTTCTCTTTATACCGTGATTCAGCACGATGATGCCCTTTTGGCCCTTAATTGGGCATTAAGCAAACGAGAAGATTTACCACATGGTCAGAAAATATTTTTGCGGAATGCTTTGGACTTCTGCCTGAGTCATAATTATTTTTGGTTTGACCAATCCTTCTACACCCAGAAGAGGGGAGTTGCTATGGGCTCAAGGTTTGCGCCGAGTATAGCGAAACTCTTCATGGGTGAGTGGGAGGATAAATCAGTGTTTGACCAGAAGAAGGCAGAGTTATTGTTCTATAAACGCTACATAGACGTTCTGTTCCTGATTTGGGCAGGATCAAAAGCATCTTTGGAACTTTTTTTTATTGCATCTCAACACTAATAATAATAATATCAAACTGACGAGCCAAATAAGTAAGGAACAGATTAATTTCCTTGATGTAACCATTTTTACAGTCAATGACACTTTGCAAACCAAGGTTTACTTCAAAATTACAGATAGAAACAGATTTCTACCCATACACAGTGGCCACCACCCATTGTGGCTAAAAAATGTGCTGAAAGGCCAAATTATGAGGGTGAAACGTAACTGCACTTCTGTAGAAAACTTTTTAGAACAGTCCCAGATTTTAAAGAGCAGATTTTTGGAAAAAGGCTCTAAATCTCATCATTTGGATAAAATAGTGGAAGAAATGGCAGTTATCCCCAGAGAGGAATGTCTGAAAGAAAAAACTTTAGAAATTGGGAAAAATGTGAATCAGGAATGGGGCTTCATCTCAGATTTTCATTCCCAGTATAAAGAAGTGGAGTCAGTTTTTAAAAACCACTGGCACATATTGTGTTTGGACAAAACTCTACAAAAGGAATTACCACCCAATCCGAGATTTATTTATAGGAAAGCCCAAAATTTTGGTGACCTTATAATTAAAAAAGTACTGGACCCTCCCAGCCGTCATCCGACCTTTTGGGACAGAGATCGATTTTTCTCCTGCAGAAAGTGTAAACCATGTAGAGAAGTTTCCTGCCTAATGAGGGGTCTAGAGAGATGCATATCTACTTCTAATAATAATGAATTTCAGATTAGGGAATTTATAACTTGCAATACTACTCACGTAGTTTATGCTTTAAAGTGTCCTTGCGGGTTAATGTACATTGGGAGAACTAAGAGGATACTGCGGATTAGGATAGCAGAACATATCAATATTATCCTTATAGGCTATAAAGACCATAATGTATCCCTCCACTTTAAGTTATTTCACAACCAAGACCCTTCAGGTCTGGCGTTTTGGGGAGTAGACCACATTAAGCCATCCTGGAGAGGTTCCAATATAGTGCGGGAGTTATCGCAAAGAGAAACCCAGTGGATCTTTTTAGCCGATACGCTCTCCCCTAAGGGGTTAAATTTAGAATTAGACATAAATTGTTTCATTAGTGATCTTTAAATCACCCCAGCTGAGTTATAACAATTTCGGTGTCTTATGGAAACTGTTTTTCCATTTAGATACACATCAGAGATTATCCAGCGTGCTGGTGTAGACTTTATTCATTACTTTATGTAATCTTTGTTCTAATGTCTTTTTATCCTGGGTCCCTCCATGGTACAAAGGTGCTGTATGTGATTGACAGCTTGAATTCATTCCACAGACACCCTCGCAGTAAGCATGAGGATTATGCACACGGAATGCACACAGAGATGTGTGCATATTAATTATTGACTGTGTATGTTTACTGTTTGATAGGATGAGCTGTGAGGCATATAACATGGGATTTATAATCCGGCCCCTAAGGTTGCTACCCCCCGTTCCCTTTCCTTTAGTATTATGAGTTATTTGCCAGCTATTTGGACAGTTGTCCTTATTTGCATATGGTAATTATCATATATTATCTATTTTCCCTTTTCCTTTTTTACGGTGCTAGTGGTTGTTTTGGAATTTGTTAGATTGCTAATTAGCATATTTGGACCATCAGGTCTGCTGACCATTGAAAATAAGACACATTTTTAAAAAATTGCTGTTCTTATATATATATATATATAATGTATTTAGAATTTTTTTGAATTTTTATGAGGTGATATATGGAAATTTTAAGATTGTAATGATCATAACTTGATGTTAGCTAACGCCAGTTTATTTTAACATTGATATATTCTATATGTCCTCTATTGCTGTTCCCTGCCGTGTGCACCATGAGTTGTTTCAACTCAAGGCAGACAGCACTCAATGAGTTAAACGGCCTTAACTGACCGCATAATAAATTTGGACATGCCGCGCCGTAAGATCACGCCCTTTTATAAAGTCCTAATGACGAAACACGTCAGGGTGTGATTTTACGGCAAGCGGAAGTGACGATTGATGCCGTGCGTTCCAAGCTACTGGGTTGAGAAACCGGAAGTATCACCTGACGAACTGAAGAGCAGTGAGTTAAGGCAGATACAACACGGGACAAACCATCTTCTCCCCAGCTACTCACTGATTTTGGCTTGTGAATAGGGATGAGCCGAACACCCCCTGGTTCGGTTCGCACCAGAACCTTCGAACGGACCGAAAGTTTGCGCGAACGTTAGAACCCTATTAAATACAATGGACGCGAATGTTCGAAATCTAAAGTGCTAATTATAACGACTAATATGCATGTTGAAAAAAAGGGGGGAACTCCCGTGCTGCCCTAACGTGAAATAAATATGTGACTAGAAAAGGGAGGGGGGGAAGGGGCACTGCTGCTGAACACCTGTGAATCCAATTCAGGGAAACTAAAAGCAATATAAAACGTTGATGGTGTTAAGTGCTGTGTTTAAACAAAGAAAGGAAAGAAAAGTGAGAGTGGTGTGACTGATAACACACTTAATCAAAAAACATATATATATATATATAGTATGACCTTAATACACATAAATTGGCTAGGTAGGTAAAAGAACCCCAATCTTCTACTATCCACATCCATACATCCTAGCCAATTGAAATATAAAAATATATATATTGTAAACAGTGAATCGTCCAAAAGAGTGTACTTCAAAAAAGTGTACTAATACATAGAACAGTCCACAAAAAAATCCACAAGGCAATTGTTAAAAAGATATCAAAGGAAATATGTGTGTAAAAATCCAAAAAAGTCCAGTTGACACCATACAGTTTCAAAGTAAATATACAGTGATTCCCATCACCAAAGTGAACCAGTACATAAACCAAAAAAGTGGCATACACATCAGTGTGGTGTTCCAAATACTGATCTCTGTTCAGTTCTCCACCTCTGTGCCTGCAAGCAGCTTACCTTGTTGCAAATAAAGCTTAGCATGGACAGGTCACAGAGCGTTGAAAGGCAGAGGTTATGGCAGTGCTAATCTTCTTCCTATGGTTGTAATCCTCTCAGGCGTCATACATAGATGCAGGAAAAAGAAAAACCGATATAGTGTAGTTCCGCTACTGAAGAAGATTAGCACTGCCAAAACCTCTGCCTTTCAACGCTCTGTGACCTGTCCATGCTAAGCTTTATTTGCAACAAGGTAAGCTGCTTGCAGGCACAGAGGTGGAGCACTGAACAGAGATCAGTATTTGGAACACCACACTGATGTGTATGCCACTTTTTTGGTTTATGTACTGGTTCACTTTGGTGATGGGAATCACTGTATATTTACTTTGAAACTGTATGGTGTCAACTGGACTTTTTTTGATTTTTACACACATATTTCCTTTGATATCTTTTTAACAATTGCATTGTGGATTTTTTTGTGGACTGTTCTATGTATTAGTACACCTTTTTGAAGTACACTCTTTTGGACGATTCACTGTTTACAATATATATATTTTTATATTTCAATTGGCTAGGATGTATGGATGTGGATAGTAGAAGATTGGGGTTCTTTTACCTACCTAGCCAATTTATGTGTATTAAGGTCATACTATATATATATATATTGTACAGGACGCCGTGGCTGGGTCCGGGAAGGACGCTATATTTCCCCTCTGTTTGGGCTGTGGTTCCTTTAAGGGAACAGCAATGGTTAACACACCTGTCCAAGGAAGTGGTTTAAGAGACAGGAAGTTGTAGGTGAGAGAGTGAAGGAGTATAGTGAAGACTGCATGGTGAATGGTGGACATTGCAAAGCTGTGGAGGCTGTGAAAAGCTGTGAATGTACATGGCAGTGGCCTGCCTGGAAGCCTGCTAGCTGGGGAAGCTGCCTACAACCTCAAGAAAGGACTGTTAAACTGCGGTAGCAGTTCTGAACTCTACAAGTCGGTGAGACTGGTATTTCTTTTGTTTTTGCTGCTGTAAAGCCATTTAAGTTTAATAAACCTTATTTTGGATTGAAAAGCCTGTGTCCTGCGATCTAGCTGGTTCCCCGAACATTACACTGGTGGAGAATGCGGGCACGACAGAATAACAGGCATAAGAAGAAAAAAACAAAACATTTTTTTTTTGACATTGAACTGAACAGTTAAAGGGACAGTACATTGGATTTATGTCCTGGGTTAAAGCTGCACAAACATTGAAATCTGAAACAATGGAGGAGCTAATTAAACAGCTGTCCCTGGCTAATATGCAAGCACAGACTCGCCATGAGGAAGCTAATCAGCGCGTAGCAACCCAGCTGGAGGTACAACAAACTCACCACAAAGAGGCGCTGGCTCTGCAACAAGAAAATACTTGAGTGTTGGTGGCCCAGTTGGCAGCCCAGCAAGCGACCCAACAAGAGGTTATGCAGGCTCAGGTTACTGCCTTAAAGGAAGCAGTGCAGCAGCTGTCTCAGGAACAAGCGGCTGTTGCCCCTGGCAACCAGGTGACCGTGAGGGCAAGCCATTTTCTGTAGAAGTTGTCCCTGAGCGATGATGTAGAGGCATTTCTTGCTACATTTGAGAGGACGGCAGAGAGAGAAGGGTGGCCTCAGGACCAATGGGCCGGCCTCATTGCCCCTTTTCTCACCGGAGATCCTCAAAAAGCCTACTTTGACCTGCCACCCGATGATGCTAAAGACTATCAAAAGTTAAAGGCAGAAATTCTGGCTCGTCTGGGGGTGACTACGGCCGTACACCAATGGAAGTATCGTCCAGATCGGCCACCCCGGTCTCAAATGCATGACCTGGTGCAACTGGTAAAAAAATGGCTGCAGCCTGAGGTGTTGTCTGGCCCCCAAATAGTGGAACGGGTCGTGCTGGACCGATACCTGAGATCCCTGCCAGACGACCTTCAACGGTGGGTCAGCCATGGAGACCCCAAGACAGCAAACCTCCTTGTCGAGATGATAGAACGATATACGGTGGTGGAGGACCTGCTCAGACCTACCAAGCGCATAGGGCCCAGTATGCCACGGCCTGTTCGACCAACTGCTGCCCTTCGAAAGGATGTTCCAAGGAGTCCTGCAGCAAACACCCCGGAAGGTCAAGAGTCACTCCCGGTACCTCCTCAGCGTTCTGTTCCAGTTCGGAGAGGAGGGGATGTACAATGTTGGCAATGTCATTCCTGGGGTCATACCCGGGCACACTGCCCACTGCAAGAGGAGCCCATGGAATGCGGGGTTTCCCGGAGGGGGTCTTTTTATGCCCATAAAGTATGCACCACACATCTCGACCTGGGTGAGGAAAAATTTGAGTGTGAAGTCCAAGTGAACCACCTCCCTGCCAGGGCTTTGTTGGACTCCGGAAGCATGGTAACCCTGGTTCATCCTAGAGTAATTGGGAAGATCGGTCCGGTAAGAAAAACCTTAGGGGTGGTGTGCATTCACGGGGACACTAGAGAGTACCCTCTCATCTCGGTGACCATCTCCTCAGCATGTGGCACTGGTACTCAAGAGGTGGGGGTGGTAAAGAACTTGGTACATGATGTTATAATAGGACGAGACTGTCCGTTGTTTACAAAACTGTGGGAACAAGGAGAACAGTTCAGAGATTGGGGAGAAACTAGCCTCCCTGTTCCTGCTGCTGAGAGGAATAACCCTGAACTGCCAAATGTTCTTAATGTGGATCCAAATGATGAAATTGCTAATGGTTGGGTTAATGGTAATGAAAGTAGAGCTGATACTGTTGATAATGTCAAGACATGTGGTCCACAGACCTACCAAAACACTGAGGGGGGAGGATCTTCCCCACTTCAGGTAATGCTGGGGGAAGAGGACGAGGAATTGGCCTCTACCCCTGCCCTGCCAGATTTGGGTGTTCCCCAGGGGGCGTTTGGTACTGCTCAGATGCAGGACCTCACTTTGGCCCGTGCATGGGAACAAGTTGTAGTAGTAAATGGGGTTCCCCAAGAGCCAGGTGCAAATGAGCGGTGGCCACACTTCGCAATGTATAATGAGTTGTTGTATCGGGTTACCAAGGTGAGGGAAAATGTGGTAGAACAATTGTTGGTACCCCAACAATATAGACGAAAGGTTCTGGACCTGGCCCATGATGATGTGTTAGGGGGACACCTGGGAGTTGAGAAGACGGAAGCACGGATCACCGACCGGTTTTACTGGCCAGGTCTGAAAGCAGAGGTAAAGAAATACTGTGCCTCTTGTCCCACCTGTCAGTTGACCGCTCCGGTGACCCACTTCCGGAGTCCTTTGGTCCCTCTGCCCATAATTGAGGTCCCATTCGAGAGGATAGCCATGGATATAGTGGGTCCCTTGGTAAAGTCGACTCAAGGTTACTCCTACATATTGGTGATTCTTGACTATGCCACCCGATATCCTGAGGCGCTTCCACTGCGGAATACCTCCTCTAAGGCTATTGCCCGGGAATTATTCCAGTTGTTTACACGGACTGGTTTTCCCAAGGAAATACTCACAGACCAGGGCACCCCATTTATGTCGAGAGTTATGGCCGATGTGTGCAAGCTGTTCCGGATTAAACAGCTGCGCACATCGGTCTACCATCCCCAAACGGACGGGTTAGTGGAAAGCTTTAACAAGACCCTTAAGTCTATGCTAAAGAGAGTGGTACAAAGGGATGGGAAAGACTGGGACTGCCTGTTACCAGCTCTCCTGTTTGCTATCAGGGAAGTGCCCCAGGCCTCCACTGGGTTTTTGCCCTTTGAGTTGGTATATGGGCGGAGACCTCGCGGACTACTTGACTTTATTAAAGAGGAATGGGAAAGTGAACCGGTTCAGCATAAGAGTGTTTTTGAATATGTCTCCCAAATAAAGGAAAGGATCCAAACTGTGATGCCACTAGTCAAAGAGCATTTGCAAAAAGCCCAGGAGGCTCAACGACGGGTCTATAACAGGGCTGCTAAAATAAGGCACTTCCAAGTGGGGGATCGAGTAGCGGTGCTAATTCCCACCGTGGGAAGTAAATTCTTGGCCAGATGGCAAGGTCCCTTTGAAGTTGTGGAAAAAGTGGGAGAGGTAAATTATAGAGTCCACCAGCCAGGCAAGAGGAAACCGTATCAGATATATCATGTCAACTTGTTAAAGCCCTGGACAGACAGGGAACCGGTGACCTCCCTGGCTAGTGCAAGACTTGAGCCTCAGGTTGGGGTGGAGAGTGTCCAAGTAGCAAGTACCCTGTCTAAAATCCAAAGTCAGCAGGCAAAGGAGTTCTTGCAGAGAAATAAAGAAAAGTTTTCAGACTTGCCAGGGCTAACTAGTGTCATAGAACATGATATTATCACGGAACCTGGAGTCAAAGTTTTTGTCCGGCCCTACCGCATCCCAGAGGCTCAAAGGAAGGCCGTTTCAGAGGAAGTGAAGAAGATGCTGGACCTGGAGATCATTGAGGAGTCGCAGAGTGAGTGGTCGAGCCCGATTGTGTTGGTACCAAAGCCCAACGGGACTCTGCGATTCTGCAATGATTTCCGGAAACTTAATGAGGTTTCACGGCTTGATGCCTACCCCATGCCCCGGGTAGATGAGCTTATTGAGAGACTAGGTCCAGCCAGGTATATTACAACATTAGACCTTACCAAGGGGTATTGGCAAATCCCGTTGACTAAGGCTGCTAGAGAGAAAACTGCTTTTTCTACCCCAGAGGGGAGTTTTCAGTACAAAAGAATGCCTTTTGGACTACAAACTGCTCCAGCCACTTTCCAGCGAGCAATGGATAGGATTTTACGACCTCACCGGGAGTATGCCTCAGTGTACTTGGACGATATAGTCATTTTTAGCAGAGACTGGGAATCACACTTGCCCAAAGTCCAGGCAGTACTGGACTCTCTTTGGAAGGAGGGGTTTACAATAAACCCTGAAAAATGTGCTTTGGGAATGGAGGAGGTGAAATACCTGGGCTATATTGTAGGTAGAGGGGTGGTGAAACCTCAGGTTAACAAGGTAGAGGCTATACAGAATTGGCCCCGCCCCCTCACAAAAAAGCAGGTACGGGCATTCCTGGGCATGGTGGGATACTACAGGAGATTCGTACCCAACTTTGCCACATTGGCGGCTCCATTGACCGATCTGACTAAGGGACGGAAATCGGTCATGGTGGAATGGAATGCAGATGCTGAAAAGGCTTTTTTGGAGCTCAAGTCAGCACTGTGCCAACACCCTGTCCTGATAGCACCCAATTTTTCAAACGAGTTTGTTGTCCAGACTGATGCTTCCGATGTAGGATTGGGAGCTGTGTTGTCACAGGTTGTTCATGGTGAGGAGCACCCAGTAGTCTTCCTCAGTAGGAAGTTGACACCAGCGGAGAAAAACTACGCTATAGTTGAACGAGAATGTCTGGCCATTAAGTGGGCTCTGGAATCCCTCAGATATTACCTCTTGGGAAGGAAGTTTAGGTTAATTTCTGACCATGCCCCTTTAACATGGATGAGGCAAGGTAAAGGGACTAATGCCAGAATTACACGTTGGTTCCTGGCGCTCCAGGAATTTAAATTTGTAGTGGAGCATAGGCCCGGGAGACTGCATCAAAATGCAGATGCCCTCTCCCGAGTCCATTGTTTTAGCTCCACTGTTGCCTCCACCTCCTTGGCGTTGGGGCACAGGGGGGGGATATGTACAGGACGCCGTGGCTGGGTCCGGGAAGGATGCTATATTTCCCCTCTGTTTGGGCTGTGGTTCCTTTAAGGGAACAGCAATGGTTAACACACCTGTCCAAGGAAGTGGTTTAAGAGAGACAGGAAGTTGTAGGTGAGAGAGTGAAGGAGTATAGTGAAGACTGCATGGTGAATGGTGGACATTGCAAAGCTGTGGAGGCTGTGAAAAGCTGTGAATGTACATGGCAGTGGCCTGCCTGGAAGCCTGCTAGCTGGGGAAGCTGCCTACAACCTCAAGAAAGGACTGTTAAACTGCGGTAGCAGTTCTGAACTCTACAAGTCGGTGAGACTGGTATTTCTTTTGTTTTTGCTGCTGTAAAGTCATTTAAGTTTAATAAACCTTATTTTGGATTGAAAAGCCTGTGTCCTGCGATCTAGCTGGTTCCCCGAACATTACAATATATATGTTTTTTGATTGAGTGTGTTATCAGTCACACCACTCTCACTTTTCTTTGCTTTCTTTGTTTAAACACAGCGCTTAACACCATCACCGTTTTATAATATGCATGTTATTGTCCTAAAAAGGGTTTGGTGACACGGGTTCTGCCCCAGGGGACATGTATCAATGCAAAACGAAGTTTTAAAAACGGCTGTTTTTCGGGAGCAGTCATTTTAACGATGCATAAAGTGAAAAAAAAAAGTGAAATATTATTTTAAATATCGTACCTGGGGGGTGTCTAAAGTATGCCTGTGAAGTGGCATGTGTTTCCCATGTTTAGAACTGTCCCTGCACAAAATGACATTTCTAAAGGAAAAAAAGCCATTTAAAACTGCTTGCTGCTTTAATGTAATGTCTGGTCCCGGTAATATGGATGAAAATCTTTGAGAAAAATAGCATGGCTATACATTTTTTTTGCTGTCTGTGCCCCTGTTCAGAACATTTCACCTCACTTTGCGTCCCAATGACAACTGTTTTTGAAATGTGGTGTTTGTATTGAAACAAGGATTGGTGATAAAGCATCAGTAGAGAGGAGACACCTTTCTCCCATATTAATTCTTACAGGAGAGAATTTTCCTTCCAAGGGGTAGATTTCCTCTCACTTCCTGTTGTCTTCTTCCGTTTGCAAGTAGTAGTGGTTTGTAAGTTGGATGTTTGAAAGTAGGGACCTTCCGTATATACTCTGCAGAAATTGGCCCCTTAGGTGTTGGTGTTGGCACAACACTGAAAGCACTTACAGTTATTCTTGGTGGGTGCTGGAACGCCCTGCTGTCAAGTATAATATCAGGAATTGTAATAACATATAATTGTTGATCAGTGGTAGTAAAAATTGGGCCTTTGATGGTGGTGCTGGTGCCTCAACACTGTAAGGCCTGACAGTTACTCTTGGTGGGCGCAGCAATGGTCCCTGCTGTGAATTATTAGATCAATAATTATAATTGCATGCCCCTGTTGAACAGGGGCTGAAAAACTGGGCCTTTGGTGGTGGTGGTGGTGGTGATGGTGTTGCTGGTGCCACAACACTGTAAGGCCTGACAGTTACTCTTGGTGGGCGCAGCAATGGGCCCTGCTGTGAATTATTAGATCAATAATTATAATTGCATGCTCCTGTTGAACAGGGGCTGAAAAATTGGGCCTTTGGTGGTGGTGGTGGTGATGGTGTTGCTGGTGCCACAACACTGTAAGGCCTGACAGTTACTCTTGGTGGGCGCAGCAATGGGCCCTGCTGTGAATTATTAGATCAATAATTATAATTGCATGCCCCTGTTGAACAGGGGCTGAAAAATTGGGCCTTAGGCACTGGTGGCACAACACTGCAACCCCTCACAGATACTGTACTTGGAGCACAGCAATGAGGCCTGTTGCAAAGTATTGCATCAAAAATTTTAATTACACGCCCCTGTTAAACAGGGGCTGAAAAATTGGGCCTTAGCCACTGGTGGCGTCACCCATAAACCAAAATGATCTTCCAAGCTATCATCGTTAATCGTATCATTGAGGAGGAGGAGGAGGATAGCCAGACAACATAACAGCACAGGCACTCAGCATCAGTCTTGAAGGGATGTGACATTTTAAAATCAATTAGTCTGTTATATCAGCATCTGGTGTGTGGTAGCTGGTGGTGATCCAAGACTGGTTCATCTTGATGAAAGTCAGTCGATCAACCGAGTCGGTGGACAGGTGCACCCTGTGATCCGTGACAAATCCTCCAGCAGCACTGAATGTGCGTTCTGAAAGAACGCTGGATGCAGGACAGGCCAGTAGCTCAATTGCATACTGTGCAAGTTCTGGCCAGTGATCCATCCTCAAGACCCAGTAAGCCAGAGGATTTTCGGTGGGGAAGGTGTCCAAGTCTGACCTTGCCCCTAGGTATTCCTGCACCATGTATATCAGACGCTGGCGATGGTTGCTGGAACCGATCATACTTTGGGGCTGCGGACTAAAGAATTGTCTGAACGCATCGGTCAGACGGCCACCTTCCCCACCGCTCCTTCTTTGACTGCCCGAAGCCTCAGCAACTTGTTGTCCAGGACCAGGAGTTTGTAACCTCCCAGTCTCTGGGAACGCGTTGCACAGACCTTTCTGCAAGGCCTCCCGGAGTTGTCTCATCCTCTGCTCCCTCTGCGACGGTACGATAAGGTCCGCAACCTTACCCTTGTACCGTGGATCAAGGAGAGTGGCCAGCCAGTAATGGTCCCTCTCCTTGATCCGAAGAATACGAGGATCCTTCCGCAGACTTTGCAGGATCAGGGAGGCCATGCAGCGTAGGTTAGCTGAGGCATTCAGTCCGGAGTCCTCTGGGTCACTAAGGACGACATGATCCGCAGCCACCTCCTCCCAGCCACGTACAAGTCCACTGGTTTCTTGGGACTGTAAATCATCCCTAAAAGACTGCTGCTGATGATGCTGAGTGCCAGCCTCCACCTCCATGCTGACACAATCCTCCTCCTCCTCCTCCTCCTCCTCCTCGTCCTCTTCCTGTGCGATGGGTGGGACAGAAGGAACACTGTCTGGGTAAAGGGGTCCTTGAGAGGCAAGGAAGTCCTCCTCTTCCTGCCTCTGTTCTGCCTCAAGTGCCCTGTCCATTATTCCACGCAGCGTGTGCTCCAACAGGTGGACAAGAGGTACAGTGTCACTGATGCATGCACTGTCACTGCTCACCATCCTCGTGGTCTCCTCAAATGGTGCCAGGACAGTGCATGCATCCCTGATCATGCCCCACTGGCGTGGTGAAAAAAACCCGAGCTCCCCTGACCCTGTCCTGGTGCCGTAGTCGCACAGGTACTCATTGATGGCCCTCTGCTGCGTGTGCAGCCGCTGCAGCATGGCCAACGTTGAGTTCCACCTGGTGGGCATGTCACATATAAGGCGGTTCTTGGGCAGGTTCAACTCCTTTTGAAGCTCAGCCAGGCGAGCACTGGCATTATAAGATCTGCGGAAATGCACACAGACTTTTCTGGCCTGCCTCAGGACATCCTGTAAGCCCGGGTACCTGCCCAAGAACCGCTGCACCACCAGGTTAAGGACGTGAGCCATACAGGGCACATGGGTCAGTTGTCCCTGTCGGAGGGCGGAGAGGAGGTTGGTGCCATTGTCGCAAACCACCATTCCTGGCTTAAGCTGGCGTGGCGTCAACCACCTCTTGGCCTGCCCCTGCAGAGCAGACAGGACCTCTGCCCCAGTGTGGCTCCTGTCCCCCAAACACACCAGCGCAAGCACGGCATGGCATCTTTTTGCCTGCGTACTTGCGTAGCCCCTTGAACGCCTACGGAGCACCGCTGGTTCCGAGGACAAACCACAGGAAGAGGCCATGGAGGAAGAAGAAGAGGAGGGGGTGGAGGAGAGAGGTGTGTCACAACCAGTAGTAGCATTTTGGAGGCATGGGGGTGGAACAACCTCCAACACTACTGCACCTTGTCCTGCATCCTTCCCAGCTGCCAAAAGAGTGACCCAATGGGCCGTGAAAGAAAGGTAACGTCCCTGTCCATGCCTGCTGGACCATGAGTCAGCGGTAATATGCACCTTACCGCTGACCGCCCTGTCCAGCGAGGCCAAGACATTGCCTTGAACATGCCTGTAGAGAGCCGGAATAGCCTTCCGTGCGAAAAAGTGTCGTTTGGGAACCTGCCACTGAGGAACCGCACATTGCACAAACTCACGGAAGGGGGCCGAGTCTACCAACTGAAAAGGCAGCAGTTGAAGCGCTAGCAATTTAGCCAAGCTAGCATTCAACCGCTGGGCATGTGGATGGCTGGGAGTGAACTTCTTTCGACGGTCCAGCAGCTGGGGCAGGGAAATTTGCCTGCTAGAATCGGACGTTGGTGTACTGCTAGCAGAGTGCCCGCAAGTACTTGCCTGTGACACACCTAATTCTACACCTTCATTCCTCTCAGAGCAGGTTTCAGAGAGGAGTGAAGGTATAGTGGGGTTGGAGATCCCAGCTGATGCGGTGCAAGAAGAGGTCAGCTTTGTTCTTTGGTGTGGGTCTTTAAGGTAGGCTTGCCAACGAGCTGCATGGCAGGTCAACATATGTCTGATCAAGCATGTGGTGCCCAAGCGGCTGATGTTTTGGCCACGCGATATACGCTTGAGACATATGTTGCAAACAGCAGCTGTGCGATCTGATGCACTCGCCTCAAAAAAGGCCCACACCAAAGAACTTTTTGAATGACGGGCAGAGGCAGCGCCCTGCACAGGCAGAGCTCTGCGGTGTGATTCCGTCGGTGTGCTGCCCATACGCTGGCCACTCAAGGGCATCCTGCCTCGTTGGAGATGTGCCTCCTCCTCATCCTCCTCCTCCTCCTCTCTCCTATTAGGCACCCACGTGGAGTCAGTGACCTCATCATCCCCTCCCTCCTCATCACTGGAGCCAATCTGGCAGTATGCTGCAGCTGCTGGAACATGACTGCCAGATTGGTGTCCTTCTTGAGCATCCCCTCTCTCTGCTCTCACGCTGCTGCCTTCCTCTAGCTGGGTATCATCATCAGATCCTTCCAAACTCTGGGCATCCTCCTGGAGCATGTACCCAACACTGTGCTCAAACAGTTCGGGGGACTCCTCAGGAGGAGGGCATGGTGGGTCTAGGGAAGGATTGACTAATGAAGATAATGATACCAGAGAAGAGGACGCTTTGGCAGCTGCTTTGCCACTACCCTGAGCCTGGGTGAGAGAGGATGAGGAGGATGAGGTGGGCTTGGTCATCCACTCTACCAATTCTTCGGCATGATGTGGCTCAACATGTCCAGCTGCCGAAAACAAGGACAAGCGTGTCCCATGGCCATGTGCTGATGACAATGCACCGCGTACACGACCAGCACTGTTGCCCCCAGACACAGAGCCTGCTTGCCCTCTTTTTTTGCCTCCTGACTGTCTGCCTCTCCTTGGTTGCCTTCCAGACATTTTAATGGATGGCCTGCAGGGAGATGGGAAAAACAGCAATAAGGGCTACCTTCAGGTGTATATTGTGCAGGAGGCTTAGCAACAATGACACTGACACTGTCCCCTGCCTATCCTTCTCTGTCCCTAAACACAAGGATTGAAAATATGGTTCAGCAAAAAAGTTTTAGAACAGAATAGCACACTGACACTTTCCCTCACTGTCCTACTCTGTCCCTCCCTACAAACAAGATTTAGCACAGAATAGCACACTGATAATTTCTACGAGTGTCCTTCTCTGTCCCTCAACTCAGGGATTGAAAATATGGAACAGCAAAATAGTTTTAGAACAGAATAGCACACTGTCAGTTTCCCTCACTCTAGCTCTCTGTCCCTCAACTCAAGGATTGAAAATATGGTTCAGCAAAATAGTTTTAGAACAGAATAGCACACTGTCAGTTTCCCTCACTGTAGCTCTCTGTCCCTCAACTCAAGGATTGAAAATATGGAACAGCAAAATAGTTTTAGAACACAATAGCACACTGTCAGTTTCACTCACTGTACCTCTCTGTCCCTCAACTCAAGGATTGAAAATATGGTTCAGCAAAATAGTTTTAGAACACAATAGCACACTGTCAGTTTCCCTCACTGTAGCTCTCTGTCCCTCAACTCAAGGATTGAAAATATGGTTCAGCAAAATAGTTTTAGAACACAATAGCACACTGTCAGTTTCCCTCACTGTAGCTCTCTGTCCCTCAACTCAAGGATTGAAAATATGGTTCAGCAAAATAGTTTTAGAACACAATAGCACACTGTCAGTTTCACTCACTGTACCTCTCTGTCCCTCAACTCAAGGACTGAAAATATGGTTCAGCAAAATAGTTTTAGAACACAATAGCACACTGTCAGTTTCCCTCACTGTAGCTCTCTGTCCCTCAACTCAAGGATTGAAAATATGGTTCAGCAAAATAGTTTTAGAACACAATAGCACACTGTCAGTTTCACGCACTGTACCTCTCTGTCCCTCAACTCAAGGATTGAAAATATGGTTCAGCAAAATAGTTTTAGAACAGAATAGCACACTGTCAGTTTCACTCACTGTACCTCTCTGTCCCTCAACTCAAGGATTGAAAATATGGTTCAGCAAAATAGTTTTAGAACACAATAGCACACTGTTAGTTTCCCTCACTGTAGCTCTCTGTCCCTCAACTCAAGGATTGAAAATATGGTTCAGCAAAATAGTTTTAGAACAGAATAGCACACTGTCAGTTTCCCTCACTGTAGCTCTCTGTCCCTCAACTCAAGGATTGAAAATATGGAACAGCAAAATTGATTTAGAACAGAATAGCACACTGTCAGTTTCCCTCACTGTAGCTCTCTGTCCCTCAACTCAAGGATTGAAAATATGGAACAGCAAAATTGATTTAGAACAGAATAGCACACTGTCAGTTTCACTCACTGTACCTCTCTGTCCCTCAACTCAAGGATTGAAAATATGGTTCAGCAAAATAGTTTTAGAACACAATAGCACACTGACACTTTCCCTCACTGTAGCTCTCTGTCCCTCAACTCAAGGATTGAAAATATGGTTCAGCAAAATAGTTTTAGAACACAATAGCACACTGTCAGTTTCCCTCACTGTAGCTCTCTGTCCCTCAACTCAAGGATTGAAAATATGGTTCAGCAAAATAGTTTTAGAACACAATAGCACACTGTCAGTTTCACTCACTGTACCTCTCTGTCCCTCAACTCAAGGATTGAAAATATGGTTCAGCAAAATAGTTTTAGAACAGAATAGCACACTGTCAGTTTCCCTCACTGTAGCTCTCTGTCCCTCAACTCAAGGATTGAAAATATGGAACAGCAAAATTGATTTAGAACAGAATAGCACACTGTCAGTTTCACTCACTGTACCTCTCTGTCCCTCAACTCAAGGATTGAAAATATGGTTCAGCAAAATAGTTTTAGAACACAATAGCACACTGTCAGTTTCCCTCACTGTAGCTCTCTGTCCCTCAACTCAAGGATTGAAAATATGGTTCAGCAAAATAGTTTTAGAACAGAATAGCACACTGTCAGTTTCCCTCACTGTAGCTCTCTGTCCCTCAACTCAAGGATTGAAAATATGGAACAGCAAAATTGATTTAGAACAGAATAGCACACTGTCAGTTTCCCTCACTGTAGCTCTCTGTCCCTCAACTCAAGGATTGAAAATATGGAACAGCAAAATAGTTTTAGAACAGAATAGCACACTGTCAGTTTCCCTCACTGTACCTCTCTGTCCCTCAACTCAAGGATTGAAAATATGGTTCAGCAAAATAGTTTTAGAACAGAATAGCACACTGTCAGTTTCCCTCACTGTAGCTCTCTGTCCCTCAACTCAAGGATTGAAAATATGGAACAGCAAAATAGTTTTAGAACACAATAGCACACTGTCAGTTTCACTCACTGTACCTCTCTGTCCCTCAACTCAAGGATTGAAAATATGGTTCAACAAAATAGTTTTAGAACACAATAGCACACTGTCAGTTTCCCTCACTGTAGCTCTCTGTCCCTCAACTCAAGGATTGAAAATATGGTTCAGCAAAATAGTTTTAGAACACAATAGCACACTGTCAGTTTCCCTCACTGTAGCTCTCTGTCCCTCAACTCAAGGATTGAAAATATGGTTCAGCAAAATAGTTTTAGAACACAATAGCACACTGTCAGTTTCCCTCACTGTAGCTCTCTGTCCCTCAACTCAAGGATTGAAAATATGGTTCAGCTAAATAGTTTTAGAACAGAATAGCACACTGTCAGTTTCCCTCACTGTAGCTCTCTGTCCCTCAACTCAAGGATTGAAAATATGGTTCAGCAAAATAGTTTTAGAACAGAATAGCACACTGTCAGTTTCCCTCACTGTAGCTCTCTGTCCCTCTATTCAAGGATTGAAAATATGGAACAGCAAAATTGATTTAGAACAGAATAGCACACTGTCAGTTTCACTCACTGTACCTCTCTGTCCCTCAACTCAAGGATTGAAAATATGGTTCAGCAAAATAGTTTTAGAACACAATAGCACACTGACACTTTCCCTCACTGTAGCTCTCTTTCCCTACAAACAAGGATTAGAACAGAATAGCACACTGTCACTGACACTCTCCCTACCTATCCTTATTTGTCCCTAAACACAAGGAATCCAGGATTATGTAAAGGAAAAAAAATGACACTGTCCCTGCCTATGCTTCTCTTTCCCTGCTCCGGAACACACTACACAAGGCCGCCGCGCTGGCGGCCTTTTATAGTGTGGGGCGTGTACTAAACCCCATCAGCAATAATTGGCCACAGGCATCCTGCCTGTGGCCAATCATTGCTCTCCTCGCTGCCGGCGCTGTGATTGGCCAAGCATGCGGGGTCACAGTGCATGCTTGGCCAATCACAGCGCCTGGATGACACTGCGATGGCGTAGTGCATTGTGGGCCGTTCGCGTGACTCAAATTTGGCGCGAACGGCCCAAATCGTTCGATCTTCGTCGAACGATCGAACAGCCGATGTTCGAGTCGAACGTATGTTCGACTCGAACACGAAGCTCATCCCTACTCAGCATCAGCATCAGTCTTGAAGGGATGTGACATTTGAAAATAAATTATTCTGTTATATCAGCTTCAGGTGCTTGGTAGCTGGTGGTGATCCAAGACTGGTTCATCTTTATGAAGGTCAGCCGATCAACCGAGTCGGTGGACAGGCGCACCCTGTGATCCGTGACAAAGCCTCCAGCAGCACTGAATGTGCGTTCCGAAAGAACGCTGGATGCAGGACAGGCCAGTAGCTCAATTGCATACTGTGCAAGCTCTGGCCAGTGATCCATCCTCAACACCCAGTAAGCCAGAGGATTTTCGGTGGGAAAGGTGTCCAAGTCTGACCTTGCCCCTAGGTATTCCTGCACCATGTATATCAGATGCTGGCGATGGTTGCTGGAACCGATCATACCTTGGGGATGCGGACTAAAAAGTTGTCTGAACGCATCGGTCAGACGGCCACCTTCTCCACCGCTCCTTCTGCTACTGACTGAAGCCTCAGCAACTCGTTGTCCAGGACCAGGAGTTTGTAACCTCCCAGTCTCTGGGAACGCGTTGCACAGACCTTTCTGCAAGGCCTCCCGGAGATGTCTCATCCTCTGCTCCCTCTGCAACGGCAAGATAAGGTCCGCAACCTTACCCTTGTACCGTGGATCAAGGAGAGTGGCCAGACAGTAATGGTCCCTCTCCTTGATCCTAAGAATACGAGGATCCTTCCGCAGACTTTGCAGGATCAGGGAGGCCATGCAGCGTAGGTTAGCTGAGGCATTCGGTCCGGAGTCCTCTGGGTCACTAAGGACGACATGATCCGCAGCCACCTCCTCCCAGCCACGTACAAGTCCACGGGTTTCTTGGGACTGTAAATCATCCCTAAAAGACTGCTGCTGTTGATGTTGAGTGCCATGCTCCACCTCCATGCTGACACAATCCTCCTCCTCCTCCTCCTCCTCGTCCTCTTCCTGTGTGATGGGTGGGACAGAAGGAACACTGTCTGGGTAAAGGGGGCCTTGAGAGGCAAAGAAGTCCTCCTCTTCCTGCCTCTGTACTACCTCAAGTGCCCTGTCCATTATTCTATGCAGCGTATGCTCCAACAGGTGGACAAGAGGTACAGTGTCACTGATGCATGCACTGTCACTGCTCACCATCCTCGTGGCCTCCTCAAATGGTGCCAGGACAGTGCATGCATCCCTGATCATGCCCCACTGGCGTGGTGAAAAAAACCCAAGCTCCCCTGACCCTGTCCTGGTGCCCTAGTCGCACAGGTACTCATTGATGGCCCTCTACTGCGTGTGCAGCCGCTGCAGCATGGCCAACGTTGAGTTCCACCTGGTGGGCATGTCACATATAAGGCGGTTCTTGGGCAGGTTCAACTCCTTTTGCAGCTCAGCCAGCCGAGCACTGGCATTATATGATCTGCGGAAATGCACACAGACTTTCCTGGCCTGCCTCAGGACATCCTGTAAGCCCGGGTACCTGCCCAAGAACCGCTGCACCACTAGGTTAAGGACGTGAGCCACACAGGGCACATGGGTCAGTTGTCCCTGTCGGAGGGCGAAGAGGAGGTTGGTGCCATTGTCGAAAACCACCATTCCTGGCTTAAGCTGGCGTGGTGTCAACCACCTCTCGGCCTGCCCCTGCAGAGCAGACAGAACCTCTGCCCCAGTGTGGCTCCTGTCCCCCCAACACACCAAAGCAAGCACGGCATGGCATCTTTTTGCCTGCATACTTGCGTAGCCCCTTGAACGCCAAGGAGCACCGCTGGTTCTGAGGACAAAGCACAGGAAGAGGCCATGGAGGAAGAAGAAGAGAAGGGGGTGGAGTAGAGAGGTGTGTCACAACCAGTAGTAGCATTTTGGAGGCGTGGCGGTGGAACAACCTCCAACACTACTGCACCTTGTCCTGCATCCTTCCCAGCTGCCAAAAGAGTGACCCAATGGGCCGTGAAAGAAAGGTAACGTCCCTGTCCATGCCTGCTGGACCATGAGTCAGCGGTAATATGCACCTTACCGCTGACCGCCCTGTCCAGCGAGGCATGGACATTGCCTTCCACATGCCGGTAGAGAGCGTGAATCGCCTTCAGTGAGAAAAAGTGGCGTTTGGGAACCTGCCACTGTGGAACCGCACATTGCACAAACTCAAGGCAGGAGGCCGAGTCTACCAACTGAAAAGGCAGCAGTTGAATTGCTAACAATTTAGCCAAGCTAGCATTCAACCGCTGGGCATGTGGATGGCTGGGAGTGAACTTCTTTCGACGGTCCAGCAGCTGGGGCAGGGAAATTTGCCTGCTAGAATCGGACGTCTGTGTACTGCTAGCAGAGTGGCCGCAAGTACTTGGCTGTGACACACCTAATTCTACACCTTCATTCCTCTCAGTGCAGGTTTCAGAGAGAACTGAAGGTACAGTGGGGTTGGAGATCCCAGCTGATGAGGAGCAAGGAGAGGTCCGCTTTGTTCTTTGGTGTGGGTCTTTAAGGTACGCTTGCCAATGAGCTGCATGGCAGGTCAACATATGTCTGGTCAAGCATGTGGTGCCCAAGCGACTGATGTTTTGGCCACGCGAGATACGCTTCAGACATATGTTGCAAACAGCAGCGGTGCGATCTGATGCACTCGACTCAAAAAAGGCCCACACCAAAGAACTTTTGGAATAACGGACAGAGGCAGCACCCTGCACAGGGCGGAGCTCTGCGGTGTGATTCAGTCGGTGTGCTGCCCTTACGCTGGCCCCCCGAGGGCATCCTGCCTCGTTGGAGATGTGCCTCCTCCTCCTCTCTCCTATCAGGCACCCACGTGGAGTCAGTGACCTCATCATCCCCTCCCTCCTCATCACTGGAGCCAATCTGGCAGTATGCTGCAGCTGCTGGAACATGACTGCCAGATTGCTGTCCTTCTTGAGCATCCCCTCTCTCTGCTCTCACGCTACTGCCTTCCTCTAGCTGGGTATCATCATCAGACCCTTCGAAACGCTGGGCATCCTCCTGGAGCATGTACCCAACACTGTGCTCAAACAGTTCGGGGGACTCCTCAGGAGGACATGGTGGGTCTAGGGAAGGAGTGACTGATGATGACATTGATACGAGGGAAGAGGATGTTTTGGCAGCTGCTTTGCCAGTACCCTGAGCCTGGGTGAGAGAGGATGAGGAGGATGAGGAGGGCTTGGTCATCCACTCTACCAAGTCTTCGGCATGATGCGGCTCAACACGTCCAGCTGCCGAAAATAAGGACAAGCGTGTCCCATGGCCACGTGCTGATGACGATGCACCCCATCCACGACCAGCACTGTTGTCTCTAGACACAGAGCCTGCTTGCCCTCTTTTATTGGCTCCTGACTGTCTGCCTCTCCTTGTTTGCCTTCCAGACATTCTATTTCAAAAAAGTTAATTGGAAAGAATGCATAAATATACAGTGTACATATACCGTAAAATAAAGAAAACTGCAGATTGACATAGCTAGATCACATTTCTTGCGGAGAAACAAAAAACGTATGTCCTAGGGTACTAGACCAGTATAACGTGGTTAATCTAAATGATACATTAAGGACCCCGCTATGTCTAACAGTGCAATAAGGCAACAGTAGTAGTACACAATTGAGGAATAGGAGTAATAATTCAGAGAACAACAAGATAGAGAGTATAAGAGAGAGAGAGAAAAGAGAAGAAAAAAAAACAAAAAAACAAAAAACAAATAAGAGGTCAGTGCTAAAGTCTAAAGATGACCCAGGGGTTCCACTTAACATCAAACAGAGGCATGGAATCACGCAGCATGTGGTGTATTTTTTCGGTTAGCATCATTTGATCTATTCTGGAGGTAACTAATGAAAAGGGAACCGAGTCCGATTTCCAAGAGAAAGCTATAGCCCATTGTACAGCCAAACAGATTGAATGAATCAAACTCAAAAGGGGCCTAGGAGCGCCCGGCATTTTTTGGAAAAGGAGGCACTGAGTGCGCGTCAGATGCATCTGCTCACCTGCAAGGTTATCAATTAGGTCCAGAACAGCAGTCCATGTGGGACGCAGCCTGTCACACTCCCAAAACAAATGGGAGAGGGAGCCCGGGAGATCGCAACCTCAAAAACAAGAGGGCGACACCTGAGGGTATATCCTGCTGAGGCGCAGAGGAGTGTAATACCAGCGGGTCAACAGCTTAACCGCTGTCTCTCTAATCGTGAGAGAGAGCGTGCATTTTCTCATATTGGTCCAGCCAGCATTCCAATCTAGGTCCTCTGCGCTAAGAGCGAGCTCCCTCTCCCATTGGGTCCTGTATTTGAGCACCGGGCACTCCAGAGCCGTCTCCAGAGCCTTATACAAAATTGAAATAAGACCTTTTTGTCTAGGTGCTGTAAAACACATCTTCTCATACAATGTTCTAGAGTCTGAAAGGGGGCCTGCATAGTGACTCAAGAAGAAATGCCGAATTTGGAGATAGTGATAGAATTCGCCAGCAAGGGTCGGATGTTTAGTCAGTATATCAGAGAAAGACTCAAATCGTGTCTCCTGTAGAAAGTCACCCAGCCTAATCAGCCCTAAGTCCGTCCAGAGTCGAAATTCCTCTGGGCGAGCGAGGGCTGGGGGAAACCTCGAGTCTCCTAGATATGAAGCGCCCAAGGGGACCCTCGAAACAAGATTGCATTTTAGTTTATATCTATCCCAAAGTTTCAAGCTCGCTGTCACTATACTATTATTGAAGGGACCCAAGGAATGTGAGGAATTAGAGGACCACATACCGTATATACTCGAGTATAAGCCGACCCGAATATAAGCCGAGGCACCTAATTTTACCACAAAAAAATGGGAAACGTATTGACTCAAGTATAAGCCTAGGGTGTCCATCTGCATGCCTCACTGTGCCTCACTTTGCCTCACTGTGTCCATCTGCATGCCTCACTGTGCCTCAATTTGCCTCACTGTGTCCATCTGCATGCCTCACTTTGCCTTACTGTGTCCATGTGCATGCCTCACTGTGTCCATGCCTCACTGTAATCCTTCCGCCTCACTGTGTCCATGCCTCACTGTGTCCATGCCTCACTGTGTCCATGCCTCACTGTGTCCATGCCTCACTGTGTCCATGCCTCACTGTGTCCATGCCTCACTGTGCCCATGCCTAGACTGACGTTTAACATGGGAGTCTATGGAAGGGGTGCCCGGATTTGAAAAATCGGTGCTCCCTGACAGTAGGTCTTCCAGACAAAAAACTTTGCACACTTGTAGAGGAGAAAGGGGGCTATATGCGTGCCAAGTTTCGGGTCAAGAGGACCTACGACCGGCCGGTACCGGGTCCCCAAAATCACCAGAGAAATTACCTTTTAACATGGGAGTCTATGGAAGGGGTGCCCGGTTTTGAAAAATCGGTGCTCCCCGGCCTTAGGTCCTCCGGACAAAAAACTTTGCACACTTGTAGAGGAAGAATGGGACTACATGTGTGCGAAATTTGGGGTCCAGGAGACCTATGGCCGGCCGGTACCGGGTCCTCAAATTTTGGGAAATCAGGCGCAAAAAGGTGACTCGAGTATAAGCCGAGGGGGGCATTTTCAGCACAAAAAAATGTGCTGAAAATCTCGGCTTATACTCGAGCATATACGGTAATACCTGGGAGATAAGCAGGGGAAATCGAGTCCTGTTCAAACTTCACCCAAGGGACCTTAGAGTGGGGGATGTTCCACTGAGCTATTTGTGAAAACCTGCTGGATAAGTAGTAGAGCCAGACTTGCGGGACCCCGAGACCTCCCTGTCTGGCTGAGCGGTAAAGAACTGCTTTAGCGAATCTAGGCGGCCTACACTTCCATATAAATTTATTAAAAATTATTTGAATTTTAAGCAAATATGACTTGGGGAGCCCAATCGGTAGGGAACGGAATAGGTAAAGTAATTTAGGTAGGGCAGTCATTTTGAGTGCGGTTATCCTACCCAGGAAGGAGATGTGATGTGGGGACCAGATTCTGAGTAGTTGTTTAAGTTTAGAGACCATAGGGGGGTAATTAGCAGCAAATAATTTGGAAAAATCGCCTGTCAAATTAACCCCTAGATATGGGAGGGATTGGCCGGCCCACGAGAAACAAAAAGACTGTTTGAGGTGTTCCAATTCGGATTGAGGGTAACCAATCGGGAGGGCTTGGGATTTAGAGACATTCACCGAGAGGCCCGCGATCCCAGCGAATCTGGACAGGGATTGAAAAAGATTGGGCAGGGAGATCAAGGGGTTGGTGAGAAACATCAGAACGTCATCCGCATACATGCAGAATTTATATTCTGTAGTGCCTTTGCGATACCCAGAGATATCAGGGTTCCTCAAAAGCTCCACGGCCAGGGGTTCCAGGGCCAGGGCAAAGATCAGAGGGGAAAGTGGGCACCCCTGTCTCGTGCCCCTTCCTAATGTGAAAAATTGGGAACTACATCCCGGTATTTTGATCCGTGTTTGAGGATCATCATACAAAGCCTGGAAGGCATAGAAGAATTCACCCTGGAAGCCCATGCGTTGTAGCAAGGTGGACAGGTAATCCCAAGATACACTGTCGAATGCCTTCTGTATATCCAGGCTCAATAGAAGCACTTTTTTAGCAAACAAATTGACATCCTGAATAATATTAGTGGTTAAACGGATGTTGTCCGTAATGAGCCTGTGGGGAATGAAGCCAGCCTGATAAGGGGAGATCAGGGAGGAGATGGTGTGGGCCAGTCTGTCTGCCAGAATTCTGCTAAATATCTTTAGATCATTATTGATAACCGATATGGGTCTATAGTTTTGGGGGAGGGTATGGTTTTTGTTTGGTTTGGGAATAAGCGACATGTTCGCCAGTAACATCTCAGCTGGGAACGAGCCGCCCTGCAGGATCGAATTACAGGTCCTTCTCAAAAAATTAGCATATTGTGATAAAGTTCATTATTTTCTGTAATGTACTGATAAACATTAGACTTTCATATATTTTAGATTCATTACACACAACTGAAGTAGTTCAAGCCTTTTCTTGTTTTAATATTGATGATTTTGGTATACAGCTCATGAAAACCCAAAATTCCTATCTCAAAAAATTAGCATATTTCATCCGACCAATAAAAGAAAAGTGTTTTTAATACAAAAAAAGTCAACCTTCAAATAATTATGTTCAGTTATGCACTCAATACTTGGTCGGGAATCCTTTTGCAGAAATGACTGCTTCAATGCGGCGTGGCATGGAGGCAACCAGCCTGTGGCACTGCTGAGGTGTTATGGAGGCCCAGGATGCTTCGATAGCGGCCTTAAGCTCATCCAGAGTGTTGGGTCTTGCGTCTCTCAACTTTCTCTTCCCAATATCCCACAGATTCTCTATGGGGTTCAGGTCAGGAGAGTTGGCAGGCCAATTGAGCACAGTAATACCATGGTCAGTAAACCATTTACCAGTGGTTTTGGCACTGTGAGCAGGTGCCAGGTCGTGCTGAAAAATGAAATCTTCATCTCCATAAAGCTTTTCAGCAGATGGAAGCATGAAGTGCTCCAAAATCTCCTGATAGCTAGCTGCATTGACCCTGCCCTTGATAAAACACAGTGGACCAACACCAGGAGCTGACATGGCACCCCAGACCATCACTGACTGTGGGTACTTGACACTGGACTTCAGGCATTTTGGCATTTCCCTCTCCCCAGTCTTCCTCCAGACTCTGGCACCTTGATTTCCGAATGTACTTTGGACCACTGAGCAACAGTCCAGTGCTGCTTCTCTGTAGCCCAGGTCAGGCGCTTCTGCCGCTGTTTCTGGTTCAAAAGTGGCTTGACCTGGGGAATGCGGCACCTGTAGCCCATTTCCTGCACACGCCTGTTCACGGTGGCTCTGGATGTTTCTACTCCAGACTCAGTCCACTGCTTCCGCAGGTCCTCCAAGGTCTGGAATCGGTCCTTCTCCACAATCTTCTTCAGGGTCTGGTCACTTCTTCTCGTTGTGCAGCATTTTCTGCCACACTTTTTCCTTCCCACAGACTTCCCACTGAGGTGCCTTGATACAGCACTCTGGGAACAGCCTATTCGTTCAGAAATTTCTTTCTGTGTCTTACCCTCTTGCTTGAGGGTGTCAATGATGGCCTTCTGGACAGCAGTCAGGTCGGCAGTCTTACCCATGATTGCGGTTTTGAGTAATGAACCAGGCTGGGAGTTTTTAAAAGCCTCAGGAATCTTTTGCAGGTGTTTAGAGTTAATTAGTTGATTCAGATGATTAGGTTAATAGCTCGTTTAGAGAACCTTTTCATGATATGCTAATTTTTTGAGATAGGATTTTTGGGTTTTCATGAGCTGTATGCCAAAATCATCAATATTAAAACAAGAAAAGGCTTGAACTACTTCAGTTGTGTGTAATGAATCTAAAATATATGAAAGTCTAATGTTTATCAGTACATTACAGAAAATAATGAACTTTATCACAATATGCTAATTTTTTGAGAAGGACCTGTATATAACTGAACCAGCCTACCAGACAAGGTAGGGGCAAATTTTTTGTAATAGATAGCTGTGAAACCGTCTGGGCCAGGAGCTGAGGTGGATTTCAGGGATTTGATAATATTCAGTACCTCAACCTGCGAGATAGGCGAGTTCAGCTTGTCCACCTGGGAGGGGGAGAGTGATGGAAGAGGGATAGAATCAAACCAGGCAACATCCCCAGCGGAGGGCCGAGATTGGGAGGGAGATAATAGAGTAGAGTAAAAATTATTAAATATTTTAAGAACCTCCTGAGGGTGTGACGTGGTCAGACCCGAGTCTGTCATCAATTTATAGACATGTGCTGGCCTAGCAGACTGGTTCAGCCTCCTGGCAAACATGGTTGATGCGGCATTGTTATGGAGCAGGAATCTAGCCTTAGACCATCTGAGTGCCTTCTCCACCTTAGAGGTAAGCAAAGAGTCTAGTTCAAGGCATTTCTTATCAATCAACTCCCTGGTGGACTCCTGGTTCAGAGCAGAGGAACGTTTATATAACAGGTCTAGATCAGATGTGAGTTGGAGGATCCTTTGTTTTTTTCCCCTATTTCGGGCAGAGGCAATGCTAATGAGCTTGCCCCTGATAACAGCTTTATGGGCCGTCCAGACTACCGGGATGGGTGTCTCGGGGATGGCATTGAGGTCAAAATATTGGTCTATGGCCTGTGATACCTCAGATACAATAGCCAGGTCAGACAAAAGAGACTCATTTAGGCGCCAGGTGAAGGGGGCGGGGGCTAATCCAATGAACTCGGTCTCAAAGGAGGTAACTTGGTGGTCGGACCAAACACAGGGGTGTATGGAGGTGGCCGTGGAGTTGGCCAGAATAATTGGGGTGACAAAAATATAATCAAGATTTGTGTAGCTGTTGTGGGGGTGGGAGTAAAAAGTGTACTCCCTAGCTCCAATATTGTGTGCCCTCCAGGAGTCCACCAGTTGACACTCTCGCAAACTCTTAGTGAGTGATCTGGGAAAAATCTTACAGGAAGTGGCAGCCGAACATCTATCTAGAGTCTGGTTAGCAACCAAATTGAAATCTCCTCCCACAATCATATGTGGAGATTGGTATAGTGCGAGACATTCAAAAAATGATGCAAAGAATGAAGTAGGGGAGTCATTGGGGCATAGACACTTGCAATAGTTAGTTCCTTGTTGTTCAAAAGACCTTGTATTATAACAAACCTGCTTTCCTTGTCCTTATACACCCTCTTCACATCCATAGAGAGGGAGGAATGCAGAAAATTGCAGCCCCCCCTACTCTTGGTTGAGTGAAGTGTGCAAAAGGAGTGGGGGAAGTGTCTATGGAAAAACTTGGGGTGAGAGGAGTGAGAGAAATGTGTTTCCTGGAGTAAGAGGATTTTAGCGTTTAAATTCTTATAGAAAGCGAATGCCTTTTTCCGTTTAACAGGGGAGTTCAGTCCCTTCACATTGTGGGATATGCAATTAAAGACCATTATACTTTAGAATGAGAACTATCAACAGAGCTAAGTTATCAAAACTGACATGGGTAACTTCACTACATCGGGGCCTGCAGTACCCTGCAGAAACCGCAGGGGATGCCCAAATGCAGTAAAGTGAAACCACATCAGAAAAGAGATTACCCAACAGGACTAAGAGGCCAAGCAACTTAATCATCAGTAAATCCACAAAAACATATAGGCGACAGAACATGCACATATCAAAAAAGCACCAACCTAAAAAAAATAAAGCATAAAAAAATGACACAGAATCAAAAAGTATATAAAATAAGAATCTGGAAAAGTGAAATGGTTCAGGTAAAAAGACATAACCTGAAAAAAAGAACGAACTTATGAGACATATTCGTCTCAAACCCAGCCTAAGAACAGTTCCCGATCTCTGTCCAGAAAAATGACTGGAGAGGGGCTCATCAGAGAAAATGGCCAACAAAAGAGCAACAAAAAAAAACCCCACTGGAGGCTGGTGGGGGAGTTCATACAACGGCCCCGATGGGAGAACTCCAAAATGTCCGGGCAAAACAGACAGGGATCAAGAAGAAAAAGCCTGTGGCAGTGTATGAAGACATGGGGGTGCAGTCAAGCATGGAAAAGCCGGGTATCAGTCCACCGCTCGGTCACCTGCATCATATCTGATCCTTCTACGGTTCTGGCGAGGGGGGGGCATACGCCATATCGGAGACGGTCTGGGGGTCAGCGGGGGGCGGCGGATTACCTCTGGATCCAGGAGGCCCAACTTGACAAGGATCTCTTGACCTTCCAGCAGGGAGGTGGCTGTGTAAGTGGAGCCGTTATGCGGGATCACTAGTTTAAAGGGAAACCCCCAGCGATAGCGAATCCGCGCTGACTGTAGAACCGAGGTAACCTCCTTCAGGCCCCGGCGTCTCTCCAGGGTTGCAGGGGAGACGTCTGGATAGATCTGGATGACGTGTTCATCCAGGGCGATCCTCTGTTGGTTCCGCGCGGCTCTCAGGATCTCTTCTTTAGTGAGGAAATCTTTCATACAGAGGACAATGTCCCTCGGCGGCTTATCCGCTGGTGGTTTGGGCCTCAAAGCTCTGTGGATCCTGTCACAGGTAAAGGACGCGGAATCGCATTCTGGCAAGCCAGATGACTGTGGGGATGAGATCCGTCTCCTTTTCAGGGATCCCCGCAGGCGCAAATTATTGCGTCGATTGCGGTTGTCGAGATCCTCGACCTGGGCCTGGATCTGAGAGAAAGTCGCAGCCAGAGAGTCATGTTCACGGCTAAGGTCATTATAGGCTAGGGCAAGTTCATCGTGCTTGGTCTCTAATTTGTCGGTCCTAGTGCCAAGTGCTGCGATTTCTATGGACAAGGTCTGTGAGGTCTTCTGCAGTTCCGTTTGAAACTTTGCAGCTAGCTTGGTATACATGTCCCCTAGACTGGCATCTAGGTCCGCCTTAGAGAGCGTAGACAGATACTCACGGTTGTGCGCTTCCGAGGGACCCGGGGAAGGAGCTGGAGTAAATGAGTGAGCTCCTCTGCCGGCGCCATCTTGTTCCATGCCGCACAGCTCCCTCGTGCGAAGAAGGTAGTGAGTGAGCGATTTTTGAGCAGAGCCCCGTCCTTTCTTCTTAGCTGAAGGCATGCACCACACTAGGAGGACTCGAGGGGTGTTAAAAGAGCAAGGATCATGGAAGTTTATAGCCCTCTAAGAGTCGAAATCAGCCCGGGTAGAGCGGAGCTACTCACTCAAGCGTCCATCCCGTTCAGCGCCGCGCATGCGCCCCCGCCTTCCAGACATTCTAATGGCCTGCAGGGAGATGGGAAAACCAGCAATAAGGGGTAGCTTCAGGTGTATACTGTGCAGGAGGCACACTATGCCCGCTGTAAGTGCTGCAGATGCCTGCCTGTGTTACACAACAGGAAAACACAGCAATAAGGGCTAGCTTCAGGTGTATATTTTGCAGGAAGCACACTACGCCCGCTGTAAGTGATGCAGATGCCTGTTAGTGTAACACAAAAGAAAAAAAAAAACACGAGCAATAAGGGCTAGCTTCAGGTGTATAATGTGCAGGAGGCACACTACGCCCGCTGTAAGTGCTGCAGATGCCTGCCTGTGTTACACAACAGGAAAACACAGCAATAAGGGCTAGCTTCAGGTGTATAATGTGCAGGAGGCACACTACGCCCGCTGTAAGTGCTGCAGATGCCTGACTGTGTTACACAACAGGAAAACACAGCAATAAGGGCTAGCTTCAGGTGTATAATGTGCAGGAGGCACACTACGCCCGCTGTAAGTGCTGCAGATGCCTGCCTGTGTTACACAACAGGAAAACACAGCAATAAGGGCTAGCTACAGGTGTATATTTTGCAGGAAGCACATTATGCCCGCTGTAAGTGCTGCAGATGCCTGTTAGTGTAACACAAAAGAAAAAAAACACGAGCAATAAGGGCTAGCTTCAGGTGTATACTGTGCAGGAGGCACACTACGCCCGCTGTAAGTGCTGCAGATGCCTGCCTGTGTTACACAACAGGAAAACACAGCAATAAGGGCTAGTTTCAGGTGTATATTTTGCAGGAAGCACACTACGCCCGCTGTAAGTGCTGCAGATGCCTGTTAGTGTAACACAAAATAAAAAAAACACAAGCAATAAGGGCTAGCTTCAGGTGTATAATGTGCAGGAGGCACACTACGCCCGCTGTAAGTGCTGCAGATGCCTGCCTGTGTTACACAACAGGAAGACACAGCAATAAGGGCTAGCTTCAGGTGTATTCTGTGCAGGAGGCTTAGCAAATAATATCACTGACACTGTCCCTGCCTATCCTTCTCTCTCCCTGCACACAAGGTTTAGCAAAGAATATCACTGACACTGTCCCTGTCTATCCTTCTCTCTCCCTGCACACAAGGTTTAGCAAAGAATCTCACTGACACTGTCCCTGCCTATCCTTCTCTCTCCCTGCACACAAGTTAAATGAACAAATAGCACTGACACTGTCCCTGCCTATCCTTCTCTCTCCCTGAACCGGAACACACTACACAAGGCCGCCGCGCTGGCGGCCTTTTATAGTGTGGGGTGTGTACTAAATCCCCCATAGCTATAATTGGCCACAGGCATCCTGCCTGTGGCCAATTATGGCTCTCCTCGCTGCCGGCGCTGTGATTGGCCAAGCATGCGGGGTCACAGTGCATGCTTGGCCAATCCCAGTGCCTGGATTGCACTGCGATGGCGTAGTGCATTGTGGGCCATTCGCGTCACTCGAATTTGGCGCGAACGGCCCAAATCGTTCGATCTTCGTCGAACAATCGAACAGCCGATGTTCGAGTCGAACGTATGTTCGACTCGAACACCGACCTCATCCCTACTTATGAAACATCAAGTTATCAGATTAGCAAGAACCTAGGCTGCTGTTGGCTAAAGACGTTTTTAAATTTTCTTTTTTATGGAAATAAGTAAAGAGATATATATTGATTTTATTTTTTTAAATACAGTTTTTTTTTTAAACTGGACTATACTATGTGGAGTTTTCTCTCTCTCCTCATAACACCATCTTTGGAGAAAGCTTGAATATCTCTATGAAAAGGACACACGCAGGAGACATCTCTCGTTTGGATTTTCTTTTGGATTTCGTATGAGCCTGTTACCTTCTGATTTCTGGTGAGTGCAATCCCTATGGGGAGTTTTGAAACACCTGTTTGAAGTGATCTGGAGGAAGGTGCACATTCTGTAGACGTTATTGTGATCATTTGCCTGTGCTTCCATCTTCACCCATTCATCTTGATTTGCCAGTCTGGGATAATACCACAACTCAAAATCTCCTGTAAATACATATTAAGGTAAATGTATGGATCCGGAACGCAAATCGGCCGCCACATACCGGACATCTTCCGGACCCAGGTACGCGAGGCCCCGGCTTCTAATCGGGCCTACACGAGCACTGTACGATCCTCCAGCCTCAGCCCCTCAGGCAGGAGTCACACACAACCCCAGCTCACAGCAGCTGTAACGTGTGCCCCGCAGCCCCTATGCATGCAGGACCTCCGCTCTGTGGCTGAGGACATTAAAGCCACACTTTCCTCAGCCATCACAGATCTCAGGAGAGACGTCCAGGCAATGGCAGTGCGGTTAGATGACGTGGAGGAAACAACAACCCTCCATGACACTGCCATCCAGCAACTACAGGCCTCTTCCCACTCCCAAAATACACAGCCCAGAGATATCCAAAGACATATGGAAGATTTGGATAACTGCCGACGTCGCCACAATATCCGCGTAAGAGGCATCCCTGAATCTGTTGAAAACTCGCAAATTACGAAGACCACTATCGCCATCTTTAATGATCTTCTTGGCAGACCCCCTGAAATGCCCATTGAATTTAAACGCTTGCACAGGGCCTTGAAACCCAGAAGCAGAGATACTGATCCCCCCAGGGATGTTATTTGTTGTCTCGTCAACTTTAAACTAAAGGAGGAAATTCTCCATAGGGCTAGAGACCGTCGCTCCCTATTCTATCAAGGAACAGACATAAAGTTATTTTAGGACCTCTCGCCTATTACCCTTCAAAATAGAAGAGAATTACGCCCTCTCCTTGACCTCCTACGCACCAGAGGGATCCAGTATCGGTGGAAATTTCCCTTTTGCCTCTCTGTCTCCTTTCAAGGCCGCACAGCAAACTTACATCTGCCGGAAGATCTACCCGCTTTCTTTGAAACACTGAATCTTCCCCGCATTGACGTCCCAGATTGGTACAACACCCTTCGCCCGCCACGCATGAGAAGATCAACTTCCACTGACGCTATTCCAGTCCGTGATGATTTCTACATAAGACGCCGCAGACCCACCCCACCAAGAGAATCCAACATGTCAGACCCCCAGAATGCCGTGCTCAACAGCCCAACGGCCTCCCCGGGTCAGAGGAGAGCCAGCCATGAAGCATCCGACTGAACAGTCTCATCCCTACCCTCCCAAGGATCTTAAACGCTGACTGTACCACATCAAGACAGGAACCTTTCTACAACGCCCATTTGTAGTACTCAAGACGACAAGCTGTACCGCAAACAGCCACATCAAAGATAACTTTTCTTTTCTTTCCCCAGTTAATGCCACCCTAGATGTTCCTGACTGCTCTCAACATCATTCCCTAGAAGTCTGGACACAACCCCACCTGTACTGTAAGTCTTTTGTTCCCCTTGGGAGACCCCCGGGTTTTGACTGACCCTCCTAGAAGAGCTAGCGGTCTCAAAGGTAAAAGACGTTCTATTAGGGGTAATCACATACCCTCCATTAAATCTGCCTAGGTCTGAACTGAGCTATTGAGTGTCTCATATAGATAAGTATACCTCTTCAAGGGTAATGTTCTCGCTCCAAAGACCTTCCCGCATCCCTCCCTAATCCCTTTCTCAACCCTCTTCCTCACCCTCCCCCTTCCCAATCCCCCAACCCTTTCCCACCCCATCCTAACCTCCCTCTAATCCGATTTACCCCCAAAGGTATTCCACACATAAACCTCCTTGATAATGGTTCACAGAACTACCCTGAACAGAGGTTCAATGAGTGTAACTACTGTTATCTTGGGTGCTTCTTAGAAGGTTGCCTTTGGGGGATGATGTTGCACAGAGGCCAACTCTCTTCCTACAAAGGGTTACGGGCCTAAATTAACTGCTTCGCCACCACCTTATCTAAACTGAGGAGAATCTGTCGCTATAGAAAAACGCTCTTTAAGCGTTTCAGACTTTTCACATAGCTCCCCTGATCTGGCGTCTGTGCGGCCTCACCCCCCTTCCAAATGCCTCACTTAAAAAAGATGTTATAAGAGTGTTTAAAAGTTAGACTATATTAGATGGCTCCTTCTCACTTATCTTGTTGTATACTCGAAACTCAGTTAATCGATCAGTTTGAAGGCTCCCAAATCGATCACACTCAACCAATGGGTTGATTACATGTGCCTAATCAACTCCACTACAAGGAATTATGGGTCTATCCCACCTTGTAACTTTTGAGACAATAACCACTTTAGGGCCTGTGACGATCCCGTTCCAACCCAATTTGAACTGGAATATGCCACAGGACCGATCATAAACTGGACGCTGCCCGACCACACACACACACACACACAAGAAAAGTGGCTTTCTGATATAGACTCAATTAAAGTTATATTATAAATATTCACGTTGAATGTTATAAACATTGTTGAATTGCCTCAATGTTGGAAGTCTCCCCCCTCTCCATTTAATTGGAGAAAAGACGTAAGATACATATGTGTAAAGAGGACCCTGTATCACTGGTCTGGTTTCTATAATAATATAATATGTTATGTTTATACTCTAGATTCTAGGACTGTTATTGTTTGTTCAATGCACTTGCTAAATGACCTTAGGAAATTGCAGCATGTTTTACTCCCTTGAGTTTAGACCTACAGCTATTCTGTCTAGTACAAATTAATACTGGCTCCCCCACACATTCAGCAACATGAATCTCCTGTGGACAAGAGATACAGAATCTTGACCGTTCCATACCGACACCCTTCACCTCTCCACAAGACGGGAACGTACTTGTTCCTGTCAAACATTACCGGATACATTTTTTATCTTAGGGAAGGTTACGTATAACCTCCCTAACTCCGGATTAACGCCTACCCCGCTGTCTCCTAACACCCAGTTCACTTAACCATCCTCCTCCTCCCCTTCTTTCCCCCTGATCCCTATCCCCCCCTTTTTTTTTTCTTTTTTTTTCTCTTTTCTCTGCCCTCTTCTTTTCCCTTCCCTTTCACCTTCTCCCCCTTCTTGCATCCCCCCCTTTCCTTCCTTCCCTTCCCTTTCCTCCAGTGCCTCACAGTCTCCGCCGCCACCACACCTATACTAGAACAAAACTACCCCAGAACCTGCCTTTTTCAGATCCCCCAGTTCACACGTGAAAAGATAACTCCCTAACACCTCGCGGTCCCCCCAAAATCCTAGGACCGAACAAGAACACAATGTCACACACACACGCCCTCCAAAAAAAACCTCCACGCTTAAAGTAGTCTCACTGAACACAAAGGGTCTCAACATCCCAGAAAAAACGTAGCCAAGTCCTTGACATGATGTCTAAACTGAAGGCAAACGTAGTATTCCTACAAGAGACGCACTTTCGCACAGACAAAATTCCCAAGCTTATGAACCATCTATTCCCAACGGTTTACCATGCCACCAACTCACTTGCAAAATCAAAAGGGGTCTCAATTCTACTTTCCAGAAACCTTGACTGGCAACCCGTAGATTCACTTATAGACACAGAAGGCAGATACATCTTTCTAAAGGGCTGACTCCAGGGGCGACCTGTGACCCTGGCCAACATATACAGCCCTAATACTGCACAAGTAAGCTTTTTTAGATCCATCTCAGGACTGCTCTCAGACTTTCACTCCGGATTGACCATCTTAGGAGGAGATTTCAATGTAGCCCTTTTCCCAATTTTGGATACCTCCACTGGTACAGCTTCCTTACCGTACAAAGCCATCCGACAAATCAAGATACAGATCCAAGATCTTCTTCTACATGACACATGGCGTTCACTTCACCCCGACGAAAAAGACTTTACTTTTTTGTCTGCCCCACATAATAAATATTCTAGAATCGATTACCTATTCCTATCCCAGAAAGATATCCCCTTTCTATCCACCGCCACCATTGAACCAATGCTGCTGTCAGACCACCACCCAATTACAATGACCCTGACATTCCCAGACAAACATACTCCCAAAAACATTTGGCGCCTAGACTCGGCACTGCTTGCTTCGGAAAAGGTCATCAATGACATCCGCAAATGCATACACACACTTTTCATAGAGAACGACACACCTGACACCCGCTTACCCAATGGGAGTCCCATAAATGTGTTATTAGAGGGAAACTCATCGCCCTTAAGTCATCCCGCCGAAAGGCCCAACAACAAACAATTACAGACCTACTCGACAAGATTAAAACCCTTGAACTTGCCCACAAACAATCACAAGCTCAGCAAATTTATCATAAGCTTACCCAAAACAGGAAACTTTTACGTGAAGAATTAAACCGTAGAACGCAGCGCAAATTTGTCTTACACCAAAAGCTCTTCTATGAATTCGGCAACAAATGCGGAAAATATCTAGCTAAAGCCCTCCAGACCAGGAAAGCACACGCAAATATTTACACCATCAAAGATCCTCACGGAAAGTCCCATATCACCCCGACAGACATAGCAGCCCAATTTGAGACTTATTACTCTAAACTATATAATCTCCCCAAACATACAACAAATCAAATTAGATCTGAAACTAGAAAGACCTCAATCAAGTCTTTCCTCAACAAATACTGCCCCAAACCCATAAACAAAGAAGATGCCCTTCAGTTAGAAAACCCTATTTCGGAAGAGGAACTAAAATCGGCAATCAAACAGCTTAAAAATGGTAAGAGCCCCGGCCCCGATGGGCTTACAGCTGCCTACTACAAGGCCTTTACAGACACTTTAGCCCCACATATTATTAAGACATTTAACTCCTTAACATCGTCCACTCTCCCCTTCAATAGATTACTGGAAGCCCACATCACAGTGATCCCAAAAGAGGAGAAAGACCCTACATCAGTTATTAATTACAGGCCGATATCCCTGTTGAATGTTGATATAAAGCTGTATTCCAAGATTTTATATTCCTGTCTAGTACCTTTCCTGCCATCCCTGATAGGGAGAGACCAAGTGGGCTTTATCCCTGGAAGAGAAGCCAGGGATAACACAATCAAAGCCCTGAATATTCACCATTGGATTACAACACACAAACAGGAGGGATTCTTTCTATCACTGGATGCAGAGAAGGCGTTCGACAGGCTGGCATGGGACTACCTGGGAGCAGTCCTGAGACATATTGGTCTCCAGGACCGGATATTCAATGCCATTATGTCCCTTTATACAACCCCAACCGCCAGAGTTCGTGTAAACGGCCACCTGTCGAATGCCTTCTCCATTAGTAACGGGACAAGACAGGGATGTCCACTTTCTCCAATTTTATTCGTCCTAACCCTTGAACCCTTCCTCCAATGTCTCAGATCCAACGACAATATCAAAGGCTTTCTCATCGCCAATCACACTTATAAGATAGCTGCCTTCGCTGATCACATTTTACTATTCCTGAAGGAACCACACATATCAATCCCAAATCTTCTAAAAAAATGTAATCTCTTTTATAGTATTTCCAATTTCAATATTAATTTTACAAAATCCCAGGCCCTGAACATCTCCCTCCCACAGGAAACAGTAACACAATGTGAAAACAACTTCCCCTTTCAATGGAAACATGATCAGATTAAATATCTTGGGATACACCTAACGGCAAACCTTTCAGACGTATTCTCCAAGAATTATCAACCCATCCTCAAAACCATCACAAACGACCTAAGTAAATGGAACAAACCCCATTTTTCCTGGTTTGGAAGGGCAGCAATTCTAAAGATGAATATACTTCCACGCATTCTATATATCTTACAAACCTTACCTATTAAGCTCCCGCCAACCTTCTTTCAATCATATAAATGACTGTGTAACAGGTTTCTATGGAGACAGAAAAGACCTAAGGTAGCGTACGAACAGCTGACGAAACCGAAAACAATGGGGGGCATTGGTCTCCCAGACCTTAAGAAATATTATTGGGCTTGCCACCTCTCTAGAATTGTAGACTGGTCAGTACATAGCCACTGTAAAGACTGGGTCGCTCTTGAACACACATTTTCCCCCCTACCACTACGATCTCTGCCTTGGACCTTACCCAAGCACACACCGAGGACTCTGAATGATCACCCTCTCATTGCCCCGACACTCTACGGTTTAAAGGAAACCTGCCGAAAGCTATGCATCTCCTCTAACCCTGGACCCCTTACTTCTATAAAACTCAATCCAGCATTCCCACCTGGTATGTCTACAAATTTTTTGGCGGACACCTGACAACACACAGAGGTTCTAGCCCACCACTTCTTCCGATTAGGTATACTTCTGGAACGTTCTTCCCTACCAGCTAACACAGACAACATTGCATTTCCTCTCTGGACATATTTCCAGATCAGACATTTCCTAAAAGAAGCTGACCATACACCCTCTGTCTCTCGTCAGCTCACACCATTTGAACAGCTATGCACTCACTCTGCACCCCAGCAGCATCTGATCTCTAAGATTTACAACATTCTCTCCTCAGATAGCTCAATGAAAACTAACAAAGCTTGTTTAAGCTGGGAAAGAGACCTACAAATGGAGATGACAGAGGCACAATGGGAACGCATATCTACGATAACACACAAGGGTTCCCTCAATGTCTCGATCCAGGAAAACAACTATAAAATCCTAATGCGCTGGTACAGAACCCCAGTACTCCTCAACAAATATAATCCTGCCCTTTCTGATAAATGCTGGAGATGTTCCAGGGATACAGGTACTTTAGAACATATATGGTGGTCCTGCCCCCTAATCCAGCCGTTCTGGACCCAAATCCGGGAACTGACATCACAGATCTCTACATATACTCTAGAACACACCCCAATGCAGTTCCTCCTTCACCATTCAGACCTGCCGACACACCAATACCGCAAAACACTAATACCACCCCTAATAAATGCGGCTAAACTATGTATCCCTCTTCATTGGGGAACGACTCATGTTCCGACCATCCCTGAATGGCTCAAATGAGTGGAAAAAATTGCGGAAATGGAAGAACTAATCTCCATAGCCAAAGATTGTCCAACCAAATTCTCACACATATGGGCCTGTTGGACCCACTTCCGTACCACAGCCAAGTACAAACTATTAACAAGCCAAACTATTACGAACCACCCACTCCAAGACGACTGCAACCCTTAATGATTCTACTCCTACATTTCATAAACTATCCTCATCAAAACATGAGACAATTGGCCTCCCTCCCCTAAACAAGGGAAGATTGAGGGAGGAACCTTCTCAAAATATCTAAACCAACACCCAAATATCTTCAGACCAAGCTTCTTTACCCACCTTACTCCAATCCTTCGGGATTGGTGGCGGAGACTGTGGGGTATTCCGAACCCAACCCACTCCCCCCCTCCCCCCTCTTCCCTTTTTTTCTTTTTTCTCTCTTTTTTCTCTTCTTCCCCCTCCCATCCTTCCCCTTCCCCTCCTCTCTTTTCTTTCCTTTTTTTATTTTTTTGGGTTTACACCCTGAGCCAATCCCTTTATCCGTCAGAGCTCTATTTCACCAAAAACCGATAGTTAACCAACTTCAGTTGCTTGGTTGTAGGAAGAAATTAATTACTCAAAGTTGGTTGTTACCTCATGAACTAGCAGATCCCCAACTTTATCCGCAAAACACACCCAAACATGATTTGGCACAAGACAGAAGTAATATTACTGTGGTAAGCGTGGTTATTTAGCAGACTAACCATAACCGTACGTCATGTTTCAAGCAATGTTCGCTCTGTCGACTTAAGCTGAAAATTCTCTGCAAATATTATTGCATGCTAGTTCTGATCATCGCTGCTGTAGAACCTTTTGTATTGCTTCAGACACCTTGTTTAAATGCAATGTAAACCTTATTTTATTAACCAATAAAATATATAAAAAAAAAAAAAAAAGTCCCTGTACTACTTCAATCCGACTTCTAGGCGACCTGTACCCATTGATTTCAATGGGAGTTGCCTCAGAAGTCGGGTGACTGTCTTAATAGGAGCAACTTTCCAGGAAGAGAAAATAAATTTCTCAGGCAAACCTCTCCCTCCCCCCTCCCTCCCACAGAGCTGATTCTTGTTTGATGCCCACTAGAATGTCTCCTGTCCTGCAGGCAACTTGAAGTTGCCTTGTAAGTAGCTCCAGGTCGCGCTGTGATTCATACTCAAGTCGTGTGTGAGTTGCCTCATAAAATCGCTCTGGAAGTCGTGTTGCCCCTGTGTGAATGGGCTCTAAAGGGAACTGTTGTAGGAATGTGTGCTTTTGTGTGATAACGTTTTGACTTAGTCAAGATGTATTAGCCAATATAATCAGTATTTATGTCAAAGCCTTAAAATTGAGTTTCGCAAATTTCTTTTTTTTAAAGTCAGCAGCTACAAATACTGCAGCTGCTGACTTTTAAAATATGGACACTTACCTGTCCAGGGCACCCGCAATGTCGGCACCCAAAGACGATCTGTCCCTCGGCTCTCAGGGGGAAGGCGCCACCATCTTCTGTAAGGGAATCAGGAAGTGAAGCCTTGAGGCTTCACTTCCTGGTTTCCCACTGTGCATGAGCGAGCCACGCTGCGCAAGCTCACTGGTCCTTGCTCCCCCCTCCCCCTGAAAGATGCCAAATGTGACACCAGAGGGGGGAGGAATCCGAAAAGCGGAAGTTCCATTTTAGGGTGGAACTCCGCTTTAAGGCTAAAATTAATTTAAAAACATACATTGTGTTTGATATGGATGGGTAAGGCTAGACAGATGAGCATATAGTTAATTTGTCCCTTATTGTGTATTTTGTAATACTGCATTTTAGAGTATAAAAACCTTTAAACTCAATTATCCAGTTATGTGAAAAACATATTCCTGCTTTCATTTTTTATTTATTTTTTATTCCAAACATGTTTTATTTTGGTGATAAACAGCATATACATAGTCAATGTTACAAACATGTTACAAACATTTCATAGTCAAAGGGAAAAAAAATGTTAAAGTAAATGAACCATGGGCATTGGTCCCAAGTGCGTATCCACTTATTAAAACAGATATTTCAGTTGCATATCTGGATGTATGTAATGTTACAACAAAATAAGATATATATTGGAATTGTAATATAGAAATCTTTAACACAGGAAGAATAAAAATGGTTAATTGTAGCTTATAGGCTTGAATATCAGCCTGCGTGTAGGGGATGGGGTGGAGGAGATATACCACCCCAGTCTCAAGTTTTTGCAGACTCTAACAGGTTTTCTTCCAAGATTGCCCTGTATTTGGCTCCATCCATCTTCCCATCAACTCTGACCAGCTTCTCTGTCCCTGCTGAAGAAAAGCATCTGCACAACATGATGCTGCCACCACCATGTTTCACGGTGGCGATGGTGTGTTCAGGGTTATGTGCAGTGTGAGTTTTCCGCCAAACATAGCGTTTTTCTTTTAGGCCAAAAAGTTCAATTTTGGTCTCATCTGACCAGAGCACCTTCTTCCACATGTTTGCTGTGTCCCCCACATGGCTTCTCACAAACTGCAAACAGGAATTATTATGGATTTCTTTCAACAATTGGTAGAGAGAAACAAAAAACATCCCAAAGTGCTGTAGCTGTGATGTAAACAATCCCTTGTTGATAATGACCGAACTCAGTGCAGCTGGCACAACACTGGAATCATGTGGAACAAACAAAAAGAACTATAAGCAGTGCTCTACGAGTAAGATTCAAAGTGTAGTAGTCATAAAAACAGGCATGATGATGATCCAACAATGTTTTTTCCATTATAGATATGATGACGAGCTGATGCAAATTCGTATGAAAAATACATATATTTAGTTACTCCCGAAATTTGTTTTAATTTATTTTGTTTTGTTAAAAAATGCATTTGTATGAAAATCCGAATTAATTAAGGTTGAATCTGTCAATTGAAGGCTTATGGTGTCTGAAGCAGCTAAACTGTATGACGCCACAATCGTACATTTCCGGTTGAATGCTCCGCCCACAAGCTATAGTAGAATTCTAATGTTTTTTGACTAGTAATAATTATAATTATTAATTATTATTACTAGTCAAACAACAGTTGAATTCTTCTATAGCCTATGGGCGGAGCATTTGACCATAAATCTCTGCTTTTGGCGGCGATTGTATGTTTTTAGCTGCTTTGTCGAATCTTCATGTCTCTATAATGTTGAATCTTTTCTCTCTATGTCGAATAATCTTGGACTAATAGAGTTAGGTTAGGCACATTCAACCACAGGTTTGATAGACACAGATTGCTATTGTCACTGCCATGTCGAATCTTCTATCTATCTATATCGAACTGTTGTTAAAGGTTCACTTTGGGATAGACCAATTCTTTTGCCAATTTATGTAGCCCCTGGTGCTCCAGAAGTTGGGCATTCAGACTCATACAGTGCCTTGAAAAGGTATTCATACCCCTTGAAATGTTTCACATTTTGTCATGTTACAACCAAAAAACGTAAATTTATTTTATTGGGATTTTATGTGATAGACCAACACAAAGTGGCACATAATTGTGAAGTGGAATGAAAATGATAATTGGTTTTCAACATTTTTTTTAAAAAAAATCTGAAAAGGGTGGCGTACATTTGTATTCAGCCCTATTTTGTGGGAAAAAAAGGACGTCAATTTTGTTTGGGTACAGTGTCGCACGACTGCGCAATTGTCAGTTAAAATGATGCAGTGCAGTATCGCAAAAAATACTCTGGTCATTAAGGGGAAAAAAACTTTCAGGGGCTGAAGTGTTTAATGGAGCCAATTTTGAGCTCTGCCTTTAAGGTAGATGCAACATCAGGTCTTAATCCTATTAGGGGGAAGTTTGTAGGCAGAGGCAAAAGAGAAAAAAAAGGGAGAGGTCGGGGGGGTAGTGGGGGCTAGATTTGTAAGAGAGTGTGATTTCTGTGGGCTTAGATAGGATTTCTGTTTTTCCAGCGATGAGATAGACCAGCTATTTACCCTAGTAAAGTAAAAATTGATGATAATGTTGTTTCTCTGTTTTAAGGACTCTAAACCTTGTTTGAATCTGATGTCCAGCCTAGCCCTCTTAATGTTCAAGGAATCTAGATCTTTCAACACCAGTTCATTGAAAACCCCCAATGAAGGAGCTAACACCCTAGGGGGGTTGAAAAAAGAAGCATTAGCCAACCCTGAGTGTCTAATACTAGTGGCTTATGTCTTACTTATAACAGCAGGATTGAAAATCCCATGGCATTTGATGTTCAATTTACGGATGTATTTATGAACATCCATAAAAGCACCAAACTTGTTTAGTGGTTTTGGGGGAGCAAATTTCAGACCGTGGTTAAGATTGATAGATGAGGCAAACATGAAGCCAGTGAGGAAAAAAATTCACTTTCTGGATCTCAGAGTGGAGGTCAGGGATGGTACTTTAATCACTACCACCTACTTTAAGGAGACCAACCGTAATAGTTTTATTGGTAAGGACAGCTGTCATCATCCTTCTACTCCAACCAACAACGAGACATTAAACAAATAGTTGCCCGTCATTGGAAGGTCCTTAAAAATTATAGCCTGTTGGGCCCTAAACTAGGAGATAAACCTCAGGTTGTATACCGAGGGGTACAACCTTTACGGCTATATGTGGCCCCTAATGTTGTGGATAACCCTAAGATAATTTTGTTCTTTCAAAATCTTAAAAAAAAATTCCTGTAGAAAATGTGCTGTGTGCAGCATTAATGCCCTAAGAGAGAGAAGGCTATGTAATTTTTGTTCTGTAGTAACTTCCAGAACATTGGACATCAAATTATTTATTACCTGCTCTTCAAAAAATATTGTCTATCTCTTATAGTGCCCATGTGGCCTACAATATGTGGTTCGGACAATCAGAACTATGCAAACTAGGGTCAATGAACATTTAGGCAATATACAGCACGTTTTTCATAAGCACGGTGTGTCCAAGCATTATGTGATTTGTCGTGCAAAGAACCCAAAGGGGACACTGATTTTGGAAATTGACAGATTCTCCCTACATTGGAGGGGTAGTAATATGCGATGGGAAATCTCAAGAATGGAGACCCGTTGGATATATGACCTTAAGAGTTATTCACCATTTGGAATGAATATAGAATGGGATGTTAATTGCTTTATTAACAATGGTTGAATGACTCTTGCAATATAAGATATATATTTTTCCGATAACATACTGAATATTGTTATATATTTTTTCCTGTTTATCCTCTTTCTCTTTTAAACAAAATTTTATGTTGTGCACTCTTTATGATTCTTAAATGTATCTGTATAGGATTTTGGGTCAAATATACAATATGTCCACTAGATGGCGAGTTTACCTTGCGTGCCTTTCAAAATTTTGATTAGTGGAGTTTTATGCAATTACTTTTTTTTGATCCAACGGACAGCGCAACATAATCTCTGCAATGCTGTATTTAATAAGGAGAGGACTTCCCTCCTTGTTTTTTAGTAATTTTTATTATTATACTTTTCAAGTACTCTGAAGCCCTGTACACACGATCGGTTTTATCAATGAAAACAGTCCGATGGACTTTTTTCATCGGACAAACCGATCGTGTATGGGACCCATCGGTCTTTTTTCCATTGGTTTTAAAAAATAGAACATGTTTTAAATTTTGGATCAAAAACCGATAGCAAATTCCGATCGTCTATGGGCAAGTCCATCGGATAAAAAACCCACGCATGCTCAGAATCAAGTCGACGCATGCTCAGAAGCATTGAACTTCATTTTTCTCGGCTCATCTAAGTGTTTTATGTCACCGCGTTTGGAACAGTCGGTTTTTTGACTGATGGTGTGTAGGCAAGACTGATGGAAGTCAGCTTCATCGGATTTCCGATGGAAAAAACCATCGGATTAGAATCCATAGGATATCCGATTGTGTGTATGAAGCTTGAGAGCAGAGGGATTGTTTTTTTTAATCACTTCCGGTCCTTGAAGTGCACAGTGAATCACTTCCTGTTGACCACTTGCGGTTTCAGACCATGTCCGGTTGGTCACTTCCGGTTTCAGAGCGGACTGTCCATTTCCGGTGTGTCACTTCCGGTTTGGGACTGACCACTTCCGGTGTGTCATTTCTGGTTATTTTATTTTATTAGGAAGTGCTTGTGTTTGCCTGTTACGCCTCTGACGACGCAATATGATTGCGAAACATGTAAGGCAGTACCGGATGATGTAAGCACGCCACGATCTCTGGACCTTTTATGATATTCCTTGTCTATTACTAGGGATGAGCTTCGTGTTCGAGTCGAACACACGTTCGACTCGAACATCGGCTGTTCGATCGTTCGATGAAGATCGAACGTTATGGGCCGTTCGCGCCAAATTTGAGTGACGCGAACGGCCCACAATACACTGCGCCATCGCAGTGCAATCCCGGCGCTGTGATTGGCCAATCATACACTGTGACCCCGCATGCTTGGCCAATCACAGCGCCGGCAGCGAGGAGAGCCATAATTGGCCACAGGCAGGATGCCTGTGGCCAATCATAGCTCAGGGGGGTTTAGTACACGCCCCACACTATAAAAGGCCGCCAGCGCGGTGGCCTTGTGCAGTGTGTTCCGGCGTGCAGGGAAAGAGCTACATAGGCAGGGACAGTGTGTTCTACGTTGTGTTCTTTTCTCAGGCATCTGCAGGAGTTGCTGTTCATTGCTGTTCTCTAAGCTAGATAGGCAGGCAGGGACAGTGTGTTCTTTTCACAGGCATCTGCAGGAGTTGCTCTTCATTGCTGTTTTCTAAGCTAGATAGGCAGGCAGGGACAGTGTGTTCTTTTCTCAGGCATCTGCAGGAGTTGCTGTTCATTGCTGTTCTCTAAGCTAGATAGGCAGACAGGGACAGTGTGTTCTTTTCTCAGGCATCTGCAGCAGTTAGTGGGTGTTGTGTGCCCCAGCACAGTATACACCTGTATATACCCTTCACTGGTGTTCTCTAATAAAGGCATCTGTTGGAGTTAGTTTGTGTTGTGTGCCCTAGTACAGTATACACCTGTATATACCCATCATTGCTGTTCTCTAATAAAGGCATCTGCTGGAGTTAGTGGGTGTTGTGTGCCCTAGTACAGTATACACCTTTATATACCGGTCATTGCTGTTCTCTAATAAAGGCATCTGCTGGAGTTAGTGGGTGTTGTGTGCCCTAGTATAGTATACACCTGTATATACCGGTCATTGCTGTTCTCTAATAAAGGCATCTGCTGGAGTTAGTGGGTGTTGTGTGCCCTAGTACAGTATACACCTGTATATACCGGTCATTGCTGTTCTCTAATAAAGGCATCTGCTGGAGTTAGTGGGTGTTGTGTGCCCTAGTACAGTATACACCTGTATATACCGGTCATTGCTGTTCTCTAATAAAGGCATCTGCTGGAGTTAGTGTGTGTTGTGTGCCCTAGTACAGTATACACCTGTATATACCCATCATTGCTGTTCTCTAATAAAGGCATCTGCTGGAGTTAGTGGGTGTTGTGTGCCCTAGTACAGTATACACCTGTATATACCCGTCATTGCTGTTCTCTAATAAAGGCATCTGCTGGAGTTAGTGGGTGTTGTGTGCCCTAGTACAGTATACACCTGTATATACCCGTCATTGCTGTTCTCTAATAAGGGCATCTGCTGGAGTTAGTGGGTCTTGTGTGCCCTAGTACAGTATACACCTGTATATACCCGTCATTGCTGTTCTCTAATAAAGGCATCTGCTGGAGTTAGTGGGCGTTGTGTGCCCTAGTACAGTATACACCTGTATATACTAGTCATTGCTGTTCTCTAATAAAGGCATCTGCTGGAGTTAGTGGGTAATGTGTGCCCTAGTACAGTATACACCTGTATATACCCGTCATTGCTGTTCTCTAATAAAGGCATCTGCTGGAGTTAGTGGGTGTTGTGTGCCCTAGTACAGTATACATCTGTATATACCCATCATTGCTGTTCTCTAATAAAGGCATCTGCTGGAGTTAGTGGGTGTTGTGTGCCCTAGTACAGTATGCACCTGTATATACCCGTCATTGCTGTTCTCTAATAAAGGCATCTGCTGGAGTTAGTGGGTGTTGTGTGCCCTAGTACAGTATACACCTGTATATACCCGTCATTGCTGTTCTCTAATAAAGGCATCTGCTGGAGTTAGTGGGTGTTGTGTGCCTCCAGCACAATATACACTACCCAATTGCTGGTTTTCCCATCTCCCTGCAGGCCATTACTATGTCTGGAAGGCCAACAAGGAGTGGCAGACAGTCACAAGCCAATAAAAGAGGGCAAGCAGGCTCTGTGTCTAGAGACAACAGTACTGGTCGTGGACGCGGTGCATCGTCATCAGCACGTGGCCATGGGACACGCTTGTCCTTATTTTCGGCAGCTGGATGTGTTGAGCCGCATCATGCCGAAGACTTGGTAGAGTGGATGACCAAGCCCTCCTCATCCTCCTCATCCTCTCTCACCCAGGCTCAGGGTACTGGCAAAGCAGCTGCCAAAACGTCCTCTTCCCTCGTATCAATGTCATCATCAGTCACTCCTTCCCTAGACCCACCGTGTCCTCCTGAGGAGTCCCCCGAACTGTTTGAGCACAGTGTTTGGGTACATGCTCCAGGAGGATGCCCAGCATTTCGAAGGGTCTGAAGATGATACCCAGCTAGAGGAAGGCAGTAGCGTGAGAGCAGAGAGAGGGGATGCTCAAGAAGGACAGCAATCTGGCAGTCATGTTCCAGCAGCTGCAGCATACTGCCAGATTGGCTCCAGTGATGAGGAGGGAGGGGATGATGAGGTCACTGACTCCACGTGGGTGCCTGATAGGAGAGAGGAGGAGGAGGAGGAGGATGAGGAGGAGGCACATCTCCAATGAGGCAGGATGATTTCCGGGGGCCAGCTTAAGGGGAGCACACCGACTCAATCACACCGCAGAGCTCCGCCTGTGCAGGGTGCTGCCTCTGCCCGTTATTCCAAAAGTTCTTTGGTGTGGGCCTTTTTTGAGTCGAGTGCATCAGATCGCACCGCTGCTGTTTGCAACATATGTCTCAAGCGTATCTCGCGTTGCCAAAACATCAGCCACTTGGGCACCACATGCTTGACCAGACATATGTTGACCTGCCATGCAGCTCATTGGCAAGCGTACCTTAAAGACCCACACCAAAGAACAAAGCGGACCTCTCCTTGCTCCTCATCAGCTGGGATCTCCAACCCCACTGTACCTTCAGTCCTCTCTGAAACCTGCACTGAGAGGAATGAAGGTGTAGAATTAGGTGTGTCACAGCCAAGTACTTGCGGGCACTCTGCTAGCAGTACACTGACGTCCGATTATAGCAGGCAAATTTCCCTGCCCCAGCTGCTGGACCGTCGAAAGAAGTTCACTCCCAGCCATCCACATGCCCAGCGGTTGAATGCTAGCTTGGCTAAATTGCTAGCACTTCAACTGCTGCCTTTTCAGTTGGTAGACTCGGCCCCCTTCCGTGAGTTTGTGCAATGTGCGGTTCCTCAGTGGCAGGTTCCCAAACGCCACTTTTTCTCAGGCGATTCCAGCTCTCTACCGGCATGTGGAAGGCAATGTCCATGCCTCGCTGGACAGGGCGGTCAGTGGAAAGGTGCATATTACCGCTGACTCATGGTCCAGCAGGCATGGACAGGGACGTTAACTTTCTTTCACGGAATCACGGCCCATTGGGTCACTCTTTTGGCAGCTGGGAAGGATGCAGGACAAGGTGCAGTAGTGTTGGAGGTTGTTCCGCCGCCACGCCTCCAAAATGCTACTACTGGTTGTGACACACCTCTCTCCTCCACCCCCTCCTCTTCTTATTCCTCCATGGCCTCTTCCTGTGTCCTCAGAACCAGCGGTGCTCCATAGGCGTTCAAGGGGCTACGCAAGTACACAGGCAAAAAGATGCCATGCCGTGCTTGCGCTGGTGTGTTTGGGGGACAGGAGCCACACTGGGGAAGAGGTTCTGTCAGCTCTGCAGGGGCAGGCCGAGAGGTGGTTGACGCCACGCCAGCTTAAGCCAGGAATAGTGGTTTGAGACAATGGCACCAACCCCCTCTCCGCCCTCCGACAGGGACAACTGACCCATGTGCCCTGTGTGGCTCACGTCCTTAACATGGTGGTGCAGCGGTTCTTGGGCAGGTACCCTGGCTTACAGGATGTCCTGAGGCAGGCCAGGAAAGTCTGTGTGCATTTTCGTAGATCATATAATGCCAGTGCTCGGCTGGCTGAGCTGCAAAAGGAGTTGAACCTACCCAAGAACCGCCTTATATGTGACATGCCCACCAGGTGGAACTCAACGTTGGCCATGCTGCAGTGGCTGCACATGCAGCAGAGGGCCATCAATGAGTACCTGTGTGACTACGGCACCAGGAAAGGGTCAGGGGAGCTCAGGTTTTTTTCACCACGCCAGTGGGGCATGATCAGGGATGCATGCACTGTCCTGGCACCATTTGAGGAGGCCACAAGGATGGTGAGCAGTGACAGTGCATGCATCAGTGACACTGTACCTCTTGTCCACCTGTTGGAGCATACGCTGCATGGAATAATGGACAGGGCACTTGAGGCAGAACAGAGGCAGGAAGAGGAGGACTTCCTTGCCTCTCAAGGCCCCTTTACCCAGACAGTGTTCCTTCAGTCCCACCCATCGCACAGGAAGAGGACGAGGAGGAGGAGGAGGAGGATTGTGTCAGCATGGAGGTGGAGCCTGGCACTCAGCATCAACAGCAGCAGTCTTTTAGGGATGATTTACAGTCCCAAGAAACCCGTGGACTTGTACGTGGCTGGGAGGAGGTGGCTGTGGATCATGTTGTCCTTAGTGACCCAGAGGACTCCGGACCGAATGCCTCAGCTAACCTACGCTGCATGGCCTCACTGATCCTGCAAAGTCTGCGGAAGGATCCTCGTATTCTTTGGATCAAGGAGAGGGACCATTACTGGCTGGCCACTCTCCTTGATCCACGGTACAAGGGTAAGGTTGCGGACCTTATCTTACCGTCGCAGAGGGAGCAGAGGATGAGACATCTCCGGGAGGCCTTGCAGAAAGGTCTGTGCAACGCGTTCCCAGAGACTGGGAGGTTTCAAACTCCTGGTCCTGGACAACGAGTTGCTGAGGCTTCGGTCAGTCAAAGAAGGAGCGGTGGGGAAGGTGGCCGTCTGACCGATGCGTTCAGACAATTTTTTAGTCCGCAGCCCCAAGGTATGATCGGTTCCAGCAACCATCGTCAGTGTCTGATATACATGGTGCAGGAATACCTAGGGGCAAGGTCAGACTTGGACACCTTTCCCACCGAAAATCCTCTGGCTTACTGGGTCTTGAGGATGGATCACTGGCCAGAGCTTGCACAGTATGCAATTGAACTACTGGCCTGTCCTGCATCCAGCGTTCTTTCGGAACGTACATTCAGTGCTGCTGGAGGCTTTGTCATGAATCACAGGGTGCGCCTGTCCACCGACTCAGTTGATCGACTGACCTTCATAAAGATGAACCAGTCTTGGATCACCACCAGCTACCAAGCACCTGAAGCTGATATAACAGAATAATTTATTTTGAAATGTCACATCCCTTCAAGACTGCCTATGCTGATGCTGAGTAGGGATGAGCTTCGTGTTCGAGTCGAACATACGTTCGACTCGAACATCGGCTGTTCGATCGTTCGACGAAGATCGAACGATTTGGGCCGTTCGCGCCAAATTCGAGTGACGCGAACGGCCCACAATGCACTACGCCATCGCAGTGTCATCCAGGCGCTGTGATTGGCCAAGCATGCACTGTGACCCCGCATGCTTGGCCAATCACAGCGCCGGCAGCGAGGAGAGCAATGATTGGCCACAGGCAGGATGCCTGTGGCCAATTATTGCTGAGGGGGTTTAGTACACGCCCCACACTATAAAAGGCCGCCAGCACGGCGGCCTAGTGTAGTGTGTTCCGGAGCAGGGATAGAGCAGCATAGGCAGGGACAGTGACTTTTATTTCTTTCTTGCTTAACCTGGATTCCTTTAGTTTAGGGAAAGAGAAGGATAGGTAGGGAGAGTGTCAGTGTGTTTTGTGCTTGTGCTATATTGTGCTTAAAAAAAAACATTTTTTCTAGGGACAGAAAACTGTAGGTAGGGAGAGTGTGTCACTTTCTTTCACTGTCAAAGTCCTTGTTTCCAGGGACCTGGAAGGACAGTGAGGTAATTCTCCTTGTGCTAAATTGTGCTTAAAAAAAACATTTTTTCTAGGGACAGAAAACTGTAGGTAGGGAGAGTGTGTCAGTTTCTTTCACTGTCAAAGTCCTTGTTTCCAGGGACCTGGAAGGACAGTGAGGTAATTCTCCTTGTGCTAAATTGTGCTTAAAAAAACATTTTTTCTAGGGACAGAAAACTGTAGGTAGGGAGAGTGTGTCAGTTTCTTTCACTGTCAAAGTCCTTGTTTCCAGGGACCTGGAAGGACAGTGAGTGAATTCTCCTTGTGCTAAATTGTGCTTAAAAAAAACATTTTTTCTAGGGACAGAAAACTGTAGGTAGGGAGAGTGTGTCAGTTTCTTTCACTGTCAAAGTCCTTGTTTCCAGGGACCTGGAAGGACAGTGAGGTAATTCTCCTTGTGCTAAATTGTGCTTAAAAAAAACATTTTTTCTAGGGACAGAAAACTGTAGGTAGGGAGAGTGTGTCAGTTTCTTTCACTGTCAAAGTCCTTGTTTCCAGGGACCTGGAAGGACAGTGAGGTAATTCTCCTTGTGCTAAATTGTGCTTAAAAAAAACATTTTTTCTAGGGACAGAAAACTGTAGGTAGGGAGAGTGTGTCAGTTTCTTTCACTGTCAAAGTCCTTGTTTCCAGGGACCTGGAAGGACAGTGAGGTAATTCTCCTTGTGCTAAATTGTGCTTAAAAAAAACATTTTTTCTAGGGACAGAAAACTGTAGGTAGGGAGAGTGTGTCAGTTTCTTTCACTGTCAAAGTCCTTGTTTCAAGGGACAGAGAAGGACACCTGAAGGTAGCCCTTATTGCTTTTTTCCCATCTCCCTGCAGGCCATCTATTAGAATGTCTGGAAGGCAAACAAGGAGAGGCAGACAGTCAGGAGGCAATAAAAGAGGGCAAGCAGGCTCTGTGTCTGGGGGCAACAGTGCTGGTCGTGGACGCGGTGCATTGTCATCAGCACATGGCCATGGGACACGCTTGTCCTTCTTTTCGGCAGCTGGACATGTTGAGCCACATCATGCCGAAGACTTGGTAGAGTGGATGACCAAGCCCTCCTCCTCCTCCTCATCCTCTCTCACCCAGGCTCAGGGTACTGGAAAAGCAGCTGCCAAAGCGTCCTCTTCCCTGGTATCAATGTCAGACTCATCATCAGTCACTCCTTCCCTAGACCCACCATGTCCTCCTCCTGAGGAGTCCCCCGAACTGTTTCAGCACAGTGTTGGGTACATGCTCCAGGAGGATGCCCAGCGTTTCGAAGGGTCTGATGATGAAACCCAGCTAGAGGAAGGCAGTAGCGTGAGAGCAGACAGAGGGGATGCTCAAGAAGGACACCAATCTGGCAGTCATGTTCCAGCAGCTGCAGCATACTGCCAGATTGGCTCCAGTGATGAGGAGGGAGGTGATGATGAGGTCACTGACTCCACGTGGGTGCCTAATAGGAGAGAGGAGGAGGAGGAGGATGAGGAGGAGGCACATCTCCAACGAGGCAGGATGCCCTTTGGTGGCCAGCGTAAGGGCAGTACACCGACGGAATCACACCGCAGAGCTCCGCCTGTGCAGGGCGCTGCCTCTGCCCGTCATTCAAAAAGTTCTTTGGTGTGGGCCTTTTTTGAGGCTAGTGCATCAGATCGCACAGCTGCTGTTTGCAACATATGTCTCAAGCGTATATCGCGTGGCCAAAACATCAGCCGCTTGGGTACCACATGCCTGACCAGACATATGTTGACCTGCCATGCAGCTCGTTGGCAAGCCTACCTCAAAGACCCACACCAAAGAACAAAGCGGACCTCTCCTTGCACCGCATCAGCTGGGATCTCCAACCCCACTATAACTTCAGTCCTCTCTGAAACATGCACTGAGAGGAATGAAGGTGTAGAATTAGGTGTGTCACAGCCAAGTACTTGCGGCCACTCTGCTAGCAGTACACCGACGTCCGATTCTAGCAGGCAAATTTCCCTGCCCCAGCTGCTGGACCGTCGAAAGAAGTTCACTCCCAGCCATCCACATGCCCAGCGGTTGAATGCTAGCTTGGCTAAATTGCTAGCGCTTCAACTGCTGCCTTTTCAGTTGGTAGACTCGGCCCCCTTCCGTGAGTTTGTGCAATGTGCGGTTCCTCAGTGGCAGGTTCCCAAACGCCACTTTTTCTCACGGAAGGCTATTCCGGCTCTCTACCGGCATGTGGAAGGCAATGTCTTGGCCTCGCTGGACAGGGCGGTCAGCGGTAAGGTGCATATTACCGCTGACTCATGGTCCAGCAGGCATGGACAGGGACGTTACCTTTCTTTCACGGCCCATTGGGTCACTCTTTTGGCAGCTGGGAAGGATGCAGGACAAGGTGCAGTAGTGTTGGAGGTTGTCCCACCGCCACGCCTCCAAAATGCTACTACTGGTTGTGACACACCTCTCTCCTCCACCCCCTCCTCTTCTTCTTCCTCCATGGCCTCTTCCTGTGGTTTGTCCTATGAACCAGCGGTGCTCCGTAGCCGTTCACGGGGCTACGCAAGTACGCAGGCAAAAAGATGCCATGCCGTGCTTGCGCTGGTGTGTTTGGGGGACAGAAGCCACACTGGGGCAGAGGTCCTGTCTGCTCTGCAGGGCCAGGCCGAGAGGTGGTTGACGCCACGCCAGCTTAAGCCAGGAATGGTGGTTTGCGACAATGGCACCAACCTCCTCTCCGCCCTCCGACAGGGACAACTGACCCATGTGCCCTGTGTGGCTCACGTCCTTAACCTGGTGGTGCAGCGGTTCTTGGGCAGGTTACCCGGGCTTACAGGATGTCCTGAGGCAGGCCAGGAAAGTCTGTGTGCATTTCCGCAGATCTTATAATGCCAGTGCTCGCCTGGCTGAGCTGCAAAAGGAGTTGAACCTGCCCAAGAACCGCCTTATATGTGACATGCCCACCAGGTGGAACTCAACGTTGGCCATGCTGCAGCGGCTGCACACGCAGCAGAGGGCCATCAATGAGTACCTGTGCGACTACGGCACCAGGACAGGGTCAGGGGAGCTTGGTTTTTTTTCTCCACGCCAGTGGGGCATGATCAGGGATGCATGCACTGTCCTGGCACCATTTGAGGAGGCCACGAGGATGGTGAGCAGTGACAGTGCATGCATCAGTGACACTGTACCTCTTGTCCACCTGTTGGAGCACACGCTGCGTGGAATAATGGACAGGGCACTTGAGGCAGAACAGAGGCAGGAAGAGGAGGACTTCCTTGCCTCTCAAGGCCCCCTTTACCCAGACAGTGTTCCTTCTGTCCCACCCATCGCACAGGAAGAGGAGGAGGAGGAGGAGGAGGAGGAGGATTGTGTCAGCATGGAGGTGGAGGCTGGCACTCAGCATCATCAGCAGCAGTCTTTTAGGGATGATTTACAGTCCCAAGAAACCAGTGGACTTGTACGTGGCTGGGAGGAGGTGGCTGCGGATCATGTCGTCCTTAGTGACCCAGAGGACTCCGGAGCGAATGCCTCAGCAAACCTACGCTGCATGGCCTCCCTGATCCTGCAAAGTCTGCGGAAGGATCCTCGTATTCTTCGGATCAAGGAGAGGGACCATTACTGGCTGGCCACTCTCCTTGATCCACGGTACAAGGGTAAGGTTGCGGACCTTATGTTACCGTCGCAGAGGGAGCAGAGGATGAGACAACTCCGGGAGGCCTTGCAGAAAGGTCTGTGCAACGCGTTCCCAGAGACTGGGAGGTTACAAACTCCTGGTCCTGGACAACGAGTTGCTGAGGCTTCGGCCAGTCAAAGAAGGAGCGGTGGGGAAGGTGGCCGTCTGACCGATGCGTTCAGACAATTCTTTAGTCCGCAGCCCCAAAGTATGATCGGTTCCAGCAACCATCACCAGCGTCTGATAAACATGGTGCAGGAATATCTAGGGGCAAGGTCAGACTTGGACACCTTCCCCACCGAAAATCCTCTGGCTTACTGGGTCTTGAGGATGGATCACTGGCCAGAGCTTGCACAGTATGCAATTGAGCTACTGGCCTGTCCTGCATCCAGCGTTCTTTCGGAACGCACATTCAGTGCTGCTGGAGGATTTGTCACGGATCACAGGGTGCGCCTGTCCACCGACTCGGTTGATCGACTGACTTTCATCAAGATGAACCAGTCTTGGATCACCACCAGCTACCACACACCTGATGCTGATATAACAGACTAATTGATTTTAACATGTCACATCCCTTCAAGACTGATGCTGATGCTGAGTGCCTGTGCTGTTATGTTGACTGGCTATCCGAGTCCTCCGAGTCCTCAATGATACGATTGATGATGATAGCTTGGAAGATCATTTTTGTTTATGGGTGCCGCCACCAGTGGCTAAGGCCCAATTTTTCAGCCCCTGTTTTACAGGGGCGTGTAATTACAATTTTTTTAGCAATAATTTGCCATAGGGCTCATTGCTGTGCTCCAAGTACAGTATCTGTGAGGGGTTGGAGTGTTGTGGCACCAGTGCCTAAGGCCCAATTTTTCAGCCCCTGTTTAACAGGGGCGTGTCATTACAATTTTTGAAGCAATACTTTGCAACAGGGCTCATTGCTGTGCTCCAAGTACAGTATCTGTGAGGGGTTGTAGTGTTGTGCCACCAGTGCCTAAGGCCCAATTTTTCAGCCCCTGTTCAACAGGGGCATGCAATTACAATTCTTGATCTAATAATTCACAGCAGGGTCCATTGCTGCACCCACCAAGAGTAACTCTGAGGGCTTACAGTCTTGTGGCAACGCCACCACCACCACCACCACGAAAGGCCCAATTTTTCAGCCCCTGTTCAAAAGGGGCATGTAATTACAATTCTTGATCTAATAATTCACAGCAGGGCCCATTGCTGCACCCACCAAGAGTAACTGTCAGGGCTTACAGTGTTGTGGCACCAGCACCACCATCAAAGCCCCAATTTTTACTACCACTGTTCAACAATTATATGTAATTAAAATTCCTGATATAATAGTTGACAGCAGGGCGTTCCAGCACCAACCAAGAGTAACTGAGTGCTTACAGTGTTGTGCCAACACCAACAACTAAGGGGCCTATTTCTGCAGAGTATATACGGCAGGTCCCTACTTTCAAACATCCAACTTACAAACGACTCCTACTTGCAAACGAAAGAAGACAACAGGAAGTGAGAGGAAATCTACCCCTAGAAAGGAAAATTCTCTCCTGTAAGAATAAATATGGGAGAAAGGGGTCTCATCTGTACTGATGCTTTATCAGCAATCCTTGTTTCAAGAAAAACACCACATTTCAAAAACAGTTGTCATTGGGACGGAAAGTGAGGTGAAATGTTCTGAACAGGGGCACAGACAGCAAAACAAATGTTACAGGGGTGATAACCCTTACCTATGTTTCCCAAAAAGTTTAAAAATAGATTTTTGGGCTGGAGCTACACTTCAACAATGTACCTGTTCAAAATTACAAACAGATTCTACATAAGAACAAACCTACAGTCCCTGTCTTGTATGCACCGCCTGTATACGGCTGTTCAGAGTATATAGGGCCTTTTTTATTTTATGTGCGGGGTTCCCCTTAATATCCATACAAGACCCAAAGGGGCTGGTAATGGGCTGGGGTAGGGGGGGGGTCATGGGGTAGCTATGCCATTTTTCTTAAAGAATTTCATCCATATTACCGGGACCAGACATTACATTAAAGCCGCAAGCAGTTTTAAATGGCTTTTTTTTCCTTTAGAAGTGTCATTTTGTGCAGGGACAGTTCTAAACACGGGAAACACGTGGCACTTCACAGGCATACTTTAGACACCCCCCAGGTACGATATTTAAAGGAATATTTGACTTTTTTTTTTTCACTTTATGCATCATTAAAATGACTGCTCCCGAAAAACGACCGTTTTTAAAACTTCTTTTTGCATTGATACATGTCCCCTGGTGCACAACCCGGGTTCCCAAACCCTATTTATGACAATAACATGCATAATAGTTGTTATAATTAGCACTTTAGAATTCGAACGTTCGCATCCATTGTATTTAATAGGGTTCTAATGTTCGTTCGAACTTTCGGTCCGTTCGCGGGTTCTGGTGCGAACCGAACCCGGGGGTGTTCGGCTCATCACTAATGCTGAGTGACTGTCCTGTTATGTTGACTGACTATCCTCCTCCTCCTCAATGATCCGATTCATGATGATAGCTTGGAAGAATATTTTTGTTTCTGGGTGCTGCCACCAGTGGCTAAGGCCCAATTTTTCAGCCCCTGTTTAACAGGGGCGTGTAATTATAATTTTTGATGCAATAATTTGCAACAGGGCTCATTGCTGTGCTCCAAGTACAGTATCTGTGAGGGGTTGCAGTGTTGTGGCACCAGTGCCTAAGGCCCAATTTTTCAGCCCCTGTTTAACAGGGGCGAGTAATTACAATTTTTGATTCAATACTTTGCAACAGGGCTCATTGCTGTGCTCCAAGTACAGTATCTGTGAGGGGTTGCAGTGTTGTGGCACCAGTGCCTAAGGCCCAATTTTTCTGCCCCTGTTCAACAGGGGCATGTAATTACAATTCTTGATCTAATAATTCACAGTAGGGCCCATTCCTGCGCCCACCAAGAGTAACTGTGAGGGCTTACAGTGTTGTGGCAACACCACCACCACCACCACCACCAAAGGCCCAATTTTTCTGCCCCTCTTCAACAGGGGCATGCAATTACAATTCTTGATCTAATAATTTACAGTAGGGCCCATTCAGGCGCCCACCAAGAGTAACTGTGAGGGCTGACAGTGTTGTAGCACCAGCACCACCACCAAAGACCCAATTTTTCCTACCACTGTTCAACAATGGCATGTAATTACAATTCCTGATATAATAGTTCACAGCAGGGCGTTCCAGCGCCCACCAAGAGTAACTGTGAGGGCTCACAGTGTTGTGGCAACACCAACATCTAAGGGGCAAATTTCAGCAGAGTATGTACGGCAGGCCCCTACTTTCAAACATCCAACTTACAAACGACTCCTACTTGCAAACGGAAGGAGACAACAGGAAGTGAGAGGAAATCTACCCCTAGGAAGGGAAATTCTCTCCTGTAAGAGTTAATATGGGAAAAAGGTGTCTCCTCTCTACTGATGCTTTATCACCAATCCTTGTTTCAATAAAAAAACCACTTTTCAAAGACATTTGTCATTGGGACAGAAAGTGAGGTGAAATGTTCTGAACAGGTGCACAGACAGCAAAACAAATGTTACAGGGGTGATAACCCTTCCCTATATTTTCCAAAAAGCTTAAAAATAGATTTTTTGGCTGGAGCTACAACACTTAAACAATGTACCTGTTCAAAATTACAAACAGAATCTACTTAAGAACAAACCTACAGTTCTTGTCTTGTTTGCACCGCCTGTATACTGCTGTTCAGAGTATATAGGGCCTTTTTTTATTTTGGGAGTGGGGTTTCCCTTAATATTCATACAAGACCCATAGGGGCTGGTAATGGGCTGGGGTAGGGGGTGATCGAGTAGCCATGCCATTTTTCTCAAAGATTTTCATCCATATTACCGGGACCAGACATTACATTAAAGCCACAAGCAGTTTTAAATGGCTTTTTTCCCTTTAGAAATGTAATTTTGTGCAGGGACAGTTCTAAACACGGGAAACACATGCCACTTCACAGGCATACTTTCGACACCCCCCAGGTACGATATTTAAAGGAATATTTCCCTTTTTTTTTCACTTTATGCATCATTAAAATGACTGCTCCCGAAAAACAGCAGTTTTTAAAACTTCCTTTTGCATTGATACATGTCCCCTGGGGCAGAACCCGGGTCCCCAAACCCTTTTTAGGACAATAACATGCATATTAGTCATTATAATTAGCACTTTAGATTTCGTACGTTCGCGTCCATTGTATTTAATAGGGTTCTAAAGTTCGCACAAACTTTCGGTCCGTTCGAAGGTTCTGGTGCTAACCGAACCGGGGGGTGTTCGACTCATCCCTATCTATTACCCATCTATGGAAATGTGAGTGTACCGCATATATTTTTTTAAATAAAAATAGTGTTTTTAAGCAATATCACACTATTGTGGTGCCCTTACATTTTTTGAGGAAAAACGGCCACTGTATATTCATATATACATCCACTTACCTGGAGAAAGTGCTTCCGGCATTATATATATAATGTTTGGGGTTCTATGTAATTTTCTAGAAAAAATATGGATTTTAACTTGTAAGGAACAAATATCAGAAATAGGCTTAGGCATGAAATGGTTAATACCTGGTGGTGTAGGGAAAAGAAAGGAAATGATGGAGTGTGTCCTGTATCTTGTCCTGGAGTTCAGGGTAGGGCAGCAATGTTTCAGTCCATACCAGTTCCTTGTTGGGTGCAGTAGGGGGTGTGAGGAGTAGCTTTGCAGTCAATCATTTAGTAAATAGGAGATGCAAGGGCTAACAGTTTCAACTGAGAGTGCAGCAGTCTGGCAACAGTGTCAGGGCAACATAACATACCTGAACATTTGTAGTTACTTCCCCATTTTAACCACTTCACCCCAGAAGGATTTGCCCCCTTAATGACTAGGCTTTATCTGACAATTGCACGGTCATATGACATTGTACCCAAACAAAATTGACATCCTTTTTTTCCCACAAATAGAGCTTTCTTTTGGTGGTATTTGCTCATCTCTGCGGTTTTTATTTTTTGCGCTATAAACAAAAAAAGAGCGTCAATTTTGAAAAAAAAAACAATATGTTTTACTTTTCGCTATACAATTTCCAAAAGTAATGCGATTAGAACTAGATGCCAATTAAGTTAAACTACTAAAGAATGCTTCCAATAATAGCTTGAATTGTAATGATAATCTAATTCAACCATGCTAATTTAGTACATGGTGTAAAATGTGTAAAAAATAAAAAATTTAAAACGTAAGCTGAATTTCTTGCTAAAATTAAGCATAATGTAGAAAACTAGTTTGATTTTAGTAATAAGGTGACAGAAACAACTTCTACTTATGATGTGAGACATATCTTAATTATTAATAGGATACCATGCTAATGCTAGACCTTTCATAAAATATTTCTAAAGTAATTAGATGTACCATCTTGTAAGTCAGTGTGGTGTGCATTTACATATTGCTGAGGCACACAGTGCAACTAGAGAGGGAACAAAATATCTCTTTCAATTTATCACCAGTACGTTATGCACCAAAAAATATCTGCATCAAATTATATTGGTGACTGACCTTGGTACCACATCTGAAATTAGATATAATTCTTTACAAACACAAGAACTGGACTTTATTGGTACACCCATTATCCAATAATATGGGTAAAACTTGATATTTATTGATTACTACAAAAACTTTAAAATCATACAATTTTCACAGTAAAAGAAAGCATATCTTGACAATTACATCCCATCTTGTATTCAGACCTACATATGCTTCTCCTGCACTTTTCACTGACTGACTTTGATATCATACTTAATTAAATCTTGTATAATTAAACATATTGTATAACCAAATATCTCAGTGTGATAGGTGCAGTAAGTCCAGTAGGCTGAGGGCAACTAAATTTGTTTAACAGGTAAATATTAGCCTGCTTCATTAGGAAACATCAGAGGTGAGTCTTCAAATGTACAAACAAATATCTTAAAGGTAGCATTCTTTCTTTTTACCAGCTATCCTTTGTAAAGAACCAATGTTTGAAAAAAAAAATGTATGAAAAAAATATGAAATTGTCCCATCATGGCGGGTGATTTACTAAAACTGCAAAGTGCAAAATCTGGTGCAGCCTTGCATAGAAACCAATCAGCTTCCATTTTTTTTGTAAAAAGCTTAATTGAACAATCTTAAAAGAGAAGTATTTTTATTTTATTTTTTAAGAATCAAACTTACCTAGGTGGATGCAGCATCAGACCGATGCTGCATCTGTCCCCCGGTGCCTCTAACACTGAGAACACTGCCGTTCATTCGGTTCTCACAGCTCTTTGAGCAGAGAGCTGCAGATTGTTAGTCACAGATGTCTGCTCTGCAAGGGCAGCCGGCTCTCAGCGGCTCACTGAGAGGCTGAGCCGGATGTCAGTCCAGGGATCTGGCGGAACCCGACTCTGTGGTCCTGATGACACGGAGCCTGGACCAACTTCTGTGGCATCAGTAGAGAGCGGACTTCAATAATAGAACCTCTTAATATTAAAAACAAAAATCTCCCAGGGACCTGGTGACTCCTCTCTGCTCATTGTATACCCACCGAGGCATACATCCCTCGTAATTAGACCTAATCAACCCGATACAGTGGCAGGGCCGAACAAAGAGGGATCATTTAATTTTTTAACCTAAATGTGCATGGGCTAAAATACCTTTAACGAGACATACAATACTAAAAGAGATCAAACGATATGGTGCAGAGGTAGTCTTCCTACAGGAGACACATATCTCCCATGAAACAAATATCAAATTAAATTCAAAAGATTTTCCAATATGGTATTATGGAGATTCCACAACAAAAAGGGCAAAGGAAGTAGCCATCTGGTTGGCAGAGGAGTGAGGTTTTCCCTAGAGGAAAGGACGGTAGACCCTGAAGGTTGCTTGTTCCTAAGGGGAAGACTGTGTGACATGGATTGCACCTTGGCAAATATCTATTGTCCTAACAAAAACCCAACAAGTTACTGTATTTATTGGCGTATAATACGCACAGGTGTATAACACGCACTCCAATTTTAAGAGGGAAGTTTAAAGAAAAAATGTTTTCACAGCCCCCTGCACAGTACACAGCCCCCCCTCCCCAGTACACAGTACCCCTCCCCCTGCAAAGTACACAGCCCCCACATCTATTATACAGCCCCCCTCCCCTGTAGATAGCCCCCCATCCAGTACACAGCCCCCATCCAGTATACAGCCCCCATCCATTTATACAGCCCCCATCCCCAGTACACAGCCCCATCCATTATACAGTCCCCCATCCAGTACACAGCCCCCCATCCATTATACATCCCCCTATCCAGTACACAGCCCCCCATCCATTATACATCCCCCCATCCAGTACACAGCCCCCCATCCATTATACAGCCCCCATCCCCAGTATACAACCCCCATCCATTATACATCCCCCATCCAGTACACAGCCCCCTTGCACTCCTGGGACAGCGCTGTCAGCATTCTCTACAGTTAAGAAAAAAATCACTGTCAGCCCCTTCCACACTGCTCCTCCTGTGTCACTCCTATTGCAAAACCAAGCTTCCATATACCTCAATAGCTCTGTTTTTTTCACTGACCTGGTCAAATGACTGCTCTCCTCTGATGTTACATAGATGGTCATGTGACCGCTCTCCTCCTCCAATGAAAGCTACACTCAGAGGAGAAGAGCAGTCAGAAAAAACAGAGCTATTGAGATATTTACAAGCTTCGTTTTACAATGACACTGACACAGACACAGAGCGGTGTAGGGGCTGTCAAGTGATTTTTTTCTCAACTTCAGACTATGCAGGGAGCGCTGTCCCAGGGCCAGGAGAGGCGGGACAACCTGGCCTGACACCCCCCCCCCCCGTTGGTAAAACATGATATCAGCGTATAACACGCACTGTTTACCCTCTGTTTTCAGGGGGAAAAGTGTGTGTTATATGCCGATAAATACGGTATTTAAAAGTAGTTACGGAGAAACTAATGGAGTTCAAGAAGGGAGAAGTGCTTATGGCAGGAGATTTTTAACTTTTGTATGGAACCTAAGATAGACAGTATGTCCTGAGTACAGGGGACTGGTAATGTACAACTGAAGATGATAAAGAAGAAGCTATACCAGAATCAAATGAGGGATGTTTGGAGAGTACAACACTCTAAAACACGAGATTATACATTCCACTCCCCTGTTCATAGGACGTACTCAAGAATCAATTACATGATGATCGAACATAGGTTGCACACATCATGTCTACAAATTGGCATAGCTGAGGTAGTATTATTCACGTTACTATGCTTTTGCTGCCACTTTAACTAGTTTAACGTTTTGGACGTACTACATACATCCAAAGAGTTAACTTCTAGCTACAAGATAATAGTTGCAGTAGCAGCCACCAGCTTGTGCAAGTTTTCTTCAGCCACAGCTCGGCTTAAAAGTAAAAACTGTGGCAAGTAAAAGTGATACAGCAATGCCCCCCTCCACTGGTGGCCCCCTCCATCTGTTGTTCCTGGGCTCTCCCACTCTTAGCAAGAGCCCGGGACCACAACTGCTGCCTTGAGGGGGGAGAGTGATGTGGAACAGAAGCAAATCCATGCCTTGATCTCACATGTAAACAATGAAATCTGAAGCAACAATTAATTCAGATCCACCATTACCTGGCTGGTACAACCAGGGGACACATTTAACCAAGCCGATCTGTGCTTGGTTAGATGGTGTGAAGGGCAGTGGAGACTTTGCTATCACATGGGGTTTATTAACCCTTTGTGATAACAATCAAGTAAAAATAAATAAATAAAATAATAACATTTAAAAAAATAAAACTTTACTAAAATGCAAGATTTTTTTTTTAGAAATCCTCATTGCCCCACACACATGTGCAAATGCAGACTCAGTGTGTGTAAGCATATGCAAACTGCGGTCGTACCACACGTGTGATGTATAGCCATGAACATCAGAGTAAGAGCAACATATCTAGCAATATGCTTTGAGCTAGCCTGGTTAACTCTAAACTAATGAACTGTAAAAGCTTTTTTTTCTTTTTATATATTAAAATGTTTTATTACATTTTACAGGAAGTACGACAAATACAAAAAAAAAGGTATAACTATTGAACTTAGAGCTGAGGCAGGAACATCCCATGAATGTGTAAACAAGTTCAATTAGTATTAATGTCATCTGTTAGTAACAAATACAGCTAGTTCAAAGCAAAGATCTCAAGCGGGTGACATAGACGAGAAGCGCCCAATGGAGGGGTGCCTCGGTTTCCCGCCTGACCCTGCACGACAAGGCTGGTGCAGACCAACCAAGGCACACCACCTGCAAAGGATACACACATGCACCTACACACCCTCCTGAGATATGTAAAGTATAAACACTGTACAAACAGATCTCACATTGACCTACATATCATGGATGATGATATAGAAAAAACAAGAGAATAGGGAAAAGAACAACCCCAGGAAAGAGAAGTGGGGAAACCAAAAGGGGAAAATCAGGACCAAATAACAAATAACGGGTGCATCTGTGAAGAGAGTATGTGGCAAGCTAGAGTGGGGTGAAGGAAAGTGGTAATAGCATTTGGTCTATAGAGATCTCTGAAGAATAGTACAACCAACCAACATGCCCATATATCTTTAAACTTGTCTTTTTGGTCTTTTGTGGGCCACGATGCCCAATAATTTATAGTAAATCTTCAGTGGCCTGGGTTTAGTGTTGCTGGGGGGGGGGGGGAACAACCTGGTAGGATGAGGGCATATTGTGCTGGAATAGAAGTACTGTGTAGGACAGGTCCAGATTAAAGATGTGCTTTGTAGCGTGACCTCCTTTTAATTTTTTTACCCTGCCTTGGGGGCCCATATTAAAATAAAATGCCCATATATATGCTTTAATCGCATGTCTTCACACTTCTTATGAGAGATGCCTTGTGTTGTGTTGGGGAAAATTTATTTGGGGAGAGGCTGTGGTTTTTAGGAGTCAAGGGGGTTCAGCAAGGGCTCATTTTCCCTTTGGGCCTGCGATTCCACTTGACTGTTTTTTTTTTTTTTCCACAATTAGTTTTATTAGCAAAAAAAGAATATGGTTGTACAAACATTATGTAAAATACTCCATCTGCAAATGGAACCATCGCACTTCAACATGCAACGAACATTTTATGCGGTAATACAGCATTAGGTAGCAAAAAGTAAGACAACAGGGAATAGTACAAGTTTATTCACGACAAAGCCTATGTAATATTGAAGACCGACCGCATCTCCTTCTAGCAGGGTCAGGTATCTGGCTGCCCCGCGGGCACCCTGTTCATGAAAGCATAGGCCCCGTAGACCCCTATCAACCGGTCTAATCGCGGCCAATAAGGTTATAATATACCTGGTGGCTCGGAGGGTAGATGTGATACATGGAGCCCCAGCCGGGACCCCGGCAAGTATTAGGTGAGTTGCGGCCGTGTGGTGATGAACCTATGGGGTGGACGAGAAAAGGAAGAGGGGAGGGGGGAAAGGTAGACAGGGTAGAAGGAAGAAGGAGGGGGTAAGGGGTCTGGGTGTTAGAGAGGGGGGAGGAGGGAGCAGGGAGGGGGGATCACTCCACCTCTCAGGGCCCCCGATCCCCCACCGGGACACCGGGTTTGGGTATTGGGTGGGTTTAGGATCTCAGTGTTGAGAAGAAAAATGGGATTTAAACTGGTCAGTGGTTTTAAAATGAATCCAACAGGCCCAGGTTAATGTAAATTTCTGAATGCGGTCTTGTGCGACCAAGATTAATTCCTCCATCTCCTCTATTCTTACTATTCTAAGTAACCATTCCCTAATGGAGGGGGTATTCGTCGAGCGCCAGTGGGCAGGGATGCACAGTCTGGCAGCATTCACCATATGCATGGCTAGCGACCTATGGTAGGTGCGCTTCGCTAAGGTAGAGTGATGTAAGAGAAATTGTCCTGGTCCAAAGTCTAAGGTAAGGGTGGTAACCTGCTCTATAATGGAGTGAACCGTGCTCCAAAAGGAACGGAGCAAGGCACACTCCCACCAGATGTGGATCATGGATCCGTCGCCTATGTTACATCGCCAGCAAATGTTCGGAATCTGGGGTGCGAATCTGTGTAAACGGGCTGGGGTTCTATACCATTTTGTAATGATTTTATATCCGTTTTCTTGGATCGCCACATTCAACGAACCCGTGTGCGCCATAGTGTAGACAGACTCCCACTCCTTGTCTGTGAAAGAGATTTGAAAATCTCTCTCCCAAGACGATCGGACCGCCTGTGTCGCTGATATACCAGGTAACTCCAGTAACATAGCATATATAGCGGAAATAAGGTGTCGTTGCGGGGAGTTGCGTGAGCATAGGGTTTCAAAGGGAGTAAGTTGTCTACTCCAAATATCTGCGGTGCCATTAGAGATAAAAAAATGTAACAACTGTCTATATGACCAAAAAGGGAAGGAGTTGGTGCGAGAATCCTCCACCAACTCCTCATACAATCGCCGTCGGCCTCCGCGGAAGAAGTGACGTGCCTGGATCTCCTCTCGTGGCCATTCCCTGCGTAAGAAGGTTTCGGATTCTCCCGGAGGGAACTCAGGGTTACCCCGCAATGTGGTCAGGGGACCTGGTCGAGAGGAGATGTGAAAGAGGGCAACCGCCTTCCCAAAGGCCAACAGTGAGGGCATGATCAGAGGATGCAGTTTAATATCCTGGGGGTAAGATCGTGGAACTAGCCACGGGAGTGTGCAAGTCGGTGTTGATGTAAGTGCGTTTTCCAATGTGACCCAGGCTTTCCCTGCTTTGTGAATATTCCAGTCCACCACTCTAGTCAAGTGACAGGCCAGGTGATACTTTTGGAGGCCCGGTAGACCAATACCTCCAGTCCTCTTGGAGCAGGTCAGGCTCGAGTATTTAATACGTGGGGCTAAGCCTTTCCAGAGAAAGATTGTGCATGCATTCTTATATGACGAGAAGAAGGAGGGGGGAAGGTGTGTAGGGATCGCTTGCATTAGATACAGTAGGCGCGGGAGGATAACCATCTTAATAAGTGCCGCTCGGCCAAACCAGGACACATTCAAGCTAGCCCACTCCTTCAAATCCACTTGTATTCTGGAGAGTGCGTGAAGGAAATTAAGGCTATACAGATCTGAAAGTTTCGTAGGTATCTGAATCCCTAGATATGTGATAGCATCTTTTTTCCATAGGAATGGAAAAGTGTCTTGGCAGTGAGAAACTTCCTGCGGAGTTAGAGATATGTTCAAGGCATGGGACTTGGAGAAGTTAATTTTAAGGTACGACAGCTCGCCGAAATATTTAATGTCGCTCAAAAGGTTAGGCAAGGATACTCGAGGGGACTGTAGGGTCAACAAAAGATCGTCTGCGAATGCCGCGACTTTGTACTCCCTATGTTGTATGGGAATCCCTTTAATGTTGGGATTGGCGCGCAATCTATTTAATAACGGTTCAAGAGACAAGACGAAAATCAATGGAGAGAGTGGGCAGCCCTGGCGCATCCCATTGCTTATGGAGAAGGCGCACTTGACTGGTTTTACTTTGTTGGTAAATATCAAATATACTGTAAGTCTTTAGAGCCGGTTCACACAGGGGCAACACGACTTTGAGCGCGACTCTGCGAGGCAACTTAGACACGACTTGAGCCTGAACCACAGCGCGACCTGCAGCGACTTGAAGTCGCCTCCAGGACTGGCTGCCCCCTGTGTTTGGTATGAATCATGAGGGGGAACTCCACGCCAAATTTTAAATAAAAAAACGGCATGGGTTCCCCTTAAGGAGCATACCAGGCCCTTAGGTCTGGTATGGATTTTAAGGGGAACTACCTAAGCCGAAAAAACGGCGTGGGGGTCCCCCCAAAATCCATACCAGACCCTTATCCGAGCACGCAGCCCGGCCGGTCAGGAAAGGGGGTGGGAACGAGCGAGCGCCCGTACCAGGCTGCATGCCCTCAACATGGGGGGGGGTGGGTGCTTTGGGGCAGGGGGGAGCCCTGCAGCCCCCCCCCACCCCAAAGCACCCTGCCCCCATGTTGATGGGGACAAGGGCCTCTTCCCGACAACCCTGGCCATTGGTTGTCAGGGTCTGCGGGCGGGGGGCTTATCGGAATCCGGGAGCCCCTTTAATAGGGGGGCCCCCAGATCCCGGCCCCCCCACCCTATGTGAAAGAGTATGGGGTACATCGTATCCCTACCCATTCACCTGGGGGAAAAGTGTCAATAAAAAAAACACACTAGACAGCTTTTTAAAGTCATTTATTAGGCAGCTCCGGGGGTCTTCTTCCGACTTCGGGGGTCTTCTTCTGACTTTGGGGGTCTCTTCCGACTTCGGGGGTCTTCTTCCAACTTCAGGGGTCTCTTCCGACTCTCCGGTGCCTTCTCCGTGCTCTCCGGTTCTTCTCCCGCTCTCCGGTGCTTTCTGCCTTCTCCCGGCCCCTCCACTATCTTCTTCCAGCTCTTTTGCTAGCGGGCGCCCGATCTTCATCATCATCTTCTTCCCTCTTCTCTCCTGGAGATGTTGACACGACAAGGTCTCCCGCTGTAATGCAGTGTGCGAGGCACGCAATAATTTATATAGGCATTGGGCGTGGTCACCGGGTGATGTCACCCAGTGACCCCGCCCCCTGTGACATCACAGCCCAGGGCATTATGGGACTGTGACGTCATAAGAGGACGGGGTTACATCACCCAGTGACCACGCCCCATGCCTATATAAATTATTGCGTGCCGCGCACACTGCATTACAGCGGGAGACTTCGTTGTGTCAACATCTCCAGGAGAGAAGAGGGAAGGAGACGACGATGAAGACCAGGCCCCCGCTAGCAAAAGAGCTGGAAGAAGATAGCGGAGGGGCCGGCAGGAGGCAGAAAGCACCGGAGAGCGGGAGAAGAACCGGAGAGCGCGGAGAAGGCACCGGAGAGTCTGAAGAGATCCCCGAAGTCGGAAGAAGACCTCCGAAGTCGGAAGAAGACCCCCGGAGCTGCCTAATAAATGACTTTAAAAAGCTGTCTAGTTTTTTTATTGACACTTTTCCCCCAGGTGAATGGGTAGGGGTACGATGTACCCCATACTCATTCACATAGGGTGGGGGGGCCAGGATCTGGGGGCCCCCTTATTAAAGGGGCTCCCAGATTCCGATAATCCCCCCGCCTGCAGACCCCGACAACCAACAGCCAGGGTTGTCGGGAAGAGGCCCTTGTCCCCATCAACATGGGGGCAGTGGGGTGGGGGGGCCTCAGGGCACCCCCCTGCCCCAAAGCACCCACCCCCCATGTTGAGGGCATGCGGCCTGGTATGGCTCAGGAGGGGGGGGCGCTCGCTCGTCCCCACCCCCTTTCCTGACCGGCCGGGCTGCATGCTCGGATAAGGGTCTGGTATGGATTTTGGGGGGACCCCCACACAGTTTTTTTTTGTGTATGGGGTTCCCCTTAAAATCCATACCAGACCTAAGGGCCTGGTATGCTCCTGGAGGGGAACCCATTCCGTTTTTTTATTTAAAATTTGGCGTGGAGTTCCCTCTCATGATTCATACCAAATACCAGCTCCGTGGGAGGTGTTTGCCTTAGAGCCGGTTCACAGAGGGGTGACTTCCTGTAAAGTTGCCTCTCTATGAACGGGGATCCGACTTGGAGGCGACTTCCATTGAAATCAATGGGTACAAGTCGCCTAGAAGTCGGACTAAAGTCGTACAGGAACCTTTTTTGAAGTCGGAGCGACTGCAGTCGTGTACATTAAGATGACTCCATTCACTTCCATTCGTTTTAAAAACAGCGCGACTTGGGGCAACTTGGGGTGACTTGAAGTCGGATCCCGAGTCGCCCCTGTGTGAACCGGCTCTCAGTGGTTAAAAAATGTTTGCTTTGCAACAACATTTTCTAACTCATTTGTGTATTTTTTTGAAAAAGGAACCATTATTGTCATGAGTGTTTAATGCAGGAGAACAGTAGACCAGTAAGGTTAGCTGTGGTAACTAGTTTTATTTTAGCTTCCATAGTACAAATAGTCATAATGTTAAAAGGAGTAATTAAACGTAGTGCAAAACAACAATATCTACAAAAATATGATTTTCTTTAGAAGAATTTAACTTTGAAAATTGCTCCTATTGTATTCCCTGTATTATAGCTTCATTTCGTATTTAACTAATGCCTTGGGGTTTACAGTTTTAATTCTTCACTGCCGCAGTTTTAATCTTTTAGATGACAATTAAAGTGGACAGGTACATTATGTATAATACCCCACTGGCATAAAATGACCCATATTTAAATTGTCAAGCAAAATCCCACAGAGATTAAAATAATGTGCATAAAAGTAGAAGAAATCACCAGCCTTTTCAGTTAATATTTTCTATTTTTAAAATCAGAAACATTCTAATTGTTTTCAGTGTCAGAGTGAACTATTATCTAAACACATAAATTATTTCTAGCCCTACACAACAGGAATTTATTTTTCTACTTTTCTATTTTAGTTTCCCATTATTATTTGGGTTGGCACTCAATAAGTATACCTTTATTCTTTCCAAATTATTTGTCAGGACCAATTTTTTTTTTATTTGTAAACCTAACATTTGTATGAATCAGCTTCACAATGGATGGTAGCAATTTAAAAATAATATGACTTGTAATAAAGTAATTTTTTCATCAGTTGGTAGATATTTTTGTAAAAGTGAAATGAATACTATAATGGTGTTCCTTCCCCTCTATTATAAAATAAAATGAGAACTGGAGTAAAGGTTACTTAGAATATATAACATTAATTGGATATATTATGTTGAAGGTTAGTAATAAAAAGTGTATTTATCTTTTTCATCTCCAAATCATACTTTACCTGTTCTAATGTATGGGATTTTCAGACTGCATAAAAGCACTATAGCAGTAAATGATAGAACCTTGCTAAACTTTTACTGTGGATAATGGAGCCTTACTAAAGTATTGCATTTGACCAGTGAGTAAAGGACTGGGCCTGTTATAGTAACCTTAAAGTTTTTTTCAATAACAAACATGTTATGCTTCCCTGCTCTGTGCAATCGTTTTGCACAAAACCGCCCTGATCCTTATCTTCTCGTGTCCCCTGCTGGTGCTCCTGGCTCCTCTCCCCTTCTGAGTTCCCCCATAGCAAACTTATTGCTATGGGGGCACTTATGCAGGCTCACTCCTGAATCCTGTGTGTCCATTGACACAAACAGTGTGGCTCAGCCCCACCCATTGCTCATTCCTCACTAGCTGTGATTGACAGCTGCAGGAGCCAATGGCTTCCTCTGCTGTGTCTGAGCCAGTGAGGAAAGAGACAGAGAGCAGTGATGCTGTTCTCATGCACATCGCTGGTTCGACATCGGGCTCAGGTAAGTTTGAGGGGGGGGTGCACACAGAAGGTTTTTCATTATAATGCATAGAATGCATTAAGATAAAAAAAACGTTTGCCTTGAGAACCACTTTAACCACCAGCCGACCAGCTCAGGTTGGCAATGCTGTGAGAATCGATGTCCGCGATCGCGTTGAGGAGAGGCAGAACGGGGAACTGCATACGTAAACAAGGTGATTCCTCATTCTGCCAGATGACATGACAGAGATCTACTGTTCCCAGTGATTGGGAACAGTGATCTCTGTCATGTCCCAGCCAGCCCATCCCCGCTACAGTTAGAACACACCCAGGGAACACAGTTAACCCCATTTTACATTGATCAGTGCATTTTTATAGCACTGATCAATGTAATAATGTCACTGGTCCTAAAAAAGTGTAATTTGGGGTCAGATTTGCTCGCTGCAATGTCGCAGTCCCGCTAAAAATCACAGATTTCTGTCATTACTAGTAAAAACAATAAAAAAAATAAAAGTCCCTAAATCTATCCCATAGTTTGTAGACACAATAACTTTTGCGCAAACCAATCAATATACGCCTATTGCAATTTTTTACCAAAAAATATATAGAAGAACATATATCAGCCTAAACTAATGAATAATAGAAACAAAAAATAGAAACTGCAGAGGTGAGCATATACCACCAAAAGAAAGCTCTATTTGTGGGAAAAAAAGGACGTCAATTTTGTTTGGGTACAGCATCGAACGGCCATGCAATTGTCAGTTAAAGGGGGCAAATCCTTCTGGGGCTGAAGTGGTTAATATCTCTGCCTACTGCTGAAGTTGCCTGACATACATAGGCCTGACTAATTCCAATGAAAGAGAAAATCTCAGCACAAGCAGTACAAAGTTTTGCCGATCGCGGGTGCAATACTTTGTAGGTTCCGAGTAAAAAAATATTGCATGCACATGTTTTTACATGCAAAAAGATGTGCATTTATAATGTATTTTACAAAAGTGAACTTAACCTTTAATTAGGCAAAATATAACTGAATTTAGCAAATGTACAGAAAAGACATGAACCCCAGCATTTTATTCAAATGGGGCTTTAAATGACAGCTCAGTGTGTGTGTGTATGCTTTATTTCTTTGATCCTGGTGACAAAATGAGGCAGGCAGGAGGAGAAAGACACGGTTTCATCTGTTAAAAATTGGATGACTTTATGTAGCAGGCTTGCTTTTTCAAGAGTCTGTACAACCTTTTTCATGTCACAGCAGCCAATGATAGAAATATAATGTCAGACCCTTCTCAGGCAAACAAATAGAGCAGGTGCCTATCTAAACCATCTTATTATTTGGGTATGTCCATACTTTAAATCATTTTTGGTTAATCTGAAGAATATTGTAATGTCAGGTTGTAACATTGTGACTGGCTGAAGAGCAATGAGTATTAAGCCGCGTACACATGATCGATTTTACCGATGAAAACAATCCGATTGATTTTTTTCATCGGACAAACCGATCGTGTATGGGCCCCATCGGTCTTTTTTCCATCGGTGTCAAAAAATAGAACATGTTTTACATTATTCCGATGGATAAAAAAACGATAGCAAATTCCGATCGTCTATGGGCAAGTCCATCGGTTAAAAAAAAACACGCATGCTCAGAATCAAGTCGACGCATGTTCAGAAGCATTGAACTTCATTTTTCTCGGCTCATCGGAGTGTTTTACGTCACCATGTTTGGAACGGTCGGTTTTTTGACTGATGGTGTGTAGGCAAGACTGATGGAAGTCAGCTTCATCAGTTTTCCGATGGAAAAATCCATCGGTTTAAAAACCATAGGAAATCCGATCGTGTGTACAGGGCTTTAGGGGTTTGTTTATCTTCCTCTGGACTGTATGACTCCATGAAATACTGCACTTTTCCATTTAGATGTGAGGTGTGTATGATAAAAGGATTGTTCCTTTTTTATGTGGAAAATGGGACTTACTCTGATGGTAGCATATAAAAATGGTTACAAACCATAACTGAATATTTGGATTGTCCTGCTACATTCTCTATCTTGACCAACTGGTGGCATGGGAGTGCTTATTCACAGGAGATGGAGGCTGAAAACAGAAGCAACAGCCCATTGAAATCACAATACAATAAAGTAAAATAGGTTATTATTAGTAATAATAATAAAAATCATGGTGACTTATGGTTTATAGTTGTGTACAAATACAAAAATAGAAATAAACTGTGTAGCTTTAATAATACTAACAATACATTTTTGGATTATTAGCCTTTTGCGGTGTGGATGCAGTGATCATGAGATTTTCATGGCACTGCTTTTGGTACAGTAGTTAAAGAGGAGGTCCGCCCCCCAGCAAACAATTTAAAGTCAGCAGATACACATACTGTAGCTGCTGACTTTTAATATTAGAACACTTACCTGTCCTGGAATCCAGCAATGTCGGTACCCCAGCCGATGTTTCCATCGGCTCTGGGGTGTTGTCACTGCCATTCGTAGTATGGGAACCCGGCAGTGAAGCCCTGCAGTTCACTACTGCGCATGCATGAAGCGTGCTGCGCTTTCTTAATGGCCCGGTGGTGGGGGAAGGAGGAGGGGGGCCGAACTTCTGACTCCCCGCAGGGATGTAGTACCAAGGGAGGGGGCGAGCACACTCACTAACCCCCAGCCAGAACGGCTTGGATGATGGGGGCAAGCTTACTGAGGAGGAACAGGAAGTGAGAAATTCAGAAAAAGAAAAAAAAACATTTAGAAGGGAAATCAAAGGAAAGGGAAAGTGAACCAACAATGCACTAGCTTAAAGGAACCTATTTAGAAAATAAAAAACAAACCTTTACAACCCCTTTAAGTACCATTTCTATCACATTTTGGCCTTCTTTCCTTTTTTTCTTCCGTTTTTACCTGTTTCCCTTTTCTTCATCCCACTGACCCTTCTCGGGGGTCCCTCAAATCTGCTTCTCAGTGTGCCTTTCATCAATTGCTACCATTCCTGCAGTGACACCCCTTAATATACTAACTCTTAACTTCAAGGGGTTTAATTCTCCTAATAAGAGACTTAAAGGCTAAGTGCAACTTTTCCGACAGAATTTCACTTTGCATAATGAATATAAGAATCATCTTCTAATGTCCTTTCTGCCCGAACAATCACAGCGTGTTTATCTTTCATTTACCCTGTCCACGGAAGCTTTGAATTTTCACCTTTAAGTTCAATATATACAAAAAAGTTTTCTGAACCTTGACTATCTGCATTGTCAGGTCACCTTCCATCTCCCATCATGCACTGTCTTATTTCACAGAATAGGGTGTGTTTACCATTCTGGACCATACCTCCCTCATTACTATACCGCCTCATATTTATTTTCACCCCTTTCGTACTTATTCCTTTAAGGTGGCCATAGACTCTACAGTCTGTACAAACTTCTTTAGATCTACCATCAGCTATGTATGGCAAGAGCATGCCAGATTTGATACAAATTGAGTGGATTATTCAAGTGTTTTTTCCTATTGCATAGTTTTGGTAAATCTAAATAAAAATGTACAGAGATTATACAATCAGTTTGCATAGTGTATGGCAAGCTTTATACAAGTACATTGGAGGGAGACATTCAGTAATGTTCTTGTAATCCAAGTCCAGTTCGGATAAGGGGAGGGTGCAAACACACCAATATCACTTTCAGGCCCCATTCACACAGCATATTGGAAGCGCATGATTTTGGGTGTGTTTTTCCTGCAGCATGCATAGGGCAATCCATTGATTTCACTGGGCTGTCCTATGCACAACAAATGCAGCAAAGTACCTCATGGAGAATTTTGCTGCATTGCAGTTTGCACATTCTTTAGCGTACATTTGTCATTCATTTTTGCACTCCCACAAAAGAGGCACTCTACTTATGTGTGGAGATTCCAATCAGATTCTGTACTCTTACCTAGACAAATCCTCCCTCTCAATATCTGCTAGCCCTTCCAAACTATCCTTTCAGACACTCTTGCAACTGTACTCTCGTCTTGATGCCTGGCGAGAATGTAACCCCACTAGCTGCCAGTACACCTTTTACTCTTATCCCCACAATACCTTTCCCAGAATCAATCATATATTGATCTTTCCAATGCTCCTTTTGTCATCCATTAGACCACAACCCTGGACTGATCACTGTGCTGTTATTACATCTCTGTTGTCGCTACAGTCCCAGTCCCTATTTTTGCAATGGGGAGAAAGATGAAACTTTGATTGTCTAGGCATACCATGGAACTTTCTAAACTCCATGGCGGGCTAGGCCTCCCTTCCTTTACAAAATACTATTACACAGCTCATTTTTTTTACAAATTCTGAAATTTCTCACAGTTGATGAAACCCCCCTTTGGGTAGGTCTAGAAGTAGCTGACTGTGAACTGATCTCGGTTGCAAATCTTCTTTGGCTGCACCCTTCCAACCACTCACAAATCTCTAACCTTATTATTAGAGATGGGCCGAACCACCCCCCTGTTCGGTTCGCAGCAGAACACCCAAACAGGGGAAAAGTTCTAACCAGAACGACAAATCCCATTAAAGTCTATGGGAGCTGAACAGGAAAAATCAAGTGCCCATTTTGAAGGATATATGCAAGTAATTGGCCATAAAAGGGGGTCATGTATCAATGCCATAATTTTTTTTTAAAACAATTGTTTTTTACCACTTAGCGACCGCTCACTGTATATATACCTCAGCAAAATGGCACGGACAGGCACAATCACGTACCTGTATGTGACTGCCTTCGTATGGGTGGGGGGTCCGATTGGACCCCCCTCCGGTACAGTGAGCAGTCGGTATCGCTCCGGGAGCGATCGGTGATGAGGGGGCGGCCATTGGTTTCTTGCCACCCCCTCACGATCGCTCCCGGCGAATGAAATGCTTCCTCTGCCTGTGTAATGTAAACACAGGCAGAGGAAGTGATGTTATCTCTCCCTGGGGTGCTCACATATACCGAGCGCCGTGGAGAGAAGATGTCAGGTTAGTGCACAAACACTACACTGACACATAGGCACACATAGGAACATGATCGCCCCCCCCCAGTCACCCCCAGATCACCCCCCAGCCCCGAGTCACAGTGTCACTGATTGCAGTGATCATTTATTTACTGATCACTGCAAACAGTGACATTTGTAACTGTAAAAGTGTCAGGGCAGTTAGTGTAGGTCCCTTTAGGTCCAGGGTAGCCCCCTAACCCCCCCAATAATGGTTTAACCCCTTGATGGCCCCCCAGGTAACCCTTTCACCCCCTAGCACCGCTGTCACTAAGCGATCGTTTTTCTGATCGCTGTATTAGCGTCGTTGATGCCGCTAGGTAGTCAGTTATTTTTTTAGGTTCGCCGCCAGGTTTTTATAGCGTCAGGTACCCCTATATATTACCTAATAAAGGTTTAACCCCTTGATCGCCCCTCAGGTAACCCTTTCACCCCTTTTTGCCAGTGTCACTAAGCGATCATTTTTCTTATCGCTGTATTAGTTATGCTGGTGCTGCTAGGTAGTCAGTTATTTTTTTAGGTTCGCCGCCAGGTTTTTATAGCGTCAAGTATCCCCCATATATTACCTAATGAAGGTTTAACCCCTTGATCGCAGCCCAGGTAACCCTTTCACCCCCTTTTGCCAGTGTCACTAAGCGATTGTTTTTCTGATCGCTGTATTAGGTATGCTGGTGCCGCTAGTTAGTCTGTTATTTTTTTAGGTTCGCCGCCAGGTTTTTATATAGCGTCAGGTACCCCCATATATTACCTAATAAAGGTTTTAACCCCCTGATTGCCCCTAGTTAACCCTTTCACCAGTGATCACCGTATAAGTGTTACGAGTGACGCTGGTTAGTTAGTTTGCTTTTTATAGTGTCAGGGCACCCGCCGTATATAACCCAATAAAGGTTTAACCCCCTGATCGCCCGGCGGGTGATATCAATTAGGTTTTAGCATCAGAGAGGGTCTGCGTCACACCCCAGGCAGCGTCAGGTTAGTGCCAGTAGCGCTAACACCCACGCGTGAAGCATACACCTCCCTTAGTGGTATAGTATCTGAACAGATCAATATCTGATCTGATCAGATCTATACTAGCATCCCCAGCAGTTTAGGGTTCCCAAAAATGCAGTGTTCGCGGGATCAGCCCAGATACCTGCTAGCACCTGCGTTTTGAACCTCCCAAGTGCAGTATCGATCGATCACTGTCACTGTCACTTACAAAACACAACACACATAACTGCAGCGTTCACAGAGACAGGCCTGATCCCTGCGACTCCAGTGCTGTAGGAGGTGATTTCACCACCACAGTTAAAAAAAAGAGCATATATGCCGAAGCATAGGGGCAGCAGGGGCGGAGGAGTGATTTTTCTCCTAATGCCTCGTACATATGGTCGAAATTCAGACGGAGGCTTACCCGTGGAAAAGTCAGACCGTGTGTACGCGGCATAACTTTTGCGGGAGGATGCCCCCATGCTTCGGCATATATAAATGGTGCATGTATGCCCATCATTAGAAGTGGGTGAATGAAGGGAGGTATTCTAATGGTGGGCATACCCACCGATCAATCTCTTTTTTTCGTTCAGCCAACAGGCTGCATGAAAAAAAAGATTACAATACATGTCCAACGAGGACCAGCAACGTACTGGTATGTTGCTGGACTTTGAATGGTTATACCAGAATGATGCCTGTGGGTTTAGGTATCATCTTGGTATCATTCTTTTCAGCCAGCGGCCGGCTTTCATGTAAAAGCAATCCTAGCTGCTAATTAGCCTCTGGACTGCTTTTACAAGCAGTGGGAGGGAATGTACCCCCCCCGGATATAAAAAGCGCCATTGGGAAAGCATTTTATCAAACCGATCTTGGTGTGGTCAGATGCTTTGAGGGCAGAGGAAAGATCTAGAGTCTAATAGACCCCAGTTTTTTTTTTTAAAAGAGTACCTGTCACTACCTATTGCTGCCATAGGGGATATTTACATTCCCTGAGATAACAATAAAAATTATTAAAAAAAAATAATATGGAAGGAACAGTTTAAAAATACAATAAAAAAGCAAAATTAATAATAAAAAAAAAAAAAAAAAAAGGACCCCTGTCCTGCCCTGCTCTTGCGCAAAGGCGAACGCCAGTAGGGTGTACAAAAGCACTTTTAGTGAGTGAGTAAGTAAATAGGTAGTTCTTTAAGTAAAGTAAGCAAATAAGTAAGCATGTACACTGTAGGTCAAGAACTATAACGCTGAATATTAGTGTCAGCAGATGAGTGTACATTTATTGTACCCTTGTCTCCCGAGGTCGGGGGTAGGGGGTACAATGAAAGAAAAATAGAGCTAAAAACGAAAGCATACCTACAATCAGTGGCGGAATTTTCAGGGTCGCAGCAGTCGCAGTTGCGACTGGGCCCTGTAGTTCTATAAAGTCCCTGGGGCCCGCCCGCCGCCCGTGTGAGAGGCCCGCCCATCGCTGGATGCAGGGGCGGCACCGCGGCAACCCCCCAAGACTCCCAAGACATCTCCCCTGCCTGCACCTCTGGCTACCCGTTTAGAGTGCAGTGGGGAGATGTCGTAGGAGGTGGAAGGCTGCGATTGGCAGCTCTATGGTGCCTGTGTGGGCAGGGATCTCCCTGGGGCTTGTAGTACTCTCTCTCTCTCTCTCTCTCGTGTCAGTGTGTATACAGAGGAGAGGGGAGGGAAGGGGAGGAGCCTCTGACCCGGGCAGGTATTAATTTCACTTTCACACTGCTTGTACAATGTTGCTGATGCCTGGGTCAGAGGCCCCTCCCCCCTCTGCTGTATACATGATTCGGAGATAGAACTACTAGCCCCAGCAAGACCCCCCTGCCTGTGGACACCATAGAGCTGCCGATCGCCACCTCCCACCTCCACCAGCCAGGTACAGGGGAACCCCTGCAAGGGCGGAGTCAGCTGTTTGGGGACCCTGATGTAAGAGGGGGGGGTCTTTCTGGGGACACTAATGTAAGGAAGGGGGCCTCTGGGGACACTAATGTTAGGGGGGGCTCTCTGGTGATCCTGGTGTAAGGGGGGAGCTCTATGTGGACTCTGGTGTAAGGGGGGGCTCTCTGGGGACCCTGGTGTAAGGGGGGCTCTCTGAGGACCCTGGTGTAAGGGGGGCTCTCTGGGGACCCTGGTGTAAGGGGAGCTCTCTGGGCACCCTGGTGTAAGGGGGAGGCTCTCTGGAGACCCTGGTGTAAGGGGGAGGCTCTCTGGGGACCCTGGTGTAAGGGGGAGCTCTCTGGGGATCCTGGTGTAAGGGGGGCTCTCTGGGGACCCTGGTGTAAGGGGGGGCTCTCTGGGGACCCTGGTGTAAGGGGGGGCTCTCTGGGGACCCTGGTGTAAGGGGGGGCTCTCTGGGGACCCTGGTGTAAGGGGGGCTCTCTGGGGACCCTGGTGTAAGGAGGGGCTCTCTGGCAACCCTGATGTAAGAGGGGAGGCTCTCTGGGGACCCTGGTGTAAGGGGGGGCTCTCTGGGGACCCTGGTGTAAGGGGGGGGCTCTCTGGGGACCCTGGTGTAAAGGGGGCTCTCTGGGGACCCTGATGTAAGGGGGGGCTCTCTGGTGACCCTGGTGTAAGGGGGGGCTCTCTGGGGACCCTGGTGTAAGGAGGGGCTATCTGGCGACCCTGATGTAAGGAGGGGCTCTCTGGGGACACTAATATAAGAGGGGAGGCTCTCTGGGGACACTAATGTAAGAGGGGAGGCTCTCTGGGGAGGCTCTCTGGGGACCCTGATGTAAGGGGAGGCTCTCTGGGGACCCGGATGTAAGGGGAGGCTCTCTGGGGACCCGGATGTAAGGGGAGGCTCTCTGGGGACCCTGATGTAGGGGGAGGCTCTCTAGGGACCCTGATGTAAGTAGGGAGGCTCTCTGGGGAGTCCCCCTATGTGATGGTGTGTGTGGGGGGGGGCGGTATTGAAGGACCTGGCCTTGGGGCGACAAAGGGAGTAAATCTGGGCCTGGGCAGAGGCAGCACTGAGTCTGGGGGCAGACACTGAAAAATTAAGTCAGCAGACATGCTGACACCAATGAGAGAAGGCGAGGGAGAAGCTTTCCTCTCTGCGTGGAATACCTTTACCGTCTACCCATGAGGCAAGAAGGCATCCTGGCGGGAGATTAGAAGGCACCGTGACCGATCGAACGGAATTCCCGGGAATCGATTGATTGACGGTAAGTGACATTTTGCAGAGCTGAGCAATCGATGCCAACCTCCACCACCTGTGCCTCTTACTGATCCCATCCCCCCACCACTGATCTCATCCCTATCCCCCCATTACTTCTATAACAGAGGTGATCGGGGGGATAGGGATGAAATCAGTGGTGGGAGGATGGGATCAGTAAGAGGCACGGGTGGTGGTGGGAGAGGATGGCACCACCACTGCCACCGCAGCCACCCCCCCCTCAAGCACCACTGCAGCCACCCCCCTCAACTACCGCCGTTGCCACCCCACTCAAAAAAAAAGGATCAAAATCATGCTTTTTCGGGGGGGGGGCCCTTCGGGATTTCTTGCACCGGGGCCCAGAGGTTTCTAGTTACGCCTCTGCCTACAATAATACAGTAAACATATTAACCGCAAACCAAGTATGGCTGGATGGGACAGAGAACCACCACCAGTCTGGCCGCAGGAGAGGTGTACATGGAATTGCAGAGGTGGTTGAAAGAACCTGTAAATCCCATCTTGTGCAAGAGCAGCGAGAGCCAGTTAAAGCTGACGTTGTCGAAAGCTTTTTCTGCGTCCAGGGTGATGATGGCAAAATCTCCCCCTGGGTGGCTTTTAGAATGTTGTTTTTTTATTTTTTATTTATTCTTTATTGGGGGATTAAATAGGGAATTACAACACACACTCACATTGGTGTATATATGAAAACAAAAAACTTAGTACAAAAATATACATACATGTTTCCTATCTTCCCCTTTTACCCATTTCTCACCCCCCATCCTTCCCCTCACCCACACACCCTTACCCTCTCTCCCCTCCCCCTCCCCGATCTGTCCATCTGTCCCTTTCCTTTCTTATTTTGTTTTAATTGCTAATCTTTTTCCATCATTCCCTGAGCATATTTATCTGACGTTTTAAATATTCTCCATTTTTCCCATTTTGCTTTGTGGTTTTCCCCCTTTCCCTGTTCGCCCTGGTACAGATATACAATTTCCGAGATGTGCTCTACCCGCTGTATCCATTCCTTTATGCCCGTTTTTTTTATTGCTTTCCAGTTTTTGGGGATTAACTCCGTTGCCGCGTTAAGCAGAGGTGGAACTAAAGTTTTCTGATATTGCTTTTTTGTTTTGTTTGTGCCGTGAAATAAACATGTCCAGGCGTTTTGTAAATTTTTTTCCCCAGTTATGACTTCAATATAATCCAGGATCTCTGCCCAATACTCAATTATTATTGGGCATTCCCACCACATGTGCATTGTTGTTCCCAGTTGCTTACAACCTCTCCCACATAATGGGGAATTGTTAGGGTGGATTTTTTTCATTCTCTCTGGTGTCAGGTGCCAGCGTACCATGTTCTTATAGTTCACTTCTATTGTGGTAGAGTCAGAGGCAAAGCTATATACTGCTTCTATCATTAGTCTTTCCTCAATTTCTTTGCCCATATCTTGTCCCCATTTTTCTATAAAGGGTAATGGTCCTTTTGTTTCCAGTTCTGTTATCATTTTATATACCTGTGATATACCATGTCTCAGGGGCTTTCCTTTATCACATAATTTTTCCATTGGGGTTAGTGCTTTTTCGTTTCTTATTAATTGTGGGATAGTGCTCACAAAGTGCTTTAATTGAAGATATTCCCAATCACTAATTTGATTCCACCCGTATTTCATGATTAAATCTTGTTTTGTTCTTATTTCACCTAGTGTAATTATATCTTTTAATTGTGCAGTTCCCAGTGTCTTTCCTAGTCGTGTCCCATTTCCTGGTGTAAAAAATGCTGTGTCTGCTAACGGAATTAATGGGGAATTATATTTCCATTTTTCATGCCGGTTTAATGTGTCCCATATTTTAAATACCTTTCTTGTTATATTATGTGTATCTATACCTAGTGTCCTAAATTTCGGTGGGAGCCATATGCTTTTTTGTATAAAAGCGTCCTACTTAATATATCCTCCATTTGTGCCCATTTTTTTTTTTGTCTGTGGGTTTGCCCATTCTGCTAGTCTGGCTAAAATTATCGCCTTATGGTATCTTTTTATGTCTGGTAAGGACATGCCCCCATTTTTTTTTTCTTTCGGGTTAATAGTGTGTACTTTAATCTGGCCTTTTTACCCTGCCATATATATTTCAAGATCATTGTTTTCATTGTCTTAAAAAACGTTTGGGGTATATCTATTGGGAGCATCTGCAGCCTATATGTCACTTTTGGAAGGATCACCATTTTCAATATGTTAATTCTTCCTGTCCATGAGATGGGTTTCTTAGAAATGTTTTTTAGTTCTACGTACACTTTATTTAATAAGGGGATACAATTAGCAGGATACAGTTCTTCTAATGTTGTTGTTATTTTGATTCCTAAATACCGTATTTTTCGGACCATAAGACGCAGTTTTCCCCCCCAAAAATATGGGGGAAAATGTCTCTGCGTCTTATGGAGCGAATGTGCATCAGGCATTGCCCCCCGCCGCCGGCGGTAACGCCCCCCCGCCACTGCCAGGAACGCCCCCCGCCACTGCCGGCAACGCCCCCTCTCAGTGCTGTGTTTTGACCTAGGCATGAAAAAAGCCAAGCCCCCCACCCGTCTTCCCGCGGCCGCCTCCCGCACAAATGCAGCGGCACTTGAAGGGGCGGACTGACCGGAATCGACAGAACACCTGCGCTGTTTCACATTTCACACACTGAACGCTGCTTAGCGATGGGCGACGAGCGCCCTGTGATTGGCCGAATGGGGTCATGTGCGGGCTTCCGACATGGGTGTCTGCGATTGGCCCCGGTGGTGGATGTGGAGGCGGGACTGGTCTGTGAGTGACCGTGGTGTTCCGTCAGATATAGTGACCGGAACAGCTGCACGTGTGAGTCCCGCCTCTCTGCCTGGCTCTCTGTGTGTCTCCTGAGGTCTCCCTCTGATCACTCTGTCAGCCCCCCTCCCCCTCTGTCTATCAGCCCACCCCTCTGTCAGTCAGCCCGCCTCTGTCAGTCCCCCCCTCGCTATCAGCGCCCACTCTCTATCAGCGCCCCCCCTTTCTGTCAGCCCCCCTCCCCCTCTGTCAGTCAGCCCACCTCTCTCTATCAGCCCCCTCTCTGTCAGCACCCCTTCTCTGTCATCGCCCCCCCCCTCTGTCAGTCAGCCCCCTGTCGGCCCCCTCTCTATCAGCACCCCCTCCCCCTCTGTCAGTCAGACCACCTCTCTTTATTAGCCCACCCCTCTCTGTCAGTGCCCCTCCTCTCTGTCAGTGGCCTCTCCCCCTCTGTCTGTGCCTCCTCCCCCTCTGTAAGCCCCCCTCTCTATCAGCCCACCCCTCCCTGTCAGCGCCCCCTTCCTCACTGTCAGTCAGCCCCCCTCTCTATCAGCCCCCCTCTCTGTCAGTGCCCCCTCCCTCTCTGTCAGTCAGCCCCCCTCTCTGTCAGTGCCCCCTCCCTCTCTGTCAGTCAGCCCACCTTTGTCAGCCCCCCTCTCTATCAGCCCCCCTCTCTGTCAGCGCCCCCTCCCCCTCTGTCAGTCAGCCCACCTTTGTCAGCCCCCCTCTCTATCAGCGTCCCCTCCTCTCTGTCAGCCCCCTCCCCCTCTGTCAGCCAGCCCACCTCTCTGTCAGCTACTCCCTCTCTGTCAGCCACCCCCCCTGTCAGTCACCACACCTCTGTCAGCCCACCTCTCTTAGCCCACCCCTCTGTCAGCCACAGCAGGGTGCATTGTGCCAGCCACCCACTCACTGACTCACAGTAGGGAGCCAGGCCAGCCACCCGCAGCAGGGTGCACCGTGCCACCCACCTGACTCACAGCATGGAGCAAGGCCAGCCAGCCACCCACAGCAGGGTGCACCATGCCAGCCATCCACTGACCCGCAGCAGCCTCCCACTGACCGGCAGCAGGGAGCCAGGCCAGCCAACCGCAGCAGGGTGCCAGCCAGCCACCTAGAGTGACATACCCACAGCAGGGTCAGGGTGCCAGCCAGCAACCCAGGGTGACCCATCCACACCAGGAAACCAGCCAGCCACACACAGGAGCCAGTCAGCCATGGTGACCCAACCACAGCAGGGAGCCATCCAGCCACAGTGACCCATCCACAGCAGGGCCAGGGTGCCAGCCAGTCACAGGAGCCAGCCACAGAGGACGCGGGAGCCAGCCAGCCACAGCTACAGTACCCCTAGTTAAGGTAAGAGGAGCGCTACAATGGTCGGGCTGCATTTCTTTGGCAATGGTCGGGCTGCATTTCTTTGGCAATGGTCGGGCTGCATTTCTTTGGCAATGGTCGGGCTGCATTTCTTTGGCAATGGTCGGGCTGCATTTCTTTGGCAATGGTCAGGCTGCATTTCTTTGGCAATGGTCAGGCTGCATTTCATGGGCACTGGTAAATATTTTAGTACACCATTTGGTTAAAAATGTTTTTTTTCTTGTTTTCCTCCTCTAAAACCTAGGTGCGTCTTATGGTCAGGTGCGTCTTATAGAGCGAAAAATACGGTATGTTAATTCTTTTGTCTCCAAAATAAATGGGAATTCTTTCTGTAGTAATCTTTCTTCACTTTTATCTATTCCTAAGTTCAAAATTACAGTTTTTGTTGGATTAATCTTAAAGTTTGAAAGGTCCCCATATTTTTTTATTTCCATTACTACATTGGGCAACGACAATCTTGGTTTTGTTAGGTATAGAAGTATGTCATCTGCATATGCAGCCACTTTATGTTCCTCGTCGCCCATTTTCACCCCCCTATATCTCGATTCTTCCGAATGTTTGTCAACAGTGGTTCTAACGCTAACACATACAGGAGGGGTGAGAGCGGACACCCCTGTCTCGTTCCGTTGTGCATTTCAAACACCGACGACACACTCCCATTGACCTTTACGTTAGCTGTCGGGTGGGTATAAAGGTTTTTGACCCATTTCATGTACTTTGGTCCCAGACCGATATATCGAAGTGTTTCCATCATAAACCCCCAGTCGACTCAGTCGAATGCTTTTTCCGCATCTATCGACATGAGTACGACTGGGGGTTTTCTATCCTTCTTTTTCCGGATTTTAGAATGTTCTAAGGCCATTAGGACCTTGTGGATATTTAATGTGGCTGTTCTCCCTTTTACAAAGCCTGACTGGGCTGAGTGTATCAAAGTGGGGATAATATTGGCGAGTCTAGATGCAACGGTTTTTGGGAGGATCTGTAGATTTAGATTTAATAGTGAGATAGGGCTGTATGAGCCCGGTTCAAGGGCATCTTTTCCTTTTTTTGCCAGTAGCTTGATTATGGCTTGATTTCCTGAGGTAAGGTATGAGCCTCCTGACCAAATGCCATTATAGACACAGAGTAAGGTGGGTTCAACTGTCTCTTGGAGAGTCTTGTAAAACTCCCCTGTGAATCCATCGGGACCTGGAGCTTTGCTGGAGACTAGATGGTGAATTGTTGTGGAAAGTTCAGAGCTAGAAAAAGACGCATTTAGGAATTAGAGTTGGGAGAGAGTAATCACCTGTAGGTCCAATTTGTCAAGGAATTTTAGAGCAGTACTGCTTTCAGTGGGGTCTGGGGCGTACAGGGAGGAATACGTTTTTTTCATAGCCTCATTGACCCCCTGAAGAGTTGCGAGAACAAACCCTGATGAGTCTCGTAGGGCAGTAATGTGAGTAGGACTATGTGGTCCTGTGGAAAGTCTCGCAAGAAGCTTACTCGCTTTATTTCTGTATTTTTATAGTGAGGCGTCCGTGTGCGCTCGTTTGGTTAGTTTTAGGATATTTGCCCATGTGTCAAAATAGGTTTTGGCTTTTTGCCATAGGTCTCTATTTTCGGGGAAGTTTTAAGTGGAAAGAGATCGTGGAGCCCCCCTGAGACGAGAACTTGCTTTCCTATAGTTAGATAGGGCATTTTTCTTGTATGAGACCACGTAAGAGATGATCCGTCCCCGAAGATAGGCCTTGCCTGCATCTCAAAAGAGGTTTGGATTGTCAGTATGAGATGAATTTGCGCAAGCCAGGTCTATGTACATTTGGAAGTCAGTGTTGTTATATAAATATGGCGGGACACGCCATAGGCGAGGGTTAGGTTTGGAGCCTGTTATCTCAAGTATTAACGATATTGAGGCATGGTCTGAAATGGCTATTTGTGTATCTCTGTCTCTGATCGTTGGGATTATGTGATCGGTACAAAAAAAGTAGTCAATTCTGGTGAAAACCTTGTGAGGAGAGGAATAAAAGGTGAATTCTCTGTCAACTGGGTGGGAGAGACGTCAGGCGTCAGTGAAGTGGAGGTATTTCATAGTGGAGGCAAAGAAGGTTTAATCTAATTAATGCGCAGCTTTGTGTGGTCGTTTAGGTGTGGATCTGTTGTCCGTCATGTGTAATGTGGAGTTGAAATCCCCACCTACATGGGAGATATTTTGGAATGTCAGAAGTCTAGTGGATAGGTTTCCAAAGAATTGTTTCCCAGGGTTGTTAAGCGCGTAAACGTTAGAGATCATACGATAAAAAGAAGGGATGGGTTTTTTGGGACTTTAAATGAGGTTCAGGGGTCGTTCAGATCCCCTCCTCCATCCCAGATTTGGTATTCAAAAAAGAAAGAAGAAGGTAGAAGGCGGGACTTTATATGAGGCACACGGACACAAAGAAATATGTTTGATGGGGGACAGCTTTTAATTGGTTCAAAATCGCAATACAATTCCATATTTAAATTTTATGCATTTTGCTATATATCAATACTTTTTTATATTTCATCCGAACCAAATATTGCACAGTAATGAATATTCCATCAAGCATATTTCATATATTTACAGATACAACAGTACACATCTATCAAACTTTGCAGTCGCTACCTATGCAACTTGGTAGACCACTAAATAATTTTTAAAAAATGAATGGTGAAGGGAGATTTTGTATATATTAGAAGGAACGTCCATAAAAAGTTGATGCGTATATGCACTTATCGTTAGATATTAGCTCTATGCATTTCAGGCCTTTCAGGCCGCTCATCAGGAGCAAAAACCGAAGTGGTCATCTGGGGATGAAAAATACAGATACATTTTAATGATCTAAAAGGAATGCTAGAGAGCCAGTGGGCAAACATAGAATAGGAGAGAACTCCCCCACCCATACATTTAACCCACAGAACTTACGGATGCGTCTGCATAGGGGCGGTGTGTCCACGAAAGTCGCAGACCAGCCAGGGAGCGTCACAACCGGGAGCTGGGGAGGCATGGCCCCCGATTGGGGCCCCTCCAGCCTGCTGACACAATGACACAGAGTTAAAGATCCCAGAGGAAAAGAAGTGCCCTATCATAAATAGCCCTTTATTTAACCACCACTGGAAGGCTCTAATATCGAGTCCTGGTGGAAATTGAGAATTATGAAAAGGGTGGGTTAATGGGCGAAGTTCAGATGTGAGTGTGGGATTAGAGTAAAGGGAGTTGCATAGGGGTATAGAGTGTGAAAGGGTGGGTGCTAAAATAGGCGGTCTGCTTTTGGAGGGGCACCAGGTGAGATAATCTATGGTGTGTCTGGGAATGGATTGTCTCTCCATACTGACCCAATCAGATCTGTTTCCCCTTGCATAGATAATGGAAATTTGGGCAAGTTGAGCTGCCTGGTAGTACTTCCATAAATCTGGGAGGCCCAAGCCCCCTTGAGTTTGTAATCTGAAGAGAACACTCCTAGGACTTTGATAGCCTTTAGAGCCCCAAATAAATTTGATTAATTTGTATTAAAATTTATTAAGGTGGGATTTTAGAATTGGGATAGGTAATGATCTAAAGAGGGATAATAACCACGGCAGTAGAGTCATTTTGACAGAGCTAACTCCGCCTAACCAGGATAGAGCACATTTAGACCATGTATCCAGATCAGAGCTCAGTTTTTAATAGGTCAAGGGGAAATTAGCACTGTATAGATGTCTCACATCAGCTGTTAGGTTGACCCCCAAGTAGGGGAGAGAAGTCCGCAAATAGTGCGCACTTATGAGTCCTAGGGCCACACTGGATCCCATGGATGTCCGGGTGGTCCCTGATCTCAATTGCAATAGCGAAAATTAAAGGCAACAAGGGATAACCCTGTCTCATGCCCTTTGATATAAGAAACGGCCCTGAATAGTGGCCCAGGGATTAGAATATAGATCCCTAGGAAATGGGGCCCAAAACCCCACCTGGACAAAACCTCAAATAAAAAAGGCCACTCCACTGTATCGAATGCTTTCTGTAAATCGATGGACAAGAGAACCCTTTTGAGGGGAACCCCCCGTCCCAGCGTGAACGCAGAAGTGAGATGATATTGATAGCTCTCCGTATTTGATCTTTATGTACATATCAGTCAATAGAAGCCGACAGTCTATTAGCTAAAATTTTTGGTAGAATTTTGAGGTCTTTATTATTCAAAGAGATTGGTCTATAGTTGCTAACCTCGGAAGCGGCTTTGCCTCGTTTAGGAATGACCGATATGTAGGCTGAGTTAGTCGTTGTGGACATTAGAACCCCTCAGAAGAGAGTTGAAAAGTCTTGTCAAATACCGAGAGAGGGCTGGGGCGAATGTCTTGTAATAGCAAACAGGTAACCCATCAGGTCCAGGGGCTGATCCATTCTTAAGATTTTTGATGACTTCTAATACCTCTGACTCTGTGATGGGTTCTTCAAGTTCAGAATGGTGTGCAGAAGTCTGTTTATGGAGGGGGGTCCCGTCAAGAAAGTCACTTAACGCTTTTGAAGAGGACTGAGTGTCTGCCTTGTATAGTGTTGAATAGTATTTGTGGAAAGTAGCCATTATATTATCTGGATTCTGAGTGAGTGAACCTGTAACCTGGATTCTGAGTGACTGAACCTGGGGAAGGAGAAGGATCGTGACTTAGGGGTCAACCTGTTAGCTAGTCTGGGGCCTATGTTGTCCTTCAATAGATAGTGACGGGCATTATTCCAACGTAGGTCCTTTTCGACCTAAATAGTGAGCGCAATTTTAAGAGATAAGCGTGCTGATTCCAATTGTGCTGTAGATTTGGCTGTAGGGTCTCGTTTATAGTTTTTGGATATTTTTTTTAAATTATTTTTCAAGATTGACAATTTCAGCTCTTTTTTTCTAATTTGCGCTGAGAGGTAATCTGGAAAAGTGTACCCTTAATGACCGCCTCTTGTGTTTGGCCCAGAGCATTGCAGGAGAGATTCCCTCATTTGTCTCGAAAAATTTCTTGAGCTCCTTAGCCAGTTTTACGTTATGTATTGGGTCACTCAACAAGGCTTCTTTGATGCACCATTGGAAGGACTCGGTAGGGCCCTGAGGATTCAATATATGCATCAAGACCAGGTCATGGTTGGAGAGTGAAGAATCTCTGATTAATGATTTTGAAATGCATGGAATAGCAGTAGCGGAAAGAAAAATGTGATCTACATTGGAGTAGGAGCGGTGCAGGGCTGAGAAGTGTGTGTAGTCTTTTGTTTAGGGATTCAGTTCCCTACATACTGAATCCCTCCAAACTGTGAGAGTGAAGGAGTTTAGCAATACGAGCGCTATATTTTGGAGGACGGAGGAGCCGAGTGTGTCCGTCTCCCGATTTGTCATGGGTCTGATGTAGGGCTACATTCGAATCACCCCCCCATGATTACCATTCCTGTAAAGTGAGGGGAGAGAGTCTTCATCAACGATAAAAAGAATTGCACTTGCCCACAATTTGGAGCGTAGTAGGATACAAAGATAAAAGTATAACCATTGATGGTACCTACCAGGAGGAATTACCTACCTTCAGGGTCAATAATCTCTTTGGAGAGGGAGAAGAAAGTATGTCTAGAAAAAAAAAAATCCCTACCCCTTTAGCTTTCTCCTCCGCATCTGAGAGGTAAAACTGAAGATATTTATGATGGATGTAAGAGGGTTTATATCATTTGGGGAAATGTGTCTTTTGTAATAATAGCACGTCTAAGTGTTGAGAGTGGTAGGCTTGAAACATTTTGCATTGTTTCAACAGGGAATTTAAGCCCTGTATGTTATGGAAGGTTACTCTTATGGGAAACTTGGATGTATCATTAGGCATCATGGATCAGAGAGAGGACACAGCTCATCATATAGCAGAGACTTACCATCTGAAGTGGGGAGGTGCCTGTAGAGTATCAATCAAGACGACCTGGGAAACAGGAAACAGAGCGTGGACATTGGAAGGATTTCCTTGGTGTCTGAAAATAGAAAAAGGAAATTGTGAAAATTAACAAAAAATGAAAAGTAGAAAAAAGGGGAGTCAGAGAACCGTAAAATATCCACCACTTGGATATCACAGGTCCAGATGGAGTGGGAGTGGACCTGCCAGTTCCCCAATGGGCAAAAAACCTTGAAGGATTCCACCAAAACGTTGGGCAACGATCTGCCTCGACATTAAGGAAGAACCCCAACATTAAGGTAGATGGAGGAGCATGGAATCGGCTCTCGCCTAGACTCACCTAATTAGACATCCCCCCATAGGTTATTAAACTCCCTCAGGGATCAAATATCCCAAATGTGTAGAGGTCTCCACCCGGTAAAAGCCACACTGGTATGGAAAACCCCTGATGGAAATTGAGCAGGTGGTATAACAGGATAGGAATGGATAATATAGTCAGTAGAACTTAATGAGCAAGGAAATGTAATGCTAAAGACAATTCTTGAAAAAGGACCTGGGCGGGGGAAGAGGCCACCCATGCCCTCCTTGACAACAGATATCATTATAAACTGCAAACAATAACTAACTTGAACGAATAGAGGAGAGCAAAAAAAAAGCATATTAATGCAAAAGGTAAAGGATTGAGCAGTTTTTCATCAGCCCTAATGGGATACTTTAGGAAGCCTCAGACCAACAGTCCTGAAGCAAGTGAAATTTGAAGATCCGGGCAGATCAAAAGTGGGATCAAGGAGGCCTAGCGTCTTTGGAGCGCTTGGTTTGCTGCTTTTGCCATAGAAGAGCGACAGGGCTTGTTGGAGGAGGATGCTTGGAGGACCCCTGAATCTTGTAAGAAGAAAAGGATGCAGCCGAAGATGAGGAGTCTAGTGAGATGAGGCCCAACTGTAGAAGACTATAACCATCTTGAATAGACTATAGCCTGGTATATCAGGGATGAGGTCTAGTTGATCCTGCAGATCCTGTATGCAAACTGTATTTTGATCCGCTCTGGCAATTGTATGGTCTGATTTTTTGTTTAACGGCCTCTATTCTTTTACCCAGATGTGGAGATCAGCTTGGATAGTGGAGATAATTTGTGTGGCTGTTTGAGCAAGGCCCCTGGCAAGCATCTTAGAGAAGGTGGCCATGAGCATAGAAAGATCAGTGGGGTTAGCTGCTGGAGGTGGGCTTTGTCCGGCAGACATAGCAGGGCTTCTCTCTATGTCTCCCATAGGGGTTAATAGCAGTTTGTCCAATGTTCTCTCTATGAGAGATTCTGTTGATGCTGGTGAGGAGACAGGGGCAATCACTGCAGGGATTCCCTGTAAGATAGCTGACTGTTGGGGGGACTCAGTGCCACCTTCCATGTCCTCTCCCTCTGCTTCGGCCTCGTGGAGTGTGCCGGGTGCCATCTTGGATGTCTCTGGCGTCCAGAGATCAGCATTCAGCTGATGGGATAACTCCCTTCGGGCACCCCCCTTGACATAAGGCAGGTCCCGGTCTGCTCTGCGACCGATGGGGACCAATTTGGTGTGGTGCCACTCGGTCAGATCGCTGCTAAGTGTGGAAGACGGCCGGAGCGGGACAGAGCTACAAAATCTATTGGCCATCACCAAGAGCTCTGCGTATGCGCTTTGTGGTGCCTATTTTTAAAAAGAATTGTCAAGAATTGTCTTTAGCATTACATTTCCTTGCTCATTAAGTTCTACTGACTATTTTTAAAAAGGGATCAATGTCTTTACTAAGCAACTATAAACCTGTTAGTTTAACTTCTATAATTGGGAAGATACTGGAGAGTTTAAAAAAAAAACACATAGGTGGGTATTTTAAGCAACAGACCGCATGGATTCATGAAAGACAGAAGTTGTCAAACAAATATGATTTATTTTTATGAGGAGGTAAGTAAAACCTTGGACAGAAGGGTAGCTGTGGACACTTGGATTTTGCAAAAGCATTTGACACAGTTCCCCACACTGGGCTATTGTGTAAAGTAAAGTCTACAGGCTTGGAAAGATCAGTTTGCAAATGGATAGAAAACTGGCTAAAAGACCAAATTCAGAGAGTAGTGGTTAATGATTCTTACTCTGCAGGTTATCAGTGGTGTACCCCAAGGTTCATTGTTGGCACCCTTATTTTTAATATATTTATAAATGATATAGGGTCTGGGATTAAAAGTATTTTCTTGTATTAAGAGAGTAAAGACTCCAGAGAGACAGATATAATTTTGCCCCTGTACAAATAATCAGTAAGACCTCATCTGGAATATGCAGTTCAGTTTTGGGCACCAGTTCACAAAAAGGATATTGGGGGACTGGCAAAAGTGCAGAGAGGGGCAACCAATCTAATAAGAGGCATGGAGGAGCTCGGCTATGAGGATAGATTAGAGAAACTAAATGTATTCTCTCTTGAGAAGAGGAGATTAATAGGGAGATATGATCAACATGTATAAAGACATAAGTGGTCAAAATAGTGAACTTGGTGTTGAGTTACTCACTGTAAGGTCATCACAGAGGACAAGGAGGCATGCTTTAAGTCTGGAGGAAAAGAGATTTAATCTCCAAACACAGAAATGTTCCTTCACAGTAAGAACTGTGAAAATGTGGAATAGACTCAGTCAAGAGCTGGTTCTGGCTAGCTCAGTAGCTTGCTTTAAAAAAGATAGGTTTGGGCTTTTTCCAACCTAACTAAATATGTAACTATTCTTTCTGAAAATCAGAAAAACAGTGTTTTCTTTTTTTTTTTTTATATAATAATTTTGATCTCTGTGTCTGATTTATATGTACCAGATTTAACCTTTAATATATAATTCTCTTCTGCCTGTTGTTCTCGGAGTGGATTTGATATTTTATCCCATAACCATTTAGCTGGTTATTTATATTTACGACTATACTGTATATAGATATTCAAGAATAATCTGTATTTTTTTAAATTAACATATGAACTAAATGATATATATATATATATATATATATATATATATATATATATATATAACACACATACAGTACATGGAGAGAATTGAACTGCAGCTTTGTGTTTTGCTAGGGCATTTAACTATTTTACATTTAAAATACTGAATATTTGAATTTTCAAGAAGCAATCCAAGAAGCAGTACATTTTATTACACTAAAGGCTATGAAACTGATTTCAGTGGATACTGCTGTTCATATTCCACGCATCAAAAAACTAGTTTTTGCTTCAGTAATCAGCAATCAGCAGTAACTACTTTGATATATCATATGAAATCCTTAGAGCAGAGGCTATTAATCATACAGTTCATTAGACGACTGCATCTAATTATAAAATGTATTCAGTTAAAATATACTAAAAACAGATTTTAACATCCTTGTGGTAAAAAAACAAACACAAAAAAAAAACCTATATTTACACTGTTGCACTCACCAGATAAAAACTACATGTATACAATCTACTTGAAAGCAATTATTTTCTTGCATACTGTAAGATTGGGGGTTGTTAGCTCTCGTGGTAGATGCGTTTTTCCAGTGATTCCAGCCAGTCAGGAACTATTTTTAAAGACTTTTATTTAAAAGCACAAAAAGTTCACAAATACATCCGTAGCCCTCGCAGGGGGTTCCACCATTACTGTATCTTGCACACTCAACACTTTAGCCTCCTGGCTTTCATTCTTTGCTATCCGGCTGTCTCAGGCCTTTAGCCAGGGCCGGCCCTACCATGGGACCTGATGGTACGTAATCCACATACACATTATATCTTCTAAAAAGAATGATTTTAATAAGATATAATGTGTATGTGGAATACATCTACAGTATGTAGCACCTGAAATATCACACTAATCCCTAACCTGTTCAAGAATATAACATTACATGGCAAAGGATGTGATTTCTTATCCCAGCCAAACTTCAAGAAAGTCCACTCTTGCAGTGTGGGGGAGGGGGGAGAAGGGGCGCACTTGATTCTATGCTTCAGCCAGCTCCAGTGCTCTCCTCCTCCTCCCTATCACATATATAGGAAGATTAACCCTGTATGGTCCAAAGAGTGTGACCACTGTCACTCCTAACTGACACAGGAGCTGCAGGGGACCAGTAACAGAACTGCAGAGAGCCCGCTGAAGCAAAGTACAAGGTAAAGCTGAGTACACAGATCAGAATTCATTGGGTTCAGCAGGGGCTGAATTTTTTAAACGATGTGTAACCCTCTCTGTTAGACAGAAAGCGATTGTTATATCCACTTCTGCTGGAAATCCTTGTTCAATGAGCTGTTTGCAGCCAAACGGAAGCAGTGCTGATCAGTGTATTTTGATAGGGGAGAGTCCCTGCTGTCAGAATACAATGTCCCAGTGAGGGGGAATTCCCACATCCACCCAACTTGTGTGGATGGAGGAATCTGTCAGCCACTTGCTTGAGCCCCATCTCGATCCAGCAATGTGCACAAGAGCACTTGCTCTCTAGTGCAGGGGTCTCCAAACTCTCTAAAGAAAGGGCCAGTTTACTGTCTTTCAGACTTCAGGGGGGCCGAACTGTGCCCAGTGGGAGTTAACAATGTGCGATCTGGTGTCGTTGGGAGGAATAGTGCCCCTTTTTTTTGTCAGTGGAAGGAATTATGCCCCATCATTGGTGTCATTGGAAGGAACAGTGCCCCAATGTTGGTGTCATTGGCAGGAATAATGCCTCAAGGGCCAGATAAAGGCAAGCAAAGGGCCACATCCGGCCCCTGGGCCGCAGTTTGGAGACCACTGCTCTAGTGGACTGTTTGTTTATAGTGCACTTTAATAGTACTTTGCACTGTGTGTTTGATTTGCAGCACTGGGAGTTTGGTAGTAACTCCAAAACCAAATTGTGTACAAATGAACCATAAGAATTTGACTAGAGATATTTGAATATTTGGGAGTTATTCACGTTATATGTTATAGTATTTAAAAAAAAATATTTACAGTTCCCTCACAAAATGTTTTTGCAGCACAGGGATTTTGGTCCCACATACATGTGAATTGTAATTGAATATTTATGAGTTGTTCGCATTATATGTTTTGGGATTCGCCCCCTCACAATTTTGTTTGCAGCACTGGTATTTTGGTTCCATATTCATGTGCTGTATAATTCACTTGGTCATATTTGATAATGACACACTAAATTTGATATAATTTATAGGGGTACTGCTATGCACTAGGGTGTATATACTCCTGGTCTCTGTACTCTGCAGTTTACCGCTCTTGACTTCTGCACATTGTATATTACTGTACATACTCTACCTCTGCACACTGTACACACTGCTCCTGATCCTTGTACTTTGTAATCTATCCAATTCTGACCTCTGCATTATATATATGTGTGTGTGTGTGTGTGTGTGTAAGATAATTGGTCATGGGGGGGCGCAGCTTGGCATGTTCGCCCTGGGTGCTGGTTGACTTTGTCCCGGCACTGCCCCCTTCACTGTGAGGCAAATTGCCTCCCGCCATCTCGTTCCGCCTGCTGCACTCCCCGTTGCACTGTGAGACAAATTGCTGCCCGCCAGCCCGATCCGCCTGCTCCACTCCTGCTGCACTGTGAGGCAAATTGTCGCCAACCCGTTCCGCCCGCTCCGCACTCCACTGTGAGGCAAATTGACGCCAGCCCGCTCCGTTCCCAGCACGCTCCATTCACCTGGGTCGTCTGGCCCAGGTGAATGGAGCGTGCGGGCAGAACAGGGGAACAGTCAGCGGGTGGGACAGTCAGCAGGTGAGCGGGCTTGCTGGCCAATCAGCGGGCGGGGGAGCAGAGAGATGACATCATCTCTCACTGCCCGCTCTACATCACTGCAATTCCGCCCCCACTGTGCGGGCAGCAGAGAGATTATATTATATCTCTGCTGCCTGCCTTTACTCTGGGACACAGCAAGTGGCAATCTGCTACGTGTAGCAGGTGACGTGGCAAGTGACAATCCGCTACGTGTGGCAGGTGACGTGGCAAGTGACAATCCGCTACGTGTGGCAGGTGACGTGCGGCAAGTGACAATCCGCTACGTGCGGCAAGTGACAATTTGCAATGTGTGGCAGGTGGCAAGTGACAATCTGCAATGTGTGGCAGGTGGCAAGTGACAATCTGCAATGTGTGGCAGGTGGCAAGTGACAATCTGCAATGTGAGGCAGGTGGCAAGTGACAATCCGCAATGTGTGGCAGGTGATAATCCACATCTGGGGACAGGTGACGCGGCAAGTGACACGCTCGGGGCTCCCACTGATTCTGCAATATGGTTGAACTATTTTATTTTATATAACGATATAATAATATTTTATAGCATTTTTATTGTTAATTTTTTTACTAGTAATGGCAGTGATCTGTGTTTTTTTGGTGAGACTGCGACATTGCGGTGGACAGGTCGGACACTTTTGACACATTTTTGGGACCATTGACATCTATACAGAGATCTGTGCTTTAAAACTGCACTGTTTACTGTGTAAATGTCACTGTCGGGGAAGGGGTTAAATGTGTTCCCTGGGAGGTGTTTCTAACTGGGGGGGATGGGACTGACTGGAGGAGGAGAGAGATTTATGTTCTTAATCACTAGGAACAGCAGATCTGTCTCTCCTCCCCTGTCAGAATGGGGATCTGTCTGTTTACATTGACAGATCCCCGTTCTGGCTCTCTCTGTGGAGCGATCGTGGGTGGCATCGCGGCCGCCGGCCACGCACAGGTCCTTTTATACTCCTATATACATGTATAGAGCCATGACAGGTTCTCTTTATACTTCTATATACATGTATAGAGCCATGACAGGTCCACTTTAGTTATCATAATGTAAAATAATAGATGTGGGGGCATTTTGGTGGACGTGATTTTTTTTTGGGGGGGGGGGCAGAATTTCATTCTTGGTACCAGGCAGCACAATGTCTTGGGCCGGTACTACCTTTAGCCTAGGCCTAAAGTCTGCTCCTCAGAACAAACAGAGTTTCCTAGAGATAAGCTCACTCCTCGCTTACTCCTGGTCAGCGCTTGCTGCTCAAACATCAATAACATCTGCCTCTTGCAGACACGCACACTTTGGCTGCACCCATGCAGCATAGATAGCCTCTGACTCCTCTCAGAGGGATGGGAGTCCACCTGACTCCCGTGCACACAGACTTCCTGTCTGTTGGGTGGAGCCCTGAGCTATAGTCAGGTCAGAACTAAATAGCCGAACACACAGCTGTGCAATCAGCATGTCTTTCTCTACAAAATCTGGCGTCAACCAACCCTCTTTAAGGTCGCACAGGGTCCCACCGCCACATATCCTCCCCCCCTGTTTCGAACCGGACGGAGGAACACATAAACCCGTCACCATAAATGGGACACCTCTGTGCCAGCCATTGGCTGCGTAGGCCCATTTATTTTTCCGGGTATGTTTCCACCAGCACTTTACCTTGGCGCCTCTGTGCCAACTATCAGCAGCAGGAGTCCTAATCTGCCCAACCTTTTCTCTAAAGGGGCACTCCACATCTTCTTCCGGGTGTGCGTCCACCAGCACTTCTTCCTGAACCGTGGGCTCCCACTAATCTCTCTATCCCTTCTACCTTCTGGCCTCAGGATCCTTCTTTTTTCTCCAACAGACCTACTCTCTTGGGACTATTGGGGACCCCCTTTCATGAACTCTGTCAGGGACTGGCCATTCTCACTACCTGACGCAACCTTAATCAACAACATTTGTTTCTCAGGTTCACTAACCCCTGTGTGGTTACTCTTGGCAACCAAACCATCTAGGATCAACACCATATCCTTCTGTTTAACCTCAATATTGTCATTGGGACCTCTTGTTCCCTTGTTTGCTAGGACAGTGTCTATGGAGGGACCACCTACAGGCAAGCAGTTACTCCCTATGGGACAGTCCTGCCGTTTCACATCGCCCCCTGTTGTCCAACACTCCAATAGCAATTGTCCTACCAATGCAAATTTTTCGCCACATTTCTCCACATCAATCTCTTTAACCATTTCTGTGTCCATTGGTACCTCAATCAATACCTCAGAGTTATCTGACAGTGCTCCACAGTGCTTCTCATATGCTTTTATATTACAGTTACCATCGCTGTTATTTCCTGTCAAAGTGTCTCCGGGTACCTCAAACTGCACCTCTCTGTGAGTGATGGACCGAATTCCCACTACTGCCACATCCGTTCTGGGCCCTTCCTTTACATGAGGTTTAGCGGGTGAGACAGCACACGTGCCATGAACCAACCACTGCTCCGCCACACCCCGGACCGCACCAGCAGGAATGCACCCCATCACACCAGCATACGAAGAGACTTCCACTATGTCTATTATTTCTGATTCCTCCAGCAGTTCCCTTGAGCACCTTCTGCACATAACCGCCGCTGGAAGCACTCTCAAAGAGAACTGTGAGACAACTTTCCACAAAAGTAACCAACAGTGCAGCAACCAATTTTCATCAACATTGCTTAACATCGCCTGTACCACCTGCGTAAACTGATTGGTACTCCGCAGTACCGTGTAGCCCTTCTGCTGTGGATACATGCAGGTGTACATTGAAAAGATTTTCACCAATTCCCACAACATCTCAGTTATTTCTATACATGCCGCATCTAAACACAGAACTCTAAGAATTTTTCCTTTACCAATGATGTGGAGGGGCTCATTTGCTAAGGCGTGAGAGGCCGAGACACTTAAAGAGTCCTCTACCTCAGAGGCAACTGACAAAACTTGCGACTCCCCCCGAGCACTGCAAATCGCATGTGTCACACTCATCCTTTCACTTTCAGCAACACTGAGCCCTTCCAAATCGCTATCCATTACCCCATCAACCTGACGCTCAACATTTTTAAACACGGCAGGCTACAATAACATAACTTCACCACTTTGCTTGGGTGGCGCTTCATTAAACCCATGAGGACTTTTACTGTCACTAGTGACAGACCGCAGTAACCCATTATCACTACAAGTAATTTCAAACATCAGAGTGGCACCACAGTTGTCCCAGGCAACCTCTGGCTCCAACAGACAGAGCTCCCTGGAGGTTTCTAAGGACACCTCTGCAGCCTTATATACTGTTGCTAAGGAGAATTGCATATCCTGCTCAGCGACCACCCCTACCTCATTACTAGTGAACACATCACCATAAGTACATGTATAATCAGCAATATCTTCATCATCAGCATTCATAAACATAGCAGTTTTATAAGCTCTATCAAATTGACTTGTGTCATAACGCATGGCACCATGCGTGCCACTTAGCACACCACCCTTCCTCTCCAAAGGCATTCTTTTGCCCACTAGGGCGGCTTCACAGTTGTCCTGGGAAACCACTTGCCTCACCACTGCAGGCTCATTGGTGGTTTCCCTTGGCAACTCCGCAGCACCGGTCACTGTCACTAGGGAGCAGGTCATACCAACTGATTTGGTCACCAGTAGCATATTAAGCATCACATTATCAGCATTACACAACTCAAAAACCAGTATGATCATACTTCTCAACAAATTTCATACTATCATTTTCAGTTTTTACACTTGCCTCCCTACTGGACAGGGCACTGCAGCGAGACAAGTCCTTTTCTGCACCAACAGTGGATCTCCCCTCTGGGGTCACTTCCACTTCAGTGTGAGCAACCACACAGTCAGTCTTTCACATGATTTTAACAGGAACAGTCTAACCATTCTCTTTAGTAGGTGTTGAAGGCTTCAATTGAGGGCGTTGTCCCTCCTTTGCTGTGCTCTCACAAGCAGACGCCCCCTCATGGACACAGGGTAACATTGCATCCTTCTTGGATTTTCCAACATCGCCTGCAGGCAAAACAAATTTCCTGTTGCCAAGGGCAACAGCCGACCCACACACCTGGTCATACCCTTTGGATGCTGGATACAATACCCTCTTCTCTGGGCTTGGACAAGAAAAGATCCCATGGCCCAGCTGACCACATTCCAGGCATGGTACTTGGCGACTTTCTCCTGTTGCCAAGGGAGACGGCACTCTCCCAACACGCAGACTTTCACTGGTATCTCTATGGGGATGGTGGTATACCTCTTCCCTGTAGATCCTCCTTTCTGAAAACATACTTTCTCCGGTTGCTATGGGAGACCACATTCTCCCCGCTGATCTTTTCCAGTGCTCTCTAGACTGGATTGCTCCTAGAAAACTGACGTAGTCATCTCGGTTACTATACATCCCACGGTACACCTCCTGGTACTCCTCCATCAAAAAAGGTTGCACCAACTCAACCCAGTGACTTTTGGGCCATCTTCTGTAGGAAGCAATCATCGCAAACTCATCCAAAAAGTCCTCAACACATTCAGAAGGCAACATAGGCCGTATGAAGTCAGCTGTGCGGATTTCTGCTTTGTTGCCACGGGCAACCGCACCCATCTGCTCACTCTTTACACTCAGAGCAGGCTTCTCTTACCTTTGCTTTACTGGAGCCTGGGACAAAGGGCACTTGGAAACTTTATGCCCCCACTCACTGCACCACTAACAGCGCACTGGGTTCTTAGCACTTTGCACATTGATAGCTGGCCATCTTGCACCAGCTTTGCCAGGGGCAACAGCATGCACTTCCCCTTTAACTTGGTTCAGTGAAGCCAAGTGTTGCCTGCACCAATCCACTGCAGACTCAGACTCTGGTGAACTACTTGCAGTCACCTGTGCACTCCTTTCACCAGTGTTGCTAGTAACAACACCCGCTCTGTCTCTCATCTCAGCAAACATTGCTTCCTTTTTGCGTTTTGACCGCGCCATCTCTGCAGTCAGGCCAACAACGGTTTTTAACACAGTTCCTTTTAACACAGGAAAATTTGAGGTACTGTCTCCAAGACTTGCAAACAGCACACTTTCACATGCAGACTTCACTCTCTGCTTGAATCATTCATCCACTGGACCTTCCTAAGTGGATACATCCTCTCCAGCCACGTTGAGCTCACTTCCACAGGCACATCACCTGTATACAACACAGTCCATTAATTGAACTCCTGTGCAATGCAGTTTGCCTGGCTGTCAAACACAGCATTGCTGCAAAACACACAGTTTCTTTTTACTCACTGTTTTTGGTATGCAAGGATCTGGAACTCTTCCAAAACTGCCCGAAGCAATACCTCCACTATATGTAAGATTGGGGGTTGTTAGCTTTCGTGGTAGATGCGTTTTTCCAGTGATTCCAGCCAGTCAGGAACTATTTTTAAGGGCATGGTAGCCCACTTTTATTTAAAAGCACAAAAAGTTCACAAATACATCAGTAGCCCTTGCAGGGGGGTTCCACCATTACTGTATCTTGCATACTAACACTTTAGCCTCCTGGCTTTCATTCTCTGCCATCCGGCTGTCCCAGGCCTTTAGCCTAGGCCTAAAGTCTGCTCCTCAGAACAAACAGAGTTTCCTAGAGATAAGCTCACTCCTCGCTTACTCCTGGTAAGTGCTTTGCTGCTCAAACATCAATAACATCTGCCTCTTGCAGACACGCACCCTTTGGCTGCACCCATGCAGCATAGATAGCCTCTGACTCCTCTCAGAGGGATGGGAGTCCACCTGACTCCCATGCACACAGACTTCCTGTCTGTTGGGTGGAGCCCTGAGCTATAGTCAGGTCAGAACTAAATAACCAAACACACAGCTGTGCAATCAGCATGTCTTTCTCTACAAAATCTGGTGTAAACCAACACTCTTTAAGGTCGCACAGGGTCCCACCGCCACAATACGTATAGTGGGGATGACTCATTACAACTGGAGAAAAGAGTCAAAGGAGAGGTCATATGTGATTTGTTGTTCTTAACAACAGCTTAAATTTTGTGGTCTCTCTTTCTTTTTATTATAATACATTTTTCTGCTTATCTTTGCATGCATGAGCCTAGGCACACACTTATTAAAATGCTATGCAAACACTGAATTTTACCACTGGATGAATTACTACAATTGTGTTTAAGAAAGAAAACCTCAAGTTTAAGCACACATTACAATCTTTCTATATTATAACACACATTAATTAAACTCTGTTTTTTAAAAGTTTGATGATATTGTAGATCTAACACTATTAAAAAAAAGATGGTTGTAAAAAATATCAGGCATCTTATATATTATAGCAACAAAACCTTTTGTTGTAGCTGTATTAATACAAGTGTCCTATTTTTCATAACAAAAGTAATGACATATGTCAGCCGTCATACTGTATGTCAATATGTTCAAGGGTTTTTGGTTCCAGGAAATGCTTGGATGCTACATTAAAATACTTGACCACTGAAGATGTTAGGCCCCTTTATAACCAGCACATTTTTTGCTACATATAGGGGGTTATTTACAAAAGGCAAATCCACTTTGCGCTACAAGTTCAAATTACAAGTGCAAAGTGCACTTGAAATTGCACTGAAAGTGCACTTGGAAGTGCAATCGCTGTAAATCTGAGGGGTAGATCTGAAATGAGGAGAAGCTCTGCTGATTTTATTATCCAATCATGTGCAAGCTAAAATGCAGTTTTTAATTTTCCTTACATGCCCCCCTTGGATCTACAGCGACTGCACTTCCAAGTGCACTTTCAGTGCAATTTCAAGTGCACTTTGCACTTGTAGTTTGCATTTGTAGTGCAAAGTGGATTTTCCTTTAGTAAATAACCCCGATAGTACTGTTCTACTTTCACTGGCAAGTGCCATGTCATGCAACACTGTATGCAAATACATTTTTTATGATATTTTTTTTTCACACAAATAGAGCTTTCTGTTGGTGGTATTTGATCACCATTGTTTTTTTTATTTTAATTTTTTTATTATGCAAACGAAAAAAAGACTGAAAATTTTGAAAAAAAAAACATTTCTGTTATAAACCATATCCAATAAGCGTCAGAATGGCAAAGATGGTTGTTATTACAAATTTATGTAAGCAGACTGAAGTTTAAAGTGGAAGTAAACCCATCGATTTAACAGTTTAAAAAAACAGTTAAATTCCCGGCATGCCGGAAATGCGAACTGCCACATTGGTTGTGCACTCAACCAAACTGTCAAACCATCCAATGGCTGGTGTTATAACTGGTCACATGTGCAGCATCATGGTACTTGAAGATTAAACAAAGGTCAAAGCTTCCTTGGCTGAAAACGATAGGAGGGTTTACTTCCACTTTAATGCCGCGTATACACGATCGTTTTTAATGTCATTTTCAAAAACGAAGTTTTTCTCGACGTGATTTTTCTTGTTTCCTCTCAAGCCTGTCTTGCATACACACGTTCATAAAAAAAAAATGCTCGAGCAAAGCGCAGTGACGTACAACGCATACGACGGCACTATAAAGGGGAAGTTCCGTTCGAATGGCGCCACCCTTCATGTTAGTAAAGTTTGTTGAGCGACGATTCGCGCTTTTCAGCCTTGTGCTTTTCAGCCTCGTGCTTTTCAGTCCGTTACAGCGTGCTGAATGTGCTATCTCCATTACGAACGCTAGTTTTACCAGAACGAGCGCTCCCGTCTCATACTTGATTCTGAGCATGCTCGTTTTTTTTCCCCTCGTAAAAGCATACACACGACCGTTTTTCACGTCGTTAAAAAAAACGACGTGAAAAAATGGAGCAGGTTCTCATTTTTTTAGGCCATTTTTCACGTCGTTAAAAATGCTCTGGAGCCTACACACGATCGTTTTTAATGCCCAATTTAAAAAATGGCATTTTTAACGACGTGAAAAACGATCGTGTGTACGCGGCATTAGCCATTAAAGAGGAAGTAAACCCTGATGGGGTTTTCTTCAGGACAGAGTTGCAGGATGTTGTCAAGAATTGCTTTCATTGTCCTGCTTTTAGTGATCACCTGAGAGGGACCCAAAATTAGTGTGCAGCTGTAGTGGTAGAGTATGGAGAGCTACAAAAAGGGAGGACATTGAGATTATACAGAGTGTTTGGTTTACAGATACAACTAAATTATCTGAGACTTTACGGAGGTGTAATTATAAAAAAAAAATTTTTGTTGGAGTTGACATCTGAACAGGTACTGTTCACGCTTTTGTAAATATACCACGTGGAGTACACTCAGTTGCATAAAATACCAGTGTGCATTGGGAGCTACCAGTGGATTGGGAAAAAGCTGCAGAACTGGACATTCTAGCACTGAAGTTGGTATTCTAAGTGACAGAAGGAGGGGTGGGGGGCCTATAACAGAGGTCCGCATTGTGTAGATCGTGCAGAGGGATAGTTAACTACATAAAAGTGACAGTACTCATATGTGGAGGATAGATTCAAGATTCAAATGTGAGGTTTACTATGTCATGTAATTCTAGATATGGTTGCTTACCATTTCTTGTAGTCCTGAGACAAACATTTGACATGCAGAAATTCAGTTAGATACCTCAAAGTGTTAGGTTGAGCAATACTAGAGTTTGGATCAACCATGAGTGTAACCCAAACCAAAATTGTTCACAGTTCAAGGAAATGGCAAACTATTGTGATTGTTCACTGCCATGGCAACCAATCATGCAATTTCTGGCCTCTGAACTGCGGGAAATTTAGGGTTCTCAACAGTCTTTGTTCAGTGTGTATTGCAGAAGACATGAAGTAGTAGGAAAAAGATCATGGATTACAGGAAAAGTTAGGATCAAATGCTTGTGCTGGTTGCTGAAAATATCTACTTATTGTACAGAACGCTAAGGATGGGTTCTGGAAGTGTGCTATGCTTTGCCATATTTGGGTTGCTGTCCCTTTAAGAGGAATTGTTTTGGTATACTTAGGGGTCCTCATCCGTCCTCATCCGTGCAGGGTAAAATGTTGAGGGACAGTGCAATCATAAAGGAGAGGACTGACTTACAGTTCTCGCCATAATAATAATTTCCTATCTGGGACCTGGAATTTTGAACTCTGGTCGCACAGAGGTTAAAGCGTTTGTTACCCCAACACTTCATATTCCTGATATGTGCCTGCTGTACCATCTACTTGTATGAGAAAGTATCCTGTTCTCTGTGTATTGCTTCCTTTATGTGAAATCCCTGGTGCTCCTGGTAGTCCCATTGCTTTCCTACTAAAAACTGACCACACTAAGCAGAAGAGAACAAAGTGGTCAGTTATTTAGCTATGCTGAGAACTCAGTGTGCTCTCCTCCAATGATCAGACCTGCCCTGACATGCCTCCGCTGCCCAGACATTCACTGCAAAGCTCAGTGTGATGCTGCTTCCTCCCCCCAGCTCTTATGCAGCTAAGAACAGAGGAAATGTGATCACGTATAAAAAAGGGAAAAAAAGTATTTACAATGTTTTTTTATATCTAGACAAAAATATTTTACCTTTAATTTCTATTTTAAACTGAATGGGTTGTTTTACAAGGTGAAACAGTGCTTAAAATACAGGAAGCTCCTAGTACAGGTTGGCAGTAGTAGAAGTTTGGAGAGGAGAGTTCTGCCCGTCGATGGGAAGCTGCTAAAAAACGGTTCAGTTGGGACTGTCCTACCAATGGGTAAATCCTTTATGTGGCTAATACCTTGTTATATTTAATTTGTGCTGAAGATAAGTAGACTTTTTGCTGTTTTCTTGTTTTTGCCATTAATCTGTTAATGTTTGCTGCTGAAAGCACCGTTTTTGTCTGCCTTGAAGAAAATAAAGACTTTTTATGTTTATGAGAAACAGCTTTTGTATGTGATCCCAAAGCACCCTTACAGTAGCTATTACCCCTGAACTAACACTATTTTTACATGTCGTAGTGTTGTACGACACCGCGTTCTTGACGGTTGAAATTTCAGAGAACTTTTGTGTGTATGCAAGCCAAGCTTGAGCGGAATTCCATCGGAAAAACCATCCAAGGTTTTTCCGACCGAAATTCCGATCGTGTGTACGCGGCATTAGTTTGTTGTCCAGTTGTATAGCAGATTAAGGAGGGATTTTAAAGTGTTTATAAGGACTATTTGATGCTGGTGGTCATTACAAAAAAAAAATGTATTTACTGTATTTATTGAGTCACAGACACACTATTATTATACAAGATTTATATAGCGCCAACAGTTTACGCAGTGCTTTACAACTTAAGGGTACACTATAAATACAATACACTTTAATACTGTAGGAATCAGAGGGCCCTGCTGAATAGAGCTTACAATCTAAGAGGAAAGGTCAAGATGATGCGTGAGGAGACATATGGAGAGAGCTGGGGGCTGGAGAGATAGATGTGGGTGTCATCAGCGTAGAGATGATATTGAAAGCCATGGGAGGCAATCAACTGACCTAGGGAGGTGGTGTAGATTGAGAAAAGGAGAGGTCCAAGAACAGAACCTTGGGGGACCCCAATGGAGAAAGAAAGAGGAGAGGAGGAAGTAGAGTTGTAAGTGGCACTGAAGGAGCCATTGGGATAGGTAGGATGAGAACCAGTGAAGAGTACAGTCACGGAGACCAAAGGAGTGGAGTTTATTGAGGAGGAGGGGGTGGTCCACTGTGTCAAAGGCAGCAGAGAGATCCAGGAGAAGTAGTACAGAATAGTGTCTGCTGGTTTTAGCCGTTAGTAGGTCATTTAAGAGTTTAAGGAGAGCAGTTTCCATGGAGTGTTGAGGGCAAAATCCGGACTGAAGGGGATCAAGAAGTTTGTTCATGGTTAGATGGTCGCTCAGTCGGATGTAGACCAGTCTTTCAAGAAGTTTGGAGGAGAAGGCGAGTAAGGAGATGGGATATAATTTGTTAAGATTGGTGGGGTCCAGTGAGGGCTTTTTAAGTATGGGGGTGACAAGCGCATGTTTTAGAGAGTTTGGGAAGATGCCACAGGAGATGGAGAGGTTGAAAATGTGAGTTAAGCCGTGTACCCACGATCGGTTTTACCAATGAAAACAGTCCGATGGACTTTTTTCATCGGAGGAACCGATCGTGTATGGGCCCCATCGGTCTTTTTTCCATCAGTGTGAAAGAATAGAACATGTTTTAAATTTATCCGATGGGAAAAAAAACGATAGCAAAATCCGATCGTCTGTGCGGAAATCCATTGGATAAAAAACCCACGCATGCTCAGAATCAAGTTGACGCATGCTCAGAAGCATTGAACTTAATTTTTCTCGGCTCATCTGAGTGTTTTACGTCGTGATGGTGTGTGGGCAAGACAGATGGAAGACAGTTTCATCGGATTTCCGATGGAAAAAACCATCGGATTAGAATCTATAGGATATCCGATCGTGTGTACAGGGCTTTAGACAGTGTAGAATCGAGTCAGAGGGTGAGCGTAGCATTTGCGGGGGAGCAGGATCCAGGGGGCAGAGTGTTAGATAAAAGTTTAGCAACCTCATTAATACTAGCAACACTAACAAAGTGTTGCACAGTACAGTGCTATAACAGATCAGGGAAATATTTTAGAGTATTTATGGGAATAGTTAGATACCAGTGCTGATTGCTGAAATCTTTTATTTATAATTACATCGAGTCACAGATACACTAACATTGAGGCACAGTGGTGTAGCAGATCAGGGAGATATTTTAACAGTGTTTCCAAGGACAATTAGATGATTGTGGTCATTGCTGTAAACATCAATATTTGCAGTGATATGCCACTCTGAAGAAAAGTTGAAGGGACAGACCCTGCCCCTCCACGGTTGGCCCCTCCCACTAATCATAAGCCACACCCTTATATAATCCACCCACTCCGCCCCCTGTATTCCACTTGCTTCCACTCATAGTCTCAGCATTATACACCAGGCTCTGCACATCATATACCAGGCTGCACATTATACAAAAGGGCTCTGCACATCATATACCAGGCTGTACATTATACACAGGGCTCTGCACATCATATACCAAGCTGCACATTATACACAGGGTTCTGCACATCATATACCAGGCTGCACATTATATACCAGGCTGTACATTATACACAGGGCTCTGCACATCATATACCAAGCTGCACATTATACACAGGGCTCTGAACATCATATAACAGGCTGCACATTATACACAGGGCTCTGCACATCATATACCAGGCTGCACATTATACACAGGGCTCTGCACATCATATACCAGGCTGTACATTATACACTGGGCTCTGCACATCATATACCGGGCTGCACATTATACATCGGGCTCTGCACATCATATACCAGGCTGCGGATTATACACCGGGCTCTGCACATCATATACCAGGCTGCACATTATACACAGAGCTCTGCACATCATATACCAGGCTGCACATTATACACAGGGCTCTGCACATCATATACCAGGCTGCACATTATACACAGGGCTCTGCACATCATATACCAGGCTGCACACTATACACAGGGCTCTGCACATCATATACCAGGCTGCACATTATACACAGGGCTCTGCACATCATATACCAGGCTGCACATTATACACAGGGCTCTGCAAATCATATACCAGGCTGTACATTATACACAGGGCTCTAACCATCATATACCAGGCTGCACATTATACCCAGGGCTCTGCACATCATATACCAGGCTGTACATTATACACAGGGCTCTGCACATCATATATTAGGCTGCACATTATACACAGGGCTCTAACCATCATATACCAGGTTGCACATTATACACAGGGCTCTGCACATTATACACAGGGCTCTGCACATCATATACCAGGCTGTACATTATACACCAGGCTCTGCACATCATATACCAGGCTGCACATTATACACAGGGCTCTGCACATTATACACAGGGCTCTGCACATCATATACCAGGCTGTACATTATACACAGGGCTCTAAACATCATATACCAGGCTGCACATTATACACAGGGCTCTGCACATCATATACCAGGCTGCACATTATACACATGGCTCTGCACATTATACACAGGGCTTTGCACATCATATACCAGGCTGTACATTATACACCAGGCTCTGCACATCATATACCAGGCTGCACATTCTACACAGGGCTCTGCACATCATATACCAGGCTGCACATTATACACAGGGCTCTGCACATCATTAAGGATGAGCTCTGGCGTGTTTGCATACTCCACGTGCAGAGCCCGCCAGGAAGTTGGCATGGCACTGTGCTAATCACAGGCAGGGAGACATTTCTCAATTTCTGCAGCCGAGCATTGGGATAATATCTCCCTGCCTGTGATTAGCGCAGCGCAGCGCCGTGCCGTCTTCCTGGCGGGCTCTGCACGTGGAGTATGTGAATACGCCAGAGCTCATCCCTACACATCATATACCAGGCTGCACATTATATACCGACAAAGCTTCAATTTGTTTTAAATCCCAGACAGTATCTGGAGATCACAGACTAGGAAATGGTTTAAACTTGCATTTTAAGTTCTGACTTTATTAACCCATTGCATAGCCTCTCTACAACATTAAACATTAGTTAGACGACAGGGGTTGCATTTAAAAGGTAATTTCGCTTTTGATAAGAAAAAAATTTAAGTACTACACTATATTTTGTATTTTTACAGTTACAATTACCTATGTAGTTTCATTTGCAGCCTGCTATGACTCATAAAACTGGCAAATGTTTAAACATGGTGTACATGTAGGGTGGTGTTTTGTACACGGTCAATGTACAGAATACCAACTGTGTTATGTAAGTTTCAATACAAGCAATAACAAGTAGGGATCTGCAATAACATTTGCCAACTTACAACCTGGAAATATGCTTAGTTTTAGGTCCAAATGCAGGCAAAAATTCGGGCCTTCATCCTTGAAATGGATAACAGGGACGCACCGGACCCCTGCTGTGAGCCTCTCTGCACAACAGTGTGAATCTAGCCTGAACGGGGCCTTAAACTAAAGCCTCGTACACATGACCAGATTTCTCGGCAAGAACTAGCAAGAAAATTGCTGGCAGAGCTTTCTTGCCTAGTAAATCGTGTGTGTGTATGAGGCTTTCAGGTTTCTCATCAAGAAAACTGGCCAGAATCTCGACGAGAAAAATAGAGAGCCTTCTATTTTCTCGTCGGGATTCTCGTTGGCCTGTTTCCCGACGAGAAAACCAAGAGAGTGTACGCTTACCTGTCGCCGTGGAAACCCGCGCATGCTCGAAATGACTTTGACGCATGCACGGTAGCTTCCTAGGCATAGGTAGGGTGTAGCAAGATGGCGGCGACGGCATTGAATGTGACGAGCGCACGCTCGTCGTAGTCGATGACGTCACCGCGTTTGTTCCATTAAAAAGAACGGCGGTTCTTTTGAATCGAGCGTGTGTACACTCGGCCGGGACAAGATTCTTGTCAAATATATATGAAGGAATGTTTTCCCTAAGGGAGTTCGCGAGGTTACCGCAGACCGGAAGTACCCAGAGGAACAGTAAGCCGCTGTGGTTATACAAAGTGTATTTTTATACTAATTGATGTACGAGCATTTTATTTATTTTTTAATCAATAAACCTAGTCCGCTATTATTACTACACTATTGGAGGCCTTTCTCTTCCCATCCCTGATCTGGTATCCTCATTGGAGTCGGTTCCCCCCCGTCTCCGTTCTCCCCCTCCAGGTTCAGTGATACTGTTGAAGCCAGCGGAGACGTGGTGGAGATTAGTTGGAACATCCTTCTGAGTGGAACCAGCATAGAAGAAAGTACTTATACTGATTATGCCCAACTATGTCTACATAGAGGTGAGAGTTCTGTGAGACTACTTTAGGATACATCAGTGATAATCCAACCACTAGTGGAACTACATCTGCACCATTTTACTTGATCACCCTTATCAAGAGTTTATTTTATTTTAGAGACTACTAATTTTTTACTCAGAGACTATTATTTAAATAAATTTACACCAGGATTTTTTTCACACACATTTCCCTTGGACTGCACGGCAATCTTTGCATTTCCATCCGCGGTTTTAGCATTTGTGCGCTACCGTGCAGAATTGTGTCATTTTGCATTAGCACTTTGGAATATTGATTGGCACTTTACTCATTTGTTTTTCTTATTGTACTATTTCACTTTGAAGCATTGATTGGCACTATATATCTATATTTTTCAGATATATGCACTTGTTCACTGCACTGGATTTTATTGAGCTTTCAGATACACTGTACATTGTTTATTTATGATTTATACACCAAATGTAAGTCTGTATGTTTTTCTTTTAGCGCAAAAACATTCCTTCATATAAATTTTACTACTGTGTAAGGTGAACACATTTAGTTTTTGCAGCTTTGAAGCATGAATCGGACTGATGGTATATCAAGCACAGAAAAAGACTTGTGATGATCGCTTAGGAATATGGCTACATGAGATTACAAAGGGCTCCGATTAAAGCTTAAAAAATAGTGGCATTTGACATTTTTTTCTCAGCCTGAAAAAACACCTGTATGTTAGCGTATGTGTCCATGTGCACACAGGCGTTTACAGACATATTAGAAGCAGAGCAATTACAGTCTGAAAAAACCCCCCATGGAAAGCACGTTTAGGAGAGGAGGTGAAGCGCAGAAAAAAGCTAAACACACTGAAACGCTAGACGCATTTAGGCGCATTTGAGAGGTAATGCATTTAAATGGCCAGAACAAATAAATATTTTGGCCAATAGGATACATTTACAATAAAACGCATGATGCCCCTGCAGTGGGCTTTTCTCCTGCCAGGAGTTCTGACGTTTAGAGGAGCAAAGCAAACACCCTGTGTGCATGAGTTCAATTGGGTAGATTATGAAATTTTATGGACATTAGACTATTATTAAAGAAGTAGGGAATCCGCGCTCAGGAAAACACCAGACCGAGGTTGCAGCCTCCCTAAAAACTCCCTAGGGAGAATAGGATATAATATAAAAGAATGGGGTGTTGGCGCTACCTCCCACTATAGAGACCCACCGAGTCTAAGTGATCTCAAGTAAATGTATAAGGACAGGCTGTACTGAGTTCCCGGGTCTGTACACCTACGGTGCCCATTATGAGGGGTTCCCACCATCCCTGTACTGAGTTCCTGGGTCTGTACACCTACTGTGCCCATTATGCAGGGTTCCCACTATCCCTGTGCAGAGTTCCTGGGTCTGTACACCCGCTGTGCCCATTATGAGGAGTTCCCACCATCCCTGTACTGAGTTCCCAGGTCTGTACACCCGCTGTGCCCATTATGAGGGTTCCTGCCACCATCCCTGTACACCTACTGTGCCTATTATGAGGGGTTCCCACAATCCCTGTACTGAGTTCCTGGGTCTGTACACCTACTGTGCCCATTATGAGGGGTTCCCACCATCCCTGTAACGAGTTCCTGGGTCTGTACACCTGCTGTGCCCATTATGAGGGGTTCCCACCATCCCTGTACTGAGTTCCTGGGTCTGTACACCTACTGTGCTCATTATGAGGGGTTCCCACCATCCCTGTAACGAGATCCCGGGTCTGTACACCTGCTGTGCCCATTAGGAGGGGTTCCCACCATCCCTGTGCTGAGTTCCTGGGTCTGTACACCTGCTGTGCCCATTATGAGGGGTTCTCATCGTCCCTGTGCTGAGTTCCTGGGTCTGTACACCTACTGTGCCCATTATGAGGGATTCCCACCATCCCTGTGGCAAGTTCCCAGGTCTGTAACCTGAAGTGCCCATTATGGGGGTTCCCACCATCCCTGTAATGAGTTCCTGGGTCTGTAAGCTGATGTGCCTATTATGAGGGGTTCCCACCATCCCTGTGCCAATTTCCTGGGTCTGTACACCCGCTGTGCCCATTATGAGGGGTTCCCACCATCCCTATGCTGAGTTCTTCTTTACAAGTGTGGTCTCAGATCTGGGCATTCCTCTTTAGGGGTCCAATCACTGACGGACACCCTCTCCATTCCACATTACTTTTTATGTCTTCCAAACTGTTGAGCAGATCAGTACATTCTGCACTCATAGAATAGAGGATTCCTTTTTAATGTCATTCCTACAGCCACCTTAAATGATTGCACTGCAGAGAATGTTCTGATCTGCTAAACAGTTTTGAAGAGATAAAAAGTAATCTGGAAAGGAAAGGCTGTGAGGCAGTGATTGGAATGGTCAGATCTAACAACGGAGGCTGCAGGATGTGAACAGTGAATATCTATTCTACGCAAACGGAGATAGTGAAGGGGGGATGGGGATCAGTGTGATAGGGAAGGTGTACAGACGTGCATTACATGGAGAGAGGTGAAGTAAAGTTGTACAGTCACTCAGGACACAGTGATAATAGCCCTTTCTGCCCCCTCCCCCTTCAGTCCTGGCATGTAGAAGTGTGCCTGGAGATTTCTGTGTGCACTGCTGGTGCTGGATGCCGAGTCTGTGTCACATGGAGATGAATGGAGCTGCCTCTGCACATCGCTCCCTGTCTGCTCTGAGCTGAGCAGTTCTTCTTCTGCTGGTGATTTCCCCCTCACTTACCGAAGGAGACAGGCAGCCTGAGAGCCAATGACGCTGCAGGTCTGATTAAAGCCCCACCCTATGGACCCAATCAATTACAAGCACTGGAAACCTAATGCTAGAGGTGTAGTTTTCGTGGCTACAAGCTTTGTGCCCCGAACACACTCTAAACTACGCCAATAGAGCTTCTTAGCCCCAATCACGTGTTTACACACGGGTCATGCCTCCCGTGTCCGGCACCCTTAACACACCCACTTAAAGGGACACTTCTTTTTAATAAGTAGCTTTGGGGGCGGCGCCCCTGCGCCCCCTATTGATGGGCCGCCACTGGAATAAAGTGAAAACAAGCTAGCGGTTTTGAAATCAAGCTTTATTTTCACCCATATGCACTGAGGGTCATTGCATCTGGTGAGAGTTTGAAACAGTTTACAAAGATTGGGACATTGTGAACATCATCTTATAAATGCTGGTTTTTGATCGGTCTGAATATTTACATTGAGCTACAGACACATGCAGGCTGCATGAACAAAGATTGCTGGTTTTTGAGGAATGTGAATTGTTTTCAAGCAACATCTTATTTGATACATCACATGTCAAATAAACTGTTCTGTTGCAGTTATAGTTGTCACCTTTTCTTAAAGCCAAACCCGAACACTTAAGCTGCATAGGCCATTTTTTTTTGAGTATACGCTGTAAGATTGTAAAAGGTTGTAAAAGACCTGGGACACTTTTGGTTGCCCAGAGTAGAGACATAATGTGGTGTGCTGCGGGGAACAGTGGGTGTGGCCGAATTGTGAGTGTTATGCACGGAATGCAGGAGCCAGTAAGAGTCATGAGTACACAACAATTGGAGTGCAGGAGTCAGGGGTGTGTAATGCAGGGGTAAGGAGAGTTAAAGATTCCCCCTGCAAGCAATATTCTCCCCCACTTTACCCATTAAAAATCCCCACTCCCTCTCCTGCAAAAAAATGTGCTGGGGGCTCTTTGGGAGTGGAGAGGGCTAGTGCTTGCAGGGGGGGTCGGAAATGTGCTGGGGGGACGTTTTGGGAGGGGAGATGGCTGGTGCTTGTAGGGGGGTGGGATATGTGCTGCGGGGGTGCTTTGGAAGGGGAGAAGGCTAGAGATAGCAAGGGGGGTCAGATATGTGATGGGGGTTCTTTGGAAGGGGAGAGGGCTAGAGCTAGCAAGGGGGGTCAGATATGTCCTGGAGGTGCTTTAGGAGGGGAGAGGACTACAGCTAACAAGGGGAGTTGGATATGTGCTGGGGGATGTTTTTGGAGAGGAGAGGGTTAGAGCTAGCAGGGAGAGTCAGATATGTGCTGGGGGGTGCTTTGGGATGGGAGAGGGCTAGAGCTAGCAAGGGGGAGTCAGATATGTGCTGGGGTACTTTGGGAGGGGAGAAGGTTAAAGCTAGCAAGGGGGAGTCAGATATGTTCTGGGGTGCTTTGGGAGGGGAGAGGGTTAGAGCTAGCAAGGGGGTCAGATATGTGCTGGAGGGTGCTTTGGGAGGGCCGAGGGCTAGTGCTTGCAGGGAGGGTCAGATATGTGCTGGGGGTGCTTTGGGACGGGAGAGGGCTAGAGCTAGCAAGGGGGAGTCAGATATGTGCTGGGGTACTTTGGGAGGGAAGAGGGGTGGAGCTAGAAAAGGGGGGTCAGATATGTGCTGGGGGGATGCTTTGGGAGGGGAGGGGGCTAGAGCTAGCAAGGGGGTCCGATATGTGCTAGGGCAGGGGTCTCAAAGTACCGGCCCGCGGGCCATTTGCGGCCCGCGGACTGGTTAAAAATGGCCCGCAGCACCGATCCAGGACGTCTTTTTGCACAGGCACCGCAGAAGGGGAGGCGCTGAAGAGCTTTACCTCTCTATCACCTCTGTCCTCTCCGCTGCACACTGCCGCAGCCCAGAGAGAGAACAGAGCGGAGGAAGGATCCGCCCATCGCCCCGCCCACCTAAGCACTGACGATCAGAGCCCCGATCCAGGGTCCTGCTGCTCAGAGCGGGAGATTGTGTTCTCTGGGTGCCCTGTCACTAGGCCTCTGTGGAAGCCAGGAGGAGAGGACTCGGGAGCCAGACGATCCTGACTGCCAGGAGAGGTGAGTGAGGCAAAGTCCTTAGTGGGGTGAATGGGGTATTTTATGGAGTGTGAAGGGGGGGTAATTGTGTAGTGTGGGGCTATTTGTGCAGTGTGGGGGTATTTTATGGAGTGTGGGGGGATTTGTGCAGTGTGGGGGGTATTTTATGGAGTGTGGGGGGTATTTTATGGAGTGTGGGGGGGATTTTATAGAGTGTGGGGGTATTTTATGGAGTGTGGGGGGATTTGTGCAGTGTGGGAGTATTTTATGGAGTGTGGGGGGTATTTTATGGAGTGTGGGGGGATTTGTGCAGTGTGGGGGTATTTTATGGAAAGTGGGGGGTATTTTTGGAGTGTGGGAGGATTTGTGCAGTGTGGGGGTACTTGTGCAGTGTGGGGCTATTTGTGCCATGTGGGGGGTATTTTTTGGAGTGTGGGGGGCTATTTGTGCAGTGTGGGGCTATTTGTGCAGTGTGGGGGGTATTTTATGGAGTGTGGGGGGTATTTTATGGAGTGTGGGGGGTATTTTATGCAGTGTGGGGGGTATTTGTGCAGTGTGGGGGGTATTTTATGGAGTGTGGGGGTATTTTATGGAGTGTGGGGGTAATTGTGTAGTGTGGGGGTAATTATGTAGTGTGGGGCTATTTGTGCAGTGTTGGGGGGTATTTTATGGAGTGTGGGAGGTAATTGTGTAGTGTGGGGCTATTTGTGCAGTGTGGGGGCATTTTATGGAGTGTGGGAGGTAATTGTGCAGTGTGGGGGTATTTGTGCAGTGTGGGGGGTATTTTATGGAGTGTGGGGGGATTTGTGCAGTGTTGGGGGTAATTATGGAGTGTGGGGGGTATTTGTGCAGTGTAGGGGGATAATGCTGGGGGTTAATAATGCGTTTGCTGACACCAGTGATGGGGGTTAATAATGTGTTTGCTGACACCAGTGATGGGGGTTAATAATGTGTTTGCTGACACCAGTGATGGGGGTTAATAATGTGTTTGCTGACACCAGTGATAGGGGTTAATAATGTGTTTGCTGACACCAGTGATAGGGGTTAATAATGTGTTTGCTGACACCAGTGATGGGGGTTAATAATGTGTTTGCTGACACCAGTGATGGGGGTTAATAATGTGTTTGCTGACACCAGTGATGGGGGTTAATAATGTGTTTGCTGACACCAGTGATGGGGGTTAATATTGTGTTTGCTGACACCAGTGATGGGGGTTAATAATGTGTTTGCTGACACCAGTGATGGGGGTTAATAATGAGTTTGCTGACACCAGTGATGGGGGTTAATAATATGTTTGCTGACACCAGTGATGGGGGTTAATAATGTGTTTGCTGACACCAGTGATGGGGGTTAATAATACGTTTGCTGACACCAGTGATGGGGGTTAATAATGTGTTTGCTAACACCAGTGATGGGGGTTAATAATGCGTTTGCTGACACCAGTGATGGGGGTTAATAATGCGTTTGCTGACACCTGTGATGGGGGTTAATAATGCGTTTGCTGACACCAGTGATGGGGGTTAATAATGCGTTTGCTGACACCAGTGATGGGGGTTAATAATGCGTTTGCTGACACCAGTGATGGGGGTTAATAATGCGTTTGCTGACACCAGAGATGGGGGTTAATAATGCGTTTGCTGACACCAGTGATGGGGGTTAATAATGTGTTTGCTGACATCAGTGCTGGGTATAGTATAGTATATTATTGCTGGTATAGTTTATTGTTTTAAAAGTTTGCATGCGTCCCCCATGGGATATGAAAACTTGTCATGTGGCCCTCAGGCAATTTGAGTTTGAGACCCCTGTGCTAGGGGCTTCTTTGGGAGGGGAGAGGGCTATAGCTAGCAAGGGGGTCAGATATGTGCTGGGGGTGCTTTGGAAGAGGAGAGGGCTAGAGCTAGCACGGGTGGGAAAGATATGTGCTGGGGGGGTGCTTTGGGAGGTGGGAGGGCTAGAGATAGCAAAGGTGGGTTGTATATGTGCTGGGGGACGTTTTGGGAAGGAAGAGGGCTAGAGCCAGAAAGGGGGGGTCAGATATGTGCTGGGGGGTGCTTTGGGAGGGAAGAAGTCTAGTGCTTGCAGGGGGGTCAGATATGTTCTGGGGGATGCTTTGGGTGGGGAGAGGGCTAGAGCTAGCAAGGGGGCTCAGATATGTGATGGGGTGCTTTGGGAGGGGAGAGGGCTAGAGCTAGCGGAGGGGTCAGTTATGTTCTGGGGGGTGCTTTGGAAGGGGAGAGGGCTAGAGCTAGCAAGGGGGGTCAGATATGTCCTGGGTGCTTTGGGAGGGGAGAGGGCTAGAGCTAGCAAGGGGGGGCGGATTTGTGCTGAGGGGGATGTTTTGGGAGGGGAGAGGACTAGAGCTAGCAGGGTGGGTCAGATATGTGCTGGGGGTGCTTTTGAGATGGGAGAGGGCTAGAGCTAGCAAGGGGAAGTCAGATATGTGCTGGGGGTGCTTTGGGAGGGGAGAAGACTAGAGCTAGCAAATGTTCTGGAGGGTGCTGTTACGTACCTGGGATGTGAGCCTGACGTGAAGAGGAAGGCCTCTCATAAAACTCCGGCTCGTGGACTACTGTGATACAGCAGCCACAGAAACACGGATGGGTATGAATGCCTGTAAACAGTTTAATAGTCTGTGTAGTAGTTGTGGTTAGCAGGCAGATAGTAGACAAGCTGACACGATGCTTGACTGGTAACAGGCTAGGATTAACAACACAGAGCAGTACCAGATGCAGGGAGCTGTAGCAGGCTGGATGAGCGAGATGCAGGGTCAGACAGGCCAGGCCGGTAACAATCGGGCAGATCAGGCATAGACGATAGGCAGAAGGGAGGTCAGGTCACAAGCCGAGTAGTACCGGAAGATCAGCAGACAGAATCAGCAGGCAGGATCAGAGTCTAAAGGGAAGCCGGGATAAGGACAGGCAGCAGACAATCACAGGTAATGACAAGCTGGGTCAGGATCAGAGGTCACAGGAAACAGGATACAACACAGAAGCTGCAGACCAAACAGCAATGAACCTTTGTAGGAGCCCTGTTTAAATAGCCCACCTGATGTTGACGTTAGCATTAGTGACAGGTGTGCGTTTAAAAGTGCTAGTGTGCATGTGTGCATGCCAAGCTCTTACATAGAGAGCCTATCTTCCCTGACAGGTGCTTTGTAAGGGACGAGAGCTAGTGCTTGCAGGGAGGGTCAGATATGTTCTGGGGGCGCGTTGGGAGGGGAGGGGGCTAGAGCTAGCAAGGGGGGTCAGATATGTTCTGGAGGATTCTTTGGGAAGGGGCTAGAGCTAGCAAAGAGGGGGTCAGATATGTGTTGGGGGTGCTTTGGGATGGGAGAGAGCTAGAGCTAGCAAAGGGGGTCGGATATGTGCTGGGGGACATTTTGGGAAGGAAGAGGGCTAGAGCTAGCAAGGGGGGGTAAAATATGTGCTGGGGGGTGCTTTGGGAGGGAAGAGGGCTAGTGCTTGCAGGGGGGTCAGATATGTGCTGGAGGATGCTTTGGGAGGGGAGGGGGCTAGAGCTTGCAGGGGGGTCAGATATGTTCTGGGGGTGCTTTGGGAGAGCCGAGGGCTAGTGCTTGCAGGGAGGGTCAGATATGTGCTGGGGGGTGCTTTGGGACGGGAGAGGGCTACAGTTAGCAAGGGGGAGTCAGATATGTGCTGGGAGGATGCTTTGGGAGGGGAGGGGGTTAGAGCTTACAGGGGGGTCAGATATGTGCTGGGGGATGCTTTGGGAGGGGAGGGGGCTAGAGCTAGCAAGGGGGGTCAGATATGTGCTGGGGATGCTTTGGGAGGGGAGGGGGTTAGAGCTTGCAGGGGGGTCAGATATGTGCTGGGGGATGCTTTGGGAGAGGAGGGGGCTAGAGCTAGCAAGGGGGTCAGATATGTGCTGGGGATGCTTTGGGAAGGTAGAGGATTTGTGCTAGAAGGGGTTGTCAGATTTCAAATCCATCCCACACTTCTAGCATAAATGCTCTCCCTTCTCAAAGCGCTCCCCCAGCACATATCCTCTTAACCCCCCCCCCCCCCCCCAATCACTCCACCAATTGTACATCTCTTTCAAGTTTTTCCCCTTCCCAGACACTCTCACCCCTCCCCTGTCCATCTACAGAGCATAGAAAACTTTCTACAGGTCTGTGATCAGTGTGTGTCCCTCCTGTCCCTCCTGCTCCTCCTGTGTGTGTGTAAACAGAGCAGAGAAGGAGGAGGAGGAGGCAGCTTCGATCCACTGACACTCTGCTGTAAATGTGAGTGAGAAAAGCTGCGGGCAGGGAGGGGAGACATGCATCAGATGACTGAGTAACATGTCCGGGTCTCCGGCAGACAGAAACCCAAACACATCATTCAAACACCGGACTGACCGGGCGAAACCCGAACAGGTGGCAACCCTAGTTGCAATGCATATACTTTATTTGGTGTATCATATAATGTGTAACTGTCTTGCATATCATCATCTTGGCACACAACTGCACACCTCTATTGTGCCAAATATTGACAAACTTGTTTCTTTAACAGCTTGTGTCCTGCACATATACGTCAGCAGAATGGCACTGCTGCGCAAAGTGACATAGATATACGTCACTTTGAATTTTGCGCCTTGCGGGCATGCGCGCCACTGCCGCGAGCTCCGTGATCGTGCCCCCGGGACCCATGGACTCGATGTCCGCCACTGTCCCACGATCTGGTCACAGAGCTTCAGAACGGGGAGAGGCAAGTGTAAACAAAGCGTCTCTCCGTTCTGCCTAGTGACAGGACACTGATCGCCTGCTCCCTCTCATCGGGAGCAGCGATCAGTGTCGTTTCACAGTAAGCCCCGCCCCCACACAGTTATAATCAGTCCCTAGGACAAACTTAACCCCTTCCTAGCCCCCTAGTGGTTAACCCCTTCCCTGCCAGTCACATTTATACAGTAATCAGTGCATTTTTATAGCACTGATCGCTGTATAAATGTGAATGGTCCCAAAATGGCGTCAAAAGTGTCTGATGTGTCTGCCATAATGTTGCAGTCATGATAAAAATCGCTGATCGCTGCCATTACTAGTAAAAAAATAATAATAATAAAAATGCCATAAAACTATCACCTATTTTGTAGACGCTATAACTTTTGCGCAAACCAATCAATAAACGCTTATTGTGATTTTTTGGACCCAAAATATGTAGAAGTATACATATTGGCCTAAACTGAGGAAAAAAATTGTTTTTTTTATATATATATTTTTTGGGGATATTTATTATAGCAAAAAGTAAAAAATATTGCTTTTTTTTCAAAATTATCACTCCATTTTTGTTTATAGCACAAAACATAAAAGCCGCAGAGGTGATCAAATACCACCAAAAGAAATCTCTATTTGTGGGGAAAAAAGGATGTCAATTTTGTTTGGGAGCCACGTCGCACGACCGCGCAATTATCAGTTAAAGCGACTCAGTGCCGAATCGCAAAAAGTGGCCCCGGCATTTGGCAGCCAAATGATTCGGGGCTGAAGTGGTTAAAATAGAGCCCAGGACTCTCTAATCATAATTGTTTGGTTATATACTGTCAACTTCAGGTAAATGGACACTAACACTCACACAAGTGGAAAGGTAGATAGCCTTACTGTATCCCAGATATTTAACCCGTCTCAAGCCAAAAAGCTCTAATTTCTTTGTCCTTAGGTGATAGGCCTAGTGTGTCTTCCTATACTACAAGGATGTTGATTTTAAATGCATAGACATATGCTTTCAGGCAAGGTGGTCTATATCAGTGTTGCCAACCGCCCGTAGATTTACAGGCAGCCTGTAAAAACAGGCACCTTTTCTCCTGCCCGTAAATGTCTGTAGGAGCCGAACACTACCAGTAAAAATGTCTGTGACCGGATCGGGTGAGATCTGCACATGCACACGCAGTTCCAGAAATCTCTGAAACAATCTGATCCTGAGTCCATGCCGCGTGACCCGCCCACGCCCGCTGATGATACCATACCGCAAGCCGAATGCCAGGAGCCACGCGGGCTGAAGGAGGAGCCTCGGAGTGGACAGTGCAGTGGAGACGGCGGGGGCTGACAGAGGCACCAGCAGCACCGTCCATGAGTGAGATGGACAATGCAGACCTGGCCCATCAGACCACCCGGACAGACACACAAGGCCCTGACCAGTGCCACTGGCCAGCACTGAGCACACACTGCCCTGGCTGCAGCCCCCCTGGTGAGAAAAATATGAAAACGTGCACACAACCTTACCTAATGTGCAAGGGGTGGTCCTTGCCTTGCCATTCTACCAAATAATTAATAAAGTGTCTTAATTTTGTGAATAAAATATGACTAAATATTATCAGTGTACAAATAAAAAATTAATAATGATGGTGGATAAATAAATTAAATGTTCAAGAAGTGTATTGTTGATAGTGGGAAGAGGGATATTCTCTAGAAAGTTGCGTGCTATGGATTCCTTGATGGGGTGAGGCCCGTAGAGGGAAGCGTAAAACTTTTATAGCATAACGTTGCTGTCCTTGGCAGAGGTGGCTAGATTGCCGTGGTTGTCTTTAGGAAGGCTATGTGAGTGGGGTTTGTGGGCCCTTACAAAGGCACGCTAGCAGTATAGCTGCCTTATTACCATATTTGTGAAATTGCAGCTCTTGGGGTGACTGGTGTAATCTTTCCTGTGCCTCTGCCCACATGTCGAAACAGCTTTTGGTAGCTCACCATGTCTCCCTAGTCTTTGGAGCATTTTGGTGGGACAGTAGGGCTTTTTTAAATGAGAAGAAGCACTCCTGCTTTCACTTTAATAGCTGGGGACCCAACTACCTGCCCCACCCAAAGCTTACGCATGTGGATGAAATCTGATGTGGTTAAGTGTGTCTCCTGGAGTATTGTGATGATTGCTTTTAGACGATTAAGGTGGTGAAGGGGGGGGGGGGTTTATCTAGCATGTATAGAGATTTTAAAAGATTTATGGGAGGTAGTACACAGCTCACTGTTGAAGAAACAAGAGCGGTTGGGAGGGAGGACAACCCAACAGGGCTCTATGGGGAATAACATAACAGTACATACCCAGGGGAGCATGGACTTCACTTTTTTCCACATGTGATGCATGTCCAACCAACAAACAGTGTTACCAGGGTTTGAAGGCCTTCGCCCGCGACTGTATACTGCTCTGTACCTCGGGGATGTGGTGCTGGTAGCTCTATGGTACCACCATGTGGGCCAGATATCCTCCCCATTATAAGGTTGTGTGATATTAGTGGGTATTACCTATAAACGAGAAATCAGAGAAAGTTAACAATGAACTATGGCAGCAGATGCCAGTAACTAACTTGGGGGAACAAAACATAGTGAATAGGTCACTGAGAACTGGGATTGCTGGTTTGCTGGAGCCAATGTGATTTGTTACGACCTGAGGAGTTGGAGCGTCAGATTCTCTTGGGAGGGTCCTTTCTTGGGCTACACTGGTCTCTTGGGTCTGTCGCGTGTGGAGGAGCTGAAGCATTGGAGGTTTTCATGGGGATGTAGAAGTAGGATTGCAGGTAGTGCCAAGCTTCTTCTGGGTGAGAAAATGATTTTGGATATCCTGAGGGGTCTGTGAGGCGAAGGTTAGCTGGGTAAGTGAATTTCACCCTCTTTTGGTTGAGAGCTTGACAGATCGGCTGAAAGTCTTTCCTCCTACGAGAGACTTCCCGTGAGTAGCCCACGAACATGAGTAGTTTATGGTCGTCGAGTCGGAGGGATTTTGAATTACGAAAGGACTTCAAGATATTAACTTATAGTCCATATAGTTCAGGTAGCGGACTATTACAGGGTGTGGAGTGCGCTTATCATTCGATGGGGCTCCCAGACGATGAGCTCTTTCTACCGTGCATGGTGTGGTGATTCCCAGGGTATTTGAAATGTGCCTGGTGCAGATGTCATGGATTGAAGGACTCAGGGAGCCCTATGACCCTCAAGTTGTTTCTTCTAGACTGGTTTTCAAGGTCATCTAACTTTTCTAAGATGTATTGCTGAGTATTTCTTGCTTGCTGCTCATAAGTGTGTGAGCTTTGCATTTCATCCTCTAGGTCTGACAGACGGTGCTCCAGCGGACGATGTAATGTCAGTTTTATGTGCTGATCTTCCCGGAGCTGTCGTTCCAAGCTCCTTCACATATGGTGCTGGAACCTGAAGTTGATCCAAGGAATTTTGCTGTGAACATGTCAGTAACTAGGGATGAGCTTTATGTTTGGGTCGAACATGAGTTTTACTCGAACATTGGCTGTTCGTTCGTCGAAATACCAACATTATGTGGCGTTCACGCCAAATTCGAGCGCCGCGTCACGCCCCATAATGCACTGCGAGATCGCAGTACATTGCTGGATGATGATTGGCCAAAGCATGCACTATGACCCGCATGCTTCGGCCAATCCCAGCGCCGTCAGCAAAGAGAGCCATAGCCTTTGGCCAATTATGGCTTAGGGGGACTAAGTCCATGCCCCACACTATATAAGGCCGCCTGCACGTCAGCCCTGTGTAGTGTGTTGCTAGCGTGGACCGAGAGAGAGTGTCATTTAGATTGAGCAGGCAGGCAGGTTATTCAGTTAGCTGAAGTGTATTTAGTATATATATACATCCAGGCTTGTATACATATATATATATATACACTGTATTCAGTGTGGCTAGATCTGACTGCAGGCCATTCCTGGTGTACTGTTTCTAATATACTTCAGGCAGGCAGGTGATTCAGTTAGCTGCAGTGCATTTATTATATATATACAGTCTTGTATATATATATATATATATATATATATATATCCACTGTATCAAGTGTAGCTAGATCTGACTGCAGGCAGTTCCTGGTGTACTTTTTCTAATATACTTTCAGGCAGGCAGGTGATTCAATGAGCTGCAGTGCATTAAATATATATACAGTCTCCTACATATATATCCACTGCATCCAGTCTAGTCAAGCCTATATCTGTCTGCAGGCCATTCCTGGTGTACCTTTTCAAATATACTTCAGGCAGGCAGGTGATTCAGTGAGCTGCAGTGCATTAAATATATATACAGTCTCCTACATATATATATCCACTACATCCAGTCTATATCTGACTGCAGGCCATTCCTGGTGTACTTTTTGTAATAAACTTCAGGCAGTGTTTAGCTAATCAATATTTACAGCATGTCCGGAAGGCCACCAAGGAGAGGAAGATGCTCACAGGCCACTAAAAGAGGGCAAGCAGGCTCTGTGTCTACAGCCAACTGTGCTGGTCATGGACACGGTGCATCCTCAGCACGTAGTCGTGGGGCACGCTTGTCCTTTTTTTCTGCAGCTGGCCGTGTTATTGAGTCACAACATGCAGAAGAGTTGGTGGAGTGGATAAAAAAGCCGTCCTCATCCTCCTCATCCTCTGTCACCCAGGCTCAGAGTAGTTTGCCTGCCAATGAAACTGCCAAAGCGGCCTATTCCATTGGCTCCATGTCATTAGTCACTCCTTCCCTAGCCCGACCATCATGCACGGAGGAGTCCCCTGAACTGTTCGACCACAGTGTCGGGTACATGCTACAGGAGGATGTGCAGCGTTTTGAAGGCTCCGATGATGGTACCCAGGTTGAGGAAGGGAGTAACGTGAGCCTAGAGAGAGGGGGTGCCCAAGAAGGACAAGAAACTGGCAGTCATGTTCCCCCAGCTGCAACATACTACCAAGTTGTCTCCAGTGTCGAGAAGGGAGGCGTTGATGAGGTCACTGACTCTACGTGGGTGCCTGATAGAAGAGAGGAGGAGGAGGAGGAGGAGGAGGCACATGTCCAATGAGGCAGGATACCCTCCAGGGGCCAGCTTAAGGGCAGCCACCCTATTGCATCACACCGCAGAGCTCCGCATGTGCAGGGGGCTGCTGACTCCCCGCGTATTTTGAAAAGTTCTTTGGTGTGGGCTTTTTTGACACATGTACAGCAGATCGCACCGTTGCTGTTTGCAACATATGTCTGAAGCTATCAAGCGTGGCCAAAACAGCAGCCGCTTGGGCACCACATGCTTGACCAGACATATGTCGACCCCCATGCAGTCCGTTGGCAACAGTACTTAAAAGACCCACATCAAAGAACAAGACGGACCTCTCCTTGCTCCTCATCAGCTGGGATCTCCAACCCCACTATACCTTCAATCTTCTCGGAAACCTGCACTGAGAGTAATGAAGGTATAGAATTAGGTGTGCCAAGTACTTGCGGCCAATCTGCTAGCGGTACACCAACATCCGATTGTAGCAGGCAAATTTCCAAACCCCAGTTGCTAAACCATCAAAATAAATTTGGTTCCAGCCTGCCACTTGCTTAGCATCTGAATGCTAGCTTGGCTAAATAAATAGGACTGCAACTGCTGCCTTTTCAGCTGGTAGACTCTGCCCCCTTTCATGAATTTGTGGAATGTGCGGTACCTCAGTGGCAGGTTCCCAAATGCCATTTCTTTTCACGGAAGGCCATTCTGGCTCTCTACCGGCATGTGGAAGGCAATGTCTTGGCCTCGTTGGACAGGGCGGTCTGCAGTAAGGTGCATATTACCGCTGACTCATGGTCCAGCAGGCATGGACAGGGACGTTACCTTTCTTTCACGGCACACTAGGTAACTCTGCTGGCAGCTAGGAAGGATGCAGGACAGGGTACAGTATTGTTGGAGCTTGTTCCTCCACCACGCCTCCAAAATGATAGTAGTGATGATTCTGCCACACCTCTCTCCTCCACCCCCTCCTCTTCTTCTTCCTCTATGGCCTCTTTCTCTGCAGATTTGTCCTCTGAACCAGCAGTGCTCCGTAGGCGTTCAAGGGGCTACGCAAGCACTCAGGCAAAAAGATGCCAAGCGGTGCATGAGTTGGTCTGCTTAGGGGACAGGAGCCACACTGGGGCAGATATTCTGTCAGCTCTGCAGGGGCAGACTCAGAGGTGGTTGATGCCATGCCAGCTTCAGCCAGGAATGGTTGTATGCGACAATGGCACCAACCTCCTCTCCGCCCTCCGACAGACACTTGATCCATGTTCCCTGTTTGGCTCATGTCCTGAATTTGGTGGTGCAGCGGTTCTTGTGCAGGTACGCGGGCTTACAGGATCTCCTGAGGCAGGCCAGGAAAGTCTGTGGTCATTTCCGCCGGTCATATAATGCCAGTGCTCGGCTGCCTGACCTTCAAAAGGAATGCAACCTGCCCAAGAACCACCTCATTTGTGTCATGCCCACCAGGTGGAACTCAACATTGGAAATGCTGCAGCGGCTGCACACGCAGCAGAGGGCCATCAAGGAGCACATGTGTGAGTATGGCACCAGGACTGGGTCAGAGGAGCTTGGCTTTTTTTTGCCTTGCCAGTGGCTACTGATGCATGCACTGTCCTGTCACCATTTGAGAAGGCCACGAGGATGATGAGCAGTGACAGTGCATGCATCAGTGATACTGTCCCTCTTGTATTCCTGTTGGAGCACACGCTTCGTGGAATAATGGACAGGGCACTTGAGGCAGAACAGCAGGAGGAAGAGCAGGACTTACCTCTCAATGACCCCTTTATCCAGATAGTATTCCTGCGGGCCCGCCGATCACACAGGAAGAGGAGGAGGATTGTGTCAGCATGGAGGTGGAGCATAGTACTCAGTATCAGCAGCAGTCTTCAAGGGATAATTTTCAGTCCCCAGAAACCCATGGACTTGTATGTGGCTGGGAGGAGGTGGCTGCGGATCATGTGATCCTTAGTGACCCAGAGGACTCCGGATCGAATGCCTCAGCACACCAACACTGCATGGCCTCCCTGATCCTGCAAAGCCTGTGAAAGAACTCTAGAATTTTTGGTATCCAGGAGAGGGATCATTACTGGCTGGCAACCCTTCTTGATCCACGTTACAAGGGTAAGGTTGCAGAACTTATTCAGCCTTCGCAGAGGGAGCAGAGGATGAAACATCTTCGGGAGGCCTTGCAGAAAGGTTTGTGCAATGCGTTTCCAGAGCCTGGGAGGTTGCAATTTCCTGGTGCTGGACAACGTGTTGCTGAGGTTTTGTTCAGTCACAGAAAGAGCAGTGGAGAAGGTGGCCATCTGACCGATGCCTTCAGACAATTCTTCAGTTCGTAGCCCCAAGGTCTCATTGGTTCCAGCAACCATCGCCAGCGTCTGAATTACATGGTGCAGGGATACCTAGGGGCAAGATCAGACTTGGAGACCTTTCCCACAGAAAATCCACTGGGTTACTGGGTCTTGATGATGGACCACTGGGCAGAGCTTGCACAATATGCAATTGAGCTACTGGCCTTTCCTGCATCCAGCGTTCTTTCTGAACGCACATTCAGTGCTGCTGGAGGCTTTGTAACCGATCACAGAGTGCGCCTGTCCACAGACTCTGATTGGCTCACCTTCATAAAAATTAATCAGTCTTGAATCACTAACTATCAAGCACCTGATGCTGATGTAACCGATTAATTTTTCTACGGATGTGGGATCCCTTGAAGACTGCCTATGCTGAGTGACTATCCTATTATGCTGAGTGACTATCCTATTCCTCCTCAATGTTCATGTTGATAGCTTCTACAAATATTTTTTTTTCAGGGCACCACCACCACTGCCTATTGTACTGTTTAACAGGGGCATGTAATTACAATTTTTGCTGTAATATTTCCCAGCAGGGCTCGTTCTTGCACTCAACTAGAGTATCTGTGAGGGGTTGCAGTGTTGTGGCACCACCACCAACACTGCCTAAGGCCCAATTTTTCTTCCCCTGTTTAGCAGGGGCACGTAATTACAATTTTTTATCTAATATTTCACAGCAGGGCCCGTTCCTGCGCTCAACAAGAGTATCTGTGAGGCTTTACAGTGTTGTGTTACCACCACCACCGCCTATTGGCCAATTTTTCTGCCCCTGTTTAACAGGGGTGCGTAATTACAATTTTTGATCATATATTTCACAGCAGGGCCCGTTCCTGCGCTCAACAAGAGAATCTGTGAGGGCTTACAGTGTTGTGGCACCTCCACCAACACCAAAGGCCCAATTTTTCTGCCCCTGTTCAACAGAGGCATGTAATTACAATTCTTAATATAATATTTCACAGCAGGGCCCGTTCCAGCGCCCACCAAGAGTAACTGTGAGGGCTTACAGTGTTCTGGTACCACCAACACCTAAGGCCCAATTTTCTGCGGATTATATAGTATAGTATATACAGGTGGTCCCCTACTTTCAAACATCCGACTTACAAACAACTCCTACTTACAAACGGAGGGTGACAACAGGAAGTGAGAGGAAATCTACCCCTAGGAAGGGGAGTTAATATGGGAAAAAGGTGTTTCCACTGATGCTTCATCACCAATCCCTGTTTCCCTAAAAAAAACTAATTTTCAAAATCCAATTGTCATTGGGACAGAAATGGAGGTGAAATCTTCTGAACAGGGGCACAGACAGAAAAACAAATGTTACAGGGGTGATAACCCTTCTCTATGTTATCCAAAAAGCTTAGAAATAGATGTTTTGGCTGGAGCTACACTTACAAAATGTACCTGTTCCAAATTATAAACAGATTCAACTTAAGAACAAACCTACAGTCCCTATCTTGTTTGTAACCCAGGGACCGCCTGTATACTGCTGTTCAGAGTATATAGGGCCTGGGGGCCCCACACCTTTTCTTTTTTTAATTTGGGTGCAGGGTTCCCCTTAATATCCATACAAGACCCAAAGGGCCTGGTAATGGACTGGGGGGGGGGGGGTACCTATGCCGTTTTTCTCAATAATTTTCATCTATATTGCCGGGACCCAACATTACATTACGCCGCAAGCAGTTTTAAATGACTTTTATTCCTTTATAAATGTCATTTGTGCAGGGACTGTTCTAAACACAGAAAAAACTCGCCACTTTACAGGCATACTATAGACACCCCCCAGGTACGATATTTAAAGAAATATTTCACTTTTATTTTTTCACTTTAAGCATTATTAAAATCACTGCTTCCGAAAAAAACTTAAGTTTTTAATACTTTTTTTTGCATTGATACATGTCCCCTGGGGCAGGACCCTGGTCCCCAAACACTTTTTATGACAATGACTCGCATATTAGCCTTTAAAATTAGCACTTTTGATTTTTTCACGTTCGGGTCCCATAAACTTTAACGGTTTTCGAATGTTCGCGCAAACTTTCAGTCCGTTCGCATGTTCTGCCGGGGGGTGTTCGGCTCATCCCTATCAGTAACCACGCGGGATCAGTTTTGTTGGATATATGCCTTTCCTCCCATCAGATTACTACCACATAAACTGAGCAAGATAAAGGTAGGAGGCATTCCAATAATTCTAGTTGCTCCCAATTGGCCAAGGAAGATTTTGGTACTCAGACATAACCACATTAGTGCCAGACATTCCGTGGGCCCTTTCATTATAGACAAACCTACTTTTAGAGGGCCTGGTATTCCATGCTTTACAGTCACTGATTTTGATGGCCTGGCTGTTTAGACCAAGGTGTTAAGAGCCAGGGGGCTTTTGGACTTAACCAATTATTCTAAAGACTAGGAAGCTGTTTTCCCATATGGTTTACTATTACACACGGAAAGCATATTTTGCATGGCGTGAAGAGAAAGATTGCATTATAAAACATGTGCAGTGAAGATCATTTTAGGTATTCTCCAAACTGGGCTGGATCATTCTTATGCTCTGAGTACTAATAGAGGCAAGTTTTAGCTTTAGCTAACCTTTTCAAAAAGCCACTTCTAAGATATCTGTGAGGGGCACATAGTTTCCTGGTACGTAAACCTTCTGTACCATGGGATCTGAACCTAGTGTTTTCAGCTCTCACTCTACTTTTGAACTTATGAGTAGTTTCTCTCCCTGATCTTACCAGGAAAGTGGTCTTTCTGGTAGTCATCACTTTATCCCCAATGGTATCCCAATTGGCAGCCATATTTTGCAATGTTCCAATCTTAATTCTACACGATAAGGTTGTCCTAAGACCTAGACAGGATTTTTTTCTGAGGTTTGTTCATTACTTCACATTATTCAAGACTATGAGCTCCATTTACTAAAAAATATTGCATATCATGTGACACATATTGCATGTGATACTGAAATAGTCAATTCACTATCTCTTTATCCTGTTTTTACCTCAAAAAGCAAAAACACTTAATAAACACTGCATAAACGGCATTAAAGTAATTTCACTAAAGGAAATAAATAATTAAATGTATGTGTTAAGTAATTAGTGGTCCAGGCATGCGGTATTGAAGGAATGGATGACTTTGCTTTGTTAAGGAGCCACCACATCTCAATGGGCAGGGCATGTAGCATTTTAAAAAAAGTGACAATTTGCAATCTAATGAGCACTTGGTGAGTCTTCACTGACATTTGACATATGTACAAGGCATTGCTCTCATCACTAATGGAACTTTTCGAGGCAACTTTGTTGGAATTTCAAGACATTCAAAGGAGGGCGAGGAGAAGGAAAAGAGTGGTGATAATGTGTCAACATTAATTTAAACAGTGCACCTTGCTTGATTATTTCATAGAAGCAAAAGTTCTAAATAAGTTTTGCATGTCCAAGTAGCCAATTGTGTTGCTTTTTGGGGAATTGTAAGGCTTTCTGGAACCCACCACACTGCACAGTTATACAATTCCACCAATGACCAAACGGTTGGCTGTACTGCAGTTTTTGTTATGGAGGGCCTCATTTCAGATGGTTGCTGGACAGGTGGTTGGAGTACCCCAGTTATCTTTTTCATTTTTTCTTATTAAGGCCCTGTAGGGTTTCAGGCAAATTGCACACAAATATATACATATGCCTAACACACATCTTGAGTGTGATCAACTTAAGAATGATTTGTATTGGATAGCTGGTTCCCAATGCCATGGGTGTAAAATATTGCAGTCACATGCCTTTTATTTTTTTGCTCCATCCAATAAAGAGCTCATATACCATAATCAGAAGGACTACCACTCAATAAACATCCAAGTTGTGTGGGATGCAAATATGTTCATGCAAAATGTGGTGACTGGCTTCCCAGGATCCATTCATGATGTCCAAATATTAAGACAATCACCGCTCTACCATGATTTTGGCAATAACAGACTAACTGAAGGTTGACTTCTTGGTAAAACACCTTTTAATCTAAAATAAATCTCAAAGTATAACACATAGATAATACATGGAAGTATATGTTCATATATTCAACTCCTCTTTGTTCATACCTTCCAAACAAACAATACAAATGTGATTGTTTGGCTTAGCTCATTTAATAGTCAGTAATAAACAAATAACTAACCCAAATTAAGAAAAGCTTTTTTGCTTTTGGTTTATTACATCACATAAGAGATTGGGGCCAGGAACTTTCTCCCACACTCCAGTGTGCATTTGCCACATCAGCTTGGAAAATTCCCTTGCTCCACTTTGTAATGTACTGTCAGGGCCCAGAAAGTATAGTGGGTGGTGTTTTGAAGAGGGTGTGCCTTCTACTCCCTGTAAATATATTTGGCTGGCTGGAGAGAAAAGAACATTGCATGCTGAACAAAATTACACCAGATTCACACCTGCAGTCATGATCCTGTTGAAACCATTTCCACAACTAAATTTAGCTTTTAACTACAAATGTATGTGTAGTGGGTGGTTATATTTAGGGGAAGTATCTGAGTGGTAAAAAGGCTCAGGTACGCTAATTGTTAGGGTTTGTGGACCATTTTGGTTCGTGGAGGATATCAATGGTGTCCAGTTCCCTGCGGCCTATAGGTGGGTTGAACCACCATTGGAGGGCTGTGCCTTTTTGTGTCCCCTCGCGGCAGTAGTACGGCGGGGCGGGGAACCTGCTGTGCCTGCTGGGAGAGGGTATAAAAGGGGCATACATCTTCCGGTCGAGGTCCGAGCCCCAGGCACCTTCAGCCTGGGGGCTGCTGTTCGTGATGCCCAGTTGCCCTTGGCCTGGGTGTGTGTGAGGATGGTCTCCGGGTGCTCCTAGGCCCGGAGACTGAACTGCTGTTCCATCCCCAGACACCTTAGGTCTGGGGGTGAGGTACTTTTGAGAAAGCCAGGGACCCAGCAGCCTTCGGCTGAGTTCTGCGAGGGATCGAGGGCTCCCAGGGATCCGCCTCGCGAGGGGACCCGTATCCAGGATCGAGGAGGCCAGGGAGGTGACCCTTTCTGAAGACCCAGCGCAGAGTCGTGGTGACAGAAGGGGCCTCTGGTAACTTTCCGGAGGGATGTTTTCTCCCTACAGAGGCCTAAATATTCAAGGAAGGAAAAGTGCATGTTCTGTAGGTCATAGTGGCAGTGACTCTACGCACACCAAGTCAGTGGCAGTGACTGTGCACCAAGCTGTTCGTGCTAATCAGAACAGTGCTCCCCTAATCAATGCTAAGTTTGTGCCTGGACCTCTTCCCACCTTATCTGAACTGTTCTTGTCCCAACCTGTCTGCTCTCACAGAGACTATTTATTGTTCTCATAAATAAATATTGAAAACCTTTTGATTGATGACCTTTTTTACTCTTCCTCTGTCTCTATTCTCTGTAGCTGCTTTACCTCAATGGTGATGCATATTTGATGCATCCTCATTCGATTTAGGACTGCATCCATTTGTGAAGTCTGTGTTACCCCTTTCTCCTTCTCATCTCATGACCAGGAGCTGTTTACTATACTGGTGGGTGTTTTATGCACATTGGACATCCTTTTTTTAATCACCTTGTGTTATGGTGCGTTTTACATTGAGACCCATATAAGAATTAATTTCGGGTTTTCTAATCTGTTCTTTCTTCTTTTTGTTTTTCTTAATGTTTTTTAGTGTACACATATTTCACCATATACAAATAGAGTTTTCCTCAGTCCCACCACCCATCATGATTTGGGGACCCTTGTTGGAGGTCTTTGGACTCTTTCAATAGTTGAGCCTTTTTATGGGGTGATCTTCCCCTTTTACATCTTAAACAATGCACTTGGTCCTCGACACATGGAATGCTGAATAAATCCTGGAAATTTTTGTAAGCAAATATTTACTTGTTGTAACTGTATAACTGTATATAACTGTATTGTAACTGTTGTTCCTTTGTATATATGAATATGTACACAGTAAGATATAAATCTATATTATGTAACAATTGTATATCTAACAGAATTTGTCTCTCCATAGACACTTTTTGACCTTTATGTCTGTAAAACCCCTGAAGAAGGGCTTCATACCGAAACAGCTGTTGGGTCTGACTCTAAAGCCCCATACACACTATCAGTTTTCTTGCAGGTTTTTCTCTTCAGGTTTACCAAAACCATCTAATATGAGGTCAAACCTTAAGAGTTTCAATTCGTATGCAATCAGGCAGGCCCTTGCACTACATGGTTTTGGTAAACCTGAAGAGAAAAACCTGCAAGAAAACTGATAGTGTGTATGGGGCTTCAGTGTCCAACCTTCTCTCCATCAATTTACCAAGTTTTCTGGATTTGTACAATTTCCATGTGATTTTTAATTCAGAATGTTTTGTCCTTGTACTTACTGATTAAATTTATACTTTTTACATATACTCTTGTTTGTTTGCAGTCACTTTTAAAGTCCCACCTTCAAGGTTTTTTTTTCAGTTTTTCTATAAATCCTTATAAATGGCTATGCACTTATGTACAATGTCTTATAAAGTTATAGAATTGCTGCACCTGTGGTATATTGAACAGTTTATTTGCGGGCAGTTCCCTTTGCAATTTGACGGATTGTTATATCGGATATGCTGTAATACCTTGGTCAATATAATCTTGTTAATAGAACCATAAGATATTTAAGCTTTAGAAATGTTTGATAATATCACAATATTGCCCAAAGCAAATAACGGCAGTATTAGTAGTATTGGTAGAGATAACATAGTCCTATTAATATCAGTGGTTTTAAAATGTTGTATACACTAGATGGATGAATTGATAGGTTAATAAAAAAAAAAAAAACTAATTATCCTCAGCTCAGGAGGACACTCACCATTGCCTTTCACCACCTTTTTACACCTCTGGTCCACTGATCTGGTCACTGATCTGGTCACCCAGCTCCCTGGTTATTTTGAAAACAAGCAGTCCCTAGGTGCTTTTCATGCTTTTTCAGAAAGAGTCAGCAAGAATCCAAAGGCATCCGGCGGGAGCCTGACGCCTAATGTTACTACCTCCACATCCGGTATCCACTGCTCTTTCTCCTGCTTGTCTCTCCACTGCACTTCACCCTTTGCTCTCCACTCTCCAAGCTCTCCAAGCACCGCTCCGCTGCGATCAAGCATGTGTGACTCCTCCCTCCTCCTCAATGTTCCAGATACTGCCCTAGACTTAGCCCCAGTCACATTCTCGGTCCTAATCTCAGTTACAACCAGCTGCAACAATATGTAATTTTTAAGGCATCATTAAGTTGTCATAAGGCGGCATTTGAGGTAGCACATCTATGCGGCTAGTGGGTATCGAGTTCCAGGTATCCTGAGCAGATATCTAGAGCCCGAATCAGGCATCCTCAGAGCTTTCCTGTGTGATTACGGTACATTGTAAGCCAGCAGGAGACGTCCATGTCTTGTCACATCCGTCTCACAGCCACTGCCCCGAGTTTTTCATGAAACTCATTAATTTTACCTTTATCAAAGATAAAACGACCCTGGGGGTCCTTTTGCATCTCAGAGAGGGACCAAGGGACCAATTTAGCCAATAAAATACTAACCCCCTTGAACTTAGAAACAGGCAAGGGGCTGTGATAGGCCATCTGGAGATCTCTACTGGTCATCCTTGGAACAGGGTTAAACTTAAAATGGGTTTCCTGCAAAAATACCCCCTGTGTCTTAATTTTTTTCAAATCAGAGAGGAGTCTGGTGCATTTTTCATAGCTACAGAGATACCTCAGAGTGCACAAAGGGGGAAGGGGATAGGAGCACCCCCAAAGAGGGAAAGGAAAAAGGAAAAAGACTAGAAGAGGGGGGTAGAGGGGGGGTAGAGGGGGAATAGGGGGGAAAGGGAGAGGGAAAGGAAAGAAGGTGGGAAGGCGAGGAAAGAAAGAAAAAGGATGGGGGAGTAGGAAAGGGTGAGGGGGAAAAACACAAAGAAGAAAGGGTAAACAGAAAGGGAAAGAAGTGGAAGAGGTAGAGGAAAGCAGTGGTAGAGTTCCAGAGACAGGACCCAAAGAAAGATAGGGTAAAACAACAAAAATACTCTGGAGTAGTATAAAGATAGGTAAACAGAGAAAATTCCTCTGAATATAGTATACACTAAGATCCCTGACCAAGTACACAAGGAGATAAAAAAAAGGGAGGAGCCCTAACAGGGAGTGGTAGTAGGGCTTGGAGATAGCTAATCAGAGATGTGGTGACCAATCGTCCAGAACCTAAAAAAAACAAACACATAATCTAGTAACCGCATTAACAGCAGAAAGGAAAAATCTGAAGTGGCCCTAGTTGGGAGAAGATCTCCTAGCATGGGTAACCCAGATAAAAAAGAGTGGAGCCAAGGCACCTCCCAGCTCCAGACCAAACACCTGTAACACAAGTGCCCATCTTGCACAAAATAAAACACTGACATAGGGAGAGATGCGTGTTGCTCCAAGAGGGAAACCCCAGCATCGACCCACATGATCCCTGCAAATAAAGCATTAGAACAATGATGGAGTGGACCTCAAAATATGCCAGGGGCATGGTACCCCAATGGGAGCCCATATAAACAAGAGCGTCCAGTAGTGAGGGGACCCATTAGCTGATTTGGGTGACCCAAGGAAGGCAAACTGCTTAAGTACAATACAGTAAAGTCGGTGCGAGCGAAGCATAAAACACTACAAATCACAATAGGACCCATATCACAGCCATAAATAGACCAATCTGACCATGGGGATAACAAAAAAAAGGGGATAGGGACCATCATATAAGGCCAGGAATAGCAACCCAGCTGAACACCCTAGTATGCCAGCAATTTTTGGAAGGGATTAGCACATTAGGACAGGAGACCCACAAATGGAAAAACAGGCATGCCCAGAACCATCAACAGGATTTAAACAAAAGAGCAAATAGGTACAAGAGAGCTGTGAGGCCCATGCGGTAGGAGAACAGGATCTTAAAAACATAATCTATGTCCCCTGGAGGATAGAATGTGCATAAGAGACACGGGCATCCAAGACAACTAGATCAAGAGACAAACAGTGTACATGAGGCTGTTTCAGTCTAGCGGGCATCCAGAAGACTAAATTGGTGCGTTAGACTAGGCAATCTGACAAGCTAGGTGGTGGGCAGCAGTACCCTCAACATAGGAGGATCCAGCTAAAGCCAACTCACAACTTACTAGACCAGGTCCTTGGTGACTTTAAGGCATGCCCCCTCCAGGGGAAGGATAGGAGACGAAAGTCAGGTGGATCAATTTTTCAAAGAGCCCGTGGTGTGCCTGCGCATCTTGCAGCTGGATGCATGGGATTGGGCTCTACGAGTCCTCTGTGGTCTCGGGGAGGATTGAGCAGGCATTTCAGGGTGGAGAAGAGAGTCCAACCAATTGGGCACCATGACGGCCTGCTTGTCAAGAAACTCAAAGAGCGTTGGTAATTGGTCTGGAGAGTGTAAATAAAAGGCTGCACCTTGTTTCTGGATAATAAGGTGAAACGGGCGACCCCACTTATAGGTTGCCCCAACATGCCAGATAACTTTAAGTAACGGACGCAACAGGCCCTGCATAATACGCGTCTGTCGAGATATGTCAGGGTATACTCAGGCCACCGCTCCATTAAAGTCAGTTGGCCCTTTAGACCAGGCTTGACACATGGTCTCCTCATAATAATAATAATATAAAAGTGCAGCATGCATAGGACATCTCTGGAAGGAGGGGTAGAGGCCAAGACCAAAGGAGCTGAGAGGTGGGGGATCTGCAAACAGTGAACCTGGTCCAGCTCCAGGTCCACAGTTTATGGCTTACACAGGAGCTAACTGAGAATGGCAACCACTGTGGAATGGAGATCCAAACCCATAGTTGCCTCTGGGATGCCTTGCAGTCTTTGGTTGTTCCTTCTCTTCCTGTTCTTCCCATCTTACATTTTTAGCTGAATGGTGATAAGATGGCAGCGGTACACAGTCTGGGATGCTTCCAGGGCCACAAGCTGTGCATCAGTGGCAGGGGCAGAGGATTCAAAGGAAGTTATCTGTTCTTCCGCCGCGTAATCCTGCAGTTGGATATCATGCAGAGACCATTAACTATAGAGGTGGCCATAGCATGAATTCCCTGTTTTGTGGGTAGGTCAGCAAGCAGGTCCCAGAGGTCATTGTCCTTGTGGGTACCTGAGGCCTGGGAGATAATAAAACCCATGGGGGACTCAACCCAGGGAGGTTGGGATAGGAGAGTCCAGATGAGAGGTGGGTAATGCAGAATACCTGGGAGGAAGCAACTGTGAAGTTGAAGTCTTCTTAGGACCGACTTGCGGTGGTGCCAACTTGGAAGAGGCATCGGGAGCCGGAGAAGAAGCAGTTTGCTGGTGCAGGAAATAGTGAGTCATTTCTGGACTCTTCGGCTCCCCATTGGTGGGCGGTGGTCTGCGTTCCCCAGGCATAGATTTCAGCTGGCTTTATGGTCTACAGTGGGTGTTCTAAGAACCGGTCTGCACAGAGCTCTCTCATAAGTGTGCTTACACCACCATGCCCCTTAGAATACTTCAGTTTTACACAAATATCTTTGGATCTTAGGAGAAAAATTTCACCAGATGGAAGTATTCTTTGGAGAACATTTTTTCAAGACAGAGATATTTTTTGGAGAATATTTATGCCAGACAGAAGTATTCTCTGGAGAAAATTTTCACCAGACAAAAGCATTATTGTATGTTTGATTACAAAACCCTGCATTAACAAAAACACAGAAAACAAATATGTTCTCCAGCCATATTAGTAGGCCAAACAATGTTCTCCAGCCATATTAGTAGGCCAAACAACCATTGTTAGACCAGAAATATGCAGATACACTGTATTTACAGGTCTTGAGGTATATGCAAAAGGAAATTAGGTTTCCCATCCCACTTTGATCCACACCCCTAAACAGCTCATCATCCTAAAGCAGTAGTAAGTCCTATAAAAAAAATAATTTAGTCCCTCTGCAATGGAATCATACTAGCACATTATGGAAGACTTAACTGTAAAACAAAACCCTCCAGCAGTGTGCTGTGACCACTGACAGGGCTTCCATCTTCACCTGGTCTTCCTACCAGGTTTGCGGGCTCCAGCAGTTTAAAAAACAGCCAAGCTGCGATGACATCAATCCCATGCATGCATGTGGCAGTCATGGCCGCGGCACAGCTCTCTCAATGGATGGCATTGAAAGTAGAGGGTGCATGTGCCAGTGACCTCACAGGCTGCTAGTCATTGGAATAGCTCCTAAACAGTGCACATTTAGGAGATATTAATTTTACCTACAGGTAAGCTTTATTATAAACTTACCTGTAGGTAAAAGTGGCACAATGGACTACTACCACCTTAATGATCAGGAGATGTGTAGGCTCAACAACATCTTTCACATAAATATGAAAATACAGCGCATTAAAACAAATATTCCTTAAAAAATTGCAGGAGCTGAAAACACCAATGAATGAGAACCAGCGCTTATAGACCAATGTCCCTCTTAGGTTAGTCCAAAGAATGTTCCAGCAGGATGTTGTTCTATAACCTTTATATCTTTAGGTACATACCTTGTCATTCTGTTGCTCGTAAATATTCTTAGAAATTAGTAAAGGTACATTTTAAGCTCCTTCTACTGTGGTCTCTCACTAAAACACATTTATTTATTCAGTTATGGCATTTCTATTTTAGTTTAGCTCCCAGTCATTATTACAACATAGTATGTAAAGCTGTTGTAGTCTTGCAGGCACACCAGGCACACCAGGCAAGCATTTCTCAGATATCAAATTTGCTTTAATAAATCTGTTTATTTAGCTAATTAGATTAAACAATTTCCTAACTACTAATTGTCATTGTTTTTAAAACCTTGTCTTATGTTCTACCCTATGGCAACTAGCTAAATGTCAAAGTAATCTATTGAAAAGATCATGAGTATTTATCAGGAAAAATCATATCATAATGCAGTGTTAAATATTAAGGTAGTAAGGAAAAAAAATAATCTAGCCAAAATTATAGGGATCCAGGTTTTTACATATAAACTTTATTCAAAATTGTAAAGTATATCGAAAAGGCAACACTATTATATTAAGAGGATAAAACAGTATTCTTAGTATATTGTATAAAAGACGATAAAAAGAAGAAAAAAAAAACAATGGAGTGCTTTTTTCTGCAACCATGTTTACTCCAAATTAACCATGAAACAGAAATGAGCATCTTTACACATGCTTATTGTTCAAAGACAGTGATGCTAGGATCTCTCATTATTCCAAACATGAAGCACTTTGCAAATAAACCTACTTCTTTCTTTGCACATCCCCCATTATAAAGAATAATAAAAGGACATTTGAACTCAAATCGTCCTGCTGTGTAAAAGATTGAAGTATTTGCTTCTTCCTCTTCATTTTCTGAAATATGTTTAATAATAGTAATTACATTTATAATGAAATTTTGTGCCTGCCTAACAGTGTTTTGATTTCTTTGTATTAGCAGTTGGTGCTATAATTGTAATTCACTTATATTAAGAACTGCACACAGTACTTATTGGTGGACTTGGCTCATTTAGAGACTTCGTATGAATCCCTTTTGGACTTATTTTAAGTTAAGTAAGTAATCCATATTTAGAATTTTGCAACCATTTCTCTATAGCTACGTTCTAATGTTAATCACTATTGCCATTCCAAAGCCATTGCAAAGACTATTATGTAGGTTGGTGTGTGGAATTCCATTAATGAATCTTATCAAGACTTTGCAAAGTAGAACTGCTGCCAAGCAATTAAATATGCAGTTCAAATAAAGATATGTGAATATCCCACATTTGAACAAGTAGCAAAAGAATGTCTGTTTAGCCATTTATGAGATTCACATAGCCCTGCCATACTGAATATCCAGGAAGTTGACAGTAAATGTACTATTACAAATCTGTAGCTTTCATTGTCATATATCTGCTCTCTAAAATGCTCCCTCCACTTGTACATTTCCTACACCTCTCCTTCTTCGGTTTCCAGTGCCTGAAAATATGTTAAATCAGCCAGGGTTACATAAAACCATTGAATGTATCTAGAAGTGTTTAAATGTTCCTTATGCAAAACAAGATTTCTATCTCTTCAAATCTCAAAAATAACATCAGAACTGAAAGTTGAAATGTGGTATATTTTTCTGCCAATTTCTAGGCCAATTTGCAAGCTTTTGGTAAAAGAGGGTTTGGCCAGCTAGGCACTGCCATTGGGAAATCTACCAATGCAAAAAAAGGCAGGGAGCTGAACTTTTTAATAAGGCCACATTCCCACATTATTAATCATAAAAATAAAAGAAGAGAAGACTCAGATTTGTAAGGCATCACACAAGTATAATAAAACATTTATTTTTTTATATTATATATGTTAATTAAAGGTGCTGTATGGGGAACCAGCACCACGAGTAGTCTTAATATATAAACAAGTCTATAGATGTACTGAATAATGTCTGGAAAGTGATATAAAGTTTAATGTTTGTAAAATATATATATATATATATTTTTATATAACACTCGCCTGGTGCCCTAAAAGTCAAGGTCTTCTCTTCTTTTCTTTCTGTGAATCCTAATTATTGGGAGATGTGGTCCTAGATCCACCACTATATACAGTATACTTTACACTTTTCTTCTTCATCACATTCCTGGCCCCGGGAAGGGGACTTAAAGTGGTTCTAAAAGCTAAAGGTATTTTATCTTCATGTATTCTTTGCATGAATGTACAAAATCTTCAGTGTGCAGCTCACCCCTCAGCCCCCCCCCCCCTTATACTCACCCAAGCCTAAACCCCGATACAGTGTTGTGCACAAGAGTAGAAGCTCTCCCTGGTCTCTCCCTCCTCATTGGCTGGGAAACAGCAATGGGAGTCATTGGCTTCCACTGCTGTCAATCACAGCCAATGAGAAAGGAACGGGGGTCAGGACAGAGCCACGCTCTGTGTGTATCTCATAGACACACAGAGGTATCTCAGGAGCGAACATGCACGAGTGCCCCAGAGTAAGCAGCTTGCTAAAGGGGAACTCAGCAGGGGGGCAATAGCGCAGGTGGGTGCCCTGAAAAAAGGAGGAATAGGGCTTCTGTGTGCAACACCATTGCACAGAGCAGGAAAGTATGACATGTTTTTTATTAAACTAAAAAAAATCTGAACCTCTTCAAATGCTTTAACAGAATCTGAAAACCCTCTTCCTATTTGAATGACAAAGGGGTATATAGCTTTTGTTATTCATTCAGAAAAAAAGAAAATAACATATAAAAAAAAACACATATCTTCAAGCTCTGGCTGGCTGCTGAATGTCAACAAACTGATCAGGGATGCTAATAGGCATCATTAACCAAATATGGTTATAACCTTATTTGAGCAATGATACCACACAGAAATATCTTCTGCCTCATTTACATTTTAAAACAAGTCGGTGGGTGGCCAGAAGCGGTAATTTAATGTTGGTAGTAATATTGCCACTTAATAAATAACTTCTGTCTGCAGCAGGTGGAGGTTTGGGTAGGTGGTTGAATTGATCAAGTGTAGTCATGTAGTTTGCAAATTTACCAACAACAGACAGCTTAAGTTTGGGTAGAGCACATGGTTTTCCCTAAACAGAAGTTTATCCCTAGCCACAATTGAAACCAATAATGAGTAGACATGTGCATTCATTTTCGTCCGAATGCATTATTTTTGTTTCGTTACGACAACAGTTCGATATAGATAGAAGATTCGACATGACAGTGACAATAGCGATCTGTGTCTATCGAATCTGCAGTTGAATGTACCTAACCTAACTTTATTAGTCCGAGATTATTCAACATATTATTCGAGAGAAAAGATTCAACATAGAGAGAAAAGATTTGACATTATAGAGAAATGAAGATTTGACGAAGCAGCTAATTGACAGATTTGACCTAAAATATTTCGGATTTTCAGACGAATGCATTTTTTAACGTAAACAAAATAAATAAAAACAAATTTTGGAAGTAACTAAATAATTTTATTTTTCGGACAAAAACAAAATTCCGAAGCAAAATATTTCAGTGTGCACATGTCTAATAATGAGGCCACCAGTGTAATGGGTTACATCTCCACTGACCATGTTTACACTGACACCAATCTAAGGGATCACTTTTCAACTGACAACCAATGCAGCATTTCATTTTCTGCATTTTTTCTGGCCATTATTGTTATTTGATTAATTTCATTATAATTACCAAAAATAATGTCAAAATGAGAAGCCCTTTGTGGTAAATACACTAAGTACTCACAAGCAGGGATGAGCTGAACACCCCCCTGTTCGGTTCGCACCAGAACCTGCGAACAGACAGAATGTTCGCGTGAACTTTAGAACCCTATTAAATACAATGGACTCGAACGTTCGAAATCTAAAGTGCTAATTATAAAGGCTTATATGCAAGTTATTGCCCTAAAAAGTGTTTGGGGACCCGGTCCTGCCCCAGGGGACATGTATCAATGCAATTTTTTTTTTTAAATTACGTTTTTACGGGAGCAGTGATTTTAATAATGCTTAAAATGAAAAAATAAAAGTGAAATTTTCCTTTAAATTTCATACCTGGGGGGTGTGTATAATATGCATGTAAAGTCGCGCATGTTTCCCGTGCTTAGAACTGTCCCTGCACAAAATTAAATTTTTGAAGGAAAAAAGTCATTTAAAACTCACTCGCGGCTATTAATGAATTATCAGCTCCCGGCAATACATAGAAAAGTCATTGATAAAAAAAAATAAAAAAAAAGCGTGCGGGTCTGGTCTGGAATAGATATTAAGGAGAACCCCGCAGCAAATTAAAAAAAAATGTGTGTGGTTCCCCCCAAATATCCATACCAGGCCCTTCAGATCTGGCATGGATTTTAAGGGGAACTCCACCCCAAATTTAAAAAAATGGCGTGGAGGCCCCCCAAAAATCCATACCAGACCCTTATCCGAGCACGCAACCTGGCAGGCCGCAGGAAAAGAGGGGGGACGAGAGAGCGCCCCCCCTCCTGAACTGTACCAGGCAACATGCCCTCAACATGGGGAGGATGTCTCCATGTTGATGGGGACAAGGGCCTCATCCCCACAACCCTTGCCCGGTGGTTGTGGGGGTCTGCGGGCAGGGGGCTTATCGGAATCTGGAAGACCCCTTTAACAAAGGGGACCCCCAGATCCCGGCCCCCCATGTGAATTGGTAAGGGGTTCATTGTACCCCTACCATTTCACAAAGAAAGTGTAAAAAAATGTAAAAAAACACACACCGACACCTTGGAAAAGTCCTTTATTAAAAACAAAAAAACATTCCAGTGATGAAATCCAGTGTCCTGCGGCGATCCGATGTCCAGCACTGTCCGTCATTGGCTGAGCCTGAGCGGACCTGATGGGGAACTTCCTCCGCAGTCTATAATGATGAACATGAGAAGGGGCGGGTCTATTCATGAATTACACAGTGAAGGAGATTCCCCATCAGGTCCGCCTCCTCGGTATGTCAGACCCCGCCTACGTCATTGGCCTGAGCGGACCTAATGGGGAACTTCCTTCACTGTGTAAATTAAATAGCTGGAAGAAGATAGCGGTGGCCCGGCAGAAGGAAGAAAGAACCGGAGAGCGCGGCGACGACACCGGAGACCCCCGAAGTCGGAAGAAGACCCCGGAGCTGTGCAATAAATTACTTTAAAAAGCTGTGTTGTGTTTTTTTATTGCCATTTTTTCCACCAGGTGAATGGGTAGGGGTACGATGTACCCCATACTCATTCACATAGGGTGGTGGGCCAGCATCTGGGGGGCCCCTTATTAAAGGGGGCTCCCGGATTCCGATCAGCCCCCGCCCGCAGACCCCGACAACCAACGGCCAGGGTTGTCGGGAAGAGGCCCTGTCCTCATCAACATGGGAACAGGGTGCTTTGGGGTGGGGGGGCCGCAGGTCGCCCCCCTGCCCCAGAGCACCAAACCCCCCATGTTGAGGGCATGCGGCCTGGTATGGTTCAGGAGGGAGGGGGCCGCTCTCTTGTCCCCCCCGTTTCCCCTGAGGGCTGCCAGGTTGCATGCTTGGATAAGGGTCTGGTTTGGATCTTGACGGGGAACCCCACGCCGATTTTTTGGCTAAGGGGAGTCCCCTTCAAATCCATACCAGACCCAAGGGCCTGGTATGCTCCTGGAGGGGGAACCAATGGCGTTTTTTTCTTTAAAAATTGGCGTGGAGTTCCCGCTCAGGATTCATACCAAACACAGTGCCTGGTATTGGCGGGAATCCACGTCGGATCTCCATCTACCGGCAATGCGTGTCGCGCATCGTGAAAGGAACATTTTTCCTTTCCCGATGACGAGACAGCTCGGCGCTGGCTCTCGCAACGGAGCTCGTAGGGTGTCAATCTCGCCGCTAGAAGCGGCGAGATTGACACAATATCGGCGGCACCTACTGTAGGTGCCTCGGCTTATATTCGGGTCGGCTTATACTCGAGTATATAAAGTATTTATTGGTTGCAACATCTAGTATTCAGATGTCTGGTGGGTGCAGCTTTGAACACTAAGCGCAGGAGAAAATATTTTTATTTATTAATGTAGCTGATAACTGATCAGTAAAAGGTATATTTGCACTTATTAAACAACAAAAATATTTGTATTTATTAATGTAGCTGATAACTGATCAGTAAAAGGTATATTTGCACTTATTAAACAAAAAAAAACACTTACAATGGTGTGTTTAACAGACCAAAAGGGGGCAAATAAGACTGGTTGTACTTGTACTTACTGTAAGGATTTGCTTACCCTTTATAAGGAAAGCCATCAATAGCGTATGGTAGTCACAAGACCTCTTTCTATCAGAGTGACTGATTTCTTCTTACGCCATAGAATTCTTTATTATGGCTTTTTTGTCTATTTAACACAATATAGACAATATTATGTTATCTGAGCAGTTAAAGAATCTGCTGGTAAAGTGTGATCTATGTTTGCATTTAGTAGCAAGCTATGAATAAGAGAAACTTATTTGAGGCTTGAAAAAGAAAATGAGTTAAGAGTTAAGAAGGGAGCATTGTGAGAAACATCTGAGATTCTTGTGTAATTCTGAAACATCTGCTCTAAAAAACAAATAAATAAATCAACATTGTTTCACACCTTGGTTTCTAATGGCATGTATGCTAATGCAAATTCAGAGCTGATTAATAAAATATTCCCTAAATACTTAATCTGTCACTGCATTCACTCAGTGGTATCTTATGCTTTCATGTTTTACATACATATTTAATGTGCCTTTGCATAAATGTACATCTTTTGACAGAGTGAATTTAATGATGATGTCACCTGTTGGATTTAAACTATATGATCACAAGGACAGCATTGTTACTTTTAAAGTTGTTTTAAAACACATGCTATTTATATGCAGCCTTAAAAGAAAAGGTACACATGACTTCTGTAAAAGTGAAAGAGTGCAACAATCATTGTAACTGACCAACAAAAAGGTATTTATGCTTATTAGTAGATACAGTATACATTAGATTTTCATTAGACTCATGCATGGCTTTTCACAACCATATAGTTCTGAGTACCTTGTTTCCCCGAAAATAAGCCCGGGTCTTATATTAATTTTGGCAACCAAAAACACACTAGGGCTTATTTTCGGGGGATGTCTTATTTATTTAGGGTATGTACAATGATCTTAAAGTGGTTGTAACCCTAAAAAAAAATAAAAAAAAATTTTCATTTAAAGCATGATAGATTGCATAGTGCTTCTGCTGTGTCATTTATCCATCTCCTGTGTCCCCTGTCTTCTCCCCCTCCCCCTCCCCGTCATGTCAGGAGTCAGTATTTTGACATAAAAAGCATCTTAAAATTCATCCTTATGCAGTAGAATTATGTAATTAGTTTTGTAGGAATTGTGCCGGTGTGGGGTGCAGTGTGTCTCCATTTGTGATTGTTTTGTGGGAAATACCGGAACCTTTGTTGCAGCTCCCCTGGGTGTCGCATGGTCTGCCTGGGCTCTTCTTCTCTGCTCCGGGATCCCTGCTGGCGTCGGCCCGCTCCGTGCACTAGGGAAGGGGTCCGTGGGCATTGGACGGGAGGAGAGCGGGGGAGCTGGTGTCCCGCTGGCGTCGGCTCGCTCCGTGCACTAGGAAGGGGGAGCCGTGGGCATCGGGCGGGAGGAGAGCGGAAGGGGGAGCCGCTGTCCCGCTAGCGTCAGCCCGCTCAGTGCGCTGGGTCGGGGGGGGGGGCACGGACTTCAGCCAGGAGGAGAGGAGAAGACCTTTGGTGAGTCTGTAAACAGGGTGTTTTGCGCGGTGCAGTTACAAATGGAGACACACACACACCTTATGGCGGTGTAATCATTCTGCAAAGTGGAATAAAAAAAATTTTAACAAATTTTACTAGGTCTTATTTTCGGGGTAGGGCTTATATTGCAGCCCTCCCCGAGAATCATGCTAGGTCTTATTATCGGGGTAGGTCTTATTTTCAGGGAAACACAGTAGCAATGAGCAAGTGTAGCACTACCAGCGAAGGAGCCGCTTGGTAATTTGGGTTCTCTGTTCTGCGCCTCAACGTGAGGAAAAACCTTAGCCCTTTCTGACACACCTAGTTGTATGAAAGTCACTGCAAGCACTTACACAAGCAAGAATAAAGATACCTTTCACTTGGCTGTGAATTAGTGCCATGAAATAAACACAAGACCGTTTGGTGATAAATTAACTCAATATATTTGCACAGGTTACAATGAATGGGAGTTTTAGCACAAATGAGCATGCAATAGGCAGATACAGACACAGTCTGCTATACAATGTATTTGCTATGCCATAATAACTTAGAATAGAGTTCTGTACCACTAGGTTGGAATCAACACATACATTAGCAAAGTCAGCAATAAACAATGCATATAAACATTATTTGCAATGTAAACAATATTACTTCTTTCCCAGTTGATGCCTGTTATGGAGAAACGCGTCGGATGGAGCCACATCATCACGTACAGACTGGCAGGTGAGGTCCATGGCCATGCTTGCATTTGTATCAAAAATGGATAAGTGTAAGTGCAACGTTTTATCTCCAATAAATGCATGGTTTTAACATATTGGATTATGAAGTGTCCCCCTCTTTCTACCCACATACGTGAGTGGCAGCGAGTCTGTATCCATTTTGCATAACATCGCTGTGGGGATCCAATGACTCTTCTTCTCCAGCTGGGCTGTGTGTATGATTTATATGGTGAGATAGATCTCCATAATTTGAGAGCCTAATCATCTGGTAAGCGGTGTGAATTTATGTGGGGATGGCAGTCCTTTGAGCACACTGCACGTTGTGTTTGTCTGATGTTGAACACTGTCAATTCACGGGGAAATTCACTCATATACAGGATCGTCTGTTCAAGTTTTACTTATTTGAACTGTTACTATTAATTTACTATCTGTTAACAGTGATATAATATTTTTTACATTGTGACATGGATGGATGGAAGATTCATGTAGTATCTGATTATCTACTGGAGATGTATTTCTATTTTTATTTTTATGAATTATTTCATGAATTGTCACTATCATATATATTATTATTTGTGTTGACATGTATAGAGTAGCACACTGGTATGTTTCTTTTTTTGAATAATGCTATAACTAGTGTAGAGTGCACTCTAGAAGAATGGCTAGAATATGGTGCAATGTCTCCTGAGAGGTACCTTTTAGCATAAGCAATAGCTAAAGGTCTCTATGTAGCAGCTGTAAAGGTACAGTTTTTAGTCCTAACTCTTCAGCTGGATAGTGTTGAGGGCCAGTTGTATCATTTTTACACATGAGAATAGTACCAGTGCAGCAATAGGGCTACTCGATGGCTGTGTGGTCAGTTCCTAAAGGGCTCAGTCTCTCTAGCAGCAGATAGTAAGTCCCCACAGCAGCTGCTCACTAATCTCATTGCAGCTCACTTTCTGGTCACACACAGTGATTAGTCCTCTCTCTGCTTAGGACTCCAGATCCAGCTCAGGCCACAATGGTGGTGCACTCTGGACAGTGATGTGCACTGTTCAGGCTCCCTCATGGCAAGAGGAAGCTGTGTCCTGTTCAGCTTGGGAAAATGCTTTTTACACTCTTCCTGGCAATCTTCTTCTGGGAAATACAGTTCAAAAAGGTTTTGATAACAGTAGAGTCTCTCTTCTCTGGACTACAGTTCACACAATGCTGTGCTGTCTGTCTCAGTCAGTTGAACTCTTCCTGCTCAGGAGCTCCCTCCTCTTTTAACCTCCCTGGCGGTATTCCCGAGTCTGGCTCGGGGTGAGATTTCAGTACCATTAGCATTAACCCCGAGCCAGACTCGGGCTGCATCGCAGGATACAGGGAAAGTTACTTACCTTGTTCCCTGAATCCTGCGATGTCTCCCCGCTGTGTGTGCGAGCTGTCTCCTCACTCGATTCACACAGTGCCAGAGTGCCGCCGAGCTCCGTTCCCTGCGACGTAAAAACACAATACACATACAGTACACTGTAATCTTACAGATTACAGTACTGTATAAAATAATTACACAACCCTTTGTCCCTAGTGGTCTGTCCAGTGCCCAGTTTTTTCTGCCTGGAATTTTGAGATTGTCCATAGCAACCAAAAAGTGTCCCTTTATGTCAAAAGTGGTTTTAGACAAGCTAGAAAACAGCGATAATAAATTAGAATCACTTGCAGAATTGAGCGATAGAGATTTGTGGGGAAATTCGTCATCAAACACTAAATCTAATGACAGCGACAATTCTGCAACTGAACACATTTCAGTGTTTTTGATTTGATTACATTATTGAATAATTGTTATTATTATTATATTATTATTTGTTATAGTTATTTATAGTTATTTATTATATTATAATTTATGATTTTGTGTTTCAAACTTATCATACCCTGGGAGGTCTACTAGACTATTGTTTGGACAGATTTAAGTGAGTTATTCCTAAGAATTGCAGGCCTACAATATAAAACGCCAAATTTCCATGCAAAATAATTGCACCGCTTTCAGCACCTAAAATCTGAAAGAATCATACCGCCAGGGAGGTTAATATATCTGTTAGCCAGTTCAGCACAGCAGGGCAGCAGCTATGGAGCGCTTCAGCCAGTGTTTCGATCACTCTCCATTCTTAGCAGCTTGGCTACACAAAATATGTCGATGGTGGAGGAAAGCAACCACTTAGATGAACACTTCCTACTGCTTACCAACACCAGTCTATTCCTTCCTACAATGACCAATGATCCCAGTTCTTATTCTTTGCTCTTAAGACATCCATCAATGACAAATATCAAGAATCTAATTAGAAACTCACAACTATTTGATAGAGGACCCCATCCGTGCTTTCCAAAACATTTTCCCAAGTATCAACCAATTTGTAAAAAAAAAATTAAAGCCATACTTGTGCAAAAAAATGCATGTGAACACACAGAAAAATGCACTTAGGGTGTGTCTATTAGTCCCCTTGCAAAAAAGGAAAGACCCCCCTCCCCCTGGGGCATCAGGCTTCTGGTGGGGTAAGGCACACTAAAGGCCATAATTCCTGGCAGGCTCCTCTCCTCATTGTTAGCCTAAGCCAACCAATGAGTACAAGGTGAGGGGCTTTAAGGGAGCCCCCCAAGTCAGGGAAGGAAGAAATCTAATTGCCCTACATCCACCCTATTAGATGTGAAAATAATATGTGGGGTGGTGGCGCTACCCAAAAGTAATCTACAAAAAATTGTGTAATATAGGGGGTAATGCCCTGCCCTCTATAAATCACAATGAGTGAACAAAAATACACAAAAATACACAAGTGACCACACAGTAAGGATCTGGTCCTCCTAGTGGCTGCTCACTCGCCTGTTCAAATCCTCCTCTCCAGCTCAGTATGGACAAGATAGGTGCTAGAAGGTCCTGCTCGGGTTCAGCAGAGCCGCCACTCTCCTCACCGACAACATTTGCCGGAGCGCCGCATTGTTCAAGTCATTGCTGGCTATTATTTATCGTCTTTTTCATGTATGGATGTATGGACATTTATTTTAGGGAATGTTCAACATGAGCTCTCAATAGGTTGCTATATTATAATATATATTATCATTTATGATTGGACTGGTTTTTAGTTTGTGTATTTTTGATTCAATCATACAGTATATATGTGTCATTGCATGTAGTTGTCTTATCCTCTTGGTATCAATCAGATCTGTCATTCCATATGAGGTGGCTTATCATCACATTATATATTAGATAGTTATAATTTTGATCACCATAGCACCTTCTGAGTGTCCACACTTTTGTTAGGATTTATCCTTACTGTGTGGTCACTTGTGTATTTTTGTTCACTCATTGTGATTTATATAGGGCAGGGCATTACCCCCTATATTACACCATTTTTTGTAGATTACTTTTAGGTAGCGCCACCACCCCACATATTATTTTCACATTTTGTCCTCCCTTGGGAGTATTTAGGGGGGCTGCAACCTCTTGATTTATTACCTAAGCGCAGACTTCATACATTTTCTTATCCTCCCTATTAGATTTCAAGGTAGGCCTTTCACTCATTCAAAGAGAAAAAGGAAAACAGATATATAAGTGCAGGGTAACACATGTGGTAAGAAAAAAATAAATAAACATATATAAGCCAAATAAAAAAAGTGCCAGTGCAAGTGCATTGGCTAGGACTTTCATCCTGGCAAACAAAAATTGCCACGGTCTTAGCCAAAAGACCTAGCCCATGAGGCGTGGTGCAGAAAATAGTTTAGGTGGTATAGCCTAGTGCAGTTTCATACAGTAGGGTTCCAAACCCATAGTGCTATTCTAGCACCCCCATGGCACCACTCCAGGGAGTAACTTGACACCATGTGGCTCTCTGCCTTCTCAGCCCCTGACCAGACAAAGTAGCACAGTCAAATTAGGAGGCACTGTGCCCCTCAGGATCCTCCACTAGGTAGTTACTCCCATTTTACACCTCCCTTGTGGGCACCCAATTTTCAGTTCTTCACAGAAAGATCCCTCAGGACCCCATCATACCAGTAGGGGTATTATACAGCCAGTCATCCCAGTCATAGTGCCAGAATGGCCATGAAGCACCCTTACTGGACACTGATAACAAAAAATATTACACTTAGTCTTAGCCAAAAGGAGAGCCCTCGTCCCCATTATTTAGAATTGCCCCTTTTGACCCTTTTCTGGTGTAAAATCACCAACATCATTTACCACCTCATGGATATGTTAACCCTCTCTAACAAACCAGAAGTGTGTTTAGTACTTACTTTACCTTATTCCTCTGTCCAGGAACAAAATAAAAAATCACCCATAATACACTTGCTCAACTTAGCAAAGTCATGCATTCCAAGCATCTGGAAACAAACTGGCACCCCATCCCTGATTTAGGGGCTCTTAAGAGTATATGATATTATGTAACCTAACAGCCTCAATAAAAGGAAAATTGGAGAACTTCACCTGAACATGATTCTACTGGGTTCAGTTCACCCAGACTACAGAATTCGTATATGTTGTACAGTATATATGATATCTGTTTAGCTAAACATGGATCTTCTGTAAACCTGTCAATAATACACATGGTTCTGAGTTAGTTTTAACATACTTTTAGAAATATAAATCTCTTAATATGTATGGCAGTGCCAATTTTTATGGTCACAGCTCTCAGAGAATTTAACCTGGTGGTTTCAGTTTAGAACACAAGCAGGGCCTGTTCAGACTGTGAGTCAAAACTGAGGATCTAATAATCTGTGGTACCAAAAAAAGCAAAGCATATTTTATTAAATAATACCAAGGTCTGTTCTGCTCATCATATACTTACATAAACGTCAGTTCACTTGTGTCACTTACATATACTAGTCACAAATTAGTACCTATATATAGACTCTGTCAGACCTTGTACCTTCTCTATATTATTAAAGCTTTGAAAAAAAAGGCATCATACCCATAATTAGCCTCCCTAGTGATTTATTGTTGATTTAGCAGAGGCAAACTTTAATATCACGGCCATAGAGTCTTCCTAATTTGAATGCCTGTGTCTCTCAGATACTCTTCTCCTGAGAGCTTATGCCGCGTACACACGACCGTTTTTCCCGTTGAGAAAAATGACATTTTTTCCTTTGGACGAGAAAAACGATCGTCTGTGGGCTTTTTGTTGTTTTTCTTGACAGGAAAAACTGCATTAATCACGACGAGAAAAATTAGAACATGCTCTAATTTTTCTCGTCGTGATTCCCGTCGTTTTTTTCCGTGGCAGTTTTCCAAAAAACAGATAAAAACAAGTTAAAAGTTAAAGTTTTAACCCCTCATTCACAGCATTACCATGTCTTTTAAAATTACATTCTTTAATGTCAAGGGGCTGAACCACCCTGGAAAATGGTACTCATTGTGGTCAGAAGCTTCCAAGCTTCAGAGCGACATCCTATGTCTCCAGGAGACCTACTGTAAACATAAAGCACAGTCAATGACTCACAAAAGGTTTCCACATACTGTAAATTTTTTGTGAATGCCCCCACGAAAACGAAAGGAGTTCTCATTACAATTAAAGACACAATCTTTTTTAAGCCAACTGACGTTAAAATAGATGAACACGGGGGGTGTGGCTTGCTGCCGACGGTGATGGATGGCTGACTCTAGAGCTTCAGAGCACAGCGGGACTTTAAAAGCTACTAGTGGGTTCCCACGGCACCCCAAACTCACCAAACAGTGGCAATCCACCTCCTGGCAACATCACCGACATGACCCCAAAAAGAAAAGAAGAATTCAAGCCCAGAAAGCTAACTGCATTATTCTCTCAGCTACAGCAGTGGTGGAGCCAAAATAGTGCCAGCTTTCTCTCTCAGCTGGCCATGAGGTCTCCTCCACAGGACAGCAGAAAAGGCAGCAACAACCGCCCATTACATTACACTGCCTCACGGCCTTCAAGTCCACTATTGAGTAGCCCAGAGAAAAACAGATTCTATATGAGTGACCACTCACAGCAACACTCAGAGGTTAGCGCTACTTATGACTCCCAAGATGACACCAGAGAGTTACCTGACTCCATTACCTCTTTCCTCACTAGCAATCAACCAATGTTAGGTACTACACTGAAGGATATGCTCATCTCTCTAAGGAGCACCCTGCATTCTGACATGCTTACATGCATGTAGAAATTTAACACTAAGCTTACAGCAGTGGAGGGCAGAGTAACACATGTAGAGACCAAGATGGAGGAATATGCAAACACCATTAATGATGTGGTGCACATGAAAACAACCACCAGTGGTTCAAAGCAAAGCTCGCCGACTTGGAAGACAGATCCAGGCAAAGCAACATTAAAGCAGGAACTTCAGTAATTTTTTAATCTTTCCATCTATTAAATCTTCTGCCCTTGGTGTTTTAACTTTGGATAGTAAAACATTTTTTTCTGCCAGTAAATACCTTATACAGCCCACTTCCTGTTTCTTGTCTGGTAAAAAGCCTAGGCTTATGACATCAAGCACAGCTCTCTCTCTCACTCTCGTGAGAGTTTGCCAGGAAGGGTGGGGGTGAGTCATAAGAGGGCCAATGAGAGCTTCAGAGCTGGAGGTGTGCCTCTGTGTGTCTGTGTAAATCCCGGAAGTGAACAGGCAGTAGCTTCGGCTGCCGACAGTTAAAATGGTTGCAGTCAGACTCAGTGGAGGGATATTTCTGCAGCATATTTGGCAAGTACAGAATCACAGTATATATAAAATAATATGCAAAGTGGTTGGAGGGAAGCTTTAGAATGGCAAATATGTTTTTATTACAAATTATGTGAGCAGACTGCAGTTCCTCTTTAACCACTTCCATACCGCAGGCCGTCAGATGACGTCCTGGGCTTTCAGTGGTGATATCTGAATGATGCCTGCAGCTGCATTCAGATATAATTTTTTCAGCCGGTGATTCCTTTCACGTAAGAACAATCATAGTGGCTGTTCAGCTGCTTGATCATTCTTACAGGTGGCGGGAGGGGAAGGCCCCCCATCCCGCCACCCTTTGGTGCTTCTACCAGCTCACCCCGTGCGATCAACATGCTGGAGAAGGAATCCGCCTGCACCGAAAGTAAGTCATAGAGAAAACCGAGGGGCAGATTACCCCCGGCAGTCTCTATGACTCTCAGAGGCCCAGGCGCGATGTTATTAATTGAATTAATTTAAATGAAATAAACATAAAAACTAATTTAAGCGTCCCACTCCCCGTGTGCTCAGAAGCAAACGCATATGAAGGTCGCGTCCGCATATGTAAACAACGTTCAAACCACCACGAACATTAGAGCGAGAGCAACAATTCTAGCCCAAGACCTTCTCTGTAACTCTAAACAGTTAACATGTAAAAAAATTAAAGCGTCGCCTATGAAGATTTTTAAGTACCAAAGTTTGGCACCATTCCACGAGTCTGACATGTTAGGTATCTATTTACTCAGCGTGAATAGCAAGGATGTATTCATGGACAGACGCACTCTTGAAAAATTATAGCCTTTATTAAAATAAGAACAGCACTAAAAGTCACAGCAAGCAAAAACTTCGGACAGCTGACGCGTTTCACACTCTATTTAGTGTTTAGAGTGACTAAACATTAGATAGAGTGTGAAACGCGTCAGTGGTCTGAGGTTTTTGCTTGCTGTGACTTTTAGTGCTGTTCTTATTTTAATAAAGGCTATAATTTTTCAAGAGTGCGGCTGTCCAGAAATACATCCTTGCTATTCCTGCTCTGCTGATTGCATTGTCTGCACCTGAGATCTCTGTGGGTGGATTACTTCCAAGGTTCCCATCTGGAGCGGCTATCTTCCTTTCTATTTACTCAGCGTAACGTCATCTGTCACATTATACAAAAAAATTGGGCTAACTTTTCCTGTTTGAGAAATTGCTGCGCAAATACCATGTGACTCTTAATACCATCACAAAAGCTCGGAAAAATAATGATATTCCATACCTCCCATACTGTCACATCCTTTGATAAAGTCTTTCGTCTACACTAATCTACCTCTAATCTTGGGATATTGTCCCCTCACACTCTCCAACATCTAGTCAAACCAGGGGAGGAACCAAAGATGGTCTTAGAGCGGCATCCACAGAACCGCAACCACAAAGATACCTCTTAAGTACTTGGCTAAGTTATCTTAGATTTCTTCTGACATTTTCCCTATGTCCTGCTGTCTCTTGTAAATGGAAATCTGTCTATATAGTTTTCATTACCCTCAATTTATGAGCAGTATTACACTACGCACAGGTCGCACAGATCACCCTTTTATTACTTGTCTATTTGACTGTTTGCTGTGTTATCGTTTTATCTTCTGTTTCTTTTTTCGGTGTACCATTTGATTCACAGTTGACCATCTGGAGCTGGCGACTGGTACCTCATGACTAAAACATTGCCATTATATCTCTGCATCTTCAAACTTATCTACTTGCTAAGCTCATCTGTTTTGATCATCTCTATCGGCTGTAAGTGCAGAATATCTCTGCATTCTCATTTACCTGCTTTTCATCAAAAATAAAAATAGAAATCACCTCCTTATCCATCAATGTCAGGGGCCTTAACCACCCCGCTAAAAGAGGAGCCCTGTGGATTTATTCTTCATAAATGTGACATACTCTGCATGCAGGAGACTCACTTTCACCTACATTGCCCCCCTAAGTGCATGCACAAAAGTTTCCCTAACATCTACATGTCCTGCATATCACTTAAAAATGGGGGGGTTATGATCGCCATTAAAGCGGAGGTCCGCTTTTTTTAAAAGTCAGCAGCTACAAATACTGCAGCTGCTGACTTTTAAAAATAAAGACACTTACCTGTCCAGGGCGTCTGCGATGTCGGCACCCAAAGCTGATCTCACCCTCGGCTCTCGGGTGGAGGCGCCGCCATCTTCGGTAAGGGAATCAGGAGGTTCCCTACTGCACATGCGTGACTCGTGCTGCACATTTCCACTGGTCCCTGCTGTCTTCTGGGACCTGTGTGTCTCCCAGAAGACAGCGGGGGGATGGAGAAGGTGCCGGAAGTGGCGTAGATACCCGCGGGTGGCTCGGGTATCTATGCCAGGAAGTGGGAGCAAAATGCCTGGATTAGACAAGTATCTGCTCCCCCCACCCCCCTGAAAGGTGCCAAATGTGACACCGGAGGGGGGGAGGAACCGAAAAAGCAGAAGTTCCATTTTTGGGTGTAACTCCGCTTTAAGGACACAGTAGCCTTTACACTTTACAAGGAGATAACAGATCCATCGGGTTGCTACATCATCTTTGTATGCCACATTAACTTGACTCGGATCACTTTGATCAATGCATATGTGCCTAAAAACCACTAAATAAGATTTCTGACTTCACTATCCTGGAATATTAAGAAGGCACAACAAGGTTCTCTACTGATCTGTGGAGATCTTAATGTTACAGCTAACCCTCAAATGGACTCGACCTTGACCACTTCCAGACATACCTCTTCACTCCCCAATTTTCTACTAGACCATGATCTATTAGATGTATGGTGCTGTCATCATGCCAGTGAAAAATACTTCACTTATTTCTCTACAAGACATTGTTCGTACTCCCACATTGACAATTTTTTGACTGACAAATGGCTTTTACAAAAAGCTACAAATTCCTCTATAAATACAATCACTTGGTTGGACCATGCCTATAATCTGCTAATTTTACATTAGTGAATATTACCCCTCTACTTCTTCATTTGTGTGGCAAACTAATTCTAAACTCATGCAGACCGTGCAAATGAGGAAAACTATTGAGGATCACCTATTGGAGTTTTTCAACTTAATGCAATGTCTGTAGATAACCTGTTTTCTCTGTGGAATGCCCATAAAGCATTTATTAGAGTTGTCTTTATTAAATTAGGGCCATGGGATAGGAGAGAGAGACAACAGCAGTTTGATACAATTGTTTTTCTGAAATTTCCTCTCTAGATTTCCAAAACAAACAACATCCCTCTTACTAGACTAGCGACAAATTCTCCACTCTGAGACAGAATCTTAGAGTGTCCCTTTTATATATATATATATATATACTAGACTGTATATATATATATATATATATATTAGGGATGAGCTTCGTGTTCGAGTCGAACATACGTTCGACTCGAACATCGGCTGTTCGATCGTTCGACGAAGATCGAACGATTTGGGCCGTTCGCGCCAAATTCGAGTGACGCGAACGGCCCACAATGCACTACGCCATCACAGTGTCATCCAGGCGCTGTGATTGGCCAAGCATGCACTGTGACCCCGCATGCTTGGCCAATCACAGCGCCGGCAGCGAGGAGAGCAATGATTGGCCACAGGCAGGATGCCTGTGGCCAATTATTGCTGAGGGTGTTTAGTACACGCCCCACACTATAAAAGGCCGCCAGCACGGCGGCCTAGTGTAGTGTGTTCCGGAGCAGGGAAAGACAAGCATAGGCAGGGACAGTGACATTTATTTCTTTCTTGCTTAACCTGGATTCCTTTAGTTTAGGGAAAGAGAAGGATAGGTAGGGAGAGTGTCAGTGTGTTTTACTGTGCGAGTCCTTGTTTCTAGGGACAAAGAAGGAAAGTGAGGGGATTTCTCCTTGTGCTATAGTGTGCTTTAAAAAAACATTTTTTCTAGGGACAGAAAACTGTAGGTAGGGAGAGTGTCAGTTTCTTTCACTGTGCCAGTCCTTGTTTCTAGGGACAAAGAAGGAAAGTGAGGGGATTTCTCCTTGTGCTATAGTGTGCTTTAAAAAAACATTTTTTCTAGGGACAGAAAACTGTAGGTAGGGAGAGTGTCAGTTTCTTTCACTGTGCCAGTCCTTGTTTCTAGGGACAAAGAAGGAAAGTGAGGGTAATTCTCCTTGTGCTATAGTGTGCTTTAAAAAAACATTTTTTCTAGGGACAGAAAACTGTAGGTAGGGAGAGTGTCAGTTTCTTTCACTGTGCCAGTCCTTGTTTCTAGGGACAAAGAAGGAAAGTGAGGGGATTTCTCCTTGTGCTATAGTGTGCTTTAAAAAAACATTTTTTCTAGGGACAGAAAACTGTAGGTAGGGAGAGTGTCAGTTTCTTTCACTGTGCCAGTCCTTGTTTCTAGGGACAAAGAAGGAAAGTGAGGGGATTTCTCCTTGTGCTATAGTGTGCTTTAAAAAAACATTTTTTCTAGGGACAGAAAACTGTAGGTAGGGAGAGTGTCAGTTTCTTTCACTGTGCCAGTCCTTGTTTCTAGGGACAAAGAAGGAAAGTGAGGGGAATTCTCCTTGTGCTATAGTGTGCTTTAAAAAAAACATTTTTTCTAGGGACAGAAAACTGTAGGTAAGGAGAGTGTCAGTTTCTTTCACTGTGCCAGTCCTTGTTTCTAGGGACAAAGAAGGAAAGTGAGGGGATTTCTCCTTGTGCTATAGTGTGCTTTAAAAAAACATTTTTTCTAGGGACAGAAAACTGTAGGTAGGGAGAGTGTCAGTTTCTTTCACTGTGCCAGTCCTTGTTTCTAGGGACAAAGAAGGAAAGTGAGGGGAATTCTCCTTGTGCTATAGTGTGCTTTAAAAAAACATTTTTTCTAGGGACAGAAAACTGTAGGTAGGGAGAGTGTCAGTTTCTTTCACTGTGCCAGTCCTTGTTTCTAGGGACAAAGAAGGAAAGTGAGGGGATTTCTCCTTGTGCTATAGTGTGCTTTAAAAAAACATTTTTTCTAGGGACAGAAAACTGTAGGTAGGGAGAGTGTCAGTTTCTTTCACTGTGCCAGTCCTTGTTTCTAGGGACAAAGAAGGAAAGTGAGGGGAATTCTCCTTGTGCTATAGTGTGCTTTAAAAAACATTTTTTCTAGGGACAGAAAACTGTAGGTAGGGAGAGTGTCAGTTTCTTTCACTGTGCCAGTCCTTGTTTCTAGGGACAAAGAAGGAAAGTGAGGGGATTTCTCCTTGTGCTATAGTGTGCTTTAAAAAAACATTTTTTCTAGGGACAGAAAACTGTAGGTAGGGAGAGTGTCAGTTTCTTTCACTGTGCCAGTCCTTGTTTCTAGGGACAAAGAAGGAAAGTGAGGGGATTTCTCCTTGTGCTATAGTGTGCTTTAAAAAAACATTTTTTCTAGGGACAGAAAACTGTAGGTAGGGAGAGTGTCAGTTTCTTTCACTGTGCCAGTCCTTGTTTCTAGGGACAAAGAAGGAAAGTGAGGGGAATTCTCCTTGTGCTATAGTGTGCTTTAAAAAAACATTTTTTCTAGGGACAGAAAACTGTAGGTAGGGAGAGTGTCAGTTTCTTTCACTGTGCCAGTCCTTGTTTCTAGGGACAAAGAAGGAAAGTGAGGGGAATTCTCCTTGTGCTATAGTGTGCTTTAAAAAAACATTTTTTCTAGGGACAGAAAACTGTAGGTAGGGAGAGTGTCAGTTTCTTTCACTGTGCCAGTCCTTGTTTCTAGGGACAAAGAAGGAAAGTGAGGGGATTTCTCCTTGTGCTATAGTGTGCTTTAAAAAAACATTTTTTCTAGGGACAGAAAACTGTAGGTAGGGAGAGTGTCAGTTTCTTTCACTGTGCCAGTCCTTGTTTCTAGGGACAAAGAAGGAAAGTGAGGGGATTTCTCCTTGTGCTATAGTGTGCTTTAAAAAAACATTTTTTCTAGGGACAGAAAACTGTAGGTAGGGAGAGTGTCAGTTTCTTTCACTGTGCCAGTCCTTGTTTCTAGGGACAAAGAAGGAAAGTGAGGGGAATTCTCCTTGTGCTATAGTGTGCTTTAAAAAAACATTTTTTCTAGGGACAGAAAACTGTAGGTAGGGAGAGTGTCAGTTTCTTTCACTGTGCCAGTCCTTGTTTCTAGGGACAAAGAAGGAAAGTGAGGGGATTTCTCCTTGTGCTATAGTGTGCTTTAAAAAAACATTTTTTCTAGGGACAGAAAACTGTAGGTAGGGAGAGTGTCAGTTTCTTTCACTGTGCCAGTCCTTGTTTCTAGGGACAAAGAAGGAAAGTGAGGGGAATTCTCCTTGTGCTATAGTGTGCTTTAAAAAAACATTTTTTCTAGGGACAGAAAACTGTAGGTAGGGAGAGTGTCAGTTTCTTTCACTGTGCCAGTCCTTGTTTCTAGGGACAAAGAAGGAAAGTGAGGGGATTTCTCCTTGTGCTATAGTGTGCTTTAAAAAAACATTTTTTCTAGGGACAGAAAACTGTAGGTAGGGAGAGTGTCAGTTTCTTTCACTGTGCCAGTCCTTGTTTCTAGGGACAAAGAAGGAAAGTGAGGGGATTTCTCCTTGTGCTATAGTGTGCTTTAAAAAAACATTTTTTCTAGGGACAGAAAACTGTAGGTAGGGAGAGTGTCAGTTTCTTTCACTGTGCCAGTCCTTGTTTCTAGGGACAAAGAAGGAAAGTGAGGGGAATTCTCCTTGTGCTATAGTGTGCTTTAAAAAAACATTTTTTCTAGGGACAGAAAACTGTAGGTAGGGAGAGTGTCAGTTTCTTTCACTGTGCCAGTCCTTGTTTCTAGGGACAAAGAAGGAAAGTGAGGGGAATTCTCCTTGTGCTATAGTGTGCCAAAGCATTCCTCATCAACCATCTTTGAAATCCTTGTTTTTTGGACAGTCAGGGAAATTGTCGTTGTGCTATTCTGTGCAAAAGCAATAATCCTCAACCATATTTAGAAATCCTTAAGTAAAGGGACAGAGAAGGACACCTGAAGGTAGCCCTTATTGCTTTTTTCCCATCTCCCTGCAGGCCATCTATTAGAATGTCTGGAAGGCAAACAAGGAGAGGCAGACAGTCAGGAGGCAATAAAAGAGGGCAAGCAGGCTCTGTGTCTGGGGGCAACAGTGCTGGTCGTGGACGCGGTGCATTGTCATCAGCACATGGCCATGGGACACGCTTGTCCTTCTTTTCGGCAGCTGGACATGTTGAGCCACATCATGCCGAAGACTTGGTAGAGTGGATGACCAAGCCCTCCTCCTCCTCCTCATCCTCTCTCACCCATTCTCAGGGTACTGGCAAAGCAGCTGCCAAAGCGTCCTCTTCCCTGGTATCAATGTCAGACTCATCATCAGTCACTCCTTCCCTAGACCCACCATGTCCTCCTCCTGAGGAGTCCCCCGAACTGTTTGAGCACAGTGTTGGGTACATGCTCCAGGAGGATGCCCAGCGTTTCGAAGGGTCTGATGATGAAACCCAGCTACAGGAAGGCAGTAGCGTGAGAGCAGACAGAGGGGATGCTCAAGAAGGACACCAATCTGGCAGTCATGTTCCAGCAGCTGCAGCATACTGCCAGATTGGCTCCAGTGATGAGGAGGGAGGGGATGATGAGGTCACTGACTCCACGTGGGTGCCTAATAGGAGAGAGGAGGAGGAGGAGGATGAGGAGGAAGCACATCTCCAACGAGGCAGGATGCCCTTTGGTGGCCAGCGTAAGGGAAGTACACCGACGGAATCACACCGCAGAGCTCCGCCTGTGCAGGGCGCTGCCTCTGCCTGTCATTCAAAAAGTTCCTTGGTGTGGGCCTTTTTTGAGGCTAGTGCATCAGATCGCACAGCTGCTGTTTGCAACATATGTCTCAAGCGTATATCGCGTGGCCAAAACATCAGCCGCTTGGGTACCACATGCCTGACCAGACATATGTTGACCTGCCATGCAGCTCGTTGGCAAGCCTACCTCAAAGACCCACACCAAAGAACAAAGCGGACCTCTCCTTGCACCGCATCAGCTGGGATCTCCAACCCCACTATAACTTCAGTCCTCTCTGAAACATGCACTGAGAGGAATGAAGGTGTAGAATTAGGTGTGTCACAGCCAAGTACTTGCGGCCACTCTGCTAGCAGTACACCGACGTCCGATTCTAGCAGGCAAATTTCCCTGCCCCAGCTGCTGGACCGTCGAAAGAAGTTCACTCCCAGCCATCCACATGCCCAGCGGTTGAATGCTAGCTTGGCTAAATTGCTAGCGCTTCAACTGCTGCCTTTTCAGTTGGTAGACTCGGCCCCCTTCCGTGAGTTTGTGCAATGTGCGGTTCCTCAGTGGCAGGTTCCCAAACGCCACTTTTTCTCACGGAAGGCTATTCCGGCTCTCTACCGGCATGTGGAAGGCAATGTCTTGGCCTCGCTGGACAGGGCGGTCAGCGGTAAGGTGCATATTACCGCTGACTCATGGTCCAGCAGGCATGGACAGGGACGTTACCTTTCTTTCACGGCCCATTGGGTCACTCTTTTGGCAGCTGGGAAGGATGCAGGACAAGGTGCAGTAGTGTTGGAGGTTGTTCCACCGCCACGCCTCCAAAATGCTACTACTGGTTGTGACACACCTCTCTCCTCCACCCCCTCCTCTTCTTCTTCCTCCATGGCCTCTTCCTGTGGTTTGTCCTATGAACCAGCGGTGCTCCGTAGCCGTTCACGGGGCTACGCAAGTACGCAGGCAAAAAGATGCCATGCCGTGCTTGCGCTGGTGTGTTTGGGGGACAGAAGCCACACTGGGGCAGAGGTCCTGTCTGCTCTGCAGGGCCAGGCCGAGAGGTGGTTGACGCCACGCCAGCTTAAGCCAGGAATGGTGGTTTGCGACAATGGCACCAACCTCCTCTCCGCCCTCCGACAGGGACAACTGACCCATGTGCCCTGTGTGGCTCACGTCCTTAACCTGGTGGTGCAGCGGTTCTTGGGCAGGTACCCGGGCTTACAGGATGTCCTGAGGCAGGCCAGGAAAGTCTGTGTGCATTTCCGCAGATCTTATAATGCCAGTGCTCGCCTGGCTGAGCTGCAAAAGGAGTTGAACCTGCCCAAGAACCGCCTTATATGTGACATGCCCACCAGGTGGAACTCAACGTTGGCCATGCTGCAGCGGCTGCACACGCAGCAGAGGGCCATCAATGAGTACCTGTGCGACTACGGCACCAGGACAGGGTCAGGGGAGCTTGGTTTTTTTTCTCCACGCCAGTGGGGCATGATCAGGGATGCATGCACTGTCCTGGCACCATTTGAGGAGGCCACGAGGATGGTGAGCAGTGACAGTGCATGCATCAGTGACACTGTACCTCTTGTCCACCTGTTGGAGCACACGCTGCGTGGAATAATGGACAGGGCACTTGAGGCAGAGCAGAGGCAGGAAGAGGAGGACTTCCTTGCCTCTCAAGGCCCCCTTTACCCAGACAGTGTTCCTTCTGTCCCACCCATCGCACAGGAAGAGGAAGAGGAGGAGGAGGAGGAGGAGGAGGAGGATTGTGTCAGCATGGAGGTGGAGGCTGGCACTCAGCATCATCAGCAGCAGTCTTTTAGGGATGATTTACAGTCCCAAGAAACCAGTGGACTTGTACGTGGCTGGGAGGAGGTGGCTGCGGATCATGTCGTCCTTAGTGACCCAGAGGACTCCGGAGCGAATGCCTCAGCAAACCTACGCTGCATGGCCTCCCTGATCCTGCAAAGTCTGCGGAAGGATCCTCGTATTCTTCGGATCAAGGAGAGGGACCATTACTGGCTGGCTACTCTCCTTGATCCACGGTACAAGGGTAAGGTTGCGGACCTTATGTTACCTTCGCAGAGGGAGCAGAGGATGAGACAACTCCGGGAGGCCTTGCAGAAAGGTCTGTGCAACGCGTTCCCAGAGACTGGGAGGTTACAAACTCCTAGTCCTGGACAACGAGTTGCTGAGGCTTCGGCCAGTCAAAGAAGGAGCGGTGGGGAAGGTGGCCGTCTGACCGATGCGTTCAGACAATTCTTTAGTCCGCAGCCCCAAAGTATGATCGGTTCCAGCAACCATCGCCAGCGTCTGATAAACATGGTGCAGGAATATCTAGGGGCAAGGTCAGACTTGGACACCTTCCCCACCGAAAATCCTCTGGCTTACTGGGTCTTGAGGATGGATCACTGGCCAGAGCTTGCACAGTAGGGATGAGCTTCGTGTTCGAGTCGAACATACGTTCGACTCGAACATTGGCTGTTCGATCGTTCGACGAAGATCGAACGATTTGGGCCGTTCGCGCCAAATTCGAGTGACGCGAACGGCCCACAATGCACTACGCCATCGCAGTGTCATCCAGGCGCTGTGATTGGCCAAGCATGCACTGTGACCCCGCATGCTTGGCCAATCACAGCGCCGGCAGCGAGGAGAGCAATGATTGGCCACAGGCAGGATGCCTGTGGCCAATTATTGCTGAGGGTGTTTAGTACACGCCCCACACTATAAAAGGCCGCCAGCACGGCGGCCTAGTGTAGTGTGTTCCGGAGCAGGGATAGAGTAGCATAGGCAGGGACAGTGACTGTTATTTCTTTCTTGCTTAACCTGGATTCCTTTAGTTTAGGGAAAGAGAAGGATAGGTAGGGAGAGTGTCAGTGTGTTTTGTGCTTCTGCTATAGTGTGCTTAAAAAAAAACATTTATTCTAGGGACAGAAAACTCTAGGTAGGGACAGTGTCAGTTTCTTTCACTCTGCAAGTCCTTGTTTCCAGGGACCTGGAAGGACAGTGAGTGAATTGTCCTTTTGCTATATTGTGATTAAAAAAAACATTTATTCTAGGGACAGAAAACTCTAGGTAGGGACAGTGTCAGTTTCTTTCACTCTGCAAGTCCTTGTTTCCAGGGACCTGGAAGGACAGTGAGTGAATTGTCCTTTTGCTATATTGTGATTAAAAAAAACATTTATTCTAGGGACAGAAAACTCTAGGTAGGGACAGTGTCAGTTTCTTTCACTCTGCAAGTCCTTGTTTCCAGGGACCTGGAAGGACAGTGAGTGAATTGTCCTTTTGCTATATTGTGATTAAAAAAAACATTTATTCTAGGGACAGAAAACTCTAGGTAGGGACAGTGTCAGTTTCTTTCACTCTGCAAGTCCTTGTTTCCAGGGACCTGGAAGGACAGTGAGTGAATTGTCCTTTTGCTATATTGTGATTAAAAAAAACATTTATTCTAGGGACAGAAAACTCTAGGTAGGGACAGTGTCAGTTTCTTTCACTCTGCAAGTCCTTGTTTCCAGGGACCTGGAAGGACAGTGAGTGAATTGTCCTTTTGCTATATTGTGATTAAAAAAAACATTTATTCTAGGGACAGAAAACTCTAGGTAGGGACAGTGTCAGTTTCTTTCACTCTGCAAGTCCTTGTTTCCAGGGACCTGGAAGGACAGTGAGTGAATTGTCCTTTTGCTATATTGTGATTAAAAAAAACATTTTTTTCTAGGGACAGAAAACTGTAGGTAGGGAGAGTATTTTTTTTCTTTCACTCTGCAAGTCCTTGTTTCCAGGGACCTGTAAGGACAGTGAGTTAATTGTCCTTGTGCTATATTGTGCTGAAAAAAACATTTATTCCAGGGACAGAAAACTCTAGGTAGGGACAGTGTCAGTTTCTTTCACTCTGCAAGTCCTTGTTTCCAGGGACCTGGAAGGACAGTGAGTGAATTGTCCTTTTGCTATATTGTGATTAAAAAAAACATTTATTCTAGGGACAGAAAACTCTAGGTAGGGACAGTGTCAGTTTCTTTCACTCTGCAAGTCCTTGTTTCCAGGGACCTGGAAGGACAGTGAGTGAATTGTCCTTTTGCTATATTGTGATTAAAAAAAACATTTATTCTAGGGACAGAAAACTCTAGGTAGGGACAGTGTCAGTTTCTTTCACTCTGCAAGTCCTTGTTTCCAGGGACCTGGAAGGACAGTGAGTGAATTGTCCTTTTGCTATATTGTGATTAAAAAAAACATTTTTTTTCTAGGGACAGAAAACTGTAGGTAGGGAGAGTATTTTTTTTCTTTCACTCTGCAAGTCCTTGTTTCCAGGGACCTGTAAGGACAGTGAGTTAATTGTCCTTGTGCTATATTGTGCTGAAAAAAACATTTATTCCAGGGACAGAAAACTCTAGGTAGGGACAGTGTCAGTTTCTTTCACTCTGCAAGTCCTTGTTTCCAGGGACCTGGAAGGACAGTGAGTGAATTGTCCTTTTGCTATATTGTGATTAAAAAAAACATTTTTTTCTAGGGACAGAAAACTGTAGGTAGGGAGAGTGTTTTTTTTCTTTCACTCTGCAAGTCCTTGTTTCCAGGGACCTGTAAGGACAGTGAGTTAATTTTCCTTGTGCTATATTGTGATTAAAAAAAACATTTATTCTAGGGACAGAAAACTCTAGGTAGGGACAGTGTCAGTTTCTTTCACTCTGCAAGTCCTTGTTTCCAGGGACCTGGAAGGACAGTGAGTGAATTGTCCTTTTGCTATATTGTGATTAAAAAAAACATTTTTTTCTAGGGACAGAAAACTGTAGGTAGGGAGAGTATTTTTTTTCTTTCACTCTGCAAGTCCTTGTTTCCAGGGACCTGTAAGGACAGTGAGTTAATTGTCCTTGTGCTATATTGTGCTGAAAAAAACATTTATTCCAGGGACAGAAAACTCTAGGTAGGGACAGTGTCAGTTTCTTTCACTCTGCAAGTCCTTGTTTCCAGGGACCTGGAAGGACAGTGAGTGAATTGTCCTTTTGCTATATTGTGATTAAAAAAAAAATTTTTTTCTAGGGACAGAAAACTGTAGGTAGGGAGAGTGTTTTTTTTCTTTCACTCTGCAAGTCCTTGTTTCCAGGGACCTGTAAGGACAGTGAGTTAATTTTCCTTGTGCTATATTGTGATTAAAAAAAACATTTTTTCTAGGGACAGAAAACTGTAGGTAGGGAGAGTGTTTTTTTTCTTTCACTCTGCAAGTCCTTGTTTCCAGGGACAGAGAAGGACACCTGAAGGTAGCCCTTATTGCTTTTTTCCCATCTCCCTGCAGGCCATCTATTAGAATGTCTGGAAGGCAAACAAGGAGAGGCAGACAGTCAGGAGGCAATAAAAGAGGGCAAGCAGGCTCTGTGTCTGGGGGCAACAGTGCTGGTCGTGGACGCGGTGCATTGTCATCAGCACATGGCCATGGGACACGCTTGTCCTTCTTTTCGGCAGCTGGACATGTTGAGCCACATCATGCCGAAGACTTGGTAGAGTGGATGACCAAGCCCTCCTCCTCCTCCTCATCCTCTCTCACCCAGGCTCAGGGTACTGGAAAAGCAGCTGCCAAAGCGTCGTCTTCCCTGGTATCAATGTCAGACAAATCATCAGTCACTCCTTCCCTAGACCCACCATGTCCTCCTCCTGAGGAGTCCCCCGAACTGTTTCAGCACAGTGTTGGGTACATGCTCCAGGAGGATGCCCAGCGTTTCGAAGGGTCTGATGATGAAACCCAGCTAGAGGAAGGCAGTAGCGTGAGAGCAGACAGAGGGGATGCTCAAGAAGGACACCAATCTGGCAGTCATGTTCCAGCAGCTGCAGCATACTGCCAGATTGGCTCCAGTGATGAGGAGGGAGGGGATGATGAGGTCAATGACTCCACGTGGGTGCCTAATAGGAGAGAGGAGGAGGAGGAGGATGAGGAGGAGGCACATCTCCAACGAGGCAGGATGCCCTTTGGTGGCCAGCGTAAGGGCAGTACACCGACGGAATCACACCGCAGAGCTCCGCCTGTGCAGGGCGCTGCCTCTGCCCGTCATTCAAAAAGTTCTTTGGTGTGGGCCTTTTTTGAGGCTAGTGCATCAGATCGCACAGCTGCTGTTTGCAACATATGTCTCAAGCGTATATCGCGTGGCCAAAACATCAGCCGCTTGGGTACCACATGCCTGACCAGACATATGTTGACCTGCCATGCAGCTCGTTGGCAAGCCTACCTCAAAGACCCACACCAAAGAACAAAGCGGACCTCTCCTTGCACCGCATCAGCTGGGATCTCCAACCCCACTATAACTTCAGTCCTCTCTGAAACATGCACTGAGAGGAATGAAGGTGTAGAATTAGGTGTGTCACAGCCAAGTACTTGCGCCCACTCTGCTAGCAGTACACCGACGTCCGATTCTAGCAGGCAAATTTCCCTGCCCCAGCTGCTGGACCGTCGAAAGAAGTTCACTCCCAGCCATCCACATGCCCAGCGGTTGAATGCTAGCTTGGCTAAATTGCTAGCGCTTCAACTGCTGCCTTTTCAGTTGGTAGACTCGGCCCCCTTCCGTGAGTTTGTGCAATGTGCGGTTCCTCAGTGGCAGGTTCCCAAACGCCACTTTTTCTCACGGAAGGCTATTCCGGCTCTCTACCGGCATGTGGAAGGCAATGTCTTGGCCTCGCTGGACAGGGCGGTCAGCGGTAAGGTGCATATTACCGCTGACTCATGGTCCAGCAGGCATGGACAGGGACGTTACCTTTCTTTCACGGCCCATTGGGTCACTCTTTTGGCAGCTGGGAAGGATTCAGGACAAGGTGCAGTAGTGTTGGAGGTTGTCCCACCGCCACGCCTCCAAAATGCTACTACTGGTTGTGACACACCTCTCTCCTCCACCCCCTCCTCTTCTTCTTCCTCCATGGCCTCTTCCTGTGGTTTGTCCTATGAACCAGCGGTGCTCCGTAGCCGTTCACGGGGCTACGCAAGTACGCAGGCAAAAAGATGCCATGCCGTGCTTGCGCTGGTGTGTTTGGGGGACAGAAGCCACACTGGGGCAGAGGTCCTGTCTGCTCTGCAGGGCCAGGCCGAGAGGTGGTTGACGCCACGCCAGCTTAAGCCAGGAATGGTGGTTTGCGACAATGGCACCAACCTCCTCTCCGCCCTCCGACAGGGACAACTGACCCATGTGCCCTGTGTGGCTCACGTCCTTAACCTGGTGGTGCAGCGGTTCTTGGGCAGGTACCCGGGCTTACAGGATGTCCTGAGGCAGGCCAGGAAAGTCTGTGTGCATTTCCGCAGATCTTATAATGCCAGTGCTCGCCTGGCTGAGCTGCAAAAGGAGTTGAACCTGCCCAAGAACCGCCTTATATGTGACATGCCCACCAGGTGGAACTCAACGTTGGCCATGCTGCAGCGGCTGCACACGCAGCAGAGGGCCATCAATGAGTACCTGTGCGACTACGGCACCAGGACAGGGTCAGGGGAGCTTGGTTTTTTTTCTCCACGCCAGTGGGGCATGATCAGGGATGCATGCACTGTCCTGGCACCATTTGAGGAGGCCACGAGGATGGTGAGCAGTGACAGTGCATGCATCAGTGACACTGTACCTCTTGTCCACCTGTTGGAGCACACGCTGCGTGGAATAATGGACAGGGCACTTGAGGCAGAACAGAGGCAGGAAGAGGAGGACTTCCTTGCCTCTCAAGGCCCCCTTTACCCAGACAGTGTTCCTTCTGTCCCACCCATCGCACAGGAAGAGGAGGAGGAGGAGGAGGAGGATTGTGTCAGCATGGAGGTGGAGGCTGGCACTCAGCATCATCAGCAGCAGTCTTTTAGGGATGATTTACAGTCCCAAGAAACCAGTGGACTTGTACGTGGCTGGGAGGAGGTGGCTGCGGATCATGTCGTCCTTAGTGACCCAGAGGACTCCGGAGCGAATGCCTCAGCAAACCTACGCTGCATGGCCTCCCTGATCCTGCAAAGTCTGCGGAAGGATCCTCGTATTCTTCGGATCAAGGAGAGGGACCATTACTGGCTGGCCACTCTCCTTGATCCACGGTACAAGGGTAAGGTTGCGGACCTTATGTTACCGTCGCAGAGGGAGCAGAGGATGAGACAACTCCGGGAGGCCTTGCAGAAAGGTCTGTGCAACGCATTCCCAGAGACTGGGAGGTTGCAAACTCCTGGTCCTGGACAACGAGTTGCTGAGGCTTCGGCCAGTCAAAGAAGGAGCGGTGGGGAAGGTGGCCGTCTGACCGATGCGTTCAGACAATTCTTTAGTCCGCAGCCCCAAAGTATGATTGGTTCCAGCAACCATCGCCAGCGTCTGATAAACATGGTGCAGGAATATCTAGGGGCAAGGTCAGACTTGGACACCTTCCCCACCGAAAATCCTCTGGCTTACTGGGTCTTGAGGATGGATCACTGGCCAGAGCTTGCACAGTATGCAATTGAGCTACTGGCCTGTCCTGCATCCAGCGTTCTTTCGGAACGCACATTCAGTGCTGCTGGAGGATTTGTCACGGATCACAGGGTGCGCCTGTCCACCGACTCGGTTGATCGACTGACTTTCATCAAGATGAACCAGTCTTGGATCACCACCAGCTACCAGACACCTGATGCTGATATAACAGACTAATTGATTTTAAAATGTCACATCCCTTCAAGACTGATGCTGATGCTGAGTGCCTGTGCTGTTATGTTGACTGGCTATCCTCCTCCTCCGAGTCCTCAATGATACGATTGATGATGATAGCTTGGAAGATCATTTTTGTTTATGGGTGCCGCCACCAGTGCCTAACGCCCAATTTTTCAGCCCCTGTTTAACAGGGGCGTGTAATTACAATTTTTGAAGCAATACTTTGCAACAGGGCTCATTGCTGTGCTCCAAGTACAGTATCTGTGAGGAGTTGCAGTGTTGTGCCACCAGTGCCTAAGGCCCAATTTTTCAGCCCCTGTTTAACAGGGGCGTGTCATTACAATTTTTGAAGCAATACTTTGCAACAGGGCTCATTGCTGTGCTCCAAGTACAGTATCTGTGAGGGGTTGCAGTGTTGTGCCACCAGTGCCTAAGGCCCAATTTTTCAGCCCCTGTTCAACAGGGGCATGTAATTACAATTCTTGATCTAATAATTCACAGCAGGGCCCATTGCTGCACCCACCAAGAGTAACTGTCAGGGCTTACAGTGTTGTGGCACCAGCACCACCATCAAAGGCCCAATTTTTACTACCACTGTTCAACAATTATATGTAATTAAAATTCCTGATATAATAGTTGACAGCAGGGCGTTCCAGCACCAACCAAGAGTAACTGTGAGTGCTTACAGTGTTGTGCCAACACCAACAACTAAGGGGCCTATTTCTGCAGAGTATATACGGCAGGTCCCTACTTTCAAACATCCAACTTACAAACGACTCCTACTTGCAAACGCAAGAAGACAACAGGAAGTGAGAGGAAATCTACCACTAGGAAGGAAAATTCTCTCCTGTAAGAATAAATATGGGAGAAAGGTGTCTCCTCTGTACTGATGCTTTATCAGCAATCCTTGTTTCAAGAAAAACACCACATTTCAAAAACAGTTGTCATTGGGACGGAAAGTGAGGTGAAATGTTCTGAACAGGGGCACAGACAGCAAAACAAATGTTACAGGGGTGATAACCCTTACCTATGTTTTCCAAAAAGTTTAAAAATAGATTTTTGGGCTGGAGCTACACTTCAACAATGTACCTGTTCAAAATTACAAACAGATTCTACATAAGAACAAACCTACAGTCCCTGTCTTGTATGCACCGCCTGTATACGGCTGTTCAGAGTATATAGGGCCTTTTTTATTTTATGTGCGGGGTTCCCCTTAATATCCATACAAGACCCAAAGGGGCTGGTAATGGGCTGGGGTAGGGGGGGGGGGTCATGGGGTAGCTATGCCATTTTTCTTAAAGAATTTCATCCATATTACCGGGACCAGACATTACATTAAAGCCGCAAGCAGTTTTAAATGGCTTTTTTTTCCTTTAGAAGTGTCATTTTGTGCAGGGACAGTTCTAAACACGGGAAACACGTGGCACTTCACAGGCATACTTTAGACACCCCCCAGGTACGATATTTAAAGGAATATTTGACTTTTTTTTTTTCACTTTATGCATCATTAAAATGACTGCTCCCGAAAAACGACCGTTTTTAAAACTTCTTTTTGCATTGATACATGTCCCCTGGTGCAGAACCCGGGTTCCCAAACCCTTTTTAGGACAATAACATGCATAATAGTTGTTATAATTAGCACTTTAGAATTCGAACGTTCGCATCCATTGTATTTAATAGGGTTCTAATGTTCGTTCGAACTTCCGGTCCGTTCGCGGGTTCTGGTGCGAACCGAACCCGGGGGTGTTCGGCTCATCACTATTGCACAGTATGCAATTGAGCTACTGGCCTGTCCTGCATCCAGCGTTCTTTCGGAACGCACATTCAGTGCTGCTGGAGGATTTGTCACGGATCACAGGGTGCGCCTGTCCACCGACTCGGTTGATCGACTGACTTTCATCAAGATGAACCAGTCTTGGATCACCACCAGCTACCACACACCTGATGCTGATATAACAGACTAATTGATTTTAACATGTCACATCCCTTCAAGACTGATGCTGATGCTGAGTGCCTGTGCTGTTATGTTGACTGGCTATCCTCCTCCTCCGAGTCCTCAATGATACGATTGATGATGATAGCTTGGAAGATCATTTTTGTTTATGGGTGCCGCCACCAGTGGCTAAGGCCCAATTTTTCAGCCCCTGTTTTACAGGGGCGTGTAATTACAATTTTTTTAGCAATAATTTGCCATAGGGCTCATTGCTGTGCTCCAAGTACAGTATCTGTGAGGGGTTGGAGTGTTGTGGCACCAGTGCCTAAGGCCCAATTTTTCAGCCCCTGTTTAACAGGGGCGTGTCATTACAATTTTTGAAGCAATACTTTGCAACAGGGCTCATTGCTGTGCTCCAAGTAACGTATCTGTGAGGGGTTGTAGTGTTGTGCCACCAGTGCCTAAGGCCCAATTTTTCAGCCCCTGTTCAACAGGGGCATGCAATTACAATTCTTGATCTAATAATTCACAGCAGGGCCCATTGCTGCACCCACCAAGAGTAACTCTGAGGGCTTACAGTGTTGTGGCAACGCCACCACCACCACCACCACCACGAAAGGCCCAATTTTTCAGCCCCTGTTCAAAAGGGGCATGTAATTACAATTCTTGATCTAATAATTCACAGCAGGGCCCATTCCTGCACCCACCAAGAGTAACTCTGAGGGCTTACAGTGTTGTGGCAACACCACCACCACCACCACCACGAAAGGCCCAATTTTTCAGCCCCTGTTCAAAAGGGGCATGTAATTACAATTCTTGATCTAATAATTCACAGCAGGGCCCATTCCTGCACCCACCAAGAGTAACTCTGAGGGCTTACAGTGTTGTGGCAACACCACCACCACCACCACCACCACCACCACGAAAGGCCCAATTTTTCAGCCCCTGTTCAACAGGGCCATGCAATTACAATTCTTGATCTAATAATTCACAGCAGGGCCCATTGCTGCACCCACCAAGAGTAACTGTCAGGGCTTACAGTGTTGTGGCACCAGCACCACCATCAAAGGCCCAATTTTTACTACCACTGTTCAACAATTATATGTAATTAAAATTCCTGATATAATAGTTGACAGCAGGGCGTTCCAGCACCAACCAAGAGTAACTGTGAGTGCTTACAGTGTTGTGCCAACACCAACAACTAAGGGGCCTATTTCTGCAGAGTATATACGGCAGGTCCCTACTTTCAAACATCCAACTTACAAACGACTCCTACTTGCAAACGCAAGAAGACAACAGGAAGTGAGAGGAAATCTACCCCTAGGAAGGAAAATTCTCTCCTGTAAGAATAAATATGGGAGAAAGGTGTCTCCTCTGTACTGATGCTTTATCAGCAATCCTTGTTTCAAGAAAAACACCACATTTCAAAAACAGTTGACATTGGGACGGAAAGTGAGGTGAAATGTTCTGAACAGGGGCACAGACAGCAAAACAAATGTTACAGGGGTGATAACCCTTACCTATGTTTTCCAAAAAGTTTAAAAATAGATTTTTGGGCTGGAGCTACACTTCAACAATGTACCTGTTCAAAATTACAAACAGATTCTACATAAGAACAAACCTACAGTCCCTGTCTTGTATGCACCGCCTGTATACGGCTGTTCAGAGTATATAGGGCCTTTTTCATTTTATGTGCGGGGTTCCCCTTAATATCCATACAAGACCCAAAGGGGCTGGTAATGGGCTGGGGTAGGGGGGGGGGGGTCATGGGGTAGCTATGCCATTTTTCTTAAAGATTTTCATCCATATTACCGGGACCAGACATTACATTAAAGCCGCAAGCAGTTTTAAATGGCTTTTTTTCCTTTAGAAGTGTCATTTTGTGCAGGGACAGTTCTAAACACGGGAAACACGTGGCACTTCACAGGCATACTTTAGACACCCCCCAGGTACGATATTTAAAGGAATATTTGACTTTTTTTTTTCACTTTATGCATCATTAAAATGACTGCTCCCGAAAAACGACCGTTTTTAAAACTTCTTTTTGCATTGATACATGTCCCCTGGTGCAGAACCCGGGTTCCCAAATCCTTTTTAGGACAATAACATGCATAATAGTTGTTATAATTAGCACTTTAGAATTCGAACGTTCGCATCCATTGTATTTAATAGGGTTCTAATGTTCGTACGAACTTTCGGTCCGTTCGCGGGTTCTGGTGCGAACCGAACCCGGGGGTGTTCGGCTCATCACTAATATATATATATATCTCAAATACACGGCCACTAACTAACCTGCCTGCCTTATCTAGCTCAAACTATCTCTGTCCACACACTATACACAGCCGACATGTAAGCAGCCTTATATAGTGTGGGGCGTGGACTTAGTCCCCCTGAGCCATGATTGGCCAAAGGCCTTTGGCCAATTATGGCTCTCTCAGCAGAACACGCTGTGACTGGCCAAAGCATGTAGGTCTGATGCATGCTTTTTCCAATCATCATACAGCAATGCACTGCGAACTCGCAGTGCATTATGGGGTATTCTGCGGCGCTCAAATTTGCCACAAACGCCCCATATGTTTGGTTCATTTTAGAGCAAATGAACACCTGATGTTTGAGTTGATCCCTACTGGGGATATCTCACAAAGGTACTATCAAAATTTGGATTTGCTGGCCACGGCCTATCAGCTATATTGGCATTATATACTTCCCCGTAAGTTAAAGTTTACCCGTCTAGGATGCTATACCAACCTTTTCACATAACTAACGGCACCAGACAGGGGTTTCCACTATCTCCCCTAATCTTCAACTTGCTGATGGAGTCAATAGCCTCATATATCAGGCAACATCTGGACATACATGTATTTAAAGTGGGCCCTCATGAACACATTATCAGTCTATTTGCAGACAATATAATTCTCATGCTTACTTAGATGACTAAATTTTTAGCAGGAGTGTATCGGTCTTTGCAACTATTCAATTGGTAGTCCTATTATAAGGTAAATGAATCAAAATCTCATATACTAGACTTAGGAGTTGAATAATTTGTCATACAATCTCTGCAACATGCTTATTCATTTGCATGGAAGAATAATGGCATCGCTTATCTGGGAACGGTATTAACTAATTCTCTTAAGCTCCTTTATACAGCAGTATATATACAGTAAACTCAAAAGCCAGTTATTGCACCTGTCCAAACATGAATTGTCCTAGCAGCGTTTAAAATGCAACTCTTTCCTCAACTCCTCTATGTGACAGTACCCATCCCAGTCCCTTAGTCATTCTTTACCTCCTTACAATCTACATTGAACACTTATTCATGGCAAGGCCAGAAGGCACGTTGTGAATTTAGCAAATTGATAAAGCACAGATCAGCAGAAGGTTTAGGGCTCACTGATCTATGTGACTATTACATAGCTGCAATACTGGCACAGGTTAAATATTGGTTCTCAGAAGCACCTCACACTTTGTGCTGTGACTTAAAACAAGCAATGCTACCACAATGCTATTTAATCTCCTACCTTCACGCAAACTATTATTAACAAACCATGCCAAGTTCCTTACCATTAACAGTCCACTCTACCTTGGCAGCATGGCAAATGTTTACTACTTCCTGTATGGGATCTACAGCCCTCTCCAAGTTTCCTATACCTTTTAACATGTTGACAGCTTTAACTCCAGGTCTATCCCTGGCCTCCTGGGTTAGACAGGGCATAACTAAGCTTATACTGTAGGTTTGTATAGTGGAAGCACCCTCAAAACGTTTCCTACTCTATGTTCAGAATATGCCTTACCACAAACAGAGCACTACAATTACCTGTCTCACTACTCCACAAAATATCCAACACTGAATGTAAAATACCATGGATCTAATGCATATGTTCTGGAGATGTTCTAAACCGGTGCGTTATTGGCATCATGTTATTTCCACTATTAATACAACATTCCAGACTGCTTTACAACATGACCTATTGATATGAATCCTGGAATTTTTGGATGAGGAATTATACACACCTTAACTTGGACATCTATATCAAGATTGCTATTTCTGGCCCACAAGAGCATTATGTTAAAATGGCTTTCCCCTCTTCCGCCTACATTTGAGGATTGGCATACGCAGGTCAACACTACTCTGCTTAAATAAAGGCAAATTCTACCACAAAGGGGTACCCCTCAGAAGTTTCACAAACTCTGGGATCCATGGCTGCAGACTCCAGGTCTAGCCCCTTTAGAATTAGTATCTTTGCAGATTCTTCAATGTTGATACCACTGATATTGCTTTATGTGCTGGAGAGTCTGGTGTGTAGCATTGATAGTCGTGGGTGGATGGGAGACTCTGTGAGTAAGCAGAACTTTGTTGTGATTAGTTGGCTTCCATTACTGGATGTAGCAGTGGTAGTGTCCTTTTATCTTTTATCCTGGTTTGACATTAACACATTTTTTGCTCTCAAATGCACATTGGTGCATAGAGAGTACTGAGTAGCAATGACTATGTACAGTCATGATTGAAACAGATTTACTGATTTATATGGATGTTTGTTTTCCTAATATGTTCACACGTTTGTACTGTGAATGCTTACTACTCTAGATATCTGTATCGTGGGACAATTTGACCACTGCTGATTTATGGTTGTTGTTTAATTATTTTTTTTACTCTTTTTTTTCTTGTTTGTAAACCAGTTAAACATTAAATAACAAATATTTGGAAAAAAATACAGTGAAAGATAGCTCAATACCTAAGACCAGGCTCCAGTTCTAAAGGGGGCATCTCTTTGTTTTATATGACCATCAAAGGTAAAGTGGATTTCTTTATATCTCCTCCTATCCTAGCTTGGGAGAGAGATTTTGAATTGTCATTCTATGCTTCTCAATGGCAAAAAGCTCTTTCCACAACCTAGGCTGCTACTAAAAGTGTAGGTTTATGGCAATTGTCCCATGAACTTATGTTAAGATGGAACTCCCTACCGAATCTCCAAATTTTATATTAATACCTCTTCTCACTGCTGGAGGCAGTGTGGACAGATAAGAAACCTACCACATTTTCTGGTCACGCATTAAATTGTCCAAACTCTGGCCTGCAGTCTTCTTAAAAATGTCACAAATCATAGGTTTACATCTACGACCTTCACCCAGCCTGATAATCTTCATTCTTGGCATAGAGAACATACCCCCTATTTTCAACAATTGTTACTCACATCTTTCTTGCTGCTAGACTCTGTATAGCAAAATCATGGAAATCCCCATCTACACCCTCTATAAATGATATAGTGGGAGTAGTTCAGACCCACCACACTTACAAAGTCAGATTTGTCTCTACGATAGGCATTTATGCGACCAACAATGATCTATGGCTCCCGTCGTCAATATGGTACTTAAAACATGCTTCGGATTTGTGATGTTTTCCTTTTTCACTGATATGATATAGTTGTATTTCATGGGTACGTAACTGTCACCTTAGATGTCTTCACAGCTCTGCTGTGAAAAATAAGTACATTGTGTCGATAAGACTTTTCTCTAACTGTTGCTTACATTTTTTTTCCAAGACTCTAATGTTACTTTTAATCTCAATGGCACACTTATAGTACACAATTTAACCTCTGTATTTGATAACAGTGTCATCCTCTGTCTTGTAGGCTGGCAAATTGTCTGTTCCTAATGTTACCCTAATGTGGAAAATAAATAAACATTATTGAAAAAACATAGGTGAACAAGATAGAGATACATTATTCTTATCTGCAAGATAAATAACACAGTATACACACTATTGTCAATATATACGTCCCCAACTCCAAACAGATCTGCTTTATACAGAAAATTTGGACGAAAGCATAAAAAAATAAACAGGGACGTAGTCTCCTTTGTGGGGACTTCAATGTGGCACCAGATCCCACTATAGATGTTAAAGGCCCTACACCTAAAAAGGTAAATTTGTCACCAATATCCTCTTTTCTGAACTCTAACGACATATACTGTATGACATATGGCGATGCCACCATTCTCCGCACACCAAGGATCCTCAAATGTCGTCCAAAGGTTTTTATTGCAGAAAGATCACATCACAAGAGAAAGAGCAACATTTCAGATCCTCACAGGACCCCTTCTTCAGGCATGTGATGACATGCCTGATGAAGGGGTCCTGCGAGGCTCCAAAACATTGCACTTTCTCTTGTGACGTGATCTTTCTGCAATGTATGCAAAAAAAAACCTTCGGATGACATTCAAGGATTCTTGGTGTGCTGAAGAATATGTGCATTTATCTGTAATGTTTTCAGTAACCAGCTGGTAGTCACTGCAGCACCCACTATCGATGAGCCCTGTTACCAGGAACGTGTGCAAGGGGAATATAGACAAGATTCTCAGTAAAAAGACTACACATTTTTCTCTAAACCACACTGTACATACTTCGTAGTGGACAAAACGCTTATTTAAAGTGGTTGTATACCCGCTGACAGTTTTTTTTTTTTTTGGCTACCTGTAAGGCAAAAGGCATAATGAGCTACTAGCTCATTATGAAATACTTACCTTAGAACGAGGCGTTGGTAACTTACCTGGTCCACGCCGAGGGAGATGACATGTTGCCTCGGCGTGTCTTCCGGGTATCGCGGCTCCAGCGCTGTGAGTGGCTGGAGCCGCGATGTCGTCACTCCCGCACATGCACGCGGGATACTTCTTTCCGGCAAGGTCCGGCGTCTGCCGGGCCTTAAGCTGAGAATCCCGGATGCGCATGCGCCGCTGCAGTCAGCAGCGTATTGCAAGGGGAATATCTCCTAAACCATACAGGTTTAGGAGATATTCTTTTTACCTACAGGTAAGCCTTTTTATAGGCTTACCTGTAGGTAAAAGTAAAAAATTTGACTATACAACCACTTTAAGAAACCACTGCAATGGGGATAACACACCATTACATGGTCTAACCACACACCTATATCCATCCAACTTGGAGGGCAAGTTGACTCTCCAACTACAGTATGTCTATGTGGAGAAATGACCCCACATTAATGGATTATTCTCCTATATTTGAACATATTAGATCACAACTCCAAGATTTTTTTGAACTGAATGCTTCTATAATCACTAACCCATTTAACCTATGTGCCACACATGAAGCATACATGTGTGAAATTCTAATTAAACTCAGCTCTTGAGCTAAGCACCAGAGAACACAGCAACTAGCCCACCATAACAAATCTTGAAACCAAGAACAAAAAAAACCTGTCTCCCACCATTAGTAACACATTTTTACTGGCCAGGAATGACCTCTGTACACTTCTTACTGCTAACCATGCTAAATTGTTGCAGAAATTGAAATTTAATTTTTATGCATCTTGTAATTAAGCCGGCAAACTCCTTGCCACCCAAGTTAAACAAAAACTGACAGCAGAAGATTCCTTATATCCTTCACCCATTCCATGGAGGGAAACTGTATCACCCCAAAGATATAGCAAATGCCTTTTACTATAATGCCCTATAAAAATGACCCATCCATACATGAACCCTGCAATTCGGAGATATCTAAATTTCTGATGTTATATTTGATTGACTATTTTGTATGTCATTGGTGTTAACCAACCAAATCTTTGAAATGTATGTTTTTGTTAACATTCTCTATATTCTTAGATAAAGATTCAATTACTTAATGTAACACAAACTTTGTAACCTTGCTGAAATCTTATAAAGATAATTCTTAAAAAAAATGACCTTTCCTTTTCAATGTACAGTGTTATAATTTTCTGTAAAATACAATGCAATGTGGCTACCTGGAGCTGTTCTGTACACAGATGATGTACAAAACGCCCCCTGAAAATTTAATTTTCTGCTTGGATCAAAGATTTTCCCAGAAGTCTGCACTAAGATACAAGTCAGAGTTTGGCATCCCCTGCAGCAAAAATTTCATTTTTGGTGAGATACTCCCAAATGCAAATCACATCTAAAGAGGTGCAGACCTTGGTAATTTCCTCATTAACTGGTTACGGACCAGCCACCGCAGTTTTACTGCGGCAGGTTGGCTCTCCTGGGCAAAACAACGTTACCTTACGTCGCTTTGCTTTTTGGCCACTAGGGGGCATGCATGATGAACGACGGGCACCCGCGATCGCTCAAGACAGAGCGAGAACCGTGATCTGTGTGTGTAAACACACAGATCACGATTCTCTCAGGGGAGAGGAGACTGATCGTGTGTTCATACAACGTACGAACACCGATCTCTCTCTCCTCCAAGTAAGTCCCATCCCCCCTACAGTTAGAACACAGTGAGGGAACACATTTAACCCCTTGATCATCCCCTAGTTTTAACCCCTTCCCTGCCAGGGCTATTTATACAGTAATCAGTGCATTTTTATAGCACTAATCGCTGTATAATTGTCACTGGTCCCAAAAATGTGTCAAAAGTGTCCAATGTGTCTGCCACAAATATCGCAGTCCCGATAAAAAATGCTGATCACCGCCATTACTAGTAAAAAAAATATATAAAAATGCTTTATCACTTTTGCGCAAACCAATCAATATACGCTTATTGCATTTTTTTTTTACGAAAATATGTAGAAGAATACATATCGGCCTGAACAGAGGAAAAAAATATATATTTTTTTAAATTGCCATATTTATTATAGCAAAAGTAAAAGATATTGTGTTTTTTTCAAAATTGACGCTCTTCTTTTGTTTATAGCGCAAAAAATAAAAACCGCAGAGGTGATCAAATACCACCAAAAGAAAGCTCTATTTATGGGAAAAAAGGACGTAAATTTTGTTTGGGTACAGCGTCGCACGACCAAACAATTGTCAGTTAAAGCGACGCAGTGCCGAATCGCAAAAATGGGCTGGTCATTGAGCAGCAAAATCTTTCGGGGGTGAAGTTATTAAAGCCCTGCAGGTGTAACAGCTAATTGATAGTTATAAATAGACATGTGCATGACGAAAAAAAAAAATAGTTTCGTTTAGCTTAGTTAATCTAGTTATTTTGTTTCGTTAAATTCGGTTGATTCGTTCAATTCATATTCGGATTCGTATTCGGAATTTGTTTTCTGAATTTGTTTTATGTCTTTTTTAAATTTTCTCTTTTTAAATCGGTTGAATCGAAAACTTTTTTTTTCGATTTGAATGTGGCAAAGTGAACAAACAAAATAAAAATCTTTATCAAATGATTACAATGACTCTTTAACCACTTAATAACCGGCCCTTAGCCGAATGACGGCTACAGGGCGGTTTCTTAAATCTGGGAGAGCGTACATTGATGTCCTCCCAGAATTGCGCTCCCCGTGCCCCCTGGGGCGCGTACATGGGAGTGTCCGTGACCGCCAGGTCCAGAGGACCCATCGCATCATGGATCACAATAAATGGCCGCTGATAATGATGGAGCAATCACTTATGAACAAAAACGGCGTCATGTTATGACGCCGGTTCCTCTCTCCCCTCTCTGTACCGACCGGTACAGTAGGAGAGGGGGAGAGATCCATCCATCCCTGCTCAGCCATCCCTGCCATACTCTGCAATACCCTGAAATACTCTGCAATACCCTGCCATACTCTGCTATACTCTGCAATACCCTGCCATACTCTGCAATACCCTGCCATACTCTGCAATACCATCATACTCTGCAATACTCTGCAATACCCTGTCATGCTCTGCAATACCCTGCCATACTCTGCAATTCCCTGCCCTACTCTGCAAAACTCTGCAATACCCAGACATACTCTGCAATACCCTGCCATACTCTGCAATACCCAGCCATACTTGGTGATACCCAGCCATACTCTGCGATACCTAAACATACTCAGCCATGCCCGGCCATACTCGGCCATGCTGGGCTAAGCTCAGCCATACTCGGCCATACTCTGCCATACTCAGCCAAAAAAAAAAAATGCGTTTTAACCACTTCCCGCCCGCCGGCCGTCATATGACGTCCTTGACTTTGTGCGGGGATATCTGAATGATGCCTGCAGCTACAGGCATCTTTCAAATATCAGCTTTTTCAGCTGGCGATTCCCTACACCATTATAATGATCATAGTGGCTGTTCCACCGCTTGATCGTTCTTACAGGAGGCGAGAGGGGATGTCCCTCCCCTCCCGCTTTTACCGACTCACTGCTACGATCGATTCCAGGATCATTTTTTTATTTTTATTTCAGGCTTCCCAGCCTAGAGGTGAGATGTGGGGTCTTATTGACCCCATATCTCACTGTAAAGAGGACCAGTCATGCCATATTCCTATTACAAGGGATGTTTACATTCCTTGTGATAGGAATTAAAGTGATCAAAAAAAAATTGGGGGGGGGGGGAACGTGTCAAATAAAGTAAAATGAACAATATTTTTTTTTTTTTTAAAGCACCCCTGCCCCCGTGTGCTCGCATACAGAAGCGAACGCATACGCATGTCCTGCCCACATATGAAAACGGTGTTCAAACCACACATGTGAGGTATCGATGCGAATGTTAGAGTGAGAGCAATAAATTTGGCCCTAGACCTCTGTAACTCAAAACATGTAACCAGTAAAAATATTAGGTATCTATTTACTCGGCGTAACATGTTAGGTATCTATTTACTCGGCGTAACATTGTCTTTCACATTATGCAAAAACATTGGGCTAACTTTACTGTTTTGGTTTTTTTAAAGCACAAAACAGTTTTTTTTCCCAAAAAAGCATATCTTGCACAAATACCGTGCAAGATAAAAAGTTGCAACGACCGCCATTGTATTCTCTAGGTTCTTTGCTAAAAAAACATCTATAATATTTTGGGGTTCTATGTCATTTTCTAGTAAATAAATTATGATTTTTATATTTAGGAAAGAAATGTCAGAATTGGCCTGGGTGCTCCAGAACACCTGATGGTGCTCCCTGCATGTTGGGCCTCTCTATGTGGCCAGGCTGTGTAAAAGTCTCACACATGTGGTATCGCCATACTCAGGAGTAATAGCAGAATGTGTTTTTGGGTGTAATTTGTGGTATGCATATGCTGTGTGTGAGAAATAACCTGCTAATATGACAATTTTGTGGGAAAAAAAAGAAAAAAAATATTGATTGACAACTTAAAACTCACCATGACTCTTTCTAAATACCTTGGCATGCCTTTTTCCAAAAAGGGGTAATTTTGTACTTTTCTGGCATGTTAGGGTCTCAAGAAATGAGATAGGCCATCAGTACTTCAGGTGTAATCAATTTTCAGATATTGGCACCATAGTTTGTGGACTCTATAACTTTCACAAAGACCAAATAATATACACCAATTTGTACTTATTTACCAAAGATATGTAGCAGTATAAATTTTGGCCAAAATTTATGAAGAAAAATTACTATTTTGCTAAATTTTATAACAGAAACAAAGAAAAATATTTTTTTTTACAGAATTTTACGCAAAAAATAAAAAACCCAACGTGATTAAATACCACCAAAAGAAAGCTCTATTTGTGTGAAAAAAAGGACAACAAATTCATATGGGAACAGTGTTGTATGACTGAGTATTTGTCATTCAAAATGTAGTACCGAAAACTGAAAATTGGTATGGTTATTAAGTGCCCAGTATGATTTTACAGAATTTTACGCAAAAAATAAAAAACCCAACGTGATTAAATACCACCAAAAGAAAGCTCTATTTGTGTGAAAAAAAGGACAACAAATTCATATGGGAACAGTGTTGTATGACTGAGTATTTGTCATTCAAAATGTAGCACCGAAAACTGAAAATTGGTATGGTTATTAAGTGCCCAGTATGATTTTGAAATGGTACTTTAATGACACACAAAGTCCTTGATTTCAGAAATATGTTTACAGTTAGAATTCGACTGGAGTTCGATGTAAACTTTGATTCAAATTTAAATTTTGAATTTCGGAAATTCAGACAAATTTTCTTTCGTTATTCGGAGCATTCGGTAAATTTAGTTTATACTGTCATTTGGGAATTCAGATATATCTGAATCTCCAAATAATGAAAAATGTGTCCGAATATTTATTCGGAAGGAAATGAACCGCACATGTCTAATTATAAAACCACTCCCATACACTATGCACGTGGACACAAACAGTTATTACTTCAAAATAACAAAAGGTATGAATCTGCCAAAAAGTTTGTCAAAATTCTTGCAATATACTGTATTTATTGGCGTATAACACTCACTTTTTTCCCCTGAAAATAGAGGGTAAACTGTGCCTGCGTGTTATACGCAGGGGGCTGTGGAAAGTTTTTTTCCTGAAACTTCCCTCTTAAAGTTAGGGTGCGTGTTATACGCCTGTGCGTGTTATACGCCGATAAATACGGTACATAGATCCCCCAGAGGGGAATTTTTAATGGAGTTACTCTTTAGTATACAGTATATATATATATATATATATATATATATATATATATATATGTAGCGGACCCCCACTCTCTCTCCTTCTGTCTTTAATGGCTTCTCCGGCTCTGGTCTAGGGGTATCTCGGAGGAGAGAGAGGGGCGGGGCACTACGCCAAGCTTTCACCATAGATGTAGTAGGTGTATGCAAAGTTCTGTTACCTTTCGGGCCGGTGTCCTGCAGTAAGAGCTCCTTCTCTGGAACAGTGCCTGTATTAAAAGAGCCCCACACCACTAAAGTCCAACACTCCTTTATTTCTTCAGCATAGAATGTCACACAATCAGTTGGACAGGGGGTGTGGATACAAGTAAGCCCAGGCACAGTGAACTCTCCTATTCCTGTAGTGAGTCGAATAGGCATGGCGCACGGTCTCTGCCACCGACCGTGGAGTGGTAGCTGCCACCTATGGGGTGAACTGTTGCAGCCCCTGCCACAGGCCTGTAGGTAACGGTCCTTGCTTGCGACCTTTAAGAAGAATGTCTCTGCCAGACCTTTCCTCAATAGAACCCCCTTCCGTGTGTATCAGCCCCTGTTTGAGAGGGCATCCCTCCAGACGGTTTCCGGAGGCCCTCACCCGTCACCGGCAGTCTGCTGCACCAGGTCTTCGGAGAGGCCACCCTCCAGTCCATTGCGTCTTAGATTCGGGTATCCATCCCCCGGATACCCTAGGACGATCCCCCCCAGGCGGAACCCAGTGGAAGAAGCTGGGCCCCAGGCTAGGACAAGTACCTCACCCCAGACCAAAGGTGTCTGGGATGGCTCCCGAACTCCCGGTGTCCAGGCCTAGGCCACCTGGACACCGCCCACGGACAGCAGCCCTCAGGCTAAAGGTGCCTGGGACTCGAAGAACCCCGTGACCAAGATGGCCGGCCCCTTTATACCCTCTCCCGGCAAGCACAGCGGGTTCCCCGCCCCACCATACCGCTGCCGAGGGAGGACAAAAAGGAGGTACGGCACACAGCAATGATTCAACCCCAACCCAGGGCGACAGCGCCACCCACTGGGCTGCGGGGAATTACACATCACTAATGTCACTTCCAAGTTCAAATTTACACCCGGGAAAGTACATACCCGCTACATATATATATATATATATATATACTGTATATGTGTGGCTTAAAAATTGCCAAAACATATTTTCTATATGTGATATAATATCTAAAATAATGGTAATAGTAAAACTGTCATGTGTTAAATGTTTTAAAGCTTAAAGAGGAGCTTCGGTCTGTAAAAAAAAAAAAAGTCAGCAGCTACAAATAGTGTAGCTGCTGACTTTTAATATAAGGCCATTTACCTGTCCAGGGATCCTGTTATGTCGGCACCAGAAGCCAACCCCTCCATCGGCTCCGGTTGCAGGCGCCAGCATTGTAAGTAAGGAAAACCAGCAGTGAAGCCTTCAGTCTTCATAGCTGTTTTCCTACTGCGCATGCGCGAGTCGCGCTGCACTTTCTGAATGTCCCTGCATCTTCTGGGACCTGTGTGCCCCCCCTGAAGGCAGCGAGGGGAAGGAGGAGGGGCCATAAATGTTGTAGAGAGCCAATCAGCGATCCTGTCAAAACCAAGTACTCACTCCCCCCACAAAGTGCCAAATGTGGCAGTGGAGAGGGGCAGGGTGCACTTTTGAGTGGAGCTCCACTTTAAGTTTTGTAAGAAAAAAAAAGGTCAGCATAAGGGACATTACTTGCAGTTTATCCAATATTTCCATTGTGCTGCTGGCTTCTTGTTTAGTGTAAATCCTACTCCGATTCCCCACTTTCTCTGAATCTTCCAGTGCGGCCGGGGTTAATTGAGCTAAGGGACCTGTGAAAGGCACTAATCAAGAGTGCCAACTTCACCTGACCTTCCTACTCCCCTTCTTCATTCATACTATAGAAGCCATACTACAGCTACTATGAATAGAGGAGGTGGGATGACAGGGCGGGTAGAGTTGGCACTCCTAATGCAAAAGATAAGACCCACAGCTCTTTTAACCCCCACATCACTGGAAGATTATTGTGATAGGAGCCTTTTTTATTTTTTACATAAAATAATATAAAAATACATTTCTTATATTGTTTCTACGTTTTTAAAGCGATGGCATGAAATAATATAACAAAAAATAAATAAAAAAATAAGCCATAATATATAATTCTGCATTTATCTATGGATTAGGTCCTCAGTTATATCTACAGAATGTAGCTACAATGCTTCTCCTACTCCCATAAATTAAGTAAGATAATTGCATCCAAGTTGTCGTCAGTAATGATCAATAGCTCCCTAATTGCTTAACTTACTAACAAATAACATTAGATGATTTTAAATGAATCTTAGGCAACACAAATCAATCTACATTAGTAATTAGATATTCTTCCAAAAAGCAAAAAAAATAAGCTTTTTTATGTTCTTAAAGCAGTTAATATTTCATATTTCACAATAGTTTTATTTCAAGTTACAGTACATGCACAGTATATACAGTATATATAATCACATGCATATAGTATTTATGTATTGTAGTATTGTATGTTATTTGTTTATGCTGCTGAGTGCTGACTATTGTGCTTGAAATGACAGTTTGATTTATAGGAAGATGCAAGGATCAGAATCTCCACTTTATGCTGAGCCATATGCTCATATAATTTTAGTGTTAACAACATTATTTCCCAAGTTGTGAGCCTGGCTTTCTAATTTGTGAGGACTGGATAGAAGTCTTTGTTCTTTGTACTACTCACTGTGTGACTGAGACTAGGTGACTCTGACTAGTTTAATAGATAAAGGTTTACTATAAATGCACATCGACCATACAAAATGAAGCCAATTAAATAAGCAGGGTTGGCTGTCAGTCACAATGACAACTTTCCTTTTATATAGACATGAAGGAGGGAGGTCGGTGATGCACACCAAAAGTAACCTTTCTGCACGTTTTATTTTTTAGATCAAATTGTTGTGTTTTGAGTTGACCTACTAATATTACAGTGAAATCATTAATGGTACAAGAACATTTAAATTCACCTCCCATTTTACAATTTGTAATGACATAAAAGTAAGTCTTGGTTGTTGTCTTTGAAAAGTACCAAAGACTTTTTTTTTATAAATGTTTATTGAAACATATACAAGGAACACATGGAAATACTTCCATGTCATATGGTATAACAGTTGGACGTAGAAAAAATTAATACAGTTGTCAAAAGATATAATAACAGTTGAAGTCAACAGGATTAAAGGTAAGTAAAGCATATACGGTATCCATAATACAGTTGCAGGAAGAAATACCAAACATTAATAATAAATCTGCATAAATATAATTTTAGTCATCTTGGTTAAGTTTCAATCTTAAGACAAGGTATAGAAAAGAGGGAAAGATGATGAAAGATATAGAGGAGTTAACTGGGATGGAGTAGGCAAGTATATACAGGGAGAGAGAAGGGTAGGGGGGAATAAGTGCCATGCTCAAGAACAAGATCCCAACTATGTGCATGAAATATATTTAACAAACATTAATAAGCATGAATACCAATAGAATTATTATGGACTCACAAAATTGTCAGATGTCATTATCACTACATAACTGGCGGTGGTCTTTGGTGGTGGAGTTCTAACCAGCATGCCCAAATTTTGATAAAAGTGGACTGAGAGTTACGCAACTCATATGTAAGGTCTTCCATTTTGTAGATAAAGTCTATAGTTTGGAGCCATAGTTTTAAGGATGGTACTTGTTGCCTTATGAGGGGATCAAAGAATTTGCTGCAATAAATAGATGGGGGGTATTGGAACGTTTGTATCGGCCTATAGAGTCAGAGGAGCAGTGAAATAGAACTAACCAGGGTTCATCAGGCACAGAATAGCCTTGTATAGATAATATGAAAGACCTGATGGAAGACCAATATATTAGCATGTGTGATTTCCAAGCCACAGGGCACTAACTGGTTCGCTAGTACTATTGTGTAGATTTTGGCATCAATGTTTAATAGAGACAAAGGCCTGTAGCTTTCACAACAGGTGGGGTCCTTACCTGGTTTAAGAATGAACTTCCCATCTCCAGAGACATGATTGGCTTAGGATGCCAAGACAGCTAATAATATTTAGCTGTATAGCCATCTGGGCCAGGGGATTTACCAGAGGCTAAAGATTTTACAGCTGTACATAGTTAATCTTCTGTAATTTTCTGTAAAGTGTCTGTAGAGAGAGTAGGAAGTTTAGCCCCAGAAAAAAAAATCTGCTATATAGGCCTTATGGGCATCAGAGATTGGTACTGGGTGTTCCCTTTAGGCGCTGATAAAAATTTCTAAATGCCCGAGCAATATCTGTAGATGTATGGACCATAGGGTCTGTAGGTGCTTTAATTTTATATATATATAAAGAGATAATTTTTTGGTATGTAGTACACATACATATAGCTTATTAACCCATTCACAAATTTCCCGAGCTACCAGGGGAAAAGTGCAATTATTCTGTTAGTGAAGAAGTGATTTTAATTCTTCCTGTATTCGTGTGAGTTGAAGACCGTGTTAATTTTGTAGACAAAAATACTGTTATCATAATTTTCATTAGCAGCATGTTTCCAGTGACGACAACTAAAAGAAAATTATGATGGAAATAAATTCCAATTTTCGTCAGTGAATGAAACAGAATCAAAATGTGAGAAAGAGATGTTTTACTTATAAAGATGTTATATAACAGCTAAATCTGTGTCTGTGTAGTTTGTTTAAACCTTAATATTAGGCTTGTGCAATTCGTTTCGTAACGAATCAAAATTCGTCCGAATTTAGCAACTTTCGGACATTCGGAAGCATTCGAATTTCCGAACAGAGCAATTATGAATAAAACCGAATCCGAAATAAATTATACCGCAAAATAGCGAATGCCCGAAGGTCTTCGGCATAATTCGTTATGAAAAAAGTTACGAATGTACGAATCCATTCGAAGCACAATAACACTCACTCTGCTCTCTGCTTCTCCCTCACCATGCTGAACTCCCTCTCAAAATGGTGTACAGGGGCGGAGGCTATAGCCGCATGAAAAAACGAAAGTAAAATACGAGATTTCAAATCCATTCGAAGCACAATAACACTCACTCTGCTCTGCTCTCTGCTTCTCCCTCACCGTGCTGAACCCTCTCAAAATGGTGTACAGGGGCGGAGCCTATAGCCGCATGTAAAAAACGAAAGTAAAATACGAGATTTCGAATCGTTACAAATAACCGCTATGTATTTAGAAAAGTACAAATCCATTCGAAGCACATTAGGCATAATAGGCAGCGTCGTTGTGAGAGAGACACGGAAAATTACGAATCAACGAACCCAAAAAAAGTTACGAAAGTAGGAGTTGTGTCCAGAATCAACGAAAAACAACGTACTCTACCGAAAGTACGAATTATAAAGCAACAAAAAATTCAACGAAAAATGTCGCTTGCAAAAATACGAATGAGTCCGAACACGAAAAATCCCGTCTAGCAAAATTCCGAATGATTACGAATCAACAGGACCGGAAAGAAACGAACCGAAACGGAACAAATTTTTCCGTTGTGCACAAGTCTACTTAATATCATAAATAACAATATTGATGAGCCGAACACTCCAGGTTCGGTTTGCACCAGAACATGCGAACAGACAAAAAAATTTGTGCGAACATGCGAACACCATTAAAATCTATGGGGCATGAACATAAAACATCAAAAGTATTAATTTTAAAGGCTTATATGCAAGTTATAGCATGGGGAAGACACATATAGGAGAGGTATTAGGGCTGCACACCCCTGAACAAACAATATTGGAAGGTTCCCCCAAGGAGTTTTAAAGCAGCAATGCAGGCGGATTCAGAAGTAATTGTAAAAAGGTTCTTTATTTGGGAAAATATAGGGTCAATAGCATGTTGCAGTTAAAATATGAGCTCTGGTTAGGGGATAACAATAGCATTCCACAATACAGAAATGCAAACACAAAAAATACACAGCATCACATATCATAATTAGAGTTGAGCGGGTAGCTGGATATTCGGGTCCGGCGGGTTCGGCCGAACTTCGGAAAAAAGTTCGGATTCGGGACCGAACTTTAACCCGAACCTGGACCCGGACCCCATTGAAGTCAATGGGGACCCGGACTTCTGACGACTAAAAAGGCTCTAAAAAAGTAATGGAAAGGGCTAGAGGGCTGCAAATGGCAGCAAAATGTTGTTAAGAACATGGCAAGTGCTCTGCAAACAAATGTGGATAGGAAATAACTTAAAAGAACATAAAAAAAAATTTAAAATAAAAAAATATGCTGGAGGCCCCCTTTTCAGCAGAAGAGGTACAGGAAGTCATTAAGAACCTCAGAAACTCAACGGCACGATGCCACACATATGGTGGGAATGCCCCAGAATACGCCCTTTATGGAATAAATTATTTAATTTAATGGATAAGCTAGTGGGAAAATAAAATACTTTGAAATAAAAATGTAGCGGGGTGCTAAATTTAAGGAAAGTGTTTGAGTGGTAAATAGGCTCAAATACCCTAATTCTGTAGGATTCATGGACCATTTTGTCCTCGGGGGACAGTATTGGTGTGCAGTTCCCTGCGGCCTACAGGTGGCGCCTTTTGTGTCCCCTCTTGGCAGTAGTACAGCGGGGCGGGGAACCTGCTGTGCATGCCGGGAGAGCATATAAAAGGGGCAGACCTTTGGCCTGGGGGCTGATGTCCAGTGGGGTCCGCGCCCAGGTGCCTTCGGCCTGGGTGCATGTGTTCCTGTTCCATCTCGGGCACCTTTAGCCCGGGGTGAGGTACTATCTTGGAGTTCTTGCTGCCCTGGGTATGGAGGCCTAGGGGCGGGAGTAAAGCCTGGAGTCCAGAGCCGCCTCGTGTAGGGGACCCTGTTCCAGGGAAGGGAGGATCATTCTGATGGACCGATGCGGGAGTCACGGTGAAGGAATGGTCTGTTGACTCCCTGGAGAGATGTCTTCCCCTTGATATGGGCTAGGTTCGTAGAAGGAGAAGCTCAAGGTCACCTTGACTGTATCAGAGGCCTTATTCAACCGGCCCGTGGCAGGGGCCTTATACACCCTGGTCTGTGGCTGAGACCAAAGTTCTCCAGGCCCGTGGCAGGGGCAGAGACCAACCTCAATGTCTGTGGCAGAGACCGTGCGCCAAAAACTGTTTGAGAAACCTAAGCAGTGAAGTGAATGTGCTACGTTTGTGCCTGGACCTCCTCCACACCTTAAGCTGTCCTGTTTCTTTGCTCTAACCTTTTCTATCTGAGTACAGTTTATTTTGCCATGAGAGAATAAGAGTTAGAGTTTCAGCTGGTGTGGACATTGACTTTACTGGCAATTAAAGGACTTGCCTCTACCTACAGTAGAGGTGAGAATCATCCTCTGGAGGAGTTTTGACTCCGGCTGTGGACACGGCCCGTCAAGTACACCGCTCAACCTCTTTATATAGGAGGATACGGGCTGGTAGTGCGGTGTGCCTTTCTCCCTCCTGCGAAGAGCCAACAACATAAAGGCAGGTAAGGGGGAAAGGATCTGTGCGCTACAAAAAAATAAAATAAAAATTTTAATCTTGGCCTAGCGGGACGAGGTTCATATGGAGTAGGAGGTTGAGGTGGCGGTGGATGTGGCTGTGTAGGTGGAAGCGGCGGTGGAGGAGGACGAGGTAGCCAACACTGGTTCAAAAATACAACAATGGCTGGGTAAGGCCGGTGATGTGTCGAATTCTGTCCCCTGTCGAATAGTGTCCGCCCTGTACTGCGCTTGCTGAGTATGTAGGACAAGGGGATTTCAAAAATCTCCCAAGACTAACGGCGCCTGCGTGTTGAGTTCAGGTGAAGGCCACACCATCCGTGGTTCAAGCCGAGCCAAGCAAGGCCGCGATCGAAGCGAGCCCGTGAGGGGCCCTGTTACTATGTGCTACCGTATGTCCTCTTGGATGGTGGGGCTTGAACCTGCACTCACAGCGCAGGCGCCGTTCATCTTCGGAGATTTTGTGAATCTCCTTGTCCTCTGTACTGCGCAAGCGCTGCGCCTGCGCAGTACGGGCCGGGCCCAATCCGATGGCCGGACAGTTTTTGTCACAACACCGGTATACATGTCTATTCTGCACAAGGTACGGACAAGTCCTGTGGGATCCATGCCTGGTTCATTTTAATGAACGTGAGCTTGTCCACATTGGCTCTGGACAGGCGGCTGCGCTTGTCTGTGATAACGCCCCCTGCCGTGCTAAATACACGTTCAGATAATACACTGGCTGCAGGGCAGGCCAGCACCTCCAAGGCATAAACGGCAAGCTCAGGCCATGTGCCCAATTTGGAGACCCAGAAGTTAAAGGGGGCAGACCCGTCATCCAGTACGTGTAGGCCTGTGGACACATACTGCTCAACCATGTTGGTGAAATGCTGCCTCCTGCTAAGACGTTCCATCTCAGCTGGTGGTGCTGGTTGTTGTGGCGTGCTGACAAAGCTTTTCCACATTTCGGCCATGCTAACCCTGCCTTCTGAGGTGCTGCCGGTGCCCCGGCTGCGTTGGCGACCTCTTCCTCCTCCTCTGCCTTCGCCTTGTGCTTCCACCGTACGCCCGCTGTCAGGTGGGAATGCCACCAGCAGCGCGTCTACCAGCGTGCGCTTGTACTCGCGCATCTTACGATCCCGCTCCAGTGAGGGAATTAAGGACGGTACGTTGTCCTTGTAACGGGGATCCAGCAGGGTGGCCACCCAGTAATCAGAACCAGTTAAAATGTGGGCAACTCGGCTGTCGTTGCGGAAACACTGCAGCATGTAATCGCTCATGTGTGCCAGGCTGCCCAGAGGCAAAGAAAAGCTGTCCTCTGTGGGATGTGTATCATCTGTGTCCTCTGTATCCCCCCAGCCACGCACCAGTAATGGCCACAAGCTGGTCTGAGTGCCACCCTGCTGTGAACATGGCTCCTCCTCCTCCTCCTCCTCCTCCTCCTCCATCTCCTCCTCCACCTCGTCATCCTCCAGAACTGTGCCCTTTCTGCCGGACAATTGTGTACCTGGCGTTTGTTGGTGCAGGAACCCACCCTCGTAGCCACTTGTGAAAGACTGCCCTGAAAGCCTTTGAAATGATCCCGCTTCCTCCTCCTCCTCCTCATCCTCCTGTGCCACATCCTCTTCCATCATCGCACAAAGCTTTTTTTCAAGGAGGCATAGAACTGGGATAGTAACGCTGAGAACGGCATCATTGGCACTGGCCATGTTGGTGGAGTACTCGAAACAGCGCAACAAGGCACACAGGTCTCGCATGGAGGCCCAGTTATTGGTGGTGAAGTGGTGCTGTTCCGCAGAGCGACTCACGCGTGATTGCTGCAGCTGAAACTCCACTATTGCCTGCTGCTGCTCGCACAGTCTGGCCAGCATGTGCAAGGTGGAGTTCCACCTTGTGGGCACGTCACATATGAGGCGGTGAGCGGGAAGGCCGAAGTTACGCTGCAGCGCTGACAGGCGAGCAGCAGCAGGGTGAGAACGCCGAAAGTGCGCACAGACAGCCCGCACTTTCTGCAGCAGCTCTGGCATATTGGGGTAATTTTTAAGGAACCTCTGGACCACCAAGTTCAGCACATGCGCCAAGCAAGGGATGTGCGTCAAACCGGCTAGGCCCAGAGCTGCTACGAGATTTCGCCCATTATCGCACACCACCAGGCCGGGCTTGAGGCTCACTGACAGCAACCACTCATCGGTCTGTTGTTCCATGTCCCTCCACAACTCCTGCGCGGTGTGGGGATTTTCCCCCAAACAGGAAAGTTTTAAAACTGCCTGCTGTCGTTTACCCCTGGCTGTGCTGAAGTTGGTGGTGAAGGTGTTACGCTGAATGGATGAGGAGGCGGTAGAGGATGAGGAAGCGGAAAAGGAGGAGTTAGCAACAGGAGGCAAACTGAAGCGCCCTGCAATCCTCGGTGGTGGAAGGACATGCGCCAAACCGCTATCTGCCTCAGGCCCAGCCGCCACTGCATTTACCCAGTGTGCTGTTAGGGAGATATAACGTCCCTGACCGTGCTTACTGGTCCACGCATCCGTAGTTAGGTGGACCTTGCCACAGATGGCATTGCGCAGTGCACACCTGATTTTGTCCCCCACCTGGTTGTGCAGGGAAGGGATGGCTCGCCTGGAAAAGTAGTGGCGGCTGGGCACGACGTACTGCGGGACAGCCAATGCCATCAGGCTTTTAAAACTCTGCGTCTCCACCAGACGGAATGACAGCATTTCAAAGGCCAGGAATTTTGAAATGCTGGCATTCAGGGCCAGGGATCGCGGGTGGCTAGGGGGGTACTTCCTCTTCCGCTCCAATGTTTGGGAGATAGAGAGCTGAACGCTTCCATGGGACATTGTGGAGATGGTTGGTGACCCAGGTGGTAGTGTTGCTGGCAGATCCTCTGTTTGCGGGGTGACAGGTTCCACTGTCACTACAGAGGTGGATGAAGAGGCCGAGACTGCAGCAGAAGAGGAAGCAGGAGGAGCCAGAGACCTTTCTTGGTTTTTGAGGTGTCTACTCCACTGCAGCTCGTGCTTTGCACTTAGATGCCTGGTCATGCAGCTTGTGCTCAGGTTGAGAACGTTTATGCCTCGCTTCAGGCTCTGATTGCACAGCGTGCAAACCACTCGTGTCTTGTCATCAACACACTGTGTGAAGAACTGCCACGCTAGGGAAGTCCTTGGACCTGGCTTTGGTGTGCTCGGTCCCTTGCTGCGTTGGGCAGTAGCAGATGTACTGTCTAGGGGACGAATGCTCCGTTTTTGCACCCTGCTCCCTCTTCTGCTGTGCTGGTGGCTCTGTGCGACCACCGCCTCTTCCTCCGAACTACACTGGTCACCTGCATAACGTTGATTCCATGTGGGGTCGAGGACCTCATCGTCCTCCACATCATCTTCCACCCAGTCTTCACCCCTGCCCTCCATGTCTGTCTGCACAATTGCGAAAGCAGCAGCAGTTGGCACCTGTGTTTCGTCATCATCCGAGACGTGCTGCGATGGTCCTCCCATGTACCCATTATGAAACATAAGTGGTTGGGCATCGGTGCACTCAATCTCTTCCACTTCTGGGGCAGGGCTAGGTGGATGGCCCTGGGAAACCCTGCTAACAGAGTCATCGAAAAGCAGAAGAGACTGCTGCATGATTTGGGGCTCAGACTGCTTGGCTGATTTGCAAGGGGGTGAGGTGAAAGACTGATGGACATGGGCTTCAGGTGCCAACTCTGATCTTTCATCAGAAGAGTGGGTGGGAGACAATGTGAAGGAACCCGAGGCACTGTCAGCAACCCAATCTACTATCGCCTGTACTTGTCCTGGCCTAAACATTGGTACAGCCTCATTAGGCGCGACAAAATACCGCCGCAGGCTCGGTCGCCTACTCGCACCTGAGGAAGGTGTTTCACTTGTGCGTGTAGCTGGCACAGATCCACCACGTCCTCTCCCTGCAACAGGAGCTCCACCAGCAGCACCACGACCGGGGCCACCACGTCCCTTTGACCTTCCCCTCATATTTTCCAAATTTAGGATCTTGCCCTAAATGGCGTTTTTTGGAAGACCACAACACACCCACAGTACGTAATGGCTGAAACGCACAGCTACAGAACTGCAGAAAATGCTATTCAAAAAAAAAAAGGTTGTTTTTTTTAGTATAGCACAGTACAAGGAAAATATATAGAAATTGTTTATTTCACACACCTCCAGATGTGTATTTCACACTGCAAAATATTTTCTGTGGCCCTAAATGGCGTTTTTTGCCAGACCACAACACACCCACAGCACGTAACCGCTGAATCGCACAGCTACAGAAAATGCTATTAAAAAAAAAAGGTTGTTTTTTTTAGTATAGCACTGTACAAGAAGAATATATAGAAATTGTTTATTTTACACACCTCCAGATGTGTATTTCACACTGCAAAATATTTTCTGTGGCCCTAAATGGCGTTTTTTGGAAGAGCACAACACAACCACAGTATTTAACCACTGAATCGCACAGCTATAGAAGTGCAGAGAATGCTATTCAAAAAAAATGTTGTTTTTTTTAGTATAGCACTGTACAATATATAGAAATTCTTTATTTTACACACCTCCACATGTGTATTTCACACTGCAAAATATTTTCTGTGGCCCTAAATGGCGTTTTTTGCAAGAGCACAACACAACCACAGTATTTAACCACTGAATCGCACAGCTATAGAAGTGCAGAGAATGCTATTCAAAAAAAATGTTGTTTTTTTTAGTATAGCACTGTACAATATATAGAAATTGTTTATTTTACACACCTCCACATGTGTATTTCACACTGCAATTTATTTTCTGTGGCCCTAAATGGCGTTTTTTGCAAGAGCACAACAACCCCAACAGTATATAACCGCTGAATCGCACAGCTGCAGAGGCCAGAGAATGCTTTTTAAAAATAATGTTGTTTTTTCACACACCTCCAGATGTGTATTTCACACTGCAAAATATTTTCTGTGGCCCTAAATGGCGTTTTTTGGAAGAGCACAACACAACCACAGTATTTAACCACTGAATCGCACAGCTATAGAAGTGCAGAGAATGCTATTCAAAAAAAATGTTGTTTTTTTTTAGTATAGCACTGTACAATATATAGAAATTGTTTATTTTACACACCTCCACATGTGTATTTCACACTGCAATTTATTTTCTGTGGCCCTAAATGGCGTTTTTTGGAAGAGCACAACACAACCACAGTATTTAACCATTGAATCGCACAGCTATAGAAGTGCAGAGAATGCTATTCAAAAAAAATGTTGTTTTTTTTAGTATAGCACTGTACAATATATAGAAATTGTTTATTTTACACACCTCCACATGTGTATTTCACACTGCAATTTATTTTCTGTGGCCCTAAATGGCGTTTTTTGGAAGAGCACAACACAACCACAGTATTTAACCACTGAATCGCACAGCTATAGAAGTGCAGAGAATGCTATTCAAAAAAAATTTTGTTTTTTTTAGTATAGCACTGTACAATATATAGAAATTGTTTATTTTACACACCTCCACATGTGTATTTCACACTGCAATTTATTTTCTGTGGCCCTAAATGGCGTTTTTTGGAAGAGCACAACACAACCACAGTATTTAACCACTGAATCGCACAGCTATAGAAGTGCAGAGAATGCTATTCAAAAAAAATGTTGTTTTTTTTAGTATAGCACTGTACAATATATAGAAATTGTTTATTTTACACACCTCCACATGTGTATTTCACACTGCAATTTATTTTCTGTGGCCCTAAATGGCGTTTTTTGCAAGAGCACAACACACCCACAGTATATAACCGCTGAATCGCACAGCTGCAGAGAATGCTATTCAAAAAAAAGTTTTTTTTTTTTTTTTAGTATAGCATAGTACAAGAAAAATATATAGAAATTGGTTATTTCACACAACTAGAGATATACACTGCAAAATATTTTTTTTGCCCAAAAATAGGTCTTTTTTGCGCACAACAAAGTGCCTTTTTTTTTTTTTGCAACAGCACAATAAAGTGCCTTTTTTTTTTTGGGGCCCAAAAATGGGTCTTTTTAGCAAAAGCACAATAAAGTGCCTTTTTTTTTTTTTCTGCCCGAAATGGGTCTTTTAGCAAGAGCACAATACAGCCACAGTATGGAATAGGTGTATCACTCAACGTAATGCAGTGCTGGTGCACTGAGCTTGCAACACAAACAGATAAACCTATGCAGATCGCTGAGCTATTATATCTCTCAATCTGGACTCCTATCTAAATCTCTCTCCCTGAAAGCACAAACAGGATCCTGCCCCATACACTACACTACACTACACTGTCTCTTTATCTTTTCTATCAGTAGATTGCAGAATCAGGACTAACTCCTATCATATAATTCTCTCCCTCACAGCAACAGCAGCCAGGATCCTTTCCCTACACTGTCTAAAAGCAGAGTGACGATCTGTGCTGTGTGCCTCTTGCTTACATAGAAGCTGGTCACATGCTGGGTCACATGTTGCACTGACCAATCACAGCCATGCCATTAGTAGGCATGGCTATGATGGCTTCTAAGGGCACACCAGCTAATCAAATGGTGATTGGCTGGCCCCTGAAGCATTTCTAACTGCGCCATTAAATTCCCGATTTGGGACCCGAACCCGGACTTTAGCGCAAAATCCGGGTCCGGGGTCGGGAAAACGCCAAAATTCGGTACGGACCCGAACTTTACAGTTCGGGTCCGCTCAACACTAATCATAATGTCTGTTGTAATGATTCCCCAACGCGTTTCGACCCATACAGTCACGGTCTTCTTCAGTGGTTGATTTGCTCTAAAAACATATATTTCACATCTCAATTATCAAAAGAATATATTTCACCATGCATTCAATTTCCTATACACAGGGTATACTTACCACTGGAAGGTGAAATGGGAGATCTCCTGACCAGAATTTTTAAAAACAGTTAGATGATCCCTAAGGTCCCATGGCCATCGGTGTCCCAAGGAAGAATAATGTTCGACCCGACAAGGCTTGCAAGCAGTCACTCTTGGGACACCCTCAGAGGGTGAAAGAGGCAGACACCTTCAGCAGATTCCCAATGATATCATTATATCAGGAGGGGATTCTAATTTAGTCCTAACATATTACAAGGTGCCGGATGGGTTCCAAATATTTGTTGTCAATGTGTATCTACATTATGATGATATTGTCAAGTGTTCGTCATTGGTACCGAATAGGTTCCAAATGTTTATTTATTAGTAATGTATATATGTATTGTTGTATTGTTAATGAAGTATTGTTCAAAAATGCTGAAAATGTGAAACTAATTTAAAAAATGTACATGAAAAAATAGGATTTTTTACTCACCGTAAAATCCTTTTCTCTGAGTCCATGGACCGACACAGCTTCTCTATTGACAAAGTGGGTATTATCCGTTAATTAGGAGTGACTAGGCAGAAAAACTTGTAAAAAGTGTTGCATCACACCTTCTACAGTACCGCCCAGGGGGCGGACCCTCTGGGTATACCCTCTCAGTCTGCACATCGCAGATCAGTTCGTCAAAAAGCAGTACAAACTTAAAAGGAGGGGTGGGTGCTGTGTCGGTCCATGGACTCAGAGAAAAGGATTTTACGGTGAGTAAAAAATCCTATTTACTCTTTCGTCCATGGACCGACACAGCTTCTCTATTGACAAAGTGGGACGTCCCAAAGCAGTGTCAGAGAAAAAACGAGGGGTGGTAACAGCATAAAAACAAACTTCACCCCAAAACACAAAACAGCACGGAGGAGTTGCAACTCTAAACAGCCGCCTGCAAAACCTTGCGGCCGAAAGAGGCATCTGAAGATGCACCTACATCAACTTTGTAGAATTTTGTGAAAGTGTGAGCGGACGACCAAGTCGCCGCTTTACATAGTTGGGAAACAGACGCTTGATGTCGGAAAGCCCAAGAGGCACCTATTGCCCTGGTCGAATGCTCCGTGACAGGAAAGGGGGGCGCCTGACCCTTTAAGGCGTAAGCCTGGATTACTATCTGTCGGATCCACCTAGAGATGGTGGCCGATGAGACTGCTTGGCCCTTCTTGGGACCAGCCACCGAAACAAACAGTGAGTCTGACTTCCGGAACAGGGAAGTAGCAGATATGTATACTCTCAAAGCTCGGACAACGTCCAAGGAATGCAACGCCGACTCCTTAGGATTCGACGGCTGAGGACACAAGGATGGAAGTACAATGTCTTTGTTGAGATGAAAAGCCGAAACGACTTTCGGAAGAAAGGAAGGCTGCGGCCGCAGCACCACCTTATCCTTGTGGAAAATAAAATAGGGAGCCTTGCAGGACAGGGCTGCCAGCTCAGAGACTCGTCTAACTGACGTAACAGCCACCAAAAAGACCACCTTCTGAGAAAGTGTCAACAGGGGAATATCTCTAATATTCTCAAACGGTGCCGTCTGAAGCACCGAGAGGACCAGGTTCAAGTCCCACGGAGGTAACAAGGGGCGGACCGGAGGGGCCACATGTCGAACCCCCTGCACAAATGTACTCACGAGAGAGTGAGTCGCCAGGGGTTGCTGAAAAAAGACAGCCGGGGCAGATATCTGTCCCTTAATCGTACTTAGGGCAAGCCTTTGGTCTACCCCATGCTGTAAAAACAGCAGGATTCTGGAAACCAAATAGGTACGCGGATGCCATTTCATTTCCTCACACATGGAGATGTAGGCCCTCCAAGTGCGGTGATAGACCTTCCTAGAGGACGGTTTCCGAGCACTTCTCATAGTAGAGATTACTGAGTCTGACAGGCCCCGATCTCTCAGTACCTGGTTCTCAACAGCCATGCCGTTAAAGCCAATGACTGTAAAGCAGGATGGAATATGGGACCTTGTGATAGCAGGTCCTTCCGTAGTGGTAGGCGCCAGGGGACGTCTGCTACCAGACGTACTAGATCGGCGTACCAAGGACGCTGAGGCCAATCTGGAGTGATTAGGATCATTGGAATTCCCTCTGCCTCCACTCTGCGGAGCAGAAGAGGAAGAAGCCTTAAGGGAGGGAAGGCATAGATTAGCCGATACTGACCCCACGATGCTACCAACGCGTCCGTTGCGTCTGCCCATGGGTCTCTTCACCGGGCCACAAACCTCAATACCTTCCGATTGAGTCGGGAAGCCAGAAGATCTACGTCTGGTGTGCCCCATCTTTGGCAGAGGAGTTGGAACACCTCCGGGTGTAAGGACCATTCTCCCTGGTCCAGCATCTGGCGGCTCAGGTAGTCCGCCTGCCAGTTTTCCACACCCGGAATGTACACGGCCGACAGTGCCGGTACGCTCCTCTCTGCCCACTTCAGGATGCGAGCGATCTCCGCGGCTGCAGCTGAGCTTCTTGTTCCTCCTTGATGATTGACATATGCCACTGCTGTGGCGTTGTCTGACTGGATCCTGACTGGACGCCCTTGCAGTCTCTGAGACCATTTGAAGAGGCACAGCTTGATCGCCCGGATCTCCAGGACATTGATCGGCAGGAGGGCTTCCTCTGGGGTCCAGCGACCTTGCGCCGACTGGACACCCCAGACTCCCCCCCAACCTGTAAGGCTGGCGTCCGTCGTGATCACTATCCAGTAAACCGGAAGAAATGACTTCCCGGCCATTAGAGCCGGTGCTGTCAGCCACCATACCAGGGATCTCCTGACTAGGTGGCTCACTCGGATTTGATAATCCAGAGATGAAGGGCATCTGCTCCATCTGGACAGAACTTCCTTCTGTAACACTCGAGTGTGGTATTGAGCATATGGGACCGCCTCGAAGGAGGCTACCATGAGGCCCAACACTCGCATGCAAAAACGGAGTGACGACCAATTCCTGGATGTCAGCTGCCGTACTGCAGCCCGGAGGGTCTGCAACTTCTCCACAGGGAGGAATACCTTTGCCTCTGAGGAATCCAGAATCAACCCCAGGTACACTAGGCATTGAGTGGGCACCAATACTGACTTTTGCGTGTTTAGTATCCAACCACAGTCTCGAAGAGTCTGACAGGTAATGGACACGCTTACCTCTAATTCTGAGCTTGAAGGGGCCTTCAGCAGAAGGTCGTCCAAGTAACCTGTGATAGCGATACCCAACTGTCTTAGAAGTGCCAGAATCGGAGCGAGCACCTTGGTGAACGTCCTGGGTGCTGAGGCAAGGCCAAACGGGAGGGCCACAAACTGGTAGTGGTTCTTCCCGATAGCAAATCGCAGAAACCTCTGGTGTCTGGAGTATATGGGGACATGCAGGTATGCGTCCTTGATGTCCAAGGAGGCCAGAAAGTCCCCCGGATGGAGAGCCGTGACTACGGATCGAACCGACTCCATCCGAAATCTTTGTACCTTCACAAAGCAATTGAGGGCTCTGAGATCCAAGATTGGACGAACCCCCTCCTTCTTTGGCACAATGAACAGATTTGAGTAAAAACCCTGACCCCGTTCCTGTTCTGGAACTGGAATAACTACCCCGCGTTCCAGTAGACCCTGGACCGCCCCATACAGGGCCTCCCGACGGGTCGGTAGTAGCTGGACATTGGAGGTGATGAATCTGTCTGGTGGACAAGAGAGAAATTCTATCTTGTAGCCTGAGGAGATTACTTCGCAAACCCACCTGTCGGAGACTAGAGCAGTCCACTGAGTCGCGAATTTGCGAAGACGTCCCCCCACCCGAGAGCTGGGTGGGGGCGGACCTTCATGTGGACGCAGATTTGTCCGCAGGCTTGTTGGGTCTGCGGGACCAAGGACGCTTTTGTCCTTGGGCAGGCGCTTTATCGGCCTGGGGTCTTTTCCCTGTCGCCTTAAGGGGGCGAAAAAACCGCTTACGTGCAGTAAAGGAGGGCCCTTGCCATGCTGTCCCCTTGCTGCTGTGTCAGTCTGCTTCTTTTATCAGCACTTCCTGTGTGAATTTTCGCGCCAGTGTAATGCACCCTAGAGGCCGGAGGCTCTCGCAAAATGGTTGCCAAAAACGTCTGTATGGAAGATAATGTGGGCTCTAAGAAAATGGCCGCCGACAGAAGATAGAGGTCAGGCAGCCATAGCCCACAAAAAGATGGCCGCCGAATGGCAATATCTGCATACAGGGTGGACCAACATGGCCGCCGATCACCTGATAGGGGCCAGTGGGTGTGGCCGAACCACAGGAAGATGGCCACCAGGCAGTTACAAGAGGCCAAACTTGGCATGGACCACCTCAAAATGGCCGCCGACAGCATGGAGACACAAACACAGGTAAGCAAAAATGACATTTCTTTTAAATGTTAGTTACAGCCAGCCCCGCTCCAGTGGGACCCCCTAGGTGACCCCCAGCACCCAGCAACCTTTAGCTAGAAGCCCAGGGAGGAGGGAAAGGCAGGGAGAGAGGGAAGAAAGGGGCCACAACCACTTACTTGATCTCTCCAGGAATGTCCAGCTAAATCACCCAGCCGAGGCAGGGGAGTTTTACTTACCTATCCTGCATGTATTCTGCTGGAAGACATTCCAAACAGATCATCGTCCGCGCACGGAAGGTGACTGTTGGCCAGGCATGCTGTGATTGGACCCAGAAGGGACGATCATATGTATGCCCTGGAGCATGACGCTCACCGGACAGGCTGCTGCGACTCGGCCGTAAGGTCAGCCGAAGCTGAGCGGTCCGATGCAAGCCTTGGAGCGTAAGCTCACCGGCCAGGCTGCTGCGACTCGGCCGTAAGGTCAGCCGAAGCTGAGCGGTCCGATGCAGGCCCTGGAGCGTAGGCTCACCGGCCACCCGTGGAGCGACGGGCATGTCGTGGAAAACCCAGCACGTAGCTAGGGTCGGCACACGCTCGATGGCCGAAACTGGGGAGACTACAAGGATCGAGGATCCAGCCTGTCACCCAGTCGGCAGTTGATCGAAGATCGCAGGAAACAACAAATGTAGCAAAAAAAATAATAATATATATATATATATCCTTTTTTCCCTGGACCAATGGGCCCGAAGGGAGCCATGTCCTACTCCTTGCTAGACAGAAAAAAACTGATCTGCGATGTGCAGACTGAGAGGGTATACCCAGAGGGTCCGCCCCCTGGGCGGTACTGTAGAAGGTGTGATGCAACACTTTTTACAAGTTTTTCTGCCTAGTCACTCCTAATTAACGGATAATACCCACTTTGTCAATAGAGAAGCTGTGTCGGTCCATGGACGAAAGAGTAATAGGGATTATCAGACAAACCGTCAAAGGTGATATGATGAGGACTAGGGATGAGCTCCGAACTCATGTTTGACTCGAACATTGCCAAACAATTTGAACAAATAAATGAATAGACACCGCCCCTTCTCATATTCCCCATCAGGTCCGCTCAGCCAATGACATAGGGGGTGGGGTCACCTTCACTGGGTGTAAGGCTGAGCGGACCTGATGGGGAACGTGAGAAGGGGCGGGGTCTATTCATTTATTACACTGCAGAGGAATCAAATCACGTTCCCCATCAGGTCCGCTCAGCCAATGACGTAGGCGGGGTCTGATGTACGAGGGGGCGGGGTCACCCATCAGATCATAGGGGTAAGTCCCGGCTTTCATCGGAAAAAACGATTGTGTGTACAGGGCATAACAGTGAACCATTTGTATAAGGTGACCATCAGTTTAGGGATGCATGGGATCATGTCCTGATCCTCGTGCATTATCCTGTGAGTGTTATTCTACTGCTTGGAATTAAAGTATCTTCATTGCTGCATTTAGATGGTGCTGCTCTTCTTCTTTTTTTTGTTTTTCCAGAGTTCCTTCTAGCTCATATTGAGCTGGCAGCCATCCATAGCCAGCATTTTATACCAGTTTGCTTTTATATTGAACTTTTATTCTCATTGCCTGTGTTCATTCCATCCAACCACTCAGTGCGCCAAAGATTAGTCGATCCTTTTTGTTGCTTGATAGAGTGTTCTATCGTGTGGAGGCCAGTTCAGTGGTGCTGGAGAGACCACTCACCATTGCTGCCACATCTGTGTCTTTGTGGGAGCCCCTAGAATGAAGACATCCCAATCCACATGAGGATACAAGGGAGCTATGACGCAAGCCCACTCAATGTGGAGGAGTGACTTTGGCACCATCTCGGTTTCTGGAGCCAGGTAACATTTGATGGACCCAGAGTGGTGCAATTTAGCAGTGGAAGGTCGCCCAGGTTTATTCCTCATGTTGTAGGAGGGTTGTCGGGTGCGAGGCAGCAGTGAAAGCAGAACAAATGCAGGATCCCCCACACTTTGAATGACAATTGCGCGGTCATGCAACACTGTACCCAAGTGAAATTTTTATAATTTTGTCCCCGCAAATAGAGCTTTCTTTTGGTTGCATTTGATCACCTCTGTGGTTTTTATTTTTTGTGCTATAAACAAAAATAGAGCGACAATTTTGAAAAAAATGCAATATTTTTAACTTTTTGCTATAATAAATATCCCCAAAAAATCTATAATTTTTTTTTTTTTTTCACAGTTTAGGCCGATACGTATTCTTCTACATATTTTTGGTAAATGAAACGCAATAAGCGTATATTGATTGTTTGCGCAAAAGTTATAGCAGCTACAAAAAATGGGATAGATTTAGAGCATGTTTGTTATTTATTTATTTTTTACTAGTAATGGTGGCGATCAGCGATTTTTATCGTGACTGCGATATTGCGGTGAACACATTGGACACTTTTGAAACATTTTTGGGACCATTTACATTTATACAGCGATCCCTGCTATAAAAATGAATTGATTACTGTATAAATATGACTGGCAGGGAAGGGGTTAACACTAGGGGGCGATCGAGGGGTTAAATGTGTTCTCTAGGAGTGATTCTTACTGTGGGGGGAGGGGACTGACTGGGGAGGTGACCGATGGTTGTCCCTATGTACAAGGGACACACCATCGGTCTCCTCTCCCTGACAGGACATGGATCTGTGTTTACACACACAAATCCACGGTCCTGCTCAGTTACTGGGCAATAGCGGCCGCCGGGCACGCGCATCGGGTCCCCAGTGACGCGGCGTGTGCGCGCGCACCCTACTGGCTTGTGAAGGCGATCACGTCATATGACGTCCACCCAGAACAAGAGGGTCTTCCGCCCACCGTCATTTAACGGCGGGCGGTTGACAAGTGGTTAAAGTAGTGAGTGTACAGCTTGTATAACAGTGTAAATGACTCAACACACAGCCATTAATGTCTAAACAGCTGGCAACAAAAGTGAGTACACCTCTAAGTGAAAATGTCCAAATTGGGCCCAATTAGCCATTTTCCCTCCCTGGTGTCATGCAACTCATTAGTGTTACAAGGTCTCAGGTGTGAATGGGGAGCAGGTGTGTTAAATTTGGTGTTATCGCTCTCACTCTCTCATACTGGTCACTGGAAGTTCAACATGGCACCTCATGGCAAAGAACTCTGAGGATCTGAAAAAAGAATTTATGCTCTACATAAAGATGGCCTGGGCTATAAGAAGATCACCAAGACCCTAAAACTGAGCTGCAGCATGGTGGACAAGACCATACAGTGGTTTAACAGGACAGGTTCCACTCAGAACAGGCCTTGCCCTGGTTGACCAAAGAAGTTGAGTGCATGTGCTCAGCGTCATATCCAGAGGTTGTCTGTGGGAAATAGATGTATGAGTGCTGCCAGAATTGCTGCAGAGGTTGAAGGGGTAAGTAGTCAGCCTGTCAGTGCTCAGACCATACGCTGCACACTGCATCAAATTGGTCTGCATCGCTGTCATCCCAGAAGAAAGCCTCTTCTAAAGATGATGCACAAGAAAGCCTGCAAACAGTTTACAGAAGACAAGCAGACTAAGGACATGGATTACTGGAACATGTCCTGTGATCTGATGAGACCAAGATAAACTTATTAGGTTCAGATGGTGTCAAGCGTGTGTGGTGGCAACCAGGTGAGGAGTACAAAGACAAGTGTGTCTTGCCTACAGTCAAGCATGGTGGTAGGAGTGTCATGTCTGGGGTTTCATGTGTGCTGCTGACACTGGGGAGCTACAGTTCATTGAGAGAACCATGAATGCCAACATGTACTGTGACATACTGAAGGAGAGCATGATCCCCTCCCTTCTGAGTCTGGGCCACAGAGTAGTATTCAAACATGATAACGGCCCCAAACACACCTCCAAGATGACCACTGCCTTGCTAAAGAAGCTGAGGGTAAAGGTGATGGACTGGCCAAGCATGTCTCCATACCTAAATCCTATTGAGCATCTGTGAACCATCCTTAAACGGAAGGTTGAGGAGCACAAGGTCTCTAACATCCACCAGCTCTGTGATGTCATCAGGGAGGAGTGGAAGAGGACTCCAGTGGCAACCTGTGAAACTCTGGTGAACTCCATGCCCAAGAGGGTTAAGGCAGTGCTGGAAAAATAATGGTGGCCACATAAAATATTGGCTTGACTTTGGGCCCAATTTGGACATTTTCACATTTGTTGCCAGTAGTATAGAGTTTAATGGCTGTGTGTTGAGTTATTTTGAGGGGACAGCAAATTTACACTGTTATACAAGCTGTGCACTCACTACTTTACATTGTAGCAAAATTTAATTTCTTCAGTGTTGTGACAGGAAAAGATAGAATAAAATATTTACACAAATTTGAGGTGTGTACTCAGTTTTATGAGATACTGTAGCTTCTGGGGACTGGTCTTTGTTTTTTCTGATTACCTAGTATCGATCTCTCCTGCAGGTGGCAGTATAACCCTAGCTTGTTTATTAACAAGATTCATCCCTCAATTGACTCATAAAAAAAGGTTTTAATGGTGAGTAAAAAAATTATATTTTCCTGACGGCTCCACGTCAGCACAGCTGGGTGAGGCTCCGCCCACCCCCACGTGATCAGGACTTAACTATACATTTTTCACTCACCTCAACCTCAGCGTTCTTCTCTTTTCCTCCTACGTGCAGGATGGAGGTGTGCTCCTCTACCTAGCCGGTCTAAATGGCTGGCAGACCGTCCATACGTGTAGATGAAGCTGGACGAAGTACCTGGTGTCTAGTCTAAATGACCATAATCCAGGGAGCCCCACTGCTGGTCCTCGGGGCGGCTTTATCATGGCTAACAGCCGTGTCTGGGGTCCGCTTGGTCCAAACAAGATGGACAGCGGTTGTGGCAGAGTACTCCCCCATGCACGCACACCCGCGCTGTGCCAACGACGACGGTCGGATGACAGAGGTTGGGTGAGCTAAATGATTTGTATCCAATGTATGCTGCATTACTGGACAGGGAGTACTCTGCATAACAGATGCACAAAGTAACACTTTGTCTGTTCACACAGGGATATAATCTGTTGGAGGCTGCTCATGTTTTGCTTACTGTCATGCCACTATGCCAAACCCCTCCAAAGACCAGCATTTTGCAGAGAAGGTATGTGGAGCACACCTGAATAATGTCTACTGAATCCAGCCATGGCCTTTGGAGACATGGGATATCCTTGTATTTTTTCTATGTGATCTTGGTCTTCCTTTAAAAAAAAAGAAGAAAAAAGAGTTTGGAGAAGCATGTCTATGATGTCTACAATTCCCTTGGTTTGTGTACACTGCAGATGGTTGTAATTTTGTTACAAATTCCTACCTTTGTGTTGCTGTTCTGAAACAAACATTTTCATCATAACCTGATTCCCAGGATTAGATCCTAGCCAAATTAACCTCCATCTGGTTAACAGGGCTGTAGATGGAAGCTTCTGCCTCCCTCTAGCTGTGTTTAACCCCTCAGAGTTTGTTACTAAGCAATCTATTTACTGCATTTAACCATTTTTTTCCCTGGTCCAGGGTTGCACTGGGTTGCGGGAATAAAGCTGTGCTATTCAGCTTTGTCTCCCGCTGGTCAGTCTCGGTTCCGGTCGCAATTTTCAGAGACCTCTGTGCGGATGTCAATATAGGTCGCAACCCGAAATCGCAAGGTAGTACAAAACTGCCTTTGTTGAAGTTGGCTTGGCGCCGCTGACGCAGCGTTGCACCGATTAGGGTGGTGCGATTGCCGCATATTATTTTCATGCGATTTGTCTGGTCGGGTCGCATGTTAAAAACGCACCAGTGTGACCCGGGTCAATGGGTTGGTTTGCTGAATGGTGTACAAGCCCTGTGGTGAGGTTATCTATTAGTGTTTACCAATCTCAGAACGAACATGCTTCAGGCCCTTCAATAAGAAGACATGGATGAACATGAAGGAGCAGTCTCATGACTATCCCAAGCAAACATCCCTCCTCAAGCTCTATAAGAGGAATACACTGATGGGCATGACAGTATTTATCCCACTGGCTTAAACAGCCGGAGAGGAGGGTGACACCTAAAAGGTGTTACACCCAATGAACAAATTGCCAATACGCTCTAAAGGGGTGTTCCTGGCTTACCCTGTGAAAGAGTCATCTGCTCTGACAATGAGAAGCTGCCTGTCCACACCAGGTGAAACAGCCAATCTTCAGAATTTCCGGATGAGCATGACAGTATGTATCCCACTGGCTTAAACAGCCGGAGAGGAGGGTGACACCTAAAAGGTGTTACACCCAATGAACAAATTGCCAATACGCTCTAAAGGGGTGTTCCTGGCTTACCCTGTGAAAGGGTCATCTGCTCTGACAATGAGAAGCTGCCTGTCCACACCAGGTGAAACAGCCAATCTTCAGAATTTCCAGATGAGCATGACAGTATGTATCCCACTGGCTGGAACAGCCAGGGAGGAGGGTGACACCTAAAAGGTGTTACACCCAATAAACAAATTGCCAATATGCTCTAAAGGGGTGTTTTTGGCTCACCCTGTAAAAGGGGTCATCTGCTCTGACAATGAGAAGCTGCCTGTCCACACCAGGGGAAGCTGCGCATGTTCCAAATTTCCGGATGAGCATGACAGTATGTATCCCACTGGCTTAAACAGCCAGGGAGGAGGGTGACACCTAAAAGGTGTTACACCCAATAAACAAATTGCCAATACACTCTAAAGGGGTGTTTTCGGCTCACCATATGAAAGGGTTATCTGCTCTGATAATGAGAAGCCGCCTGTCCATACCAGGTGAAGCAGCCCATTCTCCAAACTTCCGGATGGACATGACTGCACACAGACTGCTTTATCAAGCAACCAAGGATATGGATGACAGCGCCTAACAGGTGGTCGCACTAATGAAGCATGTGGTCAATACGCTCTAAAGGAGTGTTTTCACTCACCCTGTGTATTCTCCAAGCCTTCCCAAGCAAACAATCCGCTTCAGATCCTTCCATAAAGAAACAGACGGCAAGGATGCTACCTAGTTCAAGCAACCTAGGATAAAGATGATGACACCTAACCAGTTGTCACAATTAAGCATATGGTCAAGACACTCTGAAGGAATGACTAGATTCTTCTCATATGGGGACCATCTGTTTGGCAATGTCCAGCCTTCTTTCAGGGCCTTCTTGGTCCAATCAACTCTCTCCAGTCTCTTCTGAACAGGAGAAAGAGGACGACCTGTGTCCAGATTGCTAAGGTTGGTGAAATGCCTGTGTATAGAGGTGAAACTTTGGAAGTATTTTAAATACCTCCAAAAGACGGCTGGATGTTGAATGGATCAAGTGCTTGTTCGTCAAGATTGGAGGATAATGTCACAGCAGGATGTCAAAGTTACGCCCTTTGGAACGAATAGAGGTCCAAGGGTTGGGACCACCCCGCTGGTTAGTATGTGTCCCTTGTAGGGTCGGCCATTCACATGACCTTACCATCGCAAGGTGCGACCCTCAAGGACAAACGCTCTCACTGCATTTTTTTTTTCTTAATCGCAGAAGAGCAAGCCTAAATTAAATAGTGGCCAGTCTAGCCTCCTGCCTCAAGATGAAGGTCTACTGAGTTAAAGAAGACCGAAAACTCAAGAGTTATTGTCCACGCTCATGCTCGCGCCAGAGAGCGTAGCTCCTGCGCTTTTCTGGATGGGAGTCCAGGAAAGACAAGGAAGCAAATGCTTAGTCCAAGAAGTCAATAAGAACTTCCATGTCAGGATGCTCTCTGTTATTTTGGGTTGGGCCACCCATACATGCCCTAGGGGCACTATGTGGTTCCTCTGTGAACATAGGGACGGCTTGTGGATGGACACGTGGTCCCCTAAGGAAAGCATTTTGGGCCATATTTGGAGATCTCTTATCCTTCACGTCTCAGATTGAGCCATAGAAATCGCCTTGCGCCAGCAGCTCGGACGATCTGGTGGTACAGGCAGATACCAGCCAGTTTAGGGGAGCCCTTCTTCAGTAACAATGAGCTCAGGACCAATGGTCTTTTGTCAAGGATCCAAGACTCCGTCTTGGAGTTGAAGGCAACCTTTTCAGGCTCTTAGCCTTCAGTCATCTCATCCAGAGTAAGCCTGTCCTGGGAAAGTTGGACAGCACAACGACTGTGGCCTACATCTGGAAACAAGGCTCAGTCTCTCACTTCTGAAGTTTTCTCTAATTCTAGAATTCACCCAAGTCAATCCTCCCAACGATTTGCGACCTATGTGCCTGGTCGGAAGAATCTTCAGACAATCTATTTGTCCAGGTCAAGTCTGACAACAATGGATGATCCAGACTACTGCGAGTCTTTCGAGAACTAACAGAGATTGGTGTTTTGTCTGCCAGAGGTAGACCGCTTACATTCCCAGTCGGCACTGAGTCGCTGAAGTTCCATTCCAGGGCCCAGGAGCCGCAAGTGCTCGGAGTGGAGGTGCTGACCGCAGAATGGATCGTCAAGACTGCTGATTAGGGATGAGCTTCGTGTTCGAGTCGAACATACGTTCGACTCGAACATCGGCTGTTCGATCGTTCGACGAAGATCGAACGATTTGGGCCGTTCGCGCCAAATTCGAGTGACGCGAACGGCCCACAATGCACTACGCCATCGCAGTGTCATCCAGGCGCTGTGATTGGCCAAGCATGCACTGTGACCCCGCATGCTTGGCCAATCACAGCGCCGGCAGCGAGGAGAGCAATGATTGGCCACAGGCAGGATGCCTGTGGCCAATTATTGCTGAGGGTGTTTAGTACACGCCCCACACTATAAAAGGCCGCCAGCACGGCGGCCTAGTGTAGTGTGTTCCGGAGCAGGGAAAGACAAGCATAGGCAGGGACAGTGACATTTATTTCTTTCTTGCTTAACCTGGATTCCTTTAGGTTAGGGAAAGAGAAGGATAGGTAGGGAGAGTGTCAGTGTGTTTTACTGTGCGAGTCCTTGTTTCTAGGGACAAAGAAGGAAAGTGAGGGGATTTCTCCTTGTGCTATAGTGTGCTTTAAAAAAACATTTTTTCTAGGGACAGAAAACTGTAGGTAGGGAGAGTGTCAGTTTCTTTCACTGTGCCAGTCCTTGTTTCTAGGGACAAAGAAGGAAAGTGAGGGGATTTCTCCTTGTGCTATAGTGTGCTTTAAAAAAACATTTTTTCTAGGGACAGAAAACTGTAGGTAGGGAGAGTGTCAGTTTCTTTCACTGTGCCAGTCCTTGTTTCTAGGGACAAAGAAGGAAAGTGAGGGGATTTCTCCTTGTGCTATAGTGTGCTTTAAAAAAACATTTTTTCTAGGGACAGAAAACTGTAGGTAGGGAGAGTGTCAGTTTCTTTCACTGTGCCAGTCCTTGTTTCTAGGGACAAAGAAGGAAAGTGAGGGGAATTCTCCTTGTGCTATAGTGTGCTTTAAAAAAACATTTTTTCTAGGGACAGAAAACTGTAGGTAGGGAGAGTGTCAGTTTCTTTCACTGTGCCAGTCCTTGTTTCTAGGGACAAAGAAGGAAAGTGAGGGGATTTCTCCTTGTGCTATAGTGTGCTTTAAAAAAACATTTTTTCTAGGGACAAAAAACTGTAGGTAGGGAGAGTGTCAGTTTCTTTCACTGTGCCAGTCCTTGTTTCTAGGGACAAAGAAGGAAAGTGAGGGGAATTCTCCTTGTGCTATAGTGTGCTTTAAAAAAACATTTTTTCTAGGGACAGAAAACTGTAGGTAGGGAGAGTGTCAGTTTCTTTCACTGTGCCAGTCCTTGTTTCTAGGGACAAAGAAGGAAAGTGAGGGGATTTCTCCTTGTGCTATAGTGTGCTTTAAAAAAACATTTTTTCTAGGGACAGAAAACTGTAGGTAGGGAGAGTGTCAGTTTCTTTCACTGTGCCAGTCCTTGTTTCTAGGGACAAAGAAGGAAAGTGAGGGGATTTCTCCTTGTGCTATAGTGTGCTTTAAAAAAACATTTTTTCTAGGGACAGAAAACTGTAGGTAGGGAGAGTGTCAGTTTCTTTCACTGTGCCAGTCCTTGTTTCTAGGGACAAAGAAGGAAAGTGAGGGGAATTCTCCTTGTGCTATAGTGTGCTTTAAAAAAAAATTTTTTCTAGGGACAGAAAACTGTAGGTAGGGAGAGTGTCAGTTTCTTTCACTGTGCCAGTCCTTGTTTCTAGGGACAAAGAAGGAAAGTGAGGGGATTTCTCCTTGTGCTATAGTGTGCTTTAAAAAAACATTTTTTCTAGGGACAGAAAACTGTAGGTAGGGAGAGTGTCAGTTTTTTTCACTGTGCCAGTCCTTGTTTCTAGGGACAAAGAAGGAAAGTGAGGGGATTTCTCCTTGTGCTATAGTGTGCTTTAAAAAAACATTTTTTCTAGGGACAGAAAACTGTAGGTAGGGAGAGTGTCAGTTTCTTTCACTGTGCCAGTCCTTGTTTCTAGGGACAAAGAAGGAAAGTGAGGGGATTTCTCCTTGTGCTATAGTGTGCTTTAAAAAAACATTTTTTCTAGGGACAGAAAACTGTAGGTAGGGAGAGTGTCAGTTTCTTTCACTGTGCCAGTCCTTGTTTCTAGGGACAAAGAAGGAAAGTGAGGGGATTTCTCCTTGTGCTATAGTGTGCTTTAAAAAAACATTTTTTCTAGGGACAGAAAACTGTAGGTAGGGAGAGTGTCAGTTTCTTTCACTGTGCCAGTCCTTGTTTCTAGGGACAAAGAAGGAAAGTGAGGGGAATTCTCCTTGTGCTATAGTGTGCTTTAAAAAAACATTTTTTCTAGGGACAGAAAACTGTAGGTAGGGAGAGTGTCAGTTTCTTTCACTGTGCCAGTCCTTGTTTCTAGGGACAAAGAAGGAAAGTGAGGGGAATTCTCCTTGTGCTATAGTGTGCTTTAAAAAAACATTTTTTCTAGGGACAGAAAACTGTAGGTAGGGAGAGTGTCAGTTTCTTTCACTGTGCCAGTCCTTGTTTCTAGGGACAAAGAAGGAAAGTGAGGGGAATTCTCCTTGTGCTATAGTGTGCCAAAGCATTCCTCATCAACCATCTTTGAAATCCTTGTTTTTTGGACAGTCAGGGAAATTGTCGTTGTGCTATTCTGTGCAAAAGCAATAATCCTCAACCATATTTAGAAATCCTTAAGTAAAGGGACAGAGAAGGACACCTGAAGGTAGCCCTTATTGCTTTTTTCCCATCTCCCTGCAGGCCATCTATTAGAATGTCTGGAAGGCAAACAAGGAGAGGCAGACAGTCAGGAGGCAATAAAAGAGGGCAAGCAGGCTCTGTGTCTGGGGGCAACAGTGCTGGTCGTGGACGCGGTGCATTGTCATCAGCACATGGCCATGGGACACGCTTGTCCTTCTTTTCGGCAGCTGGACATGTTGAGCCACATCATGCCGAAGACTTGGTAGAGTGGATGACCAAGCCCTCCTCCTCCTCCTCATCCTCTCTCACCCAGGCTCAGGGTACTGGCAAAGCAGCTGCCAAAGCGTCCTCTTCCCTGGTATCAATGTCAGACTCATCATCAGTCACTCCTTCCCTAGACCCACCATGTCCTCCTCCTGAGGAGTCCCCCGAACTGTTTGAGCACAGTGTTGGGTACATGCTCCAGGAGGATGCCCAGCGTTTCGAAGGGTCTGATGATGAAACCCAGCTACAGGAAGGCAGTAGCGTGAGAGCAGACAGAGGGGATGCTCAAGAAGGACACCAATCTGGCAGTCATGTTCCAGCAGCTGCAGCATACTGCCAGATTGGCTCCAGTGATGAGGAGGGAGGGGATGATGAGGTCACTGACTCCACGTGGGTGCCTAATAGGAGAGAGGAGGAGGAGGAGGATGAGGAGGAGGCACATCTCCAACGAGGCAGGATGCCCTTTGGTGGCCAGCGTAAGGGCAGTACACCGACGGAATCACACCGCAGAGCTCTGCCTGTGCAGGGCGCTGCCTCTGCCCGTCATTCAAAAAGTTCCTTGGTGTGGGCCTTTTTTGAGGCTAGTGCATCAGATCGCACAGCTGCTGTTTGCAACATATGTCTCAAGCGTATATCGCGTGGCCAAAACATCAGCCGCTTGGGTACCACATGCCTGACCAGACATATGTTGACCTGCCATGCAGCTCGTTGGCAAGCCTACCTCAAAGACCCACACCAAAGAACAAAGCGGACCTCTCCTTGCACCGCATCAGCTGGGATCTCCAACCCCACTATAACTTCAGTCCTCTCTGAAACATGCACTGAGAGGAATGAAGGTGTAGAATTAGGTGTGTCACAGCCAAGTACTTGCGGCCACTCTGCTAGCAGTACACCGACATCCGATTCTAGCAGGCAAATTTCCCTGCCCCAGCTGCTGGACCGTCGAAAGAAGTTCACTCCCAGCCATCCACATGCCCAGCGGTTGAATGCTAGCTTGGCTAAATTGCTAGCGCTTCAACTGCTGCCTTTTCAGTTGGTAGACTCGGCCCCCTTCCGTGAGTTTGTGCAATGTGCGGTTCCTCAGTGGCAGGTTCCCAAACGCCACTTTTTCTCACGGAAGGCTATTCCGGCTCTCTACCGGCATGTGGAAGGCAATGTCTTGGCCTCGCTGGACAGGGCGGTCAGCGGTAAGGTGCATATTACCGCTGACTCATGGTCCAGCAGGCATGGACAGGGACGTTACCTTTCTTTCACGGCCCATTGGGTCACTCTTTTGGCAGCTGGGAAGGATGCAGGACAAGGTGCAGTAGTGTTGGAGGTTGTTCCACCGCCACGCCTCCAAAATGCTACTACTGGTTGTGACACACCTCTCTCCTCCACCCCCTCCTCTTCTTCTTCCTCCATGGCCTCTTCCTGTGGTTTGTCCTATGAACCAGCGGTGCTCCGTAGCCGTTCACGGGGCTACGCAAGTACGCAGGCAAAAAGATGCCATGCCGTGCTTGCGCTGGTGTGTTTGGGGGACAGAAGCCACACTGGGGCAGAGGTCCTGTCTGCTCTGCAGGGCCAGGCCGAGAGGTGGTTGACGCCACGCCAGCTTAAGCCAGGAATGGTGGTTTGCGACAATGGCACCAACCTCCTCTCCGCCCTCCGACAGGGACAACTGACCCATGTGCCCTGTGTGGCTCACGTCCTTAACCTGGTGGTCCAGCGGTTCTTGGGCAGGTACCCGGGCTTACAGGATGTCCTGAGGCAGGCCAGGAAAGTCTGTGTGCATTTCCGCAGATCTTATAATGCCAGTGCTCGCCTGGCTGAGCTGCAAAAGGAGTTGAACCTGCCCAAGAACCGCCTTATATGTGACATGCCCACCAGGTGGAACTCAACGTTGGCCATGCTGCAGCGGCTGCACACGCAGCAGAGGGCCATCAATGAGTACCTGTGCGACTACGGCACCAGGACAGGGTCAGGGGAGCTTGTTTTTTTTTCTCCACGCCAGTGGGGCATGATCAGGGATGCATGCACTGTCCTGGCACCATTTGAGGAGGCCACGAGGATGGTGAGCAGTGACAGTGCATGCATCAGTGACACTGTACCTCTTGTCCACCTGTTGGAGCACACGCTGCGTGGAATAATGGACAGGGCACTTGAGGCAGAACAGAGGCAGGAAGAGGAGGACTTCCTTGCCTCTCAAGGCCCCCTTTACCCAGACAGTGTTCCTTCTGTCCCACCCATCGCACAGGAAGAGGAAGAGGAGGAGGAGGATTGTGTCAGCATGGAGGTGGAGGCTGGCACTCAGCATCATCAGCAGCAGTCTTTTAGGGATGATTTACAGTCCCAAGAAACCAGTGGACTTGTACGTGGCTGGGAGGAGGTGGCTGCGGATCATGTCGTCCTTAGTGACCCAGAGGACTCCGGAGCGAATGCCTCAGCAAACCTACGCTGCATGGCCTCCCTGATCCTGCAAAGTCTGCGGAAGGATCCTCGTATTCTTCGGATCAAGGAGAGGGACCATTACTGGCTGGCCACTCTCCTTGATCCACGGTACAAGGGTAAGGTTGCGGACCTTATGTTACCTTCGCAGAGGGAGCAGAGGATGAGACAACTCCGGGAGGCCTTGCAGAAAGGTCTGTGCAACGCGTTCCCAGAGACTGGGAGGTTACAAACTCCTGGTCCTGGACAACGAGTTGCTGAGGCTTCGGCCAGTCAAAGAAGGAGCGGTGGGGAAGGTGGCCGTCTGACCGATGCGTTCAGACAATTCTTTAGTCCGCAGCCCCAAAGTATGATCGGTTCCAGCAACCATCGCCAGCGTCTGATAAACATGGTGCAGGAATATCTAGGGGCAAGGTCAGACTTGGACACCTTCCCCACCGAAAATCCTCTGGCTTACTGGGTCTTGAGGATGGATCACTGGCCAGAGCTTGCACAGTATGCAATTGAGCTACTGGCCTGTCCTGCATCCAGCGTTCTTTCGGAACGCACATTCAGTGCTGCTGGTGGATTTGTCACGGATCACAGGGTGCGCCTGTCCACCGACTCGGTTGATCGACTGACTTTCATCAAGATGAACCAGTCTTGGATCACCACCAGCTACCACACACCTGATGCTGATATAACAGACTAATTGATTTTAACATGTCACATCCCTTCAAGACTGATGCTGATGCTGAGTGCCTGTGCTGTTATGTTGACTGGCTATCCTCCTCCTCCGAGTCCTCAATGATACGATTGATGATGATAGCTTGGAAGATCATTTTTGTTTATGGGTGCCGCCACCAGTGGCTAAGGCCCAATTTTTCAGCCCCTGTTTTACAGGGGCGTGTAATTACAATTTTTTTAGCAATAATTTGCCATAGGGCTCATTGCTGTGCTCCAAGTACAGTATCTGTGAGGGGTTGGAGTGTTGTGGCACCAGTGCCTAAGGCCCAATTTTTCAGCCCCTGTTTAACAGGGGCGTGTCATTACAATTTTTGAAGCAATACTTTGCAACAGGGCTCATTGCTGTGCTCCAAGTAACGTATCTGTGAGGGGTTGTAGTGTTGTGCCACCAGTGCCTAAGGCCCAATTTTTCAGCCCCTGTTCAACAGGGGCATGCAATTACAATTCTTGATCTAATAATTCACAGCAGGGCCCATTGCTGCACCCACCAAGAGTAACTCTGAGGGCTTACAGTGTTGTGGCAACGCCACCACCACCACCACCACCACGAAAGGCCCAATTTTTCAGCCCCTGTTCAAAAGGGGCATGTAATTACAATTCTTGATCTAATAATTCACAGCAGGGCCCATTCCTGCACCCACCAAGAGTAACTCTGAGGGCTTACAGTGTTCTGGCAACACCACCACCACCACCACCACCACGAAAGGCCCAATTTTTCAGCCCCTGTTCAACAGGGGCATGCAATTACAATTCTTGATCTAATAATTCACAGCAGGGCCCATTGCTGCACCCACCAAGAGTAACTGTCAGGGCTTACAGTGTTGTGGCACCAGCACCACCATCAAAGGCCCAATTTTTACTACCACTGTTCAACAATTATATGTAATTAAAATTCCTGATATAATAGTTGACAGCAGGGCGTTCCAGCACCAACCAAGAGTAACTGTGAGTGCTTACAGTGTTGTGCCAACACCAACAACTAAGGGGCCTATTTCTGCAGAGTATATACGGCAGGTCCCTACTTTCAAACATCCAACTTACAAACGACTCCTACTTGCAAACGCAAGAAGACAACAGGAAGTGAGAGGAAATCTACCACTAGGAAGGAAAATTCTCTCCTGTAAGAATAAATATGGGAGAAAGGTGTCTCCTCTGTACTGATGCTTTATCAGCAATCCTTGTTTCAAGAAAAACACCACATTTCAAAAACAGTTGTCATTGGGACGGAAAGTGAGGTGAAATGTTCTGAACAGGGGCACAGACAGCAAAACAAATGTTACAGGGGTGATAACCCTTACCTATGTTTTCCAAAAAGTTTAAAAATAGATTTTTGGGCTGGAGCTACACTTCAACAATGTACCTGTTCAAAATTACAAACAGATTCTACATAAGAACAAACCTACAGTCCCTGTCTTGTATGCACCGCCTGTATACGGCTGTTCAGAGTATATAGGGCCTTTTTTATTTTATGTGCGGGGTTCCCCTTAATATCCATACAAGACCCAAAGGGGCTGGTAATGGGCTGGGGTAGGGGGGGGGGGGGTCATGGGGTAGCTATGCCATTTTTCTTAAAGATTTTCATCCATATTACCGGGACCAGACATTACATTAAAGCCGCAAGCAGTTTTAAATGGCTTTTTTTTCCTTTAGAAGTGTCATTTTGTGCAGGGACAGTTCTAAACACGGGAAACACGTGGCACTTCACAGGCATACTTTAGACACCCCCCAGGTACGATATTTAAAGGAATATTTGACTTTTTTTTTTCACTTTATGCATCATTAAAATGACTGCTCCCGAAAAACGACCGTTTTTAAAACTTCTTTTTGCATTGATACATGTCCCCTGGTGCAGAACCCGGGTTCCCAAACCCTTTTCAGGACAATAACATGCATAATAGTTGTTATAATTAGCACTTTAGAATTCGAACGTTCGCATCCATTGTATTTAATAGGGTTCTAATGTTCGTACGAACTTTCGGTCCGTTCGCGGGTTCTGGTGCGAACCGAACCCGGGGGTGTTCGGCTCATCACTACTGCTGATGCCTTTTTCAGCTGCTCCCTCTGATTCTCAGCTTCCAGCTAAGGCTGGGGCAAGGGAAGGTGACAGTTTTGGTACCCGCTACTCATCCTGATGAGTGTCAAGGAGTGAGGCCCTCTGCCTGGTAGATCAAATCTTCTCCAGTCCCATTCATCCAGCATCCGACAGACTCAGGCTGATGGCCTGGGTCGAGAAAGGCAGAGCCTAATGGATGTCGAATGCTCTGTGAAGATTTGAACAGTTCTACGAAACGAGAAAGGTCAGCGCTAAGCACGCCTATAGTAGAACAGGACATATATGCCCAGTATATTCGCTGATCAAGATTTTATGCTGGACTCTTCAGAAACCTGCTTCGGATGTCTACAGGCATGGCTTGACTTAATTCTATACGCAAGCATGCTATAGAAATGCATTTTGGCTATCGCTGTCTTCACCGGCATTCAGCAAGCTTCCAACGCTTAATTATACAGTTTTTCAAGATTCAATTTGGTTTAAACCCCAAACTTGTTTCCGGAATGAGATATACCAATGCTGATGGATGTTATTTCATCGGATGCCTTCAATCACCCTGTGGTACTTTCTCGCTGAAACTGATTTACTGGTGGCAATTACATCAGCATTGGTGTCCTTGGGTTTAAAGAACCCATACTCGCGTACTTCCCAGACAGAATGGTGCTCATGCCAATTCTCTAATATGTGCCTGAACTGACCTTTAGAGTTCATATCACACAAGAGGTTTCCCTCCTACGTTCCCTTTGGGGAGTACTCAAAAAGTTAGCCCATCGGATGTGGGCTAAGCGCTAAAATATTTAATCAAGGCGACTCCTGCCATCAGGAGCTCTGTACATCTGTTTGTCCTTTTCAGGTGGAACACATAATAATCTTGCTGGGAGCGTAAAATCATTATCTCTTGGTTGATAACCTCATCTCCTTGGCCTGCAGGTTGTAAGGCTGGCTGTGCCAGGAGAGTCACGGCATTCTCACTAGTAAGGTCCAGACCTTGAGGGTGACAGCAGGCCGGGTGTCTCAAACTATCCGTAATACAAAATATTCATATTCATGACAGTTGGGTTTGTCAGAGGCATTATGGTTTCTGTTACAGTTTTAGTCAGAATTGGAGTGTGTAGCATTATCCCTCCCCTGTTTTGGCTAGTTAATTCCCAGCTGTGCTGACATGGAGCCGTCAGGAAAACTGAAAATGTATTTTCAAATACTTACCGTAATTTTCCTTTCCTGACGAGCTCCACGTCAGCACAGAACCCGCCCAGTTAAGTAGTAATAGTTACGAAACGCTGAGGTTGAGGTGAGTGAAAAATGTATAGTTAAGTCCTGATCACGTGGGGGTGGGCGGAGCCTCACCCAGCTGTGCTGACGTGGAGCTCGTCAGGAAAGGAAAATTACGGTAAGTATTTGAATTAAATTTTCCATTATTTGACATGTCTATGGACTAATATAATCCCCCCCAAAAAAAATCTCCAACTGAATGACTCAAAATGTTCCAACTTTGTCATAATTATTTGGGGTGGTTATTCCTTCTCACTGATGCAGCTCTCGAAAAGAAACAGTAATTCTCCACAGACATTCCCCTTTATCCTTACAAGATCATTAATCTCATTTAAATGTTTTGCATGCATTTTTCTACTTCCATGGAATACTTTGAAGTATTGATATTGTAAACTGCTACCTTGCATTCCTATAATTCTGCTAAGTACTTTATAAGTAACATTGTTATGGAAAAGCTGGAAAGTCTTTGGTCCCCAGCACACATTACAAAAGTTGCATTAGATTATTTGATTATATAACTGAAATTGTGCTAGGATTATTATTATTATTACTATTATCCAAAATCATTCCCCAAGCAAAAAAACTCTCTTATAGTTATACTACATGCAATAAGTTTACAAAATGTTAGGCCTTCACTCCCTGACCGATAGTCAAAACTAGGAGATTAACAGAAATTCCCTGCAAAAGGTAATTCTTAACTAGTGTCCCTAATGGAAGATTTGTTTACCCTCTATTACTGTTCTGGGAAAACCCAAATTTGAGATTTTCTTTTACTTACACTTTTAATTACAGTAAACAGGACACATAGAAAGGGTACATCTCACTATCCGGGGCACAGGTAGCTATAAAAATAAGCATTCTAATTCATCTCCACTCTATTCAATAATACTTTTAAAAAAGTTGCCTTTTTAGTTATCCTTTAATTGAACTTTAACTGGTTTGTCTAACTGTTGTGTTGTCATATTATACTGTATGCCAGCAGAACCAGTCTGAAAATCCAGTAATATAACAAAAGAGGAGGGGTGGAATATTTGTTCATTTCTTTAAAGAACTGCTTGTTCAGTTGCACAAATCAATGCAACAGGTGTGTATTAATCCTCTATTTATCAGGGCAATCTGAATTTAAAATATATTATAAGACTTTTTTTTAGTTGTGATTGTGAATAAACTAGAGAATTGTGAGTTTGTTAAGCTTTTTTTTTTTTTCTTCATATCTCACTGAGGAAATTTGCCATTGAGACACCATAACAAAAAAAAGATATGAAATATTTTAATAGCAAGGGTGTTTCCCCCCTATAGACAGTAGTAACTAGAGTAGGTGTCCCCATTTGAATAATTATCCTCACTTGCTATTGTTGTAATGACAACTTTAAAATCTGTAATATTATGGATGATCAACATTGGTCAATATGGTTGCAATACTTCTTCACTCTCTCTAAAGTTTTAAAGTTGTATTGTCAGTATTTTGAGGAAGTCTGGACATTAAAAATACTTTAAATATCTTAAGCCTGGAGTTACATAATCACATAATGTGATGCATTATTAGATGTCCTTATTTATGAATTTCTGTGGAGAAATATGATGAAATATACTGCTGTCCGTGTTACAAAATCCTGTATTATATTTACAAAAAAATATGCTTTGTGGAAAATGAAAGCTTTAGTGACACAAATACTTGTAGATGATAATGTAGCATTTTAGTTTAAAGCAACAAACTATGCTTAAGATATGTTAAACTAATTAGCTGTGTCTCTAAAAAAGCTTCATTATTAGGGGCATTGAATTTCCCGCAATACACCACTCTCCTGCTGTCCACACAAATGCTTTGCTTGTGAATCATGTCACAACAGAAAAGGATGAATGTCATCCTGTGGGGTTTGTTTGTTTGACTTTTTATAAATTAGAGAGCTAACACAAGCAATAGACTAATCGGGCTGCCAGAAACACTGTGCAAGAGCTAATCCATCTTCTTTAAAATGTGCTGACAGGGTAAGTACAGATTGCCTGGTTCTCCCATTACTATTTTCAGTGTGAAATTCTCTGCCAATCACATTTTATTGCATGATGTACATACAGTGTATTTTCTGTTTGTTCAACATACATATGTATCTATATTAGGGATGAGCTTCGAGTTCGAGTCGAACTCATGTTCGACTCGAACATTGCCTGTTCGCCCGTTCGCCGAACAGCGAACAAATTGGGGTGTTCGCGGCAAATTCGAAAAATCTATGGGAGAAATCTAAAGTGCTAATTATAAAGGCTTATATGCAAGTTATTGTCCTAAAAAGTGTTTGGGGACCCGGGTCCTGTCCCAGGGGACATGTATCAATGCAAAAAGACGTTTTAAAAACGGCCGTTTTTTCGGGAGCAGTGATTTTAATAATGCTTAAAATGAAAAAATAAAAGTGAAATATTCCTTTAAATTTCGTACCTGGGGGGTGTGTATGATATGCATGTGAAGTGGCGCATGTTTCCCGTGCTTAGAACTGTCCCTGCAAAAAGTGTCATTTTTGAAAGAAAAAAATGCATTTAAAACTGACTCGCGGCTATTAATGAATTGTCGGCTCCCGGCAATACATACAAAAGTCATTGAGAAAAAAAAAAAAAGCGTGGGGGTTCCCCAGAATTCAATTACCAGGCCCTTCAGGTCTGGAATGGATATTAAGGGGAACCCCGCCGCAAATAAAAAAAAAATTGACGTGGGGTTCCCCCAAATATCCATTCCAGGCCCTTCAGATCTGGCATGGATTTTAAGGGGAACTCCACCCCAAATTAAAAAAAAAATGGCGTGGAGTCCCCCTAAAAATCCATACCAGACCCCTTATCCGAGCACGCAACCTGGCCGGCCGCAGGGGAAAAGGGGGGGACGAGAGAGCGGCCCCCCTCCCTCCTGAACCGTACCAAGCCACATGCCCTCAACATGGGGAGGATGTCCCCATGTTGATGGGGACAAGGGCCTCATCCCCACAACCCTTGCCCGGTGGTTGTGGGGGTCTGCGGGCGGGGGGCTTATCGGAATCTGGAAGACCCCTTTAACAAAGAGGACCCCCAGATCCCGGCCCCCCCCCCCTATGTGAATTGGTAAGGGGTACATTGTACCCCTACCATTTCACGAAGAAAGCGTAAAAAAATGTTTAAAAAAACACACAAACACCTTGAAAAAGTCCTTTATTTAAAAAAAAAAAAAAAAAACATTCCAGCGGTGAAATCCAGTGTCCCGCGGCTATCCGATGTCCAGCGCTGTCCTTCATTGGTTGTGCCTGTGCGGACCTGATGGGGAACTCCCTCTCAGTATTTTAAATGTATAGACCCGCCCCTTCTAAAGTTCCCCATCAGGTCCGCTCAGCGGACGAGATGCGGAACATGAGAAGGGGCGGGTCTATACATGTATTACCAAAGTGAGAGCAGTTCCCCATCAGGTCCGCCTCCTCGGTATGTCGGACCCGCCTACATCATTGGCTTGAGCGGGGAACTTCCTTCACTGTGTAAATTTAAATTACACAGTGAAGGAAGTTCCCCGCTCAAGCCAATGACGTAGGCGGGTCCGACATACCGAGGGGGCGGACCTGATGGGGAACTGCTCTCACTTTGGTAATACATGTATAGACCCGCCCCTTCTCATGTTCCGCATCTCGTCCGCTGAGCGGACCTGATGGGGAACTTTAGAAGGGGCGGGTCTATACATTTAAAATACTGAGAGGGAGTTCCCCATCAGGTCCGCTCAGGCACAACCAATGAAGGACAGCGCTGGACATCGGGATCGCCGCGGGACACTGGATTTCACCGCTGGAATGTTTTGTTTCTGTTTTTTTAAATAAAGGACTTTTTCAAGGTGTTTGTGTGTTTTTTTAAACATTTTTTTACGCTTTCTTCGTGAAATGGTAGGGGTACAATGTACCCGTTACCAATTCACATAGGGGGGGGGGCGGGATCTGGGGGTCCTCTTTGTTAAAGGGGTCTTCCAGATTCCGATAAGCCCCCCGCCCGCAGACCCCCACAACCACCGGGCAAGGGTTGTGGGGATGAGGCCCTTGTCCCCATCAACATGGGGACATCCTCCCCATGTTGAGGGCATGTGGCCTGGTACAGTTCAGGAGGGAGGGGGGGCCGCTCTCTCGTCCCCCCCTTTTCCCCTGCGGCCGGCCAGGTTGCGTGCTCGGATAAGGGTCTGGTATGGATTTTTAGGGGGAACCCCACGCCATTTTTTTTTTAATTTGGGGTGGAGTTCCCCTTAAAATCCATGCCAGATCTGAAGGGCCTGGAATGGATATTTGGGGGAACCCCACGTCAATTTTTTTTTTATTTGCGGCGGGGTTCCCCTTAATATCCATTCCAGACCTGAAGGGCCTGGTAATTGAATTCTGGGGAACCCCCACGCTTTTTTTTTTTTTTTTCTCAATGACTTTTGTATGTATTGCCGGGAGCCGACAATTCATTAATAGCCGCGAGTCAGTTTTAAATGCATTTTTTTCTTTCAAAAATGACATTTTTTGCAGGGACAGTTCTAAGCACGGGAAACATGCGCCACTTCACATGCATATCATACACACCCCCCAGGTACGAAATTTAAAGGAATATTTCACTTTTATTTTTTCATTTTAAGCATTATTAAAATCACTGCTCCCGAAAAAACGGCCGTTTTTAAAACTTCTTTTTGCATTGATACATGTCCCCTGGGGCAGGACCCGGGTCCCCAAACACTTTTTAGGACAATAACTTGCATATTAGCCTTTATAATTAACACTTTAGATTTCGAACGTTCGAGTCCATTGTATTTAATAGGGTTCTAAAGTTTACACGAACATTTTGTCTGTTCGCAGGTTCTGGTGCGAACCGAACAGGGGGGTGTTCGGCTCATCCCTGATCTATATTATCATTGTGTATGTAAGTATATAACAAACACCAAAGACCAAGTTTAGTTACATAGTTACATAGTAGATAAGGTTGAATAAAGGCAATAGTCCATCCAGTTCAACCTGCGTAGGTGTACGTGTGTCAGTGTCGATAATTATTTCCCATATCCCTGTATGTTGTGTTCTTTAAGATGCACGTCCAAGAGTCTTTTAAAAACATCAATACTCCTCGCTGACACCACTAATTGTGGAAGAGAGTTCCACATCCTCATCGCCCTGACAGTGAAAACCCCCCTGCGCAGCTTAAGGTTAAACCGCTTCTACTCCAATCTCACTATGTGACTGTGTGTCCTCTTACACGCCCTGAGACCGAATAGTTTTTTTCCTATGCTGGGATCTCCATTGAGATATTTGTAAATTGCTATCATGTCCCCTCTCAAGCATCTATTCTCCAACGAGAATAAATTTAGTGCTTGTAGTCCTCGTATTTGAGGTCCTCCTTATTAATTTCATTGCCCTTCTTTGGACTCTCTCCAGCACATCCCTTCTGAGGACTGGTGACCAGAACTGGATGGAATACTCCAGATGTGGCCTAACCAGAGTTTTATGTGACAGGATTATAGTTTGCCCTTTTTTATGCATGCTAATATTCTGCCGGCTTTTGCAGCTGTAGCTTGACATTGCATGCTATTGCTCAGTCTGTCTTCTACTAGGACCCCCAATTTTTTCTCCATTCTTGATTCCCGCAGCCTTTCTCCCCCTAGTGAGTAGCTTGTGTCATGGTGCTACTGGTGTGAACCTACAGGCGAGCAGGTGACACGGGATCTCTCAGGGCATGGAATCTAAGGGCCAGCCCGTATTCTGCCAGGGACCCCATCACGAGAGTTTGGACTTAGCTGCATGCTGACCCCAGGTCACGACCCCCAGGTTCACCCTGCTCACAAGGAGCGTACCAGAAGACACTGTCAGACACGGATGGATGGATGGAGGGATGGAGCAAAAGGAGAGCCAGATAGCGAGCCAAGGTCAGGGCGGGCAGCAGACAACATAATCAGGAGAACTAGCCGAGTCGGTACACAGGAGATCAGTTCACGAGAAGTCAGGTTAGGAAGGTTTGCACGAAAGGCGCTCAGGAACAAGTGTTTCTCAAGCAACCAGAAACTGGTCTGAGTGGAATTTAAATAGCGAGGCACATGGGAGGCTGGACAGGAAGTAGCAGGAAGGAAAGATATATTAGGCATCAGGTGAAGCCAGCGACACTAATAGCTGCTAAGTGCAGCAAGAGCTGAACACAATCTTGTGGAACCACAGGTGCCAGCCGACCTACAGCAGTAAAAGGTAAGACACAGATCAGCTCTGCAGCTCATCTGTGACAGTACCTCCCTTATTACAAGGTCCCCCTTCACGTCTAGGGGCTGGCTTGGAGGGAAATTTCAGATGGAATCTGGTCCTCAAGCATGGGGCTGAGACATCTGCAGCAGGAACCCAAGACCTCTCCTCTGGGCTGTAGCCCTTCCAATCAATCATATAGAGTTGATTCCTTCGGGAGTATTTGGAGTCCAATATTTCTCTAATCTCATACTGATCCATGGTATCTGCCACAGGAGTGGGGTGAGAAGAAGGGCAAGAGACTCAATTGAGGACCATTGGCCTGAGCAGAGAGACATGGAAGGCATTGGGGATCCTGAGATGAGAGGGCAGGCTGAGCTTGAAAGCAACTAGATTGATCTGACGGAGAATGGGAAAGGGACCAATGAAGCGACGGGCAAATTTCATTGAAGGCACCCAGAGTCGGATGTGCTTGGTAGAGAGCCAAACTCTATCGCCAGATAGGAACTTAGGACCAGGACGATGATGATGATGATCTGCTGCCGTTTTATGCCTGGAAGTAGCCAGATGAAGATTCTTAGAAACTTCTTCCCAGATTGAGTTCAAGGTCCTTTGGGTTTCAGCTGCTGCTGGTACGAGAGGAGAAATGGGAACAGGAAAAGGAACGTATGGATGCTGCCCATAAACAGTGAAGAAGGGAGATTTTCCAGAACTGGCCTTGGAGTGTTGGTTTAAGGCAAACTCTGCCCAGGGCAAAAGGTCCACCCAGTCATCTTGGTGGGCTGAGATGAAGGCATGGAGAAACATTCTACATTTTGATTGATTGACAAAATACATGGTACAGATGTGCCACTTTACAGGTAGACTAAGGGGACCCCCCCGGCACTATATTTATTTTATTTCCATTTTTGTTGTTTCACTTTAAGTATCATTAAAATCACTGCTCCTTTAAAAACAATCTTTTTTTCAAGTTTTTTTTGCATCAGTACATATCCTTCAGGGCAGTACCTGGGCCCCCACACCCTTTTTATGGCCAATATCTTGCATATAAGCCTTCAAAATGGGGACTTCAAATTCAGGTCCCATAGACTTTAATGGAGTTTGTGGTTCAGGTCTGAACTTTTGCAATGTTCGAGACTACTGGTGCAAACCGAACCGAGGGGGTTTTCGGCCCATCTCTATTGCATAAAGCTTAAAAAAATCATACAGATAATCTTAGGATTATGAATGTACAGTACATTTCTGATTGTTATTTTTGCTAATTATTCGTGTAATTTTTTGTGGATGTTTAAGTGCAGAGGTTAAATGCATCTTGTTAATCAAAAAATAAAATTGTGAATCTTAAATGAAACTAATAAAAAAATCAGAGCATAATTTGGAGTTATGTTTACTGAGCAGAAAGCTAGGAACAACAGAACACATTCTTCAGGAACTGTATTTTTTAAGTTGAAAGGCTAATAATCATATTGAGGTAAGTGAGTAAAATTTTGGGATAAGCCTTTCACATGGTTGGGGTTAGTGTTAAATGTTAGGGATATGGTTTAGGATTAGGGTTAGTGTTAAATGTTAGGGTTGGAACACTAGCCCTAACATTTAACCCTAACTCTATCATTTTAACCTTAACTCTTAGCCCTAACCTTAACATTTGATGCTAATCCATAACCCTAATCCTAACATTTGATGCTAGTTCTTTTTTTTCCATAAACTTAAAAAATATATAAAAAAAAACATCCATCCAATAACTTTAGGATTTTTTTAACATGTCTTTAACAAAACAACATTCCACATGAACATACAACTTTATAGAGCACAGTGACAAAAATATTTACACATGTTGGAAAATAAATTCTTCAAAAAAATTGACATGGCAGGATGTTGTGCATGGCATACCGGGACTCAGGAGGGCCAAATGTGGATGAAATGGAAGGTGGGATTGGTTCCAGTTGGGGGGTTCTGTAGGGGCATTGCTGACTCTCCTGACTGTACATGGGCTGGATTGGGGCCCATTGGTATGGGTAAGGGGAATAAGGTCCCATTGATGCTGCCTGTGGGGGTATTGGGGATAGTTGGGCAGGGGGACAAAGAACTTTCCACTTTGAATCACAACAATTTGCATATCTGCTTGAAGCTCTAGAGGGACTTGATCAAAGATTGGGACCAAAGTATTTGGAAATCGTTGCGTGGATTTAAAGTTTTGTTTTGACCTTTCATTTATCTCAGACAGAAGATCAAATAGTCGGTCCCTCTCGGCCTCTGAGTCATATTTTTTGAAGAATCTCCCCTCCTAGATGATGTGGAATAGGGAGATTGTCTTAAAGCCCCCTCTGCTCTTCCTCCACCTCCACAACAATCTCCTCTGCAGCCTGACAAAAACACAGTGGTTGGTGTCTTATTGACAGATGGTCCTTCATCTGGGTCCTCTTCACTTCCCTCCAGTGCAGGATCCCAGGAGCTTTCCATTCTGCAAATTCCAAGGGGAAACAATTAGACCTATAATATTATTAATATTTATATTACAAACATACACTGATGATCCTAGCTTACCTTCTCATATCCAGAATAGGCTTAAGGAATTCCAGATCCCTAATGAAGGTATATAGGATGAAGGCGTTTGCACCAGAACTGCTCTTCCCCATTTTCTGATTCTTCAGGTGTTTGTTGTAGCTGCCCTTTATGCTATTCCACCTTGTCAGCAACAGTTTAACTGCAAAACCTAAAATTACAACATAAATGTTGGTACAAAAAAAAGGTCCTAGGGCTCGATAAATTCAAGCAAGGAGCTTTCCATTCTGCAAATTCCAAGGGGAAACAATTAGACCTATTATTATTATTAATATTTAGATTACAAACATACACTGATGATCCTAGCTTACCTTCTCATATCCAGAATAGGCTTAAGGAATTCCAGATCCCTAATGAAGGTATATAGGGTGAAGGCGTTTGCACCAGAACTGCTCTTCCCCATTTTCTGATTCTTCAGGTGCTTGTTGTAGCTGCCCTTTAAGCTATTCCACCTTGTCAGCAACAGTTTAACTGCAAAACCTAAAATTACAACATAAATGTTGGTACAAAAAAAAGGTCCTAGGGCTTGATAAATTGAAGCAAAGGACTGTATCCAGCCCCTGGCCTGTAGTTTGGAGACCGCTGATGTACATTTTTTTTTTATCTAACATATCACCAATACAAAAAGTAAGAAAAAAACATACATTCAAGCTTGCAAAGTTTACACTGGTATAGGTACAGCAACTTACTTTTGTTATCCTTCATCATTTTGGAATAAGAATCCCAGTGTGGATACATTTTTCCAACGATCTCCACCCATCCATTAGTCTTCTTCCTATTGTCTTTGTAGTCACGGTCCGCAGGACTATATAAATAACTTCTGTGTGTGACAAGTCTGATGAGAAGCTCTGTCTTCAACATCTCGGCTCATTTCTTGGTTTTCTGGGCACTCTGTGAATTTTTTGTAGATAGGGGGAGGTAATGATTATCATGCAGGTGTTAAAAACGCAGGTCCTTTGAAGTCTTTGGAACAAAATATGCAACCTGATGTGAGAAAACATGTCCCTGACACCCTCCAAAATATGCAGTGGAAAACACATAGAGGTGGACGTGTCCCAAAGGAAACTATGGCAAATGGACTGTAGTGTGTTTTTGCAGAATACAATAAAAAATGCATAGGTGTGACTCAAGGGTAATACATGGAATTACACTCCAAACGCCAGCTCCAAAAAGTGATATTATGAATCCCATGCCAAATAAATCTCCACCACCAACCAGACATAGTGAAAGGTTTAGTAGAGTGATATGACTCTCATGTTATAGAGATGTCATATAATGCTTAATATAATTGTGGCCACCAATATTCAAACTTCCATTCACCATATTTGCATCCAGGGAGGGAATTTCACTTTATACTTCCATCTCCAGTTATTACTCTGCATGCATGTCAGGGAGAAAAAGGAGACCAAACACCCCACACTGTGTAAAACCAGAAAAATGTGTTCATTAAAACAAATAGTAGGCAGGTACAAATATAGAAAATTGAACAGTGCTGTCAGTAAACCAATCCCGAGTGGCTAGAGTGCACTTCCGGTGACACTTCCTGTAACGATGCATAATGCAACACTCGTTTTGTAAATCTTACTTTATATTACAGTCCAAAATACTGTTTCCTGTAGTGTTGGGAAAATTGTTCGGCCCGAGCTTTGAGTTTGGGCTGAAAATTGGTGGTTAGCCCTGTTCGGGGAACACCTGAATATGCAGGTTGTTCGGTGGGTGTTCACTCCGCCGAACGCCTTGCAATGCACTGCACGGTGCACAGGGCATTCTGCGCCCTGATTGGGCAAAGCTTTGCCCAATCAGGGCTCAGTAAAAGCTGGTTGTTAAGGAGTGGGGCCTGAAAGCCAGCCATGGTGTCCTTAACAACTGATGAGTGGTCAGCTGTCAATTCCCCACTGACAGCTGAATAAAAAAAAATGTCGTGAGCCCCCCAAAATCCATATCAGACCCGAGCATGCAGCCTGGCAGGCCAGGAAAAGGGGGGGGGAGTGATTTACACTAGGCCACATGCTCTCAACATGGGGGGTGGGTGCTTTGGGGCAGGGGGTAAGTCTGGTATAGACTAGGGGGGGACCCCACACAATTTTTTCTTTATTTTTTTTTATAAATAGCCAGGTGCTTTTTTCTGTAGAAATTTAATTTTAGCTGCAGCATGTTCTATACCTGCTACAGATGTGTCACTTTACAGGCACACTAAGGGGACCCCACTAGGCACTATATTTAAAGGAATTTTTCATTTTTTATGTTGCACTTTAACCACTTCCATACCCGGACTAATCTGGCACTCCTCTCCTACATGTAAAAATCATAATTTTTTTGCTAGAAAATTTTTCAGAATCCCCAAACATTATATATGTTATTTTAGCAGACACCCTAGGGAATAAAATGGTGGTTGTTGCAACTTTTTCTGTCATGCAGTATTTGCGCAACAATTTTTTAAATGCGTTTTTTTGGGAAAAAACTGTTTCATGAAATAAAAAATAACAAAACAGTAAAGTTAGTCCAATTTTTTTATATAATGTGAATGATGTTATGCAGAGTAAATAGATACCCAACATGTCATGCTTTAAAATTGCGCATACTTGTGGAATGGTGCTCTAACGTATGCAGCGATACCTCTTTAAGACCCCACATCTCTCCTCCAGGCTGGAAAGTATCAGATCCAAAATAAAATGAACGATCCAATGCTTCTTAGCCGAGATCTCGGCTTTGTTTACATCCACGGCCTAAAAGTGACATCATAACGCAGAACCCAAGCCTCCGACTGTCATAGGGATGACTGGTAACCCCCTGGTCACCAGAAATCTCTATGCTCTTCATCCGGCAGTGGCTGATTTTTTCTCCGGGTTCCCGATTACACGGGCGAGCCTAGAGAAGCACCGGAGGGCATCAGGAGGGGGATGTCCCCTCCCACCGCCTGTCAGAACGATCAAGTGGCTAAACTGCAGCTATGATCATTCTTACAGTGCACAGAATCCCTGGCTGAAAAAATAAGATATCTGAATGATGCCTGCAGATATCACCACTGAAATGGTCAATTACTTGCATATAAGCCTACTGGGCACTTTTGATTTCTCGTGTTCGGCTCCCATAGACTTCCATGGGGTTCACTGTTTGGGGCAGAACTTTTCCCAAGTTTGGGAGTTCTACTGTGAACCGAACATGGGGATGTTCGGCCTATCTCTACTTGCCACTTTCTGACAGGTTGTGTCAATGCCCATCACTACAGGTTCTGCATTGACATCAGAGAGCTTACTCACATTCTGGAGTGGGAGCAAAAAGGACCACAGCCTGCCCTAGGACTACAGAGAAAAATATTTTTTACTCTTTTAGATCATCTTGTAGAAAAAAGTGGTGGGGGTATAATTTTTATTTAGTGCTTCACGTTACATTTTAAAATATTTGAATATTTGAATTTTTTCTGTTCCTCAGGCCTTGTTTGAAGTAGACATGTGCACAACATAAAAATTTGTTTAGTTTGGTTTAGTTTCTGTTAGTTTCCGTTGATTCGTAACGATTCGTAATTTCGTAAGACGTGGGTTATCGTATTCAGACTCTTTCTTATTTCCGTAAGGGTTATTTTTCCGTTGATTCGTTTTTCCATTGGTCTAATTTTTGTTGATTCGAAATTCGTATTTTTCGTTACATTTTATATTCGGCCGTGTTCGTATTTTCGTAAGAACTATATTTTCGTTGATTTGCAATGATTCGTATTTCCATGTCTAATTTCCGTTGATTGGAAAATTGTACTTTTGTAGATTTAATTACATTCGTACTTTCGTTAGAATAAATTTTCCATTTATTCGAAACACTACTTGTCGTAATTTTGTAATTCGTACTTTTGTGAGATTGACTGGCTCATTTATTCGTACTTTCGTAACATTGTTTTCATAGATTCGTAATCGGGGCATAATTCGTAATATAGAAATTAGAATCTAGACAGAGTATGCTTAAGAAACAAAGAATTTCTCTGTCGCAAGTCATAACTTAACTCACAAATCCACCAAAACAGTGCCACCTACCCCACCACACCCTATCTGGACTCTGGATGGAATGCACTGCAGTCTAACACAGAAAAACACACAAGGGAATAAGAAACAAGCTCATTGGGGGAAGGGACAACCTCTTCAGGGGAAGGGACAAGCTTATTGGCCAACGTCCAGAAATATTTCAGAACTAAGAATTTGTTGTTTTGATTTCAGTTTTCCGAATATTCGTATTTTTTTCTTTTTCGTTCATTTTGATTTTCGTTATTTTGAATCTATGTTCGGTATTTTCGTTGTTTTGATTTCCGTTTTCCGAATATACGTAATTACGAGTTTTCGTTCATTTTGATTTTCGTTACTTTGAATCTTTGTTCGGTATTTTCGTTGTTTCTAAGTTTTAGTCTTTTCACTCTTTCGTATTTTCGCTGTTTCTAATTTAATAATTTTGTATTTTCGTTGTTTTCCATATTCGTTCTTTTCGATAATTTGTTGTTCGTTGGTAGAATTAGTAAACTTAGAATTAGTAAAATTAGTAAATTAGTATGTTTACGAATTAACAAATATAACGAATTTTGACTAATAACGAATTCGTAACTAAACGAATTGCACATGTCTAGTTTGAAGTTCAGTTTAAAAGCTCTAATATATCAATTTCAAATACTTAGGTAAATGTTGGGATAGATTTAGACGTGCATCAAAATCTGCTGCTCCTCTGAAAAGCAATCTGCATTCAGAATGGTTTTCAGAAGTGATAGATAGGTGGTGAGAATGCAATGTGATATTTCCTCACCACCTGTTTTAAATCCATTTTTTCGGACAAATGGGCTGCAACTGTGTGCATTGCACATCACTGTGGGGAGTTTATGGAACTTCCCCACTGACTTGAATGGGTCACGTTCGGCGGGATTGCCGCCTGCTGGTCGTGACACTTTAGATGCTATTTTTATACAAACACAAAGCAAAGCATTATGACTTTGGCATGTAAACACCCCCATCAGCTGTCATTGCAGCTTGAGTAGGGGGGTTGGAGAGTGCTAAAAATGTAGCTTAACCTTGCATCCTCACTGCCCCCCAATTTAGCCTTAATTAGGAAAGGTTATTGTCTAGTTAGTGTCTATTAAAAATTTAATATTATCTGTGGCATGTTTTTCAACATATTTTATGCACACTTTATAAATGGTAAAGTTCACATATAAGCAGTAATCTGTAAAATCTGAGTGCTTTTTGGAGAACTTCATCATTTGTTTTTAACCAGAAAACCTCTGACTGCTGTGGCAACTTTGGATTATTTCATTTTAAGCTTTAAAGGTCAATTTCACACATTATAAATACTGAATGTCACCTGTGGCCAATCAGCTGTAATGGGCGCGCTGCTCTGAAACTCCCTGTACCATCTCTTTATGACCAAAAATGTCTTATTGTATATATACTGACTATTTCTTAACAGCTGCTGAACATGAACACACAAAAGGCTGTAGTTGCAAAAACCTTTGAAACAGTATATTAAAAAAAGGTAGGAGGACCTTTTGAAAATGACCAGGAAATCCCAAATATAACCACAACCTTATTGAAAAAATATATTTTGGAAAGTGTAGGAGGCGTTAATAAAACAAGTCTCAAGTATCTTGAAATAGTTTTCTGAAAGATCTCAAATAGTGACCTATAGGGGTTGATTTACTAAAAGCAAATAGATTATTTCCTTTACAAGGGAAGTTTCACATTGCAAAGGGCTTATCCCCAGAGCTTAGTGAGGCCCTGCTGATGTCCATCATCCAAACAGGTACAAGCAAACATACTTGGGTACTCTTTGCACAGTGTAATTGCACCACATTCAGTAAGCTATGGAGCAAATTCACTTGCACAGTGCAGCAATCTTCATAAAGCAGTCTATTTGCCTTTAGTAAATCAACCCCAATTGTCAAGTAAATGTACAGATCATTGACTGCAATACTGGGGAAGTCTTTCCTTTCTATATTCATGCAGTATTGGTGGATTCATGAACATTTTCAAGACAGGTTTTCCAATGGTGAAAACAGTGGACCATAATGTGTGAGGTAATTTTGGGCTATTAAAAAAGCAAGTGTGACACAGTGATACACAAATGCACAGATGGGGTGCAGGGGCTAAGCATTATTATCCTTTAGCAAGAAGTTCTGTTACCGATTTATGAAAATTTAAAACTACTTTTAAAAATGACAGTAGCATGTTAAACCTTATATGAGATTTTAGGGATCGGGTCCACACATACTTAAAGTAGAACTAAAGGCAAAACTTTTTAGAAGGAGTGGAGAGAAATTACAACAACTGTTGGGTTATTATTGTTCTGTGTGCCCCTGTAAGGAGATTCACAATAGCTATTTGACAGGACGTTAAAGAAAATCTCCCCAATCGGAAACAGATGGCAAACAAAAAACAAAAACTGTCAGGGGTTATAATTCTCTCTTTCTCTATCCAAAATGGAAAAACATGGTTTGCCTTTAGTGCTACTTTAAATCTTGTGTAAAGCTTTACAGTGACTGTTGAATATGAATATATATATATATATATATATATATATATATATATATATATATATATTTAAAGCTGTAATTGAAAAATATGTAGTGGTATTCAAGTCTCGCTTGCTTAGCTATGACATACAGTAGGTAAATAATAAGTGATTGACTGAAATGTAAAGCTTACATCATCAACGTTGGACTAAATCTAAGTATTGAAATGAAATAAGTTGTTCTATGACTAGGGGAAATTGTAAGACAAGGTGAGAGGTTGAAAAGCTCATTACTATGAAGAAAGAAAAGGACAACTGATGTGAAGGAATATGACTTAGAAACCAAGTGACTGAGTAGGATTAATGTCAGAAAGAGAAGAAAGAGAAAAAGATGCTTGGAGTATTGATAGGTTTATTTTTAAAAACATAGCCTGGGTTATTATATCCATTGCTAGAATTTATAGTGCTAGTATGATTAAGCAAGAAGCTTAGTGAGTAAACAAAATGCAAAAAAATGCAAAGAGTTTTACAGAAAATGAAGCATCTCCAATGTGAATCCTAATTTATTTCACGGGGATACATGATCTAGAAATATTATATTAAGGTACATGTAAAGGCTCCATTGTGACTTTCTAAACAACTCCCAAATCCAGTTACTATAGTGCACTAGCCTTATTAAAGCGGAAGTGCAGCCAATATATCTAAAAAAAAAAAGTCAGCAGCTACTAACAGTGTAGCTGCTGACTTTTAATAAGGACACTTACCTGTCCTACTCGCCCGCGACGTCGGTCCTGCCACGGCAAATGATCGCTGCTGGCAGGACGCGGCTCCTCCATCCAGATTCCTGAGTAAGGGAAACAGGCAGTGAAGCCGTAAAGCTTCACTGGCTGTTTCCTACTGCACATGCGCCACTCGCACGGCGCTTTGTGAATGGGCAGCTTGCCTCCTGGGATACACACAGTTCCCAGAAGGCAGCGCGGCAGGAGGAAATGGAAGGAGAGCCACCGCGGACGAGAAGAAGAACATTAGAGGCAGATTAGGGGACTTCCGCATTCCGCATAGCAACAGACATTGAGGGTGCATATAATTTTTTTTTTTTTGTTATGATTTTTAATGTATAGATTTTTTCAGGGTGGACCTCCGCTTTAAGTAAACAAAGAATTAATAAAAGACAGAAAAAAAACAAAAAAAACAATGTATATTACCTTTCCAGATTAAACCATTTATTTTATTTGTTGCTCACATGCTCCCCCTCCCAGACACTGCAGCTTACAGTGGGAGGGTTTCAGCAAAAGAAGCAGTGCTGTAAATCCAGAAAGCAGTGGGCATGACTTGGTGCAGCCAAGTGCTGATTGCTTAGATACAGGCTTGTTAATCACTGGTGACATTGTTGATAGATCCCCATCCTGCAACAACTCATCTTACCGTAATGCAAGCAGACACTGCCTACACGAGAATAAAAAAGCTGTTTTAAATTCAGAAGAAATGCAGCATTTTGCCACTCCATCACAGGAAGCTGCATTAGGTGAGCTTTACTGACAATATAAACAAGTATTTGTGTTACTTTGAAGGGGACTAAGGCTCCATTCACACTTGTACGACTCCAAAGGACTGTGACTTTGTAATGAAACTTTGTTGCAACTTTGATGCAACTTTAGATGGGTTTGACTTGGATCTAACTTGTTGTCCCACTGCAAATTGGGACCCACTGTTGCACCACTGTTGCATGTAAAACATTCAGGTATGACTTTAATGCAACTTTTGAGGGTTAACACTGAAGTCTATGGTCCTTAAGTTGCATGAAAGTTGGACCAAGAGAGTGCATAAACTACTTTGAAGTTGCTTCGACTTTAAGTCACACATATATGAATGGTTATTATTGGAAAACATAGGGTCATGTGACTTTGATGTCCAAAGTTGGATGATAAGTCGCACAAGTGTATATGGGGTGTGAAAGAAATTTGTAAGAGGAGATATCCTTTTAGTATAATACAAATAATCAAAAAATAACTATGTTCTTCAGTGCATATGTATTTTATTAATGGGGGGCCATAGTTCTGCTTTAAGGGAATTGTGTACAGTGAAACATGATGGGTTTTTATGAATTGTAACACCTTGCTTGTAGTTGTACCATAACAACAGTGTCTCTAATAAATATAACACCTTGCTTGTAGTTGTACCATAACAACAGTGTCTCTAATACATGTCTAATGCTTATCAGTCCTAACATCAATGGATCAAATCTTGTCTCTCTCTCTTGCAGAATTTTAATCTACAGCATCTAAAATATGGCTGCTACATCACCAGTGTGCTCCTGCAATTGCATATTTTTGTGACTTCAGTTTGGCTTTAACATTTGCTTTACTGATTAATAGGGATGAGCCGAACACCCCCCTGTTCGGTTCACACCAGAACCTGCGAACGGACCGAAAGTTTGTGCGAACTTTAGAACCCTATTAAATACAATGGACGCGAATGTTCAAAATCAAAAGTGCTAATTATAACGGCTAATATGCAATTTATTGTCCTAAAAAGGGTTTGGACACGGGTCCTGCCTCAGGAGACATGTATCAATGCAAAAATAAGTTTTAAAAAAGGCAGTTTTTTCGGGAGCAGTGATTTTAACCACTTCCCTACCCAGCCATAGTCAAATGACGTCCACAGATGGGATCTCCCATCCTGGGAGGACGTCATATGACGTCCTGGGCTTTGTGGGGGGATATCTGAATGATGCCTGCAGCTAGAGGCATCATTCAGATTTCCTTTTGTTCTGCTGGCGATTCTGTGCGCCATAAGAACGATCATATAGGCAGCGGGAGGGGACAAACATGAGATTGGTGAAATTTTTTTCACGATCTCATGCTTTCCAGCCTAGAGGAGAGATGTGGGGTCTTATTGACCCCGCATCGCTCCATAAAGAGGACCTGTCACACACCATTCCTATTACAAGGGATGTTTACAATCCTTGTAATAGGAATAGAAGTGATAAAAAAATATTTTTTAAAAGTGTAAAAATAAAAAAAATAAGTAAAAAAAATAATTAAAACGCCCCTGTCCCCGGTAGCTCGTGATCAGAAGCGAACGCACATGTAAGTCCCGCCCACATATGTAAACGTCGTTCAAACCACATATGTGAGGTATCGCCGCGTGCGTTAGAGCGCGTGCAACAATTCTAGCACTAGACCTCCTCTGTAACTCTAATCTGGTAACCTGTAAAAAAAATTAAAGCGTCGCCTATGGAGATTTTTAAGTACCAAAGTTTGGCACCATTCCATGAGTGTGCGCAATTTTAAAGCGTGACATGTTAGGTATATATTTACTCAGCGTAACATCATCTTTCATATTTAACAAAAAAAATTGGGCTAACTCTACTGTTTTGTTATTTTTTAATTCATGAAACCATTTTTTTTCCCAAAAAAAGGCGTTTGAAAAATTATTGCGCAAATACCGTGCAAGAAAAAAAGTTGCTAAAAAATCATATATCATGTTTGGGGGTTCTGAGTAATTTTCTTGCAAAAGAATGATGATTTGTACATGTAGGAGAGAAGTGCCAGAATAGGCCCAGTATTGAGGTGGTAAAAAAAAGCCCGGTGTTGAAGTGGTTAATGATGCATAAAGTGAAAAAAAAAAGTGAAATATTCCTTTAAATATCGTACCTGGGGGATGTCTAAAGTATGCCTGTGAAGTGGCACGTGTTTCCCATGTTTAGAACTGTCCCTGCACAAAATGACATTTCTAAAGGAAAAAAAGTAATTTAAAACTGCTTGCGGATTTAATGTAATGTTTGGTCCTGGCAATATGGATGAAAATCATTGAGAAAAATGGCATGGGTACCCCCCCACCCCAGCCCACTACCAGCCCCTTTGGATCTTGTATGAATATTAGACATGTGCATTTGTTTTCGTACGAATGCATTTTCGTCCAAATTTCAGGTATTTTCGTTATCGTTTTAACAAACGAAAACGAAAGCACAGAATCAGAAAACCGAAAAATCCGACATAAACAAATGCTTTATTTTAGTTTTCGTTGCGACAACAGTTCGATATAGATAGGAGATTCGACATGACGCTGACAATAGCAATCTGTGTCCATCGAACCTGTGGTCGAATGTGCCTAAGCTTAACTCTATTAGTCCAAGATTATTCTACATAGAGAGAAAAGATTCAACATTATAGAGAGAAAAGATTTGACATAGAGAGAAAAGATTTGACATTATAGAGAGAAAAGATTTGACATTATAGAGAGAAAAGATTCGACATTATAGAGAGAAAAGATTCAACATAGAGAGAAAAGATCACTGCTGGAATTGGGTGGGGGAAGTAAAATAAAAATAATGATGATGATGAATGTTATTGGCTGATTGTAACCAAAGAGGAGGAGCAGTAAAATAGCTAGAACTAACTTGACAATTCGTCATGAACGACGAAGATTCGACAAAGCATCGAAAAACATACAAACGTTGAATCTGTCATTGAAGGCTTATGGTGTCTGTCGAAAGTTCTAAGAAGATTCAACGTAGCAGCTAAACTGTACGACGCTGCAATCATACATTTCCAGTCAAATGCATCCGCCCATAGGCTATAGAAGAATTCTAATGTTGGTTGACTAGTAATAGAAATTAATAAATATAATTATTACTAGTCATACATTAGAATTCTTCTATAGCTTGAAGGCGGTACATTCGACCGGAAATGTACGATTGCGGCGTCGTACAGTTTCGCTGCTCCGTCGAATCTTCTTTGAACATTCGACAGACACCATAAGCCTTCAATGACAGATTCGACCTTAATTCAGATTTTCGGACGAATGCAATTTCTAACGAAAAACTAAATAAATAAAAACAAATTTTGGGAGTAACTAAATACATTTATTTTTCGGACGAAAACGAAATTCCAAAACAAAATATTTCAGTGTGCACATGTCTAATGAATATTGAGGGGATCCCCGCACCAAAAATAAAAAAAGGCCCTATATACTCTGAACAGCAGTATACAGGCGGTGCAAACAAGACAGGGATTGTAGGTTTGTTCTTAAGTAGAATCTGTTTGTAATTTGGAACAGGTACATTTTTAAGTGTAGCTCCAGCCAAAAAATCTATTTTTAAGATTTTTGGAGAACATAGGGAAGGGTTATCACCCCTGTAACATTTGTTTTGCTGTCTGTGCACCTGTTCAGAACATTTCACCTCACTTTCTGCCCCAATGACAAATGTTTTTTTGAAAATTTGGTGTTTTTATTGAAACAAGGATTGGTGATAAAGCATCAGTAGAGAGGAGACACCTTTTTCCCATATAAACTCTTACAGGAGAGAATTTCCCTTCCTAGGGGTAGATTTCCTCTCACTTCCTGTTGTCTCCTTCCGTTTGCAAGTAGGAGTCGTTTGTAAGTTGGATGTTTGAAAGTAGGGGCCTGCCGTATATATTCTGCAGAAATTTGCCCCTTAGGTGTTGGTGTTGCCACAACACTGTAAGCCCTCACAGTTACTCTTGGTGGGCGCTGGAATGCCCTGCTGTGAACTATTATATCAGGAATTGTAATTACATGCTATTGTTGAACAGTGGTAGGAAAAATTGGGCCTTTGGTGGTGGTGCTGGTGCCACAACACTGTAAGCCCTCACAGTTACTCTCAGTGGGCGTAGGAATGGGCCCAGCTGTGAAATATTAGATCAAGAATTGTAACTACATGCCCCTGTTGAACAGGGGCAGAAAAATTGGGCCTTTGGTGGTGGTGGTGTTACCACAACACTGTAAGCCCTCACAGTTACTCTTGGTGGGGGGTGCAGGAATGGGCCCTGCTGTGAATTATTAGATCAAGAATTGTAATTACATGCCCCTGTTAAACAGGGGCAGAAAAATTGGGCCTTAGGCACTGGTGCTGGTGCCACAACACTGCAACCCCTCACAGATACTGTAGTTGGAGCGCAGCAATGAGCCCTGCTGCAAAGTATTGCATCAAAAATTGTAAATTCATGCCCCTGTTAAACAGTGGGTGAAAAATTGGGCCTTAGCCACTGGTGGCGGTGCCCAGAACCAAAATGTTCTTTCAAGCTATCAGCATGATTATTGAGGAGAAAGAGGATAGTCACTCTGCATCAGCATAGGCAGTCTTGAAGGGATCTGACATTTACAGTGTAAAAGAAAATTATTCTGTTACATCAGCATCAGGTGCTTGGTAGCTGGTGGTGATCCAAGACTGATTCATTTTTATGAAAGTCAGTCGATCGACCGAGTCGGTTGACAGGCGCACCCTGTGATCGGTTACAAAGCCTCCAGCAGCACTGAATGTGCATTCTGAAAGAACGCTGGATGCAGGACAGGCCAGTATCTCAATTGCATACTGTGCAAGCTCTAGCCAGTGATCCATCCTCAAGACCCAGTAACCCAGACGATTTTCGGTGGGAAAGGTGTCCAAGTCTGATCTTGCCCCTGGGTATTCCTGCACCATGTAAACCAGACGCTGGCGATGGTTGCTGGAACCGATCATACCTTGGGGCTGCGGACTAAAAAATTGTCTGAACGCATCGGTCAGACGGCCACCTTCTCCACCGCTCCTTCTTTGACTGACTGAAGCCTCAGCACCACGTTGTCCCAGTCTCTGGGAACGTGTTGCACAGACCTTTCTGCAAGGCCTCCCGAAGATGCCTCATCCTCTGCTCCCTCTGCAACGGCAAGATAAGGTCCGCAACCTTACCCTTGTAACGTGGATCAAGGAGGGTTGCCAGCCAGTAATGATCCCTCTCCTTGATCGCACGAATACGAGGATCCTTCTGCAGGCTTTGCAGGATCAGGGAGGCCATGCAGCGTAGGTTTGCTGAGGCATTCGGTGCGGAGTCCCCTGGGTCACTGAGGACGACATTCCAGCCACGTACAAGTCCATGGGTGTCTTGGGACTGTAATTTATCCCTTGAAGACTGCTGCTGATGCTGAGTGCTAGTCTCCACCTCCATGCTGACACAATCCTCCTCTTCCTCCTCGTCCTCTTCCTGTGTGATAGCTGGGCCAGCAGGAACACTGTCTGGATAAAGGGGGCCTTGAGAGGTAAGGAAGTCCTCCTCTTCCTGCCTCTGTTCTGCCTCAAGTGCCCTGTCTTTATTCCATGCAGCGTGTGCTCCAACATGTGGACAACAGGGACAGTGTCACTGATGCATGCACTGTCACTGCTCACCATCCTCGTGGCCTCCTCAAATGGTGCCAGGACAGTGCATGCATCCCTGATCATGGCCCACTGGCGTGGGGAAAAAATCCAAGCTCCCCTGACCCTGTCCTGGTGCCGTATTGCAACAGATACTCATTGATGGCCCTCTGCAGCGTGTGCACCTGCTGCAGCATGGACAAGGTAGAGTTCCACCTATTGGGCATGTCACAGATTAGGCGGTTCTTGGGCAGGTTGTAATCCTTTTGCAGCTCAGCCAGCCGAGCACTGGCATTATATGACCGGCGGAAATGCCCACAGAGTTTCCTGGCCTGCTTCAGGACCTCCTGTAAGCCCGGGTACCTGCCCAAGAACCGCTGCACCACCAAGTTAAGGACGTGAGCCAAACAGGGCACATGGGTCAGTTGTTCCTGTCGGAGGGCAAAGAGGAGGTTGGTGCCATTGTCAGAAACCACCTTTCCTGGCTTAAGCTGGCATGGCATCAACCACCTCTGAGCCTGCCCCTGCAGAGCTGACAGAATCTCTGCCCCAGTGTGGCTCCTGTCCCCCAAGCACACCAGCTCAAGAACCGCATGGCATCTTTTTGCCTGCGTACTGGAGTAGCGCCTTAAACGCCTACGGAGCACCGCTGGTTCCGAGAACAAATCAGCACAGGAAGAGGCCATGGAGGAAGAAGAAGAGGAGGGGGTGGAGGAGAGAGGTGTTTTTAGAATCACCAGTAGTAACATTTTGGAGGCGTGGTGGCGGAACAACCTACAACACTACTGCACCTTGTCCTGCATTCTTCCCATCTGCCAGCAGAGTCACCCAATGTGCCGTGAAAGATAGGTAATGTCCCTGTCCATGCCTGCTGGACCATGAGTCAACGGTAATATGCACCTTACCGCTGACCGCTCTGTCCAGCGAGTCCAAGACATTGCCTTCCACATGCCGGTAGAGAGCCAGAATCGCCTTCCTTGAGAAAAAGTTGCGTTTGGGAACCTGCCACTGAGGAACCGCACATTCTACAAACTCACGGAAGGGGGCAGAGTCTACCAACTGAAAAGGCAGCAGTTGAAGTGCTAGCAATTTAGCCAAGCTAGCATTCAACCGCTGGGCATGTGGATGGCTGGGAGCGAACTTCTTTTGGCGGTGCAGCAGCTGGGGCAGGGAAATTTGCCTGGTACAATCGGACGTTGGTGTACCAATAGCAGATTGCCCACAAGTACTTGGCTGTGACACACCTAATTCTACACCTTCATTCCTCTCAGTGCAGGTTTCAGAGAGGACTGAAGGTATAGTGATGTTGGAGATCCCAGCTGATGAGGAGCAAGGAGAGATCCGCCTTGTTCTTTGGTGTGGGTCTTTTAGGTGTGCTTGCCAACGGACTGCATGGCAGGTCGACATATGTCTGGTCAAGCACGTGGTGCCCAAGCGGCTGATGTTTTGGCCAAGCGAGATACGCTTTAGACATATGTTGCAAATGGCAATGGTGCGATCTGCTGCACATGTCTGAAAAAAGGCCCACACCAAAGAACTTTTTGAATAACGCGCACGAGACAGCAGCGCCCTGCACATGCGGAGCTCTGCAGTGTGATGCAGTCGGTGTGCTGCCCTTAAGCTGGCCACTGGAGGGCATCCTGCCTCGTTGGAGATGTGCCTCCTCCTCCTCCTCTTCCTGCTCCTCCTCTCTCCTATCAGGCACCCACGTGGAGTCAGTGACCTCATCATCCCCTCCCTCCTCATCATTGGAGCCAATCTGGCAGTATGCTGCAGCTGGGGGAACATGACTGCCAGATAGCTGACCTTGTTGGGCACCAACTCTCTCTTGGCTCACGTTACTACCCCCTCTCTCTGAGCTCACATTACTGCCTTCCTCCAGCTGTGTTCCATCATCGGAGCCTTCAAAACGCTGGGCATCCTCTTGGAGCATGTACCCAACACTGTGCTCAAACAGTTTGGGGGACTCCTTAGGAGGACATGGTGGGGCTAGGGAAGGAGTGACTGATGCCATTGAGCCGAGGGAAGAGGCCGCTTTGGCAGCTGCTTTGCCAGACAAAGTACCCTGAGCCGGGTATGAGAGAGGCTGAGTAGGAGGAGGAGGACGGCTTGGCCATTCACTCTACCAAGTCTTGAGCATGTTGCGGCTCAACATGGCCAGCTGCCGAAAAGAAGGAAAAGCGTGTCCCACGGCCACGTGCTGACGAGGACGCACCGTGTCCACGACCAGCTTCACTGTTGCCTCTAGACACAGAGCCTGCTTCCCCTCTTTTATTGCCTCGTGACTGTCTGCCTCTCATTGTTTGCCTTCCAGACATACTAATGGCCTGCTGTGGTGTTAGTATGGGAAAAGCAGCAATTGTTTTCAGTTAGTTTTAGGTGAAAACTGTGCAGAGGACACAGTACACTGAAAATACTTGCAGATCTCTGCTTGTGGTTTTATTATGAGAACAGCACTATAATAGTCACTAACTGTATTCAGGTGAGCTTTAGGTGAATGCTATGCACTGACTGTCTGCAACTTGCACAATCCCCGGCCTGCCTGTCACAGTATAGAGAATAACTGTATTCAGGTGAGCTTTAGGTGAACGCTATGCAAAGCACACAGTAGTACACTAAGTGAAACACTGACTGTCTGCAGCTAGCACAATCACCGGCCTGCCTGTCACAGTATAGAGAATAACTGTATTCAGGTGAGCTTTAGTTGAACGCTATGCAAAGCACACAGTAGTACACTAAGTGAAACACTGACTGTCTGCAGCTTGCACAATCACCGGCCTGCCTGTCACAGTTAGGGATGAGCTTTGAGTTCGAGTCGAACTCATGTTCGACTCGAACATTGCCTGTTTGCCAGTTGGCCGAACAGCGAACACTTTGGGGTGTTCGCGGCAAATTCAAAAAGTCTATGGGAGAAATCTAAAGTGCTAATTTTAAAGACTTATATGCAAGTTATTGTCATAAAAAGTGTTTGGGGACCCGGGACCTGCCCCAGGGGACATGTATCAATGCAAAAAAAAGTTTTAAAAATGGCAGTTTTTTCGGGAGCAGTGATTTTAATAATGCTTAAAGTGAAACAATAAAAGTGAAATATTATTTTAAATTTCGTACCTAGGGTGTGTGTATAGTATGCCTGTAAAGTCGCACTTGTTTCCCGTGCTTAGAACTGTCCCTGCACAAAGGGTAATTTCTGAAGGAAAAAAAGTCATTTAAAACTCGCTTGCGGCTATAATGAATTAGGTATAGTGTTGTGTACCCACGCTTAGGAATTAGTGTGAAAAATGTGACTAATCACAGTGAAACGTTATATATAAGAGCTGCAGCCCCCCTAGTGGGCCCCTCAAAAGAGGTACCTAAACGTATAAATAGAAAATAAATGGGGTATGGCGCTGCTCACTGGTCCTATAAGAACCAGTAATACAATGTGGTGTGATGTGCCAAAAGGTTGTATGTGGTTGTGCCACCCTATGTAGTGATGGTGCCGTTGTGTTCCTTATGCCAAATGAATTGGTACCAGGTATACACCACAGGTGATTAACAGTGTTAAATAAAGTATGGTGACCAATGGTATCTCATCTATGGCATCACCTACTAAAACCAACAAGCACAACAAAATTATAAAAATAATAAATCCAAATATGACAGTGCAAAGTGCTATGCCTCCAGGCAGAGACACTTGTATGTGGCTACAGTCTTCCTGACTGTACCACTAAATTGTGATGCGAGTCTATATGTGATTAAAACTTGATGATAAGATAACCATCCTCTTCATATAAATGGCAGGTATAGATTCTGGTCTTCAATTAGGCATGCAGTTCATCCCCCACATGTGTCCCCACTCACCAGCTCCTTTCACCCCCACAGGGGTAAACAGCATGAAGAGGTATCCAGATCACACGTACAGGGAGAGATGTCAGCAGTATCCTCTGTTTTGACCTCACTTCAGTACAGCTTCCCCAGGAGTTTCAAATGCCGTGGAAAAAGGCTTCCAATTACCAGCGATGTTTCCGCTAGGCTGACATTAGAATTGCAGTTGAATAGGTGTGGAGTTCTCTAGCGAAGGTGCAGAAGGTGTGGAGTTCTCTAGAGAACCCTATTTGATAGGGTTCTAAAGTTCGCGCAAACTTTTTGTCTGTTCGCAGGTTCTGGTGCGAACCAAACAGGGGGGTGTTCGGTTCATCCCTAGTCACAGTATAGAGAATAACTGTATTCAGGTGAGCTTTAGGTGAACTCTATGCAAAGCACACAGTAGTACACTAAGTGAAACACTGACTGTCTGCAGCTAGCACAATCACTGGCCTGCCTGTCACAGTATAGAGAATAACTGTATTCAGGTGAGCTTTAGGTGAACGCTATGCAAAGCACACAGTAGTACACTAAGTGAAACACTGACTGTCTGCAGCTAGCACAATCACCTGCCTGCCTGTCACAGTATAGAGACTAACAGGAACGGATCTAGCTAAACTCAATACAGTGTATAAATATATATACAACACCTAGGATGCATATATATCCTCTACACACTGTAATAGCAGCTAACTGCCTCGCCTGCCTGCTCTATCTAACTCAATATAAAATTACACTGTCTCTCTCTCTGTAACTCTCTTTCACAAACGCCAACACACTACACAAGGCCGACTTCCAGGCGGCCTTATATAGTGTGGGGCGTGTACCTACTCCTCTGAGCCATGATTGTCCAAAGCCACCCTGGCTTTGGCCAATAATGGCTCTCTGTACAGACGGCGCTGTGATTGGCCAAGCATGCGGGTCATAGTGCATGCTTGGCCAATCATCAGCCAGCAATGCACTGTGATGCCGCAGTGAATTATGGGACTTGAGGCGCCACTCGAATTTGGCGCGAACGCCCCATAATGTTCGATCTTTGTCGAATGATCGAACAGCCAATGTTCGAGTCGAACATGGGTTCGACTCGAACACGAAGCTCATCCCTACTGATTAAAGTCGTATTGTTTATTTATATGCATGAGCATATAGAAGATTAATTTAATAAGAGCAAACAAAATGTAAATACCCTTGTTATAAAAATAGGCAGCTAACAGTATGAAAATCTGGCAGAACGGTTACTTTGGTTCTTTGTTTATCCAACATCATATAGTAATAGTTAAGCCCCGTATACACCGTCAGACTTTTGGCCAACAAACTTCATTTTGAGCAAGTTGGACCAACAATCCAACCGTGTGTACGCTCCATCGGACAAACTTTTTTTCGTTTGGTTTTGTTTTCATCGGACAAAAGTTGGGTCTGCAAACGGACAAACTTTTGCCCAACAAAAGTCCGATGGAGCAAAGTCCTACCATGTGTACAGAAAACCATAGGACTTTTGTCCGATGGACAAAACAACTAATGTTATAATCAACCAACAATAGCAGAGGTTGACCAAAGGGTGGCGGTAAAGAGCAGAAAAGGGCAGAAAAACCACGTGATGTTGCAAAAAGTTTTGGGAAAGTTTGCAGAAAAGTCCGAGCATGTGTATGCTATGGGTGACCAACTCTGTTCGGACAAAAAAACACGGAAAAGTCAGATGGAAGTCCGACCGTGTGTACGAGGCTTTAGTAATAGCATATTGTTAGGCTTCATGTAAACTGCTGCTGGTAAACAGACGTTTAGGAACAGTTGGGCATTTTTTCAGCTGCCCCTGAACTCTCCTCTATGTTCAGTGCATGTACACAGGGTTGTTTATAGTAGTTTCTAGGCAGTTGAGTTTAACCACTTCCCGCCCGGGCTATAGCATGATGACGGTCGAGCGGTGGTTCAGTTATCCTGACTGGGCGTCATATGACGTCCAGCAGGATAACAGCCGCCGCGCACACGTGGGGGCGCGCATCGCGGCGATCCTTGTCACGGCGTGTCAGTCTGACACACCGCTACACCGATCTTGGTAAAGAGCCTCTGATGGAGGCTCTTTTTTTCCACATGATCAGCTGTGTCCAATCACGACTGATCACAATGTAAACAGGAAGGTCCATTGATCGGCTTTTCCTCACTCGCGTCTGACAGACACGAGTAGAGGAGAGCAGATAGGCTGCTCTCCTGACAGGGGGGGTCTGTGCTGATTGTTTATCAGTGCAGCCCCCCCTTGGATGCCCGCCCAGGACCACCAGGATGCCACCAGGGATGGCCACCACATTGGACCACCAGGTATGCCACCCTAGACCACCAGGGATATGCCAATCAGTGCCCAGGCAGCGGCCAATCAGTACCCAGGCAGATGCCAATCAGTGACAAATAAAAATGCCTGCCAGTGCCACCAGTGATACATATCAGTGCAATCTATCAGTCACAGCCATCAGTGCCCATCAGTGCCGCGTTTCAGTGCCCATAAGTGCCACCTATCAGTGCCCATCAGTGTCCATCAGTGGCATCTATTAGTGCCATCCATAAGTACCCATCAGTGCAGCCTTTCAGTGCCCATCAGTGTTGCCTATCAGTGCCCATCAGTGCCCACCAGTGCCACCTATGAGTGCCCATCAGTGCCGCCTATCAATGCCCATCAGTGCTGCATATCAGTGTCACCCACCAGTGCCGCCTATCAGTGCCCATCAGTGCCACCTATCAGTGCCACCTAATTAGTGCCATCTCATTGGTGCCACCTTATCAGTGCCCATCAGTGCAGCTTATCAGTGCCCATCAGTGAAGGAGGAAACCTACTAATTTATAAAAAACAGAAACAAAGAAAAACTTTTCGGTTTTTATTCGTTTAGCAAAAAATTAAAAACGCAGAGGTGATCAAATACCACCAAAAGAAAGCTCTATTTGTGGGAACACAACAGCATGTTAAACACAGCATGTAAATGCAACAAAACTGATGTTTTTAAATGTCGGTTACTGTCTGTCAAGTTAAATCGTTCAGGAGAGGTTTCAAAACGTCCCATGTACATTAAGCCTTAAAGGCTAAATATTTTGCATCAGCAACACTAGTAAAGCTTCCGTTTGTCTTTTCCTTGTTAACATATATAATGGCCTGAAATCACAGATGCAATCAATGCAAAGCATAATGTGTTTGCACATGTCCAAGATTATCCCAAGAAAAGACATGCTGTCTGTGCAAAAATAGTGTTCTCTGTAGTATCATAATGTGATGTTCTAAAGCCATTTCCAAAAGCGTTATTTAAATATAGTTCCCCAATGTCAAACTGTTTTGCTGAGAAAACATCTAAACTAAACAAATGCAATATACAAGCAGCAGTAATCCACAGATATGCATTTATAGAAACATTAAAGCTTAACACAGCCATAATTCAATATACTGCAATTTACTAATCCTTAGATTTGGTGGCTTCATTGTTTTTTTACTTTTCAGGCTAAAAACATTTATAGCAAGTATTGAAAATACCTGCATATTAACCACTTAAGGACCGCCTCACGCCGATATACGTTGGCAGAAAGGCACGGCTGGGCACATCAATGTACAGGTACGTTGTCCTTTAAGAGCCCAGCCGTGGGTTGCGTGCGCAATGCCAGCGGTGCGCTCGCGACCCGGTCCTGAGCTCCGTTACCACGGACCCGATCGCCGCCGGTGTCCCGCAATCGGGTAACAGAGCTGAAGAACGGGGAGAGGTGAGTGTAAACAAACTTTTCCCCGTTCTTCTCCGTGGCATGTCAGTGATCGTCTGTTCCCTGTCATCGGAACAGACGATCTGTGACGTGTAACATGTAGCCACGCCCCCCTACAGTAAGAATCACTTCTTAGGGTACACTTAACCCCTACAGCGCCACCTAGTGGTTAACCCCTTCACTGCCAGTGTCATTTTCACAGTAACCAGTGCATTTTTATAGCACCGATCACTGTGAAAATGACAATGGTCCCAAAAATGTGTCAAAAGTGTCCAATGTGTCTGCCATAATGTCGCAGTCACAAAAAAAATCACTGATCGCCGCCATAACTAGTAAAAAAAAAATAATTAATAAGAATGCCATAAAACTACCTCCTATTTTGTAAACGCTATAACTTTTGCGCAAACCAATCAATAAACGCCAATTGCGTTTTTTTTTTTACCAAAAATATGTAGAAGAATACGTATCAGACTAATCTGTGGGAAAAAACCTGTTTATTTTTGGGGGATATTTATTATAGAAAAAAGTAAAAAATATAGAATTTTTTTCAAAATTGTCGCTATATTTTTGTTTATAGTGCAAAAAATAAAAACCGCAGAGGTGATCAAATACCACCAAAAGAACGCTCTATTTATAAGAAAAAAAGGACGACAATTTTGTTTGGGAGCACGACCGCGCAATTGTCAGTTAAATCGACGCAGTGCCGAATCGCAAAAAGGGGCCTGGTCCTTTAGCTGCATATTGGTCCGGGGCTTAAGTGGTTAACAGAATTTCAATGTCTTTGTCAAATCCTGTGAGCTTAAAAAAGAGCATGAATAACTGTATTTTCATTGTGTAAACTATTAGTCTCATAAATCCATAATTGTATGAGTATGAACAAAGGCAGACATGTTTGAAGTCCAACTTGCGTAACAATAATGGCTGTCTCCACATAGACAGTGGAGAAAAAAAGCATAGACATGAAGTGTGTTATTTGCAGGATTACCAAATGAAATGAGGGAAAAAGGCCAGAAAAAAATAAATAAATCGAATGCAATCACCACATGTAAGGTGGGGGGTTTTGAGTTTAGATACACTTTAAGGCTTCATGTACATGGGACGTTTCTCAACCTCTGCTGAACGCTGGAACATCACAGCTAAGTAATCCACGTTTAAAAACCTGTGTTCAGCAGAGTTACAAATCGCGTTTAGCCGCGTTTAGCCACGTTTAGCACAGATAACCTCAGGAGACCCTCCCAAATGATTACAAAGCACTAAAAACAAGTATTTATTAAATATTTCAGCCATTCTGTGAGAGAACAGTGTGAGTAGCAGCTGAGAAAGCAGTGTGCTTGTAGCTAGCTGTTATTTTTTGGTTGGTTTGAAGGGTGAACCAGTGTCCTAGATAACAGGTGAGGAATTGATCTAGGGTTACAGGCTGGGGGAAGGAAAAGACAGTTGTATGAATCTCATTAGCTAGCTGGAAAACTTTACATGTTGGGTCATAAAGAAATGCAAACAGCCAGACATTATGGTCTCAAGCTCAATGTGGGGGCCATCAGGTTAAATTTGCAATGGTTGACGGGTGAGTGAAATTCCTATTAAACTTCAATGTCAAGTATGCAAGTCGTGTATTGTACAGCATAATTGGCTGATGAGGGGAATATCTCATGATATATCAAGCTTGCAGGCGGTGATAATTGAGTTTTTGGTGTGCTTTTAGAATTTTCCAGGCTCAAAAGTAATAAAATGTTTCCCTTTAAAAACACTTCTAGACTAAAACGCGTCTAAACGTGGGTAGCCGCGTTTAGCCACGTTTGGCCACGTTTGGCGCTTCAACTGCCTCTAAACACAGCTTCTGAAGGCATTTTTTGGGGTTCAAGAAAAAGCCTCTAAACACAACTGCCTAGAAACGACTATAAACGAAACAGTGTACATCGACAGATATGATAACAAAAAAATGCCCAACTGCTCCTAAACGCCCGTTTACTAGCAGCAGTGTACATGAGGCCTAAATTTGGTGAAATATTTACAAATACTATGCATGTAATAACATAGCTAACAGTGTAGCACTACTAAAATGTAAAGTTACTAACATTTTTTCTACAGTATTCTGTCAAAAGCCATTTCTGACCTCTGAGCTAAGCACATGTATGGGTTTTTACTGGCCTGTGATACATAACTCACTTAATGCTTTTACTTGTTGCTTTGGTAGCTATTTAAAGTAAAACAATTGGGGTTTGGTGCCCATGTGTGTGGTCACTTGAATGGGCTTCAATCTAGCTGGGGAGAATGTTCATTTAGTTATTGTATAAATGTCATTATAAGAAATTATTCTTAAACTAGACAATACAATATGATAGCGCTAATGAGAGCACATTTCAAATTGCCAGGTATAATAAAGAGCATATCATATATCTAATATATAAAAATATAAGTATATAAGGGCACAAAAAGTCTCCGGTAGGAAAATAGAAGGTAAATAAAAAATGTAATGCAAACTTGTGATTCAATTGAGCACAGCCTGTAGCATCCTATTGCAATGTACGCTAATATTAGACTGGTCACAGGTGCCCAGGCACTATACAGTAAACTGCTATCCTACACCAAATGTCCAGTGCTGCTGGGTGGCCAGAAAGGTAGCTCCAGAGACATGCAAAATACAAACAGAGGAAAAAAATGTGCACAGAGCATAGTGTAGTAAATAAAAATAAAAAGATTGTATTTATTGAATAAAATATAGAAATTGCACTCACAAGTGACCCAAGAGGCAGAGCATTGTATAACAAAAAGAGGTAGATGAGGCACCCAGATGTGCCATAGGAAGCTGGTCCTCGGGAGCTTTGCTGAGCTCAAGCTAGAGAGAAGCGCTGCAGAAGCCAGGATCGCTGGAATGCACAGCTGCTGTCAATGGGAGCCCGCTCACCTTGATGACATTCTTGTGAGATAGTGCTGGGAACGCATTTCTGTGGGGTTTCCTCTTTCTTCAGCCCTGGGCCAGTACCCGGGTCCCCAAACACTATTTATGGCAATAACTTGCATATAAGCCTTTAAAATTAGCACTTTCGATTTTTCATGTTAGCGTCCCATAGACTTTACCGGTGTTCGCATGGTCGCACAAATTTTTGCTCTGTTCGCATGTTCTGGTGCAAACCGAACCAGGGGGTGTTTGGCTCATCCCTAATCATTTTAAATAGCAAATGATAATTGCATTAACTCCCCCCAGCTGCGTATAGGGGGGAGGAATCCTCTTTGAGTTCAGCCCGCACTTGCTGACACCATTAACAGGTCCCCCGAGGCCCTTGGTGTGCAGCATAGCCCCACCCCCTGCAGAGAACAGCGGTGCATGCGGGATGACGCTTGAGGCTGTGTCGGCTGTACATGTGCTGGTTTAGGTGGGTGGATACCATGGTGTGTCCCCTGTGATCACTTCTGCTTCCTCCCCCTTTGAGTTGCGTGGCAACACTGTTGCCATGCAACATGTTAATGGCGTCAGGAAGTGCAGGCTGAAACGCACTCAAAGAGGATCCCTCCCCCTATACGCATCTGTGGGGAGTTAATGCAATTATCATTTGCTATTTAAAAAGATGTGTTAGACACATCAATACACTGTCCTATCAGTCTGCACAGGGTGGATGGAGGAGTCTATGCAAGATATAATGTAAGCTTTACCCTACTGCCATACACCAGCATTTTTTAAATATGGCTGCAGTTGCATATACATTCTTTACAAGCACATTACTTATATAGGTACTCCTCACTTAACGACCAGGTTCCATTTCAGGGGCCAGGTCATTAAACGAATTGGCCATTAAACAAGGAGCCACAAGTAATCATTATTTTAAGAATTCCTAACTACTGTACTGTACTGTATTCTGAAAAAAAAGGTGCCCAAAAAGTAAAAGTTGCACACTTTTTTGATTTATAACTTCAACATCTGCTTCATCAAACCCTTCGCTATTGTTCACAAAATGCTTTAAGCATTTTTTCCATATACCCTGCATACACTTTTCTGTTACTCCCTCAAAAGCCGATGTAATGTTTTTTATGCAGTGTACATTGTTGTAAGCTTTCCAAAAATCACAAAGGGTAACTTCATCATTTTCAGTTGCTGCTACAGCTTTGGAAAAGGTGGTGTGCAAATAGTAGGTCTTGAATGTTGCTATTGCACCCTAATCCATGGGTTGTAGGATAACAGTTGTGTTTTTAGGCAGATACACTACCTTTACATCTGGATGTAGGTCATCAAAATGCTGGGGGTGGCCTGGGGCATTATGAAGCAGGAGGATCATTTTAAAGGGAACACCCTTTTGCTGACAGTAAGGCTTGAACGAGGGTATGAAACAGTTGATGAACCAGTCATCAAATAAAGCTTGTGTCATCCATGGTTTGTTATTTGCACGATAATAAACAGGCAGTGTGTGCTTACTAACCTGCTTCAATGCACGTGGGTTCTGTGAACGATAGATGAGAAGAGGCTTTAACTTGAACCCAGCAACATTTCCTCCCAACAACAACGTAACCCTGTCTTTAAAAAGCCTTAAAACTGGGCATTGTTTTATCTTCTTTGTGTATGTAGAACCTTTCGGACATTTTTTTCCAAAAAAGTCCAGTTTCATCCACGTTAAATATCTGCTCAGAACAGTAGCCACATTTTTTAATAATTTTATCAAATTCAACCACAGATTTTTCAGCTGCTTTCACATCTGCACTTGCAGCCTCCCCACTGATACTCTGATTATGGAAGTTGAATCTACCACAAAACCTTTAAAACCACTAATGGCTTGCTGTAAATGTTTCAGTTGAGTCTTCCTATTTGTGCACTTTCATATTTTCAAAAATACTGCGTGCTTTGGTTAGAATTGATAAAAGACTCATTGGCATTCTTTTTTATATTTGGTCGTCATTCGTCAATCCACACTGCCAGCAATTTCTCCATTTCATGAATGAGGCATTAATGCTTCCTAGTTTTTATGGCTTGATATCCTGTTGATGCTTTTACTGCCTCTTTCACTCTATCCTTATCCTTTAGGATTGTTTAAATGGTAAAATGTGCAAGTTCCAATTCACATGCTATTTCTTTAACGTTCTTGTCAGCCTCATAGTCCTTAATGATCTTCATTTTCATATCAAGATCAATAGCTTTTCTTTTCTTATGAGCACTTTCTGCAGGTGCAAGCATGCTTTTTCTTTTTTTCTGACATGGTATGGGCAATACCTGTTCAGCACAAGCACATATTACATTACAGTACTGTACATAAAGATATGAAACAGTACAGTATAAAGTCATAAGATATAAAACAGTACAGTATAAACGTAACGCTGGAAGGGGCATTTAGGAGAATGGAGTACAGTACAGTACATACCTGTAAAACTGCAGGCCGGGAGTTAGAAAACGGCTGATGCAGAGTTATGACATGACGTCATGTGCGTGGGTCGGGAGAGCTGGTCGTAAGTCTGAGCGGTTGTTAAACAGGTAAGTCGTTAAATGAAGAGTATCTTTATACACTTTTTATACTTATGGATACCTTTTTTTGATATTTTGGGTATGTGACTTTTTTTCATAATTTTCATTCACATACAGTATATGCCACATCTATATCCTATGTCCTTTTGACCTATATCCCTGGATACTTTTACTGAATATTTTTTCCTCTGTCTTTGATGCCAGGGGGACTCAGTGTCTGCCTAACGAGATCCACCTGGGTTACCACTTGTTCCATCTAGCCTATACGTCTCATAGGTCATTTTGCATTTTATTTTTACCTACATGGTGTGGCGGATCCCACCGGTTTGTGTGGGGGCACCCTGTGAGTACCACCTTTTGAATCCGCTCTTTGTAAAATATGCATTGCCATTTGAAATATGATGTTGCTTCATACATTTATAAGAGCTGCTTGCTATACATGACATAAATGTTGTTATTACTTTATAGACAATATCAACACCACATATAGGGATTACCCTGAAGAAGCTGTCTCAGAACTCTGAAACACGTTGGAATTGGCTCTTGCAGCCCCTGCATGTGTATTGTATTATTACCATTGGGTGCTCTTGCCACCAACAACGATGCATCTCATTTTACTATGTTATGTTTTTGAATATTGATTTTTATACTGTTGTTTTGTGTTCTATGAATAAAATTATTAACTTTTATATAACTATACTTCTACTCTCTGACCTTTAAAGTCCCATATTTAAAGAGGCACATTTCCTACTCTCTATATTAACTTGGGATGTGGTCATACATGGCAGAATAATCCTCCCACCATTTTTCAATCTACATGTGGCATAGGTATTTGTAGTTGAACACAGCAGCACCGTATCACTAATTAAAGGGGAATGAGATATTTAGCTCTGTACACTAAGGTTTAATAATGGTTAAACACTGTGTGTGTTTTTTTTTTACAGCAGCTGTATTTGGAGTACGGGTAGCGCAGTTATTATTAGTTGAGTATCTTATACTTACATGCTCTGTGAAATTGTATTGCACAGAGTAGCCCCAAACCTCCTTTTCTGGGGTTTCCTCCAGGTGCTTTTGGCTCCTCCTCTTCTTGTTTTCATATGATGGCACATCTGTGGGCTCACTCCCTAGTTAAGGTGTGTGTGTTTTTTAACACACACAGTGTGGCTCGTTCCACCCCTTGCTCCCTCCTCACATGATTTGATTGACAGCAGCAGGAGACAATGGATCGCACTGCTATCACTGCAGTCTATGAGAAGAGAAGCACAGACAAGTGCTGCTGCAGGCAGGCAGGCACAATGCTGGATCGAGATAGGACTTAGATAAGTATGAAGTGGGGTGAGGTGGTGATACAGCTAGTGGAACATTTTATTACCTTAAAACATGTCTAGCCTTTAGAACCACTTGAAACCTTTCTCATGATATGTCTGCATTTTTAAGGGTAGTTAAGTGTAACATTAATGAAGCAACTAAATTCCCAGGAAATAAATGAGTAAGAGGCTATCTAATTATGATATGTGGACATAAGGGGTTGCTTAGACTTTACTAAGTGAAGATCTGTCCAAGTTGAGTTTCTACAGCCTAAACGTTCCTGCAGTGTGGTGGGAGTAGTAAGAACACAGTCTATGGGGCTGAACGATTATTTTTGCATGAAGCATTTAATATTTTTCAATTAAAGTTTACTTTTGATTTAGTTGAGGAATAAAGAAATACTGTATTTATTAGAGGAAACTTATCTTGCTTCTTAAGGTTCAGATGGTAACCTTAGAGCTCTTTCAACGACAAAAAAAGTTCTCCTGCTGTTACCTGTTCTTTATAAGAGATCATCCAAATACAATAGCACTTAGGTGCCCACCAAGCACAATGACAGAAAGCTTCTTAGCATAAGCCCTATTGTTAAAGCGGTATTAAACCCAAAGAAAAAAAAATGTATTATATTGCAGCCAGCAGACAGCAGTATTGTCAGTCTAGAGGGGAAGGGTAGTGTTAAATGTATAAGCATATTTAGATGCACTAACAAATTGAAGCCAGCCTCCATTTCAAACAGTTTTTTTACTTTTCGGATAAACGTTTTGCATTAATACATAAAAGCTGATCATTTTATCTCCCCTACCAGTGTTAAGTGGTTTGTCTTATCTGTTTAAATGGATGCATTCTGCTGGAGAGCTTGAGCTTGTGAAAAACAACAGAATTGCTGGCTGGATCATCATATGAAAATAGAATAAAAGGAAGCCTAAAAAAGGAAACTAATGCAGCCATAACATCTCCAAATCGGTAAGCTTCATTATAATAAATGTTTGCTTTTTAATACTGCCTTAACCCCTTTGTGATGAGGGTAAAACAAATCTTAATGTCTGAACACAAATTTGCAACTTTTTTTTTTGTAAATTATGTTTTTATTGCGTTTTATATATTACATAGAATAACAAGCCACACAGCGTGGAAACAACCGGCCACAATATTTACTGGTGCACATTACATAGAACAGAACACAAAAATTATCACACTAAACTTGTGATACTCTAAAAAAAAAAAAGAGAAAAAAAAACATCGAAATTGAAGAACCCCCCCCCCCCCCTCGCCTAGATAGGTACACAGATGTCGTGGATACGGTCCCGTAACTCTCCGCATAGACTTATTGGATATCTCTCAGCAAAGCGGTTCCCTCCTGCCCCCCAGTCCCCCCCACCCATACAAAGAAACGACTGACGGAGAGGAAGTCTCCTGTCCCCAAATGTTCAGTACATAGCTTTTCAATAACCCCTAATCCTCTGACATCACGAGTGTGGTCACCTTCCAGTGCTAGAATACCTAGAGAGAGTCAAAATGTTATACCTTGCTGTATTCAATCAAAGGCCGTATCCATGGAAGCCATCAAACCCCCCCCAAACCCTGTCAAACTTAGTCAGTGCCCCCCTGCTCAAATAAGTGGCCTTATAAAAGGGTATGGCCTTGTTGACCAATGCTTTCCAAGCTTCTATAGTCAGAGTCACAGAACTCTTCCATGATAGGATGATGCTCTTTTTAGCATACTATAACAATAGTGTAAGTAGAGTCCGTATAGCCCTGGTAGTGGCCAGGGGTTCCACCAGATGCAATAGACAAACTTCGACAGACATGGGGATAGAGATAGAGGTGTCCGACCTAATACAGCTAGCTGTGGCCTGCCAGTAGTGTTTAATCCGAGGGCACTCCTAGAAGATATGCATAAAGTTGGCTAAGGGTGCAGAACATCTCCAGCATAGAGAATGCTGTTCCCAAACATCCTTGCCAATCTTGCCAGGGTGAGATAGACTATATGCAAAAACTTGGACTAAATCAATCTATCTCTACTTGAGACTAGATATTGAAAAGCAGTCCCCCACATATCATGTCCAACCCCGGGGCCACGGTCTCCCTGGCTCTCCTACAAGGTCCTAGCAGAAGAGTCGTCTCTTGGAACAGATCTTTGTATAGACTGGAGACTGGTTTATATAGTGATTCACTGCGCGTCAGTAGCTCTAGGTCACTGGGCTCAAGGTCAAGAGGCTCCCCACCAAAATGTGAGCAAAAAGCATGCCTTAATTGAAGGTACCTGAAGAAGTGGGTATTAGACAAGTTATACTTTAGTTTTGATTCATCAAAGGACAATAGGGTACCATTTGATACAATATGGAGTACGAGCTTAATTCCATACTTAGTCCACACTGCGGTGTCCGGGTAACCAAAAAAATGTGATAAATTGGGATTCCTCCACAGTGGGATATTAGGTGACAGTCTGGAGGATCTAGGCGACCGCAATCCCTGGGCCATAACCCAGGCCCTCATCACTGAGCACATTGAGGATGTCAGTGGATAGGGATCTCTCAGACCTCTATATACCAAATGAGACAGTGCTTCATAAGAGCCCACACAGGCAGCTTCCAGGGACACAGAGGCATCATCCGGAGGAGCAGTCAACCAGCGGTGGGCCACCGTCAACTGTCCAGCCAGAAAATATTTGTGGAAATTAGGAACCGCAAGGCCCCCCTCCCCCCATGGCTGCTGCAATATCGCCAATTTAAGGAGGGGAACGCCTCCCTGCCACAAAAAGGAGGAAATCATGGTATCTATGGATTTGAAAAGGGACTTGGGAATCCATACCGGAGAGTTTCTAAGGCTATACAGTAATAGTGGCAAAATTTTCATTTTTATCAGATTGATCATTCCTATGAGGGACAAGGGGAGGTTCTTCCAAGCCTGGAACTTCTTAGATAGTGCCACCGTCAACTGTCCAGCCAGAAAATATTTGTGGAAATTAGGAACCGCAAGGCCCCCCTCCCCCCATGGCTGCTGCAATATCGGTAATTTAAGGCGGGGAACGCCTCCCTGCCACAAAAACGAGGAAATCGTGGTATCTATGGATTTGAAAAGGGACTTGGGAATCCATACCGGAGAGTTTCTAAGGCTATACAGTAATAGTGGCAAAATTTTCATTTTTATCAGATTGATCATTCCTATGAGGGACAAGGGGAGGTTCTTCCAAGCCTGGAACTTCTTAGATAGTGCCACCGTCAACTGTCCAGCCAGAAAATATTTGTGGAAATTAGGAACCGCAAGGCCCCCCTCCCCCCATGGCTGCTGCAATATTGGTAATTTAAGGCGGGGAACGCCTCCCTGCCACAAAAACGAGGAAATCGTGGTATCTATGGATTTGAAAAGGGAATTGGGAATCCATACCAGAGAGTTTCTAAGGCTATACAGTAATAGTGGCAAAATTCTCATTTTTATCAGATTGATCTTCCCCATGAGGGACAAGGGGAGGTTCTTCCAAGCCTGGAACTTCTTAGATATTATAATGAGCAACGAAGAAATATTAAGGCTAATGAAGTCCGTCACTGAGTTAGTAATCTGGAGCCCCAGGTACTTGACTTGCGAGACCCACTGTAAGCGAACGGTGGGGTCGGCCTGATCGGGGATTGGATGGGAACACAAGGGGAGTATCTTGGATTTAGTCCAATTAACCCTGAGCCCAGAGACCGTTGTGAATCTGCCCAAAAGTGTCAACGCAGCTTGCAGAGACGGTCCAGTATCTCTGATAAACAGTACTAAGTCATCCGCATAAAGTGCTGTAGTTTCAATTAGGGTGACTATGCGAATGCCCTGAATTTGGGGAGAGGAGCGCAGTGCAATCGCCAATGGTTCCATGATAAGTGCAAATAAGCCAGGTGAAAGGGGACACCCCTGCCTGGTGCCCCTGGACACTGGAAAAGTCCCCAACACCCCTCCATTGAATTGGAGGGCCACCACCGGGTGCTCATATAACAGCGATATCCATTTAAGGAACTTAGGGCCAAACCCCATGCACTGCAGGACATGGGTCATGTAACCCCAATCGATGGAATTGAAGGCCTTCTCCAGGTCAAAAAACACCAAGGCCCCACCAGAGGACGTCTCAGCCCCTAACTGTGTGTGAGTATACACCCGTCCTAGGTTTATATCTGTGGCCTTTTTGGGCATGAACCCGGTCTGGTCAGGAGATACCAAGTAATGTAACATTTTCATCAGTCTATTGGCAATCATCTTGGTGAGTACTTTTAGATCCATATTTAACAGCGCTATAGGCCTGTAGGAGGAACAGCAAAGAGGGTCTTTATCGGGTTTAGGGAGTAACACTACATGGCCTCATAGAATGAAGCTGGTAGGGTTTTCAATTCCAAACAGTCCACATAGAGTCGCAGAAGTCTGGGGGATAGAATATCCAGGTATTGCTTGTACCACTCCGCTGAGAGTTCATCAGGGCCCGGCGATTTACCATTGGGAAAAGAGGCAATAGCAGTCGCCAATTCTTTGTCCGTGAAGGGAGCCTCAAGACTGGCCGCCACCTCATCGGGCAACACCGGGATCTGAAGGGGGCCCAGCAGATCAGTCAGGACCTGTTGGTCATACGGTGGGACAGCAGAGTACAGGTCAGAATAGTAAGAGACAAATGCCTGCATAATGCCCTCTCTATCCCTTACTATGGGACCCTCCGAGGATTAAATGCACGGGATGGCTGTATGCGCCCGGGCGTCTGCAGATAGGTATGCCAACAGCTTCCCATTCTAGTCACCCTTCTCAAACAATTCCTCAGCCCTACTCTTGCGATTGCATTGGGTTAGGTCCTGAAAAGGTACCAGTAGGGACCTTCTAGCCATCTGCAATTCAGTCAAAGAAGCGGGTGAAGGTGTATCAGCATGCGCCTTTGCACAGTGAATTTCGTGGGCCTGCAACTCCTCAGATTTCAAATTTTTCACAACCCTGGCAGCCTTGATGGCCGACACATAAGCCCCCCGTGTGGACGCTTTAAACGCATCCCACACAACCGGCCCACCTTCCGAGACCTCATTATGCTGCCAATAATCTTGTAAATGAGGTGAAACTAGGGCCTCCACTGAGGACTCGGTCACCCAACCAGGGTGCAGCCTCCAAGTTCCATTGCGGCAATGCGTGGTAAGGGTCAATGCCACCCGCAAGGGGGTGTGATCTGAAAGACCCCCAGCCAGGTAACAGACCTCCGCAACGTGGGGCAATAGCGCCGGATTAGCAAATGCCAAATCAATGCGGGAGGAGGAGGTACTGACGTGGGAAAGATAGGAGTAACCTCTCTCACCAGGATATTTCCATCGCCAGACCTCCTCCAAAGCCGCAGAGTCCTCCCAAAGCCCAAGGTCAAGATTCTGCACCCTATACGGGTTGGAGGTATCCAAAGAGTAGTCAAGGATGTTATTGAAGTCACCAGCCACAAGTAACCTCAAGGGGCCAACCCTTTCCAGGACCTGGTAGAGCACCTCATTTTTTAATCCAATATTCTTTATTTCTTTTCCATATAAAAAAAAAACATACATCCATTTTCCCATTATACAGTAATACATACGTAACCTAACCCTATATTCCACGCTTTATCCCTCATTCACACCCACCCAACCTCCCTATTCACCTACTCATCCATCTCCCACTTATTAACCTGTTTCCACTTCTAACCATTTTCCCCATATATTATTAAATTTAGAGCACCTCATTTTTAAAAGGAGGGGGGACATAAACATTTGCAATCGCAATTAGTTGAGATTCAACAGTCATGACCACAATAGCATAACGGCCACAAGGATCCGTCACTCACCACATGTTCAATAGCACAGGTCAGTTTCTTATGCATTAAAATAGTCACCCCTCTGGCATAAGAGGAGTAGGTAGAGTGAATGGCTCTCTGTATACAGTTCCTATTAAGGGACAATATCTTGGTACCCATAAGGTGCGTCTCTTGCAAAAGGATAATGTGGGGACCAAGGGATCGCTTAAATTTAGAGTTCAACCCACGGACGTTCCATGAGAGAAGTGTGAGATCACTCATCAGGTTGGAGAAGATACTACATGAGGACAGGAGAGATGTACCAGACAGGGGAGGCCTGAGGGGGGAGAACCTGAAGACAGAGAGCCACGGACCACCAAATGACAGCAGTTACATATCATGAACCATACTAGGCAAGGTAACCACCCATTTGCACCAGCTGTGGAAGCAGGGGAGCGCAAACGGAACAGAAAAGGAACCCCCAAACAAAAATAGAAAAAAGAGAAAAAGAAAAATAGCAAAACAGTCAAAAAAATTAACAGTTTAAGAACCCAACGCCCTTTTTGCTCTAGGCGAACTGAACCAAAAACCTGCCAAAGAAACTTTGATCCCAAGAACCAGAAAAACAGTGGTGGAGTGTTCCAAGAGTTCATCCACTCAGTGGGGGGGTCACGCAGGTGGACGTGCAGTTCAGTGCAACTGAAACATAGCCAGAACTTCCCACAGTGAACGGACTGATGATCCCGAGTAGTATGGCACCATCCTCACTCCCAAGAAGGCAGGCACAACAAAATGACAGGGCATTAACGGATAGCTTTGGCATCAGGAACCACTGCTCCCAGCAAATCTCCCAGCAAGAAGGTAAGTAGCCCAGCATTCTTAGATCAAAGACACCAGTCACGCTAAACATGCAATTTGTTCACAGCCCTAGGCAATGGAGTCGAGCCAGTCCGCCGCTTCCGCAGGGGAATAAACAAATTTGCTAGCCCCATGATGGACAACCTTCAGACGACTCGGATACAGCATGCTGTACACCAGGTTCTTCTCCCTCAAGCGTCTGCGGACATCCGTGAAGGAGCGCTTTTTTTCTGCAAATCTGGAGAGAAGTCATTGTATAGTTGTATAACAGCGGTGTCATGCTTCAGTTCCGGGTGTTTGCAGGCCTCGGCCAGGATCAGATCCCTATCTCTGAAATTGAGCAGGCGGACCAGAAATGCACGCGGCCATGCGCCAGCAGGCCTCCGACCAGTGGGCACTCTGTGGACACGTTCCACAACATACACTGGTGACAAGTGTTGTAGGCCAAGGAGTTGCTTGAAAAAAGCCTCTGCAAACACAACAGGGTTGGAGCCCTCCGCACCCTCTGGGAGCCCCACCACCCACACATTATTGCGCCTGAGGCGATTCTCTGCGTCCTCCGAGCGTGCCATAAGGGTCTTGACCTGCTGCTGCAATTCTATCACAGATTGCGTTGTTGAGGCAGTGGTATCCTCCACTGCCGAGATGCGATGCTCCGCTTCAGTAAGGCGGCCCCTGAATTTGTCCATGTCCTGTCCATGTCCTGTCTTATAAGCCCACATTCTATGGCTTGTGTGTCTATCTTCCCCTCCACAGAGGCCTTACTGTCTGCGTTGGCTGCTAGCATCGCCACGGTGGACTGCTCCCCCAACAGCTCCGGGTCAGCCTGAGATGCTGCCGAGGCTCCATCCAGAGCTGATGTCCCGAGAGCAGCCATCCCTGGGTCCGTCTGCACCGTGATAGAAGCCAGAGGCAAGGAGATGGTGGGCAAGATGGCGAGAATCGGGAGGTCTGAGCGGCTGCCTTCTTTGAAAATCTGCGCTTCCCAGTCACAGGGAGGACCGGAGTGTCCCCCCAGACCACAGCAAGGTGTTTGCTGAGCAGGATTCAGGCGGATTAGGTTGACGGATGGCGGGAGCCTGTGCTGGACTCGTCTTTCCTCTCTCACATCGCGGCCACCTGGACAATTTTGAAACTTTGACATGTATTAGTAAAACTGTACATGTCATCAGAACTACTTTGTGCATCCAGTTGAATTATACCTTTTTGGGTTTTTTTAGAACAAATTAGGCTTTCTTTTGGTGGTAAATGGTATTAAATATCTCCTGAATTTTTTTAATTATTATTATCAAAGGAAAACTGCCCCAAATTAGAAAACAAAATCATACTTTTTTAAATTTAGCTGTAAATTTCTTTCTATTACCATATGTCACATACCTGGTAGGAAGAGCCTGATATTCAGAGGAAGGCCTCTCTTACACCTCTGGCTCTAGGCCCCCCGGATAGACCAAATGGATGGCGCAGGAGTGCAGAGTCGCACAAGAGCCGGTATTCATGCTAGATGCTGGGCTTTCAGTTGAGTAGTATGCCAGATAACAGTGGATGTCCTGAGGACTGGAACAAGCTGGTACTTGGACGTAGTCAGCGGAAGAGCAGGTCCCAATGGCAGATGGACAGATGCTTGCAGCTAGATAGCCCCGCATGGACTGGAACATAAACAGAGTCAGACAAGCCGGGTCATACACAGTGCGATCAGATCAGGTACAGATGCGGAGACTGGAGGATGGTCAAGGTACAAGCCATGGTTGGTGCAGGTGGAGAGCATTAGTAGTCAGAGCAAGTTGGGTAGGTAACTGGAATCAGATAAACAGGGAACAGGACAATCGCAGGAACGCTGTAGACAAGACAGCACTGATCCTGGGTACTGACCCATTTAAAATAGCCCATTTGGAGCCCTCATCTCTCACGGGATGCGCTGGGCACATTAATGCATGCTTGCACATATTTATTTGCATGCACTAACACACCTTTTCTAAGACAAGTTTGGGGAACAGAAGTTAGCCTGCAGGAACCATCTCAGCTTCTGGCAAGTCTTTCCTAACACCATAACTTACCACCAAAGAACAACCCAAAATAAATTCTCCTGCTCCTGATGATTGCAGTGATACCACATATGTTTGTTATTTATTGTTTGTACCTGTAGCAGAAAAATAAAGGTATTCAGCGCTTAAAATAAATCAGAAAAAGCATAAAAAATTGAAAATTCCAAGCCAGCACTCTGGGTAAATTCATAAAAATTCTCTCAATGAGAGCATAGTAGTAAGTCAGTGCAGCGCAAAAAATAATAATGACAAATGAAAGTCCATAAAATGAAAGAGGTCCATACAGTGGCGGCCCGTTTAAACATGTCCCTTTCAATTTTTTTATTTTTTTTAAAGGTCCTTATGTGCACTGTGTCCTGGCGCAGGGCGCAGTGCATATGCGAAATGCCACGTCTGTGCAATCACAAGATTGCAGACGAGGCACTTCATTTGCAGTAAAAAACGCTCTCTGTGGCGCTTCCGAGGCTGCCACAGCTTCTGGCGCGACGGAGTGGCCGGGCGGGTGCACGCCTCATAGAATATCACTGGCATGGACATGGGCGGTGCTTCCTATTCTTCAAGTCCTGACGTTAGGACAACCGGCAACCATCCCCCCCCGGTTATCAGTCTGACCTTTGTTCATGTCACCCGGCCGCCGAAAAAACCCCCCCCCTTAATCGGCACACGATCGGCGGGAGCAGCCCCCCCCCCTGATTATCAATAAAAAAAAATTATATCACCCGGGCCGCCGCAGCACCCATAACCCCACCCCCCGCTTATTTTTTTATATCACCCGGCCGCCGCGAAAAACGGCACCCCCCACTTAATAGGCACACGATCGGCGGGAGCAGCAGCACAACCCCCCCCGCTTATCAATTAAATATTTTTTTTATGTCACCCAGCCGCCACGAAAAACGGGCCCCCCGCCCTTAATAGTCACACGATCGGCGGGAGCAGCAGCACTAACACCCCCCCCCCCCGAGCCCCCCGCTTATCAATTAAAATGTTTTTTTATATCACCCGGCCGCCGTGAAAAACGCCCCCCCTTAATAGTCACACGATCGGCGGGAGCAGCAGCACTAACACCCCCCCCCGGCTTATCAATTAAAATGTTTTTTTATATCACCCGGCCGCCGTGAAAAACGCCCCCCCCCTTAATAGTAGTCACACGATCGGCGGGAGCAGCAGCACTAACACCCCCCCCCTCCCGCTTATCAATTAAAATGTTTTTTTATATCACCCGGCCGTCGTGAAAAATGCCCCCCCACTGACACCAATGATGGGACACTATTCCTCCCACTGACACCAATGATGGGGCACTATTCCTCCCACTGACACCAATGATGGGGCACTATTCCTCCCACTGATACCAATAATGGGACACTATTCCTCCCACAGATACCAATGATGGGACACTATTCCTCCCACAGATACCAATGATGGGACACTATTCCTCCCACTGACACCAATGATGGGACACTATTCCTCCCACTGATACCAATAATGGGACACTATTCCTCCCACAGATACCAATGATGGGACACTATTCCTCCCACTGACACCAATGATGGGGCACTATTCCTCCCACTGACACCAATGATGGGGCACTATTCCTCCCACTGACACCAATGATGGGGCACTATTCCTCCCACTGACACCATTGATGGGACACTATTCCTCCCACTGATACCAATGATGGGGCACTATTCCTCCCACTGACACCAACGATGGGGCACTATTCCTCCCACTGATACCAATGATGGGACACTATTCCTCCCACTGACACCATTGATGGGACACTATTCCTCCCACTGATACCAATGATGGGGCACTATTCCTCCCAATGATACCATTGATGGGACACTATTCCTCCCACTGATACCAATGATGGGGCACTATTCCTCCCACTGACACCAATGATGGGACACTATTCCTCCCACTGATGGGACACTATTCCTCCCACTAACACCAATGATGGGCCACTATTCCTCCCACTGATACCAATGATGGGGCACTATTCCTCCCACTGATACCAATGATGGGGCACTATTCCTCCCACTGACACCAATGATGGGACACTATTCCTCCCACTGACACCAATGATGGGACACTATTCCTCCCACTGATACAATGATGGGACACTATTCCTCCCACTGATGGGACACTATTCCTCCCACTGACACCAATGATGGGCCACTATTCCTCCCACTGATACCAATGATGGGGCACTATTCCTTTCACTGACACCAATGATGGGACACTATTCCTCCCACTGATACCAATGATGGGACACTATTCCTCCCACTGACACCAATGATGAGGCACTATTCCTCCCACTGACACCAATGATGAGGCACTATTCCTCCCACTGACACCAATGATGGGGCACTATTCCTCCCACTGATACCAATGATGGGGCACTATTCCTTCCACTGATACCAATGATGGGACACTATTCCTCCCACTGACACCTATGATGGGACACTATTCCTCCCACTGACACCAATGATGAGGCACTATTCCTCCTACTGACACCAATGATGGGGCACTATTCCTCCCACTGACACCAATGATGAGGCACTATTCCTCCCACTGACACCAATGATGGGGCGCTATTCCTCCCACTGATACCAATGATGGGGCACTATTCCTCCCACCAACACCAATGATGGGGCACTATTCCTCAAATCCTTACACTTGTCCATTGTTTCTGCTTTCAACACATTAACTTCAGGGACAACATGTTCACTTGCTGCCTAATATATCCCGCCCACTTTCAGATGCCAAAGTAATCAGATAATCAATGATATTCACTTTACCGGTCAGTGGTCAGAATGTAATGGCTGATCGATGTATAGACGGGTATATTAGAAGTTCTGATTGGACGGTGATGGACGCATGCTCGTGTTGATGGATGTGATGTGGTTATTTATGTAGGTGACCCAGAAGTGAGGCTCGTTAAATGTAGAAAAGTTTGACCACACGAGAACTGATCTCATTTTGCAGCAGTTTTTTCTTCATCACTTCTGCTAAGAAACAGGACAGTAAAACCCCCCGAAGTCCCCGGCACAACGACCTCACCGCCAACCAGCAGCCTACGTTCTGCTGACCTCACTGACACAATTAGGACTCCGATGTGCTCGTTCCCCATTCAGCTCACAAATTCTCTCTGATAACGATTCCCAGGCAGAAAGAATGGAGGACAAAGCCCTTGATGTCCCTCCACAGTCCTCACACCAATAAAAGGGTATCAGGAACAAGGGACATTCCAGGGACCGTTTTATGAGGACTAAAGTCCGGGCTACAGATTTCCGGCCCGTCACCACGGAAATACTAACAGCCAAGTGAGAAAAGCAATGGACAAAGGAGAGAGAAAAAAAAATCTGTAATGTCTCGGAGAGAGTGCTGGAGGACTGAAGGGGACCAGGACTAAGGATGTGATCCGGTGCAGGGGTCTCCAAACCTTCTATAGAAAGGGACAGCTTATTGTCCTTCAGACTTTAAGAGGGCCGGACTATGGCCATTGGCAGGGCCGTTTTTAATGTTGATTGGACCCGGGGCAAAACGTTTCTTGGGGGCCCCCCCATGCAATTTTGCTCTCCACCTGCTCTGAGACATACAATAAATATCAGCTAGACCTAAAATCAGTTTACTGTATCAGATCAGGGAGTGATTGCGATTGGTTGCCATAGGTTACAGCTTATCATTACCACTTACTGACTGGTTGCTAGAGGTTACAGCACACATTATGGCTCACTGATTAGTTGCTAGAGGTTACAGTGCATGATTTCTTCTTGTTGATTGGTTGCTAGAGATTACTGTAGAGTAATACTGCTCACTGATTGGTTGCCAGAGGTTACAGCATATCATTACCACTTACTGACTGGTTGCTAGAGGTTACAGCACACATTACGGCTCACTGATTAGTTGCTAGAGGTTACAGCACATGATTTCTTCTTGTTGAGTGGTTGCTAGAGATTACTGTACAGTAATACTGCTCACTGATTGGTTGTCAGAGGCTACATTATATCATTACCACTTACTGACTGGTTGCTAGAGCTTACAGCACACATTACGGCTCACTGATTAGTTGCTAGAGGTTACAGCGCATGATTTCTTCTTGTTGATTGGTTGCTAGAGATTACTGTTCAGTAATACTGCTCACTGATTGGTTGCCAGAGGTTACAGCATATCATTACCACTTACTGACTGGTTGCTAGAGGTTACAGCACACATTACGGCTCACTGATTAGTTGCTAGAGGTTACAGCACATGATTTCTTCTTGTTGAGTGGTTGCTAGAGATTACTGTACAGTAATACTGCTCACTGATTGGTTGTCAGAGGCTACATTATATCATTACCACTTACTGACTGGTTGCTAGAGCTTACAGCACACATTACGGCTCACTGATTAGTTGCTAGAGGTTACAGCGCATGATTTCTTCTTGTTGATTGGTTGCTAGAGATTACTGTACAGTAATACTGCTCACTGATTGGTTGCCAGAGGTTACAGCATATCATTACCACTTACTGACTGGTTGCTAGAGGTTAAAGCACACATTACGGCTCACTGGTTAGTTGCTAGAGGTTACAGCACATGATTTCTTCTTGTTGATTGGTTGCTAGAGATTACTGTAGAGTAATACTGCTCACTGATTGGTTGTCAGAGGTTACAGCATATCATTACCACTTACTGACTGGTTGCTAGAGCTTACAGCACACATTACGGCTCACTGATTAGTTGCTAGAGGTTACAGCACATGATTTCTTCTTGTTGATTGGTTGCTAGAGATTACTGTACAGTAATACTGCTCACTGATTGGTTGCTAGAGGTTACATCACATCATCACTGCAGAGGGGCATGATATACATATGATCAGTGGCGGTGTGTCCATAGAGGGCGCCGGAGCACCGCCCCCTCTCGCTCCTGCACCGCCACTGAAAGACAATACATAGATTCATGCATTGCATGAATCTGTGTATTGTCGCTGCTGCCGCACTGCCCACTATTCATATGGCCGGCCTCCTGGTGAGCGCCAGCCATATGAATTAGAGCGGTGGCCGGCGGTGGGTGTGACTTGGAAGTGTCTATCAGAGCCAGATAGGCTTTCCGAATACAGCTCTCACGCTGTAATCGGCTTCCAAAAACTCCTCCAAGGTACGCACGGGGGTGCGTTCCTTGGAGAAGACTGTGGGGGTTTCAGCCAATCAGGTTCACTGGATCTGGTTACCGGTAACCTGATCGGCTGAAGCGACATCGAGGGCGGGAGAAGACTACGAGGACGGCGCGGACCGAGGAAGGTAAGTGCAGGGCTGGGGGGGAGACAGGCTGCATTTGGGAACAAACTGGCTGTATATGGGGACACACTGGCTGCATTTGGGGGACACACTGGCTGTATTTGGGGACACACTGGCTGTATATGGGAACACACTGGCTGTATATGGGGGACACACTGGCTGTATATGGGGACAAACTGCCTGTATATGGGGGACACACTGGCTGTATATGGGGACACACTGGCTGTATATGGGGACACACTGGCTGTATATGGGAACACACTGGCTGTATATGGGGACACACTGGCTGTATATGGGGACACACTGGCTGTATATGGGGACACACTGGCTGTATATGGGGACACACTGGCTGTATATGGGAACAAACTGGCTGTATATGGGAACAAACTGGCTGTATATGGGGACACACTGGCTGTATATGGGGGACACACTGGCTGTATATGGGAACAAACTGCCTGTATATGGGGACACACTGGCTGTATATGGGGGGGACACTGGCTGTATATGGGGGGGACACTGGCTGTATATGGGGGACACACTGGCTGTATATGGGGACACACTGGCTGTATATGGGGACACACTGGCTGTATATGGGAACAAACTGCCTGTATATGGGAACAAACTGGCTGTATATGGGAACAAACTGGCTGTATATGGGGACAAACTGGCTGCATTTGAGGACAAACTGGCTGCATTTGAGGGGACAAACTGGTGGCGTTTGGGCACAGTGGCTGCGTTTAATGGGCACAGTGGTGGCAATTGATGGGGTTTTTTCAGTTTGTTTGCGCCCCCCAAAAAATTTTGAGCACCAGCCGCCACTGGGTCCATAAGTGAGTGAAAGATGACGAATACACAATTCACTGCATGCGATGTGGGTAACAGCAGCTGACCAGAAAGATCCCTCCACCGCACACAGACAGAATGGCCTCTCACCTCAATAATTCGACCTACAAGAGGTCACAAACCATGGAATAATACTGATGACATCCAATCAATGAAACTCCAATCAGCACATATCAGCTTGACATTAAGTGGTGGACTCCTGAGCTTTCTCCACCGTGTTCCAGCATGTATGAATAAACAAAGGAGAAACTTCCTAGTGCTCTCTGATTTGAATAGTTTATTTAAAAAAAGGCAGTATAATCGCTACTCACATTTTCAGGCACTCAGATGCGAGTGGCAGCAATAACAGCATGTAACAGCATGAACTCCGAGACCATCGCTGTAGCGTCTGGCGTAACTCCTCTCTCCGTACGCGTTACGTCAATGGGCGGGACTTGTTCAGCGTGGGGCAGGGGTACACACAGACGTACCGCTGATAGCTTAATAAAGATAGGTGTAGTAACCACTGACAAATCACAATCCCCGGTACAGGCGGCCAATCACGGCTCATCTAACAAAAGAGGCCAGCCCTTTCTGTCTATACTAGGAAAAAGAGAAACATATTGTCATGGAAACAAAAAACAAATGAACAGAAGATCCGGAAGCAGACTGGGCAGTGTCTGCAATCAGATAATTAAATCTACAAATCGGATCCTCTGCATTATATATGAAAATCTACAAGACTAAGAGGAACTGTGCACTTATATAATAGAACCTGAAATAAGAAAAAAAAAAAACAGTTCCTAGAAAAAATATTTAAAATGCCTCTGCATCTTGCAGCTCTTCATTCAAGATAACTGGATGATGCAAGGGGAAAACGTTAATTATGCTCTGAACAACACACTGAATGCCTGGTATGTAAAATAATTGGGTTATATATTTCTGTATGTGATCATGACTGACCATAAGCAACAAAATATTTCCTGGAAACAAAACAATATAAAAGATCATAGTTATTAAACCGAATAAGTATCAAAACCCATGAACTCCAATGGCAATCTTATAGTGTGAATTTGCTATCTATCTATCTATCTATCTATCTATCTATCTATCTATCTATCTATCTATCTATCTATCTATCTATCTATCACATTTTCAACAGCTGTTCCAATATGACCTTGAGTCCTGAAATTCAAGGTCTTTTATAGGCAGCTGTGTACTTAGTGAATTCTTTCAAAACATGGGGCAAAAAAAGAGTTGCTGCTTGGCTGGGCAGGTTTCACTATGAACAGCCATCTCATGCAGCACAGCCAGATCCCTCCTTCTACCTCCTCTGGCTTCCCCAGCAGCAAAGCTGTTCAGCGGCTCACTATTGGGACTCTGATGTGGGGAAGTCAGATGGAGCCTGACTCGCAGTGCGATTGGTTGGGACCCATGAGGGGGCATATCCAGCCTCAAAGGGGAGATAGCGCAGCCTGCTTTGAGCCTGGCCGGGTGCAGCATGCGTGTGAGGAAGAAGCAGGCTGCGGCAACACAGAGAGAGTGGACCTGACCAGAGGTAAAATAGTGCTAACTTCAACTGTGGCTGGGAGCGGGGCCTAGCGGGAGGCTGAGGGGAGCCTGGGTTGAGGAAAGAGTGGGAAACCATAGGATGGGAACATTTCAAATACCACCCTCCTCAACCTCCACTGCCATTCTAATCAATCATCACTCTGCTTTCATCCTAAATGCTGTCAGACTTCAGCAAAGGGCAGCACTCTCCTATTGGCTGTTTGCAGCTCCGGGAGTTGATTGGTACAGAGAAGAGAAGGTGGGTGGTTTTGGGTTCCCTGGGAAGTGTATTGTTGTCATGCAACCCTGAACTTCCTATATAGACTGTCCAGCTGTTAAATGGATGCAGATAGGGGTCGGGTGACTAAGTGCACTGAGCAGGTGAGTGATGTTACCTTCTATGATTCCTCCTTGCAATATGCCGGCCATTGCAATCTGCCTAGCTTTTTGTTCATGGATTTGAACAGAAGGTTTTTTCTCTAGGTATGTTTTATATGATGGAGAATAAATGGCTAAGCTATGTTTTGAGTGGAGGGTATGTTGTAGCTGTGTGTCATCTATCTTCCACCCTTTTTTCAGTACCTTTTGCTTAAACATACGATTGAACAGGCTGAATTGCCAATCCCTGTGTTTTGGACCCTTTCTTGGCTCTTGGGACAAGCCCTTCCATTTTACCCCAGGTCCGCCTGACAGACGCCCAGTCCCCACTATAGTGCTCTTGCAGGAATGTGTAATGCCCCTAGGGGGATTCCCAAAGTCAATACATACCAGATGTAAGTTTTTTAACTATTGTAAAAACAACCATCATGATATCAATTGATTATAAATTTAGGAACACTTGTAAATGTATATTATTTGTATCCATTTGTTTCTTTTACAGCAACTCTACTACATTCATTCCCCTCCAAAGAAACCCCTGAAGAAGCCGACAAGGCAAAATGCTTGTGCATCGCCTCATATATGTGAAATATTGATTGCCATGGTTATCCATGACTGCATAACACAATTGACTATAGAGGAAATTCTACACTTTGGAGAGGTCTATTAGAGTTACACTGTATAACTCTTGTTCTTTCAATATGTCTATTATTTGGTATACACAATTTTAATAATTTATAATAAAAGGACATTTTAAATATCATGTTGTAAGATTCAGCATTCTAGGAGGAGGTTTCAGCACCGATAAAGTCCCAATATTTTGTTGTTTCTTGTTGTGTAACCATTGATGTTACTTATCTCAGATGCTATTTAACCACACCTCTTTAAGCTACGCCCAACATGTAATGCAATTTAAACAACATGCACTTTCACGGCGGCTCGCTGCACACACCTCATCTTTTTTCCCTTTCACTTGGACCAGGCCCACAAGTGAATGCCTCACCCCTAATTACCATACTGATCCACCTACACTGGCTTTCTGGAAATACAGAAAAAAAAAGTGTCCCTAAAAGTTTTTTTGAAATGTTGGCAATTATTCAACATGTTACATGTTCCACCTGTATTTATGGTTGAACATGTAACATATCACTGCTCCTGCAGTCTTTCCTCCCCCGATATTCTCCTCAATGTGACAGCGGGCAGGGTCATCTTCTCCCCGCACCCACTCTCACAATTCAAAACAGTACGGACACATGGGACTCTGCCCATATGGCTGCATCATTCAGTTTCCTGTAAATGAATAGACTACAACTACCATCAGCCACCGTGACCGATGGCTTGTAGTTCTGAATGAACGGCAGGGGCAGTGATGAGCACCCTTGTATCTCATTCACAAGCCCTGCAGCTTTGTAACTGACAGCCTGTATGCGGGTATAAGCTGAAAGCTGAAGGGCATGTCAGTAGCAGCCTGACATTTCTCCTTTGATCCACTAATCATGGGTGCAGTGCTTTTCAGGCTCCTGCAGGAAAAAAATTATAAATGCACATTTTTTTCTGCAAAAATGTGTGCATTTATTATTTTTTCTTAAAAGGTGATTTATCCTTATAACATAGGCATAGAAGTGAGTAAAATAATTAAAGGCCCATTTTAAATAAACAGCTAAGTATAGAGTTTAGAAACATGTATTTGAACTGTGCCTGATCGAGAATACACCCAGATTTAGAAATGACTCTAGCCTGTGACTGGATTGAAAACAAGTGGCAGCTCACTGATGAGGCTTCCTATTCTAATCCTTCCTGTAAACATCTTTAGTGCAAGACTGACATTAGACAAAATTTTGCCCATACTTTTTCCAAGCAGAGTGCTTTGCAGGGGATCAGAGCAGGCTGGTTCAAAATGTTTATTATATGCAAAAATACAGTTAGAGATTGTTTTAATGTCTATCTAATTGAATTAAATTGTGTTTTTATCTGTCAAGAAGCCAGCTTTAGCCCTGGTTCACACTGGTGCGATTTGACATGCGATTTGACATGTCAAATCGCATGTCAAATTGGCGAAATTTGCCGCAAATTGCGGGCAATGGCACCGTCCTAATCGGTGCGACGCCGCATCTGCGGCGCTGCACCGATTTCAAAAAGTAGCTTCTGTACTACTTTTTGCAATTTCGGCCGCGATTTACATTGACATCTGTGTCAGATGTCTTTGTAATTACGGCTGAAATCGGGACTGCCAGCGGGAGTGAAATCGTGAGAGTTCAGCTGAACTCGCACAGCTTCACTCCCGCAGCTCAGTGTGAACCTGGGCTTAGCAATAGCTATCTTATGCATAGACAGAAACCATCACACAATAACAAAGATGTAAGCACAAATGTTTATTTTTAGCTAACTAATGTCTCCATTAAACTGTGGGGGGGGGGCACGGGGACCAGGGCAGAACTGGTCTCCTCAAGGCTGTCAACTTCTCCACAGCTGCTGCCATCACTGTCTTTGCTGCTTTGCTATTACATAAAAATATGTTTTCTCAAATGCAATTAGAATAGGCTATGCAAAGCATGGAATTTAAAGCAGGGGCATTATATCTTTTAAAAAATATTGACTGTAGATAACAGGAAGTGTGGAGTGAAATGTACAGTATCTAACAAAAGTGAGTACACTCCTCACATTTTTGTAAATATTTTATTATATCTTTTCATGTGACAACACTGAAGAAATGACACTTTGATACAATGTAAAGTAGTGAGTGTACAGCTTGTATAACTGTAAATTTGCTGTCCCCTCAAAATAACTCAACACAGCCATTAAGGTCTAAACCACGGACAACAAAAGTGAGTACGACCCAAAGTGAAAATGTCCAAATTGGGCCCAAAATGTCAATATTTTGTCTGGCCACCATTATTTTTAAGCACTGCCTTAACCCTCTTGGGCATGGAGTTCACCAGAGGTTCACAGGTTGCTACTGGAGTCCTCTTACACTCCTCCACGATGACATCACAGAGCTGGTGGATGTTGGAGACCTTGCGCTCCTTCACCTTCCATTTGGAATGCCCCACAGATGCTCAATAGGGTTTAGGTCTGGAGACATGCTTGGCCAGTCCATCACCTTTACCCTCAGCGTCTTTAGCAAGGCAGTGGTCATCTTGGAGGTATGTTTGGGGTCGTTCTCATGTTGGAATACTGCCCTGTGGCCCAGTCCCGGAAGGGAGGGGATCATGCTCTGATTCAGTATGTCACAATACATGTTGGAATTTAGGGTTCCCTCAATGAACTGTAGCTCCCCAGTGCCAGCAGCACTCATGCAGCCCCAGACACTGACACTCCCAACGCCATGCATGACTGTAGGTAAGACACACTTGTATTGAAAAAGGACGTTTCCCCCATGTGGGGTTTTCTAGGCAGCAAAAATTATAAAAAAATGTAGTAATAATGGGTAGGATTGAAGAATTGATCTTTATTAATAACAGCCATATCAAGATATAGTTGCCAATTAAAATCGAAACTCTGGTACAAGGGACTAAAAAAATGTGTGTATCAATACATGTCATGCAAACACACTATACTACACAACATTGTGTTTAAACAATTGCCGGTAAGTGCAAGAGACGCTGACGCATTTCGACCCTTCAGGGTCTCTTCAGAGGATACATTTGCTATGGAAGAATTACATATTAATAATTCATATTTGTTGGGGTTTGCGAAAACATATTGGAAATATTAATAAAAGTTACATATATACCAATCACAATGTACTGAAAGAAGTCACGTGACTAGAGGTCCTCTAGGAGGTCTCCACATGGTCCCGCAAGGTTCCCCGGCCAGTCAGTCCCCCCATGAGGAGGAAGAGCCCCACCAGACAATACGTGGCTTACAGGGAGTCACATGGAACGGGGAGATTCCCCATGCACAGGCAACGCACAGGAACGGGACAGAGAAACAGCACCTGTGGCAAAGCAGAAGGGAACGCAATTATACTTTGTAAATTGCACAAACACAAATTTTGAAGGATTTAATGCAAAAAAATATATTAATAGAAAATGGGTGATCAGTTGGATCTCATGGCAGATGCCACATGCAGATATTCGTAAGATACGTTACACTCCATAGGTGGGAATAAAACCCAACCTAATATAAGGAGGATATATTATGTATGTATTGTAGGTGCATAAATCACATCAAGCGCTCCTATGGGGTGTCTAATTAGGGTAAAAAATTGTTTGATATGAGTCTGTTGTATGTGTATGGTAATGAATAGAGATCATCTTAAATGAAAGGTTAGTGGTGACAAGTGAGTGCAAGAAGTGGTGAGGAAAAAGGAAGTGAAAGTGAGGTGGAATGTTGAACAGAAAAGAGTGTATGAAAGAAGACTTTTCCCTTTTTTCTTCTTTCATACACTCTTTTCTGATAGGAGCGCTTGATGCGATTTATGCACCTACAATACATACATAATATATCCCCCTTATATTAGGTTGGGTTTTATTCCCACCTATGGAGTGTAACGTATCTTACGAATATCTGCATGTGGCATCTGCCATGAGATCCAACTGATCACCCATTTTCTATTAATATATTTTTTTGCATTAAATCCTTCAAACTTTGTGTTTGTGCAATTTAAAAAGTATAATTGCGTTCCCTGCTGCTTTGCCACAGGTGCTGTTTCTTCGTCCCGTTCCTGTGCGTTGCCTGTGCATGGGGAATCTCCCAATATCATGTGATTCCTTGAAAGTCACGCATTGTTTGGTGGGGCTCTTCCTCCTCATGGGGGACTGACTGGCCGGGGAACCTTGCGGGACCATGTGGAGACCTCCTAGAGGACCTCTGGTCATGTGACTTCTTTCAGTACATTGTGATTGGTAAATATGTAACTTTTATTAATATTTCCAATATGTTTTCTCAACCCCCAACAAATACGATTTTCATAATATGTAATTCTTCCATAGCAAACGTATCCTCTGAAGAGACCCTGAAGGGTCGAAACGCATCAAGATTTTTGCACTTACCGGCAATTGTTTAAACACAATGTTGTGTAGTATAGTGTGTTTGCATGACATGTGTTGATACACATATTTTTTAGTCCCTTGTACCAGAGTTTCGATTTTACTTGCCAACTATATCTTGATATGGCTGTTATTGATAAAGATCAATTCTCCAATCCTATCCATTATTACTAAATTTTTACAATTTTTGCTGCCTAGAAAACCCCACATGGGGGAAATTTCCTTTTTCAGTATATATATCGGGGTGCGCAGCACCATTATTTCTTTCTCCCGTCAAGTGTCTCTCCCCCTTTTTTCAGACACACTTGTCTTTGTACCCCTCACCTGGTTGCCGCCACACACGCTTGAAACCATCTGAACCAAATAAGTTTATCTTGTTCTCATCAGACCACAGGACATGGTTCCAGTAATCCATGTTCTTAGTCTGCTTGTCTTCAGCAAACTGTTTGCAGGCTTTCTTGTGCATCATCTTTAGAAGAGGGTTCTTTCTGGGATAACCATGCAGACCAATTTAATGCAGTGTGCAGCCTATGGTCTGAGCACTGACAGGCTGACCCCCTACTCCTTCAACCTCTGCAGCAAAGCTGGCAGCACTCATACTATTTCCCAAAGACAACCTCTGGATATGACGCTGAGCATGTGCACTCAACTTCTTTGATCAACCATAGCGAGGCCTGTTCTGAGTGGAACATGTCCTGTTAAACTGTTGTATGGTCTTGGCCACCGTGCTGCAGCTCAGTTTTTTTTTTAGATCCTCAGAGAGTTCTTTGCCATGAGGTGCCATGTTGAACTTCCAGTGACCAGTATGAGAGAGCGATAACACCAAATTTAACACACCTGCTCCCCATTCACACCTGAGACCTTGTAACAATAATGAGTCACATGACACCAGGGAGGTAAAATGGCTAATTGTGCCAAATTTGTACATTTTCACTTAGGGGTATACTCACTTTTGTTGCCAGTGGTTTAGACTTTAATGGCTGTGTGTTGCGTTATTTTGAGGTGACAGAAAATGTACACTGTTATTCAAGCTGTACACTCTCTACTTTACATTGTAGCAAAGTGTAATTTCTTCAGTGTTGTCACATGTAAAGATATAATAAAATATTTACAAAAGTGTAAGAGGTGTACTCACTTTTGTGGGATACTGTATGTAATGTTTGTGGCATGTACTGAAATAGTATCAATAGTTACGGTACACTGCAGCAAACTGAAGAGTTTAACCACTTTCCGCCGGCTTATAGCAGAATGACGGCCGGGCAGTGGTTCAGTTATCCTTACTCTGCGTCATATGACGTTCAGCAGGATAAAAGCCGCCGCGTGCCCGTGGGGGCGCGCATCGCGGTGATCGGTGGTGCAGCCTGTCAGTCTGACACACCGCTACACTGATCTCGGTAAAGAGCCTCTGACAGAGGTGCTTTACCACATGATCAGCCGTGTCCAATCACAGCTAATCATGATGTAAACAGGAAGAGCCGCTGATCAGCTTTTCCTCACTCGTGTCTGACAGACGCGAGTAAAGGAGAGCCGATCAGCTGCTCTTCTGACAGTGGGGTTTGCGCTGATTATTTATAATAAATTAATAATCAGCGCAGCCCCCCCTCGGATGCCCGCCTAGGACCACCAGGATGCCACCAGGACCACCAGGGATGGCCACCACACTGGACCACCATGTATGCTATCCTAGACCCCCAGAGAAATGCCAATCAGTGCCCAGACAGCTGCCAATCAGTGCCCATCCCCAATGCCTGCCAGTGCCATCAGTGATGTCCATCAAGTGCCACGTATCAGGGCCCATCAGTGCCCATCAGTGCAGCCTTTCACTGCCCATCAGTGTCGCCTATCAGTGCCCATCAGTGCCCACCAGTGCCACCCGTGAGCGCCCATCAGTGCCGCCTATCAATGACCATCAGTGCTGCATATCAGTGCCACCCATCAGTGCTGCCTACTAGTGCCCATCAGTGCCACCTATCAGTGCCCATCGTCAGTGCCCGTCGTCAGTTCCACCTCATTGGTGCCGCCTCATTTGTGCCGCCTTATCAGTGTCCGGTAGTGCCGCCTTATCAGTGCCCATCAGTGAAGGAGAAAACGTACTTATTTACAAAATTTTATAACAGAGACAAAAGAAAAACTTATTTTTTTCAAAATGTTCGGTCTTTTTTCATTTGTTTAGCAAAAAATAAAAACTGCAGAGGTGATCAAATACCAAAAAAAGAAAGCTCTATTTGTGGGAACAAAATGATAAAAATGATGTTTGGGTATAGTGTAGCATGACCGCGCAATTGTCATTTAAATAGTGACAGCGCTGAAAGCTGAAAATAGGCCTGAGCAGGAAGGGGGTGTAAGTGCCTGGTATTGAAGTGGTTAAAATCGGTGAACATAATGGCAAAAAAAAAAAGAATCTCTCTGTATCGGTGGTGTCACTGAAAGGAAAAAATGCCCATGTCATTGGTATTACTAAGAAGAAAAATGTTGCTTAATAGTGTTATTCAGTGGGAAATAAATACTGCTGCATTGCTGGTATCAGTCTGAGGAGGACTGTCAGTGGGATAAAGGAGGGAAGGGGAGGTGGGCTCTGAGGGGTGCATAGGACTAAAAGAGATCTAAGGTATTCTGAGTATGGGGGGGAGGGGGTTAAAAGGGATCATTCAGACATGCAGCTATAATTGCTGCTCCTAAGATAAACGATCCGTGGGAGATTACTTTTCAGAGGGCATTTGCAGGGCAACATGTTACCTCCTTGCTGCTTGTTTTAATCCACTGACCCACTGAGCTGCAGCATTGTGCATTGCATGCATTTGCAAGAAAGCCCAGGGGTGTTTTATGAAAGCAATGGGCCTGTGTGCAAGATCATAACTTGGGTCTTCCCACAGCACAACTTGGGTGTGGTTTTCACTAGCTTTAAACTGTCCATACATAGTCAACAGGGGCAGACCAAATTTCGATCCATGTATGAGCTAGCTGGTTGTATGGAAGTGGATCAATCGATTGTACAACCAGCTTGTTGGTTTTTTTTCCAGAATGATTAGTGCCGCCAGCCATAGCCAGCTATACTGATCATTGTATTATGATGGAGGGGGAGGCTCTCCGCTCTCAGAATACAATACCACAGTAAGAAGGATTCCCCCATTTACCTCTTTTCATTTCATTCAACCTGCTGGTTGAATAAAAAATAAAAATCATATATCGTCAGCCTAAATTGTCTTGTACTCACTATGAGTTTTTATCTGTTCAACCCTGGTCAGAGCTGCTGTACTAATGATCTGACGTTAGTACAGCGATCTCCCCTGCTAAGCTGTTGTGTTTTGAAAGGGGGATGCCAAAACACTCTGATCAGTGCTCTCAGCCATTGGGGCTTAAAATGAGTAGCAACTAATCAATAAGATGCTTTTGCCTCAGGGTATGGGCATAAGCAGGGCCAGCGCAACAAAGGGGGGGGGCAGAAAGGCTATGATGTTGAGGGGGACACACTGAAGATTTGTCCGACTCCTTAATGACATGAGTGCTTTCAGCCTCACTCCTGTCAGAAGGAGCAGTGGCTAATAGCTGCTGGAGGGCAGATTCAGCATTCTCCTCCCTCGAGTCTGCAGGGGGCATATTATAGCTGGTGTGCAGATGCTGAGACTGATAACTCCTCTCAAGCCTCGTACACACGGCCAAAAATCTCGTCGTAAAAAACACGTCGTTTTTTTCGACGAGATCCTTGGACAAGAAACTTGTCCCGGCCGAGTGTACACACGCTCATTTCAAAGAACTCACGGTTCTTTGAATGGAGCGTACGCGGTGACGTCATCGAATACGACGAGCATGCGCTCGTCACATTCGATGCCGTCGCCGCCATCTTGGTTCACCCTACCTATGCCTAGGAAGCTACCGCGCATGCGTCAAAGTCATTTCGAGCATGCGCGGGCTTCCCGGCGAACAGGTAAGTGTACACACACACACTTTTCTCGTTGAGAAACAGGCTGACGAGAATCTCGACGAGAAAATAGAGAGCAGGTTCTCTATTTTCTCGTCGAGATTCTTGTCGCTTTTCTTGACGAGAAACCATACACACGAACGAATTTCTCGGCAAGAAATCTCTGCCAGCAAGTTTCTTGCTGGTTTTTGCCGAGAAACTCGGTCGTGTGTACGAGGCTTGAGTCTCACCATGGTGCCACTTAGGAGTAAAGGCAGACTGTCATTCTTCCTCTTTGCCTTGTCATGTGACATCTTACATGACAGGAGGAGAAGGAGAAGTGCAACCCATATAAACAAAAGCAATCCCAGTTTGCAGCAGGTCCTGTAACCTAAGCCAGTCCAATTTTTTGTTCAACTGTTGCAAAGTTGGTAAGATTGAATAAAGACACCAGTCTATCCAGGTCAAAATTGTGTGTGTGTGTTTATTTCACTGCCATTTTCCATATCCCTTTACATTGCGTTTGCTAAGAAACATATCTGAAAATTTGACATCACCCACTGTGGAAAGGAGTTCCGCATCTTTACCAGTCCATCAGTAAAAAACTCTTTACGCAGTTTACAAATGAACCACCTTTCTTCCAACATCATTGTGTGGGTGCATGTCTTCTTTAGCGACCTTAGGGTAAATAATTTTCTCCCAATGATCACCATTTCATATTTGTATATTGCAATCAAATCCTCTCTAAAGTGCCCCATCTCCAGGAAGAATAGGTTTAATTTCGCAGTCATTCCTCATAACGAAGGTCCTCCAGCTTCATATATAGCTTAATAAGAGAATGTTTGCCTCTCTTCAGTACCCAGTCTGTCACTGGTGATATGCATTGTCACTTCTGGTTGCTGTTCAGCCACGCCTTGACATATTTAGTCTATACAACCTTGTCCAGTGGACAAAACACATTGCAGTGTGGCTGAACGGCAGCTGCAATTCAACATGTGCACACTGACTGGAAGTGACTTACTGGAAGTCTTGGACCAGGTACTGGAGAGAGGCTGATCTGGGTGGATGTCTGCTGGTGGTAATATACAGCTGTAGGGCACTAGCCATCCATTGGATGAAGAATTGCATTATTTTGCAGCAATTTTTTTAGTATATATTTTATATATATTGCAGTATTTTAACTTTATAACAAAGGGGATTTTTTAGCTGTTTTATGCTATTGGAGCCCTTTTCTTTGCATTTTTGGGGGAGCCATACCAAGGGATTGTACTTGGAGTTGATGAATTGGGTTGTATATATATACACATATATACTACAACCCAATAATCCAGCGGTTTCCACTGCACACATATCATAGAGAACATGGTCCCAGGTATGCAGAAAAGCCTGTAGTACATATAGTTCAAAAGCGAAAGCGGCACTTATGGGTATTTAGAGGTGAACGCACAGTTAAGATTTTTTTTAGACATTTTCAATGTTTTGATGAGGCGTAAGCTCGTCGAGCTTGTGCCATATTGAAACGTCAAAATAAAATATTCACTATGCGTTCACCTCTTGAAGGATAAGTTCACCGTTTAACAAAAAATAATAAATGCACATTTTTTAGCAGGTAAGAAAATGTGCATTAACAATTTTTTGTTTTAGGAGCTTGGAAAGCATTGCACCAGCGATCAACAGATTGCTGATGCCATGCAGGTCTTCTGCAGAATGTCAGTGTAAGCTGTCTGTCTGTACATCATACAGGCAGGCAGTTTTACACAGACAGAAGAAATCGATAAACCACCACAGAGCTGAACGGCACCATGATAGTTCAATGGAAACTACAAGCCAACAGCCGCAAAGGCTGTCGGTAGTTGTAGTCCATTCATGCACAGAACACTGTGAATGAATGATGCATTTTCTTTAGACTGTGACAGAAAGCAGGGGGAGAAGATCCCCTGCTCGCTGCCAAAATGGAGGATGGGGGGGGGGGGTGCTGCTGGGACTGGTACATTTGCAACATGTTACATTTTACACCCTAAATACCTGAATATGGGTGTAACATGTAACATTCTACAGAAGGTGAACTTATCGTTTAAGACCTGTGAGTGCCGCTATAGCCCTGTACACACGGGCAGGAACCTCTTGATGGGATTCCTGGCAAGCTTGTCTTGCCAAGCCCTGTGTACACACACGACCATTCAAAAGAACCGCCGTTCTTTTGAATGGCAAAAACGCGGTGACATCATCGACTACGATGCCGTCGCTGCCATCTTGCTACACCCCACACTAACCTTGTATGCTACCGCGCATGCGTCAAAGTCTTTTCGAGCATGCGCGGGTTTACCTTGGACCAGGTAAACATACAGACTACCGGTTTTCTCGGCAGGAAAACTCTGCCAAGAATCCGGACGAGAAAAATAGAGAGCAGGTTCTCTATTTTTCTCGTCGAGATTCCCGGTAGTTTTCCTGCCGAGAAATCATACACACGAACGGTTTTCTCGGCAAAAAGCTCTCCCAGCAGTTTTCTTGCCGAGAAAACTGGTCGTGTGTACGAGGTATAAGTCTTTTGATATACTGTATATACAGCATAAAGTATGTAAATACTGTATATACCGTATATACTCGAATATAAGCCGACCCGAATATAAGCCGAGGCACCTAATTTTACCACAAAAAAATAGGAAAACGTATTTGACTCGAGTATAAGCCTAGGGTGTCCATCTGCATGCCTCACTGTGCCTCACTTTGCCTCACTGTGTCCATATGCATGCCTCACTGTGTCCATGCCTCACTGTGCCCATGCCTCACTGAGCCCATGACTAGACTGACGTTTAACATGGGAGTCTATGGAAGGAGTGCCCGGTTTTTAAAAATCGGTGCTCCCCGGCCATAGGTCCCCCAGACAAAAAACTTTGCACACTTATAGAGGAGAAATGGGGCTACATGTGTGCCAAGTACCGGCTGGTACTGGGTCCCCAAAATCACCGGAGAAATTACCGTTTAACATGGGAGTCTATGGAAGGGGTGCCCGGCTTTGAAAATTCAGTGCTCCCCGGCCGTAGGTCCCCCGGACAACAAACTTTGCACACTTGTAGAGGAATAGTTGGGCTACATGTGTGTCAAGATTGGGGTCCAGAGGACCTACGGCCGGCCGGTACCGGGTCCCCAAATTCCGGGAGATCAGGCGCAAAAAGGTGACTCGAGTATAAGCCGAGGGGGGCATTTTCAGCACAAAAAAAGTGCTGAAAAACTCGGCTTATACGCGAGTATATACGGTATATATATATCAAAATATACATGCTACAGAAATGTGATGCTTCTAATAATATCCAGCTGCTACAACAGTGCAGTCTTGTTGTCAGGACAGGTTGAGACATAGCAATCTGAAAATTGCATCACAAAATAGATATAAAGCATGGCTATTGCTTGAAATCTCAGTACATTTTGAAGTCATCTCTACAGACTTCATTTCCATTTCCTGAATGTGGAAATGAAAGAGATCAAACCAGAAAATTGTAATTCACTCAGAGCATGTATTAAATCGAAGGAACTCTTACAATCCTATTTTATAATATCTAATTGTTTTCATTATTCTCCTTTTGACATATGGTGAAACGATTTTTTTAATGACTTAACTATTGAGAAGGCATGTACAGGATACAGAAGCACAAAACCATTGAAAATAAAAATAAAACTTTTCCTTTCTTTTTCTCACAAAACAAAAAGAAAACAGAAAATCCAGGAATGTGATGGCTATCCAATCATTCTACCTTTTTTGTCACTCATGTGGTCCGGAACAAAGCCTTTCCATGACACTGGGTATTTTGTGCTTTTCTGGTCAGGGTCTACAGTGAACATGCTTTAAATGCTTTTTAAGAATGTTTTTTTTTTTTTTTCTCCTTAGATGGCAATACAGTATTTTTACAGAGTATAGCACCATAGGAGACTGATATTTTGGGAAAAGCAGTGTTTTTGTAACACTGCCTCATCAAGTGATCATGGTCAAATCATGCTGTAAAACCATTCACCTTTATTTTGCCGTATGATGTTACAATTAGTTTGATCTGATGAGGGGAAAATTGCAATATAAAATTTAAAGAAGACTTATGATCCTATTTTATCATATTTAATTGTTTTTATTATTCTCCTGTTGACAATAAGCAAAACTGTTTTTTTTTTTTTTAATGCTTTAACTATTGAGAAAGCATGTACTGTATACAGAAGAAAAAAGCCATAGAAAATAAAATAAATATTTTGTATCTGTCTTAAAAATGAAATGAGAGAATGCAATAACTAGATGTCTAGTCATTCTTTTTTTACTGATATGGTTTGGAACTTTTTTTTTCTCCTTGGATGGCAATAAAGCATTATCAAAGAGTATACCTGTTCCTTCATAGTAGGGGAAATGGATATTTTCGGCAAAGTAGTATTTTTTTATCACTGCTTTGTCAGGGGATCATGATTAAATAATGCTGTAAGACCATTTACCTTTTTTTTTTCCCCAATAATGTTTATTGAAAGGTTTACAGATAACAAAGATCGTATAACATAAGACCAATTGTATGCATCATCGGATATTGAGATCCCATAATGAGCACATTGTTAAATACAATTGGTACAGTAGGGTATAGGTCTATATGAACAGACCTTTTAAACAGATTGTATCATATTAACAATCGGGAACCGGGTTAGGAGTATAGTCTGGTCTCCCTCTACACCACAACTGGGATCAGGTATATAGGAGTAGTGCTGAGCTGATGTGTATAGTGTGCTGTGTTTCTGTGCCAAACCTCTATCTTTAAATTATTATTATGACACCCTTGAGTTATTTCTGAGGTAGCTTACACATAAACATACAGAGAATTGATTGCATTAATAAATTACTAATTTACCAACAATGATGTGGCGATGGTAAAGTGCAAAAAGTGCAAATATTCTGTAACATAGTGAATAAATAAATTTAAAAGACAGTTAAAATTAATATAATGCAAAGTGCATGTGTCTGTGATGGTACTAAGCAGTACCTAGCTATTATAGTGCAAATGTGCATAAATTATGTTACTAAGCAGTAACAGTAAAGTTCTAGATGGATCCAGTAAAGTGACTGTCCTTTCTTTAAATGAAAAGAAGAGAAGGATTGGTGATGTCAATCGTGCATCAAAACAAATATGATCCGGGAATGGGAAGAAATCCCTTATTGACGAGCTGTGATTGGTGCTGGGTTGTGGGTGATACAAGTAGCTTCGTGCTTTTCAAACTGTGACTCCTTAAGCATATGGGTGGCCCCTTACCTCACTGCTGTGAGGTTACAGCATTTGTGTATAATAGAGCCTTTTGTCCGACCTCCTCCTGTTCAAACGATCCTTTTGCAGCCTTGGCTGGGTTCCTGCCTGGTTCTATGTAGGGTGTTAGGGGGAGGGGGGATCACGATTCCTATAGGGGCTCCACAGGTTGGTGTACATGTAATAATGGGGAAGAGCGAAGGAATTCCAAATAGTGTGATATTGTTTTTTTATACCATATTCACTTTAAGGCACACGGAATTTACCTTTCAGTGCTTTGTAGCAGATGACCCTTATACCTGGATCTTTTTAGTAGCGCTGTATTATTTTTCTATACATATATGGAAGTTTTTTCATTTCTTGATAAAAGACAGATCAACCTAGATGAAATTTTCAATGCTGACAATCCCATTAACACAAAAAATGATAACTTGGAAGGTCTTATGCGTAAATTAGGACAAAATATGGAGAAAAAAATAAGCATTTGGTGGGATACAATTACCTTCGAAAGATATTTAAAGGATAGCATAGTACCCAGGCGTCTAAGATGGGATGTGCCGCCAAACGATGGCATGATAGATAAAGAGTCATTAGATGATTGCTTTAAATTTTTTAATGATAAGGGGCTAGAACTTCTGACATTTTTACTAAAAGAAAGCAGATAAAAATGAAAAAGATTGACCAAACAATATCAGAAGTGAAGGAAGAATTAAATAAATACAAAGATACAACGGAATTTACCACACTCACAACACAATTAAACAGAGATCTGACAAAGAAAGACAAAGAGGTACAACAAAGAAAAAGCAAAAAATACACAAGAGATATAAACGATTTTAGAAACGATCAGACATTTAAATGGCAAAGCCAGATCGGACGAACTCACCCAATATCAACATATTCAACGCCAGAGAAAATGGTTCGTATGCAACCACAACAAGCAAACACAAGCCAGAGTCACAATACACCAAACAGAACACACCAAAATCCCAGATCTAGGGCAGACTCACCAAGAGGCCCTAGAAATAACACAGGAAATGGAAATCAACAACACAATACCCCATATAGAGGGGACAGAAGACCACCCAATAACAGAACACCACAAAATGGAGGTTGGAAGAAACCACATTGGAAAAATAATAAAAAACAGTATTATGGACACAATAATTGGCACAAACCACAATATGACAACAGAGGACACCCACAAGACCATGGGAACAATAGAGGAGGCTACTACAAACAGAGAGGACCACCATATGAACAACAGAGACAGAGAGGAAGAAGCCCCATACCATACCAAGATTATGGATATGGAGAAAGAAGAGGCCCCCCAACCCAAGGTCCATACAGACAAAATGAACGGAGCCCAATACCAACATACAATTATTACGCACCACTCAGGAATTACCAAGATGAATATAGACAAGAGGCATACCATACAGATTACAGCAGGTCTTTTTTAGAGAAAGGTCGGGATCATCATCCACCGAGAAATCTGGAGGAAGCAGAAAATGGAAGAAGAAGTCCGGAACAAAAAGAGGATGCAGATCAGGAAAGAGAGAACAAAAGAAAAAGAGGAGGGGAATAAAAGGAGAAGGCATTTTTAATCTTAGTGGAAAACCGTTAACACATGAAGAAATAGGAGTCCTCGACAAAGGATTAAAATACGCCCCTACAAAAAACCTGGACAAATTCCATACCTACATTGGAATCCAGAAGAATATAAGAAAACTGAACATCAAAAAATATGTTGCAAGTAACACAGCCAAACCTAAGTCAAGAACACAGGAAGAAGATATAATTCACAGTAACTTGAGAAACAAGTCAACATTCAACCCTCCAGTGAAAAACAATAAATATATAGAAGTTTTTAAAAAGTTAAGTTGTAAAAGATCTAATGGAACTAAAAGTACACAAAAAAGAAGAACCAAGACACATCAAGAGTGGCATAAACCAACTAACAAAAAGGAAAGATCTGGTAATCCGACCGGCGGACAAAGGGGGAGGCATAGTAATCTTTACCAAGGATCAATATCATGAAAATATGAACGCATTACTTCAAGATGAAAATACTTATATCAAACTCTTGGGTAACCCAATGTTTAAATGTAGAAAGGCTCTAGAACAAGTTGTGCATCTGGGCTTGAAAAAGGAAATTTTAAACAAAAAAGAAGCAAAATATCTAATCCCCGAGTCATGTCGCACTCCAGTAATATATTGTGTACCAAAAATACATAAAGATAGTACCAAGCCACCTTTCAGACCTATAGTAAATGGGATAGATTCCCTAACAACTAGAATGGGGCAATATATTGATCATTATCTGCAACCGGCAGTACAAACAACCCGGGCCTACCTAAGGGACACAAAAGAAATGTTACAAATTTTGGAAAACATCCCAACAACAGATAAACCTTGGATAATGGCTACAGCAGACGTCTCTTCTCTTTACACAATCATCCCACACCACAGAGCATGTGAGGCTGTAAAATGGGGACTTAGAAAGCACACCAGCCTACCATGTGTACAACGTAAATATCTAGTGAAAGGTCTAGATTGTTGCCTTAAAAACAACTATTTCTGGTACAATAGAGATTACTACTTCCAACGCACAGGAGTAGCTATGGGAGCTAAATTTGCCCCAAGTGTTGCAGGCCTTTTTATGGCAAAGTGGGAAGAAGAAATTGTGTTCTCAGAGATCCCTAACAAACTAATCATCTTTAGACGCTACATTGATGACATTTTTATTTTATGGAAAGGGGAAAAAGAAGGACTAGTACTCTTCCTAGAAAATCTTAACCAAAATGATAGAAATATAAAACTAACCTGGGACATCAGTGATAAGATCATCACGTTTTTAGACCTGGAAATTATTCAAGAAAAGCAAGTCATTACAACAAGAGCACACTTCAAAAATGTAGATAGAAATAGCTACCTACCCATCGAAAGCTGCCACCATAAAAACTGGCTGTGCAACATACCAAAAGGACAACTTATGAGATTAAGATGTAATTGTACACAAATAGACATATTTGAAGTCCAGGCAAATCATATAGGGAATAGATTTATCAAAAAGGGTTACAATGCCAAAGCAATTGAAGAAAACATAAAAACTGTGGCAGAAATGAACCGGGGAGACCTACTAAAGGAAAACAACAAGCGAGAGCAAATTATGGATAGAGTTCCCATCATCCTGGATTACAACATACAACATAAAAAAGTGGAACAAATCATAAAAAAACACTGGAGCGTTCTACTAACAGATACCCAACTATATGAAATATTACCAAAGAATCCCAACTTCATATATAGACGGGCCCCAACCCTTCGAGACAAACTTGTGAAAAACATACCAGACCCCCCAAATAAAAACTTCACTTTTTTCACAGGAAAGGGGTTCTTCCCATGCAAACGCTGTTATGCCTGCACAAGAACAAAAAAAATCAACGAGAAAAAATGTACGTTTACTGCAAACAGCACAGGAAGTACACATGATATAAAAGAATTTGTATGCTGCAACACAGAGGGGGCTGTATATATGCTTGAATGTAGCTGCGGGTTACAGTATGTAGGATGCACAAAAAGACTGTTAAGAATTAGAATAAAAGAACAAGTACAAAACATTCAAAATGGTTTTGACAAACATAACGTGTCCAAACACTTCCTGTTACACCATAACAAAGACCCAACCCATTTAAAACTTTGGGGGCTTGAACCTTACAAGAAACACTGGAGAGGGGGACATAAAGTAAGAACACTCAGCCAAATGGAATCCAAGTGGATATTCCTTTTGGATACTTTTGTACCCATGGGGCTTAATGTAGAATTTGACTTAAACTGCTTTTTAAGTGATTTTTAAGTAATTTTACAATCCGTAATTCTACCGCCCCCGTTTTTTCTTCTTTTACTGCTCTCCCTTCTCTTTATCACTTGCATTATACATATTAGGTTTAAACTGTTTCTTAATCATTTTTAAATAATTTTATAATTGCAGTTTTTACCGCCCCCCCTTTTTTTACCACCCGGATAAACCAATTTCTATTTACCTGAATTATACAGCCATTTTTTTAATAGGTTCTTAATCCTCTTTGTCTATACATAATTTGATATTAATATCTCTTGTCTGTATTCATTTGTTTGTATAAAAAATGCCAATCTTTCCGTCCGTGTCATTTCCGGTACTGGGACTACAAAATTTCTCCCATTTTAAACATTTTAGCTTATATTTTAACCAATCGGGTTTTAATGCCCTTTTACTGTAATTTTTTAATATTATAATCTTAGCCAGACATCAGTTTCGTTCCACCGTCTATACAACAAAAGATGCCACTATCCTTTGAGTTTTATTTTTTGCTTATCTTCTATACCAAACCAACAAAATGGCCGCGCCCATAGAAGTAAACAAATCCACAAGAAAATGGCCGCCATACACTTCCTGTGACTTTGCGCCGGGAAAATGGCCGCCGCAATGCAATCAAACAGTAATATAAAAGACATCTCCATAGCTTGTTTCTTATCCCCTGATGAAGTCACGTGACCAGTGACGACACGCGTAGGGAAGTGCAAGCACCGGAGGTGACGCGGACGAGCTCAGCGCTCGTATCTGATGTACCCTGCTCTGAACATTCTAATGTGAGTACTTTTAAAACTATGTGATTAAAATGTTTTTTTTTAAAAACAATATCACACTATTTGGGATTCCTTCGCTCTTCCCCATTATTACATGTACACCAACCTGTGGAGCCCCTATAGGAATCGTGATCCCCCCTCCCCCTAACACCCTACATAGAACCAGGCAGGACCCCAGCCAAGGCTGCAAAAGGATCGTTTGAACAGGAGGAGGTCGGACAAAAGGCTCTATTATACACAAATGCTGTAACCTCACAGCAGTGAGGTAAGGGGCCACCCATATGCTTAAGGAGTCACAGTTTGAAAAGCACAAAGCTACTTGTATCACCCACAACCCAGCACCAATCACAGCACGTCAATAAGGGATTTCTTCCCATTCCCGGATCATATTTGTTTTGATGCACGATTGACATCACCAATCCTTCTCTTCTTTTCATTTAAAGAAAGGACAGTCACTTTACTGGATCCATCTAGAACTTTACTGTTACTGCTTAGTAACATAATTTATGCACATTTGCACTATAATAGCTAGGTACTGCTTAGTACCATCACAGACACATGCACTTTGCATTATATTAATTTTAACTGTCTTTTAAATTTATTTATTCACTGTCACAGGATATTTGCACTTTTTGCACTTTACCATCACCACATCATTGTTGGTAAATTAGTAATTTATTAATGCAATCAATTCTCTGTATGTTTATGTGTAAGCTACCTCAGAAATAACTCAAGGGTGTCATATTAATAATTTAAAGATAGAGGTTTGGCACAGAAACACAGCACACTATACACATCAGCTCAGCACTACTCCTATATACCATATTCACTTTAAGGCACACGGAAATTACCTTTCAGTGCTTTGTAGCAGATGACCCTTATACCTGGATCTTTTTAGTAGCGCTGTATTATTTTTCTATACACAACTGGGATCAGACTGTTTTGGAGAGGGAGACTACACCACCTCCTGTTCTAAATCTAATCACAAATCGACTTGTATCATATATTCAGTGTTAATATTTCAATCAGCGTGTATCTAGACCTCCCATCCTATGACCGTCTGTGCTGATTGTATAGTGTGTTTATGGTGAAGAGGTTTCACTTGGAGGTCTCTATGTCTCCTTGATTCTAAACAGAAAGTATCTTTAGTGGGTAAAGAAATCTACATTGAGACTAGGGATGAGCCGAACACCCCCCACCCCCGTTCGGTTCGCACCAGAACCTTCGAATGGACCGAACGTTCGCACAAACTTTAGAACCCTATTTAATACAATGGACGCGAACGTTCGAAATCTAAAGTGCTAATTATAACGCCTAATATGCATGTTATTGTCCTAAAAAGGGTTTGAGGACCCGGGTCCTGCCCGAGGGGACATGTATCAATGTAAAAATAATCTTTTAACCACTTGACCACTGGGCACTTAAACCCCCTTAATAACCAGACCAATTTTCAGCTTTCAGTGCTCTCACATTTTGAATGACAATTACTCAGTCATACAACACTGTACCCATATGAAATTTTTGTCCTTTTTTTCACACAAATAGAGCTTTCTTTTGGTGGTATTTAATCACTGTTGTTTTTTTTTTTTTTTTTTGCGCTATAAGAGAAAAAAGACTGAAAATTTTGTAAAAAAATGATTTTTTTTTCGTTTCTGTTATAAAATTTTGCAAATTACTATTTTTTCTTCATAAATTTTGGCCAAAATTTATACTGCTACATATCTTTGGTAAAAATAAGTACAAATTGGTGGATATTATTTGGTCTTTGTGAAAGTTATAGAGTCCACAAGCTATGGTGCCAATATCTGAAAATTGATCACACCTGAAGTACTGACGGCCTATCTCAATTCTTGAGACCCTAACATGCCAGAAAAGTACAAATACCCCCCAAATGACCCCTTTTTGGAAAGAAGACATTCCAAGGTATTCAGAAAGAGGCATTGTGAGTTTTTTGAAGTTGTCATTTTTTCCCACAATTCTTTGCAAAATCAAGATTTTTTTTTTCTCTTTTTTTTTTTCACAAAATTGTCATATTAGCAGGTTATTTCTCACACACAGCATATGCATTCCACAAATTACACCCCAAAACACATTCTGCTATTACTCCCGAGTATGGCGATACCACATGTGTGAGACTTTTACACAGCGTGGCCACATACAGAGGCCCAACATGCAGGGAGCACCTTCAGGCGTTCTGGAGCACCAAGGCCAATTCTGACATTTCTCTCCTACATGTAAAAATCATCATTTATTTGCTAGAAAATTACATAGAACCCCAAAACATTATATATGTTTTTTTAGCAAAGACCTTAGAGAATATAATGGTGGTTGTTGCAACTTTTTATCTCGCACGATATTTGCGCAGCAATTTTTTTAACGCGTTTTTTACGGAAAAAAAATGTTTTGTGCTTAAAAAAAAAAAAAAACCAGTAAAGTTAGCCCAATGTTTTTGCATAATGTGAAAGATGAAGTTACGCCGAGTAAATAGATACCTAACATGTCGCCCTTAAAAATTGCACACACTCGTGGAATGGCGCCAAACTTCGCTACTTAAAAAATCCCCATAGGCAACGCTTTAAATATTTTTACTGGTTACATGTTTTGAGTTACAGAGGAGGTCTAGGGCCAAAATGATTGCTCTCGCTCTAACGTTCGCAGAGATACCTCACATGTGTGGTTTGAAAACCGTTTTCATATGTGGGCGGGACTTACGTATGCGTTCGCTTCTGTATGCGAGCTCACGGGGACAGGGGCGCTTTAAAAAAAAATATATATTTTATTCTTCATTTTACTTTATTTATTTTAGTTTGACATGTTTTTCCGCCCTAAACATTTTTTTGATCACTTTTATACCTATTACAAGGAACGTAAACATCCCTTGTAATAGGAATATGGCATGACAGGTCCTCTTTACAGTGAGATATGGGGGGGGGGTGTCAATAAGACCCCACATCTCACCTCTAGGCTGGGAAGCCTGAAAAAAATACAAAAAAAAAAAACAACAATCCTGGCTTTGATCGTAGCGGTGAGTCGGTAGAAGCACCGGAGGGCGGCGGGGGGGGGGGACATCCCCTCTCGCCTCCCGTAAGAATGATCAAGCGGCGGAACAGCCGCTATGATTGTTCTTATGGTGTAGGGAATCGCCGGCTGAAAAAGCTAATATCTGAATGATGCCTGTAGCTGCTCCCATCATTCAGATATCCCGCACAAAGTCAAGGACGTCATATGACGGCCGGAGGGCGGGAAGTGGTTATTGCAGAGTATTGCCGGGCATTGCGGAGTATTGCCGGGCATTGCGGAATATTGCCGGGCATTGCGGAGTATTGCCGGGCATTGCGGAGTATTGCAGGGCATTGCGGAGTATTGCGGACTATGGCAGGGTATTGCGGTGTATGGCAGGGTATTGCGGTGTATGGCAGGGTATTGCACGGGTATTGCACAGGGTATTGTGGAGGGTATTGCACAGGGTATTGTGGAGGGTATTGCAGAGTATTGTGGAGGGTATTGCAGAGTATTGTGGCGGGTATTGCAGAGTATTGTGGCGGGTATTGCAGAGTATTGTGCAGGGTATTGCAGAGTATTGTGCAGGGTATTGCAGAGTATTGTGCAGGGTATTGCAGAGTATTTTGCAGAGTATTGCGCAGGGTATTGCAGAGTATTTTGCAGGGTATTGCAGAGTATTTTGCAGGGTATTGCAGAGTATTGTGCAGGGTATTGCAGAGTATTGTGCAGGGTATTGCAGAGTATTGCACCAGGGTATTGCAGAGTATTGCACCAGGGTATTGCAGAGTATTGCACCAGGGTATTGCAGAGTATTTCGTAGGGTATTGCAGAGTATTTCGTAGGGTATTGCAGAGTATTGCACCAGGGTATTGCAGAGTATTGCACCAGGGTATTGCAGAGTATTGCACCAGGGTATTGCAGAGTATTGCACCAGGGTATTGCAGAGTATTGGCAGGGTATTTTGCAGAGTATTGGCAGGGTGTATTGCAGAGTATTGGCAGGGTATAGCACAGGGATGGCTGAGCAGGGATGGATGGATGGCTGGATCTGTGACTGCAATTGTCACAGATCCAGCCCACAGTGCTGCTGCTGCCATCCGCTCCCTCCCCCTCCCCTCTCACACTGTACCGATCGGTACAGAGAGGGGAGGGAGGAACCGGCGTCATCAAATGACGCCGGTCTGTTTACAAGTGATTGCTCCGTCATTTGACGGAGCGATCACGTGGTAAACGGCCGCTATCAGCAGCGATTTACCGCGATTCGTGATCCGCCGGGTCCTCTGGACCCGGCGGTCACGGAGTTTCCCGTGTGCGCGCCCCAGGGGGCGCGCGGGAGCGCGATTCTGGGAGGACGTTATATAACGTCCTCCCAGAGTTAAGCAACCACCTTGTCGACGTTATTTGTCGGCAGGTGGTTGTTAAGTGGTTAAAACAGTAGTTTTTTCGAGAGCAGTGATTTTAATGATGCATGAAGTGAAAAAAAAGTGAAATATTCCTTTAAATATCATACCTGGGGGGTGTCTAAAGTAGGCCAGTGAAGTGGCACGTGTTTCCCTTGTGTAGAACTGTCCCTGCACAAAATGACATTTCTAAAGGAAAAAAAACTATTTAAAACTCCTTGCGGCTTTAATGTAATATCTGGTCCCGGCAATATGGATGAAAATCATTGAGAAAAATGGCATGGCTGAGGCTGGTTTTACACTGGGGCGGTGGGTGCGGTGGCGGTATAGCGCCGCTATTTTTAGCGGCACCATACCGTCGGAATTGCGGAGGTATTCGGCCGCTAGCGGCCGAAAAAGGGTTGGTACCGCCCGCAATGCGCCTCTGTAGAGGCGCATTGCGGGCGGTATTACCGCGATTTCCCATTGCTTTTAATGGGAAGAAGCGGTGTAGGAGCGGTAAAAACACCGCTCCTCTCACCGCTCCAAAGATGCGGCTAGCAGGACTTTTTTTCACGTCCTGTTAGTGCACCACTCCAGTGTGAAAGCCCTCTGGCTTTCACATTGGAGAGACAGCAGCCGCTGTTTAGGCTCGGTTTGCAGGCGCTATTTTTAGCACAATAGCGCCTGCAAACCACCCCAGTGTGAAAGGGGCCTCACTGTCTGCAGCTAGCACAATCACCTGCCTGCCTGTCACAGTATAGAGACTAACAGGAACGGATCTAGCTAAACTCAATACAGTGTATAAATATATATACAACACCTAGGATGCATATATATCCTCTACACACTGTAACAGCAGCTAACTGACTCGCCTGACTGCTCTATCTAACTCAATATAAATGACACTGTCTATCTCTCTGAAACTGCCTCTTTCACAAACGCCAACACACTACACAAGGCCGACTTCCAGACGGCCTTATATAGTGTGGGGCGTGTACTAAACCCCCTGAGCCATAATTGGCCAAAGCCACCCTGGTAAACTCAGAGATAGAAACCTACCGCTCTCACTACCATACTATTATATCACATATTTTGCTGGCTGCCAGGGCAACGATAACAAGACACTGGAAATGACAAAATGCACAAAGTCTTACAGAAACCATTGAGATGATTAAGATTAACTTGACTAATGAAAAACTGTTATCCATATCCATTCAGAACAAATCCTAAACCACTTAGCCTTGTTTGTCCTTTAGGTCTCTCTCCCTATTCCTCCATTTCCACATGCAGTAAAGGTGCTGCAATGACTCTGCTCTGTTTTGTCTTGCTAAGTTCTGTCTATCTGTTATTACTGTCCCCATATGCTATATTTTATATGGCTCCCTACATTGTAAAACACACATGGTACTGTTTTGATACTGTATTATGCACTCTTTGATTGGACTTTCCACCATGTTTTTTTCTGAAATTTGTTCCTCTTATAAAACGTAATACAAATGTATTGATCAAAAATAAACTAAAAATGTAATTTCTTCATAAATTTGGACCAAAATATATTCTGTTATATTTGGTAAACAACAATCCCAATAAGTGTATCTTGATTGGTTTGTGTGAAAGTTATAGTGTCTATAAACTAATGTATATATATTTAAAAATGGATCAATCCTGAGGTACTGATGGACAACCTCACTCGGGGCCCCTAAAGTGTCAGGACAGTACAAATACCCCCTCTTCAGAAAGTAGACAGTCTGAGGCATTTAGTAAGAGGCATGAAAAAAAAAACCACAGAAAGCAGGGTAAGCTGTCCTCTAGCATCTCTCTCACTCCACCCACCAAAAGGGAGGGAGGGGTAAGCGAGAACCCCCCACCGCCCAGAGACCCCAAGGGTTTGTAAAATCAGTATAAGCATTACTTGTTTGCGCCAACAGCACCATCGGAATTACAGATAGACCCTATAGTCAGCAGTCATTTTAAAGTTTAGCCAACAAAGACACATGGCAGTGAACCTAGGCATGTTTTGCTGTTTAATATGCATCAGTTCCTCCATCTCCTCCATACTGTTAATCCTGTGGAACCACTTCCATACCGTGGGGTTGTCAGTAGGTCGCCAATGACAAGGTATACATTGTTTAGCTGCATTAACCATGTACATTGCCAAAGATTTATTATTATCTCTCCTTGAAAGAGTAGAATGACAAAGTAAGTATTGCGCTGGTGAAAATTCCAGTGTGAATGACATAACTTAATCGTAATTCGGATGAATTTTTCAGTATTTGGAAATTCGGATGTTTCCGAATTACCGAATTACAATAGTACAATAAAATAGAATATAAAGTAAAAAAGCAAAATAATTTAAATAAAAGAATAGTAAAGAATAGAATATAATTTAATAGAATAGAATAAAATAAAATATGACCGTCTTCCAAAATTCAAAATAGAATACATTTTAATTAGAATAGAATAGATCAGAAAAGAAACCAAAATGATGGATTCCAAAATAATAGAAAATAAGATAATATAATAGAAAATAATGGAATAAAATAGAAAAACAATTGAATATAATAAAATGGAATAGAATAAAATATAAATAATATAACCATCTTCAGAAATTCTAATTTTGAATAGAATGAATATGCATAGAAAAGATTAGAATAAAAAATAATAGGATAGAATAGAAGATAAGAAAATAGAATAAAATTATTTCTATTTTATTTTATTATTTTCTATGCTATTGTTTTTCTATTCTATCCCTTTCTATTCTCTTATTTTTTATTCTATTATTTTCTATTCTATTCTAATCTTTTCTATTCAAATTCAAATTCATTCTATTTGAAATTCAAATTACCGGTACTTAAGATGGTTATATTATAACCATTTCACAAAATTCCAATTTCGAATAGAATGAATTTGAGTAGAAAAGATTAAAATAAAATAGTTTTTTTTTTTAATAGAATGAATTCAAATTTGAATATAAAAGATTAGAATAGAATAGAAATGAATATAAAAGAATAGAATATAAAATAACAGAATACAATAGAATAGAAAAGAATAGAATAGAAAATCAATTAAAACGAAAAGAATAAAATAGAAATAATACATAACCATCTTTTGAAATTTATATTTCAAATAGAATGAATTTGAATTTGAATAGAAAAGATTAGAATAGAATAGAAAATTAAATACTAAAAAACAATAGAAAATAAAATAAAAGAATAGAATAGAAAAGACTAAAACAGAAAATCAATAGAATAAAATAAAACAGAAATAATATAATGGTTATATTATTTCTATTTTATTCTATTGTATTGATTTTCTATTCTATTTTTTTAAATTACATTCTCTTATTTTCTATTCTATTCCTTTCTCTTCTATTCTAGTATTTTGTATTCAAATTCAAATTCATTCTATTAAAAATTCAAATTTCTGGAGATGGTTACATATTATATTTTTTCTATTCTATTCTATTTTATTCTATTCTATTCTTTTGCTTTTCTATTCTTTTATTTTTTATGCTATTCTATTTTCTTATCTTCTGTTCTATTCATTTGTATTTATTTCTATTATTTTCTTTTCTATTCTAATCTTTTTTATTCAAATTCTAATTCATTATATTTGACATTTGAATTTTCTAAGATGTTATATTCTTTCTATTTTATTTTATTATATTGTTTTTATATTCTATTGTATTCTCTTATTTTCTATTATATTATTTTTTGTTCTTTTCTATTCGACTTCAAATTCATTCTATTTGAAAATTCGAATTTTGGAAGATGAATATATATTTTTTCTATTTTTTTCTATTCTGTTCTAATTTTTTAATTGGCAGTCAGTATAAATATGAAAAAACAAAGAAACCATGCTCTTATATCATAAATTAATTTATAAATCACCATAATGAATAAACAAGTAAATCTTCATTTGAATTATAAAAAATACATAAAAATTGTGAAGTTCATGTATAAATCCCACACCTGAATAACCTCCTCAGTGAGTATAGGAAAGGTTCCTCTCCACCTGCATGCAAACACAATGCACTCACCAGACTTAATTGACCCTATTACAGGGAGCAAAATTAGGTATATGGTAAAAACCACTAATGTCACCCATTCAATAATTATATAGGTTGCGTATTCAAAGCTCTAGTTTTGCCATATAGAGAGGGATAGAAAAGAATGCTCCAATAGTGCAGTAATTTAAATAATTTATTTAAAAATAAGGTTGTATTGCACTTACATCAAAGAAGAAAAGGATCAGCATATATTGTATAGGAATCGCCGGTTAGCGCTCCACCTGTGTTCCAGCTGACTGGAAATAGCGTATCTTAAACACAACCCAATGCCGTTTCATCAGCCTACATCTGACGTCTTCAGGGGTTGACAATTAATTTTATGAATTCAACTAAACTAAATTATTTAAATAACGAATCTAAACTAAACACATGTTTTCATCCTGTACATGTCTACTGTGAGAGGTGACAAGGTATTTGAATGCTCAAATAAGTCAAGGTCTTAGGACACCAAGAAAATTGGCCAAAGTATGCGGGTCATAGTGCATGCTTGGCCAATCATCAGCCAGCAATGCACTGTGACTCGAACACAAAGCTCATCCCTAGTAGGATTCTGTCAAAACAACAACATGTCATCTGCAAATGCAGCTATTTGTACGTGGTACCACAAACTGTTATCCAATAAATGTCTGGGTTGGACCTCAATCTATTCAGGAATGGCTTGAGAGTGAGGAAAAACAGGTGTGTGTGCGGGAGCTCCTAAGATGGAGGCTTAGGACCGCAGCTCCGCACAGCACCGGCTAAACAGCGCTAATAGCGGCAGACCGAGAAGCCCCAAATTGATAAAAACTATGGGGAAAGGCTGCGGATACCCCCAGGCACCTACCTATGCCCGGTAAATCAAATAAAAAAGTGCTGAGACCGCAAAACGAACGTGCTGAAAAACGGGAAGATTACAAAACGGCGGCCGTGCCTCAGACAAGGACACAGGCTGCAACGGATGTCTCCCCGACAGGCAGGCAAGTTATTCATCCTGCCATTCTCTCTTATAACTCTCAGTCACAGGGCTTAGACTCCTCTTCTACCTTTCAACCCCCTGAACTTAAACTGAATCAAATAGAGAACACTGTGGGACCTGAGGGTCCGTCACCTCATGAATTATCATTATCATTACCTCACCAAGGCTGTCTTATTACACATCCTGAGCAGGCCCTTAATGTGGCGTTTAATATGACTGAACTATTTACCAGAATTTCTGACATGCTGGACAAAGGATTAGCTCAAAATGCTGACAGGATCACACAAGAAATCAAAGCAGACTTTCAGAACCTGGGAAGCAGGATAGAAAATATTGAACATAAGCTGGATATATAACTATAACTAAGGCAAACCAGAATACTGATCATTTACAGTTTCTGCAGTATCAGCTTGATACTGCTCAAGCAAGAATCGTTGATCTCGAGAATCGTTGGAGAAGGAAGAACTTTCGGATCAGAGGATTACCTGAATCCATTATTGATGTACATGCGGCTGTAAAAGAGTTTATTAAAACCTTGCTCCCTTCAATTCCGGCTAATAAATTAGAATTGGATAGAGCACATAGATCCTTGGGACCTCTTAGGAAGGATGGTTCTCCATGGGACATTATAGTGAAACCACATTTTTTTTCTGTTAAGGAGGAAGTGATGAAGATATCCCGCCAACAGGAACAGATACAGTTCCAAGGTTCTTCTATTCAATTTTTTTCTGACATTTTCCTCTACACTATCCAAAAGAGAAGATCTTTAAAGCCCCTCCTTGCAGCTTTGACCAAAAAAGATATAAAAAACTGGTGGGCCTTCCCTTTTGCCCTGAAATTTACCTATAATGGCAAGCAACATGTTTTTCATAATTTTCAAGAGGGCGAATACCTGTTACTTGACTTGAGACTCATTACTCAGGAATCGGACATGGATACATCACCCACTCTGCAGGGGTCAACTAAACGCCAATCCCCTTCGAGCCCGACTGCTTCACTTTGGGGGAAGACCAAATATAAGAGAATAAAGGACAACCTCCCTCCCTGAGGAGGGTTTGCATAACTCTAATGTATACCATTTTATCCTTTTTTTTTCCTCCCTGTATGTTCTTTAGGAGGAAATGGATTCCTATACACTGACTTTTGAATTTAATATGCCTTGCTTCATGCCAAACAGATCTATTGCTGTATTACCGCTCAATAGTTCTTGGGCTGATTGCCTTTTTATTTATATTTTTTTCGGATGTAGAATGATATCAGTATCCAAAAACCTTGGATAAGCTAGTTTCATTTTTATTATTTTTCATTTTTTTTTAGTTTCTACTAGTTAAACTGATCTAAGTGGCTATTTCTTGGAAATCCATGATTTATTGGTTCCGTTCATTTAATATTGCATAGTTTTATTGAGTGCTGTCACTGGCCGGTGCTGTTGCATTGTGCCTCCACCTGTCACTCAGTCCGGTTGATGGCCGCACTGAGTGGTAGGTATTTAGCCGTACACATGGGCTGTACTACTGATTTTGTTCTGAATGAGGGGAGGGAGTCTTACTCCTCCTCCCATTCTGGGCCTGATTTAGGCCTTTTGTTACACTGCGTTTTACAATTAATGTTATTGTTTTTACTTGATTTTTTTTCTTCTTTCTTTCTAACTTTTTTTCTCTTTCAGCCTACCTGCCAATGAGATTCCCCTGTGCGGTGTTTCTGAGTATGTCGCTCCCAAATATAGTGAATGATTTTTTCTTATATGACTTTTGTTTCTATTGGAGAGAGGTAGGTGACTGTGGGTTATTCAGAGTTTTTCCCCTTTTGCTTCATGGCTGGTACTAATACTAACTCTTCCCCATACGTGTTGTGTCTCACAACACTCAAGGATTAAATTTCCCAGTCAAAAAAAGGAAAGCCTTTTAGGCCTATCGATCCCGTCATATAGATGTAGTGCTCTTACAGGAGACCCATTTCCCACAGCGGTACACCCCCTCATTTATACACGCTCACTTTGCGTTTATTTATTTGTATAATGCTGAAGATAAGACCAGGGGAGTGGCAATTTTATTCTCTAAACAATGCAAATTCAATTTTGAGATGGAACACAGAGACCAGGAGGGAAGGTTCCTGTTTGTTAAAGGAACAATCAATAATAAGCTATATACCTTTATATCTTACTATGCTCCTAACAGAGGACAAAAACAGTTCTTTAACCGCTTAAGGACCCCTTCACGCCGATATACGTCGGCAGAATGGCACAGCTGGGCACAAGCACGTACCTGTACGTCACCTTTAAGAGCCCAGCCGTGGGTCGCGAGCACGCCGCTGTGACCGCGCCCGTGGGACCCGCAGACATGATCGCCGCCGGTGTCCCACGATCGGGTCACAGAGCTGAAGAACGGAGAAAGGTAAGTGTAAACAAACCTTTCCCCATTCTTCCTAGTGTGACTGCCACTGATCGACTGTTCCCTGTCATAGGGAACGACGATCAGTGACGTCACATGTCAAGCCACGCCCCCTAAAAGTAGTAATCACTCCCTAGAAAACACTTAACCCCTTCAGCGCCCCCTACAGGTTAACCCCTTCACTGCCAGTGTAATTTTCACAGTAATCAGTGCATTTTTATAGCACTTTTAGCTGTAAAAATGACAATGGCCCCAAAATAGTGTCAAAAGTGTCTTATGTGTCCGCCATAATGTCGCAGTCACAATAAAAATCGCTGATCGCTGCCATTACTAGTAAAAAAATAAATTATTAATAAAAATACCATAAAACTATCCCCTATTTTGTAGACGCTATAACTTTTGCGCAAACCAATCAATATACGCTTATTGCGATTTTTTTTACCAAAAATATGTAGAAAAATACATATCGGCCTAAACTGAGGAAAAAAACGTTTTTTTATATATATTTTTGGGGATATTTATTATAGTAAAAAGTAAAAATTATTGAATTTTTAAAAAAAATGTCGCTCTATTTTTGTTTATAGCGCAAAAAATAAAAAATGCAGAGGTGATCAAATACCACCAAAAGAAAGCTCTATTTGTGGGAAAAAAAGGATGTTCATTTTGTTTGGGAGCTACGTCGCACGACCGCGCAATTGTCAGTTAAAGCGACGCAGTGCCGAATCGCAAAAAGTGGCCTGGTCCTTAACCAGCCAAAATGGCCTGGGGCTTAAGTGGTTAAACAATTTTTCCAGTCTCTTGGACCGTTTATGGAGGGTGTCATAATTATGGGTGGGGACTCTAACACAGCCTTTGATACTAGCCTGGACAAATCCAAACCCCTAAGAGCACAATTAGTTTGGCCAAATAAAGCAAGTGTACAGATTGCTCGATTGATTTTTCAATCTAGATTGACAGACATCTGGGGGGAACTCCACCCAAAAAAATTTGATTTTACACACTACTCTAATCCGCACCAGTCCTATTCCCATATAGACCACATTTTGGGTCTCCACACATCATATTCCATTGGCTCTTTCTTCCTCTATAGTTGACGCTGCTTGGTCGGACCATTCAATGATTCTATTAACAATTAGAAGAGACATTCCCAGTACACAGGTTTCTCATTGGACTCTCAATCAGTCATTATTGAAGGATCCCATAGTAGTTACTGAAATTCAGGAAGCTTTGAAAGATTACTTCCACTTTAATGATGGAGGAGATGTTTCTCCAGAAACTTTATGGGCAGCTCATAAGGTGACTATTAGAGGTAAATTAATACAAATAGCGGTTAGAAAGAAGAGGGAGAGGATAGTTGAAATAGAGAGACTGGAGAGAGATTTTACTAACTTGAGCAAAAAGCATAAAATAAGTCCCTCCAGAGTCCCTGTTTCCAGGTTAGATGCTGCACAAGTAGCTCTTAATTTGGCTCTCACAGCGAAAGCTGAAAAATCTATTAAATGGTCTGGGGCCAAATTTTACCAGATGAGAGACAGGATGGGACCCATGTTGGCTCGTAAATGATCACCCAGACTCCATTCACATGTTCTTCCAAAAATTAAACAGGCAGATGGTTCCTTTACTTTGAACTCACAATGCATAATGAATGCATTCCAGGACTTCTATTCTAAGTTATATATGGCAGAAGATCACTCTGTCTCTACTTGGTTGGAGGAATTCTTGGGTGACTTACATTTACCGAAATTACCAGATATTCATAGAGCGGAAATGGATGCTCCCATTTCGAGTGAGGAGGTGTCAGATGTTATAAAAGCTTTAAAGGGGGAGGTACGGCACCTGGTCCTGATGGTTTCTCCTCACCATACTATAAAACATTTTCAGATATTTTTACTCCTTACCTAACTAGATTTTATAATTCTATGACTAAAGGTTTTTCCGAAAGGGGACCAACTTAATATGGCTTATATCTCTGTAATGCCAAAACCAGATAAAGATACCAGTCAGATTGAAAACTATAGACCAATTTCTTTAATCAATAATTACCTAAAAATATTGACCAAACTATTAGCCAAAAGATTGGCTTATTTTATAGGACTTTATTTTCACAGAGATCAGATCGGGTTTATACTTGGTAGGCAAGGTCCTGATCAAGTGAGAAGAGCAGTGGATATTGTACCAATACTGCAATCAAATTGGGAGGGAGGTTATAAACAGGAGGGTATGTTGCTATTGTTGGACCTCCAGAAGGCCTTCGATTCAGTATCATGGCCGTATTTATTTGCGGTCCTTAAGCGTTAGGGATTTGGACGGAATATCCTGGGAATTTTAGAAGCCCTTTATTCCACACCAAAGGCTAGAATCAGAATGCAAGGAATATTTTCTGACCCAATTCAGATTGGTAGGGGTACACGTCAGGGCTGCCCCCTCTCTCCCCTGATATTCGCCATTATGATGGAATCTTTTGCCATTGCCATTCGTGGTAATCCGAATATCAGAGGGGTTCAGTGTGGTCAGGATACTCACAAATGTGCTTTGTTCGCAGATGACCTATTAATTTTGTAACTTCACCACGGTCTTTACCACAAATTTTTGATACTATCTGAGTTAATATGTCTAAATCTCAAGCTCTTAATGTGTCCCTCCCAGATTCTATAGTTTCCTACTTACAGGAAACATACAAATTCAGTTGGAGTAGCTCTTCCATTATGTTACTTCAAAAATCGAAAATTTGTATCAAGCTAACTACCCTCCTATGTACAAGAAACTAGAAGTTGACCTGAAGGACTGGAAGTCACACAGTATTTCTTGGATTAGCAGAATTAACTCGGTCAAGATGACCCTCTTACCCAGGCTCTTGTATTTGTTTTGTTCACTCCCTATTCCGATCAAAAGAGATCATTTGAAATCATTTCAAGGTAAACTCACTAAATTCATATGGAACAATAAAGGTCCACGCCTTTAAAACTGCAGCCTATTCAACCTTCCCAAACAAGGAGGGTTAGGCCTTCCGAATCTTTTATGGTATTATCAAGCAGCACGACTGGCGCAATTGTCCGTTTTATACTTCAAAACAGAACATCCTGACTGGGTATCGATCGAAAATTGAGCAGCCCCCTCGTCCTCATTGGAACACTTGCTATGGTGCCCTCCCAAAAGTAGACCTCCCATCTTGTCGCCATCCCTCTCACAGTCTTGTTCCTTATGGGACTCGCTTCGGAAACTTCCCTCTCTGGTCTCTAAAACCCAACCTCTGGCCCCTTTGTTCCAAAACCCTCTTTTTCAACAAGGTATGGACCTTGAAGCCTTTAAATGGTGGCGTGACAAGGGGGTGTACCGCATTGGCCACTTTATTTCCCCAAAGGGCCCTTTACCTATTGAATATTTTGTGAACAAACTAGACCTCCCCTTGATTTTATCAAATCTCTAATTTTGTCCAATCTATGGATCTACATCCCGTGACTTTACAGCATATGAAATTTGGTGTGGACCGGCCATGGAGCGAAGGGGGGAATGTACCCCTCTATTTCACCTCTCTGCTTTAGGGGTCTTTCATATTTTCTTATTTTACTTGGGATTAGGTATTCTTTATGTAAGATTAATATGAAATTTATTTATAGGATTATATACTTGACTAAGTTGAAGTCATATATTTATACTTTATTTTTATACATTGACAGTTATAGTTTCTTACGGCGATAATTTGTCTAAGAATATATGGTAATATTATCTGAAATTTCTGTGAAGTCAATTGTAACACTTTTTAATGTTTACAATACTGAGGATTGGCATGAAAGCTACTCTCGCTCGATATCAGGCTTTTACAACACCTCACTCATAGAGGCCAATATCAAAATTTTTACAAGATGGTACCTGATTCCAGCGAGATTGGCTGTAATGTACCCCTCTATTTCACCTCTCTGCTTTAGGGGTTGTCAGGGATTGGGTTCTATGATTCACATATGGTGGGAGTGGCCCAGAATTTGTGTATTCTGGAATAGGGTCTTTCACATTTTACGCAAAGCTACAGGCTGCCCTATACATCAAATGCCAACAATTGCCTTGCTTAATGGATTTTTACCTCATATTCCTAAAGTCACCCGTAAATTGATTTTGTTTATTTTGACGGGAGCAAGGTTAACTATTGCCAAGGTATGGAAGGCGCCATCTGGATTTCTCTTGTCCATGAAAAAAAAAGTTTCTTGGATAATGGAACAGGAAAGACTGGTTTAGAAAAGAGCTAAATAGGGGGACTTGGACTTTTTAGGCACAGTACACAATTTGTATTAAAAAATATAATTTTATTGTACAATACTCTATCAAATAAATGTTTTCGTTTAAAAATTAATCACATGTTCTAGGAGAGACAATACACCAATGCCGTTATAATATAACACCATAGCTCTAATAACAAACATATAGGGATATTGATGATCCACAACCAGTTTGATACATTCCAAAGAGTTGAGGTATGGTTGAAGCGGCAGAGGTTGTAGGAAAAGATGTAATATTTTCACTCTCGCTCGACAAGTTCCGCGTCCATTGACGCTTCTTCAGGAGCGTGTCATGTGAACTAAAAAAATATATTTAAACATAAAACATACATCAGAAAAGATTTTAAATGTTTTATGTTTAAATATATTTTTTTAGTTCACATGACACGCTCCTGAAGAAGCGTCAATGGACGCAGAACTTGTCGAGCGAGAGTGAAAATATTACATCTTTTCCTACAACCTCTGCCGCTTCAACCATACCTCAACTCTTTGGAATGTATCAAACTGGTTGTGGATCATCAATATCCCTATATGTTTGTTATTAGAGCTATGGTGTTATATTATAACGGCATTGGTGTATTGTCTCTCCTAGAACATGTGATTAATTTTTAAACGAAAACATTTATTTGATAGAGTATTGTACAATAAAATTATATTTTTTAATACAAATTGTGTACTGTGCCTAAAAAGTCCAAGTCCCCCTATTTAGCTCTTTTCTATATCTAAACTCCAGGACGCGGCACGCTAGGTATTTTTCGTTGATATCCACAGCTACCACTCTGTGGCTGATACAACAATTTTTTTCTCTCTGCAAGGAAAGACTGGTTAGTTTCTTATTGGATAAGACCTCAAAATTTTAAGCTATATGGGAACCTTGGGCTTGATTTATGGGAATTTCTCTGGAACCTAACGTAGATATCAACACCAATTGCTGATCTTTAGGAAGTATATTTGGCTGGTAGGCATTCTATACTCTTTCTTTTTCTTTCCTATCTATGTTTTTTTTTTCTCTCTTTCTCTTCCCTTTCTATATTTTTCTCTCTTTATGAAATGTTATTTTTATAGTATACGTATAGTATTATTTCAATATATTATATAGGATTTTCAGGTTCAGATTCTAACTATTTGTTCCAGGCTTAGGCTGTTGGATTTATTTGTCTTTATATGGACAGTTGAAGACTTTCAATAATATCTCCTCATTTTGTTTCCACTGATGAATGTTGGTGGAGTCTGGAAGGCTGGGAAGGAGACACTTACATCTTCCTAGTCACAGAGAGTTCCCTTTAGGGGTGTCTGGGTGGGGGGGGGGAGTGGGGGTCTTTCATATTTTCTTATTTTACTTGGGATTAGGTATTCTTTATGTAAGATTAATATGAAATTTATTTATAGGATTATATACTTGACTAAGTTGAAGTCATATATTTATACTTTATTTTTATACATTGACAGTTATAGTTTCTTACGGCAATAATTTGTCTAAGAATATATGGTAATATTATCTGAAATTTCTGTGAAGTCAATTGTAACACTTTTTAATGTTTACAATACTGAAATTACTATTTATTGATGAAAATAAAAACTTGAATGACAAAAAAGAGAGTGAGGACAAAATGGAAAGAGAATAAAGGACAGCCCTGCCTTGTACCATTACGCAAGTAAAAGGTATCTGATAAGTGGCCATTTACCCATACTCTCGCAAAAGGATTAGAATAAAGTGCCTGAATGCTGCCACGCATCAGTAGGCCAATTGCGCTTAGAGTTGCTGCCAGATAATCCCAGGCAACCCTATCAAAGGCCTTCTCATCATCGAGGAAGAGAAAAAAGTGCTCCTGTCCTGCGAAGTTAGCCAGTGATGAAGGCCTTTATGGTATTGTTGCAGGTCTGATGACCTGGGATGAAGCCCACCTGGTCCAAGGAAATTAGGGAGGGCAAGAAGGGTAGCAGGTAATTGGTCAGAATTTTTGTATAGAGCTTCACATCTACGTTAAGTAGTGAAATGGCATGGTAGTTGGTGACTTGTGTGTCATCCTTCCTATCCCATAGGTAATAATGCAATATGTGCCTCCAAAAGAAGAAGGGTTCCAGGGGAGGAAGAAAGTCAGGGACGAAAAGCAGTTAAAAATCAAGGCTTCAGAATATCCAGAAAGGTCCCATAATACTGGAGGATCAGACCATCTGGACCTGGGCTGTTGCATGGTTTAATTTTTTTAGGGCCCTATTAAGGTCTTTCCCCATATATAGCAGCTTCAAGCTTCAACCCTTCAGAGTGGGGAACAGATGCAGGGAAATACTTTCATAAGAAGTCTGCTATGCACTGCTTCCTTGAAGAAGAAGTCAAGGATGTGGGCGAGCTACAGAAACAAAGAATATATATAGATTTGTAGAAATCTTCAAATTGTTTAGCTATATCCTCATTCGAACAATGTTTGCCTCCCTGGGCATCTCTAATACAGTTAACAGAGGATTTTACTTTCTTGGCTTGAACAGCTCTAGCTAATAGTTGGCACACATTCATTCCCTTGCTTGTAAAATACTTTTTGATTTAAAACATATTTTCGCTTAGACCTCTTACTGAGTTCCTCCTGAAGTTGACATCTGATCTCCGTTAATTCCCAGAGGGAAGACGCAGCATGGGTATGTTTACGAACCACTTACAAATTGTGGACATGTCTAATTAAAGCATGTACTAAACCTTGATGGGCCTTTTTGGCAGTGACAGACAGGGACAAGATTTTTCCCCTAATGGGGTACTTGTGTGCCTCCCACTGAATCAAGGAGTCCACTTTAGGGGTATCGTTAGGGGTGAAGAAATCCCGCAAAGGCAACCTTAATCTTAGTAACTTTGGCAACATTTTGGAGAATGGAAGAATTAAGTCTACAGATCTTACTTTTAGTGATTGATTCAGGAAAGATCAAGGAGAGGGCTCTATGGTTGCTGAACTAAGAAAATGAAGATCATCCTGGAATAAAAAGAAGTAGTCAAGCCTGAAGTACCTTGCATGTGGTGGTGAAAAAAAGGTATAATCTTTGCCTTTTGGATTTAATACACGCCAAGCATCATGAAGTTTTAAGGTCCGAAGTTGTGGACTAATATGGTGAAAAACCCTGCAAGGTATCATGGAAGTGCCAGTTGAAGAATCCATAGGAGGGGTGCAAGGGAACACTGAAGTCCCCACCCAACGTGAATCCTGCTAAATCTCCCCCAAAATGGCAAAAAAACACTACTTGACCATTGTTAGGACTATAAATGTTGGTGATGGTAAGGGGATGGGACCCGATTGAGCCTTTTAGAAAAATGGTAGTGGAAATTGTGGATTACACGGGCTGCCTAGCCTTGGCACATTTGATGGAACTGCTTTGGAAGGATCTACTCACAGCATTAAGAGTGTTGAGGAGTGAGCTGTCCAATTGTATTAACCATTTAAGGGTAATGTACAGCCGGTTACTGTCCCAACATTTTGGATCCATACAGGGATATTCTCTATCAATGATCCACATGCACAAGAGGTATGGTTCATTGCCCCAACATCTTAAACTGTAATATGGGCTCCACTCCCTTCTCATTTATATGGCAAGTCATAACTTGTTTGGTGTGTCCATAATTTCAGTTCTCGGTCATCCTTCTCAATAGGTACCAGCTATTGTGCCCTATATGTCCACAGCGAGAGTCACTTTGAGATCCTTTATAGATGGTCTTACTGTATATGTACTATAATTACACACCACAGGATCGCAAGACATATCCTTCAGTGAATGTAAACGATTCTCCAGTTGGTGAACATTTCTCTTCAACACGCCTTACTGGGTCTCTCCTTCTACCCCAACATTCACCCACCCCCATCTCTACCCTCCAGTGGCTCGAGCACCAGGGACCTCTGCACAGGAGTTCAAACCATATACCATCTTTTATTTTTACCCACCATATGGCGATGTGCCGTGGCATGGCCACCAGTGCATAGACCATCTGGCGTCTGGATGATTGTTTATATGTTTTATGTTTTAGTCCTGTTTTTGTTTTTTGTTGGTCTCTACTTTTTGTTTGAGTTGCCATATCCATTGGCCATGTCGCCTAGTGGCCTTCAGATATACATCTTGTCTGTTATTACATGATCTTCCTCCAATTGGAGGATATAATATATGATCTTTTTAATTGATTGTTAATAAATGATATACCATTTAACCAAAACACTGTATGCTGTGTCACTCATATGGTCAGTTACAATACCTTAATTTGGTAAGCGGTGTTAACTTGGGGTATTAGTATGTGTTTTGACTGATGTCTATTGCCCTCAACCTGTAATTTTTTGTTCTCCGCAATGTAGCATGCTTTATGGAATAAAGGCTTTAAGTTATGTTGTAAACCTGCACTGTATACTGCAATTAAAGAGTCCTAAATAACAGAATTGCTGCTTTATTTTCCAAACAAATTAAGTAATTAATTTAAAGTTCACTTTCTTGTGTCCAAATACAAGTACTGCAATTAGTCTATAATAACTTCTACATGTTTGTCACTTGTTACACAAAATGTGAATGATACATGACAACTTTCTTTTTTTTTATTAGCTATGCCCTTTAAAAGTTGAAAAAAAAAGAAAAATATAGGGTAGAAGGAGCACTTTACATTTATATCATCTAATGGACCTATCCTTAAACTAAAATGAAGCTGATATTAATATAACACTGATTATATATTTATCAGTTTTCATTTTTTTGCTTCAAAGAATTCTTATTGATAATTATTAGTTTGTTATTATTTAAAGCGGTGTTCCGCCCGAAAAAATAAATAATTAAAAGCCAGCAGCTACACATACTGCAGCTGCTGGCTTTCAATAATAGGACACTTACCTGTCCTGGAGTGCATCTATGTCAGCACCCACGGCTGATGTTTCCATCAGCTGTCGGGTGCTGCCGCCACCATTTCGGGTAAGGGAACCCGGCAGTGTAGCCTTTTGGCTTCATGCGGAGAACCCTACTGCGCATGCGCAAGGCCCCGCTCCTCTTTCCTATTGGCCCTGAGAGCAGGGAGAACTAAAATACATGAGGTCTGAGTAAAAACAATTACTAGTTTTTTTGTTTTTTTTAAACAATATGTTTATTAAGTTTTATAAGAAATAACAGGGATAAACAAATACAATATAACATGGTACACAGTGCAAACACATGGCTCAAGGATGACAAGTAATAAACATCCATGGGTATACAAGATTGAAAAGTACATACATTACATACAGTCAAACATTCACTAAAGTTATAAGGGGTGAAATAAGTGCTTGTTTCCCATATGCTCCATGATTTAGAGAAATTGGTTCAACCCCACGATTGAACGACATCCTTCCAGCCATGGTGAAGGGTTTCTACAATCTAATGAAACAGAAATGTCAAAACAATTCATAAATGATACCCCCTGGGATATGTGATGCCCCTATAGAAGGAGGGGAAGAAACTGACTACATAGGAGCCTAGAGCTGGGTACTGAGAGTAATGAAGCTAAACTCACATGTTCCTGTTGGAAAATGGCACCCATAGCATGTTATGTGCTGAGTGTTGGTCAAAGCAATAAGCCAAATAACCTCCCCTATACACTGTATATCCCATCTGTCACCGCAGGGACCCTCCCCTCAACCCAAACCAACTAATGCATTGAGAAGGAGAGAGAAAAAAAGTTTATTTACTCCCTCAGCAGGGGGCAAGGAAAGAGGAGGTCCCCCCCCCACACACACACATAATTGTCACTGAGCATAGGATCAGCAGCCACAGTAGCTACGAGCGTGCAGTCCGAAATAACATCACCAGACGAACGGTCCAGAAGTGACGCAATCAAACTGGGACAATACCCTGCCTCTGTATCGAGATGCAAACACAAGTAAAAAGCTGCCCGACCAAAATAATTAGCTGGAAAAAAGACAAATCCCGGAGAAGGACACAGACAGACTGCCTGCCTGGATGCAAGGATGCATCCACTCAGGGACAAGGAGACAACAATGTAAAAATAAAGCAAGCAAACAAGTTCAGCTAAAAATGCATATGAGGGGACACAGGCTGAAGAAAAATAACATTAGCTTCCAAAGTTCATGAGCTTTTCTAGCTTGTCAACATCTCACAATAATGAATGAATACACCAAAAATATATAGAAAAATATATAGTATATAGACTCATTATTACAAAAATATATTAAAAATAGGAAAATAAAAAACCCAAGCATATTAAAATCACATTCCTATTGTCATGTATACATATATGATGATAAGTCACACGAGGCAGCTTGTTTCCCAGGTTACTCCTGTTTCCTCAGAATGAGGGAAACCAGCTCAGTGACTTGTGACTTTGCTTTTTTACAGTGCAAATAGTATCCAGGGATAATTTTGTTTTATAATTATCACATTTGTATACTTTTTATGTTCTAAACAAACTGCTTAAAGCCCAACTTGGGCTTTTTTAACCACTTAACCACAGCCCACCGCCGAATAACGGCGACAGGGTGGTTCCTTAACTCTGGGAGGACGTTATATAATGTCATCCCAGAATCGCGCTCCTGCGCACCCCCTGGGGCGCATACACAGGTGTCTCCGTGACCGCCGGGTCCAGAAGACCTGACGGATCACGGTAAATTGCTGCTGATAGCGGCCGTTTACCACGTGATCGCTCCGTCAAATGATGGGGCGATCACTTGTAAACCGACCGGCGTCATGTAATGACGCCGGTTCCTCTCTCCCCTCTCTGTACTGATCGGTACAGTGTGAGAGGGGAGGGGGAGAGAGTGGATGGCAGCAGCACTGTGGGCTGGATCTGTGACAATTGCAGTCACAGATCCAGCCATCCATCCACCCATGCTCGGCCATCCCTGCCCATACTGTGCAATACCCTGCCAATACTCTGCCCATACTGTGCAATACCCTGCCAATACTCTGCCCATACTGTGCAATACCCTGCCCATACTGTGCCATACTATGCAATACCCTGCCCATACTGTGCAATACTCTGCAATACCCTGCCATACTGTGCAATACCCTGCCATACTCTGCAATACCCTGCCATACTGTGCAATACCCTGCCATACTCCGCAATACCCCGCAATACCCTGCAATACTCCGTAAGACCCTTCAATACTCTGCAATACTCCGCAATACCCTGCAATACTCCGTAATACTCCGAAATACCCTGCAATACCCTGCAATACACTGAAATACTCTGCAATACCCTGAAATACTCTGCAATAACCACTTCCCGCCCGCCGGCCGTCATATGACGTACTTGACTTTGTGCGGGGATATCTGAATGATGGGTGCAGCTACAGGCATCATTCAGATATCAGCTTTTTAAGCCGGCGATTCCCTACACCATAAGAACAATCATAGCGGCTGTTCCACCGCTTTATCATTCTTATGGGAGGCAAGAGGAGATGCCCCCCCCTCCCGCCGCCCTCTGGTGCTTCTACCGACTCACCGCTACGATCAAAGCCAGGATTGTTTTATTTTTTTATTTTTTATTTCAGGCTTCCCAGCCTAGAGGTGAGATGTGGGGTCTTATTGACCCCATATCTCACCGTAAAGAGGACCTGTCATGCCATATTCCTATTACAAGGGATGTTTACATTCCTTGTAATAGGAATAAAAGTGATCAAAAAAATTATTTTTGCAGAAAAACGTGTAAAACTAAAATAAATAAAGTAAAATTAACAATAAAATATATATATTTTTTTTAAAGCACCCCTGTCCCCGTGATCTTGCATACAGAAGCGAACACATACGTAAGTCCCGCCCACATATGAAAATGGTGTTCAAACCACACATGTGAGGTATCTCTGCGAACGTTAGAGCAAGAGCAATAATTTTGGCCCTAGACCTTCTCTGTAACTCAAAACATGTAACCAGTAAAAATATTTAAAGTGTCGCCTATGGGGATTTTTAAGTAGCGAAGTTTGGCGCCATTCCACGATCGTGTGCAATTTTGAAGGGTGACATGTTGGGTATATATTTACTCTGCATAACTTCATCTTTCATATTATGCAAAAACATTGGGCTAACTTTACTGTTTTTTTTTTTTTAAGCACAAAACTGTTTTTTTTTTCCATAAAAAAACGCGTTAGAAAAATTGCTGGGCAAATACCGTGTGAGATAAAAAGTTGCACCGACCACCATTATAGTCTCTAAGGTCTTTGCAAAAAAAAAAAAACATATATAATGTTTTTGGGGTTCTATGTAATTTTCTAGCAAACAAATGATGATTTTTACATGTAGGAGAGAAATGTCAGAATTGGCCTGGGTGCTCCAGAACGCCTGATGGTGTACCACCGGGGTCATGGCTAGTAGCTATAGACGTTGAAGCCCTCTATAACTCTATCCCCCACACTAGGGGTATTCAAGTTATAGACGGCTTCCTTTCTGAGAGAGGACCTGGAGCCAGGCCCTACAACAATTTCATTTTGGAATTGTTGCTGTTCATACTTACCAACAATATTTTTGTTTTCGACCGTTCCCACTACCTCCAGGTGCAGGGTGTTGCGATGGGGACCAAGTGTGCCCCATCGTACGCCAATCTGTACCTGGGGGGTGGGAACGGGAGATTTTTTCTTTAGAATCATTTGAAATGTTTTTTGATAAAGTCTTGATATGGCGACGCTTTATCGATGACATTTTTGTTGTGTGGACTGGCTCCTTAGAGGAATTAACATCTTTTATGTCTTCATTAGCTGTAAATTCCTTTAATCTCAAATTTACGATGATTTGTGACCAGAATGTGATAAATTTTCTGGATATTTCTATTTACTTAAATTCTGATGGCACCTTGGGCTCTTCATTATATAGAAAGCCCTCTTCAGGCAATACCATCCTGCATGCCACAAGTTCTCATCCCAGGACTCTGGTACAAAGTATCCCATACAGTCAGTACTTACGAATTCGAAGAAATTGTAGTAAGGAAGTAGATTTCGAGACGGAGGCCTCTGCCCTCCAATCTCGACTAATTGCTAGAGGGTATAGTCGTTCAACCCTCAAAAAAGCCTACAAACGAGCAAAAAATAAAAATAGGAAAGATCTAATACATCCTAAGAAATCTCAAACTACTGACCAATCGGTACGACTAATTACCAGGTTCTCTGGTGAACATCAGAAAGTAAGAAAAATTATTGAAAAATTCTGGCCTTTGCTAGCAACAGATGAGATTATCTCCAAATATATTAAGCCATTTCCCCAAATTACCTATAGAAAATCTAGGTCTTTAAAAGATCAACTAGTTCATAGCTATCTCCAAATCAAGAGGGTTGAGAGTAGAAAGGGTTCGGCCCCATGTGGTCATTGTGAATTTTGCAGGTTTATATATGATTCTACTGAAATAGTTCTCCCTAATGGAGTTACGTATAGACCAAACTTCTTTAGCAATTGCCAGTCAATTGGTGTTATTTATTTGATGATCTGTGATTGTAAGGCCTTTTATGTTGGTAAAACGAAGAGGCCTTTTTTTCACAGAATGAGAGACCATGTATCTCTCATTCAAAAGAAAAAAATGGAGACTCCTATTAGTAGACATAGTGGTCTTTTCCACTCCTTCGATCTGTCAAAGATTAAATTCTTTGCTTTAGAATACATACCTCTTAATGAAAGAGGTGGGGATGTGGACAAAAATCTCCTACAACGAGAAACCAGATGGATACATACCTTGAGAGCTACTATGTATCCCGGGTTAAATGAGTCCATCAGTTTCAAACCCTTTTTGTAGGATAAAAATAGTTATGCTGTATATGTAGACTCTGTTTAAAACAAATAAAATTTTGTTTTGTTATTTTATTTTTGTTTATTAAATTTGTCTTTATGTACAGGTGACTGAATGTACCATTTCTATATTCCATAGGGGCTCTCTTTAATTATTGATAAATCTACATTATATGTAATTGATTTCAATGGAGTTTACCAAATTTTTTTAGGGTGGCGTTTCCCCTTTCTTTTTTGGGGGGGATTTGGTGATCATATGGGCGCCCAGGGCGTTTCTCTTTGTTCTTCTTTGGGAGACAATCTGAGCGCCATCTGACCAAGCCCACCGGATATCCTGGCCCTCTTTTTCTAACATCCAATGTGCCATTTCTGCCGTGATTTTAAAGGGAAGTCTGCCCTTTTCTATACTTTAGGCATGTTTTCCCCTTCCGGATCCGTCTTATGGTGCGTCCAGCTCGTCAGGATGTTTTCTCCTGATGAGCGGGGTGGCGCTTCCGGCGGACGTCTCCGGTTTTTCAGTGGTGGAATTGTCACTTCCGGGTCGGATCTGACGATGGGCGGATGTCGGAACTGACGTGCCCGCTCCGCCCATTGATTTGGCGCCATTGTGCGTCAAATGGGAAGGGGGTGGGGGGTATATAGTCCGGATCGCAGCCTTGCAAATCAGTAGCATGACCAACATTCTGGGGAGAAGACGTTCTTAGATATCAGTCAAAGGTAAATTACTTAGGCACTAGATCTCTTTATGGGCAACATTGGTTTTTATCCTGTTGTCTGGTTTACTTGGTCTTTAATCTAAAATGGTTTTTATATTTTATATATTTTTTCAGTAAACTGATTGATCGGTTTTGTAAAACAAGTTTTTCGGCAGAGATGCCCTAATGTGGACACACTTTATCCAATTGGATTAACCAGGTATATATCAGCTAGCAAGTATATGGCTAAAAAATTAAAATTTTGATTACAAACTAGAGGGGATTATTATATATTTATAGTAATTTCCACTAATTCTTTTTCCTTTAGAGTGGACACTGATTGGGGTACTTTGGAGGTACTGCCCCCCTTTTTTGCCTATTCTAATATTTTTTACTATCAACAGCCATAAACAGGTAAATACTGAAGGGGTATGTGCCGTATAATTAGATGGAGACGCCTTTACTCTTATATATAGATTGTTATTTGACTTCATTCGATTTTTCTTTGTAATTTCCCCCAGATGGCCCTCTGTTCCTGTGCTAGTAATATCCGGGTGGTTATTTGTGCCAGTATTTCTCCCCCTCTATGATACACCATATGATCCCCTCCTTACGGGCGCCCCCGTGTGGGATAGCTCATTGGCTATCTGGTCATTCTTAATTTTAGATTGTACCATCAAAATTTACAGGTAATGTACTTACAACTGATATTAATAAGGTCATATACCTTGAATAAATAGATCTAATTTTGAGATGAACTTTTGAGCAACCATTGGGCTGGTTATGGTTTTCAGTTATCCTTTTTTTCTTAATAATATTCTGTTTTGTAATTTTGAGTTTGAAATTTGAGTAAATATTATTATGTATTTATTATTTTTCTTTCTTTGTTTCCAGTATTTGCATGACAAACTCCTGAGGAAGCCTACAAAATGGCGAAACATGTAGAGAATTTTGTCTGTATGCACTTTGGAAACTCTATTATGTTTATTTTGATGGTTCATGTATATTTGTACATATGATTTTTCATATATTTTTTGTAATAAAATTATATTTTTTATATTGAATATTGTGTAGTTGTTGCACCTTAAAAGTCCCAATACCTTCATATTCCTATAGTGCTCCCTGCATGTTGGGCCTCTGTATGTGGCCACGCTGTGTAAAAGTCTCACACGTATCGCCATACTCGGGAGTAATAGCAGAATGGGTTTTGGTGTGTAATTTGTGGTATGCATATGCTGTGTGAGAAATAACCTGCTAATATGACAATTTTGTGAAAAAAAAATCTTTATTTTGCAAAGAATTGTGGGAAAAAATGACAACTTCAAAAAACTCACAATGCCTCTTTCTAAATACCTTGGAATGTCTTCTTTCAAAAAAGGGGTAATTTGGGGGGTATTTGTACTTTTCTGGCATGTTAGGGTCTCAAGAAATGAGATAGGCCGTCAGTACTTCAGGTGTGATCAATTTTCAGATATTGGCACCATAGCTTGTGGACTCTATAACTTTCACAAAGACCAAATAATATACACCAATTTGTACTTATTTTTACCAAAGATATGTAGTAGTATAAATTTTGCCCAAAATTTATGAAGAAAAATTACTAATTTGCTAAATTTTATAACAGAAACAAAGAAAAATTATTTTTTTTACAGAATTTTCAGTCTTTTTTCTCTTATAGCGCAAAAAATAAAAAACCCAACGGTGATTAAATACCACCAAAAGAAATCTCTATTTAATTGTCATTCAAAATGTGAGAGCACCGAAAGCTGAAAATTGGTCTGGTTATTAAGGGGGTTTAAGTGCCCAGTGGTCAAGTGGTTAAATTTGTCCATCAATGGTTACACATGAAAAATAAAAAAAATCTCCTATTGCCTTCAGCCCAGGAGACTGGGGACATATTAAGTGCAGGGAGTCATGGATCCTTCCCCTCATTGGATGTCACCACGGTGCCATGCACTCACTGCATAATAATACAGAGAACAATGCTGACCTCACCTTGTCAGCACTGCTTGGAACTACCCAGCACCAGAGAAGAGGTGAAGAGGAAGAGAACCCTGGACATCATTTGACCCAGCATCAGAAAAAGACAAGAATACAATAAAAATCATAAAATACAGTGGAAAAGAAGGGGCATCCAGGAGAAGTAAAAAGCTTGAAATTGGAATTTAATTTTCAGTAGTAGCATGAGGATTTTAATAACATATCTCTAAAATATAGCTGTATAAAACTGCTTTACAGAATTGTAGTATAAAAATATACAGCAGCTAATTACGTTGATCTGATTGCAGTTATACATATCACCCTAAGTCATTAAAAAAGTCCAAGACCTGCATATCTATTATTGAAAACTGCAAAATTAGTAAGAAAAAGGCAACACAATGTTAATTCAATGGTTCAACTCATTTTAAGACACATTGTTCTGACAGCTCTGATTTATTCATGTCAGATGTAGATGAAAATCTAGCACAGCCTGTTCTAAAATGTACCACCAACCATAAATAAACGTTTATGTTCTGCACTTCTACTGGAAATGCTATATTTTATTTCTCAGTGAGTAGTGGTAATTATAAAAGACAAATAGAATAAATGTATCTTTATAAGATTTGTATTCTTGATAGTACATATCTGGAATGTATCATCCACTTTTACAACATAACAACTGCCCAATTTGTGTTCTTGTAAATACAGATGTTGTGTTATGTTCTTCAGAGCATTTTAAAAGGGAACCCTTCCTGAGAGGAACCTAAAGGCTGCCCTTCCTGAAATATTATGAAAATTCTTGTTGCCTTTGGTGTCAATATTTCAAGTTTTAAATACAGAACAAGTATGCAAAGAAATAATTTCCACTTGTTCTGAGTTCTAACAACCAAACAACTAGCATTTTATGAAGGAGGCCAGCAAGGGTAGCCTCTTAGTAAAGTTTCCTTTAAAAGTAAACGTTATTACATCTGTTACAGTTATTTAATCTACCCTTCTGTTTGGAGTTCCACCCCCTCCTATGCTCACCTCTGCTAGTGCCACTGCTGGCTGATTCTCCTTTAGAGCTATAGGGGTGTGTTGATATTCAAGACTTATGAACTTCTCAACCAAACTCAGTGGTTGTGCTTTGAGATCAAATGGATCATAAGACTGTGACTATCATAGTGTAACAGGGTATCTGCAGAAAGGGGATATGCCCCCAAAATGTATTCCCTGCTTACTGTGCATCATCTAGAAGTCTGCACTACTGGTCTGAAGCAACTTCCAACCACCAGGATGCCACCTTCATGCACATTAAACAGGGACTGTGCAATAGCCACATAGGAGTAATCCAGCTTCTTACTTCATTCTTTTGGTCATGGTGGACTATTTCAACATACCATTACCACTCTGTGAAGACTCTAACAGGTGTTTTATTGCTTCACTTGTAAATGCATTTTATGGAATATTCTTTATAATAAACCTTCTTCTTTTATTGCAGCATGTTTTGTTTATTATTATAGAGATGTAGCATAATTAGGCTTGCCATTTGCACTTATAATATACATATATGTACTGTATACTGCATATATAAACTCCATTACATTCCTTTCCCATCCGACTACCATTGTCAGAAACTGATCATACACATAGTTATGGCAACTAAAAAAGTATTATTTATGGGATCAACATAGATTTAAGTTTGTTTGATTTATTTATTTTTTTTATTAAAGAAGGAATATCTTGGTTAGAGGTACAGTAAAAACACATAATTACTCATGGGCAAAATAAATGTCTTTGCTTTTGTTTCCTATAGTACACCTATATTGGTTCTCTTGAAGTAGTTATTCTACTGGAAAAATCTGCACTGATCTTGTCAAGGAGACTTTGACAAAGCGCATACGCGCAAAACATGTAAGTCACGGCAACAGAACAGTGGACGTTTCAACAGCTGACCTCAGGACGGTTCCCCTTTCATCTCCGGCACAGCATTGACGTCACAGGAGGCGCACAGGCACACTGAGAGTATCGACTCTGCTCAGCTTGGTTGTTCCCTCTGGAGCTGTAACCATCACACAAGCTGCCTATTTCATTCCTCCTGCTGGTCACCATCTACCTTGTAGCTAGCTGTTCCAGCCAGCAGCCAGTATGCTCCCCATCTTGGAACCAGATTCCCCCTTCACTCCTTCGGATGTTGATTGGTGTTTAGCCATCTCCTAGCAAGCCTCCCGGATTATTGTTTCCCCCACTATCCACCCCAAGGTCACTGGTAACGTTCACCATTATCAGTTATTCAAACTTTGATTGTTATTTAATTTTGTTTAGTAATTTTATGGAATAAACAGCACTGATCATCTAATTGCAAGCATCATTTAAGCATACAGCACCACTGTGGATTACATTTGATCACTCTTTTATAGCCCTGCACTTTGTTCTTTCTTTGACTGATCTTGTGCATGGAGTGACCATCCTGATGGCCTCCACATACCTAATCTATTACAAAGAATACAGCGCTAATAGTCTCAGCAATTGAAGCTGCTAGCACCACAGTTGACAAACTATTGTGTAAAAGAAAAAGTATAGTACAAGTGCTGCGCTAATTAAAAGTGATTCAGTTATGTAAATGCGCTTACCAGAAACCGTGGACTCAGATACCAGCGGCACTGAGTCAAATGAGCTGACATAAGCATATATCTCCAGAAAGGATGATCCATAAAGCAACTCCAAGGGTCTCACACCTTAACGCTATGGCAGGGTCACCACTCACCACCAGGGTCTTGTGAAACCGAAATTATCAAAATTATCAAAATGTATTTAAAAGTACAGAACACTTACCTCCAGTTTGTCAGAGGCGTAACTAGAACCTTCAGGGCCCGGGTGCAAGAAACCATAAAGGGCCCCCCTGACCACCAGCCGGGGCGCACCCATGGTGGCAGAACGCCAGAGCTTGGTCGCAAGTATTTTTTTATTTTAGTTATTTTTATTTTAGTTATTTTATTTGTTACGATTTTCTTTTTTCTTTTTTTCAGATTTTTTTTAGGAGCCCGTTGGGAGTGGGGGGGGAGGGGGGGTGGGGCTTGGGTGAGATATCATATGTGGATATTCGCCAGCACACCAAGGATCGTCAATTTTGTCCAAGAAAGCTCACATTATTCAAGAAAGCTCACATCACAAAACAATGTATTGCAACTTTTCGGAGCCACGCAGGACCCCTTTGTCAGGCATGTGATAAGACATGCCTGACAAAGGGGTGCTACGTGGCTCCAAAATGTTGCACTACATCGTTTTGTGATGTGATCTTTTTTGAATAAAAAAAAAGTTTGGATGAAATTGAGGATCCTTGGTGTGCTGGCCAATATCTACATATCGTAAAGGTTCCAGTATCCAGCTGGCAGTCGCTACAGCATCTAGTACCTTAAGAGCTCATTCTAGGAATGTGCGCAATGGGAATATGGACTGTGGGTGTGATATCAGGGGTCTAAACATACCTCTGATGTTTCATCTTTGAAACAGAGAAATTAGATTGAGGACACAGCCCACAATCTCCATCTCTGCAGCCTCAGCTGCACAGAATGAATGGACAGAAATAGCTCCATACAGAGCTTCCTGTTCATTCACAAACTGAAGCATAGTAAACACAGTTTACTATGCCTCAGTTATAAATGAACTGGGTCAGTGATCCCTGCGGATCACTGACTCTATTCATTAAGACAAGGGAGGAGCCGGTAAATTACACATTTACTGGCCCCTTCCCCACTCTCCATCCAGAAAGCATCACCCGCAGCAGCCGGGAAGGAGAGGAGAGGGGGGAACCCAACAGCACTGTGGGGGATGAGGGGGGCCAAAAAATACACAGGAGCTTGGGGCAGCAGATAGTGGATAGCAGGGGTGGAGGGGTGAGTGTCAGTGGTGGGTGGGTGGGATGAGTGTCAGTGCTGGGGGGATGGGATGAGTGTCAGTGCTGGGGGGATGAGTGTCAGTGCTGGGGGGATGGGATGAGTGTCAGTGGTGGGGGGGTTTGAGTGGCAGTGCTGGGGGGATGAGTGGCATTGGAGGGGGTAGGGATGAGTGGCTGTGCTAATGGGGGGGTGGAATGAGTGTCAGTGCTGGGGGGTGGGGTGAGTTACAGTGCTGAGGGGATAAGTGTCAGTGCTAGGGGGATGAGTGCTGGGGGGAGGGATGAGTGGCTGTGGTGTGGGAGTGGGATGGAATCAGCGGTGGTGGGGACTGGGTTCATTGGCAGCGCTCGGTGTCGGGATCAGAGACACTTACTTGCTGTCAGTGTCCACTCGGTTTCCCCTGCATTGCTCTGTGTGTCTCTCGGCTCCCTCTGCTCCATGTGTCTCTACTCCTTACACAGTGGCCGCTACCTACTTCAGCTCCTCCCCCACCTTCTCTCACTTGGTGTCAGCAGTGTCCGCCCCGCCTCCCTACATTCTCTCTGTCTATGGATAGGCTGGGGCGGGTCACAGTCTCAGGCTGCCTCTGCCTTCTCTCTCTCCCCTTAGCGAGCAAAAGCCCCCCTCCCCACGGCGGAACGACGCATGCCGCCCTCACAACAGCAGCCAGAGTGGATGGGCGGGCATACCCCTGACACTGCCGAACGGGTGGACGGTGGGCCCCCCCTGAATAGGCAGAACTACAGGGCCCAGTCGCAGGTGCGACTGCAGCGACCCTTATAGTTCCGCCACTGCAGTTTGTAGTTATAGCACTTATCGATACATCCAGTAAGTATAGTTACAACAGACATGTAGCACGCAATGGCCTGGATAGGACTCGACCAACGCATTTAGTCTACTTAGACATTATCTGGGATGAGGTTCCACACTGGTCATTGCGTATAAATAGAAAATTTGTCCAATAACAGCTCATAGAACAATTACTAAAATAATCCATTATTGTTCATAACCAGCTCCGATGTCTCAACCAAAATAGAGTCAGTGTGTGCACCTCAAGCCTCGTTCCCATCTAAGGGGTTGTGCTTGTGTCGCCTAGATAATGACTCTCAAAGGTGACCCGTCACTCTCACCCCAAGGGCAGTCTGAGGCTTACATCTCAAGCCTTATCTCAGCACTGGCCTTTAGAGCTGAGCATGTGTCACTTATTTGTGATGATAAGCAATTCCTATCCTTATTAAACAACATATAAACATTTATGATGAATGACTTCCTATAAAGAGAAGTATTTTAAATGTGAGAAAACGTGAGCATATTTAAAATAGCATACAGTATATGTTAAAATAAAAACATTAAACATGCTCCTCACCACATTACTCTTAAAGGGAACTTACTTCCCTGCACGGAGTTATGTAAATACTAAAAAGAGCTCTAAATACCATAAACCATAATGTTTATAATATATAAACTATCAATATATTCAAATCTTGTCCACTTGGTAATATTATAGTCGACTATATATACTGCTAACTCAAATTCTCACAAAAAAGAAAAATGATCCGCAAAAAATTATATAACAATATATAAATATTTCAATATGCAAATCACACACTTTTAGTAGATTGCATGCAACCTCTATGCTTAGAGAAGAGAGGAATTACCATGTAACAAGAAAATCAAATATGATGATATGTTCTATCCCAAACCCCTTAAGTCATTAAAAATTAAAAATTAAAAAAAAAAATTAAAAAACCTATGCTGCATTAATAAAGGCGCTAATATCCTACTTCACATTCATTCCATGTGAGGTGTTGGAATTCAACTCATAAACCCCAAAAGTCTCCAACCTTGAGACCCCCTTTTACTGGAGCCACCTCTTCATGGTGGCACATATTTATCAATGATGAGAAAAGGTGTGCTGTTGGGGTCTCTGTTATGATACCATAGATAGTGTTTAGGAACACTGTGGTTGGTCAGGCCTTTTTTAATGTTGGCAATATGTTAATTTACTCTCACAGATTACACCCCTTTTTTGTTCCTCACAGAAAAGGGTCGGCTGGTCCTTCCATCATATTGTTTCCCACAAGGGCAAGTCAGCAGGTATACAATATTTTTAGTAGCACAGGTGGTAACGTGATTCATAGAATACGTGCAATTGGTGACTGTGGATTTGAATTTATCAGTCTTTTTGCTGCTACAAGAATTGTGGCAGCATACATTACACTTACAGCATAGTTAATAGCCCACTAAGTTATGAAAAAAGGAAGTTCTCATTGGAGGACTTATTACATTAGGAGCAATTTTACTTTGCATTGAAAGGGCCCACTATAGATTGCCTTAGCTTTATCTGGCAGTATTGGGCCTAATATACCTGGCCCAAAGAACCAATTCTGGTCTGGTCTCGTCTGGTCTCGTTTATGGCCAAATAGACTCCTATTTGGCCATATATAAATTAGCCAAACTGGAGGCAAACTCAGCCCCCATCCCAACTCCCCTTTGTTGTAAATAGAATTTGCCTTCAAACCAAAAGTAATTGTGTTTGGTGGAAAACTGCAGCAAATCAATAATGAAACTGTGTTTTGGCAGAGGTAGGAAGCCATCTTGAGATGAGAATTACTCCACCGCCTCTAATCCTAAATGGTGGGGAATGCACATATATAGTGAGGCCACATCTGCTGTGGCTAGCATATAGTCTCCCTGAATGTCAATGTTTTCCAATAATTTAATGGTATCCTTGGTATCCTTTAAAAAGCAAGGTATTTTGCTCATGTAGCAGGTATTTTGTAATGCAATTTCTCCTTTTGGCCACAAGATGGAGACATAGAGATGCTAACTTGTCCTTCCAGAAAACTCAGAAACACAAAGCACACTGGGAAAATGGGGAGTTTTCAGGAAGTGCTGAGGTAAATGAGGAGAGGGAAGTACTGAGGTAAAAGAGAGAGAGCTAACAGAAGACAGAGGAGAGGAGATTGCTTAAAAGAGAGGGAGATACCAAGGCTCAAAAAGTCCATTGCTGGGACACAGTGACACTTAACAGTGAGGATAGAAGGAGTGTGAAAGGAGAACTGTGAGTCCATGAGGGACAACCAGGCAGTCCAGTGCCCTCCCAGACAAGAGAGCTCAAGCCACAAAAGCCCCTGGAGTTGTGCCAGCATGGGCTCCTGAAGCAAGGAAGAGATCTGCGCTGCTCCAGCATCTTAAGGCTGCTGAGAACTGTATGGAGGACAGTGTGTTGAGAGGATGGGTGCTGAGGGGAGTGCAAGCTTAGAGAGAGACTGAGCCAGAGAGGGGAGGCTGAAGTGTGGCTGAGGGAACTATGGCAGAGAGAGAGAGGGATCAAGCCACTGAAGCCATTTTGCTGTACCACAGTTTGCACCTGGAAGAGGAGAGAGATCCACAACACCAGCGGGAGAGAGGCTGAACCACTGTCGGGGTAACAATGTGCTGCACTACAGACTGGATTTGCCCGGGCAACTCAGAGTGAGCACACATCCCACCAGAGGGATCATTATTGCTGGGTCTGGTGAGAGGGCCTTGCGCTCATTATTTGTTATCGCTGCTATAGACTGAGCCATTAGTAACTGCCTAACCTTCTACCCTAATACTGCCTGCAGGCCTTACTGCCGGCTGCAACGTGCACCAACGAGCTCCAACAGTTTAGCTAGTGAATATTTACAACTAAAGGCTGCCCCTAACCGTAGTTATCCTGGAACCTTGGCCGTTTGCTAGTTAAAGTGGTGCTATACCCTTGTTTATGCATTTGAGTGCACTCAAAACACAGTGTAGGATTATATTCATCCTTGCTGTATTCTAGCTAATGATTTAAAATCGTTTTTCTTTCATTTCTATTTCAATTGCGTGAATTTAATTGTGGTGGGTGGGTTTTGCATGCGTAGTACGCTGCAGCGACGTCACCGGAAGGCCTAGCATTCCTTTGGCAGTGCTGAGTGGTGGAAGGGTGTCAGTCCGATGTGTGCTGTCAGTTAATAGCAGACACAGTCAGGGTGTAGTTAGGTGTAGGGAGGAGAGGGGTGACCTCCGCTGGGTGTAGTTGAGCTCTCCGGCCGGCCCTGGTGATAGGGGTGCCGCGTTGCGTGGTATATTTGTCTCCCTCCAATCTAAGCGCGCTCCCATTGGTCGCCTCGTTGTGCCAGCAGCATGGTGAAGAACAGCATCCCTGAGAGGTTTCCAAGCATCACCAGTTCTTAGCTGCCGATCCAGTTACTGCCTTGGTTTTGGGGAGACCGATTTCCCTACGCTGGGCGAGACTACTGTTTAGTAGTCATCGCCATCTGGTAAGCAGGCCATTTTACTCACCTGGGTGTGGAATTGCATGTCAAACTTCTTCTGCAGTTTCCTTTTCTGCATTTCCACAGATGGGTGTTATTTCCTTACCAATTTATGGACTGGAATCTTAATGAGACTCTGCCTTAGTTTTCACTTGAAAAAATATTCTTTCACACTATCCTGAGTGGCCTGCCTAACTGTGCCAGAGAGTGAGTGGGGGTTGCCCTCTACCAAATGTACAGTGGAGGGGTCCGGATTCTCTACACTCCTCCTAGCAGTGATCACAGAATCTTCTGAGCTCTTCCCCATTTGTGGGTAGGTCAACTTTCTGGGAGGCCTTATGACTCTGCGAGCCCTTTGTTCCCTTAGGGTTTCTGGCTCTGGCGCCACAGGCTCTTCTTCTGTAACAGGCTCAGGCAACTCGGCAGGCTCTGTAACATCTGCTTCAGGAGCCGAGGGATACATAGAGTCTCTAGGGTCCTGTTCAGGGTAAACATCACGGGCATCTTCCCAGTAATCAAATGAAGGACTAGATGGGATGAATTCAGCGGCTTCTGCATTCAGTTGTGTATCTATAGTGTCTTCAGTAGTTGGAAGATCTATAGCAGAAGTCCCTTGAGTTGGGGAAGGCCACAGCCAGTCAAGCTCTCTCTCTTCATCTCCACTGAGTTCAGAAGCTTCTGTATCTTCAGTCCGAGAGGTCTGGGACCGAGTGTTTGGCCTGGGGGTGTCCAGAATAGAAACCGGTTCGGGGGAGTCTCTCACTGGAGGTATCCTGACTGCTTCAGCAAGTGGGAGCAGGTGGTTTCGATGCCATGTCTTCAGTGGGCCTACCTTTCCTTCTGGCTTCAACTTGTAGACAGGTAGGCAACTTCCTACAGATGACATAGGGTTCAGATCTCCATCTGTCTGCAAGTTTGTGTTTTCCAGGGACCCCCAGATTGCGTAGCAGTACTCGGTCCCCGGGCTGCAGGTCTTGTACTCGGACCTTCAAGTTGAAGTTTCTTTTGTTTCGAGCTCCCCTTTGATCTGAGGCCGCTTGAGCTTGTTCATAGGCTACTTTCAGGCTGTGTCTGAGCCTGTCCACATATCCTTTGTGGGATGTGGCCGAGGAATGATCTAAAGAGGTGCCAAAGGCCAAGTCTACAGGTAATCTCGCTTCTCTCCCAAACATGAGTCGATATGGGGAGTAGCCTGTAGCATCACTGGTGGTGCAGTTGTAAGCATGTACTATAGCTGCTATATGTTTGCTCCAATGTTGTTTCTTATCACTTTCCAGAGTCCCCATCATGTTGAGCAAGGTTCGGTTAAACCTCTCCGGCTGAGCATCTCCCTGTGGGTGGTAAGGTGTAGTTTGAGTCTTCTTGATTCCCAACGAATCCAGGAGTTTCCAGATCAGTCGACTCTCAAAGTCCCTTCCTTGATCTGAATGAAGTTGCTGGGGCAGCCCATAATGGACAAAATACTTCTCCATAAGTACCTTGGCTACTGTGGAAGCCTTCTGATCTTTGGTTGGGAAAGCTTGGGCATACCCGGTGAAATGATCGGTTATCACCAGAACATTTCCTAGTCCACTCAGATCGGGTTCGAGGCAGAGGAAATCAATGCATACCAGATCCATTGGGCCTTGACTCTGTAGATGGCCCATTGGGGCAGCTTGATGGGGTAAAGTCTTCCTCTGGATGCAGCGTTCACACAAATGACAGTACTCTTCTACTTCTGCCCTCATGCAGGGCCAATAGAACCGACGTATGACAAGTTGAAAGGTCCTTTCCGCCCCTAAGTGGCCATGATTGTCATGTAGGGCAATCAGAACAGTCTCTCTGTGTTTTTCCGGAAGAAACAATTGCCATTTATCTTCCAGGTCATCAGAGGGGCCCCTTCGGTAGACCACTCCCTGATGCACCTGTAACCTGTCCCACTCTTTCCTCAACAGGCGAGCTTCCTTTGAGGAGTGACTCAGAAGTCTGTTTGGATCCTGATTCTCCAGGGCTTCCAGAACTAATTTCCCCATGGGGTCTTCTAATTGGTCACATCTTAGCTCCTTCTTGGACAGCTTTGGCAGATGGTCTTCCTCCAGTTGAGTTACTCCACAGTATTGTTTGGGGACTCCTACCATGGTAACTCCTATCTCTTCCGCCCTTGAGCCCCCTCTGGCTTGCAATTCAGCCCCCTGACATAGGGCCCGCACCCCGTTCGGTGCCACTTGAGTCCAGTCTTCCATGTCATGGGTGGGACCATGAGATCTTCTGGACAAAGCGTCTGCATCTCGATTCCCAATCCCTGGCCTGTACTTTAGGCTGACATTGAATCCAGACAATGCGGCCAGCCACCTGTGTCCAGTGGCGTCCAGCTTTGCTGTAGTGAATAGGTAGGTCAGGGGGTTGTTGTCGGTCTTCACAGTGAACTCCGCCCCATACAGGTAGTCTTTGAGCTTGTCTACTACCGCCCACTTAAGGGCCAGGAACTCCAGCTTGTGAGTGGGGTAGTTTTTCTCAGAGGAGGTCAGGCTCCTGCTCACGTAGGCAACAGGCCATTGTTGCCCTTCATGTTCTTGATAAAGTACTCCTCCCAGACCGTCATGACTAGCATCTACGTGTAGTTCATAGGGTTTGGTTGGGTCTGCGTAGGCCAAGACTGGAGCAGTGGTCAGGCTCTTTTTCAACGCCTGGAAGGCCTCTTCACACTTCTGATTCCACTGATCTCTGATGGACTCTCCCGGCTTCCTGGGCCCTGAGTCATCCTCTTCTCCCTCAGTCTTGAGCAGTTCATTCAATGGCCTAGCAATTCGGGCGAATCCCTCCACAAACCTCCTGTAATAGGAGCAGAACCCTAAGAAGGATCTGAGTTCTGTTACTGTGGTGGGTCGTGGCCAGGAGGTAACTGCCTCCAATTTCTCAGGGTCTGTGGCCAGCCCTTCTTCAGACACTATGTGCCCCAGGTAGTTCACAGAAGACTGGTAGGACCGACACTTCTCCGGCGAAAGCTTGAGTCCCTCCTCACTGAGTCTCCTCAAGACTTTTTCCAGCCTCCCCTCGTGTTCCTCCAGGGTTCTTCCAAAGACAATGACATCGTCCAGGTATACAAGGACTTCAATAAGGTTCATGTCTCCTACAGTCTTCTCCATGAGACATTGGAAAGTAGCTGGGGCTCCAGACAGACCTTGGGGCATCCGGTCGAATTCAAAGAACCCCACTGGGGTTATGAAGGCTGTCTTCTCCTTGTCTTCTGGGTTCTAGGGATCTGATAGTACCCACTCTTGAGATCCATAACGCTGAACCACTTGGCTCCAGACAAGCTCTGTAGGGCATCCTCTATCCTCTATCCTCGGAGTGGTGTACTGGTTGGGTATGGTTCTCCTGTTAAGAGTCCTGTAGTCAATACAGAGCCTCATCGATCCATTCTTCTTCCTGACCACCACTATCGGGGAGGCATAGGGGCTTCTAGACTCCCGTATCACACCAGTCCTCTTGAGTTCTGCAAGTTGTTCCCTTAGATCCTCCATATCTGCTAGTGGGACCCGCCTGAGAAGATTTTCTCCCATCTGGTCAACTGGGCCTTGGCTCTCTCTTTCCAAGCCCTGGGCAGATTCGGGTTTTCCATGGATAGCTTCTCCCAAGCATCTCCTCCTTCACCCATCCCCTTGACTTCCGACAGGGTAACAGGAGCAGCAGGGCTCACCTGGCCCAGCAGCATCCTAGCTGGGATTTCCATGGGGTCATCTGTATTGTTCCTGACACTCACCGGAACTCTACAATGGGCCTTCTTCAGAGCCTTCAATGGAATCACTTCTGGTATCACTTCCAGACCAGGGGACTCTTCCCTTGGGTCGGACTCCAACATGACAAAGGGTCCAGGATGCTCCCAAGTAAGCTTCACAGTGGCTCTGAGACAGGTTACTTCACTCGATTGCAACACTACCCCTTCTCTTCCAAGTCTCCACACCTTCCCTATCCCCTCTCCAGGGGTCTTCTGCTCTAGGACCAGCCGTTGGTAGGCCGTCTTCAGCATGGGGTGGATCTTGGTGGCCACTTGCCCCTTCTCTTTCACTAGAGGGGTCAGAAGTCTTCGGACCAGGTCCGTGTTCGTCCCTATTATAAGGGAACTCTTGTTGGCTCCTGGCGGCCGAGGGCACACAACTGCCAGGGTGTCAAACACTTCAGCTTTTCCAGCCACAGATGGGTCAAAGATCATCTTGACGGGCAGATAGCCATCGTAGGGGAAATTCTGGGTTCCAATCCCACATATTTCTAGTTCCTCTATCTTCTGGATGGGCAGGTGACTCAAGTGCTTATCGTAGAAATCTCGGTATAACAGGGTCACTTGTGCCCCAGTATCCAAGATGGCTCTGGTGTAGACTCCCTCCACTTGAATGGGTACTATAGGAGATGGGCCTACCAGCTTCTCTGGATATGGCCTGGCAGGGGTCGCCTTCTTCTGACCCTTTCCTTTCGGACTCTCTCTCGTCCAATTCCCTTTGAACTTTAATCTCTCTTGAGCCTGGTATGCATTGATTTCCCTCCTTTCAATGGGTGTAGGGACCCGTTGAGGGACATTATTGTTTTTCTTAGGTGTGCATCCCCTTTGGGGAATGCTGTGCCTCTTCTGAGGGGTCTTGCCCCCTTTCTCTGGGGTGTGTCTCTGTTGAGGAATGCTGTGTTTCTTCTGAGGTGTTTTATTTCCTCTTTTCTTCTGCTTCGCATTCAGCTTGGAGCTCACTGAAGGTGATGGGCACCCGGTTGACTCCTTCACCGAGGCCCTCTGGAGTTTCCCGCCGGCTTGCGGTTATCTGGTTTCTTCTTCTTGGGACTGGAACATGTAGCTGCAATATGGCCAATTCCTCCACAGTTAAAGCAGACTATATCTCCCCATTCTTGTAAAGATGCGGGTGCTGAGGCAATTGGGAATAATTCCTTCCTTGGTACTTCTCTCTTGGGACCCTCTGGGTCTTTTGCCATCAGAGAGGTCAACATCTCTAACACCTTGGACATTTGAGCTTTTAGAGTGTCTCTGAGTCTCTTTCAGGGGTCATTACTGGATTGACTAGCACCTGTGCGGGTACATTTGTCTTAATCATTTGCTGGTCCTGTTGTAGCGCCTCCTCATCTCTGATGATTTTTATCAAGTCAGCATAAGTCAGTAACGTTCCTCCTCCCGAGGTTTTCAGGTGCAGCCAGACTGGATCCGAGCGTAACGCTCCCTTTAAAACTTGTTTCATTCTTGCCGCATCTGTATCTTGGGGCTTCATTCCCTTCTTCAACACAATCTTGCACAGCAACCTGTTCAGTCTTCTAACATACTCTGAAAGTTTCTCCTTCGGTTGTTGGAAAGTATGTTCAAATTGGTAGACCATCTCTGTCACCTTTTCCAATTGACCAAACTCTTCCTGTAGCATGCCTAGACAGTCTTGAGCCATGCAGTCTGCATTCCCAAACCAAAAACTTTTCACTGCTTCTGCTGCTGCGCCTTTGAGGCTCTCTATCACTCGTTGCCTCTTCTGCGCTTCAGGCACCTCCCATGCCTACACTGCTTGTAATGCCTGCTCCACCCAGGTATCAAAATCTTCTTCCTCTGCAGGGACAGGGAGCTTCCCTGAGAATGTCTTCAGTCTCCGGTAGCTAGTCTCTACATGCACCGTGCTTGTCTTCTGACACTTGGTTAGCAGATTCCCTATTGCATTTATCAGTTCTGGTGATATAGCAGTGACAGGTGCAGGCGCCACCGAAGGCGTCGCCCTATCTCCTCTTTCAGGTGGGGTACGGGCCGCAGCCTGCGGTGATCCCGTTGGTGATGGCTCCTTCTTAATTGCGTGCGCCAACTATAGGATCTATTATCTGGCGTCTGTACACAGTTGCGCTTACAAGCCTCTGGCATCCCGTCCAAGTACTCCACTAGTGCATACTGGTATGAGATGACTGGGTCTGACTTTATTCCCATCACCCACAGTGTGTGATCTGGGGTCACTGACTTCATTAACTCCTCTATCGTTTCAATTGACCATTCCTCCCCTGGTAGGTTGATGACCACTGACTGGCTTGGGTCTGTCTTAGCCGTTTCGCACCACGCTCTTATTCCTTGTGGGTTCATGCTGGCACCTCTGGCGTTTAATTGCTGTATCAGGATCCCGGATGAGAACCCCCACATGTAGCGATACCTTCAACTAAGAAGGCCGCAGATTTAGTTTGGGCCCTGAAGACAGCTCCGCCAACCCCCGGCAATGTACTTGACCCCCTACTGGCACAGTTAGTTATGGCAGCAATATATTTCTTATACTGTATGAGAAATCTCAGACACCAAGGCAATAATGAATAGGGTTTTAAATTTACTTTAAGCTTATGGTAAAAAGGTTAACAGTGGTAACAGTGTACAGGTAATAATTTGCAGAGCCCTGCAGCAATAAACATACTTTGCATTAGATGAACAGTAAAGGTGCGCCGTGTGGGCGACCGTTAACTAGGCGCCCTGTGGCGCAGTAACTAAATGAACTAACTAGCTGGCCAGGCCTGGCTCAGATATCTAAAACTCAGTCTATAGGGGATGATGGTTTCTTCACCGGCAATTCTTTAAAGGTGGTGCACATAACAGAATAACATTTGTAATCCAGTGGGAAGATTGTTATGAAATAAACACTTTACTGAAGACTCCTCTGAGTTCAGCTCTGATATGGGTCTCTAGTGAGAGTATCAGATATAAACTTGTGGGCCACGGCAGTCTATAGGCACATCAGCAATAATCAGTATATATGGTCTGAGCATACGCTCGCTCACCCCTCCGGACGTGATCCCAGTCCGGGAACTTCCACCGACTGTGTCCTCACACACACAGTGTCTTCAGCGATCGGGTCCCCGAACCAACCAAGGCTGTAGACAAGCGAAGTCAGATGCCACCCAGGCTCGCAGTGGGGTGGAAGGCTCTTTGGTGCTGGGCAAGGCCTCAGGCTTCAGGCCTTGCACTCCGGCACATCCGCACAGGAGGTTCAGTCACTGAAGTCTCGTGTCCCAAAGAGGTAGAGCCCAGCCTCGCCTCCTCCTTTTATAACCCCTCCCATGAGTCTCTGGGGTGGAAACATTTTCGAAAGGGATTCTGGGCAAGGTAGTTCCGGGAGTCTTAAAGGGGATCCCGCTACACGGTATATCCAGAAGGATGAGCCATAGGGCTACTCCAAGGGCCCTTAACACTATGGCACTCTCTTAGTTGCATTATACAAACCAAACATCCTTTTCTGTGAAGCTGTAAATTAACATATTGCCAACATTAAAAAAGGCCTGACCAACCACAGTTTCCCTAAACACTATTTACAGTATTATAACAGAGACCCCAAGGGCACACAGTTTCTCATTATTGATAAATATGTGCCCCCATGGAGAGGTGGCTCCAGTAAAAGTGGGATTTCAAGGTTGGAGACTTTTTGGATTTATGAGTTGAGATCCTACTCCCCACACGTGGGATATCAACGTCTTTATTAATGCAGCATAGGTTTTTTTTATTTTATTTTTAATTTTCAATTTGTAATGACTTGTGGGGTTTGGGATAGAACATTCATATTGGATTTTCGTGTTACATGGTAATTCCTCTCTTCTTCTTCCTCTCTTCTTTAAGCATAGAGGTCACATACAATCTAACAAAAGTGTGTGATTTGCATATTGAATATATTTATATAAATAATATAATTTTTTGTGGTTAATTCTTTTCCTTTTTGTGAGAATTAGAGTTTGCAGTATAGCGACTGTATAGTCGCCTATAGTATTACCAAGTGAACGAGAATTTAATATATTGATACCTTTATATATTATAAACATATGTTATGATATTTAGAGATATTTTTAGTATTTACATAACTCCGTGCAAGAGTGATGTGGTGAGAAGCCTGTTCAATATTTTTATTTTTATTTTAACATATATGCTATTTTAGATATTCTCAAGTTTTCTTGCATTTTATATTTCTCTTTATATTCAGTCATTCATCATAAATGTTTCTGTGTTGTTCAATAAAGATAGGAATTGCTTATCATCATGAATCAGTGTTGCATGTGCAGCTCTAAAGGCCGCAGGTCACCTTTCATTATCTACTCCTCAGATGGGACACGAACATGAAAAATCAAAAGTGCTCATTTTAAAGGCTTATATGCATGGTATTGTCATAAAACTTGTTTGGGGACCCGGGTCCTGCCCCAGGGGACATGTATGATTGCAAAAAAAAGTTTCAAAAATGGCAGTTTTTTCGGGAGCAGTGATTTTAATAATGCTTAAAGTGAAACAATAAAAATGAAATATTCCTTTAAATATTGTGCCTGGGGGTGTCTATTGTATGCCTGTAAAGTGGTGCATTTTTCCCGAGTTTAGAACAGTCCCGCAGCAAAATGACATTTCTAAAGGAAGAAAAGTCAGTTAAAACTGATCGCGGCTGTAATGAATTGTCGGGTCTCGGCAATACAGATAAAACTCATCGAAAAAAACAGTCCATTACCAGGCCCTTTGGGTCTGGTATTAATATTAAATGGAACCCCGAACCAAAATTAAAAAACAAAATTGCGTGGGGGTCCCCCAAAATCCATACCAGGCCCTTCAGGTCTGGAATGGATTGTAGGGGTCCCTCCAAAATCCATACAAGACCCTTATCCGAGCACGCAACCTGGCAGGCCGCAGCAAAAGAGGGGGGACGAGAGAGCGCCCTCCCTCCTGAACCGTACCAGGTCACATGCCCTCAACATGTGGGGACGTCTATCCCTCATGTCTTCCACAATGCAAATGACAGTTCCTTTATCACTCAAGGTATATTCTTTAAACGCTAAGGGCCTCAATGTGCCGGAAAAGCGTAGCAGCGTTTTAGCAGAGGTGCACCGCTGTAGAGCAAATGTGGTTTTTCTCCAAGAGACCCACTTTAAAACTGGGTCTATACCCCACCTTGCTAACAAACGCTTTCCCGAAGCGTATCACGCAACCTGTGCGGACTCCAAAACAAAAGGTGTCTCCATCCTATTGGCCAAGTCGCTCATGTTTCACCAGACAGACCAGTTGCTGGATTCCGAGGGTAGGTATCTTTTTCTAAAGGGCATCTGGAAAGACAAGCCGATTACGCTAGCGAACATATACTGCCCCAACTCCAAGAGGGTGACCTTCCTAAAAGAGACCTTCCTGAAACTAACTTCCTTTCAGTCAGGCCTACTGATACTAGGGGGTGATTTCAATATGGCCCTGGATCCCTTGTTAGATACCTCTACGGGCACCTCCTCCCTCCCGTTCTCAGCGCTACGGCAAGTGAAGCTCCAACTAGCCTCTCTTACTCTACACGATACCTGGCGCACTCTTAATCCAGGAGAGAGGGATTATACATTCTTCTCATCGCCCCACAATCGATACACGAGGCTGGACTACCTTTTCATCCACCAATCTGACCTGCAATATCTTGCAGATGCGACCATCGAGAATATGGTCCTTTCCGACCATCACCCGATTACCCTAACTTTGCGATTCCCACAAAAAATTCAATCCACCAAGACGTGGAGATTGGATGCCTCCATTCTCGCTGAACCTGGAGACCAAGCAGACATCCAGCAGGCTCTTACTGAGTATTTCTCCCAGAATGACACACCTGAGGTGTCTCCCATGGTTCAATGGGAGGCGCATAAATGCGTAATACGAGGACATCTCCTCGCTATAGCGGCTAGGAAAAAGAAAGCCCATCAAGCACTGATCACATCTCTCTCCAAGAAAATAGCTAGGCTGGAAGCTCAACACAAGCGTGCCCAGGCTCTCCAAGTAGCTACAGAGCTAGCAGACACGCGAGCCCAGTTGGTGGAGGAACTATTTAGGAAAGCGCGCAAAGGTCTAGTTCTGTCGCATAAACTGTTCTATGAACAAAGCAATAAGCCAGGTAGGCTTCTGGCCAGGCTCGCACAGAAACGCGCACAGACCCATACAGTGCACCATGTGACTGACTCGTCTGGAACAGTTTTTTCCAAGAGTGAAGAGATTGCACATCAATTTCTTCGCTTTTATAGCAAACTTTACAATCTCAAGGGTTCAAACCAGACTCTGAATCCTACTGCTGCTGAAAACCGCTCACGGATGATAAAAGACTTCCTCACTACTTACGGCCCCACAGCCCTCTCAGAGACGGATCGGACCGCGTTGGAAGCCCCTCTGTCCCTGGAGGAGTGGACGGCTGCACTAAAAGCCATGAAACCTGGCAAATGTCCGGGACCAGATGGCTTTTCGGTGCAATATTATAAATGCTTCTCAGACCTTCTAGCCCCACGCTTCCTAAAAGCCTATAACACGCTGGCCAATACCTCCTATCCCTCAGAATCCTTACGAGAAGCCTATATTACCGTGATTCCCAAAGAAAATAAAGATCCGTCCAATGTAGCTAACTATCGGCCAATTTCACTCTTAAATGTAGATGTCAAACTTTTTGCTAAAGCCCTGGCCAATCGCCTTGTCTTCCATGTGCCGGCCTGGGTGGGCCTGGACCAAGTGGGTTTTGTTCCTGGCAGAGAAGCCAGGGACAATACCATAAAAGCTTTGAATCTGCACCACTGGCTCACCTCTTCTCAGCAGGAAGGGTTTTTCTTGGCAATGAATGCGGAGAAGGCGTTCGATCGCGTGGCCTGGGACTATATGGAAGCTACACTAGCGGCTCTGGGCCTGGGGAATAATATGCGTGCCTTCATAGGCTCCCTTTATGTAAACCCAAGAGCTAGAGTCCGTGTCAATGGCCACCTTTCGGAAGCCTTCCCCATACACAATGGCACCAGGCAGGGCTGCCCTCTCTCTCCCATACTCTATATCCTGACCCTAGAACCTCTGCTACGCTGCATTTGAGGAAATTCAAATATAAAAGGAATCACTGTTCACCCCAAGGAATACAAAATTGCAGCTTTTGCGGACGACATCCTGCTCTTTTTGTCCACGCCCCTGTTGTCCCTACCTAACCTTATGCCGATCTTGGACCTCTTCCAGCGTATCTCAAATCTTAAAATCAATTTGTCCAAATTGTCCGCGTTAAATGTCACACTACCGGATGCTCTGGTGCAACAATGCCAGGCAAACTTCCCATTTAGGTGGGAGAGAGAGGCCGTCACCTACTTAGGTATCCGGCTAACAGCTACACTAAAAGCACTGTATTCTAAAAACTTCCTAGCCGAACTAAAACGCATACAACAAGATCTCTCAAGGTGGGATGTGCCCACCCTATCCTGATTCGGACGAGCTTCTATCCTTAAGATGACAGTCTTACCTTGTATATTATACAAAATGCAGACTATCCCGATACACTTACCTCCCGCATTTTTTGTGGCTTACAGGAAAATGTGTAGAGCCTTTTTATGGGGTGCTAAATCAGCTCGTATCGGATGGGCAAAGCTAGTCCTACCCAAGGAAAAAGGAGGGATTGGTCTCCCGGACATACAGCGCTATTATTGGGCTGTCCACATGACCAGGGTGGTAGATTGGAGAATTCATGCCCGGTGTAAAAGCTGGGTGTACCTTGAAAAATTTATTGCAGAAACTGATCTGGGCTAGATTCCTTGGATTCCTAAGAAGTTGAGACCTCCTCAGACCCACACGCATCCTTTGACCGGAGCGACTCTCCAAGCTTTTGACAGAGCATGTAAGGCCCATGCACTGTCTGCCGCGGACTGCCCTATAACCCCCGTTAGAGGTAATCCAGACTTCCCCCCGGGTTTATCGCCATCCTATCTTTTTAAGGAATGGCCATACCCACAGATGCAGGCCAAGCACTTCTTTCGCAATGGCAAGTTTCTAAAGCTACAAGAGCTTGCTGCATTGTCTAACACTAAGTCCTTCCCCTCCTGGTCTTATGTGCAATTAAAACACTTTCTAGATGTGCCAGCGAAAATAGTCAAATTCACGAGCCCGCCCACAGTGTTCGAATCCCTATGTTCGAGATCTTCACCCCAGAGTCACGTCATTTCGGCCTTGTACGCGTCCATGTTTGGAGATTCGTATTCCTCTTTACAAACAAACCATACGTTTTGGGAGACAGCCTTAGACAGAGAGATAGGAGACGCTAGTTGGGATCAGATCCATTTATACATACACAAAGGCTCACTTAATGTCAATACGCAAGAGAACGGGTACAAACTCAAAACTAGATGGTACAAGACCCCTCAAGTGCTCCATAAGATTTTCCCGACGGTACCTGATTACTGTTGGCGATGTGAATCAGAAATAGGCACCTTTCTCCATGTCTGGTGGTCCTGCCCTCGAATCCAGCCATACTGGCGTAAGATACATGAAGTGACTACAACAATCTCTTCACTCCCACTGGAGTTTACACCCGGACAATATCTACTACACCTATCCACAATCCCTAAAAGACAATACTTCAAATCAATAGCTATGCATTTAATAAACGCTGCTAGGCTCTGCATACCGGTACATTGGAGGTCCACGCGGCCGCCTTCGCTAAAAGAATGGACACTACGTGTCGACCGTATTGCAATGATGGAGGAACTGATTCTCACCTCACAAGACAAAATCTCGAGCTTCTCAGCTATTTGGGAAGCGTGGATTGAGTACAAAAACTCCCATTCATATCAGGTATTGATACAACTAGACGTATAAGCTATTGCCATAATACAAATTTATCGTAGATGGTTCTCCCCGGGGATCCGGGAGACTCAGTGATTGTAGCGTATGGACGGTGGACGGAGAGGGTAGAAGGTGGGTTTCCACCCCCTCTCCGCATTTCTTCCCCCCTTTTTGTTCTTTTCTTTTCTCTTTTGTTTTTTCTTCTCCCCCCCCCTCTCCCCTATTCTTTTCTTTCCTAAAAATTTTCTGAGTTAGGTAGCAGGTTGGACACAGAGCTCGGGGCGGACGAGATTGTCCGAGTCTGAGCCCTGGGTCCATGCCCTTAGATAAGAACAATTGGACACGGTTGAGTGATTTTGTCAATGCCCTGGCAGGTGGTTCCGAGAATCTCATGAAAGAGTAGTTAATCAATTCAAGAATAGTCGCATGATACCCTAGAAGGCATAAAGCCTGGGATATTGCCACTTTATTCGATGTCAATGAGCTTCCGAGCATTTACTATGCTCGCTCTAGATGTTTTCTGTACTCTTACCAGTTATTTACTGCTTGGAACACTGCATATGGACCCTGTTGCCCAATTTGTTAAATTGTTGTACTGCTACGATGTGCTGTATACTTTTTCTTTGTGTACTTTGTGTACTTCTTTCACATATACAATAAAATCTTTGTGGAAAAAAAACAAAAAAAAAAAACATGTGGGGATGGGTGCTTTGGGGCCCTCAGCTATATAACAGCTGTCAAAGCAAGAGAAGCGTCAGTCGGCGGGAGCCTCCCATGGAGGCGGAGCTGTTGCAGCTTTTTTTTTCAGCTCGTTGGGCGGCAGGATAGAAGATGAATGGACATCGCTGGACATTTTTATTTTTTAATAAAGGACTTGTCCCAAAGTGTCTCCTGTCTTTTTTACAATTTTTGACACTTTTTTGTGAAATGGTAGGGGTACAATGTACCCGTTACCAATTCACATGGGGGGCGGAATTTGGGGGACCCCTTGTTAAAGGGGGCTTCCAGATTCCGATAAGCCCCCCTGCTTGCAGACCCCCACAACCACCTGGCAAGGGTTGTGGGGATGAGGCCCTTGTCCCTATCAACATGGGGCAAGGTGCTTTGGGGTGGGGGGCACCGAGCCCCCCTTCCCCAAAGCACCCATTCCCCCATGTTGAGGGCATGTGGCCTGTTACGGTTCAGGATGGGGGCGCTCTCTCGTCCCCCCCTCTTTTCCTGCGGCCTGCCAGGCTGCATGCTCAGATAAGGGTCTGTTATGAATTTTGGGGGGCCCCTATGCCTTTTTTTTTATATTTTGGCACAGGGTTCCCCTTAGGGTCTGGTATAGAAGGGTCTGGTATAGATTTTGGGGGGACCCCTACGCCATTTAAAAAAAAAATTGACGCAGGGTTCCCCTTAATATCCAAACAAGACCTGAAGGGTCTGGTGTGGATTTTGGGGGGACCCCCATGCAATTTTTTTATTTTATTCTGGTTCGGTGTTCCCCTTAATATTTGTACCAGACCCAAAGGGTCTATATTGACCCGAAAATTCATTACAGCCGCAATCAGTTTTAAATGACTTTTCTTCCTTTAGAAATGTAATTTTGCTGCAGGACTGTTCTAAACACGCGGAAATGTGCCGCTTTACAGGTATACTATGCTGCATACTTAAGCATTATTAAAATCACTGTTCCCCCAAACACGGACGTTTAAAAAAAAAATTGCATTGATACATGTCCCCTGGGGCAGGACCCAGGTCCCCAAACACTTTTTATGATAATACCTTGCATATAAGCCTTTAAAATTAGCACTTTTGGTTTTACATAGATTTTTAAACTGTGTTTCTGCGGCTTTCGAATTTGCCGCGAACACTGCATAATGTTCGCTGATCGGCGAACAGGTGAACAGGTGAACACCCGATGTTCAAGCCGAACTTAAATTCGACTCGAACATCGGGCTCATCCCCAGCCTCAACGCCATTTTGATTGAGACATCAGAGCGGGTTATGAACAATAACAGATTATTTTGGTAATTGTTCTATGAGCTGTTATTGGGCAAATGTTTTATTTATACACAATGACCAGTGTGGACCCTCACCCCAGATGATGCTTAGGTAGACGAAACAATTTGGGTCAAGTGCTATCCAGGCTAATGCGTGCTACATGTCTGTTGTAACTGTACTTGCTGGATGTATCGATAAGCGATATAACTACAAACTGGACAAACTAGATGTAAGCGTTCTGTACTTTTATAAACATTTTGATAATTGGGTTTCACACTATGTGGAGATATTTCGTTTTTTTAGATGCTTGGCTTATATGATGCAACCAAGAGAGTGGTGACCCAGCCATAGCATTAAAGTGTGAGACTCTTGGATTTTCCTATGTATCATCCTTCTGGAGATATATGCTAATGTCAGCTCATTTGACTCAGTGCCGCTGGTATCTGAGTCCACGGTTTCTGGTAAGCGCATTTACCCTCCTTTGGTGGTGGATAATCACATCATGGTGATTTGCACATAGATATTCCTGGCTGCTATCCACAATTGTTGGAATAACATTGGGATTGAATAATTTGACTTTTTTCACTATTTATTTGGACTTTTACTGTTTTTATATATTTATATATACACGTGGCACTTTCTATAATAATGTACTAAAATGTATCAATGTTATGTACTTTGATTATGCAAATTTTGATATATATATGGTTTACATAACTGAATACATTTTAATTAGCACAGCACTTGTACTATACTTCATATACCAGAGGCTAGAGAGTTATCTGGGTGGGAATGTACTGACAAACAATTGAGCCTAAACATCAAATAAAGCCCATATTTTCTATCCAAAATATGCCTGAAGCTAATTATGGTTCAAACCTGTCATAAACCCTCCATGACTACTCGTGGGATTGGGGATTAGTAAATATAGGTGCTTTTTGCAGCCCCTTAGCCTTAAATGAGCATTTATCATTTGTGGTGTGGGGGCAGCCGCACTGCAAGGGAGTATTTTTTCTTTCCCTGCTGTATAGCTTTAACCAAGGCTGCAGCAAGGATATATAAATGTAATTATATAGCATGACATCTTAGGTCAAGGACTTTAGATTTGCTACAATGGTAACAGCTGATGAGTTGACATAGAACTAGAACTAATTACCCAATAATCAAGTGGATTTTTTTTTATTGTAATTGTAAAAAAAAAGACAGGGCATATGGTGTTCACTTCTACTAATAACACAAGTATAAGAAAAAAGCAATAGACGGGCAATCAACAGGAGCCAATTAACAGATACAAGATATACAAGCACTTTCAAGAACAAAAGAGAACCATTTGCTAAAGTACTGTCTTTGTGGAATTAGCCACTACTAAACTACCTGCATGGTCATGTCATGGGAGAACTAGAGTATGTTTGTGTTGAAGACTGCATATCAAATAGCAGAAAGTGTAAGTGAGTATGAATACATTATGTATAAGAGTTGTTATTATGAAATCTTCAAAATTCTTTCTACTATGTTCCATATAACCCTTAAACCCGATCCCTCAGTAGCACTTCTGAACAGAAAACCACAAATCATAGCACACCACCAATTCAAATTACTTCTTTTTATAACCACGGCAGCTAAACAAACTGTAGCAAATGCGTGGAAATCAAACTCTCTCTGCATAGAGTCAGTCAAACAAAGAGTCACACAATCTATGATACATGCTAAAACTGAAGCTATACTGCTAGATAAAGTTTCTAATTTTGAATCCTTATGGAGACCTTGGATCAAACACTATTTACCCCCTGGTTTGGACTGTTCACTAATTTCTCCCTGAGAGATTATGATATCCACCCCGCTACTATGATTACCTTCACTTGATTCTCTAACCATTGGTCCCCCTGGACATTTTTTTCTCTCTCCCCTCTGTGCCCTATCCCCTCTACTAGGTTTATTATTGTTAATTATCTGATATACCAACTGTAATAGAAGATGCTTTGAATGGTTGGGATTTTTGACCTTCACACCAGAAAAAGCCAAGCCAAGAGAAGGAACTTGGCCCTGATTTAGCCTAATTTATTCCCCCAGCTATTCTACAACACATTAACTATACATTTTTTTTATAGGTTCATTCTATTCTATTCTCTTCATAGATTACATAATTATATTATATTATTTCAATCAACCTAATTTCTCAATTACTTGTCGTCAAATAGCTGCCATGAAGCTATGATTATGACACTTCATATTACATAATCTTATCCTCCAATCAGCTAGGTTATCTATTTTAATTTACATTTAACAGAATTACTTTCCTGAATGATTACGCCTTTTTCTACTATACTATTGTACATGTTCTGTTAATGGAATATCTATTTCTATCATAGTATTGTATATGCTCTGTTAATGGAATTTTGTTTATAATTATAAAAATAAATAAAATATTTGAAACAGAAGAGTTGTTATTATTTATCTTGAATTACAGGGGGTGTTTTGGATTTTTTGCTGTAGAGCTATTTTAGTTTGGAAAATCAATAAATAGGTATTAAATAAGTACCCTAAAGTAGTATTTACATGGAACAGTTAATGTAAGAGTGTTGTACATCACATACTGTAAAAATAAAAAGCAATACATGTCATGTTTTTGCACAGGAATGCATGCATTAAACTAAATGTATATGTGTTTGACAATTTTGTTAACAGATTTTTTATTTGCCAACTTATTAGATTCACCTGTATTTTAAAAGTAAATTTGCATATCAATTCAACATAACAATCTCTCCTCATCTCAATAATGATCATGCTTTTTTTACACTTCAAGTTTTAAGTATTCAATTTGTATTTAATTCTGAAAGTAAAGAATAATAAAATATTTTATGTGTGATTTTTGAAAACAGAATTTGAAAGTGGTATATTGGCTTGTCATTCAGTTTCCCTATAATTAACATAATGTACATTTTAGTTATATTAGGACTCCCTTTATTTTTAGCTGTGAAGTTTTATTCAGCAAAAGAGAAAACCCATATTGATAAATTCAGCATTAAATGTATACCAATTTAATCTTATACAAATAGCTTAGAAAATAAACTGGAAATATTGGCTTAAAGAACAAAAAGCCATGTAGTTTATCACAGAGGAATTTCACTATATGTGTCACTTTTCTATTCAATTCAATCACCCATCTTACGAAAGCTAGTGGTATCCAGAGAGTAAATTGGTTGGATTACTTAGTGACAGCAATGAAGATTAAAAGGAATGTATTGGGACAGGCATACAACATGAGCTTTCTGTTTTAAAGTTTATTACCATAAATAGACTGACAAATAGAGGGATTGAAACCTAACATCCCAATGAAAAAATTAGCAACAATACACAGGGTAATTGCTTCTTAGGTTGTTTGGCAACTATTTAGAAGCTCAAAAGTAGCAGTTAATTCAATATGTCTGAGAACTCAGTATATTCAGTTTGAACACAACACCCAATTGCATTTCTCATTCCAAAATGTATCACAATAACCACAAGCAACCATCCACTGGTTGATTTATTGTTGTTTTAATGAAGTATCTTTTTGAAGTGGTCTGTAATTGACTGTATTATTTTGTTTACAAAACTATTACATATTAGCAATAGATGCATACTATAGATGAAAGCAGTATATATATATATATATATATATATATATATATATATATATAGAGAGAGAGAGAGAGAGAGAGAGAGAGAGAGAGAGATCTCTCTCTCTCTCTATGTATATATATATATAGAGAGAGAGAGATCTCTCTCTCTCTCTATATATATATATATACATCTTTATATCTATATATCTATCTATAGATAGATATATATACACAGTATAATCCAAAAGATAAGGCAGCACTCACAGGGCTTGAAAGGTGAACACATGGTGATTTCAATATTTAGATGTGGCACAAGCTTGTCTTCCTCAGGACAACAGTAAAGTGATACAAAACAATATATATATATAATAAAAATAGGTATCAAAATACAACCGCTCCTAATATCTTGTACCACCACTGCGCCAATACAAAAAAATGTGAAAAAATATATATTTAACTAAAGCTGCCACTTAAAATGATAAATATGAAAACAGAATTTAAACCTAAAAACACGCAGGTGAAAATTAGGAGAAAATGTAGCGCTAATAAACGAAAATCACTAAACTAATATAATAACATTCACTAGTGAAACTGTGATAATCAAATTGTACTCCACGTGACATGTGATAAAATTCAAAAACAATAGTCCATAAAGTGAAATAATGTTCCAAAGAAGAAAGAAATATTCCAAAAAGAGATGTGTAGTCTTCTTAATAGAGAATATCTTCCACCCCACCGTGCACGTATCAGCTCCCCTTTGAAAATACACTCACCAGCTGTAAATACCTCCCACTCTCGTGTTCGGCTCAAAGGCTTGCTAGTTAACCACTAGAAGGTGAACGACCATCAGCTGAAAGATGATATGAAAATAAAACCAGCCTTAAATCAATTACAGCAAGCAGAAAAAAAGTGTAAGATGGCACTGCAGTGATTTGCGGTCACGGCGGACCCAAGGTGTACGCTCGGTACAGGTCTCTCACCCCCTCCTGAGCTCCGGGTCACAGCAGCCGTGTAGCGTTCTTAGCCTCAGCGTGTCACGATAATGTCAATAATAATGCAGCCATGCACCCGACGTTTCGTTAGAGGAGATTTTAATAATTTTAATAATTTTAATAAATGTAATTATTTTCCTGTATTTTTGATACAGTTAAATTAGTTTTTAGCAATCATTATGACCTGCTAAATAGATGCTTCTTAAGCCCCATTAATTATTATACCAAATTATAGTGGTTCTCTTTTCAGGTATGATTTTAAATTTGAAATGGATTTGTGTTCCATTTTATTTGTATTATTATTAGTTTGCTGCACACCATACTCTCAACAGTGAGGCTTTAAACCATTTAAACTATTGTTTTGCATTTTTTTACACACTAACAAGCGCAAGCTGTTATGTCTGTGTGTCACCGGGCATTGGCATGTTAGCACTTTGCGGTCATGGGGACACAGGAAGTGTGCAGGTGCAGGATTGAAGTTCTGGTGAGAGGCAGGTGGGAAAGCATAAAGGGAAGTTGTGAGGGAATGAGCAGCCAATCCCATGAATAAGTCCTAGTGACGAAACGTCGGGTGCATGGCTGCATTATTATTGACATTATCGTGACACGCTGAGGCTAAGAACGCTACATGGCTGCTGTGACCCGGAGCTCAGGAGGGGGTGAGAGACCTGTACCGAGCGTACACCTTGGGTCCGCCGTGACCGCAAATCACTGCAGTGCCATCTTACACTTTTTTCTGCTTGCTGTGATTGATTTAAGGCTGGTTTTATTTTCATATCATCTTTCAGCTGATGGTCGTTCACCTTCTAGTGGTTAACTAGCAAGCCTTTGAGCCGAACACGAGAGTGGGAGGCATTTACAGCTGGTGAGTGTATTTTCAAAGGGGAGCTGATACGTGCACGGTGGGGTGGAAGATATTCTCTATTAAGAAGACTACACATCTCTTTTTGGAATATTTCTTTCTTCTTTGGAACATTATTTCACTTTATGGACTATTGTTTTTGAATTTTATCACATGTCACGTGGAGTACAATTTGATTATCACAGTTTCACTAGTGAATGTTATTATATTAGTTTAGTGATTTTCGTTTATTAGCGCTACATTTTCTCCTAATTTTCACCTGCGTGTTTTTAGGTTTAAATTCTGTTTTCATATTTATCATTTTAAGTGGCAGCTTTAGTTAAATATATATTTTTGGGGGGAAATTATGAAAGTAAATATATTTTTTTCACAAAGTTGTCATTTTAACAAGGTACATTTCACATACAACATAAGCTTATTTACATTTACACCCCAAAAACACATTCTGCTACACCCCCTGAGTATGTTGATTACACATGTGTGAGAATTTTTCACAGGCTAGCCATAGCGAGAGGCCAAAATTCCAAGGAGCACCTTCAAACTTTCACGGAAAACAAATGCTACGTCTATATTTTTTACTATTTACCACATATTTGGAGGCCCTGAGGACCAGGATAGAAAAAAAACCTAAAAAACGACAAGCTTTTAGAAACCAAAAACCAAAAAGTATTTTCCTGACAGACTCCATGGCAGTCTATGTGTGGATTAACCCCGCCTCCTCTCCAATGCTATAGGACCCCATTCCCATAAATTTGAGCTCACCACTAGAGACTGCATTCCTTTTTTGTCCTCCTCCATGGACCTACATTGTGTGTACTCACATTTGGCTGTAGGGTGTCCAAGTCGGGATCACTCCTGAGTCTGCCATACCAATCATGCGATGCAAGCCCAGGGCCCAGCCATGGGCGGGCAAGTGGCTTTCAGGCACAGGATACTCTGGTGGTAGAGGGGAGGCTGCCTGTGTATGCCCAAGATGGACGTCTGGCAAGTACAACTGGCTGGCAAGGTCTGCTGTTATTATTCTTCATGTTCTTTTTGTGTCTGTTATGTCACATTTTTGTCTGTCTCCCCTGGTTAGCCTTTCGGCCTCTCATGGCACCTGGGGTGCTCCTGCATTCCAGGACGCCGCATATTTCCGGCCTGCAACGAGCATCTGCACATGCGCGAGGCCTCTTTGACATTGATGATTTGTTTGCGCATTTGCGCAGCTCGACTGAGTGCCTGGCAGCTGCACAGGTGCCGTTCAGCCACTCTCTATGGCGCAAGCATGAGGAGGGGGGAGGCGGTGAGGTAATTCGGGCGGGGAGTTTAAAAAGCTGTCAGGCCCTACCAGTTTGGGAACCCCTGCGGGCAGTGAGTGGCAGCTTCTCCAAGCCCAGGATCACACAGTATAAGGTAAGCCTCAGCCTGGGATTTTATTTTTGTCTTAAAGGGGAAGGCACAAGGTAAAAAATATATATATATATATATTCTCCCTGGCTTATCCTAGGTTATTTGAGTATTGCCCTAAGGCTTTATGATTCCTTATTCTTGGATTGACGCTCCGTCCAGGGTGCCATGGATAGGTCACCGCCTCAGATTGGCCAGCCCTCACACACAGGGTATGTGTAGACTAGGGGGAGGGCCCGAGATTGCTAATGGTTAGAAAAGAATGCGTTAGCACCAGACTTCGCATTTCTTCTTTTCCTTTTTCTTCCAACCCTTCTAGATCAGACTGCCAAATCGTGGTCCGAGACGACAGAGACCTTGCTAGGCAGCAACATCACCACTCATCATCCAGGTCCAGATGTGACTATCCATCCAGGACCCACCAGCAGAGGAGATGCTCCCATTCCTCCTCCAGACATAGCACCAACCGCCATGACAGCCGCTATGATCACAGAGTCTGCTGGGAATGTGGGACACGAGTCCCGGAGAGCAAATCATTATGTGATCCCTGTTATGCCCAGGCAGTCGGGGGAAAAAGAGACTGAGAACCAACAGATGGAGTCTCTAGTTAAGCGTGTGGTGCAGAAATCTCTAAAGGAGTAGGGTACAACCCGCACACTGAGCCAGTCCACCACTCTATCTGGCTCCCTGGCTGACGAGGCCCAGGAGGATCCGGGCTCATCCCAGCCTTATGATGCTTCTCCCGGGTCTTCAGACAGCGAGTTGTACGGAGACAAATTTGTCGGAGGCTTCGACTTCGCTCTTGTTTCTCCACTAATTTAAGTGGGAAGATCCTTCCACTCCCCCCATCTAAGCAAAGAAAGTTCTTTAAACACCTTGGGAAGGAGCGTTCCAATTTCCCACTCTTTTCCGAATTGAAGGATATCATTGATAAGGAGTGAAGCAAGGTAGATAAGAAGACTTCTATATCAAGCAAAACCTCTGGATTATACCCCTTCAAGGCAGAGGAGGTGAAATATTTGGAAAACGCTCCCCTCGTAGACGCAACACTGATGCGACTTGCCAAACACATTACTCTTCCCTTAGAGGATGCTGTATCCTTCAAGGACGGGCTTGAGAGGAGGATAGACCAAGACCTCAAGAGAATTTATGGGCTAGCCGGTATGGCTTGCAAACCCCCCTTGGCCCTTGCGGCCATGTCCAAGGCTATGGAAGCCTGGACAGAGAATGTGGACTCCGTGCTCAGGGGCATTTCAAAAGAACTGGCCAGGGGCTCAGCAGTCCAGGAATTTAAGCTGGCAGTGGCCTTCCTGGGGGAGGCTCCTATCGACCGTATCCACCTGCTGGCACAGACTATGCTATCCTCGGTCACGGCCAAGCGGGCCTTATGGTTACGCCCTTAAGCCTGGTGTAGGATACCCTTTGAGGGGCCCTCGTTGTTCGGCGACAGGCTGGATAGTGCCATAGCCCAAGCCACGGGTGGGAGGTCGGGCTTCCTGCCCCAGGATAGGCGCCTGCTCGGTCAAAAGAGGCCCCAGCGCATAAAACACAGTACTGAGCGTTCAAGGGAAGCACGCTCTTACATGCCCGGCCGAGACTTCAGAAGGAATTGGAGCAGAAATCAGACATCCTTCTGAAAACCAGCTAAAAGCCAGGCCTCCAGTGGATGTGAGTCGGCTAAGTCGTTTTGAGATTGGGCCCACCCAGGCGGGTCTGCTTCTCTTCCGGCACGTCTGGGTGGCCTCAATCTCGAACTACTGGACCATCAAGATGGTCTCCACAGGCCACACATGGTCCTTCACCAGTACTCATCCTCCAAGATTTATTTCTATCCTGCTACCACGGTCAGAAGAAAAGAAGCAGGTGTTACTGTCCTATGTGGATCGCTGATAGCACAGGGAGCCGTGGTGCCTGTCCCAAAAGGTGAATAAATCCAGGGGGTATACTCCCCTCTCTTCTTAGTGCAGAAGAAAAATGATTTATGGCACCCCGTGATGGACCTTACTTACCTAAACAAGTTTATAAAATATGAAAGATTCAAAATGGAAACTCTGTCTACCATCCAACAAGCCGTGCCGCGAGGCGAATGACTAATCTCAATTGACTTAAAAGATGCCTATTTTCACGTACCTGTGGCAGAAGAATTACCTCCTGCTCAGGGGTCGGGCAAGAACATTTACAGTTCACCTGCCTCACTTTCGGGCTGACAACCTCACCCTGAGTATTTTCTAAAGTTCTTCTGGCCGTGGTGGCCCTCATCAGAACAAAAGGGATACGCTTGTACCACAATCTCGACGACCTCCTGCTACTATCCCAAGACAAGGAGAAGCTGCTGATCCACAGGGAGCAGGTTATCACCACACTGCTTGAAATTGGTTGGCTCCTAAACCTGGAGAAAAGCCATCTGGAACCAATCCAGCGCCTGATATACCGTATTTATCAGCATATAACACGCACTTTTTTCCCCTTAAAATCAGGGGAAAATCGTGGGTGAGTGTTATACGCCGTTCCCCGCCGACCCCCCGCTGATTGTGAGCGAGCAGAGCCGAGATACACAACGCCGAAGTACACTCGGCTTTACTCAGCTCCTCTCGCAGTCACGCCCACCTCCACTGATTGCGAGCACTGCTGACATACAGAAAGCCGAGTGTACTTCGGCTAGTCTCGGCTCCTCTCGCAGTCCCGCCCCTGACTGTGAGCAGAGCCGAGTCTAGCCGAAGTACACCCGGCTTTCTGTATGTCAGCGGCGCTTGCAATCAGTGGAGGTGGGCGTGACTGCGAGAGGAGCCGAGTAAAGCAGAGTGTACTTCGGCTTTGTGTATCTCGGCTCCTCTCGCAATCAGTGGAGATGGGCGGGACTGTGAGCAGAGCCGAGTCTAGCCAAAGTACAATCAGCTTTCTGTACCTCGGCTCCGCTCACAGTAGGCGGAAATCTGCGCCAAATTTAAATCAGGCCAGGGCAAGGCTGCAAATGCAAAGGCACTGGGCAAGGCTGCAGATGGACACTGGACAAGGCTGCAGATGGAAACTGGGCAAGGCTGCAGATGAACACTGGGCAGGGCTGCAGATGGACACTGGGCAAGGCTGCAAAGGCACTGGGCAAGGCTGCAGATGGACACTGGGCAATGCTGCAATGGCACTGGGCAAGGCTGCAGATGGACACTGGGCAAGGCTGCAATGATGGACAAGGCTGCAGATGGACACTGATAAGGCTGCATTGATGGGCCTTTAAATGTAAAATTTTCTCCTTACACTTCCCTCCTAAACTTGGGGTGCATGTTATACGCCGGCGTGTGTTATACGCTGATAAATACGGTACTTAGGGGCCCAATTCGACACAGTGGAAAGTTACATCTCTCTACCAGTGGAGAAAATCCCAGTCATTCGATAGAGACTATCACAGGCTTTGAGTTCCTCACGTCTGAGGGCCTCACAGTGCCTAGAAATTATCGGCACAATGGTCTCTACGACCTCCATGGTCAAATTGTCTCTGTGGAGGTTATGCCCTTTCCAGACAGGGTTTCTCCAGAAATGGAACTCAGGGGACAGCAATCAATCCATTCACATAACATCAGTGATAAGGAACAGCTTCTTCTGGTGGCTTCAGCACAGAAATATGAACCTGAAACTCCATTGCCCCGTCTCATTGGTCACGGTCACGACCGATGCCAGCGGTGCTAGATGGGGAGCCCTTTGCAGGTCAGAACTTGCACTAGGCAGGTGGGATTCCTGTCTTCACAACCTGGGCTCAAACATCCTGGAACTACGGGCAGCCTGGTGTGCCCTTCAAACCTTCATTCATCTCCTGAAAGGGAAATCAGTTTTATTGAGAATGGACAACACCACAGCGGTCTCCTATGTGAAGGGCAAGGGGGCACCTGGAGCTCCACCTTGCTCCAAGAAGTTGTGCCCATCATGTCCTGGTCTCAGAAAAACCTGGCCAATATCTCAGCAGTCTTTGTCCCCGGATTCCAAAATGTCCAAGCGGTCTTCCTGTCTCGCACACAGTTAGACAACAAGTGGTCCCTTCACGTGGAGACGTTCGAGTGGATCCTGTCCTTGAGAGTTGATCCCGAAGTAGATCTATTTTCATTCCCCTGCAACTTCAAGATCAGGAAGTATTACACTTGGGGCCGTTGCAGCCAGGCCTTACGAATAGATGCCCTGACAGATCGGTGGAGCTTCAACAAGGCATAAGCCTTTCCCCGTTCCCAATCATCCTCAGATTTTTACGGAGACTCCAAGTGGAAGAGGTGGTGGTGATATTGCCTTACTAGCCAAACAGGCCATGGTTTCCCCTCCTGACCCAGCTCAGATTCCGGGACCTGGTTCCTCTTCCTCTCAGGTCGGACCTTCTTTCTCAGGGGGCAGTCCTGCACTTTTGCCCGGCATTACTGAGACTAATGGTCTGATTCTTGAGAGGGAGAGGCTGAAAACTCTCAGGTGAGCATCAAGAGTGATTTCCAGCCTCATGAGCTCTAGAAAGGAAAGCACGAATAAGGTCTAAGGGAGAATATGAAGTTTGTTGAATTCTCATTCTCTACGGATAGATCGCTCAGAGATCCAGGAATCCAGAATATCCTCAGCTTCCTTCAATCTGGCTTAGATATGTAATAAGGAAAGGAAGGTGCGCCAAACTAAGTGCAGTAAAACAGCTTTAATGGCAAATTTAATAAAAGACAGCCAAATGGCTACTCACAAGATGCAGGAAAATATAAGGCGTATATGCAGTGATGGTGGTCCGGTGTCATTTGAAGCGGTCCTCGGGAGAGATGTATGTCCCAGATGAAAAGATGGCTGAAGGCAGGTCTGTAGTGTCAGCAGAGGGCGTCTGGACATCAGAACCGTGTGTGATGTAAATTACTCTTGTGATGCAGAAACGACCAGGAAACAACCAGGTCCCAGATGAGAAGAGGGCTGGAGGCAAGTCTGCAGTGTCAGCAGAGAGCGTCTGGATGTCAGAACCATACGTGATTTGAATTTCCCTGTACTGCTGGAACAACCAGGAAGCTGCGCATCAGCGTGCGCCTCAGCGTGGAGCGCAGCGTGCCGTCGGACCGGAAATGACGTGGGGCAAGGAGCGGACCAATGGGATGACGCATTTCACAGAATCAGCTGTTTCTTCAGATCCATGATGGATCCATGATGGATCTGAAGAAACAGCTGATGCTGTGAAACGCATCATCCCATTGGTCCGCTCCTTGCCCCACATCATTTCCGGTCCGACGGCACGCTGCGCTCCACGCACAGTTTATTATGCAGTAGCTGGGGGAGAGTAGAGGAGGGAAGCCAGCAGCACTGCTGGGCGGGGGGTCAACACAGGGGAAAGCCTTGGCAATAGGGGATTTGGCACCATTTGTAGAAATTAGGGTGTGCCCAGGCACACCTGGCACAACCCCCTGCGCACACCTATTCACATGTGTCAAACTTTTTGTTTACAGCCACAGAAAGAGGCCCAAAAACCAAAGAGCACCTTCAGGTCTTCTCATAAATTACACATCTAATTTCCTGACCACCTATCACAATTTTGGAGGCCTCCAAAGAACCAGGAAAGTAGAAACTTTTTTCACTCTCCAGCTATAGTAAATAAACCCCATTTTGTACTTAAATTGGGGTATGCCTGTAATGATATTTCTAACACAAAACATAGGCAAACTTCTCAATATGGGGCTATCTGGGAGTAATGTAGCTGCTGCCTCCATAGCACAATGTTATATTTACTAACCAGAAAGTGCAGGAGGCTAAACAAAGTTTGAACAAAAGTGTACCTGTAGTTCCAGTAGTGCAGTTGTCAGCAAAAGAACTGGTGCTTCACAAGAACATAGACAGTGGGACATGCAGATGGGTCAGTACTGATAGCAGAAGAGATGAGGTCATCAACAGGCAAAGAATTGGTCTAGGCAAAAGGCAAAGAAAAAAACATGGTTAATAAACAGGTCAACGGGTCAATAAAGCCAATAGGCAGAAACATGGTTTGAAAATAGCCAATGGATCGGTCCAGGTAGCAGGCAACAATGTGGTCCATTAACAAGTCCAGGGTCAGTTCAGGCAGCAGACAGAGATGTGGTCAGTATGTAGGTAAAGGATCAGTCCAGGTGGCAGCCAGAAACATCATTGATAAATAGGCCAAGATCAGTTCATAAGGTAGGTGGATATGTGGTCAATATGCAGGCAAACGATCAGTCCAGGCAGCGAGCAGAAACATGGTTGATAAGCAGGCCAGGGCCAGTTCAGAAGGCAGGCAGAGGCATAGTCAGTACGCAGGCAAATGTTAGGTCTAACAGCTGTCATAAACTTGGTTGAGAAAACAGGCAAATGGTTGAGAAACAACAGAACATCAGACACAGACAAAATTCAGGTAATGAGAAATAGGAGAAACATCTTCACCATACCTTCATTAATATCATAGCGTGGTATAGTAGCCACTGAAGCAGTCCTCTCTGCAGAGGCCAGGTTGTAAGGGACAGCCAGGACAGTAGTAATGTGTGTCACACCTTATTCCGTCTTTGGTGCATACACAACATTTTGTGGGACTTCAGCCTTTTTAAAATAGAGGGATAATATAAGTGCAGCACCTCTGTCACAGGCTGCTGATTGCATTAGAATAAAGGTTCTCAGGTGCAGGGCCTTGGAGGTAAATAAAGGCTGGTACAACCTCTTATTGATAGATTAAGATGGAGTCAGGTTTTCCTGTAGCTTTGTAGATCAGGAAAGAGTTGTAAATGATCAATTATAATAAATAGATAGACACTGTTTTTAAATCAGAGAATGGATCTTCTTGTGTCCAGGTATGGCTTCAGCATTTGGTCATTTAAATCTACATCTCCCATGAATTGATTGTATTCATGTACGCATGCTGCACCAGACTGTGCATTCCCTGGATTTTCACTGAGGTGTCTTGGTGGATGTGTAAAAATTGGTAATCTCGCGCCTAATAAAAAATAACTAAGTAGCTGCTAAACCCCAAAAAACTCCAAAAAATTGAACCAAACAAGTGTAAAAATTATACCTGCAATTTGCAAATATAGTGGGGGCGCTAGAATTAATAATACTGTGATGAATAATACTATATCCTTAAATTAATAAATAAATACACCAGCCTGCCTATGTGAACTGTGTGTATCAGCTGACACCATATAGAGTTAGTAATTAACTTAACCACTTAAGCCCCGGACCATTTCGGGCCATTAGGACCAGGCCTGTTTTTGGGATTCGGCACTGCGCTGCTTTAACTGTAAATTGTGCGGACATGCAATGTTGTACCCAAATGAAATTTGCGTCCTTTTCTTCCCACAAATAGAGCTTTCTTTTAATGGTATTTGATTGCCTCTGCGATTTTTATTTTTTGCGATATAAACAGAAAAAGACCGAAAATTTTGAAAAAAAATGATATTTTCTACTTTTTGTTATAAGAAAAATCGAATAAACTCAATTTTAGTCATACATTTAGGCCAAAATGTATTCAGCCACATGTCTTTAGTAAAAAAAATGTCAATAAGCGTATATTGGTTTGCGCAAAAGTTATAGCGTTTACAAACTAGGGTACATTTTCTGAAATTTACACAGCTTTAAATTTATGACTGCCTATCTCATTTCTTGAGGTGCTAAAATGGCAGGGCAGTACAAAACCCCCCCAAATGACCCCATTTTGGAAAGTAGACACCCCAAGGAAATTGCTGAGAGGCATGTTGAGCCCATTGAATATTTTTTTTTTTTGTCCCAAGTGATTGAATAATGACAAAAAAAAAAAAAAAATTACAAAAAGTTGTCACTAAATGATATATTGCTCACACATGCCATGGTTATATGTGGAATTGCACCCCAAAATACATTCTGCTGCTTTTCCTGAGTACGGGGATACCACATGTGTGGGACTTTTTGGGAGCCTAGCCGCATACAGGGCCCCAAAAACCAAGCACCGCCTTCAGGATTTCTAAGGGCGTACATTTTTGATTTCACTCCTCACTACCTATCACAGTTTCGAAGGCCATAAAATGCCAAAATAGCACAAAACCCCCTCAAATTACCCCATTTTGGAAAGTAGACACCCCAAGCTATTTGCTGAGAGGCATGTTGAGTCCATGGAATATTTTATATTTTGCCACAGGTTGCGGGAATATGACAAACTTTTTTTTTTGCACAAAGTTGTCACTAAATGATATATTGCTCACACATGCCATGGGCATATGTGAAATTACACCCCAAAATACATTCTGCTGCTTCTCCTGAGTACGGGGATACCACATGTGTGGGACTTTTTGGGAGCCTAGCCGCGTACGGGACCCCAAAAACCAAGCACCGCCTTCAAGGTTTCTAAGGGCATAAATTTTTGATTTCGCTCCTCACTACCTATCACAGTTTTGAAGGCCATAAAATGCCAAGATGGCACAAAACCCCCCCAAATGACCCCATTTTGGAAAGTAGACACCCCAAGCTATTTGCTGAGAGGCATGTTGAGCCCATTGAATATTTTTTTTTGTCCCAAATGATTGAATAATGACAAAAAGAAAAAAAAAATGTACAAAAAGTTGTCACTTAATGATATATTGCTCACACATGCCATGGTTATATGTGAAATTACACCCCAAAATACATTCTGCTGCTTCTCCTGAGTACGGGGATACCACATGTGTGGGACTTTTTGGGAGCCTAGCCGCGTACGGGACCCCAAAAACCAAGCACCGCCTTCAAGGTTTCTAAGGGCATAAATTTTTGATTTCACTCCTCACTACCTATCACAGTTTTGAAGGCCATAAAATGTCAAAATAGCCCAAAACCCCCACAAATGACCCCATTTTGGAAAGTAGACACCCCAAGCTATTTGCTGAGAGGCATGGTGAGTATTTTACAGCTCTCATTTGTTTTTGAAAATTAAGAAAGACATTTTTTTTTATTTTTTTTTTTCTTTTTTTACATTTTCAAAACTTTGTGACAAAAAGCGAGATCTGCAAAATACTCAACATACCTCTCAGCAAATAGCTTGGGGTGTCTACTTTCCAAAATGGGGTCATTTGGGGGGGTTTTGTGCCATCTGGGCATTCCATGGCCTCCGAAACTGTGATAGGCAGTGAGGAGTGAAATCAAAAATTTACACCCATAGAAATCCTGAAGGCGGTGCTTGGTTTTTGGGGTCCCGTACGCGACTAGGCTCCCAAAAAGTCCCACACATGTGGTATCCCCGTACTCAGGAGAAGCAACAGAATGTATTTTGGGGTGTAATTCCACATATGCCCATGGCATGTTTGAGCAATATATAATTTAGTGACAACTTTTTGTACATTTTTTTTTTTTTGGTCATTATTCAATCACTTGGGACAAAAAAAAAATATTCAATGGGCTCAACATGCCTCTCAGCAAATAGCTTGAGGTGTCTACTTTACAAAATGGGGTCATTTGGGGGGGTTTTGAACTGTCCTGGCATTTTATGCACAACATTAGGAAGCTTATGTCACACATCATCCACTCTTCTAACCACTTGAAGACAAAGCCCTTTCTGACACTTTTTGTTTACATGAAAAAATTTTTTTTTTTGCAAGAAAATTATGTTGAACCCCCAAACATTATATATTTTTTTAAAGCAAAGGCCCTACAGATTAAAATAGTGGGTGTTGCATTTTTTTTTCCACACAGTATTTGCGCAGCGATTTTTCAAACGCATTTTTTGGGGGAAAAACACACTTTTTTTATTTTTAATGCACTAAAAAACACTATATTGCCCAAATGTTTGATGAAATAAAAAAGATGATCATAGGCCGAGTACATGGATACCAAACACGACATGCTTTAAAATTGCGCACAAACGCGCAGCGGCGACAAACTACATTCATTTTTAAAAGCATTTAAAAGCCTTTACAGGTTACCACGTTAGATTTACAGAGGAGGTCTACTGCTAAAATGACTGCCCTCGATCTGACCTTCGCGGTGATACCTCACATGCATGATGCAATTGCTGTTTACATATGACGCTAGACCGACGCTTGCGTTCGCCTTTGCGCAAGAGCAGGGGGGGACAGCGGTGCTTTTTTTTTTTTTTTTTTATTTTTTTTTTATTATTTATTTGGCTTTTTTATTTTATTTTTAAACTGTGCCTTCCATATTTTATTTTTTTACCATTTTTATCGTTATCTCAGGGAATGTAAATATCCCCTATGATAGCAATAAGTAGTGACAGGTACTCTTTTTTTGAAAAAAATTGGGGGGTTAGACCCTAGATCTTTCCTCTGCCCTCAAAGCATCTGACCACACCAAGATCGGTGTGATAAAATGCTTTCCCAATTTCCCAATGGCGCTTTTTATATCCGGGGGGGACATTCCCTCCCACTGCTTGTAAAAGCAGTCTAGAGGCTAATTATCTGCTAGAATTGCTTTTACATGAAAGCCGGCTGCTGGCTGAAAAGAATGATACCAAGATGATACCTAAACCCGCAGGCATCATTCTGGTATAAACATTCAAAGTCCAGCAACATACCAGTACGTTGCTGGTCCTTGTTGGACATGTATTGTAATCTTTTTTTTCATACAGCCTATTGGCTGAACGAAAAAAAGAGATTGATTGGTGGGTATGCCCACCATTAGAATACCTCCCTTCATCCACCCACTTCTAATGATGGGCATATATGCCGAAGCATGGGGGCATCCTCCCGCAAAAAAGTTATGCCGCGTACACACGGTCAAGCCTTCGTCGGAATTTCGACCGTATGTATGCGGCATAAAAGGTTATGCCGCGTACACACGGTCGGACTTTTCCACGGGCAAGCCTCCATTGGAATTTCGACCGTATATACGCGGCATTAGGAGCAAAATCGCTCCTCCGCCCCTGCTGCCCCCATGCTTCGGCATATATGCTCTTTTTTTTAACTGTGGTGGTGAAATCACCTCCTACAGCGTTGGAGTCACGGCTTTATGTATCGTGGGAGCAAACGCTGTTGCTGTCAAGATAAATAGATCCGCGCTGCAACTGAATGGCGTACCTGCTAAGCAAATGGTGGTTAACATTAAAACAAAGTAACATTACAGTACAACAGTAAGACCTTACCATGCCATACCTGCAAAGCAAATACCAAAACAAAACCTAGTAAAAAATAAAAAAATGTTTTAACGCAACCTGTGCCTAAAATATATATATGCCGAAGCATGGGGGCATCCTCCCGCAAAAAAGTTATGCCGCGTACACACGGTCGGAATTTTCCACGGGCAGGCCTCCGTCGGAATTTCGACCATATGTACGCGGCATTAGGAGCAAAATCGCTCCTCCGCCCCTGCTGCCCCCATGCTTCGGCATATATGCTCTTTTTTTTAACTGTGGTGGTGAAATCACCTCCTACAGCACTGGAGTCACGGCTTTATGTATCGTGGGAGCAAACGCTGTTGCTGTCAAGATAAATAATTCCGCGCTGCAGTTGAATGGCGCACCTGAAAACAAAAAATTACATACCTGAAAAGCAAGCATGATAAAACATTGCAGAATAGAATACAGTAAAAAAGAGCAGAACAATAGAGAGAAAATAGAGAGAGAGAGAACAATAAAACGACAACTATTTTTGGTTTTTTTATTTTATATTTTTTTGTGTTTTGTTTTTTACGTTTTTTTTTTCTTTTTTACACTTTTTTTTGTAACTTTACAACTGTAATGGTTCGGGTCTCTCAAAATGTAATGGCATCTTGGGAGACCCTGTGTAAGTGTGTCCTTGTCTGTGAAATGCTGTACCCTACGCTAAAACTTCACTTTTGAGTGGTAGCGTTCAAAACATTCACCTTGGCAAAGACCAGGCTTGTCAGGACAGAGTGGACAAAAACTACGGGTGTCACGTCTAAATCCGCGCTTGCTACAGACACGACATCTTTTTTGGGGGTGGCTTTGGGTAGGGGTACTCGGGAGGACATACGAATAATGCCTCTCATGCAGCCGGCTTACTGCATTTGGTTGGGGATGGTGAGGTGCAGAACCGCCTGGATACAGGAGTTCTGTGACTATCTCATTCTGGAATTTTAGAAGAGATAACGTCCCGCCTGAAGCTCTGTATAGCACATGAGCGTTCAGCAAAGCCAATTGGAATAATGATAGAGACACTTTTTTGTACCAGCGTCTCGCCTTACGGTCAATTAGATACGGCGCCATCAACTGGTCGTTGAGGTCCACCCCTCCCATATTTTGGTTATATTCGTGGACACAGAGGGGTTTCTCCACAACACCAGTCGCCATACGAATTTGGACTGTCGTGTCTGCATGAAGGGAGGTAAAAAGGAAAACATTCTTATTGTCCCTCCACTTCATAGCGAGCAAGTTATTACACTTCAAGCAGGCTCTCTCCCCCAGCCTAAGACGGGCATCTACAAGCCGCTGGGGAAAGCCCCGGCGATTAGGTCGCACGGTGCCACATGCTCCAATCTGATGATCAAACAAGTGACTAAACAGTGGCACGCTCGTGTAATAATTGTCCACATACAAGTGGTACCCCTTTCCGAATAAGGGTGACACCAAGTTCCACACTATCTTGCCAGCGCTCCCTATGTAATCCGGGCAGTTGACCGACTCAATCTGACTATCTTTTCCCTCATAAACCGTAAAGTTCACTACATAGCCTGTTGCCCTGTCACAGAACTTGTAGAGCTTGACCCCGTATCTGGCACGCTTGCTGGGAAGGTACTGCTTGAAAGACAAGCGGCCAGAAAATTTAATCAGGGACTCATCAACGCAGACAACTTGATCGGGAGTAAACAAGGCTGCAAAACGTTCGTTGAAGTGGTTTATGAGGGGCCGAATTTTATAGAGCCGGTCGTATTCAGGGTCCCCACGTGGACGACAAAGTTCATTGTCGTTGAAGTGCATGAACCGCAAAATCTGCTCGTATCGTGCCCTGGACATGGAGGCAGAGAACACGGGCATGTGGTCAATTGGGTGCGTGGACCAATAAGCACGCAATGACGGAAATTTATGTGTGCCCATGTTGAGGGAAAGGCCCAGAAAGGTCTTAAATTCGGAAACCGTAATTGGTTTCCAATTTCTGGCAATTTTAGGCAACTGGGGGTTAGCGGCGATAAATTGACCAGCATATAAATTACTCTGGTCCACAATAGATCTATAGAGATCTTCCGTGAAAAACAGCGAATAAAAATCAATTGGAATAAAATCAGCTGTTTCCACCTGAATACCGGGTTGGGCAGTGAATGGGGGAAGTACGGGTTCTGCAGAAGTGGTGGGGACCCAATCAGGATAGGCGAATTCTGCAGGAAGGGCAGTATGGGCACGACGGGCCTGCCTTTGTCTTCTTGGTGGCAGCGGGACACTACTTGTGCTTGCCACCTCGCCAGCTTGAACTGCACTTATGGGACTCGCCACGTCACCAAGTGTTACTGCAGTGCTGGATGTACGTCCAGGCTGTACTAGGCCGCTGGTGCTTGCCAGTTCACCAGAAGGAATAGTGGCGCTAGTACTACTCTGCTCCATGATACGAGAGACCTGCGGTTCTTGCTCCTCAACAACCTCAGAAGATCGGGATCGGGTACACCTGACCTTAGCAGGGACCTCAACTTCGTCGTCAGAGCTATCTGACGTGGGGCCGCTGACGTCACTGTCTTCTACGGGAAGATATTCTGAGCCTGAATCTGACAGATACGTGACCTCCTCTTCACTATCTGTCATGCTCAGAATCTCGTAGGCCTCTTTACTAGTGTACCTTCGTCTTGCCATTTTGGGCTCTAAATTTAGGGGTACACTAGTAAGATTTACAGGAAAAAAAGCACCTGACTGTCGTCAGCAAATATATCAAACGCTACAAAAAAACTGTTAGCGATCGCAGGGATCAGGCCTGTCTCTGCGAACGCTGCAGTTATGTGTGTTGTGTTTGGTAAGTGACAGTGATCGATCGATACTGCACTTGGGTGGGCTGGGCTGGGCTGGGCGGAGGGGCTAAACGCAGGCGCTAGCAGGTATCTGGGCTGATCCCGCTAACACTGCGTTTTTGGGAACCCTAAACCGCTGGGGATGCTAGTATAGATCTGATCAGATACTATACCACTAAGGGGGGTGTATGCTTTGCGCGTGGGTGTTAGCGTTACTGGCACTAACCTAACACTGCCTGGGGCGACGCAGACCCTCTCTGGCGCTAAAACCTAATTGATCTCACCCGCCGGGCGATCAGGGGGGTTAAACCTTTATTGGGTTATATACGGCGGGTGCCCTGATGCTATAAAAAGTAAACTAATCAACCAGCGTCACCCGTAACCTTTATATGGTGATCACTGGTGAAAGGGTTAACTAGGGGCAATCAGGGGGTTAAAACCTTTATTAGGTTAAATATGGGGGTACCCGACGCTATATAAAAACCTGACAGGTAACCTAAATAACTAAATAACTTACTGGCTAACCAGTGACACCAGTGACGCTTATACGGCGATCACTGGTGAATGGGTTAACTTTAGGGGCAATCAGGGGGTTAAAATAATATATGGGGGTACCTGACACTAATAAAAACCTGCGGCGAACCTAAAGAAAAATAACTGCCTATCTAAAACACCAGCGACACGAATACAGCGATCGGAAAAACAATCGCTTAGTGACGCTGAAGTTAGGGGGTGAAAGGGTTACCTGGGGGGTGATCAAGGGGTTAAACCTTTATTAGGGGGGGTTAGGGGGCTACCCTGGACCTAAAGGGGCCTAATCCTAACTGCCCTGCAACTTTTTACAATCACAGATGACACTAAATGCAGTGATCAGTAAAATAAATGATCACTGCAATCAGTGACACTGTGATTGGGGGCTTTGGGGTGACCTGGGGGGTGATCTGGGGGTGACTGGGGGGTGATTTGTGTGCCTATGTGTACCTACGTGTCAGTGGACTGTTGGAGCACTAACCTCTGTCTTCTCTCCTCGGCGCCGGGAACGAAAAGACCGCGGCGAGGGAGATGACATCACTTCCTCCAGCCTGTGTTTACATCACATGGCGGAGGAAGCATTTTCATTGGCCGGGAGCGATCGCGAGGGGGGGGCGGAATCGAGCTGCCGCCCCCTCATGCCTGATCGCTCCCGAACACTTAACGGCCGCTCACTGCAGTGAAGGGGGGTCCGGATGGACCCCCCAACTGCACAAAGGCGATCACGTAGATCTACGTGATTCTGCCTGTCGGTGCCATTCTGCCGACGTAAATCGGCGGTGGGCGGTCGTTAAGTGGTTAAACAATACACCTGAATATAAAAAAAACTTATATGAATGCAAATATTGTAAAAGTGAATATAATAGATGCTAGCAACAGCAAAATTATATTGTGATATGTGACCAATGTCCACATCAATTACAAACTAAAATGTCCCAATAGTCCATAAATTGCAAAACATGTGATGATCTTGAAAGTAATCCATGTAAAACAGCTTGATCCAAACGTTTTATATCTTGCAGTGACAACCTTCACCAACTTATGTAATAACACCCGATAGTGCTCAAGGTAATTGTAGCAGCTTACCAGAAATAGTTGACTCTTTTAACTAAAAAGGAGTCATATAGCGCTTGTAGCAAAAACCGTTTGCTAGTATGTATAGAGATGTCAGAAGTGGATCATAGAAATCCCTGCCTCCCAGAGGCTCAGATGTGGATTTGCGGAACAAAAAGAGATAAAAACCGGCAAATAGTGTAATCCCGTTTTAATAAAAGATATGAATAAAAATGACAGCCAAATGCCCTCTTACTTGCATAGTGCCACAGACCCGGCACTGAGGCTGAAAAGCACGGTATAGTAGAGTTGTTTGGCCCAAATGGAGACGATCCGGCGTGCGTTCCACCTTCCACAGGGAGAAAGCCAGCAGGACCGGAAGTTGCGTCAGAACGTAGCCTAGCATCGCCTCGACAGCCGTTTCGTATTGCACGTCATCAGGAAGCGTGTTGGGCTACGTATGTCTGACCTTATATGCAGCTGTCAATCGAACATAGGGGGAGTGGTCGGATCTAAATCCAGCCTCAGTACCGGTTCCTCCGCATGATAAACAACACACTCAATAATAAAAACAATCATAGAATATGCGATATTCACATCATACATATTCACACCATAAATACATGCTGGCTGATAAAAACCAGCCGCATGACATCAACATAGAATGAGTGAGAGTGACATCCCATTTGCAATGTACCCATTCAACCAATATGGTTGAAAAATGCACAGGGACACACTCACCCAAATTCTATGACTTCTAAAGAATCAATTTTAATACATAATGAATATTAAACCCATAATATGAAATTTTGTTACTGGAACAAAGTGAATTAAAAAAATTAAATTTAATAAAATAAAAATAAATTTGAAATAAAATAAAAAACCTACACCAGATTTAATTGCTGAATGAAATCATGTTTCTCAAGCATGAGATCATTCGTTAGTAAGGAAACAATTTAAATCAAGATCTATGTTGAGGCCCTGTGGCTTCATCGTGGACAGTCGATACAGCCACTGGGTCTCATTCTGGGAAATGGCCTTTGTAAGATCTGTTCCTCTCCAGTTTTATATGGCTCGGTCAATACCGTAAAACACCAATAACCGAGGATCTCTATTATGATATAGTAAGAAGTGACACGACACCCTATGATTAGGGAAGCCCTTGGCTATGTTAGCTACATGCTCGTTGATTCTCACCCTAAGCTTGCGTGTGGTACATCCCACATACTGGAGAGAACAGGGACATTCCAAGACATAGCTGGAATAGCATGTAATTAAAGGTTTAATTTTGAATTCTTCTTGTGTTACCAAGGATTTAAATTTCGTTAATTTCTTGGTACGCCGAATAGTAGTAATAGAATCCAGAACCGTCCAAGAACGTGTTTTTTTTTTCCGGGGGGTCTGGAACATTAGGCGCAATAATATTCCTCAAAGCAGGCGCTTTCCTATAAACAAATTTAAGCTTAGGAGGTATCACCGATACTAGATCCTTATCTTTAAGAAGAATAGGCCAGAACTTTTTAAATACCTTCTCTATACTCTTGTATTGCCTATGGAAGCCTGAAATAAAAGGTAATTCACCTGTAAATTGGACTTTACATGGATTACTTTCAAGATCATCACATGTTTTGCAATTTATGGACTATATTTGCAAATTGCAGGTATAATGTCTTGGTGGATGGAAGACAGGATCTTGACATCCCACTTATCCTTTCCTTTAAGAGGCAAAATTTCCTCATTGAGAAAATCTGCTGACTCCCCCCCCCCTTTTCTGCTTTGTGGTGGTCAGTCTTTGTGGAAGGTCCTTGTGATTTAGCCTCACTGTTCCACAATCTACAGTGTGCTGCGGAAAAAGGTCCCACACTAGTTTTCCACTGCTACCCATATAAGTTGTTTTGCTGTTGTCTTGGATAATATATTAATGTACTCTGTGTATTTATGCACACCTGATATACTATGCTCTGTTATTACTATGCCTTTTCTTTTATATAAAGGACAGTAGTAAAAAAAAAATGTATGAGGGACTCATCAACGCAGATATTTTTGGGGAAAAATAATTGATAAGTGTCTTATTTTGTAAAGCCTGTTATATTTGGGGTGTCTTCGGGGAGGGCACAGGGAATTGTTAATAAAACGCAGCTATCTCATAATTATATGTAAAGTGTGAACTGGTCATAACGGAGGAATACACTGGCATATGGTTAATGGGGTGTGGGGACCAATAGGACTGCAATCCCTTCTTCAGGGTAGGGCCAAGAATTTTTTTATATATCCATAAGCTATGAGGGGCTTATACTCAAATGAATAGGCATGAATGGAATTGGAATCACTGATGATGTACTGCTGGCCAAACAGATTATATTGGTCCACAATTGAGTTGACTAGGTCTGCTGTGAAACATAATTAAAAAACTAAAGGGGTGTAAAATGTCCTGTTTCTGTATGAATGCCTAGATGCACTGTAAATGGGAACATGATAGGTGCTGCTGAAGTAGAAGGTAGGCACAAATGATTTAAAAGTGCCTCTGAGACACTACTATGGGCCTAATCCTACAGCTGATGTAACACCCCACTATTTGTGCTGGCCAGTTCACTGGGATATACTGCACCACTGGTGCTTTCATCCTCTGAATCAGAGAACATTATTGAACTTCTGCTTGCCACAGGTTCATATTCTGAATCCAGATCTGACCTTGAGAGATCTCCCTTGCTACACTCATCTTTTATGCTTAGAATATGAAAGGTCTCCTTACTTTTGAATCTTTTTTTTAAAGTTTGACAGTGGTTGGCATTCAGGATACTGGTGCTAGCTTACACTGGTCTGGTGACAGTGTGACTGGTGTCACTAACGATTGGGTACAATGTTGCTGGCTGCAATGGGACTGGTGTGGATAGCGGCCAAGAACCCTGTGACTGGCTGCAGTTTAGTGACAACTCACACAGGTGTGGCTAGCAATCAGGGACACATGGACACTATACCAGGCATCCGGTGTTTTGTTAAGCACCATGTTTTGGTGGGGAACACTGGTGAAAACAATGTATAACTGATGTAACACTCACAAATCACTGCAAATGTCTCTGTCTCCACTCACAGGTGCTTTTGGTTTGAGGAAACAGAACTGATGGCTGCATCGTGCAACCTGTGTTTACGTTGTTTACATTTGTGATTGCTGTAACTGGACACAACAATCACGTGATACAGGGCCAATTTCATTTGGGAGATGAAATGGGATTAATTCAACTCCTGATAGCATATTCATTAGTGTTATCAAAGTAATAACTATTATTTTCTGTACTGTGGGGGGGGGGGATGATTTACTATAGGAAAATAGATTGTGCACTTTGCGAGTGCAGTTGCTGCAGAGTTTAGTGCATGAGAAGATGTTCTGCTGACTTTCATCATCCAATCATGTGCAAGCAAAAGCATTTTTTTTTATTATTTTGCTTGTATGTGATTGGGTATTATTTGTAAAATTAAGAATTACCTCATTTACTAAGCTCTGGAAGCACTGCACTTGCAAACTATACAGTCTATTTGCCTTTAGTAAATCGACCCCTTGGTATTATTGTAATTTTATCATACCAGGATTCATGAAAAATTATTCGGTTTGGAGTACCAGACTGTATGAAAAGGGAACTTTCAGGTCAGATTGTGCCAGACGCTATATGTATTTCAAATAGCTTCATGATGGCCAAATACAGCCATTTACAAATCAGATCATATCAGACTTCAGAATGTTTAGTCCCTTAACTGCCACTACAGTAGTCATGACTCGCATTAGGTACTGTTTATTAAAAAATACTTTGTTTTCCAGGCTCTGCCTTAATGATATTTACTCTGGTTAATTAACCATTTACAGGTTTTGCAGGCCATCATGGCTAATTACTAGAGTTGGGCAAATGGTTCAGGCGGAGCAAAAGTTTGGCCTGTTCGCTCATTTGGCGAACTTCCAAATTTAAAGGGCGTTGTTCCACAGTGCATTCTAAACCTTGATTGGGCAAAGCTTTGGTCAATCAGGGCACAGTGAATAGCTGGTTGTTAAGGAATGGGGCCAGGAAGCTGGCTGCCATGTCTTTAACAACTGATGAGTCAACAGATGCCAATGGGCTTCCCTGCTGACAACTGATTTAAAAAAAAAGCAATAAAAAAGTGAAAAAAAAAAAACAATGTTGGCATCCCCCCCCCATGCATACCAGGCCATTTGGGTCTGGCATGCAATTTAAAAATTCTGTAGGGCCTCCCCCAAAATCCACACCAGACACTTATCGGAGCATGCAACTTGGCAGGCCAGGAAAAGGGGGGTTGAACCATACCAGGCCACATGCCATCAACATGGGGGATTGGTGCTTCTGGATAGGGGGCTCTGCCCCCCCACCCTAAAGCACCTTGCCCCCATGTTGATGGGGACAAGGACCTCTTCCCCACAACCCTGTATGTTGGTTGTGGGGGTCTGTGAGCAGGGGGCTTATTGGAATCTAAAAGCCCTCTTGAACAAGAGGACCCCCAGATCCAGCCCCCAATGAGAATGAGTATGGGGTACAAAAAAGTGTAAAAATAAATAAAAACAGGAGGCAGTTTTTGAAAATTCCTTTATTAAAAATAAAAAAGCAGTGCCCCTCGATGTCAATCACGATGCCGACGCCAACCTGAAAGAAAAAAAAACCCTCTGCCGTCAACTAAGGCAAATCGCCAAATACATGGCTTGCCGCTTGACAATTCTTATATAGGTAAGGGGCGAAACCACCTGGTGGTACCGCCCCCTTGTGACATCACCGACTGGTGCATGCTGGGCCAGTAACGTCACAAGGGGGCAATGCCACCAGGTGATTTCACCAGGTGGCCCACCCTTACCTATATAAAAACTGTCAAATGGCAAGCCAGGCATTCTGCGGTTTGCCTTAGTTGATGATGCAGCATTTATTTTTTTAATTTTTTGGGTCCAGCGGTGGCGTCAGCGTAAAATATTGACAATAGATTTACATCAGGGGACATTGTTTTTTTTTTAACCACTTAAGGACCGCCGCCTGTACATATACATCGGCAGAATGGCACGTACAGGTATGTCCTCTTTAAGATGCCCAGCCGTGGGTGGCGCGCGCCGCCGGCGGAGCGCTCGCGACCCGGTCCTGAGCTCCATGACCGCGCCCGTAGGACCTGCGGACCCGATCGCTGCCGGTGTCCCACGATCGGGTCACAGAGCTGAAGAATGGGGAGAGGTAAGTGTAAACAAACCTCTCCCCATGCTTCCTGGTGAGACTGTCACTGATCATCTGTTCCCTGTCATAGGGAACGCCGATCAGTGATGTCACACGCCAAGTCACGCCCCCACACAGAAAGAATCACACATTAGGTCACACTTAACCCCTTCAGCGCCCCCTACGGGTTAACCCCTTCACTGCCAGTGTAATTTTCACAGTAATCAGTGCATTTTTATAGCACTGATCGCTGTAAAAATGACAATGGTCCCAAAATAGTGTCAAAAGTGTCCGATGTGTCTGCCATAATGTCGCAGTCACGATAAAAATCGCTGATCGTCGCCATTACTAGTAAAAAAAAATATTAATAAAAATGCCATAAAATTATACCCTATTTTGTACACGCTATAACTTTTGCGCAAACCAATCAATAAACGCCTATTGTGATTTTTTTATCAAAAATATGTAGAAAAATACGTATCAGCCTAAACTGAGGAAAAAAACTATCATTTTTTTATATATTTTTGGGGATATTAATTATAGCAAAAAGTAAAAAATATTGAATTTTTTTCAAAATTGTCGCTCTATTTTTGTTTATAGCGCAAAAAATAAAAACCGCAGAGGTGATCAAATACCACCAAAAGAAATCTCTATTTGTGGGAAAAAAAGGATGCCAATTTTGTTTGGGGGCCACGTCGCATGACCGCACAATTGTCAGTTAAAGCGACGCAGTGCCGAATCGCAAAAAGTGGCCTGGTCCTTTAGCTGCAAAATGGTCCGGGGCTTTAGTGGTTAATAAAGGCCCCCTGCCCCAAAACACCTCCTCCCCCATGTTGAGGGCATGTGGCCTGGTATGGTTCAGAGGGGGATGCTCACTTGTCCCCCACCTTTCCTGACCTGCCCGGCTGCATGCTCGGGTAAGGGTCTGGTATGAATTTTTGGGGGGACCCCACGCAGTTTAAAAAAATTTAAAACGTTCTATTGCCGGAAATGGTATTCTATTACCAGCAATTTAAATGTAATTCTATTCATTTGTTTTTCTTTCGAAATGGCAGTTCTCCACAGTAGATTCTATATTTGGTACAGAGGTGCCACTTTACAGACAGACTAAGGGGACCCCCCCCCCCCAGGCACTTTAATAAAAAAAAAAATCATATTTTTTGTTGCACTTTTAGGAACATTAAAATCACTGCTCCTGTAAAAATGATTATTCTTTTTAAAAAAAATTGCATTGATACCTGTCCCCGATACGCTTTTTATGGCCAATAGCTTGCATATAACCCTTCAAAATGGGGACTTTTGATTTTTCAATTTCTGGTCCTACAAACTATAATAGGATTCGCTGTTCGGGTCAGAACTTTTTCTCTGTTCAGGAGTTCTGGTGCGAACTGAACAGTGGGGTATTCAGCCCATCTCTATTAATTACAGATTGTCTGTCCTAGCTTGAGCTGTGTTGATGAAATGTATCATGTCTGCTTGTGTTAGAGGTGCTTTTGGCTGAACTGTGTGCTTGCATGATTGTTTATGAAATGTGTTAGTTCTTTACTGACCCTACAGACAAAGAGATTTAAATCGAATTCATGGCATAGACTTGTGAATTTTTAGTAGGATATCCTGTTCTCTGCTCAGTTTGGTGTCATCATACTGCATTATCTTATATTATTACTTCGACCACCAATGTAGCTCAGCTCAGCTCAAATGTATCTTTCCTGACAACCTTGATTTGACATAATTTTGTTTATGCAGCTGTATAAATCATTGATTTATTTCCATAATATATATTACTTTAGAACTTTATTTTGCTTAACTGCATAGTTAACCTTTCTGCACACTTATATGACCCATGATTGTTGGGAAATTTGAACAGGTAGTCCCTCGTACCCCCTCAGACCAGCTTAAAATAACCCAATTGCCACACCCAAAAGATATGGGATCAGTACTGAGAGATTTTCTTCAAACGCAAGAAAAGAGACAAGACAGGCTTTGCGCTCAGAGTGAAATCCGTTTATTCTTTTGCAGGGGTAGACATTATATAGTCATTATCATAACCCAATCATAGAAGAGGGAGGGGTGGGGGAGGGGTGTGGTTAATACAGTGGGTATACATTTTATCGTTATACAGTAGACATTTTGCCACTCTCAAGATGGCCGACACTCATCCTGACCCTCTCAAGGTGGCTGACAGTTTCGTTATTAATAAGAATCAACACGAGTGTCACCACGAGTGTTATAGCTCATAGTCACAAGATTTCACCAGGTTTCACTTCCCCGTACTTATGCCTACCAGACAGTGCACAGGAAATAACACTTTAAAAATAAACCAGCACTCTGCAAATCATGCTACTCATTGCAATTTATGCATGCTTTTGCAAAACTGCTGCTCCAAACAAATTACAAGATCTTAACCTATTTCATAATACTTGAAAAACATATAATACTAGTAAATTTCCTTAACCTGTATGTCCAAGCTAGAATATATGACCCCATCTCCCTATAGTGGGGGTCCTTATGCCATGCCAATTACCACAATCCCCATTTTCAGTCACGACGGTCACGGCGGTGACTGATATTTCCACATCGGGACATACTCCTGGGCATCATGGTAAGAGCTAAGATACATTCTATTTTCTGCAGCTGGACCGGAAGCCAGAGTGCCTCGGGAGATCATACACATAATAAACTTGAAGCAGGCGTATAGGGTTAATGCCAGAAGCAAAATAATTTCAATACACATAGCAGTATCCCTGATCCAGAAAAATAACATTTGAAACCAAACCATCCCACATTGCCCAGGGGGTTCCCAAGCAATCACTTAGCCTTTTCATCATATCAATACCCCCTACAGCTCCTGAGGGGAACCATGCCCAGGCCATGTCCTTTTCAAAAAACAATGACCTGGCATAACGGTGCTTGAAGGGGCACCTAGGACGAAGACCAGCCCCGAGCAAGTGATATCCCTCACTGTCCCCGAGAATTTTCATTATTGGAACCAGTGAGGCCAAGCAACACCATCCCTTAGGATAACTCGGAATCCATGGATGGCATGTCCCTCCACAACAAATGTATGTACTGTTGCCCAAGGCTAGTGGCCATCCACCAAGGACCCGCTGGGTACCTCCAGAGAATCCTGCAAGGGCAAGCTGTGACAGGAGCCTCGCCATCTCAGTATGGGGGTCAGAGGCCTGGGCACACTACAACAACAATCCCACTATGCCCTCGACCCTCACCCGGACCACCACACTAAACATTTATCACCACATTCAGCATGTAAAAATGTAACAACAGAAAACAACAAACATAATCTCAGCTACATAGCAATTGTCCATGAAATACAAAGGGGGAACAGGATTGGGCGTGACAGGGGTGTGACAGTCCATAAAAGCAAGTGGGAGGGGCATGACAGCCTTTAGGCAAAAAACAAAAAATAGTCCCAATAAAATACATAAAAAAAGAAAGTCTCTTGTATGGCTTCCGAATGTCCATTAAAATGTAGGAAGGAGGGAAAAGAAAATGCAAAGGAAATGTCCACATTATAATTTTCATTCTCCTCAACCTTTCCCAAAACCTTTTGTTCGGTTCTGTGATCATTCATATGTACAGACATGAATTATCTACCCCAGACACTGCCTCTTTGTAGGGACAGAACTTGAAATTCACAGACAAATTGGAACTGATGCATTGGGCTAGACTTGGGTCTTCGGGCTGGCAAATCTGGATCTCTCTTGTGATGCTCACTGGAATTTCGTAGACCTTGGGCATGTATCATCTGGCTAGCCTTCAAGGTGTCTTTACCAGGAACACTTTCCAACAGGAGTCCGCCTGTAGCCATCTGAGCACCTCCCATGGTGCTTGAACAACAAAGATGAACAAAGAAGATTTCCATGTAAAAACTGTAGTCATCTCTTCATCCGGATAGGGTATGGGGCAGGGTATGAATGGGGCAAGGTATGAATGGGGTGGGCATTTCTTCAGGTGCATGGGGCCATGGGTGAATGCTGGCTGGCTGGGGCGGATACTCCTCATCCGACATGAACAATCACAGAACCTACCCGATCAATTCGGGCCTTAACCATTTTGGGTATTAAGAATAATATTCTTCATTGACTCAAACATAAGTAAAACATGCAGGAATAAAAATGTTTCTCAGCAAAGGTCTTCATTATATAGATTCAACATATCTAACTAAACACCTTTAGTTTCTTCTATCCCCGGGACTCAAATGGACCCGAGAAACTCAGAACAGAACATTTTACCCAAACCCAAAGGCCTCCCACCTTTGCAAATATATCTGATCATCAGCAACAAACAAAACATTTATGGATAAACAACATTACATCATTAACACTTCACGACTGACACCCTGGAAATTCAAAAGGTAAATATCCAGAATGCTCACTCTGCCTGTTATTCAAACAAACTTTCCCATCACATTTCAGTAACTCATGGACTCAATATATGCAGCAATGTATTCAGATCCTGGTTACTTAACTTCAGTAACTCTTCAAACATTTTTCCCAAATTTCACCCTTCTGTTACCAAAATCCCTTTATCAATTTTTAATTTAATCCCAAACTTTTTAGGGAAAAACATATACCGGTAACATGGACCTGAACACAATATGAGACAACCAGTTGTGTACATTCTAAACACACACTTAAAATACTCTACTAATAAACATAATACAACCACCCTCTCACTCCACATTCAACTGGCCATTCCATTCATCGATCATTTTCAATACTTTCATCTTGAATACTGTTAAAACCTTTTAATTTCAATAATACAAGAACAAACAACTTACACAACTAAAACAGTCCCTAAAAACAGACCTCAAGGCTCCCCGTTCCAATTGGTGTGACCCAACTCGCAGTGATTCCGGAAAAAGGCTCTTGCACCACTCTGTTCCGACCTCAGTGCGACCCGTCCCCACACGGTTTTCACTGGTCGCACAAAATCGCACAGCAAAATTGCACTACAAATCGCGCGACCCTGGGACTGCAACAGTGGAAAACAGAGCCCAACTGAAACAATCAAAAACACCCCATATACATTGAAAATGCTTCTCTTAAAAAATTGTATAAACACATTTGGTACCAGCGCATACATGTAATTTACCTGTGACGTGTCACACTCCCCCTTTAATGTTCCCATTTAACTTATGCAGTGGGCATGGGCCTATGTGCCCAACACATTTTATGAATAGACTGAGAAATAGTTGCAACATTTTACAAACAACATATATAACATATTTTAAATCTATATAGATATCTTTTCTCAATTAAAATCCTCCTTAAAATCTCCAGTCCAGCAAATCTCTCTGACTTGCTGAATATGGAATACAAATATATGCTCTGCGCAAACACGTTGGTGAAAACCTGGTTGGTGGTTTGATCCCCTCTTCAACCCGAAGCAAAACAGCAAGCGGACATGTACCTCTGTGTATTGTGCTAAACAATACTTTGGATAGGAGTAACTTGTCCTTGTCCAAATTTGTGAGTCCATCCTCCTAAAGCACCACACACAGATGAGTACCCTACTCTGTCCCTCTCACCTGCCCACCTTTTTAAAATCCTCCCTGGCAGGATCATAGGACACATATCAACCAACCAACAATCCATCTGTATTCAGAAGAAAAAACAACTTATACTCTAAATTGGAATTCCAAGACAAGACAAACATTTACATACACATAAAATTTAAGCATTTCTCTCTATTAACAACAACTTTCCCTTACCTAGGTGTCTGTCTATGAAACTATGCCACAGCAGCGACCCCAAGGATCGCCACCGATCACAGTGTACAAAACAGAGACAATCGGGGGAGAAGCATTTGAACACGTTCTCTCACCGATGACCTCCACACACTGAAAACCCTCAATGACTGACACAGAAATTACCAGTCCATGAAGCTGCGATCTCAGTGCTCCACCGGCAATCTGTGTCAGAACTCACACCCCCAGACTCACCAGCTCAGAGGTGGAGAATCAGGGAGCTAACAGGGAACCCGGGGGGGGGGGCTCTGAGGGGGAAGGAGGAAGATCCCTTGACTTCCCTCCATCTCATCCAGATCCCCCATACCAGTAACCATGTCCCCCCCATCAGCATATCCAGCAGCGAAAATTTTATCACCACCCAATAAACCGACATCTCAGTATCTCTGTGAATCTCTGGTACCGTAATCTCGCAAAATCTCATGAGACCCCAGCACCAGGGGCCGTTCCTTGCAGGAGGTGGGATGCTAACCTCCCCACCTGTACCGACCCATTGTAACCTCAAAAACATAAACAAACAACAAAACAAATAAACAGGGTACGTTTACACAAAAATCCTTATTTTAACAACATACTGATAATCCAAACTTTAAACCCTGGCCCATGACACTTTACCTTCCAGTTCTTAAACAAAAACTCTTTCTGCGTTAATTTCCTTAACTGCCCAGAACCTTCTATCTCACTATTCCTTTAAAACTTCCTCAAAGATACCTCATAAATCAATAAAATGACAACGACAATATCTTTGCACTCGCTACAGCTAGTCATGAAAAAAACACAAATTAATGAAAATGATCGATCAAAAAGTCTAACTGTCCACGCCTGGTAAAGCCGTGCCTCTGCAGACGGTTCCCCTTTAACTCTCAAACCAGCTCAATGTCTGCTGCTGACTTCCTCTTTTTTAAACCTACTTTCCTTCACTTTTTTTTCCTTTCTTTGTGTGTCAGTTTTTCTGTGAAAACAAAAAATGCATTGAAAAAGACTCCGTAAAAAATGCACACCCTCTTTAACTCCAATCTCTCTTTACCATCTAAACATCACTTACTTAACCCTCTATAGGTAGAATATTTTATTTAAAACACCTTTACCTCACACTTACTATTCTCATCACACCATGGGGCATTGTCCGAACACTCCATTACCTTACATAACATCCACCTCCCACCTAAACACATTCGTTTTCAAACTTCTTACTTTCCACTGCTTGTTACTCTCATACGTTACCAAACCAATCTATACATTTCTTCAAGCAAAAATCAGGCATTTATAATTACACTTCTATAAACAAAATACTGGCAAAGGGGAGACATCATATCATATTCACATACTATACCATTTTCTCTTCAAAGAAACCTTTAGAAAACTTATAATGAATATGCATAAATACTCACCAAATACCTGGACATTTACTTTACTCTAATTCAATTTGTCCCTTTTCCTGAACAACAAAACACAGTGGAAAGAGGACTGCATCCCAAACAACAAATTGTCTTAAATACTGCTAAGCAGAATGCAACAGACAGAAGTAGCAAGATTAGCGAAAAGTTTTTCCCCGTTCTCGTGGCAACTGTCTATTTTAAGGTATCTCTGTACCCTTGTAGCTATTTTTCAAAACGGCCTTGCCCACGGCAAGCCACAGCAGGCTCCCCACAGCCTCTTTAAAACAGCCTGGTCTGGGCTTTCCCTTCTTAAACTAACATTTTTAAAACAATATAAGGTCTCCCATCAACACTGCGGCAACTAAATGTCTACCCATCAGCAGTAATTCTATGCAGATCCTCCCGTGTTTACCAGTCCGAATCTGTAATCTCAGCAGTGCCTCCACTACTGTTGGGAAATTTGAACAGGTAGTCCCTCCTACCCCCTCAGACCAGCTTAAAATAACCCAATTGCCACACCCAAAAGATACGGGATCAGTACTGAGAGATTTTCTTCAAACGCAAGAAAAGAGACAAGACAGGCTTTGCGCTCAGAGGGAAATCTGTTTATTCTTTTGCAGGGGTAGACATTATATAGTCATTATCATAACCCAATCATAGAAGAGGGAGGGGTGAGGGAGGGGTGTGGTTAATACAGTGGGTATACATTTTATCGTTAAACAGTAGACATTTTGCCACTCTCAAGATGGCCGACACTCGTCCTGACCCTCTCAAGGTGGCTGACAGTTTCGTTATTAATAAGAATCAACACGAGTGTCACCACGAGTGTTATAGCTCATAGTCACAAGATTTCACCAGGTTTCACTTCCCTGTACCAATGCCTACCAGACAGTGCACAGGAAAGAACACTTTAAAAATAAACCAGCACTCCGCAAATCATGCTACTCATTGCAATATATGCATGCTTTTGCAAAACTGCTGCTCCATACAAATTACAAGATCTTAACCTATTTCACAATACTTGAAAAACATATAATACTAGTAAATTTCCTTAACCCGTATGTCCAAGCTAGAATATATGACCCCATCTCCCTATAGTGGGGGTCCTTATGCCATGCCAATTAGCACAATGATATCTGCAAATAATTGGTCATTTGTCTTGCAATACATAACATCAGCCAATGTGAATAGTTTGGCACACATTCTGAGCCAGAAAAGGAACTTCTTTTCTTGAATCCACCTGTTAAAATGGAAGTAAAGCCTCCTATTGTCTTCAGCCAAGGAAGCTGCCATCTCGGCCTCTATTTAATCTTCAACTGCCAAGATGCTGCACATGTGATCAATTATGTCACCAGCTATTGGATGGTTTGACAGTTGGTTGAGAGCACAACCAAGGTGACAGTAAAGCCAGCCATACGCGGTTCGAATTTAGAAAGGATTTTCTTTCGAAAATCGTATCTAAGAATTTTCATACGAATTTCGTACTATTAGTGGGCTGCAGCAACAGCCGATTTTCGTGCGGCAATCAAATTTGAGGAATTGGACATGTTGGAAATTTTTTGAAAAACTAACGATTTTCTAATCAATGATGAGAGAATCATGCGAGAAATGTAATAGAAAATGCGCATTTGCAAGAAAAGAAAATTCCCGGAGAGAAAAGAAGATTCCCGGGCCATGAAAATTCTTTTCTGTAGCAACATGAAGGCATGGTCGGCCGAATTTAAAAAAATCAATGGTGGCATCATTGGATCACAAAAAAAACGAACTTTCTGATTTTGAAAAGAAAATTTGTTTGAAATTCGACCGTGTATGGCCTGCTTTACATTCCCATCACATGCCAAGAAATGTAACTGTTTTTTGAAGTTGTTAAATAGATGGGTTTACTTCCACTGTAAGCTAGATATAAAGACTGTAAAAATATTTTCATAGGTAATCGGTAGCAATATTATTTAAACAGGGCTGGGGAGAAGCCGCAAACCTAGGCTGAGATTCACAATTCCCAAATATAGTGGCAAAACCCCCATGAAGTCTATAAGAGTTGAATCTTGCAATTTCTTTTGTCTTTTTTTCTCTTTGAATATTTTATTGTATTTTGTCAGATGCAATGAATTACAATAAATCATCATTGTAAAAACAAGTTTCAAAAAAGAAGAAAGCTTCTTGTGTAAATAAAAGTTAATTAATTATAGTACATGTTTTGTCTTATAACAATAGATCGTATAACAATAAAAAAATAAAATACAAAAATGTATCATATTAGAATATTGATATTAAATATAAAATAAGATAAGATTCACAGAGTAATAAATGATGTGAATAACAAATGTGAGGTTAATAATCAGGGATACATATGAAAGCTAAATATTATAAACAAAATAAGACAAGATAAGGGGCAGAGATAGAATAGTATTTTAGAATATTAAGAGTAATGGGGGCTAATAGTCTTCAATCAGGACCAAGATCCAGCTATGTGGCTTGGCATATCCTGAGAGAATAAATTAACACGTTTTCTACCCCTATTTATACTATAAGTAATGTAGGGGGAGGGAAAAAGAAAGGGGGTAGTTGTAGGGGGAGGGGAAAAAGAGAAAAACATCCAGAGAGTTATGTCATGTGATATAATAGGAATCATGGAACAGAATATTACAGTATTTATCATATTTTATGTCTATATCAATGATGTATTTGTACCTGGTGGAAGATAATGATCTATCCATGGTTGCCATACAGATTCAAATTTAGGGATTTTGTCTAAATAAATTGCTTCAGTCTTTGCATGTACCATGGCTTGCGTCACTCTTTGTTTAACTGTTTGTATGCAAAGGGAGTTCATTTTCCTGGCTTTTGCTATGGATTGTTTAGCCGCTGTTGTAACAAATAATAATAGTCTAAAATGGCGAAGGGTCAAGCATTGGGGTTTGTAATTTAATAAAGCCACTACTGGATCAGGCAGTAAGGTTATTTTGAATATTGTTGAGAGAATTTTGAAAACTTTCTTCCAGAATGAGTTAGATATAGGACAGTCCCACCATGTGTGTATATGTTTGCCTGGGTCTGTACAGCCTCTAAAGCAATTGGCAGGGTATTGATGGGTAAATTTAGCTAAGCGGGATGGTACTAAGTACCATCTAGTGAGGACTTTGTAATTAGTCTCAAGGGCTACTATGTTGGGAGTAGCTGATTTGGTTGCTTGCCATATTTGGGCCCAGTCTTGTTCATCTAATTGGAGGGGAAGATCAGCCTCCCATTTCTCTATGTATGACGGAAGAGAGGAAGCTGCATGAGAAATCAATTGGGCATATATATCTGAAATCAGTCCTCTTCTATGTGGATTTGACATGCAGCTTTGTTCGAAAATAAAAAATTTATGAGATGTAGTAGCTGTTGGTTTGTATGGGGTCAGAAATTTTTTAATTTGTAAATATCTGAAGGTTTCTGTTTGTGGTAAATGATATTGTTCACATAAAGTCGGAAAGGATAGTATGTTTGAAGCTTGGAAAAATTGGTGGTTCCTTAGGAGACCTGAAGTGGCCCATGCCAAAAACGATTTGCGGAAGGACCAGGCTGAATAGAAGGAAGTGTTATAAAGGAAGGAGAGATGAGGGTTTAATTTAAATTGTAAGCCGAAACAAGTTTTTAATCTATCCCATATGGAGAGGCCATGTTTAGTGTAAGGATTAGTGATTGATTTCCGTTGAGCTCGGGAGAGCCAGAGGAGATTGGCAGTGGAAAGGGGATCACAGTCTACTGATTCTAATGCTACCCATAACGGTATTTCTTTAGTGGCGTGGTATTTTGTCAACTGAGCCAATTGTGCCGTATAATAATATTTTGTAAAGTCAGGTACTCCAAGGCCTCCTTTTATTCTAGGAGTATATAGTGTATGTTTAGGAAGGCGAGGTCTGAGTTTATTCCAGAGATATTGGATGGTTTTGCGTTGGAGCATACGCAAGAAATGTAAAGGAACTGTTATAGGAAGTACTCTAAATAGGTAAAGAATTTTTAGGAGAATAGACATTTTTATGACAGTTATTCGACCCATCCATGTTAGAGGTATGGATGACCATGTGGAAAGTAATTTGGATAGTTGTGTTAACATTGGTGGATAGTTGGACATATAAAGATCACATGGGTTAGCTGTGAAGTTGATACCTAGATAGGTGATGTGAGTCATTGACCAAGTAAATGGGAAATAATTTTGTAATTGTGATTGAAGTTCAGGAGATAATGATATATTCAATGCTTTAGATTTTTGTATATTAACTATGAGGCCAGATATATGTCCAAATTCGTTGAGGAGTTTAAGAAGAATTGGTGCTGATAACAGGGGACTAGTGAGGAAAATTAGGACATCATCTGCAAATAAACAGATTTTGTGATGATGGCTGACATGTTCTAGTCCCTTAATATCAATGTTGGATCGAATGAGTTGGGCCAGGGGTTCTATCGCTAAAGCGAAGAGAAGAGGGGATATGGGACATCCTTGGCAAGTTCCTCTCTCAATATTAAAGGAATTTGAGCGGAATCCAGAATAGGATATAAAATCCTTTGGACCTTGATAAAGAGCAGAAGTGGGAACCGAATCCCCATTTATGGAGGATTGAATTTAGGTAGGGCCAAGATAAGGAATCAAATGCCTTTCTTATGTCTAATGAAAGGAAGCAGGTAGGGATGTTCCGGGTACAAGCTGTGTGGGCTAAAATTGCAGCCCGATGTATATTATCTCCCACTTGCCTATAAGGAATAAATCCTGTTTGGTCTTGGTGTATTTAAGTACCTATAATAGGATTAAGCCTGTTTGAGATGATTTTAGCTAACAATTTTATACCTATATTAAGTATTGATATTGGTCTGTAATTAGACCAAGAAGTATCGTCTGTGTTTGGTTTGGGTATCATAAAAATTGAGGCCATGAGGGATTCTGGATGGAAGAAGTGATCAGTGAGAAGGGAATTGAAGGCATCAACCATACGGGGTGATAATAAATTAAAAGATCATAAAATGCAGCGCTAAAACATGAGAATATAGGGCTATGAGGAATGATCTAGCCCAAAAGTGGATAAACAATGTGATAAATGAGTACCAACATAACACAACTTGAGTGATATGACAAAAAACTAACAAATATGTCAGACCAAAAACAAAACCTAGTGAAGGAAATCGTTCTAAAACGAAAAAAATAGGCATATGTGACATACCATGTAACGTGAATACCAAATAACTCTACTGATCAGGAAGTCAAAAGTGACAAGAAATTTAAAAATTATTAATAAAAATCCGTGAGGTAAAGTCTAATGCCAGTAAATGAAACTGGAACATCCAGATATAAACCAAAAGGGATTCCAAAGAGGGTGATGAAAAGTGATGAAAAGTGAAACTTCTTCCCAAGAAAACTGTGGCAGGTTTCAGGTGTGACACCCAAGTGAGTAGTAATCCTGCTTACCAGATGGCCATGACTGTATAGAAACAGTCTCACCCAGCATAGGGAATAAGGCTTCCCCGTAGCCTATGGATCTCCTTATCACTTTGAGGCAGCATCTCAGTCCAGAAAGTAAATGTTGTATGTTGCAAAACAATGATGGCGCAATCCTTTTGTTGGGAAGAAATAGCTGCTCCTTTCAGTCTGCAATCAGTCTGGTGAAAGGAGCAGCTATTTCATCACTTTTCATTAGCCTCTTTGGAATCCCTTCTGGTTTATATCTGGATGTTCCAGTTTCATTTACTGGCATTAGACTTTACCTCACGGATTTTTATTAATCATTTTTGAATTTCTTGTCATTTTAGATTTCCTGATCAGTAGTGTTATTTGGTATTCACGTTATATGGTATGTCACATATGCCTATTTTTTCATTTTAGAACGATTTCCTTCACTAGGTTTTGTTTTCGGTCTGACATATTTGTTAGTTTTTTGTCATATCACTCAAGTTGTGTTATTTTGGTACACTTTTATCACATTGTTTATCCACTTTTGGGCTAGATCAATCCTCATAGCCCTATATTCTCATTTTTTAGCGCTGCATTTTCTGATCTTTTATTTTGCTATATTTTTTTCTGTATTGAACTATTAATGCTAGCTGCTTCCCTTTTTTTATCAATCACTATTCTAATCCACTTCATTTAGCGCAGCGTTAGCCCTAGGGCTTCTTTTTTTTCTATTGATAATAAATTAGCAAATCTTTTATAATATGTGGCTGAAAAACTGTCAATACTTGGGAGTTTGGTTTTAGTGATTTTATTGCTGTTTGTATTTCTAATTCAGTGATCAGTTTGTCTAGGGTTTTTTGTTGAGAAATAGAGAGTGGTGGTAAAGTAATTGTAGATAGGAGATTATTTAGTCTATTTTGGTCAAAATCATGAGGGTCTTTATATAGTTCAGACAAATTTTTCTGAAATTCTTGCAATATCTTAAGTGGGTTACTAGTAAAGTTGTCTTTGGCCAATTTCAGTCTTATTGGTTTTGGGTTATAAACTTTTTTCCATAATGCAAGGGCCAGGAAAGTGTCAGGTTTATTAGCCTTCATATAAAAGGTGTGCTTGGATTTTTGGAGAATCTTTTCCGCTGTTTCCGTCAAAAGTAAATCCAGTTCCAAACGTGTTTTATCATATTGTAATTGTGTGGATGGGTTAAGATCAGTTTGGAATTTCTCCGAAGCATCATAGAAAGCTTTTTCTAACTTCTTGTGAAGCTGCCGTTTTTGCTTATGAAAGGGAGACGCCTGACTTATACAGACACCTCTGATACAAGGTTTAAGAGCTTCCCAATGAGCATTTGTATCCTTAAAATTATTGTTTCCAATATAGTCTGTGATAGCTTTCTCAATGACCTGTCTATATGAAGGCTGTGCTAGTAAACCATCATTTATGTACCAAGTTTTATGGTTTGGTCATGGTATTAATGAGGAAAGAGATGTCAGAACTATGTTATGGTCAGACCATGTACACGGTACGATAGTTGAGTCTAAGATATACTGGTATGCTAAAATGTTGATATTAATGAAAAGGTGGTCAATGCGGGAGAATTGTTTAGGGGGGTGGGAATAGTGGGTATATTGTCGTCTAGCCGGATGTTGCTCCCTCCATGTATTCAAAAGGGAATATTGATTAAGAAGTTGTTGGTATGAGTGGCGTTGAGTGTGTATCGGGGTCGGGATTTATCTAAAAATGGGTATATGACATGGTAAGAATCTCCACCTAATATAAGTGTGCCTCGTTTATGATTTTCTATAACAGAAAACAAATGAGAGAGAAATGACAATGGGTTTTTGTTTGGGGCGTAATATGATACTATAGTAACTTCGGTGTCTTGTAAAAGGCCTATCAATATTATATAGCGACCTTCAGGGTCTTTAATTTCTGTGTGAAGTGTAAATTATGCTATATGATGAAATGTGACTAGGACACCTCTTTGTTTGGTAACTGCAGATGCAGTATAAACTTGAGGGAATTTGCGGCTAAAAAATTTAGGACAGGAATGGGAAGAAAAATGTGTCTCTTGAAGGCAGACCACATGTGCCTTTAGTTTTGAAAAGCATCGAAATGCTTTTGTTCTTTTCGGTGGTGAATTCAGACCCTGCACATGGAGTGTTATAATATTCAGAGGGGCCATTATATGCGTACAGGAAAGGGGAGGTGTGTTAAAACTTGGCTATATCTATATTTCTTTGGAGAATATTGAAAGGGGAACTATAAAAAGGGATGTGGGGAAAAAAGCAAGGATCAGTTGATGGTTAAATGATTACTCTGTTAATTAGTATATGAACAATAAATTAAGAAGCTTTTTTATCTGGAAAGAAATAAATAGCTCCCAAAAGGAGCAAGTATCCAAAGGTTGGTAGTACAAACCAATATGTGGGTACCTTGTATCCAAAGAGTGTCCAAACTGTTTGTTGGGCACTCAAGGATGTATTGGAGACCCAGTGGCTATCTCCGGGACTACAATGACCATCGTGAAAATGAATTAAAAGAAAATATAACAATAACAACCAAGTCTAAGCCAAGGCTAGAGGTATTTAGAAAGAGTCTATGTTAAAACGGTAACTTTGTTTATCAAAATTTAACAGGGTTATATTTATACTAAAATTGAAACAGAATCAACATTCTAGATATGGTAAAGGAACTTATATGAAGTTTATATCACAGGAATGAGAGTGGGAATAAACCACTCCACTTTCTACGAAGATAATGTATTACATTATAAAGGCTAGTTAAAATGTAAAAAAAATCTCTAAATTACTAAGATAATCATACTATATTTAAGCTAAAGAAATCTAGTGCTCTTAGTTCATGAATGGAATTATAAACAAACATATATAGTTTTATGGAAATATAAACAAAAATATTAGGATAATATGTATGTTAGGACTTATCCAAACCTTGTAGGTAGACTAAGAAGAGACAAATAGAGTCTATTTAGGTCTACTAAACTAAGGGATGCACTTTCCAAGATAGTATTATTTATATTCATACCACATTTAAAGCATGCCACCTATTGTAGCATATACAGTATGTTTATAAGTATAAATACATATATTAATTCATAATTGTATTAAAGCAATATCTTTTGTTTAGAATATATAGCATTGCTATGTTAAAATTTAAATTTGGAACAAAATAATAGTTTTTTTTTAAATAAATAATAATTAGGTATTAAGTTCATACCATAGTAGAAGAAAGGGGAATAAACTACTCCATTTCTCATGAGAGATAGTGTGTTATCCCTTATAAATTAATGTGTAGTATCAACTGAATTACTGTAATAACCATATTTCATCCAGGCAGATAAGGGTCTAAATAATGTGGTATATAGATGAAATATAAGAAGTCAAAACAATAATCTCAGGAGACAATTGGTCTTAACTAGGGTTGAGCGGACCCGAACTGTAAAGTTCGGGTCCGTACCGAACTTTTGGGTTTTTGGGTCCCGGACCCGAACCCGAACAATTGACTGTATGTTCGGGTTCGGGTCCGGTGTTCGGCAATATGCATGTAAAGTCGCGCTTGCTTCCCATGCTTAGAACTGTCCCTGCACAAAGTGTCATTTAAAACTCACTCGCGGCTATAATGAATTGTCAGCTCCCGGCAATACATAGAAAAGTCATTGATAAAAAATAAAAAAAAAGCGTGCGGTTCCCCCAAATATCCATACCAGGCCCTTCAGGTCTGGTATGGATTTTAAGGGGAACTCCCCCCCAAATAATAAAAAAAATGGCGTGGTGTACCCCCAAAAATCCAGACCAGACCCTTTATCCGAGCACGCAACCTGGCAGGCCGCAGGAAAAGAGGGGGGACGAGAGAGTGCCCCCCTCCTGAACCATACCAGGCCACATGCCCTCAACATGGGGAGGATGTCCCCATGTTGATGGGGACAAGGGCCTCATCCCCATAACCCTTGCTCGTTGGTTGTGGGGGTCTGCGGGCGGGGGGCTTATCGGAATCTGGAAGATGCCTTTAACAAAGGGGACCCCCAGATCCCGCCCCCCCATGTGAATTGGTAATGGGGTACATTGTATTATTTAAAAAAAAACAAATAAAAAAAAAAAAACATTCCAGCGATGAAATCCAGTGTCCCGCGGCGATCCCGATGTCCAGCGCTGTCCAGACGAAATGTCATTGGCTGAGCCTGAGCGGACCTGATAGGGAACTTCCTCGGCAGTGTATTAAATGAATAGACCCGCCCCTTCTAAAGTTCCCCATCAGGTCCGCTCAGCCAATGACGTAGTGTAAGGCTGAGGACCTGATGCGGAACGTGAGAAGGGGCGGGTCTATTCAGGTATTATACTGCGGAGGAAGTTCCCCATCAGGTCTGCTCATCCAATGACATAGACGGGGTCTGACATACGAGGGGGCGGACCTGATGGGGAACTTCCTCCACAGTTTAATACATGAACAGACCCGCCCCTTCTCACGTTCCGCATCAGGTCCTCAGCCTTACACTACGTCATTGGCTGAGCGGACCTGATGGGGAACATGTTGAGGGCATGTGGCCTGGTACGGTTCAGGAGGGGGGGCGCTCTCTCGTCCACCCCCCTTCTTTTCCTGCGGCCTGCCAGGTTGCATGCTCGGATAAAGGGTCTGGTCTGGATTTTTGGGGGTACTGGAATATTAAAGAGCCCTTGTTGCGGGCTGCTTCCAATAGCTGTTCCTTTGTGCGGAAATAATGGAATTTGATAATTATATCCCTGGCAGGACCATTTTCCTTTTTTGATGTTAATGATCTGTGTATTCTGTCCATTTCAAGCCTTTCCAATGGAATAGAGGGTGCCAGTTCCTGTAATAGTGCTGTGGATGTAGAGTGAAGATCTTCTATACTCTCAGGGATTCCTCTAATACGGAGATTAGACCTCCTTTTCCTGTTCTCAAAGTCTTCAAGTCTATTTTGGAGGGAAGAATAATCTTCCTTGAGGCATTCCAATTCTTCAGCATGACTAGATTTTGTAGCATCAAGTTCATCAGTTCTTTGTTCTAGGATGGAGGTGCGCCTTCCTACCTCACGAATTTCTCTAGTCAGCTTTTCTGTAATGTTATCTGATGTATTCTTAAGAGCTTTATGTAGGACCCTTTGAATTTGTGAGGGAAGCGGTACCGCCATTTTAGATTTAGTCAGTGATTTTTGTGCTTTCCCTGCCTTCGGTTTAGCTCTCCTCCCACTGTACATCATTTCCAAAAGGTGCCCAAGGGTATTGGTAATATACCTGTCGATGAATTGAGAATGTTTTCAGCCTAGACCCGGATCATCGGTTGTCTGTGTCCTGGTCGGAGCGGAGCGCTCAGGCAGACATGTCTGCCTCAGGCGACTTCGCGCATGCGCCTCTTTTGTCTTGTTTAAGGCCAATTTGAAAGGTTTGGTAAAAACAGTTGGCATGAATGGCTAGGAACTGCCATGGGAGACATGTACCAATGACAAAAAAATCATATTTTTTAACATTTAGTCTTCATTGGGTACAGTACAACATGCTATCCAGTATGAACAGAAAATGAAACATAAAAAATACAGGGAAAATAAAGTACAGTATAAACTACACTGGGTTATGGTTTGGGCCAGCTCTTCAAATCTAGTACGTAGATATCACAAGACCAAAATTGTTGAAAACCAGAATACCATTATATGATCAGTTTACCATTAGGATAGAATAACCAAGCATCCCTGTAATGGTGAGATTTTCTGTGGGAACAATTTTTATTCTATCAATGTTTCAACCCAACGTCATCCAAAAATTGGAGACCAGGGAAAGAGCCAGATCTGTAAGAAATAGCCATATATAATTTGAAATAATCATATAAAGCAATAATAATATAAAGCAAAAAAAGAGTTCCTCCCTTCCCTCCCTCTCCCTCCTTTCCCCCATTCGCCACAAGATGTAGGGGTTCTATGTGTTCCCTATGCAGGTGGGCTTCCCTCTCCCATTCTGTCATCCATCTTTCTCTTCCCTTTCTCTGAGTATACGGTCCCATACTGACCACGTTTGGACATATTGTTCCTTTCTATTTTGAGCCGAATGTACCAAGTCTTCCAAGGCCCCGATCTCTCTGACCTTATTAAGCCACCTTGCAACAGAGGGTGGTCTAGGATCTCTCCAGCACATTGTGGCACATGCCTTAGCAGCATTTACCAGATGGCACAGCACCGACTTTCTATATGACTGTACCGCAATCTGTGTACAATTAAGCAAAAAAAAGCGGAGTTATCTGGTATTGAAAAGTCTGTATGTTTTTGGGAGATCTTCTGAACCTCTAGCCAATATTTCCTGATCTCAGCACAGGACCAAAAAATAAGAAGCAAGGTTCCTTCCTCTTTTCCACATCGCCAACATAGATCTGAAGCCTCAGTCGAAAATTTACAAAGCCTCACCGGGGTACAATACTACGGATGAGCTTCGAATTCGAGTCAAACTCATGTTCGACTCGAACATTGCCTGTTCGCCGAACAGCGAACAATTTGGGGTGTTCGCTGCAAATTCAAAAAGCCACGGAACACCCTGTAAAAGTCTATGGGAGAAATCTAAATTGCTAATTTTAAAGGCTTATATGCAAGTTATTGTCATAAAAAGTGTTTGGCGACCTGGGTCCTGCCCCAGGGGACATGTATCAATGAAAAAAAAAGTGAAATATTCCTTTAAATTTCGTACCTAGGTGAAACCCCGCCCCCCTCTGATGTAACGCAGGTTTCCCTTGCATCAGAGGGGGACGGGGTCACCCGCACGTCACTGGGTAAGCCCGGGTTCCCCCTCGCATCAGGGGACGGGGTCATGTGACGGGTGGCCCCGTCCTCAGCTACATACGAGACCTGTCAGGCTGCCGCAATGTTATTCCCGGGGTGTCCCCGGTTGAGACAGGATGCTGTTCCTCGCTGCGCTGGACATCTCATCGCTGGAGTCTGGATCTGGAGAGGAGATCATCCATCGCAGGATACCGACAGCATTGGAGTGGAGACCGAGAGTGGATTACCACCGCTGGAATCTTTTTTTTTTTAAATAAAGGACTTATCCCAACGGAGTCTGTTTTTTTTTTTTTTTTTTTTTACACTTTCTTTGTGAATGGTAGGAGTACAATGTACCCCTTTACCAATTCACATAGGGGTGGCCGGGATCTGGGGGTCCCCTTTGTTAAAGGGGTCTTCCATATTCCGATAAGCCCCCCACCCGCAGACCTCCACAAGCACCGGGCAAGGGTTGTGGGGATGAGGCCCTTGTCCCCATCAACATGGGGACATGGTGCTTTGAGGGGTCACAGACCCCCAAAGCATATTCCCCATGTTGAGGGCATGTGGCCTGGTCCGGTTCAGGGGGGGTGCTCTCTCGTCCCCCCCTCTTTTCCTGTGGCCTGCCAGGTTGTGTGCTTGGATAAATGGTCTGGTATCGATTTTTGGAGGGAACTCCACGCCATTTTTTTTATTTTGTGCGGAGTTCCCCTTAAAATCCATACCAGACCTGAAAAATCTGGTATGGAAATTTGGGGGGAACCCCACATAATTTTTTTGTTTAAATTTGACACAGGGTTCCCCTTAATATCCATACCAGACCTGAAGGGCCTGGTAATTGAATTTGGGCAGACCCCCACACATTTTTTTTTTTTATCTATGACTTTCAATTACTTTTCTCTGTATTGCTGGGAGCCGACAATTCATTATAGCCGCGAGTACTTTTAAATGACTTTTTTTCCTTCAGAAATTACACTTTGTGCAGGGACAGTTCTAAGCACGGGAAACAAGCGCTACTTTACAGGCATACTATACACACCACCTAGTTACGAAATTTAAAAGAATGTTTCACTTTTATTGTTTCACTTTAAGCATTAGTAAAATCATTGCTCCCAAAAAACGCCTGTTTTTAAAACTTTTTTGCATTGATATATGTCCCCTGGGGCAGGACCCGGGTCCCCAAACACTTTATAGGACAATAACTTGCATATAAGCCTTTAAAATTATCACTTTAGATTTTTCATGTTCGAGTCCCATAGACTTTAATGGTGTTCGGATGTTTGAACAAATTTATTGCCTGTTCGCATTTTCTGATGCGAACCGAACTGGGGGTGTTCGGCTCATCCCTATATAATACCATCGGGTCAGCAATTTGTAATTTAATTCCTGTGTTCGTATACATATTGACGTATTTAAGGCTAAGTAAATAATATTCTTGCGCTGTGTTGAACTGAAGGTCTTATTTAGGTCTCTCTCCCATTTACTAATAGATGGCATCACAAACTCCTCTGGCGGGGTGTGTAAGAGCCTATACATCTTAGAAATCACCCGCGGAAGGGGTCCTTTCTCTTCACAATATAGTTCAAATGCGGTAAGTTGACATCTATAGTTGATTGGTGGGCCTAAGGTCCCCAAAAAATGGCGCAGTTGTAATGCTTGCCAAGGACTTATTTCATAATATCCTCCTGGTTGTGTCAATGTTGCAATTGTTGGTCAAGCCTCCGCTTGCAGGAAGTGTGATGCTTGGAAGCATCCCTTCTCTTCCAATTTGTTAAACGCTCCCTTTTCCATATCTGGTTGGAAACTGGAATTTCCTAATATGGGATACAGAGGTTATTGCGTCGGGGCATATCTAGGATTACCACATATCTTAGCACCAATTCGTAGAATAACCCCTATAATCGGGTGCTTTTTGAGAAAAGGCGGTAACACCGCATAACACCAGGGTGCTCTACGCAGGTGTACTGGGCTCAGCTGTTGTTCCATGTCTATCCATTTCTTAAATTCCTCATGTCTGCACCAGTCCACTACTCTTCCTAAATGGGCTGCTTGGTAATACCCACGCACATCAGGGACAGCCACTCCCCCATAATGCTTAGGCAACACCAAAAGTCCTCTACAGATCCTAGGTCGTTTCTTCGCCCAAATAAATTTTGTAAAGAGAGTACTGTACCTATCTGGCAAAAGAAAGTTGCTGGGATATAAAAGTTTTGGTAGAATACACATTTTTATAGTATTACAGCGGCCAAACCATGAGAGTAATCCGTGTTGCCACTTCTCTAATAGGGACCGTACTGAGTTGTATAGAGGTAGAACATTTTCTGAAAAAGTATTTCTTATATTTGATGGTATATGTGTGTCCAGGTAACTCAGTGCAGTTGATATCCATTTAAAATTAAAGTTTCGTTGTATAGCCTTTCGAGTTGAAGGGGGCAAACTTACCACCATCGCTTCAGATTTAGCATAGTTAATTTAAAAATTTGATAAGGCTCCATAGTTCTCAATTTCCTTCATAAGGTTAAGCAGTGAGGTGTGCGGACTAGACATGGAAAACAGAATATCATCTGCGTATGCTGAGACTTTATACTTCTTATCTCCCAGACGCAACCCCTGAATATCCGGATTTTGGCGGATCTTATTAAGTAAAGGTTCAAGCGTAAGGGAAAACAGTAATGGCGACAGGAGACATCCCTGTCGTGTGCCATTTGTGATCTTAAAGGGTTTTGAAAAGACTCCATTTGCTTTAACTGATGCTTGTGGTATAGTATAATCCCCGGCTATCCATTGAATCATACGGTCTCTCAGGCCCATCTGCTTAAGAGTCTCCAGCATAAAATGCCAGTTTATTCTGTCAAATGCTTTTTCTGCACCTGTGCTTAGAAAAATACAGGGGATATTTGTTTTATTGGCATGATAGACTAAATTCAGTACCTTAATGGTATTATCCCTCGCCTCACGGGTCGGGATAAACCCTACTTGGTCTAACTCCACTAACTGGCAAAGAGATGGTTGAAGACGAATGGCGAGTATTTTAGTAAATAATTTTAAGTCAACATTCAACAATGAAATGGGCTGGTAACTACCGCACTCCGCCTGATCCTTCCCCTCCTTTGGTATTACTGATATATGCGCCACATTGAATACCTTCACCATCTGATTGCCCAGTAGTGTACTAAAGCATTTATAGTACTGTATGGGAAATCCATCGGGACCCGGTGCCTTCCCGGGTTTGACCGTTTGTAATGCAGTATTTAGTTCTTCGTTTGAAATAGGTGTTTCTAAATTATGCCGAGTTAAAGATGAGGAATATAGGAAGGGGTGATGGTGTTGGAGCCAAATTATATAAAGAAGAGTAATACTCTCCAAACCTCTGAACTATTTCCTTTGGCAATGATATGTATTGTCCGTTTCCCCCTTTTTTTTGAGGTATATATGTTGTCGCATTTCTTTCTTTAAGTTTCCCAGCCAGTATTTTACTGCATTTATCTCCTAATTCATATGTTGCTTTTCTGCCCGATTGTATCACTGCCTTCGCCTTATAGCGGAGAATGTTCGTAATCTGTTGCCTCAGGTGCATCAGTTCCCTTCCATCAGCCTGAAGTGTCCTCTTATGTCGGAGCTCCAATACTTATATTTCCTCCAACAATTTTATTATCTGTTTTTCTCGTTTTATCTTCATCCTCGATCCATGACTAATCAAAATCCCCCTGATCACTGCCTTATGTGCCTCCCATACCATGCCTGGGTCACTCCCCGGAGTGTTGTTCATCTGAAAATATTCTATAATTTCTTTGGCTACATCTTCCCGAATATCAGGATCCTGCAGCAAGCTCTCATTTAACCACTTGAGACCCGCACTATAGACAAAAGACGTCTGCAGCGCGGCTCTCAAGTGCTGAGTGGACGTCTATGGACATCCTGCTGTTTCTCTCCCCCTGCGCGCCGCCGAGGGCGCGCGGCGGGGGAACAGCTGTGCCCGCCGCGGTCACGTGATGCCGATGCGCGTGCCTGGCAGCCGCGATGTCCGCCAGGCACCCGCGATCGGCTGTGACAGAGGCAGGACGTGGATCTCTGTGTGTAAACACACAGATCCATGTCCTGTCAGGGAGAGAGGAGACCGATGCTGTGTCCCTTGTACATAGGGACACAGATCGGTCTCCTCCCCCTGTCAGTCCCCTCCCCCCACAGTAAGAATCACAAATAGGGAACATAGTTAACCCCTTCCTCGCCCCCTAGTGTTAACCCCTTCCATGCCAGTCACATTTATACAGTAATCAGTGCATTTTTATAGCACTGTTCGCTGTATAAATGTGAATGGTCCCAAAATAGTGTCAAAAGTGTCCGATATGTCCGCCGCAATATTGCAGGCCTGACAAAAATCGCAGATCGCCGCCATTACTAGTAAAAAAAAAAAATATAATAAAAATGTCATAATTCTATCCCCTATTTTGTAGGCGCTATAACTTTTTCGCAAACCAATCACTATACGCTTATTGCAATTTTTTTTACCAAAAAAATATAGAAGAATACGTATCGGCCTAAACTGAGAAAAAAAATAGTTTTTTAAAAAAAAATTGGGATATTATTATAACAAAAAGTTAAAAAATTGTGTTTTTTTTCAAAATTTTCTGTCTTTTTTTGTTTATAGCGCAAAAAATAAAAACCACAGAGGTGATCAAATACCACCAAAAGAAAGCTCTATTTGTGGGGAAAAAATGATAAAAATATCATTTGGGTACAGCGTTGTATGACCGCGCAATTGTCATTCAAAGTGTGTAAGCACTGAAAGCTAAAAATTGGTCCGGGCACGAAGGGGGTTTAGTGCCCAGTTGTCAAGTGGTTAAACGCCATCGCCACTCCGGGGAGGGAGCCGCGCCTGGCAGGGAGAAGCACATCGTGACCGGGGCGTGGTCTGACCACGTTATACTTCCTATGGATATCTCTAATACTGAAGCGAGCAAATAATGTGGAACCAGGAACATATCTATGCATGAATATACCTGATGTGGATTGGAGAAAAAGGTGTAATCTCTTTCTCCTGCATGTAACATCCGCCATGCATCTACCAACTGCAATTCATGTCGTTTCCACATTATCCCCTTCCTGATTCCAGTTGGAACTGTGGAGGTCCCGAAGGAGGTGTCTACTCCGGGTCCAATGGGTTGTTGAAATCCCCCCTAGAATCAACTTCCCCTCCATGAACTCCATTACTTTTAATAAAACTTTACTCAGGAAGGAGTCTTGATGTACATTCGGACCATATACAGGGGCAAAAGTCACCGGCCATTTATGTCCAAACATTTGCCCGTCAGGGACCACGGTATCCAATTAGAAATCAAGATCGATACACCATTAGATTTTGCTTTTTGGTTAGATGCATGGTAAACGCAGGGGAAGAATCTATTCTGTAGGAAGGGGAGTCCACCTGCTTTGAAATGCATTTCCTGTATGAATGCTACATTTGTACCGGTTTGTTTCAATTCATGCAAGAGCATCCTAATTTTTTCTGGGACATTCAGTCCTTTCGCATTTAAGGAAGTCACTTTCACTCCCTCCATCTTTTATTGCTAAACCCCCCTCCCCTATACCCACCTCCCCCTTTCTATGTCCTTAAAAGGAGGCGCCCACTTCTTAGCCTCCTGTGGGCGCTGGCCTATATGGGGGTTTAGTCCGAGTCAGGTGGAGAGCTCTGCTCCCCTTCCTATCCCCCGAATATCATTATTCTCACTCAGTACCATCCCCTACAGCCACCTCGATCCTATCTTATCTCCTCACCCCTCTCACCTTTCAAAGTTCTTCCATTCCCACACCATTGCCCCCTATATCAACCTCTGGTAGGTTACATTCCCCTCCCCTCCCTCCATCCTGGGAGGGATAGGTGGGGGGATGCGCCGCCCAGTTTCATACAAACCCCCATGAGCCTATCCCCCCAAAAAGAAGAAGAAAAAAAATAGAGGGTAATCCCCACCCTCTAGTGAATTCTTTCAACATTTCAGTGACCTTTCAGTGACATTTTCAGTGACCTTATTAAAAAAAAAGGGGGTATCAATCCCTATGATCTCGTGGTTTAGCTCAATAAATTCAAAATTTCTGTGACATTATTCCATTGTTCCATATTCATTTCAATATATCAGTGGCCCAACTCCCAGAGAGAAAAAGGAAAAAATAATATTCACCAGAGTTCAACACTTCAGTATCAATGTTCCTTATTCAATTCAATATTTCCATATTTCATTGACATAAACAAACACCCAAACACTTCACCACAAAAAAAGAAAAAAAAACAGCAAAGGGGAAAAAAAACTCCCCAGCCTCAATTAATTAATTAATTCAACATTTCAGTGATATTTCAGTGACATTTTCAGTGACCTTACTCATTGTAAAAAAGGAAAAGACAGGGGTGTTAGTCCCTATTATCTCATGATTATCTCATTATTATCACATGGTTACAATGACATTGTTCATATTTCATATTCAGATCAGTATATCATTAACCCCCGCCCTCCAAAAAATAAATAAAAAAATTATACTCGCCAAAATTCCTCAGTTCAATATCATTGTTCGTATTCAAGTCGATATTTCAGTAATATACACAGACTTCCCCCCCAAAAAAATCCTTTTTCTCGGGGGGGGTTGACGCACTTGACCAATACACCAAATCTCAACACTTCAATGAGATGTAATCTCCTCCCCCCTCAAAAAAAATAAAGGAGTGGTAGGGGAAATCAGGGTCTCTCTACTGCACCTTATTAGCCGGGTCTAGACAATCAAACTGAGGGCTGGGTAGGGAAGGGAAAAAAAAGAAGGTTAACCAAAAAAGAGGGAAAGGGAGTGAAGATAAAGGCAGGGCTCATAAAATAAGCCTGGAACCCCCCTTCTGTCTTTTCATACATCCCCTCTTATGCCCCCTCAAGCTACTAAATCACCCCCCCCTCTGTGGGGGTTTTGTTGCTCTTGTCGCTCCTGGGGTAGGCTGCAGCCAGTTGGGGATCACCATAGCGTAAACAAATAGGTCTGAGAGGTCAGTGGGGTGTTTCAAGGTAAAAGACAATGCCTCCTTTTTTACCGTTAGTGAAATCGGCTAACCCCATCTATATGAGCCCCCATGCTCTTGATTCTGTCCAATAATGGGCGCAGCATTGCTCTTTGCTGTAGAGTAGCTCTGGACAGATCTGGTAACCCCTCGTAGGTAATTTCTTCTGCTTCCCATGCCTTACGGCTAATTAACTCTTTATGTGTGTAACGATGGAAACAGCATATCACATCTCGGGGTCTGTTTAGGTCTGTTGAACAGGGTCCCAGAGACCTGTGTAACCGCTCAAATTCTAGGGTCTGAGGAGGGGCAAAAGTGGCCAACTGGTGGCATATTGCCATAATCATAGGCTGCAAATCCTCTTTCCCTATTGCTTCCAGGATCCCCCTGAACATTAAGTTCTTACGTCTGCTTTGGTCCTCAAATTCCTCCATACGGAGCTGCATTGGGGGGCATAACAAGATTGTAAAGTCTGTACCTGCTCCAGTTGAGTGACCCATTTCTCCAGGGAAGTCAGTGCGGTTCCTCCAGACCAACCTTATCCGATAGTAGTTGTACCTCCATCTGTACCTCCCTTATTTACTTACTGTGTGCTTCTTCCACCCGCGCCACTATCTTCTCTATATCAGCTTGTGTTGGCAGGGCTTGCAGTAGTGCTCTCAAGTCCATATCGCCAAGTCCATAAAGTCACAATTTAATCAAAAAACGGACTATGAAATAGACGTGATGCCGCCATCTAATGGTTGAAAACAGGTAATATAGAAAATCAAAATATTTAAGAACAATATAGAAAAAATGTACTAAAAATTGCTAGAAGGGGGAGAATAGTATGGGGATCAACTGTTATTGATAAAGGCATTAACATCGCATTCTATGTTTTAGCCGATCGGTCTATAAGATTTAAAAAAACAAAATCCACCAAGTCTCCATCTTTGAGATCTCCCTCCTAGTATGGCTACTTCTCCAGTGAGGAAAAAAATGTGTCTATAGCCATAAATGATGTAACCTTTAAGCTTTTATCATGGCACAGATCATAGTGTTTTGATAAACTATGATTCACGAAGCCTTTACGCCAAGTGCTCCTTGAGTCTAGTTTCAAGCTTACGAATAGTGCGACCCACATAATGTAGGCTGCAAGGGCACGTAATCATATAAACCACATTTTTGATTGAACAAGTGATAAATGATCCCACATCATATGATCGACCAGTGGCATTAGAGCTAAAAGAGAGATACTTTCTCTCCCTGAGACAATTATTTTGGCAAACTTTGCATTTTCTACACTGATAGTAGCCCTTAAAATCCCCAAAGAAACTTGGTCTTACTGGGGGTCTAATAATGTTTCGAGCTATCTGCAGTCTGCCCTCTGTAGGTGACCCTAGGTAGTTCTGGGAGCAAGGGACCTAGTATTCTATCATTTTTTTAAACGTTCCAATGTTTTTTAAAGATCTTTTTGATAGAGAAATGTTGATTCGAATAGGTGGTGTAAAATGAAAATCGAGAAGAAAAATCTCTCCCTTCATCTTTTACTTTAGGCTTCAATAGATCATCCCTTTCCCTCAAGGTGACATCAGTTATAATCCTGTCAAGATCATTAACTGCACATCCTTTCTGCAAGAAGCGGGTCTTCAAAAACTCTGCCTCTCTCAGATAATTGTCTTGTAAGGAGCAATTTCTCCTCAATCTGAGAAATTGGCTCGAAGGAATGGATCTGAGCCAAGACTCATGATGGCAGCTATCCGTCCCTTTGTAGCCATTTCTATCTGTGTCTTTGAAGTATGTGGATGTGATAAGCCTGTCATCCCCTACTCTAATTTCCAGGTCTAAGAAGTGTATAACAGAAGTGCTGGCCTTTTACTGGAGAACAATGCCTCGATCATTGGTGTTAAGTTCACCAATGTAGAGGTCTAAAGAAGCACGGTCTCCTTTCCATAGGAGGAGGACGTCATCAATGTATCGCCCCCAGAAAATCAACTCAGTCCTCTATTGACCATAGATGACGTCCTCCTCCCATTTTTTCAAGAAGAGATTTGCCATACTAGGGGCAAATTTGGCGCCCATCGCCACTCCCCGACCTTGCAGATAGTAGGAGCCATTGAACCAGAAAAAGTTATGGCTCATAGAAAAGTCGAGGAGATGGAGAAGGAACCATTGCTGCAATCTATGAATCCCTGAATCTCTTTCCAAATCTTCACAGCCTCTCTGCCATGACGATGGGAAATAATGGTGTATAATAAGGCCACGTCAACAGTGGCCATAATACACCCTTCTTTCCAGGTGATTTGCCTCAAGATGTTAATGACCTGTGTACTGTCTTTAAGATGAGAAGGAGTTTTAGAAACAAGAGGCTGCAAAAAATTGTCTATATACCTCCCAATCCTAGAAGTAACGGAATCGATTGCACTAATTATAGGGCGGCCAGATGGGTTTAGGGGGTTCTTATGAACTTTTGGGAGGTAATAGATCACCGGAATGTGTGGTGCTACCGGGATCAGATAAAACCTCTCCTTTTTGTTCAAAATACCTTTATTAAAACCCTTATCAATTATTACCTGTAGCTCTCTCTTGTATTTCTGATTTGAATTACTTCCAAGAGAAAAATATGTATCCTTGTCTATTCATCTTATCATCTTAAAGACAATACACAGGTCAATACACAGGTCATTAACATCATTAACATCTTGAGGCAAATCACCTGGAAAAAAGGGTCTATTATGGTCACTGCTGACATGGCCTCTTTATACACCATTATTTCCCATCATCATGGCAGAGAGGCTGTGAAGTGCTTTTTGGAAAGAGATTCGGAGATTCGTAGATTGCAGCAATGGTTCCTTCTCCATCTCCTCGACTTTGCTATGAGCCATAACTTTTTCTGGTTCAATGGCTCCTACTATCTGCAAGGTCGGGGAGTGGCGATGGGCGCCAAATTTGCCCCTAGTATGGCAAATCTCTTCATGGCAAAATGGGAGGAGGACATTATCTATGGTCAATAGAGGACTGAGTTGATCTTCTGGGGGTGATACATTGATGACGTCCTCCTCCTATGGAAAGGAGACCGTGCTTCTTTAGACCTCTTCATTGGTGAACTTAACACCAATGATCGAGGCATTGTTCTCCAGCATGAGGCCAGCACTTCTGTTATACACTTCTTAGACCTGGGAATTAGAGTAGGGGATGACAGGCTTATCACATCCACATACTTCAAAGACACAGATAGAAATGGCTACAAAGGGACGGAAAGCTGCCATCATGAGTCTTGGCCCTAGTATGGTGAATCTCTTCATGGCAAAATGGGAGGAGGACATCATCTATGGTCACTAGAGGACTGAGTTGATCTTCTGGGGGTGATACATTGATAACGTCGCCCTCCTATTTAAAGGAGACTGTGCTTTTTTAGACCTTTTCTTTTTTGTTTACAAAAGTTTATTGGAAGAACAAATAAGCATTTACATAATGTAGCTGATAAAAGGATTCAACAGTAAGTCAGCGGTATTACACACATTGCATCTTAAATCATGGGGTGATACAACAGAATGAATCAGATCACTAGCGGAATATGGATACAAGTAATGACAAATAAAAGTAAATTTTATACATAGGGGGGAATAATGTAGTACAGGTGTGGTATTGTGATATGGAATTTTAGCTATGTGAGATTCCAGTAAGACCATTTTAGCTCATATATATGAAGAGTTGAAGACTGTCATTTAGGGTGTGATATATTTTTTCAGAAAGTTTAAGCATCTCCATTCTAGCAAGCACCTGTGGCCATAGTAAATTATTGGATTTCCAGTTAAAAGTAATCATCCATTGTATGGAACTACATAATGAGTGGAATAGTCTAATGCAAGGTTTAGGTACATCAGGTATTTTAGCATATAAAAGAGATATTTGGGGAGTGGAAGTAATTTTATGTTTTGAAGATTCCTCAAATCTATCTACAGCCGCACGCCATATCTGATCGAGATGCGGACAGCTCCAAAATGTATGTAGAAAAGTCCCTTGCTCCAGGCAGCCCCTATAGCAGTTAGGGGAAACTGAGGGATAGAATGTATGGATTCGAGAGGGAGTGAGATACCATCTAGAGAATAATTTCACCGGGGTTTCTCTTAATGAGATAGCTCAATTACATTTGCGGAGGTTATCAGACCTAGAGTGCCAAGTCTCAGCTGAGAGGGAGCATTGGTCCAGATTTTTCTTGTAGTGCTAAATTGTTGAGAAAATTATAAAACCGGGAAATCAGCCCCCTGTCTCTAGATGAGGATATGCATATTCTTTCGAACAACGTGTTAGAGGGGTGGGTAGATAGTGAGAAGTGCTTTACATAGAATGATCTAATTATCAAGTAGTGATCATATTCTGATGATGGAAGATTATATTTAGTTTATAATGCAGTGAATGATGTGAATTCCACTTTGGTTTGTAGAGATTTTAATGTGGTCAGGTTGTTGTTTATCCAGGGAGAGAAAAGAGACCTGTTGTTATAGGCTAGACTAAACCTGATATCACCTAGGAAGGATGCTAGTGGGGGGGGGGGTAGCTGACGAGAGGCCAAAGATGACCTTTGTTTTAAGCCAAAGTTGAAAAAAATGGGCCACTATCGTGTTGTGCTTAAGGAGGTTACGGTATAAAACTTAATTAGACCATAAGATACCTTGAAGGTGATATGGGAGGATAGATGTGGATTAAAATCTTTTCCAGGGTATATCCTGGCAAGGGGAGAACCATTGGGATAATTGAGTGAGTCTAGCAGCAAGAAAATAATGCCAAAGTTTCGGAAGACCCAGTCCACCTTTGGATTGTGGTCTATGTAGCAGAGCATAACTACATCTGTTTTTTTTTTCTGCCCATATAAATTTATTGAGTATCCTTTGGAGAGAGTCCAATTTAGAATTTGAGATGTTAATGGGGAGGGTACGAAAGTAATATAGAGGTTTGGGGATGATATTCATATTTATAGCACATATCCTGCCGAGAAATGATATGTGGTAGGAGGACCACGTTTTAAGGAGGAACTAATGTGTGTAAAAAGAGGAAGGTAGTTAGTTTTATATAAGAATTTGTGGGAAGATGTGACATGGGTACCTAAGTATTTAAAAGATAGTGGGCACCATATGAATGAGAAATTGTTTTGTAATAAATTCTGCATGTTCTGGGGGAGATTGATCGGTAGGGCCGAACATTTATTTACGTTGATCTTAAGTTCAGAGATGTCATGGAATGTGTTGAGTTCTTTAAGGAGTCTAGGGATAGAGGTGAGGGGTTCTGTGAGGAATATGAGAGCATTGTCTGCATATGAACAAATTTTGAATTCATTCTGATCTTTGGAATATCCTTTGATGTCTATGTTGTTTCTAATGGCATGGGCTAAAGGTGGAGTGGGGAGTGGGGGTGGGGATAATGGGCAGCCCTGCCTTGTTCCTCTGCCCAGTGGGAAGAATTCTGAGTTGTTTCCGGAGATTCTAATACGTGTTTGAGGGGAATGGTATAGTGCATTAAAGCCCTGTAGGAATTTATCTGAGATTCCAAATCTGGGAAGAAGATAGTTTAAATACGACCAGTTCACGCTGTCAAACGCCTTGTGAATGTCTAATCTGAGAAGGCAGGCCTGGCGTGAGTGTAAGTTGGCATCTAGAATGATATTGGTGACTAACCTGATGTTATCTACAATCTGTCGGCCAGGAATAAATCCTGTTTGATGCGAATGTATTAGGGTGAGATGACTTTTGCAAGTCTGTCTGCAAGTATTCTGCCAAAACATTTTAAATCGTTGTTTAAGAAAGAAATGGGGTGGAAATTTTGGGGGAGGGAGTGATCTTTATTAGGCTTGGGAATGAGGGAAAGGTTAGCTAGGAGCATTTCGTCTGGAAAATGGTTGCCTTCTAGAATATGGTTAAATAGTTTGGTGAGGTTAGGGGCTAAAAGAGAGGCACATTTTTTGTAGTAAGAGGAGGTGTAACCATCTGGACCTGGAGCTGTGGAGGTTTTAAGGGATTTAATGATTTTGATTATTTCCATATCTGTACAGGGTTCATTAAGAGAGTTAATTTGTTGTTGATTCAGGGAAGGGAGTTGTAGATTATCTAACCAGGTCCTAGAGGAAGAGCTTGGTTGGTCATGTGGGCTAGACAAAAGATCTTTATAGAAGGATGTGAATATCTTCAATACTTCCTGAGGGTGTGTAACTAGGTTGCCATTGTTGTCTCTAAGTTTGTATACGTGAGTGGGTTTGTTGTCCTGATTAGGCTTTCTGGCAAACATAGCCGAAGAGGAATTACTGTGCAGCAGAAATTTAGCCTTTGAAAACCTGAGAAATCTTTCTGTATTAGCTGAGAGAATAAGGTCAAGGGCTTGACGTTTGGTTTGTATCTGTTGAGTAAGTTCTTGGGAAGGGGAATGTTGCAATTTGTTGTAAAGATGATCTAAATCTTTAGTGAGACACCTAATATCTGTTAGTCTTTCTTTATTTTTTGTTGACGCTAATTTAATTAGGTGTCCACGTAGAACCGCTTTGTGGGCAACCCAGAGAGTTGTAGGGGGGGTTTCATTATTAGTATTATCCGAAAAGTCGTTTTCTATGTGAGTGGAAACAGTGTGAATGTTTGAAGTGTCAGTTAGGAGAGAATCATTGAGGCGCCAATTGAAGGGTGAAGGAGGGAGGCCTATGTAAGATGTTTCAAGTGAAGTTATATAATTAGTTGACCATGGGCATGGGTGAATGTGAGCCTGAGAAGAGTTAGTCATTGGGGTACAGAAAATGTAGTCTAGTCTGACATAGCAATCATGGGGGTGGGAGTAACCTTAGGCCTTTAGACCTATGTTATGAGCCCTCCAGGAGTCAAGTAGTTGTAATTTGCTAATTGAGCGGTTAATAGATTTGGAAAAAGCCTTGGAGGAAGGAGTAACCCTGCTTCTATTAAGGGCAGGATGGGCAGAAAGATTGAAGTCACCTCCCAATACTATATGGTGGGAATTATAATGGTCCAGGATCTGAAAAAAAAGTGCAAAAAATGTTGACTAGGAATTATTTGGAGCATACACTGATGCGATAGTAATCGCACGGTTGTTTTTGGTTCCTTTAAGGATAATAAACCGACCTTCCATGTCTTTATAAATACTCTGAATATCAAAAATAATGGAGTTACGGGTGAAAACTGCAACTCCATGAGTTTTGTTTGTGAAGGTCATATAGTGAAATTGGTTATAAGATTTATCAAAGTAGCTGGTGTGATTGGAGGATGCAAAGTGGGTTTCTTGCAGCAAGATAATGTCTGCTCCCAGTCTTTTATAATGGTGAAATGACAGGGAAATTGTCTCAGGGAGAGAAAGTATCTCTCTTCTAGCTCTAATGTCACTGGTTGATCATATGATGTGGGATCATTTATCACTTGTTTGACCAAAAATGTGGTATATGATTACGTGCCTTTGCGGCCTACATTATGTGGGTCGCACTATTCGTTGCACTATTCGTAAGCTTGAAACTAGACTCAAGGAGCAGTAGAAAAAAGTGGCGGTTGGTGCTGTGCTATCCCTAATCAGTATAGGGCCACTATGGCTAGTGTGTAACTGTAGTGCAAAGTGAAGCTAATATAAATATTGATAAATACTGATCTGATAAATATATGAAACAATAAACAATAAAGTGATGACATGCTACATGCATACATAGATAGCAATCTTCAAAATAAAGTGCAACAAAACACAACGAATGTGCAAGCTATGCAAAGATGTGCAAACAACTGCAATGACGGTGTGCAAGATGAGCAATATGAGCAATAATATGGCTTCCTGTGCAAAGTGCAAAAAAGGATAATATGGCTTCCTGTGCAAAGTGAAAAAAAAGGGGATAATAAGGTGCAACCACAATGAATGTGTATAGGACAGAGAATAAATGCCTGTAAACAATAAAAAATGTAGTCCAATGAAGTCCAAAGTGCAAATGCAATCAAGCTGTGAGTGAACAGCAAACAAATATTTCCTTTCTCTGTGCAATAAAACTGTTCCAGTGTGCAGGTGTACAGAACACAGTGCTGGAGTGGTGTCAATTTCTTTGTGCAGAAATACACTCTAGTGGGAGTGGCCTCTTACCTTGCGGTAAAGAGACAACTGCATTTAGTATAAACCTGGGGTGATCGTAGTTCCCTGGAGATCCTGGGCCAGTACTATGTCTTTGTCCCTTGGCAGCAGCAAGGAAATAAAATTAAAGGGGAATCCCAGGATCATATTATATTATACAGTGCTTCATTTACTAATGATATGTGCACTTTTGGTAATTGTTTTCCTGTGAACAACGAACAACAATATATTCCTTTCCTGAACTTTACTCTTGATCTACTAACTTTGATATTATTTCTTCATCTTCTATTTTTGATGATTTCATTCACCTCTGAATTTACATTATATACATTGAATCATGTATCTTATTACACCCCATGTTATAGAGAGCTTCTCTCCTGGTTGTATATGATGTTTGTATGGCTTATTTCTTAAAAAAATTTGATTGTAACAAAAAAGAATAACGCTGGCTTCACATAGGAGCTGAGCACAGCAGGGGTCCGGTGCGTCCTGGTTCACCGTTTCAGGTGCAAATTCAGCCCGAATTTTGGGCTGAATTCGGATCTGAAACAGACCAAAAGACGCAGTGTTTTTGTGTAAATCACACCAAATCCACTGCGGAGATATGTGAACCATCTCCATAGAGAGCCGGTCAAAATCTCCTGCTATTGTGAAATGGATGCGGAGAATCCGCATCCAATTCGCAATGGTGTGAATCCAGCCTCAATGGAGGTAAAATGTTACCACCTCTTTCTAAAAGTGATCTGCTCTTTTTCAATCATGTTTACTAACCCACAAATTCCAATATATTGTAGCTTTAGAAAAATACTCTATACAAAATAATTCAAAATGAGAATTATTATATGATAAAAACATGACGTTTTTTTGTTAATGTTGAACAGATACAACAATTATTTTAAATAAATTGTTTAAAAGAGTGTAGCTTTTTTACCCTTTTTTTTGTTCTGTCCTTAAAATATGATGCTTGACAAAGTGATGAGAGATGTTAGCCTACTGAATTAGATTATTGACCCAAAGCTGTTAACACTTGGTTATTCTCGTCTATTGCTTGGGACAACTATATATTCTAGATAACTTTTCTACTCTAGGCTTTAACACATACAGTGAGATTAAATAGGACCAATGTGTTCATATCACTCTTTTGGGAATTAAACACTTACTGTATGTACCACAATCTAGTATTAGAAAAAAAAAGGTTTCAGAGCATTGTAAATGTGAGAATTTCTAGTTCACATGTGAACCTAATGCCTAAAATAAAAAAGTATATCAAATCCTCTCTGCTTTGAAGTTGGGGGGGGGGGTAAAAGCACAGGGTTAAGCTGCATTTTTTCTGCCCTCCATCTGCTCCCCTTTAAGCTGAGAATGATGCAGATGGGGAAGTAAACATGTATAATGCTTATCACCAACCAAATGTTGTGAACCCATTAAACTGAATAGAACCATGTTGCAAGGGTCCCACAATCGGGTGCAATGTGGTATGGTGGTGTGGGATCTATAGTGGTGCTTCCTCACTGCCAGTCAAATGCCCTCTAAAGAACAATCCATAATGGTTCACTCTTTAGAGGGGGAATCAAATGAGCCCTTTTAGAACAAGAAACACAAGCTGTTATTTTGTGATTTGTTTCAGCATGAAGCCTAGAAAAAAGGTATAACCTGGTATCACCAATAGTGATGAGTTAAAGTGTACTGGGTACAGTTCGACCAGGGTTTGACAGACTTCAAAGAAGTTTGGATGCAAAATCCGAATCCCATTGAAATTAACTGGAATTGAATCTGTCAAATTTAAAAATTAAATTTTCTGGGCTAATAGGCAGGGTGGACACTGTCCTGGATAATAGACAAAAGATATATATATATATATATATATATATATATATATATATATATATACACACTGTATATATATATATGCAACCATAAATAATATAAATTACTTTTCTTCCCACAGTATTGAAAATAAAATAACTGTAAATGAAGGGAAAAAAGTAAGTAACCAATTGCAAGTATAAGCATGCTTTAAATAATCACAATAAACATGATATCCAATAAGTGCTCACAAAAAATGTCTCGCTATCAAAGTCCATCCAAGTGTGAGTAATTACAGAAACAGAAATATATGTGTCATCCACCAACCAATTAAATCTGCGCCAAATCTTCCAATGTGTGGCCGCTCACTAGGGATGACCTTTATGTTCGGGTCGAACATGAGTTAGACTCGAACATTGGCTATTCGTCCGTTCGCCGAATAGCGAACAATTTGGGGTGTTTGCGGTAAATTCGAAAGCCGCGGAACACCCTTTAAAAGTCTATGGGAGAAATCAAAAATGCTAATTTTAAAGGTTAATATGGCAGTTTTTGTCATAAAAAGTGTTTGGGGACCTGGGTCCTGCCCCAGGGGACATGTATTAATGCAAAAAAAGTTTTAAAAACTGCAGTTTTTTGGGGTTTAGTGATTTTAATAATGCTTAAAGTGAAACAATAAAAGTAAAATATTCCTTTAAATTTCGTACCTGGGGGTGTCTATAGTATGCCTGAAAAGTAGCGCATGTTTCCCGTGTTTAGAACTGTCCCTGCACAAAATGTAATTTCTAAAGGAAAAAAAGTCATTTAAAACTACTCGCGGCAGAAATTAATTGTCGAGTCCCGGCAATACAGATAAAAATCATTGAAAAAAATGTCAGGGGATCCCCCCCCGAACCAAAATAAAAAAAAAATGCATGGGGGTTCCCCCCAAATTCCATTTTCCATTACCAGGCCCTTCAGGTCTGGTATGGATATTAAGGGGAACCCTGGGCCAATTAAAAAAAAATGGCGTGGGGTCCCCCCAAAATCCATAACAGACCCTTATCCGAGCACGCAACCTGGCAGGCCGCAGGAAAAGAGGGAGGGACAAGAGAGCGCCCCCCCTCCTGAAGCGTCCCAGGCCACATGCCCTTAACATGGGGAGGATGTCCCGATGTTGATGGGGACAAGGGCCTCATCCCCACAACTAGGGATGAGCTTCATGTTCGAGTCAAACCCATGTTCGACTCGGACATTGGCTGTTCGGCCGTTCGCCGAATTTCGAACATTATGGGCCGTTTGCGCAAAATTCGAGTGGCGTGTCACGGCCCATAATTCACTGCGGCTTCGCAGTGCATTGCCAGCTGATGATTGGCCAAGCATGCAATATGAACTGCATGCTTTGGCCAATCACAGTGCCGTCAGCACAGAGAGCCATAATTGGCCAAAGGAAGAGTGCCTTTGGCCAATCATGGCTCACGGGAGTAGGTACACGCCCCACACTATATAAGGCCGCCTGCGTGTTGGTCTTGTGTAGTGTGTTGCGGCGGCAGAGAGAGATAGAGAGTCAGAGTGTCATTTCATTTCAGTTAGATAGAGCAGGCAGGCGATTGAGTTAGCTTTAGTCAGTGTATTTAGTATATATATGCATCCTAGGAGTTGTGTATATATATATATATATATATATATATATATATATATATATATATATATATATATATACAATATATTCAGTTTAGCTAGATCTGTTCCTGTTATTCTCTTCCTAATATACTGACAGGCAGGCAGTTGATTGTGGTAGCTGCAGTATTTTCAGTCAGTGTACTGTATTCCTGTGTACAGTGTTCAAATAAAGATTACTGCAGACAATTCCTGGTGTTCCCTTCCCAATATACTGACAGACAGGCAGCTGCAGTATTTTCAGTCAGTGTACTTTATCCTGTGCACAGTGTGCAACTAAAGCTAACTGCAGACAATTGCTGGTGTTCTCTTCCTAATAATACCACAGGCAGGCAGGCAGCTGCAGTATTTTCAGTCAGTGTACTGTATCCTGTGCACAGTGTGCAACTAAAGCTAAATGCAGACAATTTCTGGTGTTCTCTTCAAAATAATACCACTGGCAGGCAGGCAGCTGCAGTATTTTCAGTCAGTGTACTTTATCCTGTGCACAGTGTGCAACTAAAGCTAACTTCAGACAATTGCTGGTGTTCTCTTCCTAATAATATTACAGACAGGCAGGCAGCTGCAGAATTTTCAGTCAGTGTACTTTATCCTGTGCACAATGTTCAACTAAAGCTAACTGCAGACAATTGCTGGTGTTCTCTTCCTAATAATACCACAGACAGGCAGGCAGCTGCAGTAATTTCAGTCAGTGTACTGTATCCTGTGAACAGGGTGCAACTAATGCTAACTGCAGACAATTGCTGGTGTTCTCTTCAAAATAATACCACTGGCAGGCAGGCAGCTGCAGTATTTTCAGTCAGTGTACTTTATCCTGTGCACAGTGTGCAACTAAAGCTAACTTCAGACAATTGCTGGTGTTCTCTTCCTAATAATATTACAGACAGGCAGGCAGCTGCAGAATTTTCAGTCAGTGTACTTTATCCTGTGCACAATGTTCAACTAAAGCTAACTGCAGACAATTGCTGGTGTTCTCTTCCTAATAATACCACAGGCAGGCAGGCAGCTGCAGTATTTTCAGTCAGTGTACTGTATCCTGTGCACAGTGTGCAACTAAAGCTAACTGCAGACACTTGCTGGTTTTCTCTTCCTAATAATACCACAGGCAGGCGGTCAGCTGCAGTATTTTCAGGCAGTGTACTTTATCCTGTGCGCAGTGTGCAACTAAAGCTAACTGCAGACAATTGCTGGTGTTCTCTTCCTAATTATACCACAGGCAGGCAGCTGCAGTATTTTCAGTCAGTGTACTGTATCATGTGCACCTAAAGCTAACTGCAGACACGTGCTGGTGTTTTCTTCCTAATAATACCACAGGCAGGCAGGCAGCTGCGGTATTTTCAGTCAGTGTACTTTATCCTGTGCACAGTGTGCAACTAAAGCTAACTGCAGACAATTGCTGGTGTTCTCTTCCTAATAATACCACAGGCAGGTAGCTGCAGTATTTTCAGTCAGTGTTCTTTATCCTTTGCACAGTGAGCAACTAAAGCTAACTGCAGACAATTGCTGGTGTTCTCTTCCTAATAATACCACAGGCAGGCAGGCAGCTGCAGTATTTTCAGTCAGTGTACTTTATCCTGTGCACAGTGTGCAACTAAAGCTAACTGCAGACAATTGCTGGTGTTCTCTTCCTAATAATACCACAGGCAGGCAGGCAGCTGCAGAATTTTCAGTCAGTGTATTTTATCCTGTGCACAGTGTGCAACTAAAGCTAACTTCAGACAATTGCTGGTGTTCTCTTCCTAATAATACCACAAGCAGGCAGGCAGGCAGCTGCAGTATTTTCCATCAGTGTACTTTATCCTGTGCACAGTGTGCAACTAAAGCTAACTGCAGACAATTGCTGGTGTTCTCTTCCTAATAATACCACAGGCAGGCAGGCAGCTGCAGTATTTTCAGTCAGTGTACTTTATCCTGTGCACAGTGTGCAACTAAAGCTAACTTCAGACAATTGCTGGTGTTCTCTTCCTAATAATACCACAAGCAGGCAGGCAGGCAGCTGCAGTATTTTCAGTCAGTTTACTTTATCCTGTGCACAGTGTGCAACTAATGCTAACTGCAGACAATTTCTGGTGTTCTCTCCCTAATAATACCACAGGCAGGCAGGCAGCTGCAGTATTTTCAATCAGTGTACTTTATCCTGTGCACAGTGTGCAACTAAAGCTAACTGCAGACAATTGCTGGTGTTCTCTTCCTAATAATACCACAGGCAGGCAGGCAGCTGCAGTATTTTCAGTCAGTGTACTTTATCCTGTGCACAGTGTGCAACTAAAGCTAACTGCAGACAATTGCTGGTGTTCTCTTCCTAATAATACCACAGGCAGGCAGGCAGGCAGCTGCAGTATTTTCAGTCAGTGTACTATATCCTGTGCACAGTGTGCAACTAAAGCTAACTGCAGACAATTTCTGGTGTTCTCTTCCTAATAATTACACAGGCAGGCAGGCAGCTGCAGTATTTTCAGTCAGTGTACTTTATCCTTTGCACAGTGTGCAACTAAAGCTAACTTCAGACAATTGCTGGTGTTCTCTTCCTAATAATTTAACGGACAGGCAGGCAGCTGCAGTATTTTCAGTCAGCGTACTTTGTCACGTGCACAGTGTGCAACTAAAGCTAACGGCAGACAATTGCTGGTGTTCTCTTCCTAATAATACCACAGGCAAGCAGGCAGGCAGCTGCAGTATTTTCAGTCAGTGTACTGTATCCTGTGCACAGTGTGCAACTAAAGCTAACTGCAGACAATTGCTGGTGTTCTCTTCCTAATAATACCACAGGCAGGCAGGCAGCTGCAGTATTTTCAGTCAGTGTACTTTATCCTGTGCACAGTGTGCAACTAAAGCTAACTTCAGACAATTGCTGGTGTTCTCTTCCTAATAATACCACAAGCAGGCAGGCAGGCAGGCAGCTGCAGTATTTTCAGTCAGTGTACTTTATCCTGTGCACAGTGTGCAACTAAAGCTAACTGCAGACAATTGCTGGTGTTCTCTTCCTAATAATACCACAGACAGGCAGGCAGATGCAGTATTTTCAGTCAGTGTACTGTATCCTGTGCACAGTGTGCAACTAATGCTAACTGCAGACAATTGCTGGTTAGTGATGAGCCGAACACCCCCGGGTTCGGTTCGCACCAGAACCCGCGAACGGACCGAAAGTTCGCACGAACATTAGAACCCTATTAAATACAATGGATGCGAACGTTCGGATTCTAAAGTGCTAATTATAACGACTATTATCCATGTTATTGTCCGAAACAGAGTTTGGGAACCCGGCTTCTGCACCAGGGGACATGTATCAATGCAAAAAGAAGTTTTAAAAACTGACTTTTTCCGGGAGCAGTCATTTTAATGATGCATAAAGTGAAAAAAAAAAAGTCAAATATTCCTTTAAATATTGTACCTGGGGGGTGTCTAAAGTATGCCTGTGAAGTGCCACATGTTTCCCGTGTTTAGAACTGTCCCTGCACAAAATAACATTTCTAAAGGGAAAAAAGCCATTTAAAACTGCTTGCGGCTTTAATGCAATGTCTGGTCCCGGTAATATGGATGAAAATCTTTAGGAAAAATGGCATAGCTACCCCATCAACCCCCCCCCCCCCCCATACCCCAGCCCATTACCAGCCCCTTTGGGTCTTGTATGGATATTAAGGGGAACCCCGCACACAAAATAAAAAAGGACCTATATACTCTGAACTGCCGTATACAGGCAGTGCATACAAGACAGGGACTGTAGGTTTGTTCTTATGTAGAATCTGTTTGTAATTTTGAACAGCTGCATTGTTTAAGTGGAGCTCCATGCCAAATTCCTTTTTTTTAGCTTTTTGTAAAACATAGGGAACGGTTATCACCCCTGTCACATTTTTTTTTGCTGTCTGTGCCCCTGTTCAGAACATTTCACCTCACTTTGCGTCCCAATGACAACTGTTTTTGAAATGTGGTGTTTTTATTGAAACAAGGATTGGTGATAAAGCATCAGTAGAGAGGAGACACCTTTCTCCCATATTAATTCTTACAGGAGAGAATTTTCCTTCCAAGGGGTAGATTTCCTCTCACTTCCTGTTGTCTTCTTCCGTTTGCAAGTAGTAGTAGTTTGTAAGTTGGATGTTTGAAAGTAGGGACCTTCCGTATATACTCTGCAGAAATTGGCCCCTTAGGTGTTGGTGTTGGCACAACACTGAAAGCACTCACAGTTATTCTTGGTGGGTGCTGGAATGCCCTGCTGTCAACTATAATATCAGGAATTGTAATAACATATAATTGTTGATCAGTGGTAGTAAAAATTGGGCCTTTGATGGTGGTGCTGGTGCCACAACACTGTAAGGCCTGACAGTTACTCTTGGTGGGCGCAACAATGGTCCCTGCTGTGAATTATTAGATCAATAATTATAATTGCATGCCCCTGTTGAACAGGGGCTGAAAAATTGGGCCTTTGGTGGTGGTGGTGGTGGTGATGGTGGTGCTGGTGCCACAACACTGTAAGGCCTGACAGTTACTCTTGGTGGGCGCAGCAATGGGCCCTGCTGTGAATTATTAGATCAATAATTATAATTGCATGCCCCTGTTGAACAGGGGCTTAAAAATTGGGCCTTTGGTGGTGGTGGTGGTGGTGATGGTGGTGCTGGTGCCACAACACTGTAAGGCCTGATAGTTACTCTTGGTGGGCGCAGCAATGCTGCCTGCTGTGAATTATTCGATCAATAATTATAATTGCATGCCCCTGTTGAACAGGGGCTGAAAAATTGGGCCTTTGGTGGTGGTGGTGGTGGTGATGGTGGTGCTGGTGCCACAACACTGTAAGGCCTGACAGTTACTCTTGGTGGGCGCAGCAATGGGCCCTGCTGTGAATTATTAGATCAATAATTATAATTGCATGCCCCTGTTGAACAGGGGCTTAAAAATTGGGCCTTTGGTGGTGGTGGTGGTGGTGATGGTGGTGCCACAACACTGTAAGGCCTGACAGTTACTCTTGGTGGGCGCAGCAATGCTCCCTGCTGTGAATTATTCGATCAATAATTATAATTGCATGCCCCTGTTGAACAGGGGCTGAAAAATTGGGCCTTAGGCACTGGTGGCACAACACTGCAACCCCTCACAGATACTGTACTTGGAGCACAGCAATGAGGCCTGTTGCAAAGTATTGCATCAAAAATTTTAATTACACGCCCCTGTTAAACAGGGGCTGAAAAATTGGGCCTTAGCCACTGGTGGCGTCACCCATAAACCAAAATGATCTTCCAAGCTATCATCGTTAATCGTATCATTAAGGAGGAGGAGGAGGATAGCCAGTCAACATAACAGCACAGGCACTCAGCATCAGCATCAGTCTTGAAGGGATGTGACATTTTAAAATCAATTAGTCTGTTATATCAGCATCTGGTGTGTGGTAGCTGGTGGTGATCCAAGACTGGTTCATCTTGATGAAAGTCAGTCGATCAACCGAGTCGGTGGACAGGCGCACCCTGTGATCCGTGACAAATCCTCCAGCAGCACTGAATGTGCGTTCTGAAAGAACGCTGGATGCAGGACAGGCCAGTAGCTCAATTGCATACTGTGCAAGCTCTGGCCAGTGATCCATCCTCAAGACCCAGTAAGCCAGAGGATTTTCGGTGGGGAAGGTGTCCAAGTCTGACCTTGCCCCTAGGTATTCCTGCACCATGTATATCAGACGCTGGCGATGGTTGCTGGAACCGATCATACTTTGGGGCTGCGGACTAAAGAATTGTCTGAACGCATCGGTCAGACGGCCACCTTCCCCACCGCTCCTTCTTTGACTGCCCGAAGCCTCAGCAACTCGTTGTCCAGGACCAGGAGTTTGTAACCTCCCAGTCTCTGGGAACGCGTTGCACAGACCTTTCTGCAAGGCCTCCCGGAGTTGTCTCATCCTCTGCTCCCTCTGCGACGGTACGATAAGGTCCGCAACCTTACCCTTGTACCGTGGATGTACCAGGCCACATGCCCTTAACATGGGGAGGATGTCCCCATGTTGATGGGGACAAGGGCCTCATCCCCACAACTAGGGATGAGCTTCATGTTCGAGTCAAACCCATGTTCGACTCGGACATTGGCTGTTCGGCCGTTCGCCGAATTTCGAACATTATGGGCCGTTTGCGCAAAATTCGAGTGGCGTGTCACGGCCCATAATTCACTGCGGCTTCGCAGTGCATTGCCAGCTGATGATTGGCCAAGCATGCAATATGAACTGCATGCTTTGGCCAATCACAGTGCCGTCAGCACAGAGAGCCATAATTGGCCAAAGGAAGAGTGCCTTTGGCCAATCATGGCTCACGGGAGTAGGTACACGCCCCACACTATATAAGGCCGCCTGCGTGTTGGTCTTGTGTAGTGTGTTGCGGCGGCAGAGAGAGATAGAGAGTCAGAGTGTCATTTCATTTCAGTTAGATAGAGCAGGCAGACGATTGAGTTAGCTTTAGTCAGTGTATTTAGTATATATATGCATCCTAGGAGTTGTGTATATATATATATATATATATATATATATATATATATACAATATATTCAGTTTAGCTAGATCTGTTCCTGTTATTCTCTTCCTAATATACTGACAGGCAGGCAGTTGATTGTGGTAGCTGCAGTATTTTCAGTCAGTGTACTGTATTCCTGTGTACAGTGTTCAAATAAAGATTACTGCAGACAATTCCTGGTGTTCCCTTCCCAATATACTGACAGACAGGCAGCTGCAGTATTTTCAGTCAGTGTACTTTATCCTGTGCACAGTGTGCAACTAAAGCTAACTGCAGACAATTGCTGGTGTTCTCTTCCTAATAATACCACAGGCAGGCAGGCAGCTGCAGTATTTTCAGTCAGTGTACTGTATCCTGTGCACAGTGTGCAACTAAAGCTAAATGCAGACAATTTCTGGTGTTCTCTTCAAAATAATACCACTGGCAGGCAGGCAGCTGCAGTATTTTCAGTCAGTGTACTTTATCCTGTGCACAGTGTGCAACTAAAGCTAACTTCAGACAATTGCTGGTGTTCTCTTCCTAATAATATTACAGACAGGCAGGCAGCTGCAGAATTTTCAGTCAGTGTACTTTATCCTGTGCACAATGTTCAACTAAAGCTAACTGCAGACAATTGCTGGTGTTCTCTTCCTAATAATACCACAGACAGGCAGGCAGCTGCAGTAATTTCAGTCAGTGTACTGTATCCTGTGAACAGGGTGCAACTAATGCTAACTGCAGACAATTGCTGGTGTTCTCTTCAAAATAATACCACTGGCAGGCAGGCAGCTGCAGTATTTTCAGTCAGTGTACTTTATCCTGTGCACAGTGTGCAACTAAAGCTAACTTCAGACAATTGCTGGTGTTCTCTTCCTAATAATATTACAGACAGGCAGGCAGCTGCAGAATTTTCAGTCAGTGTACTTTATCCTGTGCACAATGTTCAACTAAAGCTAACTGCAGACAATTGCTGGTGTTCTCTTCCTAATAATACCACAGGCAGGCAGGCAGCTGCAGTATTTTCAGTCAGTGTACTGTATCCTGTGCACAGTGTGCAACTAAAGCTAACTGCAGACACTTGCTGGTTTTCTCTTCCTAATAATACCACAGGCAGGCGGTCAGCTGCAGTATTTTCAGGCAGTGTACTTTATCCTGTGCGCAGTGTGCAACTAAAGCTAACTGCAGACAATTGCTGGTGTTCTCTTCCTAATTATACCACAGGCAGGCAGCTGCAGTATTTTCAGTCAGTGTACTGTATCATGTGCACCTAAAGCTAACTGCAGACACGTGCTGGTGTTTTCTTCCTAATAATACCACAGGCAGGCAGGCAGCTGCGGTATTTTCAGTCAGTGTACTTTATCCTGTGCACAGTGTGCAACTAAAGCTAACTGCAGACAATTGCTGGTGTTCTCTTCCTAATAATACCACAGGCAGGTAGCTGCAGTATTTTCAGTCAGTGTTCTTTATCCTTTGCACAGTGAGCAACTAAAGCTAACTGCAGACAATTGCTGGTGTTCTCTTCCTAATAATACTACAGGCAGGCAGGCAGCTGCAGTATTTTCAGTCAGTGTACTTTATCCTGTGCACAGTGTGCAACTAAAGCTAACTGCAGACAATTGCTGGTGTTCTCTTCCTAATAATACCACAGGCAGGCAGGCAGCTGCAGTATTTTCAGTCAGTGTACTTTATCCTGTGCACAGTGTGCAACTAAAGCTAACTTCAGACAATTGCTGGTGTTCTCTTCCTAATAATACCACAAGCAGGCAGGCAGGCAGCTGCAGTATTTTCAGTCAGTTTACTTTATCCTGTGCACAGTGTGCAACTAATGCTAACTGCAGACAATTTCTGGTGTTCTCTCCCTAATAATACCACAGGCAGGCAGGCAGCTGCAGTATTTTCAATCAGTGTACTTTATCCTGTGCACAGTGTGCAACTAAAGCTAACTGCAGACAATTGCTGGTGTTCTCTTCCTAATAATACCACAGGCAGGCAGGCAGCTGCAGTATTTTCAGTCAGTGTACTTTATCCTGTGCACAGTGTGCAACTAAAGCTAACTGCAGACAATTGCTGGTGTTCTCTTCCTAATAATACCACAGGCAGGCAGGCAGGCAGCTGCAGTATTTTCAGTCAGTGTACTATATCCTGTGCACAGTGTGCAACTAAAGCTAACTGCAGACAATTTCTGGTGTTCTCTTCCTAATAATTACACAGGCAGGCAGGCAGCTGCAGTATTTTCAGTCAGTGTACTTTATCCTTTGCACAGTGTGCAACTAAAGCTAACTTCAGACAATTGCTGGTGTTCTCTTCCTAATAATTTAACGGACAGGCAGGCAGCTGCAGTATTTTCAGTCAGCGTACTTTGTCACGTGCACAGTGTGCAACTAAAGCTAACGGCAGACAATTGCTGGTGTTCTCTTCCTAATAATACCACAGGCAAGCAGGCAGGCAGCTGCAGTATTTTCAGTCAGTGTACTGTATCCTGTGCACAGTGTGCAACTAAAGCTAACTGCAGACAATTGCTGGTGTTCTCTTCCTAATAATACCACAGGCAGGCAGGCAGCTGCAGTATTTTCAGTCAGTGTACTTTATCCTGTGCACAGTGTGCAACTAAAGCTAACTTCAGACAATTGCTGGTGTTCTCTTCCTAATAATACCACAAGCAGGCAGGCAGGCAGGCAGCTGCAGTATTTTCAGTCAGTGTACTTTATCCTGTGCACAGTGTGCAACTAAAGCTAACTGCAGACAATTGCTGGTGTTCTCTTCCTAATAATACCACAGACAGGCAGGCAGATGCAGTATTTTCAGTCAGTGTACTGTATCCTGTGCACAGTGTGCAACTAATGCTAACTGCAGACAATTGCTGGTTAGTGATGAGCCGAACACCCCCGGGTTCGGTTCGCACCAGAACCCGCGAACGGACCGAAAGTTCGCACGAACATTAGAACCCTATTAAATACAATGGATGCGAACGTTCGGATTCTAAAGTGCTAATTATAACGACTATTATCCATGTTATTGTCCGAAACAGAGTTTGGGAACCCGGCTTCTGCACCAGGGGACATGTATCAATGCAAAAAGAAGTTTTAAAAACTGACTTTTTCCGGGAGCAGTCATTTTAATGATGCATAAAGTGAAAAAAAAAAAGTCAAATATTCCTTTAAATATTGTACCTGGGGGGTGTCTAAAGTATGCCTGTGAAGTGCCACATGTTTCCCGTGTTTAGAACTGTCCCTGCACAAAATAACATTTCTAAAGGGAAAAAAGCCATTTAAAACTGCTTGCGGCTTTAATGCAATGTCTGGTCCCGGTAATATGGATGAAAATCTTTAGGAAAAATGGCATAGCTACCCCATCAACCCCCCCCCCCCATACCCCAGCCCATTACCAGCCCCTTTGGGTCTTGTATGGATATTAAGGGGAACCCCGCACACAAAATAAAAAAGGACCTATATACTCTGAACTGCCGTATACAGGCAGTGCATACAAGACAGGGACTGTAGGTTTGTTCTTATGTAGAATCTGTTTGTAATTTTGAACAGCTGCATTGTTTAAGTGGAGCTCCATGCCAAATTCCTTTTTTTTAGCTTTTTGTAAAACATAGGGAACGGTTATCACCCCTGTCACATTTTTTTTTGCTGTCTGTGCCCCTGTTCAGAACATTTCACCTCACTTTGCGTCCCAATGACAACTGTTTTTGAAATGTGGTGTTTTTATTGAAACAAGGATTGGTGATAAAGCATCAGTAGAGAGGAGACACCTTTCTCCCATATTAATTCTTACAGGAGAGAATTTTCCTTCCAAGGGGTAGATTTCCTCTCACTTCCTGTTGTCTTCTTCCGTTTGCAAGTAGTAGTAGTTTGTAAGTTGGATGTTTGAAAGTAGGGACCTTCCGTATATACTCTGCAGAAATTGGCCCCTTAGGTGTTGGTGTTGGCACAACACTGAAAGCACTCACAGTTATTCTTGGTGGGTGCTGGAATGCCCTGCTGTCAACTATAATATCAGGAATTGTAATAACATATAATTGTTGATCAGTGGTAGTAAAAATTGGGCCTTTGATGGTGGTGCTGGTGCCACAACACTGTAAGGCCTGACAGTTACTCTTGGTGGGCGCAACAATGGTCCCTGCTGTGAATTATTAGATCAATAATTATAATTGCATGCCCCTGTTGAACAGGGGCTGAAAAATTGGGCCTTTGGTGGTGGTGGTGGTGGTGATGGTGGTGCTGGTGCCACAACACTGTAAGGCCTGACAGTTACTCTTGGTGGGCGCAGCAATGGGCCCTGCTGTGAATTATTAGATCAATAATTATAATTGCATGCCCCTGTTGAACAGGGGCTTAAAAATTGGGCCTTTGGTGGTGGTGGTGGTGGTGATGGTGGTGCTGGTGCCACAACACTGTAAGGCCTGATAGTTACTCTTGGTGGGCGCAGCAATGCTGCCTGCTGTGAATTATTCGATCAATAATTATAATTGCATGCCCCTGTTGAACAGGGGCTGAAAAATTGGGCCTTTGGTGGTGGTGGTGGTGGTGATGGTGGTGCTGGTGCCACAACACTGTAAGGCCTGACAGTTACTCTTGGTGGGCGCAGCAATGGGCCCTGCTGTGAATTATTAGATCAATAATTATAATTGCATGCCCCTGTTGAACAGGGGCTTAAAAATTGGGCCTTTGGTGGTGGTGGTGGTGGTGATGGTGGTGCCACAACACTGTAAGGCCTGACAGTTACTCTTGGTGGGCGCAGCAATGCTCCCTGCTGTGAATTATTCGATCAATAATTATAATTGCATGCCCCTGTTGAACAGGGGCTGAAAAATTGGGCCTTAGGCACTGGTGGCACAACACTGCAACCCCTCACAGATACTGTACTTGGAGCACAGCAATGAGGCCTGTTGCAAAGTATTGCATCAAAAATTTTAATTACACGCCCCTGTTAAACAGGGGCTGAAAAATTGGGCCTTAGCCACTGGTGGCGTCACCCATAAACCAAAATGATCTTCCAAGCTATCATCGTTAATCGTATCATTAAGGAGGAGGAGGAGGATAGCCAGTCAACATAACAGCACAGGCACTCAGCATCAGCATCAGTCTTGAAGGGATGTGACATTTTAAAATCAATTAGTCTGTTATATCAGCATCTGGTGTGTGGTAGCTGGTGGTGATCCAAGACTGGTTCATCTTGATGAAAGTCAGTCGATCAACCGAGTCGGTGGACAGGCGCACCCTGTGATCCGTGACAAATCCTCCAGCAGCACTGAATGTGCGTTCTGAAAGAACGCTGGATGCAGGACAGGCCAGTAGCTCAATTGCATACTGTGCAAGCTCTGGCCAGTGATCCATCCTCAAGACCCAGTAAGCCAGAGGATTTTCGGTGGGGAAGGTGTCCAAGTCTGACCTTGCCCCTAGGTATTCCTGCACCATGTATATCAGACGCTGGCGATGGTTGCTGGAACCGATCATACTTTGGGGCTGCGGACTAAAGAATTGTCTGAACGCATCGGTCAGACGGCCACCTTCCCCACCGCTCCTTCTTTGACTGCCCGAAGCCTCAGCAACTCGTTGTCCAGGACCAGGAGTTTGTAACCTCCCAGTCTCTGGGAACGCGTTGCACAGACCTTTCTGCAAGGCCTCCCGGAGTTGTCTCATCCTCTGCTCCCTCTGCGACGGTACGATAAGGTCCGCAACCTTACCCTTGTACCGTGGATGTACCAGGCCACATGCCCTTAACATGGGGAGGATGTCCCCATGTTGATGGGGACAAGGGCCTCATCCCCACAACTAGGGATGAGCTTCATGTTCGAGTCAAACCCATGTTCGACTCGGACATTGGCTGTTCGGCCGTTCGCCGAATTTCGAACATTATGGGCCGTTTGCGCAAAATTCGAGTGGCGTGTCACGGCCCATAATTCACTGCGGCTTCGCAGTGCATTGCCAGCTGATGATTGGCCAAGCATGCAATATGAACTGCATGCTTTGGCCAATCACAGTGCCGTCAGCACAGAGAGCCATAATTGGCCAAAGGAAGAGTGCCTTTGGCCAATCATGGCTCACGGGAGTAGGTACACGCCCCACACTATATAAGGCCGCCTGCGTGTTGGTCTTGTGTAGTGTGTTGCGGCGGCAGAGAGAGATAGAGAGTCAGAGTGTCATTTCATTTCAGTTAGATAGAGCAGGCAGGCGATTGAGTTAGCTTTAGTCAGTGTATTTAGTATATATATGCATCCTAGGAGTTGTGTATATATATATATATATATATATATATATATATATACAATATATTCAGTTTAGCTAGATCTGTTCCTGTTATTCTCTTCCTAATATACTGACAGGCAGGCAGTTGATTGTGGTAGCTGCAGTATTTTCAGTCAGTGTACTGTATTCCTGTGTACAGTGTTCAAATAAAGATTACTGCAGACAATTCCTGGTGTTCCCTTCCCAATATACTGACAGACAGGCAGCTGCAGTATTTTCAGTCAGTGTACTTTATCCTGTGCACAGTGTGCAACTAAAGCTAACTGCAGACAATTGCTGGTGTTCTCTTCCTAATAATACCACAGGCAGGCAGGCAGCTGCAGTATTTTCAGTCAGTGTACTGTATCCTGTGCACAGTGTGCAACTAAAGCTAAATGCAGACAATTTCTGGTGTTCTCTTCAAAATAATACCACTGGCAGGCAGGCAGCTGCAGTATTTTCAGTCAGTGTACTTTATCCTGTGCACAGTGTGCAACTAAAGCTAACTTCAGACAATTGCTGGTGTTCTCTTCCTAATAATATTACAGACAGGCAGGCAGCTGCAGAATTTTCAGTCAGTGTACTTTATCCTGTGCACAATGTTCAACTAAAGCTAACTGCAGACAATTGCTGGTGTTCTCTTCCTAATAATACCACAGACAGGCAGGCAGCTGCAGTAATTTCAGTCAGTGTACTGTATCCTGTGAACAGGGTGCAACTAATGCTAACTGCAGACAATTGCTGGTGTTCTCTTCAAAATAATACCACTGGCAGGCAGGCAGCTGCAGTATTTTCAGTCAGTGTACTTTATCCTGTGCACAGTGTGCAACTAAAGCTAACTTCAGACAATTGCTGGTGTTCTCTTCCTAATAATATTACAGACAGGCAGGCAGCTGCAGAATTTTCAGTCAGTGTACTTTATCCTGTGCACAATGTTCAACTAAAGCTAACTGCAGACAATTGCTGGTGTTCTCTTCCTAATAATACCACAGGCAGGCAGGCAGCTGCAGTATTTTCAGTCAGTGTACTGTATCCTGTGCACAGTGTGCAACTAAAGCTAACTGCAGACACTTGCTGGTTTTCTCTTCCTAATAATACCACAGGCAGGCGGTCAGCTGCAGTATTTTCAGGCAGTGTACTTTATCCTGTGCGCAGTGTGCAACTAAAGCTAACTGCAGACAATTGCTGGTGTTCTCTTCCTAATTATACCACAGGCAGGCAGCTGCAGTATTTTCAGTCAGTGTACTGTATCATGTGCACCTAAAGCTAACTGCAGACACGTGCTGGTGTTTTCTTCCTAATAATACCACAGGCAGGCAGGCAGCTGCGGTATTTTCAGTCAGTGTACTTTATCCTGTGCACAGTGTGCAACTAAAGCTAACTGCAGACAATTGCTGGTGTTCTCTTCCTAATAATACCACAGGCAGGTAGCTGCAGTATTTTCAGTCAGTGTTCTTTATCCTTTGCACAGTGAGCAACTAAAGCTAACTGCAGACAATTGCTGGTGTTCTCTTCCTAATAATACTACAGGCAGGCAGGCAGCTGCAGTATTTTCAGTCAGTGTACTTTATCCTGTGCACAGTGTGCAACTAAAGCTAACTTCAGACAATTGCTGGTGTTCTCTTCCTAATAATACCACAAGCAGGCAGGCAGGCAGCTGCAGTATTTTCAGTCAGTTTACTTTATCCTGTGCACAGTGTGCAACTAAAGCTAACTGCAGACAATTGCTGGTGTTCTCTTCCTAATAATACCACAGGCAGGCAGGCAGGCAGCTGCAGTATTTTCAGTCAGTTTACTTTATCCTGTGCACAGTGTGCAACTAAAGCTAACTGCAGACAATTGCTGGTGTTCTCTTCCTAATAATACCACAGGCAGGCAGGCAGCTGCAGTATTTTCAGTCAGTGTACTTTATCCTGTGCACAGTGTGCAACTAAAGCTAACTTCAGACAATTGCTGGTGTTCTCTTCCTAATAATACCACAAGCAGGCAGGCAGGCAGCTGCAGTATTTTCAGTCAGTTTACTTTATCCTGTGCACAGTGTGCAACTAATGCTAACTGCAGACAATTTCTGGTGTTCTCTCCCTAATAATACCACAGGCAGGCAGGCAGCTGCAGTATTTTCAATCAGTGTACTTTATCCTGTGCACAGTGTGCAACTAAAGCTAACTGCAGACAATTGCTGGTGTTCTCTTCCTAATAATACCACAGGCAGGCAGGCAGCTGCAGTATTTTCAGTCAGTGTACTTTATCCTGTGCACAGTGTGCAACTAAAGCTAACTGCAGACAATTGCTGGTGTTCTCTTCCTAATAATACCACAGGCAGGCAGGCAGGCAGCTGCAGTATTTTCAGTCAGTGTACTATATCCTGTGCACAGTGTGCAACTAAAGCTAACTGCAGACAATTTCTGGTGTTCTCTTCCTAATAATTACACAGGCAGGCAGGCAGCTGCAGTATTTTCAGTCAGTGTACTTTATCCTTTGCACAGTGTGCAACTAAAGCTAACTTCAGACAATTGCTGGTGTTCTCTTCCTAATAATTTAACGGACAGGCAGGCAGCTGCAGTATTTTCAGTCAGCGTACTTTGTCACGTGCACAGTGTGCAACTAAAGCTAACGGCAGACAATTGCTGGTGTTCTCTTCCTAATAATACCACAGGCAAGCAGGCAGGCAGCTGCAGTATTTTCAGTCAGTGTACTGTATCCTGTGCACAGTGTGCAACTAAAGCTAACTGCAGACAATTGCTGGTGTTCTCTTCCTAATAATACCACAGGCAGGCAGGCAGCTGCAGTATTTTCAGTCAGTGTACTTTATCCTGTGCACAGTGTGCAACTAAAGCTAACTTCAGACAATTGCTGGTGTTCTCTTCCTAATAATACCACAAGCAGGCAGGCAGGCAGGCAGCTGCAGTATTTTCAGTCAGTGTACTTTATCCTGTGCACAGTGTGCAACTAAAGCTAACTGCAGACAATTGCTGGTGTTCTCTTCCTAATAATACCACAGACAGGCAGGCAGATGCAGTATTTTCAGTCAGTGTACTGTATCCTGTGCACAGTGTGCAACTAATGCTAACTGCAGACAATTGCTGGTTAGTGAGGAGCCGAACACACCCGGGTTCGGTTCGCACCAGAACCCGCGAACGGACCGAAAGTTCGCACGAACATTAGAACCCTATTAAATACAATGGATGCGAACGTTCGGATTCTAAAGTGCTAATTATAACGACTATTATCCATGTTATTGTCTGAAACAGAGTTTGGGAACCCGGCTTCTGCACCAGGGGACATGTATCAATGCAAAAAGAAGTTTTAAAAACTGACTTTTTCCGGGAGCAGTCATTTTAATGATGCATAAAGTGAAAAAAAAAAGTCAAATATTCCTTTAAATATTGTACCTGGGGGGTGTCTAAAGTATGCCTGTGAAGTGCCACATGTTTCCCGTGTTTAGAACTGTCCCTGCACAAAATAACATTTCTAAAGGGAAAAAAGCCATTTAAAACTGCTTGCGGCTTTAATGCAATGTCTGGTCCCGGTAATATGGATGAAAATCTTTAGGAAAAATGGCATAGCTACCCCATCAACCCCCCCCCCCCCCATACCCCAGCCCATTACCAGCCCCTTTGGGTCTTGTATGGATATTAAGGGGAACCCCGCACACAAAATAAAAAAGGACCTATATACTCTGAACTGCCGTATACAGGCAGTGCATACAAGACAGGGACTGTAGGTTTGTTCTTATGTAGAATCTGTTTGTAATTTTGAACAGCTGCATTGTTTAAGTGGAGCTCCATGCCAAATTCCTTTTTTTTAGCTTTTTGTAAAACATAGGGAACGGTTATCACCCCTGTCACATTTTTTTTTGCTGTCTGTGCCCCTGTTCAGAACATTTCACCTCACTTTGCGTCCCAATGACAACTGTTTTTGAAATGTGGTGTTTTTATTGAAACAAGGATTGGTGATAAAGCATCAGTAGAGAGGAGACACCTTTCTCCCATATTAATTCTTACAGGAGAGAATTTTCCTTCCAAGGGGTAGATTTCCTCTCACTTCCTGTTGTCTTCTTCCGTTTGCAAGTAGTAGTAGTTTGTAAGTTGGATGTTTGAAAGTAGGGACCTTCCGTATATACTCTGCAGAAATTGGCCCCTTAGGTGTTGGTGTTGGCACAACACTGAAAGCACTCACAGTTATTCTTGGTGGGTGCTGGAACGCCCTGCTGTCAACTATAATATCAGGAATTGTAATAACATATAATTGTTGATCAGTGGTAGTAAAAATTGGGCCTTTGATGGTGGTGCTGGTGCCACAACACTGTAAGGCCTGACAGTTACTCTTGGTGGGCGCAACAATGGTCCCTGCTGTGAATTATTAGATCAATAATTATAATTGCATGCCCCTGTTGAACAGGGGCTGAAAAATTGGGCCTTTGGTGGTGGTGGTGGTGGTGATGGTGGTGCTGGTGCCACAACACTGTAAGGCCTGACAGTTACTCTTGGTGGGCGCAGCAATGGGCCCTTCTGTGAATTATTAGATCAATAATTATAATTGCATGCCCCTGTTGAACAGGGGCTTAAAAATTGGGCCTTTGGTGGTGGTGGTGGTGGTGATGGTGGTGCTGGTGCCACAACACTGTAAGGCCTGATAGTTACTCTTGGTGGGCGCAGCAATGCTGCCTGCTGTGAATTATTCGATCAATAATTATAATTGCATGCCCCTGTTGAACAGGGGCTGAAAAATTGGGCCTTTGGTGGTGGTGGTGGTGGTGATGGTGGTGCTGGTGCCACAACACTGTAAGGCCTGACAGTTACTCTTGGTGGGCGCAGCAATGGGCCCTGCTGTGAATTATTAGATCAATAATTATAATTGCATGCCCCTGTTGAACAGGGGCTTAAAAATTGGGCCTTTGGTGGTGGTGGTGGTGGTGATGGTGGTGCCACAACACTGTAAGGCCTGACAGTTACTCTTGGTGGGCGCAGCAATGCTCCCTGCTGTGAATTATTCGATCAATAATTATAATTGCATGCCCCTGTTGAACAGGGGCTGAAAAATTGGGCCTTAGGCACTGGTGGCACAACACTGCAACCCCTCACAGATACTGTACTTGGAGCACAGCAATGAGGCCTGTTGCAAAGTATTGCATCAAAAATTTTAATTACACGCCCCTGTTAAACAGGGGCTGAAAAATTGGGCCTTAGCCACTGGTGGCGTCACCCATAAACCAAAATGATCTTCCAAGCTGTCATCGTTAATCGTATCATTAAGGAGGAGGAGGAGGATAGCCAGTCAACATAACAGCACAGGCACTCAGCATCAGCATCAGTCTTGAAGGGATGTGACATTTTAAAATCAATTAGTCTGTTATATCAGCATCAGGTGTGTGGTAGCTGGTGGTGATCCAAGACTGGTTCATCTTGATGAAAGTCAGTCGATCAACCGAGTCGGTGGACAGGCGCACCCTGTGATCCGTGACAAATCCTCCAGCAGCACTGAATGTGCGTTCTGAAAGAACGCTGGATGCAGGACAGGCCAGTAGCTCAATTGCATACTGTGCAAGCTCTGGCCAGTGATCCATCCTCAAGACCCAGTAAGCCAGAGGATTTTCGGTGGGGAAGGTGTCCAAGTCTGACCTTGCCCCTAGGTATTCCTGCACCATGTATATCAGACGCTGGCGATGGTTGCTGGAACCGATCATACTTTGGGGCTGCGGACTAAAGAATTGTCTGAACGCATCGGTCAGACGGCCACCTTCCCCACCGCTCCTTCTTTGACTGCCCGAAGCCTCAGCAACTCGTTGTCCAGGACCAGGAGTTTGTAACCTCCCAGTCTCTGGGAACGCGTTGCACAGACCTTTCTGCAAGGCCTCCCGGAGTTGTCTCATCCTCTGCTCCCTCTGCGACGGTACGATAAGGTCCGCAACCTTACCCTTGTACCGTGGATCAAGGAGAGTGGCCAGCCAGTAATGGTCCCTCTCCTTGATCCGAAGAATACGAGGATCCTTCCGCAGACTTTGCAGGATCAGGGAGGCCATGCAGCGTAGGTTAGCTGAGGCATTCAGTCCGGAGTCCTCTGGGTCACTAAGGACGACATGATCCGCAGCCACCTCCTCCCAGCCACGTACAAGTCCACTGGTTTCTTGGGACTGTAAATCATCCCTAAAAGACTGCTGCTGATGATGCTGAGTGCCAGCCTCCACCTCCATGCTGACACAATCCTCCTCCTCCTCCTCCTCTTCCTGTGCGATGGGTGGGACAGAAGGAACACTGTCTGGGTAAAGGGGGCCTTGAGAGGCAAGGAAGTCCTCCTCTTCCTGCCTCTGTTCTGCCTCAAGTGCCCTGTCCATTATTCCACGCAGCGTGTGCTCCAACAGGTGGACAAGAGGTACAGTGTCACTGATGCATGCACTGTCACTGCTCACCATCCTCGTGGCCTCCTCAAATGGTGCCAGGACAGTGCATGCATCCCTGATCATGCCCCACTGGCGTGGTGAAAAAAACCCGAGCTCCCCTGACCCTGTCCTGGTGCCGTAGTCGCACAGGTACTCATTGATGGCCCTCTGCTGCGTGTGCAGCCGCTGCAGCATGGCCAACGTTGAGTTCCACCTGGTGGGCATGTCACATATAAGGCGGTTCTTGGGCAGGTTCAACTCCTTTTGAAGCTCAGCCAGGCGAGCACTGGCATTATAAGATCTGCGGAAATGCACACAGACTTTCCTGGCCTGCCTCAGGACATCCTGTAAGCCCGGGTACCTGCCCAAGAACCGCTGCACCACCAGGTTAAGGACGTGAGCCATACAGGGCACATGGGTCAGTTGTCCCTGTCGGAGGGTGGAGAGGAGGTTGGTGCCATTGTCGCAAACCACCATTCCTGGCTTAAGCTGGCGTGGCGTCAACCACCTCTCAGCCTGCCCCTGCAGAGCAGACAGGACCTCTGCCCCAGTGTGGCTCCTGTCCCCCAAACACACCAGCGCAAGCACGGCATGGCATCTTTTTGCCTGCGTACTTGCGTAGCCCCTTGAACGCCTACGGAGCATGCTTCCGAGGACAAACCACAGGAAGAGGCCATGGAGGAAGAAGAAGAGGAGGGGTGGAGGAGAGAGGTGTGTCACAACCAGTAGTAGCATTTTGGAGGCGTGGCGGTGGAACAACCTCCAACACTACTGCACCTTGTCCTGCATCCTTCCCAGCTGCCAAAAGAGTGACCCAATGGGCCGTGAAAGAAAGGTAACGTCCCTGTCCATGCCTGCTGGACCATGAGTCAGCGGTAATATGCACCTTACCGCTGACCGCCCTGTCCAGCGAGGCCAAGACATTGCCTTCCACATGCCTGTAGAGAGCCGGAATCGCCTTCCGTGAGAAAAAGTGGCGTTTGGGAACCTGCCTCTGAGGAACCGCACATTGCACAAACTCACGGAAGGGGGCCGAGTCTACCAACTGAAAAGGCAGCAGTTGAAGCGCTAGCAATTTAGCCAAGCTAGCATTCAACCGCTGGGCATGTGGATGGCTGGGAGTGAACTTCTTTCGACGGTCCAGCAGCTGGGGCAGGGAAATTTGCCTGCTAGAATCGGACGTTGGTGTACTGCTAGCAGAGTGCCCGCAAGTACTTGCCTGTGACACACCTAATTCTACACCTTCATTCCTCTCAGAGCAGGTTTCAGAGAGGAGTGAAGGTATAGTGGGGTTGGAGATCCCAGCTGATGCGGTGCAAGAAGAGGTCAGCTTTGTTCTTTGGTGTGGGTCTTTAAGGTAGGCTTGCCAACGAGCTGCATGGCAGGTCAACATATGTCTGATCAAGCATGTGGTGCCCAAGCGGCTGATGTTTTGGCCACGCGATATACGCTTGAGACATATGTTGCAAACAGCAGCTGTGCGATCTGATGCACTCGCCTCAAAAAAGGCCCACACCAAAGAACTTTTTGAATGACGGGCAGAGGCAGCGCCCTGCACAGGCGGAGCTCTGCGGTGTGATTCCGTCGGTGTGCTGCCCATACGCTGGCCACTCAAGGGCATCCTGCCTTGTTGGAGATGTGCCTCCTCCTCATCCTCCTCCTCCTCCTCTCTCCTATTAGGCACCCACGTGGAGTCAGTGACCTCATCATCCCCTCCCTCCTCATCACTGGAGCCAATCTGGCAGTATGCTGCAGCTGCTGGAGCATGACTGCCAGATTGGTGTCCTTCTTGAGCATCCCCTCTCTCTGCTCTCACGCTGCTGCCTTCCTCTAGCTGGGTATCATCATCAGATCCTTCCAAACGCTGGGCATCCTCCTGGAGCATGTACCCAACACTGTGCTCAAACAGTTCGGGGGACTCCTCAGGAGGAGGACATGGTGGGTCTAGAGAAGGATTGACTAATGAAGATAATGATACCAGAGAAGAGGACGCTTTGGCAGCTGCTTTGCCAGTACCCTGAGCCTGGGTGAGAGAGGATGAGGAGGATGAGGTGGGCTTGGTCATCCACTCTACCAAGTTTTCGGCATGATGTGGCTCAACATGTCCAGCTGCCGAAAACAAGGACAAGCATGTCCCATGGCCATGTGCTGATGACAATGCACCGCATCCACGACCAGCACTGTTGCCCCCAGACACAGAGCCTGCTTGCCCTCTTTTTTTGCCTCCTGACTGTCTGCCTCTCCTTGGTTGCCTTCCAGACATTTTAATGGATGGCCTGCAGGGAGATGGGAAAAAGAGCAATAAGGGCTACCTTCAGGTGTATACTGTGCAGGAGGCTTAGCAACAATGGCACTGACACTGTCCCCTGCCTATCCTTCTCTGTCCCTAAACACAAGGATTGAAAATATGGTTCAGCAAAATAGTTTTAGAACAGAATAGCACACTGACACTTTCCCTCACTGTCCTACTCTGTCCCTCCCTACAAACAAGATTTAGCACAGAATAGCACACTGATAATTTCTACGAGTGTCCTTCTCTGTCCCTAAACTCAAGGATTGAAAATATGGAACAGCAAAATTGGTTTAGAACAGAATAGCACACTGTCAGTTTCACTCACTGTACCTCTCTGTCCCTCAACTCAAGGATGGAAAATATGGTTCAGCAAAATAGTTTTAGAACAGAATAGCACACTGACACTTTCTCTCACTGTCCTACTCTGTCCCTCCCTACAAACAAGATTTAGCACAGAATAGCACACTGATAATTTCTACGAGTGTCCTTCTCTGTCCCTAAACTCAAGGATTGAAAATATGGAACAGCAAAATTGGTTTAGAACAGAATAGCACACTGTCAGTTTCACTCACTGTACCTGTCTGTCCCTCAACTCAAGGATTGAAAATATGGTTCAGCAAAATAGTTTTAGAACAGAATAGCACACTGACACTTTCCCTCACTGTCCTACTCTGTCCCTCCCTACAAACAAGATTTAGCACAGAATAGCACACTGATAATTTCTACAAGTGTCCTTCTCTGTCCCTAAACTCAAGGATTGAAAATATGGAACAGCAAAATTGGTTTAGAACAGAATAGCACACTGTCAGTTTCACTCACTGTACCTCTCTGTCCCTCAACTCAAGGATTGAAAATATGGTTCAGCAAAATAGTTTTAGAACAGAATAGCACACTGACACTTTCCCTCACTGTCCTACTCTGTCCCTCCCTACAAACAAGATTTAGCACAGAATAGCACACTGATAATTTCTACGAGTGTCCTTCTCTGTCCCTAAACTCAAGGATTGAAAATATGGAACAGCAAAATTGGTTTAGAACAGAATAGCACACTGTCAGTTTCACTCACTGTACCTCTCTGTCCCTCAACTCAAGGATGGAAAATATGGTTCAGCAAAATAGTTTTAGAACAGAATAGCACACTGACACTTTCCCTCACTGTCCTACTCTGTCCCTCCCTACAAACAAGATTTAGCACAGAATAGCACACTGATAATTTCTACGAGTGTCCTTCTCTGTCCCTAAACTCAAGGATTGAAAATATGGAACAGCAAAATTGGTTTAGAACAGAATAGCACACTGTCAGTTTCACTCACTGTACCTCTCTGTCCCTCAACTCAAGGATTGAAAATATGGTTCAGCAAAATAGTTTTAGAACAGAATAGCACACTGACACTTTCCCTCACTGTCCTACTCTGTCCCTCCCTACAAACAAGATTTAGCACAGAATAGCACACTGATAATTTCTACGAGTGTCCTTCTCTGTCCCTAAACTCAAGGATTGAAAATATGGAACAGCAAAATTGGTTTAGAACAGAATAGCACACTGTCAGTTTCACTCACTGTACCTCTCTGTCCCTCAACTCAAGGATGGAAAATATGGTTCAGCAAAATAGTTTTAGAACAGAATAGCACACTGACACTTTCCCTCACTGTCCTACTCTGTCCCTCCCTACAAACAAGATTTAGCACAGAATAGCACACTGATAATTTCTACGAGTGTCCTTCTCTGTCCCTAAACTCAAGGATTGAAAATATGGAACAGCAAAATTGGTTTAGAATAGAATAGCACACTGTCAGTTTCACTCACTGTACCTCTCTGTCCCTCAACTCAAGGATTGAAAATATGGTTCAGCAAAATAGTTTTAGAACAGAATAGCACACTGACACTTTCCCTCACTGTCCTACTCTGTCCCTCCCTACAAACAAGATTTAGCACAGAATAGCACACTGATAATTTCTACGAGTGTCCTTCTCTGTCCCTAAACTCAAGGATTGAAAATATGGAACAGCAAAATTGGTTTAGAACAGAATAGCACACTGTCAGTTTCACTCACTGTACCTCTCTGTCCCTCAACTCAAGGATTGAAAATATGGTTCAGCAAAATAGTTTTAGAACAGAATAGCACACTGACACTTTCTCTCACTGTCCTACTCTGTCCCTCCCTACAAACAAGATTTAGCACAGAATAGCACACTGATAATTTCTACGAGTGTCCTTCTCTGTCCCTAAACTCAAGGATTGAAAATATGGAACAGCAAAATTGGTTTAGAACAGAATAGCACACTGTCAGTTTCACTCACTGTACCTCTCTGTCCCTCAACTCAAGGATTGAAAATATGGTTCAGCAAAATAGTTTTAGAACAGAATAGCACACTGACACTTTCCCTCACTGTACCTCTCTGTCCCTAAACTCAAGGATTGAAAATATGGTTCAGCAAGATTGGTTTAGAACAGAATAGCACACTGACACTTTCCCTCACTGTCCTACTCTGTCCCTCCCTACAAACAAGATTTAGCACAGAATAGCACACTGATAATTTCTACGAGTGTCCTTCTCTGTCCCTAAACTCAAGGATTGAAAATATGGAACAGCAAAATTGGTTTAGAATAGAATAGCACACTGTCAGTTTCACTCACTGTACCTCTCTGTCCCTCAACTCAAGGATTGAAAATATGGTTCAGCAAAATAGTTTTAGAACAGAATAGCACACTGACACTTTCCCTCACTGTCCTACTCTGTCCCTCCCTACAAACAAGATTTAGCACAGAATAGCACACTGATAATTTCTACGAGTGTCCTTCTCTGTCCCTAAACTCAAGGATTGAAAATATGGAACAGCAAAATTGGTTTAGAACAGAATAGCACACTGTCAGTTTCACTCACTGTACCTCTCTGTCCCTCAACTCAAGGATGGAAAATATGGTTCAGCAAAATAGTTTTAGAACAGAATAGCACACTGACACTTTCTCTCACTGTCCTACTCTGTCCCTCCCTACAAACAAGATTTAGCACAGAATAGCACACTGATAATTTCTACGAGTGTCCTTCTCTGTCCCTAAACTCAAGGATTGAAAATATGGAACAGCAAAATTGGTTTAGAACAGAATAGCACACTGTCAGTTTCACTCACTGTACCTGTCTGTCCCTCAACTCAAGGATTGAAAATATGGTTCAGCAAAATAGTTTTAGAACAGAATAGCACACTGACACTTTCCCTCACTGTCCTTCTCTGTCCCTCCCTACAAACAAGATTTAGCACAGAATAGCACACTGATAATTTCTACAAGTGTCCTTCTCTGTCCCTAAACTCAAGGATTGAAAATATGGAACAGCAAAATTGGTTTAGAACAGAATAGCACACTGTCAGTTTCACTCACTGTACCTCTCTGTCCCTCAACTCAAGGATTGAAAATATGGTTCAGCAAAATAGTTTTAGAACAGAATAGCACACTGACACTTTCCCTCACTGTCCTACTCTGTCCCTCCCTACAAACAAGATTTAGCACAGAATAGCACACTGATAATTTCTACGAGTGTCCTTCTCTGTCCCTAAACTCAAGGATTGAAAATATGGAAAAGCAAAATTGGTTTAGAACAGAATAGCACACTGTCAGTTTCACTCACTGTACCTCTCTGTCCCTCAACTCAAGGATGGAAAATATGGTTCAGCAAAATAGTTTTAGAACAGAATAGCACACTGACACTTTCCCTCACTGTCCTACTCTGTCCCTCCCTACAAACAAGATTTAGCACAGAATAGCACACTGATAATTTCTACGAGTGTCCTTCTCTGTCCCTAAACTCAAGGATTGAAAATATGGAACAGCAAAATTGGTTTAGAATAGAATAGCACACTGTCAGTTTCACTCACTGTACCTCTCTGTCCCTCAACTCAAGGATTGAAAATATGGTTCAGCAAAATAGTTTTAGAACAGAATAGCACACTGACACTTTCCCTCACTGTCCTACTCTGTCCCTCCCTACAAACAAGATTTAGCACAGAATAGCACACTGATAATTTCTACGAGTGTCCTTCTCTGTCCCTAAACTCAAGGATTGAAAATATGGAACAGCAAAATTGGTTTAGAACAGAATAGCACACTGTCAGTTTCACTCACTGTACCTCTCTGTCCCTCAACTCAAGGATTGAAAATATGGTTCAGCAAAATAGTTTTAGAACAGAATAGCACACTGACACTTTCTCTCACTGTCCTACTCTGTCCCTCCCTACAAACAAGATTTAGCACAGAATAGCACACTGATAATTTCTACGAGTGTCCTTCTCTGTCCCTAAACTCAAGGATTGAAAATATGGAACAGCAAAATTGGTTTAGAACAGAATAGCACACTGTCAGTTTCACTCACTGTACCTCTCTGTCCCTCAACTCAAGGATTGAAAATATGGTTCAGCAAAATAGTTTTAGAACAGAATAGCACACTGACACTTTCCCTCACTGTACCTCTCTGTCCCTAAACTCAAGGATTGAAAATATGGTTCAGCAAGATTGGTTTAGAACAGAATAGCACACTGACACTTTCCCTCACTGTCCTACTCTGTCCCTCCCTACAAACAAGATTTAGCACAGAATAGCACACTGATAATTTCTACGAGTGTCCTTCTCTGTCCCTAAACTCAAGGATTGAAAATATGGAACAGCAAAATTGGTTTAGAATAGAATAGCACACTGTCAGTTTCACTCACTGTACCTCTCTGTCCCTCAACTCAAGGATTGAAAATATGGTTCAGCAAAATAGTTTTAGAACAGAATAGCACACTGACACTTTCTCTCACTGTCCTACTCTGTCCCTCCCTACAAACAAGATTTAGCACAGAATAGCACACTGATAATTTCTACGAGTGTCCTTCTCTGTCCCTAAACTCAAGGATTGAAAATATGGAACAGCAAAATTGGTTTAGAACAGAATAGCACACTGTCAGTTTCACTCACTGTACCTCTCTGTCCCTCAACTCAAGGATTGAAAATATGGTTCAGCAAAATAGTTTTAGAACAGAATAGCACACTGACACTTTCCCTCACTGTACCTCTCTGTCCCTAAACTCAAGGATTGAAAATATGGTTCAGCAAGATTGGTTTAGAACAGAATAGCACACTGACACTTTCCCTCACTGTACCTCTCTGTCCCTACAAACAAGGATTAGCACAGAATAGCACACTGACACTTTCCCTCACTGTACCTCTCTGTCCCTACAAACAAGGATTAGCACAGAGATGGAACACACTGACACTTTCCCTCACTGTCCCTCTCTGTCCCTACAAACAAGGATTAGCACAGAATAGCACACTGACACTTTCCCTCACTGTACCTCTCTGTCCCTACAAACAAGGATTAGCACAGAGATGGAACACACTGACACTTTCCCTCACTGTCCCTCTCTGTCCCTACAAACAAGGATTAGCACAGAATAGCACACTGACACTTTCTCTCACTGTACCTCTCTGTCCCTACAAACAAGGATTAGCACAGAGATGGAACACACTGACACTTTCCCTCACTGTACCTCTCTGTCCCTACAAACATGGATTAGCACAAAATAGCACACTGACACTTTCCCTCACTGTACCTCTCTGTCCCTACAAACAAGGATTAGCACAGAATAGCACACTGTCACTGACACTCTCCCTACCTATCCTTATTTGTCCCTAAACACAAGGAATCCAGGATTAGTAAAGGAAAAATAATGACACTGTCCCTGCCTATGCTTCTCTTTCCCTGCTCCGGAACACACTACACAAGGCCGCCGCGCTGGCGGCCTTTTATAGTGTGGGGCGTGTACTAAACCCCCTCAGCAATAATTGGCCACAGGCATCCTGCCTGTGGCCAATCATTGCTCTCCTCGCTGCCGGCGCTGTGATTGGCCAAGCATGCGGGGTCACAATGCATGCTTGGCCAATCACAGCGCCTGGATGACACTGCGATGGCGTAGTGCATTGTGGGCCGTTCGCGTCACTCGAATTTGGCGCGAACGGCCCAAATCGTTCGATCTTCGTCGAACGATCGAACAGCCGATGTTCGAGTCGAACGTATGTTCGACTCGAACACGAAGCTCATCCCTATTGCTGGTGTTCTCTTCCTAATAATACCACAGGCAGGCAGGCAGCTGCAGTATTTTTAATCAGTGTACTTTATCCTGTGCACAGTGTGCAACTAAAGCTAACTGCAGACAATTTCTGGTGTTCTCTTCCTAATAATACCACAGGCAGGCAGGCAGCTGCAGTATTTTCAGTCAGTGTACTGTATCCTGTGCACAATGTGCAACTAAAGCTAACTGCAGACAATTGCTGGTGTTCTCTTCCTAAAAATTACACAGGCAGGCAGGCAGCTGCAGTATTTTCAGTCAGTGTACTTTATCCTGTGCACAGTGTGCAACTAAAGCTAACTGCAGACAATTTCTGGTGTTCTCTTCCTAATAATACTACAGGCAGGCAGCTGCAGTGTTTTCAGTCAGTGTACTGTATTCTGTGCACAGTGTGCAACTAAAGCTAACTGCAGACAATTGCTGGTGTTCTTTTGCTAATAATACCACAGGCAGGTAGCTGCAGTATTTTCAGTCAGTGTTCTTTATCCTGTGCACAGTGAGCAACTAAAGCTAACTGCAGACAATTGCTGGTGTTCTCTTCCTAATAATACCACAGGCAGGCAGGCAGCTGCAGTATTTTCAGTCAGTGTACTGTATCCTGTGCACAGTGTGCAACTAAAGCTAACTGCAGACAATTGCTGGTGTTCTCTTCCTAATAATACCACAGGCAGACAGGCAGCTGCAGTATTTTCAGTCAGTGTACTTTGTCACGTGCACAGTGTGCAACTAAAGCTAACTGCAGACAATTGCTGGTGTTTTTTCCTAATGATACCACAGGCAGGCAGGCAGCTGCAGTATTTTCAGTCAGTGTACTTTATCCTGTGCACAGTGTGCAACTAAAGCTAACTTCAGACAATTGCTGGTGTTCTCTTCCTAATAATACCACAAGCAGGCAGGCAGGCAGGCAGCTGCAGTATTTTCAGTCAGTGTACTTTATCCTGTGCACAGTGTGCAACTAAAGCTAACTGCAGACAATTGCTGGTGTTCTCTTCCTAATAATACCACAGACAGGCAGGCAGATGCAGTATTTTCAGTCAGTGTACTGTATCCTGTGCACAGTGTGCAACTAATGCTAACTGCAGACAATTGCTGGTGTTCCCTTCCTAATAATACCACAGGCAGGCAGGCAGGCAGCTGCAGTATTTTTAATCAGTGTACTTTATCCTGTGCACAGTGTGCAACTAAAGCTAACTTCAGACAATTTCTAGTGTTCTCTTCCTAATAATACCACAGGCAGGCAGGCAGCTGCAGTATTTTCAGTCAGTGTACTGTATCCTGTGCACAGTGTGCAACTAAAGCTAACTGCAGACAATTGCTGGTGTTCTCTTCCTAAAAATTACACAGGCAGGCAGGCAGCTGCAGTATTTTCAGTCAGTGTACTTTATTCTGTGCACAGTGTGCAACTAAAGCTAACTGCAGACAATTGCTGGTGTTCTCTTCCTAATAATACCACAGGCAGGCAGGCAGGCAGCTGCAGTATTTTCAGTCAGTGTACTGTATCCTGTGCACAGTGTGCAACTAAAGCTAACTGCAGACAATTGCTGGTGTTCTCTTCCTAATAATACCACAGGCAGACAGGCAGCTGCAGTATTTTCAGTCAGTGTACTTTGTCACGTGCACAGTGTGCAACTAAAGCTAACTGCAGACAATTGCTGGTGTTTTTTCCTAATGATACCACAGGCAGGCAGTCAGCTGCAGTATTTTCAATCAGTGTACTTTATCCTGTGCACAGTGTGCAACTAAAGCTAACTGCAGACAATTGCTGGTGTTCTCTTCCTAATAATACCACAGGCAGGCAGGCAGGCAGGCAGCTGCAGTATTTTCAGTCAGTGTACTGTATCCTGTGTACAGTGTGCAACTAAAGCTAACTGCAGACAACTTTGGGTGTTCTCCTATCCTAATAATACCACATGCAGACAGGCAGCTGCAGTATTTTCAGTCAGTGTACTTTATCCTGTGCACAGTGTGCAACAAAAGCTAAGTGCAGATAATTGCAGGTTGTCCTCTTCCTTATAATACCACAGGCGGGCAGGCAGCTGCAGTATTTTCAGTCACTGTACTGTATCCTGTGCACAGTGTGCAACTAAACTAACTGCAGACAATTTCTGGTGTTCTCTTCCTAATAATACCACAGGCAGGCAGATGCAGTATTTTCAGTCAGTGTACTTTATCCTGTGCACAGTGTGCAACTAAAGCTAACTGCAGACAATTTCTGGTGTTTTCTTCCTAATAATACCACAGGCAGGCAGCTGCAGTATTTTCAGTCAGTGTACTGTATCCTGTGCACAGTGTGCAACTAAAGCTAACTGCAGACAATTGCTGGTGTTCTCTTCCTAATAATACCACAGGCAGGCAGGCAGCTGCAGGGTTTTCAATCAGTGTACTTTATCCTGTGTACAGTGTACAACGAAAGCTAACTGCAGACAATTGCTGGTGTTCTCTTCCAAATAATACCACAGGCAGGCAGGCAGCTGCAGTATTTTCAGTCAGTGTACTGTATCCTGTGTACAGTGTGCAACTAAATCTAACTGCAGACAACTTCTGGTTTTCTCTTCCTAATAATACCACAGGCAGACAGGCAGCTGCAGTATTTTCAGTCAGTGTATTTTATCCTGTGCACAATGTGCAACCAAAGCTAACTGCAGATAATTGCTGGTGTTCTCTTCCTAATAATATCACAGGTGGGCAGGCAGGCAGCTGCAGTATTTTCAGTCAGTGTACTGTATCCTGTGCACAATGTGCAACTAAAGATAACTGCAGACAATTGCTGGTGTTCTCTTTCTAATAATACCACAGGCAGGCAGCTGCAGTATTTTCAGTCAGTGTACTGTATCCGGTGCACAGTGTGCAACTAAAGCTAACTGCAGACAATTGCTGGTATTCTCTTCCTAATAATACCACCGGAAGGCAGGCAGCAGCTGCAGTATTTTCAGTCATTGTACTTTATCCTGTGCACAGTGTGCAACTAAAGCTAACTTTAGACAATTGCTGGTGTTCTCTTCCTAATAATACCACAGGCAGGCAGGCAGCTGCAGTATTTTCAGTCAATGTACTTTATCCTGTGCACAGTGTGCAACTAAAGCTAACTGGAGACAATTGCTGGTGTTCTCTTCCTAATAATACCACAGGCAGGCAGCTGCGGTATTTTCAGTCAGTGTACTGTATCCTGTGTACAGTGTGCAACTAAATCTAACTGCAGACAACTTCTGGTGTTCTCTTCCTAATAATACCACAGGCAGACAGGCAGCTGCAGTATTTTCAGTCAGTGTATTTTATCCTGTGCACAATGTGCAACCAAAGCTAACTGAAGATAATTGCTGGTGTTCTCTTCCTAATAATATCACAGGTGGGCAGGCAGGCAGCTGCAGTATTTTCAGTCAGTGTACTGTATCCTGTGCACAATGTGCAACTAAAGATAACTGCAGACATTTGCTGGTGTTCTCTTTCTAATAATACCACAGGCAGGCAGCTGCAGTATTTTCAGTCAGTGTACTGTATCCTGTGCACAGTGTGCAACTAAAGCTAACTGCAGACAATTGCTGGTGTTCTCTTCCTAATAATACCACCGGAAGGCAGGCAGCAGCTGCAGTATTTTCAGTCATTGTACTTTATCCTGTGCACAGTGTGCAACTAAAGCTAACTTTAGACAATTGCTGGTGTTCTCTTCCTAATAATACCACAGGCAGGCAGGCAGCTGCAGTATTTTCAGTCAATATACGTTATCCTGTGCACAGTGTGCAACTAAAGCTAACTGGAGACAATTGCTGGTGTTCTCTTCCTAATAATACCACAGGCAGGCAGCTGCGGTATTTTCAGTCAGTGTACTGTATCCTGTGCACAGTGTGCAACTAAAGCTAACTGCAGACAATTTCTGGTGTTCTCTTCTTAATAATACCACAGTCAGGCAGGCAGGCAGCTGCAGTATTTTCAATCAGTGTACTGTATCCTGTGCACAGTGTGCAACTATAGCTAATTGCAGACAATTGCTGGTGTTCTCTTCCTAATAATACCACAGACAGGCAGGCAGCTGCAGTATTTTCAGACAGTGTACTGTATACTGGCCACAGTGTGCAGCTAATGCTGACTGCAGACAATTCCTTGTGTACCTAAATATTCCAATACATCAAATAAAGTATGTCTGGAAGGCCAACAAGGAGAGGCAGACACACACATGCCAATAAAAGAGGGAAAGCAGGCTCTCTGTCTAGAGGCAACAGTGCTGGTCGTGGACATGGTGCATCCTCATCAGCACGTGGCCGTGGGGCACGCTTGTCCTTTTTTACAGCAGCTGGCCGTGTTGAGCCGCAACATGCTGAAGAGTTGGTAGAGTGGATGACCAAGCTGTCGTCATCCTCCTCATCCTCTCTCACCCAGCCTCAGGGTACTTTGTTAGCCAAAGCGGCCTCTTCCCTCGGCTCAATGGCATCATTCACTCCTTCCCTTACCCCACCATGTCCTCCTGAGGAGTTGCCCGAACTGTTTGACCACAGTGTTGGGTACATGCTGCAGGGGAGGGGATGATGAGGTCACTGGCTCTACATGGGTGCCTGATAGGAGAGAGGAGGAGGAGGAGGCACATCTCCAACGAGGCAGGGTGCCCTCCAGGGGCCAGCTTAAGGGCAGCACACCGACTGCATCACACCGCAGAGCTCCGCATGTGCAGGGCGCTGCTGTCTCTGCACGTTATTCCAAAGGTTCTTTGGTGTGGCCTTTTTTGAGACGTGTGCATCAGATCGCACCTTTTCTATTTGCAACATATGTCTGAAGCGTATCTCACGTGGCCAAAACAGCAGCCACTTGGGAACCACATGCTTGACCAGACATATGTCGACCTGCCATGCAGTCCGTTGGCAAGCGTACAGAAAAGACCCACACCAAAGAACAAAGCGGACATCTCCTTGCTCCTCATCAGCTGGGATCTCCAACCCCATTATACCTTCAGTCCTCTCAGAAACCTGCACTGAGAAGAATGAAGGTGTAGAATTAGGTGTGTCACTGCCAAGTACTTGCAGGCAATCTGCTATCGGTACACCAACGTCAGATTTTACCAGGCAAATTTCTGCTGCACCGCCGAAAGAAGTTCGCTCCCAGCCATCCACATGCCCAGAGGTTGAATGCTAGCTTGGCTAAATTGCTAGCACTTCAACTGCTGCCTTTTCAGTTTGTAGACTCTGCCTCCTTCCTTGAGTTTGTGGAATGTGCGGTTCCTCAGTGGCAGGTTCCCAAACGCCACTTTTTTTTCACGGAAGGTGATTCCGGCTCTCTACCGGCATGTGGAAGGCAATGTCTTGGCCTCGCTGGACAGGGCGGTCAGCGGTAAGGTGCATATTACCGCTGACCCATGGTCCAGCAGGCATGGACAGGGACGTTACCTATCTTTAACGGTGCTTTAAGTGACTCTGCTGGCAGCTGGGAAGGGTGCAGGACAGAGTGCAGTAGTGTTGGAGGTTGTTCCGCCACCACGCCTCCAAAATTCTACTAGTGGTGATTATGACACACCTCTCCCCTCCACCCCCTCCTCTTATTCCTCCATGACCTCTTCCTGTGCTGATTTGTCCTCGGAACCAGCAGTGCTCCGTAGGCGTTCAAGGGGCTACCCAAGTACGCAGGCAAAAAAATGCCATGTGTGCTTGAGCTGGTGTGCTTGGGGGACAGGAGCCACACTGGGGCAGATATTCTGTCAGCTCTGCAGGGGCAGGCTCAAAGGTGGTTGACACCACGCCAGCTTAACCCAGGAATGGTGGTTTGCGACAATGGCACCAACCTCCTCTCCACCCTCCGACAGAGACAACTGATCCATGTGCCCTGTTTGACTCACGTCCTTAACTTGGTGGTGCAGCGGTTCTTGGGCAGGTACCCGGGCTTACAGGATGTCCTGAGGCAGGCCAGGAAACTCTGTGTGCATTTACACCGGTCATATAATGACAGTGCTCGGCTGACTGACCTCCAAAAGGAATACAACCTGCCCAATAACCGCCTAATCTGTGACATGCCCACCAGGTGGAACTCAACGTTGTCCATGCTGCAGCAGCTGCACACGCAGCAGAGGGCCATCAATGAGTATATGTTCCAATATGGCACAAGGACAGGGTCAGGGGAGCTTGGGTTTTTTTAACCACGCCAGTGGGTCATGATCAGGGATGCATGCACTGTCCTGTCACCATTTGAGGATGCCACGAGGATGGTGAGCAGTGACAGTGCATGCATCAGTGACACTGTACATCTTGTCCACCTGTTGGAGCACACACTGCATGGAATAATGGACAGGGCACTTGAGGCAGAACAGAGGGAGGAAGAGGAGGACTTCCTTACCTCTCTGTTCCTGCTGGCCCGCCTATCACACAGGAAGAGGACGAGGAGGAGGATTGTGTCAGTATGGAGGTGGAGCCTAGCACTCAGCATTAGCAGCAGTCTTCAAGGGATCAATTACAGTCCCAAGAAACCCATGCACTTGTACGTGGCTGGGAGGAGGTGGCTTCAGAACATGTCGTCCTTAGTGACCCAGATGACTCCGCACCGAATGCCTCAGCAAACCTACACTGCATTGCCTCCCTGGTCCTGCAAAGCCTGCGGAAGGATCCTCGTATTCGTGGTATCAAGGAGAGGGATCATTACTGGCTGGCAACCTTCCTTAATCCACATTACAAGGGTAAGGTTGCAGACCTTATCTTGCCGTCGCAGAGGGAGCAGATGATGAAACATCTTCGGAAGGCCTGGCAGAAAGGTTTGTGCAACGCGTTCCCAGAGCCTGGGAGGTTACAAATTTCTGGTCCTGGACAACGTGTTGCAGAGGCTTCGGTTAGTCACAGAAGGAGCGGTGGAGAAGGTTGCCGTCTGACCGATGCGTTCAGACAATTTTTTAGTCCGCAGCCCCAAGGTATGTTCGGTTCCAGCAACCATCGCCAGCGTCTGTTTTACATGGGGCAGGATTACCTATGGGAAAGATCAGACTTGGACACCTTTCCCAACGAAAATGCTCTGGGTTACTGGGTCTTGAGGATGGATCACTGGCCAGAGCTTGCACAGTATGCAATTGAGCTACTGGCCTGTCCTGCATCCAGCGTTCTTTCGGAATGCACATTCAGTGCTGCTGGAGGCTTCGTAACCGATCACAGGGTGCGCCTGTCCACCGACTCGGTCGATCGGCTGACCTTCATAAAAATGAATCATTCTTGGATCTTGGCTGATGTAACCGAATATTATTTTTTTGAATTTCAGATCCCTTCAAGACTGCCTATGCTGATGCTGAGTGACTATCCTGTTATGCTGAGTGACTATCCTCTTCCTCCTCAATGATCATGCTGATAGCTTGTAAGAACATTTTTGGTTCTGGGCACCACCACCAGTGGCTAAGGCCCAATTTTTCTGCCCCTGTTTAACAGGGGCGTGTAATTAAAATTTTTGATGTAATACTTTGCAGCAGGGCTCACGCCTGCGCTCCAACTAGAGTTTATGTGAGGGATTGCAGTGTTTTGTCACCGCCACCAGTGGCTAAGGCCCATTTTTCTGCCCCGGTTGGGGCGTGTAATTACAATTTTTTATGTAATACTTTGCAGCAGGGCTCATTCCTGCCCTCCAAATAGAGTTTCTGTGAGGGGCTGCAGTGTTGTGGCACCGCCACCAGTGGCTAAGGCCCAATTTTTATGCCCCTGTTTAACAGGGGCGTGTAATTACAAGTTTTGCTGTAATACTTTGCAGCAGGGCTCATTCCTGCGCTCCAACTAGAGTATCTGTGAGGGGTTGCAGTGTTGTGGCACCAGTGCCTAAGGCCCAATTTCTCTGCCCCTGTTAACCACTTCCCTACCCAGCCATAGTCAAATGACGTCCACAGATGGGATCTCCCATCCTGGGTGGACGTCATATGACGTCCTCGGCTTTGTAGGCAGATATCTGAATGATGCCTGCAGCTAGAGGCATCATTCCGATATCCTTTTCTTGGGCCAGCGATTCTGTGCACCATAAGAATGATCATAGTGGCGGTTCCACGGCTTGATCGTTCTTACAGGTGGCGGGAGGGGACATCCCCCCCCTCCCGCCGCCATCCGGTGCTTCTCCGGGCTCCCCGTGCGATCGGGGACCCGGAGCGAATCTTCCGGCGTCGTTGGTGGGTCACGTGATGAGCATAGAGATGACTGGTGACCAGATGGTCACCAGTCATCTCTATGATCGTCGGAGGCCCGGGCGCGATGTGACGACGTCACGCCCAGGCCTCAAATGTAGACAAAGCCGCCATTGCGGCTGTAAAAAAATTTCACTGATCTCATGCTTTCCAGCCTGGAGGAGAGATGTGGGGTCTTATTGACCCTGCATCTCTCAATAAAGAGAACCTGTCACACACATTCCTATTACAAGGGATGTTTACATTCCTTGTAATAGGAATAAAAGTGATCAAAAAAAAAAAAGTTAAATAATTGTAAAAAAAATAAAAAAAGAATAAAAAAAAATAATTAAAACGCCCCTGTCCCCGGTAGCTCGCGATCAGAAGTGAATGCACACGTAAGTCGTCCACATATGTAAACGCCGTTCAAACCACGCATGTGAGGTATCACCGCGTGCGTTAGAGCGCGTGCAACAATTCTAGCACTAGACCTCCTCTGTAATTCTAACCTGGTAACCTGTAAAAAAAATTAAAGCGTCGCCTATGGAGATTTTTAAGTACCGAAGTTTGGCGCCATTCCATGAGTGTGCGCAATTTTAAAGCGTGACACGTTAGGTATCTATTTACTCGGCGTAACATCATCTTTCATATTTTCCCAAAAAATTGGGCTAACTTTACTGTTTTGTTATTTTTTAATTCATGAAACCATTTTTTTTTTTTAAAAAGGCGTTTGAAAAATTATTGCGCAAATATCGTGCAAGAAAAAATGTTGCAATGACCGTCATTTTATTCCCTAGGGTGTCTGCTAAAAAAACATATATAATCTTTGGGGGTTCTGAGTAATTTTCTAGCAAAAGAATGATGATTTGTACATGTAGGAGAGAATTGCCAGAATAGGCCCGGTATTGAAGTGGTACAAAAAGCCCTGTATTGAACTGGTTAAACAGGGGCATGTAATTACATTTCTTAATCTAATATTTCACAGCAAGGCCCATCCCTGCGCCCTTCAAGAGTAACTGTGAGGGCTTACAGTGTTGTGGCAACACCACCACATCACCACCAAAGGCCCAATTTTTCTGCCCCTGTTCAACAGGTGCATGTAATTACAATTCTTGATATAATATTTCACAGCAGGGCCCGTTCCAGCGCCCACCAAGAGTAACTGTGAGGACTTACAGTGTTGTGGCACCAGCACCACCACCTCCACCACCAAAGGCCCAATTTTTCTGCCACTGTTCAACAATGGCATGTAATTACAATTCTTGATATAATAGTTCATAGCAGGGCATTCCAGCGCCCACCAAGAGGAACTATGAGGGCTTACAGTGTTGTGGCAACACCAACACCTAAGGCCCAAATTTCTGCAGAGAACATAGGGCAGGCCCCTACTTTCAAACATCCGAGTTTCAAACGACTCCTACTTACAAACGGACAACAAGAAGTGAGAGAAAATCTACCCCTAGGAAGGGAAATTCTCTCCTGTAACAGTTAATATGGGAAAAGTGTGTCTCCTCTCCACTGATGCTTTATTACCAATCCTTGTTTCCCTAAAAAAAAAAAAAAAAAAATCCAATTGTCATTGGGACAGAAAGTGAGGTGAAATCTTCTGAACAGGTGCACAGACAGCAAAACAAATGTTACAAATGTGTTACAAAACAAATGTGGACAGGTGACTCCGCCCCCCTGTGACGCATCGGGGATCCCGTGACGCGTCAAACGTGGGTTGTGGTCTCCCGTGACACCACGGGAAACCGTCAGAAACTCCCATTGCATCACAGGGGGGTGGGGTCACCCCTCCATGTCACGGGTGGCCCCGCCCTCAGTTATATAAGAACTGTTAGACGGGTAGCGCGTCATTCGGCCGGGAGCCTCGGAGGAGGCTGTATCGTTCGTAGCAGCGGGTCCGGGTCATAGAAGGATTTACAGCGCTGGAATTTTTGTTTTATTTTTTATTAAATGGCTTGTCCCAAGCTGTGTGTGTGTTTTTTTTTTACATTTTTTGTCACTTTTTTGGGTGAAATGGTAGGGGTACAATGTAGGGGCCTGGCATCTGGGGGTCCCCTTTGTTAAAGGGGGCTTCCAGATTCCGATAAGATCCCCACAACCACCGGACAAGGGTTGTGGGGATGAGGCCCTTGTCTCCATCAACATGGGGACATCCTCCCCATGTTGAGGGCATGTGGCCTGGTATGGTTCAGGAGGGGGCGCTCTCTCGTCCCCCCTCTTTATCTGTGGCCTGCCAGGTTGCATGCTCGGATAAGGGTCTGGTATGGATTTTTGGGGGGAACCCCACGCCATTTTTTTTAAATTTTGGTGCAGGGTTCCCCTTAAAATCCATACCAGACCTGAAGGGCCTGGTAATGGAATTTGGGGGGAACCCCCACGCATTTTTTTTTGGTTTGGGGGGCATGTGGCCTGGTACCATCCAGGAGGGAGGGTGCTCTCTCATCCCCCCATCTTTATCTGCGGCCTGCCAGGTTGCGTGCTCGGATAAGGGTCTGGTATGGATTTTGAGGGGGACCCCACGCCATTTTTTTTTATTGGCTCAGGGTTCCCATTAATATTCATACCAGACCCAAAGTGCCTGGTAATGGACTGGGGGGGGAGCCCCTGACGTTTTTTTCTATGACTTTTATCTATATTGCCAGGACCTGACATTTCATTAATAGCCGCGAGTAGTTTTAAATTACTTTTTTTCCTTTAGAAATTACATTTTGTGCAGGGACAGTTCTAAACACGGGAAACATGCAATACTTTACAGGCATCCTCTAGACACCCCCCAGGGACGAAATTTAAAGGAATATTTCACTTTTATTGTTTCACTTTAAGCATTATTAAAATCACTGCTCCCAAAAAAACGGCCGTTTTTAAAACTTTTTTTTGCATTGATACATGTCCCCTGGGGCAGGACCCAGGTCTCCAAACACTTTTTATGACAATAACTTGCATATTAACCTTTAAAATGAGCACTTCTGATTTTTCATGTTTGAATTTTTTGCCTGTACGCATGTTCTGGTGCGAACGGAACTGGGGGGTGTTCGGCCCATCCCTAATTATCACACACCAGCATTCCTGGCTCAAGCTTCTGTGGCGTGAACCACCTCTGGGCCTGACCGTGCAGAGCTAATAGAATCACTGATCTGGTGTGGCTCCTGTTCCCTAGACAGACCAACTAAAGCACTGCATGCCATCTTTAATCCTGACTTGTTGAATAGCTCCTTGAATGCTTAGGGGGTACTGGTGGTTCATAGGACAATTCAGCAGATGAGGGCATAGAGGTGGAGGAGGGTGGTAGAGCTGGCAGATCTCACATCTGGAGACATGGCAGCAAAACAAGCTCCAGCACTGAGCCCTCTCCTGCATCGTTCCTTCCGCCCAACATTTATATATTGTTTTATATGTTCATTTTTATTGACAGAACATTGCATACAATAATAAATATATTTTATGATTTTTTTAAGACATGGTAATTAAAATTTGTATTGTATGTTAACACCTTCCCAAAGAGCTGCCACAGGTATACTGCAGCAAGTTGGCTCTCCTGGGCGAACCGATGTCGCTATACCCTTGATCGCCCCTACTGTTAACCCCTTCCCTGCCAGTGACATTTACACAGTAATCAATGCAGCACTGATCGCTGTATAAATGCCAATGGTCCCAAAAATGTGTCAAAATTGTCTGATCTGTCCGCCATAATGTTGCAGTCCCGATAAAAATCGCTGATCACCGCCATTACTAATAAAAAATAATAATAATAAAAATGCCATAAATCTTTCCCCTATTTTGTAGACGCTATAACTTTTGTGCAAATCAATATACGCTTATTGCGATTTTTATTACCAAAAATATGTAGAAGAATACATATCGGCCTAAACTGAGAAAAAAATGTTTTTTTGTGGATATTTATTATAGCAAAAAGTACAAAATATAGTGTTTTTTTTCAAAATTGTTGGTGTTTTGTTGTTTATAGCGCAAAAAAATAAAAAAGGCAGAGATGATCAAATACCACCAAAAACAAAGCTCTATTTGTGGGAAAAAAAGGATGTCAATTTTGTTTGGGTACAACATCGCACGACCGCGCAATTGTCATTTAAAGCGACGCAGTGCCGCATCGCTAAAAATGGCCTGGTTATTGAGCAGCCAAAGCTTCTGGGGCTGAAGTGGTTAAAGTGGTATTAAATCCCAAACCAAAAATTTTATATTTTGCAGCTTACCAATCATTAGAAATGGTGACTGTATTCGCTTTCTTTTTTTTTTGGGCTTTTTTTTCCTTCTGTTATCCCCTTATGATCTGGCCATTAACACACCTCCTGTATTAGAGAAATACCACTCTAGATGAATGAGCACAGGGGGCACATTTGGACAACAGCATTGTCAGTCTGCGGGGAGGGAAGTGTTAGATGTACTAGAAAATTTAAGTTAATTGAGTTAAGTTATTACTATATAAGCAGTTACAGCATACAGTTTTTGTTTTCCTTTTGGGATAAAGGTTTTACATAAATAAATAAAAGCTGATCATTTTAAGCACCTCTGTGGTTAATGGTTTCTCTCATCCCTGTAACTGCAAGAGAGCTTGTTCTGTTGAAAATCTACAGACTTACTGGCCAGGTCACCAGATGAAAATAGAAGAAAGAAAAACAAACTAAATGCAGCCATCACATCTAAAAATTGGTAAGCTACAATATATTAAATGTTTTCTTTTGGGTTTAGCACTGTCATAATGTAAAAGCCATACTGTGCAATACAAAAAAAATTGAGAATTATAGAATATTTTTGTTTATTCTTCATTTAAAAGTTGGTATCCTTGATTTGCTAAAATATAAGCTGATCCCTAATTCAAGTTATACAAAAAATGAAGACAAAATAACTATCCTTGGTCAGTAGGCTGGCTGCATTCAAAATGCTAATTCTACAGAGTCAGCTTCTATGGAACAGTCCAGAAATGTCTGGCCTTAAGATATGTTTTGCTTCCCAACATGTGCCACTTTGCACCTGAATGACACACTACCAATATTCTTTAGAAGCAATTTCCATGGCACCATTCTGTGTCTTCTCGTATTGGCATATCCATGATGGGGTCCACTACAGGCCAGAGGTGTCCATTCATTAACACACACTAAGAACCATACATCAACCAGCTTTCAGATACAGAACCCTGAGGAAGGCCTTACCCAGCCATATCATTAACCAAGTACATGTACGTCAAACTATAACAGCACACAAATCAATACATTATCATATTATATACACATATATGTTGAGCATAGTCACAGATTGATATGTTCCTAAGTTCCTATCAGTACACAACCCACCAAATTAAGCATCCCGCTGACGATCTCCTCTAACCCTTAATTGTATATACAGGTCAGGATTGTCTTGTCTTCCAGAAGGAGGCAGCATTACTCTAAGAACACCTGCCTTGACCCAGGCCAACATCCCAGCAACAGCTGGCCTTTTGATGTTCTAGTTGGAGGCAAGGCAATTAGGCACTTTAATCTTCCCATCACCAGGTGGTCTGAAGCAAAGCTCTTCTATTCCCACACCCCACAGCCAGGGGTATGCGTGAATCCTTTTTCCATATGAAAATTCTGATATGCACTCTTCTAATATACACACCCTGTTGAATAATCTTGTTTTACTGACATTCCAAGATGACTTCCAACAGGACAAATTACTTTACTAACCAACCAGTAGAAATTCATAAATGTCTGTTATTAAAAAACAATGTTGTGCCTCCCAACACATGGGGGGTTATTTACGAAAGGCAAATCCACTTTGCGCTACAAGTGCACTTGGAAGTGCAGTCTCTCTAGATCTGAGGGGGACATGCAAGGAAAAAAAAAAAAACAGCATTTGTGCTTGCACATGATTGGATGATAAAATCAGCAGAGCTTCCCCTAATTTCAGAGCTTCCCTTCAGATCTACAGTGATCTACAGCGACTGCACTTACAAGTGCGCTTGTAGTGCAGAGTGGATTTCCCTTTAGTAAATCAACCCCATGGTATGCTAATTAACTTGTTGATACTATGTTCTTGGGTATACAATACTCTGGATGTGTGGAAGCAAATGTATTCTACTTCTTTGTCATTTACATTTTGTTTTAATTTTTTCTTTCCTTATTTCTTACTGGGTGGGATTTGACTCTTTTTTTTTTCTTTAGAAATTAAAACTTTGCTGCAGCATGTTCTATATGTGCTACAGATGTGCCAATTTACAGGCAGACTAAGGGGACCCCCAGGCACTATATTTAAAGGATTTTTTCTTTCTTATTGTTGTACATTAAGCATCATTAAAATCACTGCTCCTGAAAAAATTATAGTTTACATTTTTTTTTGCATTGATACATGTCTCCCAGGGCAATATCCAGACCCCCCATATCCCTTTTATGGCCAATTACTTAAATATAAGCATTCAAAATGGGCACTTTAGATTTTTCCTGTTTAGCTCCCATAGACTTCAGTGGGGTTTACCGTTCAGGTTAGACCTTTTCCCCTCTTAGGGAGTTCAGCTGCAAACCAAACAGGGGAGGGGGGCTGTTCGGCCCATCTCTACTAAAGCCAGACAAAACACACTGCAGCCTGCCTTGGATATTATGGGAATATGGATTGGATCACGGAGTCAAAACCCTTATCAGGTGAAATGTTAGTGGTCCTATGTGGGGTTGCAGTGTGCTTTGTCCAGCTTTAATAAAGTTGGATGTGATCTGACATCATTGGTGTACAACGTCCTGCTTTCCTGCAGAGTTTGTTGAGCATAATTGGGCTCCTGTTAATAAGCACATGTAGTTCCAGAGGCAATGTATTTTCTAAACAGGCTTGGAGTGGTGACCTCTCTCTGCATCTTTACCGTGTGTTTTTATTTACTATTTACAAGTTTTTTGACTGAGTAAGGATACTATGTACCTCTTGCTCATTCACATATGGAGGGTTGTATCTGGGGTCATCCTTATTGTTCTTATTCTCATCCTTATTCTGATGAGCCCCATGCTTATCAGTCTCCCAGGAAAGGGTACCTATGGGCAAAGTACCCAACCCATGTTGAAGGCATATTATATAAGGGTCTGGTATGAATTTGGGAGGGGCATGCCATTTTTTTTACATGTCAGCCACCATCCTCTACTCCTCCACCCCTTGTTTACATTCAGCTGTCAGCATTTTTTTTCAGAATAGACCTACTATGCCTTTTCTATAATAAAAGATTCTTAGTTGCCTGTTTTGCCTGTTCACAACTTCAGAATGTACACTAAGCTGTGCATGCATTATGAATAAGCACTAAGTTTGGCAAGCCTTGGTGCCATAATTAATTAACTCCCAAATGCATGCAGATGGTCAATGATGCTGCAACCAGAAGAAGGCCCAGTGAAGATAATGGTGCTAGCAAGGGAGCACTCTGGAGTGACAGTGAGATTAGCAGATTTTTTTCCCTTTTTTTACCCTTTTTTTAAAACTTGGCTTGACTTGCAGTACAATTAGAGTAATAGTCCACCTCTGATGTTTTGTGGGTAAACACTGCAACATATTTATTATAGCAAGAAGAACTCATTTGAAATTATTTATATGTGTACCTGTAGATTAAAAATCTAGAATACATATCCTGGTGTGTTAAAGGGTGTCATACCTAAACTTCCCTACTATTTCTGTAAATTAAACATTATAATATCCAATCACATTTCTGCCTTTATGAAATTCCTTCCAAGAGTCACTATAGGTTTCTATATAAAAGGTAAATCATTTTTATGAAGGATAGCGTAGATATAGTGCAGGTTGGGCTGCTCTGATGTCATTAGTGGCTGAGAACCATGAAGCTGTAAAAACCATTAAGCCCTGTACACACAATCGGATTTCCGATGGAATCAAATCCGATGGATTTTTCCATCGGAATTCAGATGAAGCTGACTTCCATCAGTCTTGCCTACACACCATCAGACAAAATTCTGACCGTCCCAAACGCTGTGACGTACAACACATACAACAGCACTATAAATGGGAAGTTCAAATCCAATGGCGCCACCCTTTGGGCTGCTTTTGCTGATTTTGTGTTACCGCGTGTTAGTAAAAGTTTGGTGAGAGCCGATTCGCGCTTTTCAGTCTCCGTGCTTTTCAGTCCGTTACAGCATGACGAATGTGCTATCTCCATTATGAACGCTAGTTTTACCAGAACGAGCGCTCCCGTCTCCTAATTAAGTCTGAGCATGCGTGGGTTTTTTCTCCAATGGAGTTCCACACAGACGATCGGAATTTGCTATTGTTTTTTTTTTTCATCTGAAAAATTTAAAACATGCTCTATTTTTTTTCCCCGATGGAAAAAAGTCAGATGGGGCCCACACACGACTGGTTCGTCCAATGAAAACAGTCCATCGGACTGTTTTCATTGGTAAAACAGATCGTGTGTACAGGGCTTAAGTGTACCTAATAATTAATAACAAATACTCTTGTTTTCTTTCACATTTGTTTAATACATGTTGATTTAAATGATAACTTTACACAAGCCACAATATCTTTTGTAATTAAATTTTATGTTATCACATTTTGTCTAGATCATAGCTAGCAAGCATTTGATCCTTAAAAGCACATAATAAATATCTCTCCTTACACTTCCTTTGTTGTAAATATTATCACCATGATCAATAATTTCTTTAGGTCTGGTAACACAGCTGATCACGGAGGTCTGCTGTTTTCTCTATGGTAGTAAAACATTGTAAGGTAAATTATCACACCTTGTCATCATGTTTGGGAAACCATTATTTTACTTGCAGAATTTGAAAGCACATCTTTAAAACTTGGCTTGACTTGCAGTGCAATTAGAGTAAAAGTCCACCTCTGATGTTTTGTTGGTAAACATTGCAACATATTTATTATAGCAGGAGGAACTCATTTGAAATTATTTATATGTGTATCAGCAGATGCCACATATTTAAGTCCAGTAAAAAAGTGATTACTTGCTTTAAAATGGATACTGGCTGGTTTATCCCCCTACTTCATTCCAGATTTCTTATCAATTACAAATATCAAGCATTCAGTTTTATTTGGATGTATATAGGGCACAGAAACAAATCTCTGACATAAGCCTTGGGGTTAATTTGTAGCCTTAATCCAAAGGAGTGAAGTTGGGAATAGAAATAGTTTGGAAAAATATGCCGCACTGCTAGAATTTTTTCAAATGCTATAAAAATAATAAATAAATGTGGGTACAGTACATGGAATATAGCAGAAAAGAAGCAAGCACCTTTAAGTCAATAACTGTGATTTTACAATGTGCACATCAGCATAGCAATGTAATAACTAACTACAACATACAGAGAGTCCTAGAAAAATGTCAAAGCAAAAAGAATACTATAACATTAGTAGCACTAAGCAATCAACATAATTTAAGAATGCTGAAAAGTCCACTTAATTAGTGTACACAAGTAGAAAGTCCACTTTAAAGATGAGAAATGAGTGTCAGATTGTCCATCATAGAAGAAAGCATTTTTATAGATCTTAATTCAAAAAACGATTGCCTTCACCTCACCGCTTGTGTCACAATCCCCCTAGGTAATCAACTTACCAGATAAAACTGGGTTATGCGCTTGTCTTTCAATGGATGTTACCAGCTCATTGCATACACTCCATCTCTCCAACCACTGACCACCATTCTTAAATTATGTTGATTGCTTAGCGCTACTAATGTTATAGTATTCTTTTTGCTTTGACATTTTTCTGGTATTGTTTTTATTATTATAGTAGCTGCTTACATTATTTTAAATAGTAATCTTTCTATGAGCGCTGAGGGAGAGATATTGACCGATCGTGTGATTATTTCTAGTTTTTTTGCCATACAGAGAACCCTAGCTGTAATAAATCAATATAAAAACATCTATACCCAAGTTCAGCAAGTAGAGTAAAAAGGAAGAAGGCAACATCCTGGTTTAAATGGAGAAGGAGGAGTAAAAGAGTCTAACATTTCAGGAGACAGACAACCAGCCCACCTAATATATCCAACAGGAGCAGCCAGAGGATCCCAGTAATTAGTCTTCAACTGATGCTGACTACTGGGATGGTATTTAGCTTGTCCTCTAATTTTCTACATCCCTTTAGCGTTTGACTTGTGTTCCCAAACCTCCTGATCCTGCTGCATTCCAGTGATCCTGTTTCTGTACCTGTTACCCTGATCTTGTTTGTACATCTTGCACCTATTAACCTGCTTTCTTTACCTGTTCCCCTGTTCCCTTGTACCAGATCCTCACTCTGGCCCCCTTCCTGACCCATCTTACCTACTGTCCCTTGTACCTCCTTCCTGACCCAGCCTTACCCAATCTCCCCCTTGCTTTGTATATAGTCTTGCATAGGTAACTTGTTAGGTATTTTTCACTAGGTTTCATTTGTCTCATGTGTTTTACCTTTGCTTGTATATTGATGTTGTATTTTGGTTTGGTTTGGTCACTTCCTAATAAATCTTATTATAATTGCATTTAGTTTAAGCCCAGACTTTGGACTGTGCAGCTACACATATCATGTCACTTCAAAAAGTTCCAAAGGATTGAATCCTGCATGTAAGTAGTGCTTGCAGTATTGAACAATTATTTAAATAACATGCAAATACAGTATGCATTTTTCCAATGGAATTGTAAACCAGTGTCAGTAAATCATATAACGATTGAAAGCAAATTATAAGAAAATTATAAAAGTGCTCAGTCCCAAAACAGTATGGTGGTGTGTTGAAAACAAGTCCTCATCATATAATAAAATGCCTTGTGCTCTCTTCCCCACTCACCAGATGGAGTTGACCCTCTTGTCATATGACATAGAGAGGTCAAAGATCGCTTTGGTGGGGCGTGGCTTGCGCGTACTAGGAAATGGCTGCTTGAGCTGTGAGCTCCGCACACCGGACCAGACTACAGCGACATTTGGGCACTCTACACCCCAATCTCGGCTCCCAAATCAGCCCACATCACTCCTCAATATCCAGCCTCCGAGATGTCCCGAAAACGGCTCCAGGAAAAAGGTCCGAAACGTCTGGAACCGTTCTCCATCCAGCCGCGCCGTACACAGGGGAAGGCCCAAGATGGCGCCGCCGGAGTTAGAGCGCAGCACTCCCTGGCTTATAACGACCCTCCGGTCCATCATCAACATGAAAGAAGAGCTGGATCCCCATCTCCTCTCCCTCCTGTCTCCTTATCAGACGCGTCGACCTCACAAAGCCCTGCCAAATCGAGGATGCGGATGGATCTGACTGACCAGGCCTCAGACGCAGTGAGTACAGGCCTCCACAATGATAATGCCATATCATCACTACAGTCCTCCATAGCACAATTCCCCACATCAGGGCAACCAGTGCTAGATACCACAATGAAGGACATGCTATTGTCCTTACAATCTTCCCTCATGGCCAACCTGTCAGCATTGATCAACAGGTTCTCATTGGAAATGAAACATATGGACAACAGGGTGCAATTCATTGAAAATAAAATGGAGGATTCCACGGAAACGGCTAATGACATGGTAGATGCATACACTGAGCAAAAAGATGACACCCTCTGGATTAAAGCAAAAATCGCAGACCTCGAAGATCGCTCCAGACGCAATAATATAAAAATCCGTGGCATACCAGAATCTGTCTTATCTAAAGACCTCCACACCTTTGCCAGCACCATGTTCTCTAGCATGCTCCCTGACCTATCTCCGATCGAACTCACTATCGATTGCATCCATAGACTTCCCAAGCCCCGCCATCTAGAAGCAGATATCCCCAGAGATGTGCTTCTTAGAATCCACTTTTTCCAGGCAAAGGAACAAATCCTGCTGAAAGCCAGAGAACTAGCTCCACTTCCAGCGCCATACACAGACATCCAGCTGTACGCTGATTTATCACAATATACCCTACAACTACGAAGACAACTCAAAACCATCACCAAAGCCTTGACTAACCACAAAGTCACCTACAATGGCATACCGCACACCATCTCCACACTGGAGGGCGGAATGAAACTCCTTCATGCCTGGGAGATTCTGCCAGAACCACCACATGCCCAACCCGATCCTCAAAGTAAACCAAATCCTTTCTCTTTCGGAGGACACCGAGCAAAATCTACTTATCAGCACCGTTGATTAGCCCACACATCCACTTCAAGCGACTTTCACAGTCTGGTCTGGAAATGCGCTCAAACACCTGCTTGCTGAACTTACCCCATTATCGGTCAGCTGCTCATCCGAGCTCTATTGCTGCCCTTTCTGCTGGTTGCACCTCAGTGTGCACTCTTCTGTTACCCCTTTTGCGGCTCCTCCGCTACTTCCACACCGTTACTTTACCATTGCGGACGAACACGCTCCGTTGATACCGCCTATGATTGTCCTGCTGTCATAACCTCTGTTTTATTTTGTGTTGTGGTAGCTAACCTCCTTTTTCTTTCTAGCTCCCTATTTTATATCCCAGATAACCTTCTCATCCACCATCATCTGACAACTGAAATGTCAACCCCCGAGCTTCTAATACAGTTCAGACAACACCATCTACTGGTTCCTCTACATCATCACTAAAGAACTTCTCAATTCGACTTTCCTCTTTCCTGATCACTCCTAACTGTGAGTACTGCACCTTATCTGCATCCCCAACACACCCACCATGGGGCTCACTTTTCTCTCACTCAATGCCAAGGGGCTTAATCACCCTGCAAAGTGTTCATCCCTGTGGAAAACAGCTCTGACCCACAACTGTGACATACTTTGTGTACAAGAAACACACTTTGACACCAAAGCACCCCCGAAGTGTCAACATAGACGGTTCCCTCATGTATTCCATGCCTCTTACCCTAAGAAACAACGAGGAGTGATGATAGCAATCAAAGACACTGTCCTCTTTTCCCTCCAACAATGTATATCTGACCCGAATGGCCGCTACATATTTTTGAACTGCACGATCAACAATATTCCGTATACCTTAATCTCTATCTACGCCCCAAATCAGGGCCAAATAACTTTTCTCAGGAAAACGTTACGAGCAGTCCGAAAGTTTCAAAAAGGACACCTACTGCTATGTGGTGACTTCAACTTAAGCCCCGTACACACGGTCGGACTTTTGCCCAACAAACTTAGTTTTAAGCAAGTTGGACCAACAATCCAACCGTGTGTACGCTCCATCGGACAAACTTTTTTGAGTTTGGTTTTGTTTTCATCGGACAAAAGTTGGGTCTGCAAACGGACAAACTTTTGCCCAACAAAAGTCCTATGGAGCAAAGTCCTACTGTGTGTACAGAAAACCATAGGACTTTTGTCCGATGGACAAAACAACCAATGTTAAAATCAACCAACAATAGCAGAAGTTGACCAAAGGGTGGTGGTAAAGAGCAGAAAAGAGAAGAAAAACCATGTGATGTTGCAAAAAGTTTTGGGAAAGTTTGCAGAAAAGTCCTGTGGTGTGTATATGCTATGGGTGTGCCCGGCCAACTCCGTTCGGACAAAAATCCAAGGAAAAGTCTGATGGAAGTCCGACCGTGTGTATGGGGCTTTAGTACCAAACGTTGCAATGGACTCTACAACGGGATCCAAAAGAACAGCTTCTTCATTAGATACATTTATTTCATCAAATGATTTGTATGACGTGTGGAGGTGTTGTCACGCGGACGAGAGGGACTACACGTTCCTTTCGCCGCATCACAACACCTACTCGCGGATTGACCTGTTTTTAGCAGATAGGTGGCTCCTACAGAGAATCTCAGGTTCTGATATCCACACCACCACTTGGTCAGATCATGCTCCCATCAGCATTTCCATTGATGGCAACTCACCCCAACCCTACTCCTACGTCTGGAGAGTCAATAATTACTTACTCAACACGCCACACCAATCATATTAAACAAAATCTAGAAGAATATTTCGCGAATAACCAAGCATCTGTATCTGACCCCGCTGGTGGTGTGGAATGCTCACAAAGCAGTCATAAGAGGTGTATTTTTACAATTGGGCGCTAGGGAAAAAAGACAGAAAACGCAAAGACTAGACGAACTCACGACTGACATATCCAAAAACCGAAGACTTGAACAAATTCAATCCTTCCCCACAACTACAAGCGAACATTTTCAAGCTAAGACATGAACTGAGAGCCCTCCTACTCACAAAATACGAAAAAAAACTTACAAAATCCTCAAAGCCACGTCATATACAACAGGAAATAAAGCAGGCAAATTAATGTCCCTAAGAATTAGAGGCCACAGAAACAAAACGAAAATCCCCTACTTACACCACCCACACACTAATGAAAAACGAATCAAACCCCACTTGATAGCCAACGGGTTTAGCACTTACTATGAAGATCTACACAATCTTAAAACTGACAAAGCCACCCCTCAACCCACACCAACGATAATCCAAGCGTTCTTGGACAGTGTAAAACTCCCAACCATTACCCCTCAACAGTATTTAGATCTGAATACCCCCTTTACAGTTAAATAAATTCTAAACACGTTAGATAAGCTCCCTAATCACAAATCCCCTGGTCCAGATGGTTTCACTGGAGAATACTTTAAGAAGTTTAAGCATATTTTAGTCCCTACTCTAGCCCAAACTTTCAACCTATCCACTTCAGCCGCCTCGTTCCCCACCGAAATGCTCTCAGCCAGAATAATGACCCTCCTTAAACCTGGGAAAGAACCCACCTCCCCGAAAAATTTCCGTCCCATTTCATTACTTAACCTTGATGTTAAAATGTATGCCAAACTTATCGCTAACAGATTAGAAAACATACTCCCCTTCCTTATATCTCAAGACCAGTCAGGCTTCACTAAAGGCCGTCAGGCATCGGATGCCACCCGACGTATGATAAATAGAGTTGAGCGGACACCTGGATGTTTGGGTTCGACGGGTTCGGCCGAACTTCGGAAAAAAGTTCGGGTTCGGGACCGAACTTTAACCCGAACCCGAACCCCATTGAAGTCAATGGGGACCCGGACTTCTAAGGACTAAAAAGGCTCTAAAAAAGTAATGGAAAGGGCTAGAGGGCTGCAAATGGCAGCAAAATGTTGTTAAGAGCATACTCCCCTTCCTTATATCTCAAGACCAGTCAGGCTTCACTAAAGGTCGTCAGGCATCGGATGCCACCCGACGTATGATAAATAGAGTTGAGCGGACACCTGGATGTTCGGGTTCGACGGGTTCGGCCGAACTTCGGAAAAAAGTTCGGGTTCGGGACCGAACTTTAACCCGAACCCGAACCCCATTGAAGTCAATGGGGACCCGGACTTCTAAGGACTAAAAAGGCTCTAAAAAAGTAATGGAAAGGGCTAGAGGGCTGAAAATGGCAGCAAAATGTTGTCAAGAGCATGGCAAGTGGATATGGAAATAACTTAAAATAACATAAAAAAAATAAAAAAATAAAAAAATATGCTGGAGGCCACCTTTTCAGCAGAAGAGGTACGGGAAGTCATTAAGAACCTCAGAAACTCAACGGCACGATGCCACACATATGGTGGGAATGCCCCAGAATACGCCCTTTCTGGAATAAATTATTCAATTTAATGGATAAGCTAGTGGGAAAATAAAATACTTTGAAATAAAAATGTAGCGGGGTGCTAAATTTAAGGGAAGTGTTTGAGTGGTAAAAAGGCTCAAACACCCTAATTCTGTAGGATTCATGGACCATTTTGTCCTCGGGGGACAGTATTGGTGTGCAGTTCCATGCGGCCTACAGGTGGCGCTGCCATGGTAGGCTAGGGTTGAACAGCCGATACAGTGCTGTGCCTTTTGTGTCCCCTCTTGGCAGTAGTACAGCGGGGCGGGGAACCTGCTGTGCATGCCGGGAGAGCATATAAAAGGGGCAGACCTTTGGCCTGGGGGCTGATGTCCAGTGGGATCCACGCCCAGGTGCCTTCGGCCTGGGTGCATGTGTTCCTGTTCCATTTCGGGTACCTTTAGCCCGGGGTGAGGTACTATCCTGGAGTTCCTGCTGCCCTGGGTATGGAGGCCTAGGTGCGGGAGTAAAGCCTGGAGTCCAGAGCCTTTGTCTGGAGTCCGCTAAGGGTCGAGGAGTCTTAGGGTGCCGCCTCGTGTAGGGGACCATGTTCCAGGGAAGGGAGGATCATTCTGATGGACCGATGCGGGAGTCACGGTGAAGGAAGGGTCTGTTGACTCCCTGGAGAGATGTCTTCCCCTTGATATGGGCTAGGTTCGTAGAAGGAGAAGCTCAAGGTCATCTTGACTGTATCAGAGGTCTTATTCACCCGGCCCGTGGCAGGGGCCTTATACACCCTGGTCTGTGGCAGAGACCAAAGTTCTCCAGGTCCGTGGCAGGGGCCTTGTACACCCTGTCTGTGGCAGAGACCAACCTCAAGGTCTGTGGCAGACACCGTGCACCTAAAACTGTTTGAGAAACCTAAGCAGTGAAGTGAATGTGCTACGTTTGTGCCTGGACCTCCTCCACACCTTAAGCTGTCCTGTTTCTTTGCTCTAACCTTTTCTATCCGAGTAGAGTTTATTTTGCCATGAGAGAATAAGAGTTGTAATTTCAGCTGGTGTGGACATTGACTTTACTGGGAATTAAAGGACTTGCCTCTACCTACAGTAGAGGTGAGAATCATCCTCTGGAGGAGTTTTGACTCCGGCTGTGGACACGGCCCGTCAAGTACACCGCTCAACCTCTTTATATAGGAGGGTACGGGCTGGTAGTGCGGTGTGCCTTTCTCCCTCCTGCGAGGAGCCAACAACATAAAGGCAGGTAAGGGGGAAAGGATCTGTGCGCTACAAAAAATAAAATAAAAATTATAATCTTGACCTAGGAGGACGAGGTCCATATGGAGTAGGAGGTTGAGGTGGCGGTGGATGTGGCTGTGTAGGTGGAAGCGCCCTAAATGGCGTTTTTGGGAAGACCACAACACACCCACAGTACGTAACCTCTGAATCGCACAGCTACAGAACTGCAGAAAATGCTATTCAAAAAAAATGTTGTTTTTTTAGTATAGCACAGTAGAAGAAAACTATATAGAAATTGTTCATTTCACACACCTCCACATATGTATAACACACTGCAAAATATTTTTTGTGGCCCTAAATGGCGTTTTTTGGAAGACCACAACACACCCACAGTACGTAACCGCTGAATCGCACAGCTACAGAACTGCAGAAAATGCTATTCAAAAAAAAAGTTTTTTTTAGTATAGCACAGTAGAAGAAAACTATATATAAATTGTTCATTTCACACACCTCCACATATGTATAACACACTGCAAAATATTTTTTGTGGCCCTAAATGGCGTTTTTTGGAAGACCACAACACACCCACAGTACGTAACCGCTGAATCGCACAGCTACAGAACTGCAGAAAATGCTATTCAAAAAAAATGTTGTTTTTTTAGTATAGCACAGTAGAAGAAAACTATATATAAATTGTTTATTTCACACACCTCCACATATGTATAACACACTGCAAAATATTTTTTGTGGCCCTAAATGGCGTTTTTTGGAAGACCACAACACACCCACAGTACGTAACCGCTGAATCGCACAGCTACAGAACTGCAGAAAATGCTATTCAAAAAAAATGTTGTTTTTTTAGTATAGCACAGAAGAAGACAAATATATAGAAATGGTTTATTTCACACGCCTCCACATATGTTTAACACACTGCAAAATATTTTTTGTGGCCCTAAATGGGTCTTTTTGCAAGCGTACATCAAAGTGCAATTTTTTTTATTTATTTTTGCCCTAAACGGGTCTTTTTTTGCACGAGCAAAATAAAATGGAATTTTTTATTTTTTTTGCCCTTAATGGGTCTTTTGGAAAAGCGCACAATAAAGTGCCTTTTTTTTTGTCCTAAATGGATCTTTTTCCAAGAGCAGAATACACCCACAGTATGGAAACGGTGTATCTCTCAACGTAATATATGCAGTGCTGGTGCACTGAGCTTGCAGATAAAAGGTAGATTTTCTCTGACACTGGGCTCATAGCAGTGTAAAAAGACTGCACTGCAACACAAACAGGTAAACCTATGCAGATCGCTGAGTTATATCTCTGAATCTGGACTCCTATTCCTATATAATATATCTCTCTCCCTAAAAGCAAAAAACAGGAACCTGGCCCTATACTACACTGTCTCTCTATCTTTTCCCTCAAATTCCAGAATCAGGACTAACTCATGTATTTTTCTATCTCTCCCTAAAAGCAGCAGCAGCAGACAAGATCCTCTCCCTATCTATTCTGAAGCAGAGTGACGTGTGTGCTGTGTGCCTCTAGCTTATATAGAAGCTGGGTCACATGTTGCACTGACCAATCACAGCCATGCCATTAGTAGGCATGGCTATGATGGCTTCTAAGGGCACACCAGCTAATCAAAAGGTGATTGGCTGGCCCCTGAAGCATTTCTAACTGCGTAATTAGATTGCCGAACCCGAACCCGGACTTTTGCGCAAAGTCCGGGTTCGGGAAAAAGCTAAAGTTCGGTACGGACCCGAACTTTACAGTTCGGGTTCGCTCAACACTAATGATAAACATTATACACCACGCAGAAACTAATAAAACTCCCTCCCTCCTCCTATCCCTAGACGCTGAAAAGGCATTTGATAGGGTCCACTGGGGTTATATCTCAGCTGTTCTAAACAAATTCGGTATAGTAGGCAATATCCACAACGCTATAATGGCCCTATACTCCAACCCGTCTGCTCACGTATTCGCAGCAGACACCCTCTCCTCACCTTTCCAGATCTCGAATGGCACGAGACAAGGCTGTCCCCTATCCCCTATAATATTCAACCTAGTCATGGAACCCCTAGCAGAAAGCATAAGAGCCAACGATCAAATATCAGGTATACACATGTCCAAGTCAGAGCATAAGATTAGTCTATTCGCGTACGACGTCATTCTCATAATCACTAACCCTGAACGATCCCTACCTGCGGTCCAAAGCACGTTAGCCTGGTTCAGCACAGTCTCATACTATAAGGTCAATGAGACCAAATCCTATATTCTCAACCTTGGATTGGATAGATCTACCAAAGCTAGACTCTCATTGAAGTTCCCTTACACTTGGGCGGAAAATAGCATAACATATTTGGGAATCCAAATAACCCCATCGACAAAACAATTGTTCTCCTCCAATTATATACCAATCCGCTCGAAGCTTCAGACTGATCTCTCCAAGCTGGCGCCCTTTGAATTCTCATGGTTGGGACGCTTAGCGGCGTTCAAAATGTTACATCTCCCCCAAATTCTTTATCTTTTCCGCACACTCCCTATCCCACTCCCTATTACTTACTTCAACTCACTACAATCGATCCTATCAAAATTTGTACGGCAGGGGAAAAAGCCCAGATGCGCCCACCTTCTTTTAGTTAAACATCGCATGACAGAGGGTCTCGGATATGTTAATTTCCAAGATTATTACACGGCGTGCATTCTCACTCAGTCGAAGGAATGGTTCACACCCCTCCCCCACGCACAATATGGGGAAAAATTGAATCCTCTATGTCTCAGGGCATACGTTTATCTTCTTGGCTGTTCGCCAACACTCTTGGAGCAAGACTCCCACCACACATACCACCACCTATGGTTGCTACTTCCAAAGCCTGGTCCCGCCTCTTAAAGATCACCTTGTCTCAGTCTACTCAATCGACCGTTCCTATTCCCATAGATGCCCTTCAGAGGTTAATGTACTCAACATCATTCACACACTGGAAAGACAAAGGTATCTCCCACATTTCGGACCTCTACGACAATAACATACCCAAAACGTTCCCCACTTTACAGAAGGAATTCCTGTTACCTAACTCAGACATTTTCTTGTACATACGTACCCTTCACTGTCTACAAACTCTTCAGCAACAGACCTGCACCCTACCTCAAAAGGCATGGATTTACCTCAATTCACCCAATACGCATTTGAAAGGCATAACAATGTTTTACAATCTACTTCAGTCTAAAACCACAATGTCCACCGCCACTGCATTTACCAGATGGGAGAAAGACCTATCTCAAAACTTCACTTTAGAGCAATGGGAAAAGGCAGGCCAATCCACCTACAAAGCCACCAGCTGCTCCACGCTATGGGAACTTGCGTACAAACTAACTTACTGGTGGTACCTAACCTCCGACAAATTGTCCAAATTTCCCCTGACAACTGATGATTCATGCTGGCGGAACTGTGGGCACACAGGCAATCTTCTACACACATTTTGGGATTGTCCCAAACTATCTCTATTTTGGCACTCCATGTTCCACCTGTTGTCTGCGGTCACAGGACTAACTATTGGGGTAAATCCAGCCTTAGCACTACTGTCTTTGACCATTGACCGATTCTCAAACCCATCGAAAACTATCATTGTCCACATCCTCCTGGCAGCTAGACTCAACATTAACAGGAAATGGAAAGACCCAATCCCCCCCCCAACATAACTGATGTAATCCGAACCACACACCAACATTGTATGTACGAAACGACTCTAGCACTCCGTCAGAACGATAAGACGTCCACTCGCCAAAAATGGCAACAATGGTTTGACTGGAAGAAATTCTTGGACAGCCGCACTCCAAACAAGGTTCCTTTATTATAAAATCACAGAAGTCCACACCACAGCAAAATGAAAGCAGACAGGCTGACACGTTTCACACTGTAGGATCAGTGCTTACTCATAGCTATGAGTAAGCACTGATCCTACAGTGTGAAACGCGTCAGCCTGTCTGCTTTCATTTTGCTGTGGTGTGGACTTCTGTGATTTTATAATAAAGGAACCTTGTTTGGAGTGCGGCTGTCCAAGAATTTCTTCCAATTGTTTTGCATTATCACATGCATTGTCTGCACCCGTGGCTTGGGATAAGGAGTGAAAAGCAATCAAGTACATCTGAGCGGTAAACTCACCCATTCAATGGTTTGACTGGGTTGACTCACCAGAATTAGTTAAGGTGTTTTCTTCTTAACTCTGTTTGCATGCATATAAGTTGACTTTACTAGCAGGGGACCTTGGAGTGTCACTACACGGGTACAGTCGTGAGCCCTCCTAGGGGTGCCCGTGTGGAGAGGCTTCCTTGTCCTCCTAATTACCATACAGGATAATCATCCTGCAGGACATCCTTACTTCTTAATCATAGTTTTCTTCATGTTAAACGTTATGATCTTAGAGTTTTTATCTTGTTTTTTTTTTTCTTTCTTCACCGTCTATCTCACTTCAGAGACATTCCTTTTCTTAGCCATGTATTTCTGTTGTTTATGTAACCACAAATAACTTCTCATGGCAAGTATGTATTGTAATCTTCACAATATACTAATAAAAATCTATTTTGGGAAAAAAAAAAGATCGCTTTGGTGGTCTCTCCTAGGCCAGGGGTAATTTTGGGCTGCTCCTCCAAGATCTCTTCCTGCAGTGGCATCACCAGTGTATCCAAATGCCAAAGCTGGTTATTTAAAGGGAAAAGGGAGGGAAATACGGGCCTCTCATAATGTAAAAAAGTTTCCAATTTATAAAAAAATTGACCCAGGTCTGTTGTACATTCCAAAAAAGTTAAAAACATAGGTGTCCTGTATGTGCAGTGGAAGCCATGGGCCGCTAAACTCCAGCGTGTGTTCCAAATTCATGCGAGTCTGCGCACCGTGCATTTCAACTTGATGTGTTTCATCACTACGTAATGTTTTCAGAAGTCCTGACAAGTAACACACCAAAGGGACAACTGATGAGGGTTCGCAGAAATTGTCATTCTTTGAGGGACTATGAGATACAGGCAGATATATTTATAAAACGATTCCAGGAGAAGGGATACCAGAAGGATCAGCTGGAAACCCTGCAGAGAAATGTGAAGAACATGAACAGGGATACATTATTGTAGGATAAAAAGAAGAACATTTATGTATAATAATATATAATGTATAATATAATTACAAATTATTCAAAGGTGGCTTCCATCACAGGCTTCAATAGACAATATATGGCTCTGAAATAAATTGTCAAAAAATACTGGCGTATTCTTAAAAGGGATAAAACTATGTCAAAATTATTACCCAACCGACCTATGTTTTATATACAAAAAATACCCCACACTAAGGAACCGTCTGGTACATAATGTTATTGATCCACCTAAGGCAGACCAACTCTTTACAGACTTGGTCTGAAAGGGCTTATCGACTTTATACAGTTGATGTGGGTTTTATGCCACTGCCCACAATTGAGGGAGAAGTATTTTATCACATTGTTTTGTTAGCAGAATTCACTTTTATGAATATCATAATTTAAAGGGGAAGTTTATTTTTTTTAAGCACCGTCTATTCACTGAAAACTGGATCATTGACCCCAGGGGGAGGTGTTTTGTAATCCAGATGCACAAGTTATTTTAAATATTTTATTCCAGCTACAAAGCACTATCATACATTAATATATCACATTCACAGATTCACCCAGTGGGAGGGGTACTGTAGTTCACCTTATATCTCAACCCTAGTAGCACCACACCATAATTCATCTATTTTGCATCTACTTTTTGTAGTTAGTTTGGTGTAAGCAGCTGGCAATTTCCTGTCCATTCCATAGCAGAATATATTTAAAATTTTACATACACCGTAACAACCTGTCACAGTCTGGAGTCAGGCTCAGAGCCCAATAGCTATAGCAGCAGAGCAGATATTCACACAGGTCACCCTGGCTGATGACACGGGTTCTAAGCACAAATCGGTATTCACCAAAGCTCTTGATGGTGGAGATGGGCTTTGCTGCATGTTAGTACCAGGTCGGAGTCCTCAGGATAGCCCCACCAGGAGGTGAGCAGGCCAGGGTCCAGTAGCAGATATAGCAGGTAGGGATCAAGCAGAAGCGTAGTCGATAAACAAGACAAACGTTGGTAACAAATAGTTGCAGGTTGGGATTCAGCAGACGCGTAGTCGAGGAACAAGCCAAATGCCGGTAACAAATGGTAGCGAAGATACGGTCGGCAGCAGGAGAGACAGAAGAGAGATATTGGCTGGTGAAGGCACAATATTATGGCAACCAGGAATATTGAAGAGCAAAGAGTTCACAGGTGGCTCAGCAAACAGAGTCACCGCCAGACACCGCAGAGGTCCCAGGTTCAAGTTCAGGTCCTAACACAACCATTGAATGTTATGGGGTAGTGATCTCATTAATGTATTTCTTTGACCAATCTAGGCTCCCAATCACAGGAGATTTGTCTTTTTTTTCAGTAGTTAGGCACAGATGCCTAGACAAGATCAGGGAAGGAAAAGGGTCTCATGTTCCTGCCAGTTGTCTAGTTGAAGGCAGACTTAGCTAGGGACCAGATCTTCTTTAGGGTTGCCGCAGGGTGTGGCCTGGGGATGGGGGTTACCAGCCCCTCATCAGGCAAGGGGCAAGTCCTGGATGCTTTAAAAATGCTTTAGATCATGGATACTATCTTGAGTCCATCTTTACTCACTCTGAGTCTGAAAGGGATTCCCCAGCGGTAGATAATATAATGCTTCTGCAGATGCAGTGTAATGGGCCTCAGCAAGCATCGCTTTAATAATGTACTAGGCGACAGGTCTCTGAAAATTTGGATTTTCTCCCCTTTGTAGCCTGTTATGGGAGGAGTTTAAAAGTGATTATTTTTTTGTCATAGTAGTGAAGGCGGAGAATGATGTTGTGGGCCCAAGCACCCGCAGGAGGCTTAGGAGCAAGTCGATATCTGGGATATTGGGGGCCAGGTAGATAAAATTACCCTTCAAATAGTCATGGAGATCAGTGTTCCCAACAGATTTAGGGATCTCTGGATGCATAGATTTTGGCTTTTCTCACTGTTTTTCAAATCTTCTTGATGTTATTGCAGTTGGGAGACCTGTTGCTTTAAAGGATAAGTTGACCTTTGGGAACATGTTACATGTTCAACCTGTTTTTAGGATGGAACATGTAACATGCTCCCAATGCTACCGCCAGTGCCTGATCCCCCTCTCCCTGTGACAGCAGTATGGGGAGAAGTTCCATCGGACTGTTTTCATCGGTAAAACCGATCGTGTGTACATGGCTTAAGGGGTAGCCACATGGAAGGGTGGCGTAACATGTAATGTGGGGAGCCAGGCGGCTCGTATCATTACTTGATCTGGATGCTGTGAGACCCTGTTACTCTGTTACTGTATATCATATTGCTTGTTTTTAACTGAATAAATGTGCATGCATTTCCTTAAGCTTGGCTTGTATTCTCTTATGCATTTTAACCACTGCACTATTGGAGATTGTTTCCATTATTCTGAGAGTTCTGTGGAGTCATCCCAGCTGGGGAAGTTTTATCATTAGAGGAGGATGTGAGCAGAGGACAGACCAGCTGACAGCTATCCTGGTAGAAAGGATTGATTATAATTATGTTGTGTTGGTCCTTTTGAAGGTCTTTTCTTGAGGTGATCGAGTATTTCACCTGGCAACAGAGCACTCTTGTAATATGGTGGAGCACATATTGAAATATGAAGATGCACTAGAGCACTTTACGTGTACTGTTGGGACTTTATTTATTTACATAATATGTGTTTATGAATTTTTCAACGTATCAATGTTCATAGCAGTTTTATAGCACACAAGTTTATTATTACTTAATATTTATGCCAGTCATTATTTTTTGTCTTTTCAATTGATTGAATGATTGATTGGTTGTTCACTATTGGGCAGCTCTATAGCAACTTTTTTCTTTACTGATTGCACTGGGGAACACATTTAATGACAGCAGCAGCCTCACGTTATATATAGAAATAAGTAGCGGTCCACAACACCTTTATTATTTGTATTTCACCATTAGTATACCCATCTCATACCAGGGTTTAGGGTTCCCCTTTGCTTCAGGGGGTTGCAAAGGCTGCAGGAGCTGTACTAATCACCAGACAGTCTACACTTTCTCTCAGCTGTGACCTGCCACACACTACATGGTAGCTGGCCAAGGGTGGAGCCTCCGACGGTGACGTCATTACATTTTTCCTTCCCTGACGGTGGATAGACGATTTGTATAGGAAGTAGAGAGAAGCAAATGGAGACGCCGCAGCTTCCTTTATCACCTCTGATTTGACTGCTGCTTTGCTGACATACTAATATCTTTCTTGTAAGTGCAATTTATTTATTTATTACATTTATTTGAATCAATCTCCTGCACTATGAGTGCTCTTCTCTTTTATATCCGTGAGTAACATCTGAATATTTGCTGCTGTTCCGGATACTACTCTGGTCTCGGGGAGACCAATAATTCCCTGAGCTTGGTGAGACTGTTTGGCAGTCACGGCCTTCTGGTAAGCAAGCTACCTCACATTTGGGTGTCGAGCTGATTGCATGTTGGTTGGTGTGAAGATTTGTGTCACGTATCTCCTCCTGCAATTTATTTTTCACCCACTTGGATGTTAAAGCACTGCATAAGACCGATGTGGACTTAAATGTGATTGGGACTCTGCCTTAGTTTTTTCCTTTCACACTTTTTTCACTTGCTTAATTTTTCACTAAGTTATTGTTTATTCAATTAGCGCTGCACTTCCTTTATATTTTTCATATTTGTTTGTAGTTTTTTTGTACTGAACTCTTAGGTGCTGGCCGCTTTTGTTTTTTCAATTTTCAATTAGTTTTTTCAATTTTCAATTTTTAATTTTATTCATTAACATGTATCACTTCCTTTTTTCTTTTTGTTTGCAAATAGTTTGGGATTTTTTTCATTGGTGTACATCGCGGCATTAGTTTGTCTTTATTATTGTAAGCACTAAAATATGAAATTGTTATCAGTGACTGCAACTGAAAACAGAGCATGGATATTAGGATTGTAAGTGGTAGCTCACAAGGTTTTCAAGTTTATATTCACAGACCTTCTTTGTTGCAATATTTAAAACCTTACTGTAACAGACTCAACCAGGACAGGGGCTTTTGGAGTGGACTGCATGTTAGCCTCTTGCATACTGAATATGGGCCCTGGCTTTTGAGGGGGCTATATTCTTAGGAGGTGTGTGCCTGAGGGACCATTGGAGTTGTCTTGCTTAGGATTAGAGTCCATGTCTTCCTGAAAACACACACAGACTCTGGGAATCTAGGCCCAGGATACCGATTTGGGACCTTTGTGCCCAAACCAGAAATGAATGCTTTAGACTGTGAACTCAAAGCAGATGTAAATATTATCAGCTCAAAGCAACTTGCTATAGTCTGTTAATTAAGGTGTTTCTGTGTTTATTGTTAAGTATGTCTCTCCAATTTTGTGTCTCCTAGGTGTGCATTTCCATTGTTAATTGAGTAACATATTGTTTCTTTCTGTCTGCTCTTGGAGATGTGATTAATATTGTGTCCACTTTACCTTGTTAGTAAACTATTGTGGGATGTTTTATGTTTATGTTGATTAGCTTACTGTTTAATTAGATTGATGGTTATGTTGGCTGTTCCTTAGCTATGTTAATTATACTACTGTTTGCATAGCATGATCAAACTCTTATTTGATTTTGTGTGGTACAGGCATACCTCACTTTTAAGTACACAATGGGACCAGAGCATGTATGTAAAACGAAAATGTACTTTAAGTGAAGCAATACCTTTTTTTTTACTTCTGGGGCGTCAAGGGCTGTAGTGGGGGTGTCAGGGACTGTAGTGGGGGGGGGGGGGTCAGGGACTGTAGTGGGGGCGGGGTCAGGGAGTGTGTTTCCAAGTAGCGGGGAATCTGAACTATCCGTGCACGGATTACTCAGCTGCAGCTTTAGCTTGAGAGCCACTTTATATTCATTAACGGGTATGTCCTTACTTGCGAGTGTATGTAAAGTGAGTGTACTTAAAGCGGGGTATGCCTGTATATATATTCTGTGTGAATATACAATAAAGAGGTTGAGATCTAGTTTACATCTAAGCTAGTGTCGTCTAGTATCTTGGGTGCAATATTCAGCTATAATACTTATAGTTACATAAGTTACATTGTAGGCGAGGTTGAAAAGAGACACAAGTCCATCAAGTCCAACCTATGCGTTATTTTATGTCAGTATTACATTGTACATCCCTGTATTTGTTTTTTGAAATTATCGATGCTCCCCACTGAAACCACTGCCAGTGGATAAGAATCCCACATCCTAACCGCTCTTACAGTAAAGAACCCTCTACGCATTTTAAAGTTAAACCACTTTTCTTCTAGTTTTAGTGAATGGCCGCATGTCTTATTAAATTCCTTTTCGCAGAAAAGTTTTATCCCTATTGTGTGGTCACAGTACGGTATTTGTACATTTAAATCATATCCCCTATCAAGCATCTCCTCTCCAGAGAGAACAAGTTCGGTGCTCGTAACCTATCCTCATAACTAAGATCATCCAGTCCCTTTATTAGTTTTGTTGCCCTTCTCTGGACTCTCTACAGTTCCAGCATATCTTTCCTCAGGACTGGTGCCCAGAACTGGACAGCATACTCCAGGTGCGGCCGGACCAGAGTCTTGTAGAGTGGGAGAATTATTGTTTTATCTCTGGAGTTAATCCCCTTTTTAATGCATGCCAATATTCTGTTTGCTTTGCTTGCAGGAGCTTGGCATTGCATGCCATTGCTAAAACTGTCATTTACTAGGACCCCCAGGTTATTTTCCATCCTAGATTCCCCCAGAGGTTCTCCCCCTAGTGAGTAGATTGCATTCCTATTTTTGCCACCCAAATGCATTATTTTACATGTTTTTACATTAAACCTCATTTGCCATGTAGTTGCCCACCCCATTAATTTGTTCAGATCTTCTTGCAAGGTTTCCACATCCTGCGAATAAGTTATTGCCCTGCTTAGCTTAGTATTGTCTTCAAATACAGAGATTTCGTTTTTTATCCCATCCTCCAGGTTGTTTATGAATAACTTAAATAGGATTGGTCCCTGGACAGAACCCTGGTCACCCTATGGTCCATGCCAAAGGACCTTACTTTCTACAGTAAACATTTATGGGGAACTGTATCAAATGCTTTTGCAAAATCCAGATACACCACATCTACGGGCCTTCCTTTATCTAGATGGCAGCTAACCTCCTCATAGAAGGTTAATAGAATGGTTTGGCAAGAACGATTCTTTACAAATCCATGCTGATTACTGCTAATGATACCGTTGTCATTACTAAAATCTTGTATATAGTCCCTTATCATCCCCTCCAAGAGCTTGCATACAATTGATGTTAGGCTAACTGGTCTGTAATTCCCAGGGATGTAACTTGGCCCTTTTTAAAATATTGGTGCTACATTGGCTTTTCTTCAATCAGCTGGTACCATTCCAGGAACTATTTGGTTCCTGGGTTCAGATTGGGGCACCTTGACGGAAGCACCCAAGCTTGGTGCTGGACGGTTCTGTCACACTTACGAGATCAGTTCGGACCAGAGTGGAGAAACAGGGAGCAAGAAAAACTTGCAGGGCGATACTAAGGATTAACTTAAAGGGGTTGTAAAGCTTCACGTTTTTTCACTTTAATGCATCCTATGCATTAAGGTGAAAAAACATCTGATGCTTACAAGCCCCCCGGTATACTTACCTAAGCCCTCGAAAGTCCCACGTCGTAAACACGCTGGCTACTCGCCCCTGTCTTCAAGCTGTTCTCGGCTCTTCATTGGAGATTGATAGCAGCGCAGCCATTGGCTCCCACTGCTGTCAATCTAATCAATGATGTGGCGCGCCGGGGGGCGGGGTCGAGTGATACACTTACAAAACAGATTATAACACATTCAAGAATGACATTTATCCTGCAAGGCTAGTTAAAAACACCTGAACATATACATAAAAATATATACAGGGGTTTGGTCTCACTATATGGTCATATAGTGCTAAGCCCACAAACTGCGACAAAGTACCCCAAATTTCGTGGGTCCTACCCTAGTAATAGAATGAAAGAACCTGCGTCTCAACCATGGGAGCCAAACTCCTCTATGTGGGAGAACTTAAGGGATTCCTCCTATGCACTGGTGGCCATTAATAAGAGGTAATGAAGAGGGAGAGGGGTGCCAGCCCAAAAAAACCTGGTCATGGTCTACTACAATACAAAAACATATGTGACCAAACCCCTGTATATATTTTTATGTATATGTTCAGGTGTTTTTAACTAGCCTTGCAGGATAAATGTCATTCTTGAATGTGTGCGCTATAATCTGTTTTGTACTGTCTTTTGGTCTTATAGCAGCATCATCTTGAATTTAAACGCATTTTAGGGTGTGCCCCCTAAGTATGTTTATGTATTGCAGTAGACCCTGACCAGTTTTTTTTGGGCTGGAGCACCCTTCCCCCTCTCCATTACCTCTTATTAGTGGCCACCAGTGCATAGGAGGAATCCCTTCAGTTCTCCCACATAGAGGAGTTTGGCTCCCATGGTTGAGGCGCAGGTTCTTTCATTCTATTACTAGGGTAGGACCCACGAAATTCAGGGTACTTTGTCGCAGTTTGTGGGCTTAGCACTATATGACCATATAGTGGGACCAAACCCGTGTATATATTTTTATGTATATGTTCAGGTGTTTTTAACTAGCCTTGCAGGATAAATTACATTCTTGAATGTGTGCGCTATAATCTGTTATGTACTGTCTTTTGGTCTTATAGCAGCACCATCTTGAATTTAAACACATTTTAGGGTGTGCCCCCAAATATGTTTTTGTACTCGAGTGATACACTTGGCGGCTACAGCTGCCGACTGTATCACAGGAGCGCGCCCGTAAGCTAACCCCCTTGGAAGAGCGCTTCCCAGAACGGGGGGTTAGCTCTTGCGGGGAGGAGCCGAGACAGCCGCCGAGGGACCCCAGAAGTCCAGGATCGGGGCCACTCTGTGCAAAACAAGCTGCACAGTGGAGGTAAGTATGACATAGTTGTTATTTTTTTTTATTTTTTTAAAGAACCTTTACAACCTCTTTAACCTACTGTGTGTATATACCGTAAATATACAGTATATATGTGAGTTATTTTGCTATGAGGCATGATTGGAGTTCAGATCTGTGAAAAGGAGTATAGGAGAAGCATTATGTAATAAGAGGAGAAAGTTATCGATTGACCAATTGAATAGGTGATACATGCTCCTTTTCAATAATTCAATTAGAAACATTCAATGTTATGCCAATAGTTTCAATAGTGCAAACAAAAATGTTTATACACTAATATTCATTAAGTGCCGGTTCACACTGGGGCAACATGACTTCCAGCGCGACTTTACAAGGCAACTAAGAGGCAAATTCAAGGCAACTTCGAGGCAACTTCAAGTTGCCTCCAGGACAGGCGACTTTGCCAGTGGCCAATCAAACAATAATCAGCTCTGTGGGAGGGAGGGGTTTGCCTGAGAAAACTATTTTCTCTTCCTGTAAAGTTGCTTCAGTTAAGACACTGATCCGACTTTGGAGGCGACTTCCATTGAAATCAATGGGTACAAGTCGCCTAGAAGTCACCTTGAAGTAGTACAGGAACCTTTTCTGAAGTCGGAGCGACTTCAGTAGTGTACATTAAGACGGCTCTCATTCACTTGAATGTAATTTGTCATGTCGCGCGACTTGGGGCGACACAAGTCGGATCCCAAGTCGCTGTAGTGTGAACCGGCTCTTAAGCATGATACAATATGCAAAAATAACACATCAAAACATTCTATCTCTCAAGAACAAACCGTGAATTACATAATAAAAAAAGTGCAATGTTCATGGCTTCACCAGCCCAAATATAAATTGTCAAGTGCTTTTATATAAAGGTCTTCTCGTGCAGCAATACACCAAGTGCTCTCCCTTTTCAACTGGTTCCATACAAACTGCTCAATTTTAAGCATAGACTTCTAAAATATAGGATGTCTGTAAGCGCTTGTTAGTACGTGGGTTACATTCATCTACAATTAAACCCAGTTGGAATTAGGTCCAGATATAATAAGAGCTCCAGAGACGAAAAATTCACAATAGTGTTCACTGCATATCTTTATTAAAAACATCTCAGCACAATTAATAATACTCACATAATAGTCAAAGGCAGCAGCATCAACAGTGTTAGAAATGTTCCATGGGAAACAGTAGTATGCTTAGCCCAGCATTGTTAAACAGAGGCTCAGTATCACTCTGCAGTGATCACCAGTGACTATCTCCGGTGATTGCGATGACCTAATCAAGCTTGCTATGGACTACAAGGTCTATGGACAATCAGTTAGAGAGATACAGGCTGAAATCACACATTTTTTGTTGTTCTTGCACTGGAAACCCATATGGATTTGCCACACTGGTGTCATGGTTATGCCTCATGATAAATGTTTATTTATTAAATAAAAATGTTATATTAACAGTAAAAAATAGTTCAGGACACATGAATTTAATTACAGTTAACTGTTCCTTTAACCACTTCAGCCCCGGACCATTTGGCTGGCCAAAGACCAGAGCACTTTTTGTGATTCGGCACTTCAGCGCTTTAACTGACAATTGCGTGGTCGTGCGACGTGGCTCCCAAACAAAATTGACGTCCTTTTTTCCCACAAATAGAGCTTTCTTTTGGTGGTATTTGACCACCTCTGCGTTTTTTTTATTTTGTGCGCTATAAACAAAAATAGAGTGACAATTTTGAAAAAAAATCTATATTTTTTACTTTTTGCTATAATAAATATCCCCCAAAAATATATAAAAAAAAATGTTTTCCTCAGTTTAGGCCGATATGTATTCTTCTACATATTTTTGGTAAAGAAATTTGCAATAAGCATTTATTGATTGGTTTGCGCAAAAGCGTCTACAGAAAAGGGGATAGTTTTATGTCATTTTTATTAATATATATTTTTTACTAGTAATGGCGGCGATCAGGGATTTTTATCATGACTGCGACATTATGGCGGACACATCGGACACTTTTGCCGCTATTTTGGGACCATTCACATTTATACAGCGATCAGTGCTATAAAAATGCACTGATTACTGTGTAAATGTGACTGGCAGTAAAGGGGTTAACCACTAGGGGGCTAGGAAGGGGTTAAGTGTGTCCTAGGGAGTGATTCTAACTGTTAGGGGGCATGGTTACGAGTGACATGTCACTGATCGCTGCTCCTGATGAGAGGGAGCAGACGATCGGTGACATGTCACTAGGAAGAATGGGGAGATGTTGTGTTTACACTGACATCTCCCCGTTCTTCAGCTCCGTAACACGATCGCGAGACACCGGCGGACTTCGAGTCCACAGTTCCCACAGGCACGATCACGGAGCTCGCGGCAGGGTCGTGACCACACGGCGGCAAATTTTAAGGGATGTACCTGTACGACCATTTGCCTGTCCGTGCCATTCTATAGATGTATAAGTTTGTGCGGCAGTCGGCAAGTGGTTAACCACTTCAATAACGGGCACTTTCCCCCCTTCCTGCCGAGGACAACTTTCAGTTTTCCCTGGTTGGCAGCTGATGATCACCTCTCATGTGGGGCTGCGCTGATAATCAATGTGCTGATAATTAGCGCAGACCCCCCCCTCTGACAGGGAGAGCCACCGATCGGCTCGTCCTGTCAGCGCGAACCGAGGAAAGCTGTTTACCAGCACTTCCTGGTTCACGCTGTGATCAGCTGTGATTGGTCACAGCTTATCACGTGGTAAGGAGCCTCCGTCAGTGGCTCCTTACCATGATCGGAGATGCGGTGTGTCAGAGTAACACACAGCACCAACGATCACCGCTCTGTGCACCCCCCAGGCGCGCATCGGCATATTATCCTGCTGGACGTCACATGACACCCAGTCAGGATAACAGAACCACCGCCCGGCCATCATTCTGCTATAGGCCCGGCGGGAAGTGGTTAAAGGGAAAAAAAAACATTTTAAAAAATACAACTTTTTATAAATAAACAAATCTGTCTCTAACTCAATATAGTTTATTTCTAAAAATTAACTGCTTGAAGTTATGAATATATATAAAAGCTTGCACAAAAAAATCCATGGCAGTTGGCAGTTTTCCTTTAAAGGAACAGTTAACTGTATTTAAATCAATGTGTTCTGAACAATTTTATTGCTTTGTACAGTACACATGTAGCCCTTTTCTGCAGCGTCAGTGCAATGTGAGATGAATGCTGATGCAGTCCTAAAACATTTTTTACATTAGGCATGTAAATTGCAACCCTAGGACTGCAGTGAATAATAATTTAGGGAGAATAATCATGTTATAAAGCTACCATGTTTTAGATTCCATTCGTCTTTAAAATATATGCAAATTTATTTTTTAAACCTTAATGTATAACAATAATATAACTCTTTACAGATCATTTACAAACACGGTGATTCATCAAAATGATGCGTAGCTACAGTATTTAACATTAGAGCATTTAAATGTCACCAAATAAAGAAATACTGTTTGAAAATGGATACTTTATTTAACAAATAAACGTTGTTTTCACAATTGCTGGGGTAACTGAAATTTATGTATAAGATATATTTTCTCAGCTGCAGATTATCTTTGGTACCTAAATGACTTGGTAAGCATAAAGTGACTTACACTGATACTATATTTATATTAATTGCCTGAAAACTGTTGAAGTTTTTACAGTTTTTTGCAAACAAAAGATATTTAAGTAGGAAACAAGAATTTTTCTTAAAATACTGTATGATCTGCCTTCTATTTCCACACTTAAGGAAATCCTTTTTCAATCTAGGTCTGCCATGGTCCAGATGCACATCTGTATTTATGCTAACTAGGGATAAAACCCAAAGTTTGGCCCAAACAAAGTTTTGGATTGAACTTTATTTGTTCATAGGTTCGTTCAAATGCAGGACATTTTATCAGTTCAGCTGGTGCTGAACATCATATATAGTAGAGGTACTTTTTCCCTTCCTATTTATGACAGCTTCTTGTCAATGGTTGCTAATATTTTTTGTCCAATAAATGTTTATTGAAAAGCTACAAAAGCATCCATACATCAAACAATGCAATATAACAGTCAAATATCTCCAATTAACAACTTTCGAGATATCCACAGTAGTCATAACAAATTTGGTAAAATATACAAACATGATCCAGTACTATAAGGCATATTACTTAGAGCAAGGTTTCTCAACTCCAGTCCTCAAATACCCCCAACTGGTCATGTTTTCAGGCTTTCCATTATTTTGAACAGGTGAGTTGATCAGTTTCACTGCCTTAGTAATTACCACAGCCATTTCATCTGAGGGAAATCCTGAAAACATGACTTGTTGGGGGTACTTGAGGACTGGAGTTGAGAAACATTGACTTAGAGTAAGTAAAAAAGTGGGAAGTGAAGGAGAATAGTAGGAGGTTAGGAAGAGGAGAGAGATGAAGGGTGGATTGGTAAAGGGGGGGGGATCTTGCTCCTAATTTAGAAAACAACAAACAATAGTCATGAAATATGAGACATCAATTGGCTTCAGACATAATTTCAGCAGAAGTGGAGAAAAAGTGAAGGCGAACCAGGAGACCCATATCTTGTGCGCTACAAATGCCAAACATCTATGTTCGTATGTAATATCTTCCATATGGTATATGTGATCTACCACACACCATTGTTGCACAGCGTGGATATTAGGTTAATATAAAACAGTGGTGGTGTTAAGCGCTGTGTTAAAACAGACAAAGAGAAGGGGGAGAAGTGAGAATAGTGTGACTGATAACACACTTAATCAAAACATATCTGTGATGTGACCTTGATAAAAATAAAAATAAAAATAAAAATAAATTGGCTGGGTAGGCTAAAGAGCTCCAATCCTCTACTAACCACATCTATCCATCCCAGCCAATTGTGAATATTCCAAAATAAAGGAAAAAGTGTATATTCAAAAATTTGTTATCTAAACAAGTGCACTGATATATGAAAAATGAAAAAAACCCACATGAAGTACACAATACAATTAACAAAAAGAAATATATATATATATATATATATATATATATATATATATATATATATATATATATATATATCAAAATCCAATGAAAGTCCAATTTGCACCACACAGTTTTAAAGTGAATTTAAAGTGATTCCCATCACCAAAGTAAACCAGTACATGAGCTAACAGACTGGCATACACATCCGTGTGACATTCCAAATAGAGATCTTTCTTCTGTGCTCCACCTCGGTGCCTGCAAGCAGCTTACCTTATTGCTAATAAAGCTTAGCATGGGCAGGTCACAGGGTGTTAGGGCGCTGTAGGCTGATGAGCAGAGATTATAGCAGTGCTGATCTCCTTCCTATAGCTGTAATCCTCTCACACGTCATACACGTCACACATAGATGCAGGAAAGAGAAAAACCATATAGTGTAGTTCCGCTACTGTTTCGAGGTACAGACAGACACCAGAGAAACACTCACTAGAAGAGAGACAATAAGGACCCGTCTCCACGAGCACGGAACTCGTCGTCCCTCAAAGTGTCAGTGGCTCTGTATGACTCTCCAGGCAGCAGGGGATCTCGGTAGATTGCAGCAATCAATGCAACAAAAAAGATATGGCAGACATCGCATAATCCAGTATACAAAAATTTACTTTATTTAAAAAACATAATATAAAACACTCACATGATGTGTGGAAATAGAGGCAGAGTATCCTATGAGTGCCTCACTCGCCTGCCTGTTCTAATCGTGGTGTATCAGCAAATCTCCTCTCCCTACGCGTATCGTCACGTGTCACGTGACTTCATCAGGGGATGCTAGAGTATAGCACTGCTGACAATTTATAGTCTCTTGATGGAACATACAAAGTATATGCGGCCGCCATTTGGTTGTGGTCCTCAGTTGTAAACAAACCGGCGCCATTTTGCCTGGGACAATCCGGAGTGTTTAGCCTGTATTGTGTATGCTAATGCACGTAGCTCAGCCATTGGTCCGCGGCCGCAATGATTAAATATTCCAGCGGATCAAGGAGTGTCCTTTTATCCAGGCTGATGCTCATCAGTCTGACATAGTTGTCATCTAGATATTAGGTTGGCTATACTGATAGATAATGTGGATCGGCTGCATCACTAGAGACTCATAAAGAGGGGGAATTAAATATATAAACATCTAATCGTTGCTCACGTCTCACTGCCCTAATGGTACAAAAATCATGGGCTGGACAACCAATGATTAGTGTTGAGCGAACCCGAACTGTAAAGTTCGGGTCCGTACCGAACTTTAGCTTTTTCCCGAACCCGGACTTTGCCCAAAAGTCCGGGTTCGGGTTCGGGTTCGGCAATCTAATAACACATTTAGAAATGCTTCAGGGGCCAGCCAATCACCTTTTGATTAGCTGGTGTGGCTGTGATTGGTCAGTGCAACATGTGACCCAGCTTCTATATAAGCTAGAGGCACACAGCACACATGTCACTCTGCTTCAGAATAGATAGGGAGAGGATCTAGTCTGCTGCTGCTGCTGCTTTTAGGGAGAGATAGAAAGATAGATAAGGTAGTCCTGATTCTACAATCTGAGGGAAAAGATAGAGAGATAGTGTAGTGTAGGGCCAGGTTCCTGTGTTGGTGCTTTCAGGGAGAGAGAATATTATATAGGAGTCCAGATTCAGAGATTAAAATCAGCGATCTGCATAGGTTTACCTATTTGTGTTGCAGTGCAGTCTTTTTACACTGCCATGAGCCCAGTGTCAGAGAAAATCTAACTTTTAGGGGGAAAAAAAAAGGCACTTTATTGTGCTCTTTTCCAAAAGACCCATAGGGCAAAAAAAAAAAAAAAAGCATTTTATTTTGCTCGTGCAAAAAAAGACCCGTTTAGGGCAAAAAAAAAAAAATTGCACTTTAATGTACGCTTGCAAAAAACGCCGTTTAGGGGCACAAAAAATAGTTTGCAGTGTGTTATACATATTTTGAGGTGTGTGAAATAAACAATTTCTTTATAGTTTTCTCCTACTGTGCTATACTAAAAAAACAAAATTTTTTTGGAATAGCATTTTCTGCAGTTCTGTAGCTGTGCGATTCAGCGGTTATGTACTGTGGGTGTGTTCTGCTCTTCCAAAAAACGCCGTTTAGGGGCACAAAAAAAAGTTTGCAGTGTGTTATACATATTTTGAGGTGTGTGAAAAACAATTTCTATATAGTTTTCTCCTACTGTGCTATACTAAAAAAAAAAAACTTTTTTTGAATAGCATTTTTTGCAGTTCTGTAGCTGTGCGATTCAGCGGTTACGTACTGTGGGTGTGTTCTGCTCTTCCAAAAAACGCCGTTTAGGGGCACAAAAAAAAGTTTGCAGTGTGTTATACATATTTTGAGGTGTGTGAAATAAACAATTTCTATATAGTTTTCTCCTACTGTGCTATACTAAAAAAACAACATTTTTTTTGAATAGCATTTTCTGCAGTTCTGTAGCTGTGCGATTCAGCGGTTACGTACTTTGGTTGTGTTCTGCGCTTCCAAAAACACCCATTTAGGGCAAGATCCTAAATTTTGAAAATATGAGGAGAAGGTCAAAGGGACGTGGTGGCCCCGGTCGTGGTGCTGCTGGTGGAGCTCCTGTTGCAGGGAGAGGACGTGGTGGATCTGTGCCAGATAAACGCACAAGTGAAACACCTTCCTCAGGTGCGAGTAGGCGACCGAGCCTGCGGCGGTATTTTGTCGCGCCTAATGAGGCTGTACGAATGTTTAGGCCAGGACAAGTACAGGCGATAGTAGATTGGGTTGCTGACAGTGCCTCGGGTTCCTTCACATTGTCTCCCACCCACTCTTCTGATGAAAGAACAGAGTTGGCACCTGAAACCCATGTCCATCAGTCTTTCACCTCACCCCCTTGCAAATCAGCCAAGCAGTCTGAGCCCCAAATCCTGCAGCAGTCTCTTCTGCTTTTCGATGACTCTGTTAGCAGGGTTTCCCAGGGCCATCCACCTAGCCCTGCCCCAGAAGTGGAAGAGATTGAGTGCACCGATACCCAACCACTTATGTTTCATGATGAGTACATGGGAGGACCATCGCAGTACGTCTCGGATGATGACGAAACACAGGTGCCAACTGCTGCTGCTTTCGCAATTGTGCAGACAGACAAGGAGGGCAGGGGTGAAGACTGGGTGGAAGATGATGTGGAGGACGATGAGGTCCTCGACCCCACATGGAATCAACGTTATGCAGGTGACCAGTGTAGTTTGGAGGAAGAGGCGGTGGTCGCACAGAGCCACCAGCACAGCAGAAGAGGGAGCAGGGTGCAAAAGCGGAGCGTCTGTCAGCTAGACAGTATGTCTGCTACTGCCCAACGCAGCAAGGGACCGAGCACACTAAAGCCAGGTCCAAGGAGTTCCCCAGCGTGGCAGTTCTTCACACAATGTGCTGATGACAAGACACGAGTGGTTTGCACGCTGTGCAATCAGAGCCTGAAGCGAGGCATAAACGTTCTCAACCTGAGCACAACCTGCATGACCAGGCATCTAAGTGCAAAGCACGAGCTGCAGTGGAGTAGACACCTCAAAAACCAAGAAAGGTCTCTGGCTCCACCTGCTTCCTCTTCTGCTGCAGTCTCGGCCTCTTCATCCACCTCTGTAGTGACAGTGGCACCTGCCACCCCGCAAACAGAGGATCTGCCAGCAACACTACCACCTGGGTCACCAACCATCTCCACAATGTCCCATGGAAGCGTTCAGCTCTCTATCTCCCAAACATTGGAGCGGAAGAGGAAGTACCCCCCTAGCCACCCGCGATCCCTGGCCCTGAATGCCAGCATTTCAAAACTCCTGGCCTTTGAAATGCTGTCATTCCGTCTGGTGGAGACGCAGAGTTTTAAAAGCCTGATGGCATTGGCTGTCCCACAGTACGTCGTGCCCAGCCGCCACTATTTTTCCAGGTGAGCCATCCCTTCCCTGCACAACCAAGTGGGGGACAAAATCAGGTGTGCACTGCGCAACGCCATCTGTGGCAAGGTCCACCTAACTACGGATGCGTGGACCAGTAAGCACGGTCAGGGACGTTATATCTCCCTAACAGCACACTGGGTAAATGCAGTGGCGGCTGGGCCTGAGGCAGATAGCAGTTTGGCGCATGTCCTTCCACCACCGAGGATTGCAGGGCGCTTCAGTTTGCCTCCTGTTGCTAACTCCTCCTACTCCGCTTCCTCATCCTCTACCGCCTCCTCATCCGGTCAGCGTAACACCTTCACCACGAACTTCAGCACAGCCAGGGGTAAACGACAGCAGGCAGTTTTAAAACTTTCCTGTTTGGGGGAAAAACCTCACACCGCGCAGGAGTTGTGGAGGGACATGGAACAACAGACCAATGAGTGGTTGCTGTCAGTGAGCCTCAAGCCCGGCCTGGTGGTGTGTGATAATGGGCGAAATCTCGTAGCAGCTCTGGGCCTAGCCGGTTTGACGCATATCCCTTGCCTGGCGCATGTGCTGAACTTGGTGGTCCAGAGGTTCCTTAAAAATTACCCCAATATGCCAGAGCTGCTGCAGAAAGTGCGGGCTGTGTGTGCGCACTTTCGGCGTTCTCACCCTGCTGCTGCTCGCCTGTCAGCGCTGCAGCGTAACTTCGGCCTTCCCGCTCACCGCCTCATATGTGACGTGCCCACAAGGTGGAACTCCACCTTGCACATGCTGGCCAGACTGTGCGAGCAGCAGCAGGCGATAGTGGAGTTTCAGCTGCAGCAATCACGCGTGAGTCGCTCTGCGGAACAGCACCACTTCACCACCAATAACTGGGCCTCCATGCGAGACCTGTGTGCCTTGTTGCGCTGTTTCGAGTACTCCACCAACATGTCCAGTGCCAATGACGCTGTTCTTAGCGTTACTATCCCAGTTCTATGCCTCCTTGAAAAAACGCTTCGGGCGATGATGGAAGAGGATGTGGCACAGGAGGATGAGGAGGAGGAGGAGGAGGAAGCGGGATCATTTCAAAGGCTTTCAGGGCAGTCTTTCACAAGTGGCTACGAGGGTGGGTTCCTGCACCAACAAACGCCAGGTACACAATTGTCCGGCAGAAAGGGCACAGTTCTGGAGGATGACGAGGTGGAGGAGGAGATGGAGGAGGAGGAGGAGGAGCCATTTTCACAGCAGGGTGGCACCCAGACCAGCTCGTGGCCATCACTGGTGCGTGGCTGGGGGGATACAGAGGACACAGACGATACACCTCCCACAGAGGACAGCTTTTCTTTGCCTCTGGGCAGCCTGGCACACATGAGCGATTACATGCTGCAGTGTTTCCGCAATGACCGCCGAGTTGCCCACATTTTAACTGGTGCTGATTACTGGGTGGCCACCCTGCTGGATCCCCATTACAAGGACAACGTACCGTCCTTAATTCCCTCACTGGAGCGGGATCGTAAGATGCGCGAGTACAAGCGCACGCTGGTAGACGCGCTGCTGGCAGCGGGCGTACGGTGGAAGCACAAGGCGAAGGCAGAGGAGGAGGAAGAGGTCGCCAACGCAGCCGGGGAACCGGCAGCACCTCAGAAGGCAGGGTTAGCATGGCTGAAATGTGGAAAAGCTTTGTCAGCACGCCACAACAACCAGCACCACCAGCTGATATGGAACGTCTTAGCAGGAGGCAGCATTTCACCAACATGGTTGAGCAGTATGTGTCCACAGTCCTACACGTACTGGATGACGGGTCTGCCCCCTTTAACTTCTGGGTCTCCAAATTGGGCACATGGCCTGAGCTTGCCCTTTATGCCTTGGAGGTGCTGGCCTGCCCTGCAGCCAGTGTATTATCTGAACGTGTATTTAGCACGGCAGGGGGCGTTATCACAGACAAGCGCAGCCGCCTGTCCAGAGCCAATGTGGACAAGCTCACGTTCATTAAAATGAACCAGGCATGGATCCCACAGGACTTGTCCGTACCTTGTGCAGAATAGACATGTATACCGGTGTTGTGACAAAAACTGTCCGGCCATCGGATTGTGTCCGGCCGCTACTGCGAAGGCGCAGCGCTTGCGCAGTACAGAGGACAAGGAGATTCACAAAATCTCCGAAGATGAACGGCGCCTGCGCTGTGAGTGCAGGTTCAAGCCCCACCATCCAAGTGGACATACGGTAGCACATAGTAACAGGGCCCCTCACGGGCTCGGTTCAATCGCCACGCTTCGGGCACGGCCTCACTTGGCTCGGCTTGAACCACGGATGGTGTGGCCTTCACCTGAACTCACCACGCAGGCGCCGTTCGTCTTGGGAGATTTTCGAAATCCCCTTGTCCTACATACTGAGCAAGCGCAGTACAGGGTGGACACTATTTGACGGGGGACAGAATTCTACACATCTTTGGCCTTACTCAGCCATTGTTGTATTTTTGAATCAGTGTTGGCTACCTCGTCCTCCTCCACCTACACAGCCACATCCACCGCCACCTCAACCTCCTACTCCATATGGACCTCGTCCTCCTAGGTCAAGATTATTATTTTTTATTTTTACTTTTTTTATGTTATTTTAAGTTATTTCCCTATCCACATTTGTTTGCAGAGCACTTGCCATGCTCTTAACAAAATTTTGCTGCCATTTGCAGCCCTCTAGCCCTTTCCATTACCTTTTTAGAGCCTTTTTAGTCCTTAGAAGTCCGGGTCCCCATTGACTTCAATGGGGTTCGGGTTCGGGTTCGGGTTCGGGTTAAAGTTCGGTCCCGAACCCAAACTTTTTTCCGAAGTTCGGCCGAACCCGTCGAACCCGAACATCCAGGTGTCCGCTCAACTCTACCAATGATCTGAGCTGCAATTTACACTAATAAGGCTGGAAGTGACGAGAGAAACGGCAAGATAGATAGCTCATAGACGCAGAGAAACAGAGAAATGATGCATAATGAACAAATGTTAAGATATAAAAATTCGGGTTTGTTAATACGGTAATGTGTTAGTAGAGGGAGGTGGGACGGGAGTGGGTAGGTAGGGGGAGGGGATGGGGGGTTGGTTAATGCGGTAATGTGTTAGTAAAGGGAGGTCGGAGGTTTATTAATATGTTAGTAAAGGAAGGGAGTGGAAGAGGGAATGGGAAAGAAAGACAGGGTGGTGAAGGAGTGAAAAGGGGGGGAGGGGGTGGGGTTTGGGGGATATTAGGTTGATTCCAAAATCGAGGAATGAGAGATTTAGCTGCATTAAAAAGATGGGGGTAATAGAATACAGATAATGGCCAATTGGTTCACCCGTACAATGAAAGAACATAGTCCAAGGATCATTAAGGGAAACTTTGGATCACTTTGATCCATTTTAAGATCGAGGACCAGAAGTGGTGAATGAGTGGACAATGCCACCACATGTGAGCATGGGTGTCCATGTCCCCACAGCCTCTCCAACACAATTCAGACATTTCTGGGAATAATTTATGGAGTTGCGCGGTGTATGATGCCACTGTGTTAGCATTTTGTAGTTGACTTCTGCGATTTTCAAATAGATAGAAGAGGTACAGTATGAGTCAATTGGAGTATTGTGGTCCATTGAGCATCTGTGAGAGGAAATTGTAAGTCCCTTTCCCAGGTTTTTAAAAAGTTAGGGGTGGAGGTAGATTCCAATGCCATCAGAGCTCTGTAGAATTGGGATATGGTTTCCTGTGGAGGCTGGGAAACACTTGGTATGCTTTCTACTGGTGTGAGGTCAGTCAGTGATCTCAAAGACTTATGCGGCGTACACACGATCGTTTTTCATGCCATTTTTTAAACCGACGTTTTTCACGTCGGTTTTTTTTCATGTTTCCTCTCAAGCCTGTCTTGCGTACACACGATCATTTAAAAAAACGTTCAAGCAAAGCGCAGTGACGTACACCACGTACGACGGCACTATAAAGGGGAAGTTCCATTCTAATGACGCCACCCTTTGGGACGCTTTTGCTAATTTCGTGTTACTGCGTGTTAGTAAAAGTTTGGTGAGAGACGATTCGCGCTTTTCAGTCTTCGTGCTTTGAAGATCGTTTTGTGGAGTTCAGTTTGTGCCTGTGGGTTCGTATCTGTCTTGCAGTTCTTGTAGTCAGTTCGTATCTGTTTATTCAGTGCGTTCTTGTCTGCTCGTTCCTGTTTTTCAGCTTGTTCTTCATAGGCCTTGCTGTTCTTCCGTTCGTTCTGAGCTGCCGACCATTATCTAGCCATGTTGCAGCTACGTACTCGTCGTAGAGTTCGTGCTGTTGTTGGTGCCGGGGTTCATGCTGTATCCCGACTCCAGGCCATGAACAGGGTGAGGAGGAGTTCATGGACCAAGAATTGGTTGCTCCAGCGGCACCAGTTCTGTCATATGCCTTTGTTGCGGGAGATCAGGGAGAATAATCCTGAGGACTACAGGAATTTTTTCAGGATGTCTGACCCCGTATTTCAGCATCTGTTGGCTTTGGTGTCCCCCTACATTACTAGGCAGGACACCGTTATGCGTGAAGCCATCAGTGCTGAGCAGAGGCTCATTGCCACGTTGCGATACCTGGCGACTGGGAGAAGCCTGCAGGACCTAAAGTTCTCCACAGGCATATCCCCCCAGGCTCTGGGTATCATTATACCAGAGACGTGTTCTGCCATCCTTCAAGTTTTGCAGGAGGACTATATTAAGGTAAGTGTTCTTATTTAAAACCTCACATTGTATGTATTTCTTTGTTAATATATATTTTTTGGGTTTATTAGCAGTCCCTAATTCCCATGATTCTTAGCTGCAGGAAATGTCCCCTTTCTCCACATGTTTTTATTTTTTTGGGGAATGTTTTTATTAGGCCTACATTTAAATTTGCCTTACCTAACCTCTCCAGCATGCTATCCTGGGGCCATACCCACCTTGCCTAGTCATTTCCATGTATTTTAATCTATGCTCCATCGTAGTGATTTAACCTAAACGTCCCCTAAAGATTGCCTAGGAATGTAAAATTTTTCAATAATTCATACAGAGTGCTACAGCCTACATTTGTGATCTCCCCAACTCATCTTCAACCCCCCCCCCATTTTTTTGAGTGAGTTTGTTTTTGGTTTGTTGTTGCGTACTAATAATGTTTAAATTTTTCGGTTTCTCCCAATGTTGGCCATGAATGGTTTTCTTAAATCTGCTTTCAATGTTTCTGTCTCAAAGTATTAATTTTTTTGAAATTTATTTCCACAGTTCCCTTCTACGCCACATGAATGGCAGAATGTGGCATCTGAGTTTGCCCAACGATGGAACTTTCCGAACTGTGGAGGGGCCATCGACGGCAAACATGTTCGGGTCGTCCCACCACCCCATTCGGGATCCTTTTATTATAACTATAAGGGGTTCCACAGCATCGTCATGATGGCAGTGGTGTCGGCTACCTACGAATTCCTCTATGTGGATGTTGGCAAGAATGGCAGGATGTCTGATGGAGGAGTCTTTGCACAGACGGAGTTTGGGGAACGGCTCCTTTTGGATCAGCTGGCCTTGCCACCAGCGGAGCAGAATGTGGAGGGACTCCCATTTGTCTTTGTAGCGGATGAGGCGTTTGGCCTGGGTCCCCATTTGATGAGGCCATTCCCGCAATGCACCCTCACCCCTGAGAGGAGGGTGTTCAACTATCGGCTGGCTAGAGCAAGAAGGGTGGTGGAAAATGCCTTTGGCATCATGGCCAGCCGATTCCGCCTGTTCCTCACCTCCATCCACCTTGCCCCTTACAAATGGAACCATGTTGTAATGGCTTGTTGTGTGCTCCATAATTATCTCAGGGTGCATTCAAGCAATTATCTGACTTTGACTGGGCCTGAGGCCTCATTATTTGAAGTGGAAAATCTTGTGGCCCTGGAAGCTGGCCGTCCAGGCTTGGCCCCCCAAACCGGACGTGAGGTCCGTCAACAATATGTCGATTATTTTGTGGGTAGGGGGGCCATTGATATGCCTGATGAATTTTAACCTTATTATTTTTAGAAATAAAACCTTTTTTTGATAAAATATTGTTTATGTGTTTTCATTTAATATTCTTTTAGGTTTCTCGTCGGTTTACCTAATGCACTTGTATTGCCATGTGTATTTTGCATTCTTAATTAGCCTTCATTGTCAGTGTAAACACAAAACATTGTTTAGTTCACTTTGCACAACATTTACATAATGAAGCCACAAATTCTGGTTAAGAAAATACCCTTTTTAATTATTTTTGAGGAAAATTCCTTTGAAGTGTAGATGTTATTAAAATATTTTTGGGGTTAAAACGCATGAACAGCCATGCCTAAAAAAATTAACAAATAAAAAAACGTGAAAATGTAAACATGTACTATTCATTATCAAGCTTAAAACAAAAAGAAACCTGCCAAAACACAGCAAGTTCAACGTTCTTTTGTGTTCAAACATTATACACGCCCAAGCACAGCCATTATTTTTTGTAGATTTTCCTCAACCCGCTTGGTATTTTGCCTGATCTCTATCAAGTCTCCCTTTATTTTTTCAAGGTCACGACAGCAGACCATGAGGTATTGGATCAGGATCTGGGCACTGTGATGTGTAAACTTTTCGGGGTCTCCGGCCAGAACTGCACCTAAACAAAAACAAATCATGTAGTATAGAATATGTAGGCCTACATCTATTAACCTGCATCTGTCTGGTTTGACACTGACCTCTTGTGGTGCCACTTTCCACTTCCACAACTTCACGTTCCTCTCCATCATGTGGTTCTGGGGGTATTGTTGAAGGTGTTGGATTTATAGGCTCACCTGACGTAGCTTTTTGAAGCCCTATGGAGATTGCAATAAAAGGTAGAGTTTCATTAGTAACTAATAATTTTTGGGCCACAAAAAAACAAGAAAAAGAGATTTCTAAATATTATTTGGAAGTGTGGTCCATATTTAAATGTACCCTCAGTGACAACCGGAACACATGAATGGATACATTGCCAAAACCAGAGCATATACTTTTTGAAACAAAGTTTGACACATTGTAACACCCCAAAGTATATACACAGGATCACCTGTGTGTGACACCCTAAAAATTTAGGGGTTTTGTCCCACACTTGTACTACTGCGTTCAGATGTTTAAGCAGCTGCTGAGCATTCTCTCCCTTAACATTACAATGCCTACCCTTTTTCCCCCCAAAAAATTTCATTTGGATTCTAAATATAAAGCAAATTGTTTACCAAATTTGCTCCCCAAAACAAAAAAAAAAACAATTGTGTGTTCACACTGGATGATCCAAAAACATCGTTTTAGGAACTGGACGGAGAAAGAGGTTTACTACGTCCGTTTAGTGTGCGGACGAACATTGAAAGTTGTTATCTTTCACTGTACTATATCAAAGTCTAAATATACACGACTTAATACAAGTAATAATCTTTAGCAGGGAAAATGAAGAAAAAGTACTTACTTTTTCCTATAACTTTCTTGATTGTTTTGTATTGGTCGGGCTCCCGCAACTTCAGATCAGACCATCATTTTCTGAGCTGTTCCTTCGTTCTGCACACCCCAAATTTTTGGTGAAGAGTTTTGACCACTTTGCCCATAATTTTTGTCTTGACAAGATTAGGTCTTTTATACAGCCCATGCTTGGCATCATAATCCTCCCTCCTCAAAATGGCGACCATCTCCACCATTTCCTCGAATGACATGTTGGATGCCTTATATCTCCTGGATCGGGATTTGGGCTCCTCAGGAATTTCCTCCTCTGTAGAGGTAATCTCAGCCACCTGTGTCTCCACCATGTTGTTAAGCACTACGACGAGCGAGAAGGGGCGGGGAAAGTACAATCTCGAACGTCAGGGGCGGGGAAAGCGTGCAGAGTTTCACGCATGCGCAGTGTATATCAAGTGAAGATCCATGTGTCGAAAATACGTTCATTTGGCGGGAGAGAGAGTTAGCAACAAACGTGTTGACCAAGGTACATAATTTTTTAAGGATTTGGGTTTCATCAGAGGTGGAGATTTTAGGCTTGAAAATCTGTCAAAAATGCTGATTTGATGAATGTTGCCTGAAACATATGGATTTTCTTGTTGCTTGATTTTACAGAGAGAATGAATAGTTTCAAAAACCCAGACTTTATGGGGGAGTTCATTGATAAATGGAAAGACCTCCCTATCCTTTGGCAGACAAAAAGTGGTGGAAATAAAAATAAAGTGGCCAGGAGAGCAGCACTGGAGAGCCTGCTTGCATTTGTGCAAACACAGATACCCACAACAACTCTCCAAGATGTTAAAACCAAAATTGCTACCATCAGGGGGACATACAGGACCCAGAGGAATATGGTCCTGAAGTCCCAGAGGTCAGGTGCTGCAGCAGATAAGGTTTATAAACCCAGTCTGTGGTACTACAGCAGGTTATCTTTCCTGGATGACCAGCTGGAAGTGCGGGAATCACTGTCCACCCTTCCCCCCAGAGGTCAATCCAGCCTTCCTTGTAGCCAGCCCTCCAGCCTTCCTTGCAGCCAGCCCTCCAGCCTTCCTTGCAGCCAGCCCTCCAGCCTTCCTAGCAACCCTGCACTGGCTTCCCCTGAGGATCAAGATGAGGTCCTTGAGGAGGCAGATTTGGATATATGGAGCCAGGTAAAGTATTGATATCTCCATTTATATGTTACAAAAGTGATGATTTAAAATTGTTGTTAGTATTGTTAGGTATTTAATGTTAAAAAAAAAGAGGATTTAAAGAGCAAGATACAGTAGTGGTCAAATTTGATGGGGACAAGGCAACAATATCAGGAGGCGGAATCTATGCAAAATTAATACCTTTTGACATTCAATTCAAAAAAGGTCTGGAGGTGAACAATGTGTGTGATTGATGGTGGCAAAAAATAAAGAATGTCCCTTTTTTTTTTTACAGCCAGAGCTGAGCCAGGAAGAGGGTGATGTTGGGGACCAGGAGGAGGCAGGGCCCAGTGGCACACAGGAGGAGGCTGGGCCCAGCACAAGAGCCCAGATGCCTCCCCTGATAATGAAACAACGAGGGCCAAGGAGAGCTAGGCAGGTGGAGGAGGAAACAGGAGCCTTTCTAAAAGAGGCTACTGTGGCCCTCAGAGAGGCACCCTCTGCTGAGGAGGGCTTTGCCGCAGTCCTGGCCCATAAGTTAGGCCAAATGGACTTGCGGCAAAAGCTCTATAGTGAGAACCTTTTGCTGAAGGTGATTAACAAGGGGTTGCTCGGTGAACTGACCAAGTTCACCGACATCACTGAGGTTGTCCCTACTCCTCCACCTCCTCCTCCTACTCCTCCTGCCACCTCCTCTCCTCCTGATCCCCAGCCTCCGAGGAAGCAACCAACAAAGGCTGCAGGGAAGGCTGCAGAGAAGGCTTGAGAGAAGGCTACAAGGAAGAGAAAAAAATAATGCCTGCTGTAGTACCACAGACTGGGGACATATATGACTTATCTGCTGCTGTTCCTGACCTCTGGGAGTTCAAGCCAAGATTCGGCTCCTTTTTTTTATTTAAATTAAATAGTTTGGTTTTGACATCTTGGATGGTTGTTGTGGGGTCCAAAGGATGCACAAATGCAAGCAGGCTCTCCAGTGCTGCCTTCACCTTTAATTTGTAATGTACCTAAATAAAGGATTCTTTTTTTTGGCTTCAAATACTTGACTATGTGATTTGTATTTCAAAAGAGACTTTGCTAGGGAGTAGGCAGGGACATTTCAAATAATATTATTGTTATTAACAAGGGACACAAACCTCCTTGAGGCAAAATGAGAAAAAAATTTAAGGTTGGTGTGGTAACTTTACACACCAATAATTTAAGCAAAATCACCAAAAAAAAAAAGAAGAAGCCTACATATATCAAAGAAGCCCATCAAAAATAATAAAGCTAACTTAATTACTAAAATAAAAACTAAAAAAAAAAAAAAAATTATAATTATTGTGATCTTTACATTTAGGTATGAATTTATGAGGGAGATGTGGCTTCAAAAGAATATTTTACATTCATTAGATCAATTAGGAATTACTTAAGAACCTAGTTTGGCATAACTCTCAAATGTCATTAGCAAAAGAAGGTAATTATTTAAGCATTATCAAAAGAAGAACGGAATGTGCAGCATTAAAACTATGCTATTAATTCCACCGTGACGAATGTGCCATCTCCATTTCCAACGCTAGTTTTACCAGAACGAGCGCTCCCGTCTCATACTTGATTCTGAGCATGCGCGTTTTTTTTCACGTCGTTAAAGCATACACACTATCGTTTTTCACGTCGTTAAAAAAAACGACATGAAAAACGACGTGAAAAAATAGAGCATGTTCAAAAAATCTAATGCCCGTTTTTCACGTCGTTAAAAATGCTCTGGAGCATACACACGATCGGTTTTAATGGCCATTTTAAAAAATGGCATTTTTAACGGCATGAAAAACGATCATGTGTATGGGGCATTAGGTATAGATTAAATAAGCTGCATTAGTTGTGCATATCTCCAGTGGTCCATATTGGAAGGAGAGATGGATTGAGTACTAGAGCCTAAGTGTGCCAGCCCTCGCTGAGATGTCACATGATGAAGAAGAGAGGTTAAGTGCGGGAGCCAGTTGTGAAATTGGGGATCCAGTTTTCCAGTTTTAGCTGAGAGGCACTGGTAACTTTTAGATATCCACATTTGGGAAAAAAGGTCTGAACCACTCAGTCTCACTCTCTTGTACCAAATTTTAGTAGCATTATGATGTTTCCCATTATGAATTCTATTCAACATAATTTCTAGGAATTTTTTTTTTTCAATAGTTTTTTATTAAAAATTTTCACATATATGAAATAGTGTACAAAAACAAAGCCATCAAAATTTCAATGAACAAATGGTAGGGAAATACAGAACAAAAAAAGAGGGAAACACACTAGGAAATATTTTTTGAGGTCAGGGAGCTCTAGTTTTCCGTCTGGTTTCAGTCTGGTAAGTATGGCACGGGAGACAGAGATGCTTGTGGTGCCAAACATACTTAAGAACCAAAGAGTTTAACACTGAGAAAAATCCAGGGGGTATTTTGTATGGGTAAAATGTTCATCTTAACAATGCTTATCCTTCCCAACCATGAGTTGGCTAAATGATTCCATTTATTCAGCTCCTGTCTAATAGAATTTAGGGGAAGGAAATTAACCAGAAACAGTTTGGCAGAGTCTGGTGTCAGTAGGATGCCTAGATATTTCAAAGTGTGTGGTTGCCAGAAGAAAGGGAAAAGGGGTTTCAGTTGCATGGTCTCAGCTCGTGGAAATGAGATATTGAGGATTTCCGATTTGGAGAAGTTGATCTTAAAGTTACAGATTTTACCAAATAGGTCAAAGTCTGCCATAAGGTTGGGCAAGATAATATATCATCTGCATAAGCAGTTACCATTAATACAAATCCGTGCGGAGCGTGAATTGTATAATGCAGAGATCATGTTCAGCATATTAGGACCTATGCCCAAGTGTGAGAGTGTCACCATTAAGTATTCCCAGTCCACCCTGTCAAATGTTTTCTCAGCATCAGTGGACAGGAGAAGGGTGGGCTGGGAACACGCAATTTTAGAGATATCTTGCGTATTGCGTTGTCTCGTGCCTCTCTGCCAGGGATGAAGCCTGTTTGGTCAGTAGAGATCCAACGAGGGATCAAAGGCAAAAGTCTAGTCGATAATACATTTGCATACAGTATTGCATCGATATTTACTTCAATCTGATTTTATTGAAAATTATTATACAGACATAAACAAATACATAGATGGCATAGTCTTATCATCAAACAGATTACAAAACAAATACACACATCTAAGAAAACAAAAGAAAAACAAAAAATAAACTTTATTTCCCTAGAATCTTTCTAGTTTATTGTTGTTTTCCTGTACACCCTCCAGGGGGCCCATATCTGGTGCCATTTTTTGTGTATGTCCAAATCATGTGCTAAAAGAGTCTCCATCCTCTCTATACAATCCAATTCTATAGCCCATTCTTTCCCCGATGGGGATTGTATTGACAGCCAGTGCCGCGGTATAACCAATCACGCCGCTGTTAACCAGTGTCTAAGAAGACTCTTTTTAATGTTTTGTGTGATCCTGGTGCATCGATATTTACAAGCAAAATTAGTCTGTAACTTCCACACTGGCTAAGAACAGTGATATGTGCATGTAGTGTTTCCAAAACACAATGCACTGTTATATGCAACTGAAAGGCCATCTTGGCCAGGTGCCTTATCTTTGGCCATAGATTTTAAGGCAACATGTAATTCTGAGAGGGAAATTGCAGCTTCCAAGGTTTTTAGGGATGAAGGAGATAGTTGAGGAAGGTTAGCCTATGATAAGTAGTCTTGAATCAGAGAATGCCGTGATGCAGCTTAATTATTGGATTTGCGGACATGATAAAGGGGCTGGTAGAAGGAACGAAATAAGCTATGGCTTTAGCCTCATAAACTAAACTAATGTGTCAGATGGAGTTTTAATCTTGGAAATGTAAGAAGCAGCTTTTTTCTATTTAAGTTACCTAGCAAGATGTCTGCTCGGTTTATTAAACCCACTCATAGATTTGTTGAGAGATTCACAGAAAGGAATATTTTTGGTCTGTGTGGTAAAGGGCTTTTAACTCAATTAGTGGAAGAGGTAAGGTGAAAGAGAAGTCTTATGATTATGTTCAAGAGCCTTGATCTCCTGGAGGAACTCAAACTGGCAGGGAATTCTCTCCCTCTTTTTATGAGAGCCAAGTTCAATGAATTTGCCATGTATGTAAGCTTTATATGCTTCTCAAAGTACATCAGGTGTTGTATCAGTGGTTGAGTTTTCAGTAAAATAAGAGGAGAGGTAAGCACCAATCTGAGCTCTATCTACAATGTCTATCATTAGCAAATCATTCAGCTTCCAATTAGTAGTTTTAAGGGGGAGTGAGGGAACTTTTACTCTAATACAAACTGGGGGATGATCAGAAAAAGCAAATGTCTCTATCTTAGCCCGGGACAGTAGTTATAAGTGGTAATTGTCAAAAAAGACATAGGGGGTTATTTACGAAAGGCAAATCCTCTTTGCACTACAAGTGCACTGCAACCAGAATAATACATCCCTGGGCAAATTCATTCAGCTTATTCAGAGTTACAGAGAGGAACTCAGCACTCAGCCTTGTTTTTGTTGGGGGCATAGATATTCGCCAAAGTACAGGGCATATTACCTAGAGTGCCTTTTAAAAATAAGTATCTCCCATAGATATCAGTCAGAGTGGAATCACACTGGAAGCATGTCCCCTGGTGATTCCTTTAGCTTTATGCACATCAGATAGTACCAAACAGGATTATTTGGGGAGAAATCTCTAGTAGAGGTAGTACAGGTAAGGTGCTTTTCTTGGAGAAATGCAATACCACATTGAAGCCGTTTAAGTTCTCTAAATAGGTTATGTCTTTTACCTAAGGTGGGCAGCCCCCATACATTAAGTAGTGCAAAATGGATTTGCCTTTCATAAATAACTCCCATAGTCTATTCTAGAGTAGAATTGGTGTAAATGCTATTAACACACGCCATGGGAGTTGTAAGGGTCAATAACAACATATACCATATATTTATTGAAAAGGGGCAGGAAAAAAGAGGACAGAAGTAAACTGAATAGATAAGAAAAAGGAGAAAAAGAAAAGTAGCATTGGAAGAAATACCTGAGAAAGGCATGCATAATACTGCTGTGTGTAAGCAGGGGGTCACCACTTCTCAAGCGTCTAAAATGGGCCAACCCTGTCAGGGGTGACACAAATGGGACCAGAGACACAGGGAACTCAGCGGGGGGGGGGGTGGAGGGGTTTGAGATAGCCCACGAGAGCAAAACGTGCACCCAGTAAGGAAGGAAGGCAACCATTGGTAACCCAGGGAGGTAACCAAATATTGTGTTAACCAAGAAATAACCTTAAAACACTAGATCAATAATCAAAACCTGTTGGGCATAAAGCAATACTGATAATGTGAGGAACTTGTCTATAAGAAGTGTAAAGTCCAGTGAAAAGAAAAGCCAACTTATCGGAAAGGCATCCGAGAGGCTTCAACTGTGGTGATACAAAGCAGAACTTTAGTATAAATGAAGGCCGGGACCAAATGGAGTTAAAAGGCAGCAATGAGGAATCAAAAATCTGTAACATGGTTGTGAAATAAGGCTCACTCGTTCTTGTGTGCAGAAACTGGGATAGCTGCATGGTGTTTCTTTGAGGTTTTGTGCGATTGTGGTTCAGGAGAAGGATCCAGAATAGGGATATCATCTTACCAGTCTGGCAATTCTGGAGGGGTGATATTAAGATCCATGCAGAATTTCTCCAGATCTTCAGGAAACCAGAGGGTAGGGGTGCGGTCGTCCCTGGTGTAGGCTATGGCATTGCTACAAAGCTTCTCGGTAAGAGGCCAAAGGACACAACGACAGTCTAGGGGCTCCCTTTCCAAGTCCAGGAAGAAGGACAGCATAGCCCTGTCGAATTAAGGGTTGAGGCTTCTCTGGCTTTACCTATGATCATCTCCTTCTTCTCATAATAGTGCACACAGCAAATCATATCCCTTTGTGATTCAGAGGACAGATTGCATGGCCAAAGAGCACGGTGAACCCTATCAAGCTTTAAGGTGTGTTCAACGGGGTTACCCAGTAGTTTATTGAAGATTCCTCGGATAGTAGCTGATAGGTCTTCATCTTTGGTTGCTTCTGGAAGGCCTCAAATACGGATATTGTTTCTTCGGTTTCTGTTTTCTTGATCTTCAATCTAGCAAACTAGCAAAGGGCCATCCTGTGGGCGATAGCCAGGTATTTGGTTTGGTTTTGAAGATCCCGAATGGCAGCCACGTGGTGGTCTAGATGCTGCTCAGATTCCTCCACCTGAAGCAGGACATATATTATATATATATATATATATATATATATATATATATATATATATATATATATATACACAGGCATACCCCACTTTTAAGTACACAATGGGTTTTATTTACTAAAGCTGGAAAGCCCAAAATCGGGCTAGTTTCTGCATAGAAACCAATGCGCTTCTAACCCCAGCTTGTTCAATTAAGCCTGGTAATAAAACCTGGAAGCTCATTGGTTTTTATGCAGAAGTGAGACAGAGTTTGGGCTTTCCAGCTTTAGTAAATAAAACCCATTGTGTACTTAAAAGTGGGGTATGCCTATATATATATATATATATTTATATTTTTATTAGGGATGTACCAATACCGATACCGGTATCGGTGCCGATACTTGGCATTTTCGGGGGTATCGGTACTCGTGATTACGCCCCGATACCAGAAACCGATACTGGAAATGACGTCAGCTTGGGCAGAGCTCGGGAACTGAATAAGGTTGCGACGGTGAGTGCTGTTTCCTCACGACATGTGTTTTACTGCGCCTGCTATATGGCTGCCCCACATGACGAGCGTCCTCCTTACATCATGTCCCCTCATGGTGGCCGATGAGTGCTCTTCTCTATTTCTAACTGTTGCTTGCTTTCTTCTTATGTGTCCCGCGGCCAGTGATTGCTGTACAGTACTACTAGCTTACATCACTTGCCTAACATGGCGGCCGGCTTGTGTTATACTTAGTTTAGTTTGTCCCACATTGTCTCTTTCTCACTTGCCTAACATGGCGGACGGCCTGTGTTATACTTAACCACTTCCTTACTGGGCATATATACCCCCTTCCTGCCCAGGCGAAATTTCAACTTTCAGCACTGTCACACTTTGAATGACAATTGCGCAGCTCCCAAAGAAAATTGACATCCTTTTTTTCCCAAACATAGAGATTTCTTTTGGTGGTATTTGATCATTTCTGCGGTTTTTATTTTTTGCGCTATAAACAAAAAAAGAGCGACAATTTTGAAAAAAAAACACTATTTTTAACTTTTTGCTATAATAAATATCCCAATTTTTTTAAAAAAAACATTTTTTTTTCTCAGTTTAGGCTGATACGTATTCTTCTACATATTTTTGGTAAAAAAAACCGCAATAAGCGTATAGTGATTGGTTTGCGCAAAAGTTATAGCGCCTACAAAATAGGGGATAGAATTATGAAATTTTTAAAAAAAAATTTTTTATCGGCACTCGCATGACGCGGTGGGCACAGCTTTTCCCTGATGCGCGCCCGCGGTGGCGCGCATCGCGGAAGTAAAGAGGAGGACGTCCATGGACGTCCTCCCGGCAGGAAGGCGCCGCGCTGTAGACGTCTTTTGTCTATAGCGCGGGCGCCAAGTGGTTAAGTTAGTTTTGTCCCACATTGTCTCCCTCTCTCTTGCCTAACATGGCGGCTGGCCTGTGTTACACTTAAGTTAGTTTTGTCCCACATTGTCTCTCTCTCTCTTGCCTAACATGGCGGCCGCCCTGTGTTATACTTAAGTTAGTTTGTCCCACATTGTCTCTCTCTCTTGCCTAACATAACATGTCCACTGTCCAGCATGGCGGCCAGTCTGTGTTTGTGTGTGTTACATAACTTAGTGTCCCACATTGTCTCTGTTGCCTAACATGTCCATCATGGCGGCCGATAACTGCTGCTGTTACAAAAATCATCATTGTCTCTTGCCTCTGCTTTTTGTATTGTAGAGATACCGACCGTTGTACCCGACAGATGGATTTCATCATCCCCGCTGGTTTACTTGGCCATACCAAGATGCTGGATGCAGCAGGAACAAACAACAAGCACTGGTGAGAGCAGATTCATTATTCTAAAAAATAGTAGGTGTCATCATGTGTGAAAAAAATCAGAAAACAAAACATTTGGGCTCAAAAAAATGTCCACATTTTCCTAATTTTTTCCCCCCCTTAAGGTGGAGAGATTTACTTATTTCTGGCTTTAGGTGCAATGCAAACGGATGCCACTGCCAGCAAAATGTCAGCTGTCTGGAAGTTTTTAAAATTGATGAAACCAACAAACGCATTGCAGACTGCAAACTCTGTTCTGCCAAAATATCCAGAAGTGGTTCAAAAGTTAGTTCTTATAATACCAGTAATCTCATAAAACACCTCAAAATGAAACACAAGACTGAGCATGACGAATTTACAGCTGTCACTAGCTCTTACACTCAGCAGCTGACACTGCAGCAAACCCTCAGAGGGGCTTTTATCACAGCGCAGCATTAGGGAGGCTGTGGGAGTTGGGCGCAAAATAGTTGGGCACTTTAAACATTCAAACCTGGGATATTCTCGGCTGCAAGATATTCAGATCCAGCTTGGTCAACCCATTAAAAGACTTCAACAATAGGTCCAGACTCGCTGGAACAGCACTTTTTACATGCTGCAGTCTCTGATAGAGCAAAAACGGGCCATTGAAGTATATGTGTCAGAACATGAGCTGCCTGCAACGATCACTGCAAATCAGTGGAATCTCATGGAGAAGATGATCAACATCTTGACTCCCTTTGAGGAGTTGACTCGGCATGTGAGTTGTTCAGATTCTTTTGCCTCGGATGTAATTCCTGCAGTGACTGTGCTACAGCGATTATTATCTAAAGAAGTGGATGAGGACCACAGTGTTAAAACGATGAAGAACACATTGCTTGGTGCTTTGCAGAAACGATACTCTGACAAATTCCACTTTACTGTATCGCTACCTTACTCGATCCAAGGTAATTATTTATTGCTGGCTGCCATTTTGCATTGTTTTTATTTGAATATTGATTGATGATATGATTTTGTTTTTTGTTTTTTGGATGAAGGTGATATTTTACAGTGTTAACACTTGCTTGAATTAAAGAAAAGATTTAACACTGTAAATCTCACCTTCATAAAAAACACAAAACCAAATCGATAATGACAAACACACTTACCTGCTCTGCCTCTGTGTAATGGTTTTGCACAGAGCAGGCCAGACAACAGTTTTTTCCATGTCCTCCGCCGTCACCTTTCCTTCTAGCAGTGCCCCCACAGCAAGCTTCCACAGTTGTTGCTTTGCTTGCATGACATTGTATTTTTCTTCTTCTAGGTATAAAGATCGGTTCTTTTCAAATTCAGATACTAGCAGGCAGGCCAAAGAGATGTTCGTGCTGGAAATGTAACAAATATCTTATGTACAGGTACTACAGGCACAGGCAGCTACACCTGAGGTGCTTGAGAAACCAGCTACCAAAAGGCCTTGCACTGAGCAACAGCCAGGTACCAGTGTGACTGTGGACAGTGTTTTTCAAGAAATTGCTTATTCATCTACATTTGAGAACAGTGCTCCCACAGCTGCTACCATACAACTAGAAGCATATCTTGGAGAGGTCACTATGCCTCGTTCGGACAAACCTCTTGAGTATTGGGCAGTCAATAAACTGCGATTTCCCACTCTAGCCCAAATGGCACAAAAATATCTTTCAGCTCCTTGTAGTAGTGTGGAAAGTGAGAGATTGTTCAGTGCAGCGTCACACATTCTGACTGACACCGGAAACCGACTTATAACTGAACATGCAGGGATTCTTCTTTTTCTAAAAAAAAAATTGGCACTTGCGTTTGAATTGGAAAAGTAATCTACCGCCTGTTACTGTCCAACTGTAAGACATCATGCACAGTTGCACGCTGCAGCTCAAAGCAACTGCTCCACCTGGCATTTGAGCGTTTTTTTAGCGTTTCTTCTGCCTGTTAACTCCCCTCTATGTTGGCCTTTAAAAAAAAAAAATTGCCTTTTTAACTCCATGCCACAAACTTTTTCCTTAAGTGAAAAAGTTAATCACCTATGGTGTGCACATTGCACACTATAGGTGATTCAACGTGCAATGCATGGGGGACACATCCTAATATGGAGCAGCATAGAGTTAACGCTACAGGCAAACAAAAGGCTCAAAAACAGGGAGCTCAAAAGCCTGTAGGAGCAGCTACTTTTAGCTTTATTGTGCATGTGGCCTTACTGCTGCTAAGTTCTTGGCTCCTTGGCCTTGCCATCCTGGAATGAACCTAATTTTGGTCTGTGAAAAGTGTTTTTTTTTATGAGTTTCATAAGAAGTTGAAATAGAAGCTAGCACTTTTTTTATTTTATTTAAAAAATGTTTACAAAATAATGTTAGTTTTGAGATACTGTTCAGTTGCTCCTCCTCAGGCCTAACATTATTTAACTGTATTGCACTTGGGTTGGTTGATGTGTTGACGTGAACTTGTGATGTTTGTTTTATACGTGGCGCCATCAACAATGATGTTGATGATATTTCATGTTCTGTGTGACATTTGAGCTTTTCATTTTTAAGGCATAATGCCTGTACAATGCAGCTAAAAGCATCTGCTCCTCAAGGAGTTTGAGCTTTTTTCCTGCCTGTTAACGCCTCCCCTCCATGTCAGCCCTTTGCACACTAGTTTCCGGAGTTTAGTGGCAGGAAAGTTTACAGGCAGAAAAAAAATCCAAAGATTTCAATTTCCAATTTCTTTGGATTTTTTTCTGTCTGCTGCCTGTAAGCTGCCCTGCCACTAAACTGCTGAAACCGCATAGTGTTCCTTGGCCAATGGCCATGAATGAAGACATAGGCTAACATGGAGGGGAAGAGGTAACAGGTAGAGAACAAAAAACTCAAAAGAGCTAAAACACCTGGACAAGCAGCTGCTTTGAGCTGTGCATGAGGCCTTACTGCAGCCTACATGCCAACCTAACACACATCCTTGCCCTCCTGGAATGTTCTGTCTGTGAAATGTGTTTCTCTTACACATGTGTAAGAAGTTGAACTGGAAACAAACACGTTGTGTTTTTTATTTTTTTTTGAAATTTTATAATGTCTTGTGTGAGTTAACTGAGGTACTGTACTGTTCTTGCTTCTCTTCATGCCAAACATTGTGAACTTGCAATGTACATGTCATTGAGGACATTGACATTATTTTATAGAACATGTTCTGTGCAATTTGTGCTTTAACAGCTTTGTTACCACTGCCAGCAAATAAACATGTTTTCTTTCATAATGTATTTTGACGTTTCAATTCCTCATATTATGGCGAAAATTTGTAATTTTTCATAATTTTTTTTAAAAGTGGTCACATGACCAAAATCAGGTACAGTATAGGTAATTGGTAATTGGTATCGGCGAGAACATGATGTCAAGTATCAGTACTCGTACTCAGTGTCAAAAAAGTGGCATTGTGCATCCCTAATATAAATATATATATATATATGATATATGATATATATATATATATATATATATATATATATATATATATATATATATATATATTTGTAGTCAGAGTCTTCACTTAGGAATGTGATAGGAATGTGATACCCTAACTACCAAGGCCTGAGGTGTGCCTTAGCCTGCTGGTCAGTATGCCTAAAAGTGGGCATACCCTGAATATGACTGAAGAAATGAAATAAGTAAATGGTTGTATGAAAAAGGGGGAACGGGTGGGTGGGGACCCAGAAACACAGCCGACGCAGGAGAGGAGAGAGGAGGAGGGATAAATAGCCCTCAGACTCCTCCTACAAATTCAGGCTAGCCTGCGGCCAGCCTTCCACTTGTAGTCAGAGTCTTCACTTAGGAATGTGATAGGAATGTGATACCCTAACTACCAAGGCCTGAGGTGTGCCTTAGCCTGCTGGTCAGTATGCCTAAAAGTGGGCAAAAAGACCCGGACTAGGTATGTTAAGAGAAAGAAGGGCAGGTAACAAACCGCCTGGTAGATCAATGCACGCCCGGGTGGCGTCAATGAATGGAACCGGAACGTACCCGTTGCGACAGCAGAAACCAGTGACCTAAGAATTGATGACTAGAAGGGCCCCAACAGTTGGACCTAGCAAACCTGCCCAGAAACCAACCGACTGTTCCATAAATGACTGGATAAGCCTACAACCAGAAAACACAGACATGGGAATGAACCGCTTGTGACGAGAGGACACGTGGGAGGAACGGAACAAGGGCTGACCCAAGGAGCCCTGGGGAATAATGCAAACGGTTGTACCCAGCCAACAGGACGAAAGACAAGTAGCTCCGTGAACACCTACAACCCCTGGCCTAACTGTGCATACCTGGTAAGGGGATGAGAGAGGGAGAGGTGCCAAAAATGAACGAACTGATAGGAGGGAAGGGGGTCTACGAGCCGGATACCTGAAAGATGCGTTTGCAGGAGTAGACGGATAAGGCCAACATGCTGTAGTGACATGCAACGATAAACGCACAGAACCAGACATGGCATGACCCAACCTACCCGAGTGACAGTGAGCCCCCTAGGAACAGGCTGGGAATCGGAAAAAAGATGAAAGGTCTGACGTACCTGCCCAGAAGATCCGACAACCTACAAACAAGAGAATAGCACCAAAAGATGAAAACGACCCAGACCTATCGTGGGCCGACACAGGGACGTTGGTATCAAGTAAGGACTGCATGGCCCCAAGGTTAAGCCAGCAGTGAAACCAACACAACCGCTGCTAACCTGCCCTGGCAACGGGCAGGCCTGAAGCTTCAAGCCTTGGGGAAATCAGCTGGATGTCCAGTAAACATGAGAGGCCGTGGAGAGCCTGTTTGGCCCGCATCCAACTGCGCTTAAGAATACAGCCCAGAACATGCTCCATGCTGGTACGTGGGAGTAGCTAGGACAGAACAGGAAGCAAACTGAAGCGAACCGCCTACCTTGTAGTGGCTGGAAAAGGAAACCCCTGAGTTGACTCACAGAAATGCAGAGCCAAGTATGATCAACTCCTGATCGGCGGAGTACTACAAATGGTCAGAAACCCCCACGTGGAGTAGAAGGGATAAACTGCATATGTTGCTGCCGAAACGTGCAGCCTGCCCAACCCTAAACACAAAAGGAAAACACAACAGACAACCAGATATGAGACACCACCCCTCTGTACCTGCCTGGGCCAAAGACGTGAGCAGAAATGACCAGACCTTAGCGCGTGCATGAACCTGACGACAGAACCCACCCTAGAGTATGTAGTAAGTGTATGTAGCAAATGAGCCCGAGTATCCTGCCGCGCAGAGACAGGTAATTAAAATAAAACACTCAGGGCCGGTGTACCCACGGACCGTGGTGGGTAGTAGTTATAGGCGTAAGCATGAACGTGCACGTATGACGTATGGTATACAGGCGAGAAGATTGTGGTCAACAACCAATTAAAAACGAAACCTCAGCCCGTATGGATCTGTAGACGTGACAGATCCTGAGATGCGCACCCTGGCTAACTACCCCCGGTATGTAAGAACCTGAACGAAAAGTGTGACGAGACAAGGAAAACAAACAATGCTGCAACGGCTGTGGGTGCGAGCGGTGACTGCACGGCACCGCCAAGTTGTGACAGAACATGCTAGGACTGGCTGACCTGCTATACTGAAACACGCTGGGGTAAATGCTAAGACAGAACACAACCCCCTCTGTACCAACCCCCGAGCGAAGACATAAGCAGTGAAGGTGGGACTATAGTATAAATTAACCTGAAAAACGACCCCCCCCCCCCCGGCGTGAGACGAGTGAGCGCAAGGAAACTATTTCGCAATGACAGATCATAGAAACTGAACCCTCAGGACCTGAGTACCCACAGACCGTGGTGGGTAGTCCTGCAGATGAAATGAAACGAAAGCAAACGTACGACGTAACGTAACGGGCGAGAAGATTGTGGTCAAGAACAAGACCAACGAAAAACCTGAGCCCGTAGGATCTGTAGACGTGACAGAAACCGAGATGTGAAACCTAGCCAACTGAACCAGGAAAGCAAGAACCTACCAAAGTACGATGAAACCTACGGAAGTAAGATGATACGGAACTGAACGAAGAAGAAAAAACAGCTACCGGTGTAAGCTGAACCCTCAGGACCTGAGTACCCACAGACCGTGGTGGGTAGTCCTGCCGATGAAATGAAACGAATGCAAATGTATGATGTAACGTAACGGGCGAGAAGATTGTGGACAAGGAACAAGACCAACGAAAAAACCTGAGCCCGTAAGGAAGGATCTGTAGACGTGACAGAAACCGAGATGTGAAACCTAGCCAACTGAACCAGAAATGCAACTACCTACAAAAAGTATGTTGGTACGGAACTAAATAAAGAAGAAAAACCGCTACCGGTGTAAGCTGAACCTGCACAAGCTGACAGGAAAAAATGCTATGACAGGAAAAACGCCATGACAGTAAAAAACGCTAACAGGCCGCTGAACACAACATGCTGCCGCCAGAACCGCTAAGACAGAAACCACGTGACGCATGGATACCCGAACGACCGTGGAAGTGAAGCTACCCCACCAAACAGCCCCCCTTTTACAGCATCCCCCCACCCTTGGCTCTGAGACCCCAAGGTAGACTGAATCCGATGAGCAAGATGCGGCTGGCTTGCACCCCCGGCTTGCAGAGCCAAGTCAGGACACCCCTATTATATCGTATAGAAAACTGCCAGCGAGACCTGTGGAGACGTGGGTGGACAACCCCTCCCATGCTGCCAGCGTGACCCCGGGAGAAAGGTGGACAGCTGCCCCCCCCCATGCTGCCAGCGTGACCCCTGGAGACGTAGGTGGACAGGCCCCCCCATGCTGCTGGAGTGACCCCGGGACGAGTGGATGATGCCCCCCCATACCGCCAGCGTGCGCCTGGGATAAATGGAAAGATGCCCCCCCCTCATGATGGCGGTGAGAGCTATGGAGGAGTGGATGGACGGACGCCCCCCCAAGCTGCCAGCAATAGCCTGGAAGGATAGGATGGCCGGACGCCCCCCCCCTCAAGCTGCCCGCAATAGCCTGGGAGGATAGGATGGATGGACGCCCCCCCTCAAGCTGCCAGCAGCCTGGGAGGATGGAATGGACGGATGCCACCGCTCAAGCTGCCCGCAGCCCGGGAGGATAGGATGGACGGATGCCCCCCCTCGAGCTGCCCACAGCCAGGAGGATAGGATGAACGGACGCCCCCCTCAAGCTGCCAGCAGCACGGGAGGATAGGATAGACGGACGCCCCCCCTCAAGCTGCCAGCAGCCCGGGCGGATAGGATGGACGGACGTCCCCCCACAAGCTGCCAGCAGCCCGGGAGGATAGGATGGACGGACGCCCCCCCCTCAAGCTGCCAGCAGCCCGGGAGGATAGGATGGACGGACGCCCCCCTTCAAGCTGCCAGCAGCCCGGGAGGATAGGATGGACACCCCCCCCCTCAACCTGCCAGCAGCCGGGGAGGATAGGATGGATGGACGCCCCCCCAACCAGCGCCATGGGGACCTGGCCAGCCGTGCAGCATCTCTGAGCTCGGGGAGAAAGGGGGCTGGCCCCTCAAGGAGCAGGATGGATGGATGCATGGAACCCCCCCTCCCCAGCGCAAGTACCGGAAGAAGCAGGTGGCCTCCTAAACGCGAGACGGAGCCCTGGCAACGAGGGTGGGTGGATGGACGGAACGCCCCCCCCATCCCCGGCGAGAGCGCCGGGAGAACAGGCGGGCGGCCTTCAGAAGCCCACAGCTAACCCCCCCAACTGACGCCCGGCGTGGACATCGGGAGAAGCAAGCGGGGCAGGTGGATGCCCCCCTTTCTCCAAGCTGCCCGGCTACCTGATGACCTGGACAGCCCGGTTACCTGGACAGCCCCCCCTGAAGCCAGCGTATGCCCGGAGGAGTGGGGGGGGGGGGCGGACGGCCCCCCCTCTAAAGGAGTGCGCCCGGAGGACAGATGGATGAGCGGGCGAGAGCACGGGAGGAGAAGCGGGAGACTGGCCGGGCTGAGGGATGTGCCCCCCCCCCATGAAGCCTGGTGTGTGTACCGAGGGCAGCAGCAGCCCCCCCCCCCTGAGCACCGGGGAAACGTGGATGGGGGGCCCCCCCAGCTGCCTGCATGGGTACAGGAAAGTGAGGATGGACGGATGGGCGGGCGGCCCTCCCCACTCCAGGATGCCGGCATGAAGACCAGGAAGAAGCAGGGTGGATTGACAGACGGCTCCCCCCCTCCAAAGCTCGGTGATAGCCCAGGAGAGGGACCGTCAGGAGACTGCTGCAGCCGGCCGCTGCTCTGCCAAACTGGAAGTGCCACAGAACCCAGCCTGGCGTAAAACCCCCCTTCCGATCCTCTGCCCGTGAATCCAGTCCGACAGACTGTCCCCGTTACCTGACCCGAACGAACACCGGAAAAAATAAGGTGGAATGCTGGCCCTCAATGCGGCGGCCCCCGCAGACGTGTCGCATCAGCCCAGGAACCGTGAAGACGAGATGAGACATGAGCCCCTGTAGCCGACAATGCTGCCCTGCTGCTGCACATGAACCGGAAGTGACGTGGACGCGCGGTAACCCGGAAATGACGTGTGACGGCTGAGACCCAGAAACACAGCCGACGCAGGAGAGGAGAGAGGAGGAGGGATAAATAGCCCTCAGACTCCTCCTACAAATTCAGGCTAGCCTGCGGCCAGCCTTCCACATATATATATATATACACACACATATGACCAATATTTAAAAATAAAATTTATTGTGAAAAAGTCCATGCATATATAAAAATATATTATAAATCCCCCCCCCCCCCCAAAAAAAAATTATATATATATATTGTGAAGGACTAGCATCAAGTGTAGAGCTTGAAGGACACCGCCACTCACTGGTTCTTCTTTTTAAGGGTTGTTTGCCCATTTTTATTAAAAGAAGTTCAAAACAAAATCCCACGGGAACCTCACAAGACATCACCTCCCCGGGGTTCACCCACTCTGCAGGCAGCTGTCCTACCACTTGACCTGTTCTGATGCCATCTGTATTTTTATCCACCTGCACAGACAAGCTCTTGTCTGATCCACATACAATTTTTACCGCATTTTTTATTAGTTTCCCTGTCTCGGGGACCTTATTAGGTTTGTCACCTAAACCAAACCTTGGACTGAGGACCCCAGTCATTTTAACCACCTTTGGTTGAGCCTCGGTCAGGATTTCTGCTGCTTTCTGGTCCACACTTGGCCCTTCCATCTCATGCGATTCTTCCACTGGTACAGCACACACTCCCTTCACCGACAACTGACCAGTACTACCTTGGACCATAGCAGCAGAAATGCCTTCTACCTGGCTGTTAGGTGGTGAAACCTCAGACACTTTCTTTTCGCCAAAGCCTCTCCCATATACCTCTTGTACAGGAACTAACCCATCAACATACCTAGAGGCAATTTTTAAGACTAGTAATACAGTCATAAATAAACCATTTCTGTCTTGTCTTCCTTTGTGCTGTACCACCTGCCACTCAGGAGTCCACCTAATGGTACTCCGCAGTACCAGACTGTCTGACTGTGGTGGAGACACCCCAGTATAGACTGGCTGTACATCCCAAAGTTTAAGCATCTCTTTTAACACTTTTGTTAGAAACCATACCCTTGGCTCCAGACCCAAGTCTTTCCTGGGGACTTTCCTGACACTGGGGATGCAGACAGCTTCACTTGCTGAGACGTGAGAGGTTGCAAGGTTTAACGGAACTTTCTCCCAGCTGGAGACAACCACAGCCTGGTGCTCTACCAGAGCGCTGCCAGATGCTTGACTCATACCCAACTTCTCAGGTTCAGCACCAATGAACTGCTTCACATTACCAGTGACAATGTCACTTTGACACGCCATGTCAGCATCATTTTTGTAGGTTACGGACAAAGTGTCTGCTGTGTGCTCGCCCTTATATGGTCTATATTTCTCACGAGGGTTAACCCCTGCAGCAGCCACCACGCCGTCAGGTATAAGCTGTTCTGCCGTCCCTCCTGCTGGCACAGCAGAAACTTTGTCCACCTTATTTTTGTGCATGAAAGCCTCATCTATCAGGGACATTAGATTTTTACCCCAACTATCCCAATCTGTTGTAGCTGGGCTCCATTCACTGGCGCTCCTCAGCCCTGATCCATCAGCCCAAGGAGACACATTAGAACAGACAGGTTTAGTTGCAGATTCATCACCCAAATTACTAATCATGGCAGACTTCAGTAACACATGTTTTAGCACCACAGGTTGCAATACAACACAACCACCACCTTGCTCGGGCGGCGCTTCATAAGCCTCACACACCTTTGCATTTTTCACAGGTTGTGTTAACCCATTATTTACCGGCACATTTTTAGTACTAGCAGCTTGCACTAACACATTACCATTACACGGTGTAGTTCCACTCTGTCCCAGCAGAGTGACATCGCAGTTGTCCATGGCAACCTCCGACTCCAATACATGAAGTTCCCTGGAGATTTCTGGGGACAACTGTGCTGTCTTACCACCAATTGCTACAGGCAATGACCCATTTGTGACAACAGCTTTTGCTCTGGAAGAACCTGGGGTTTTCCCAACAGCAGCAAACTTTTCATTAACAGTAGTGATGAGCCGAACACCCCCGTGTTCGGTTCGCACCAGATCCCGCGAACGGACCGAAAGTTCGCACGAACATTAGAACCCTATTAAATACAATGGATGCGAACGTTCGAATTCTAAAGTGCTAATTATAACGACTAGGGATGAGCTTCGTGTTCGAGTCGAACATACGTTCGACTCGAACATCGGCTGTTCGATCGTTCGACGAAGATCGAACGATTTGGGCCGTTCGCGCCAAATTCGAGTGACGCGAACGGCCCACAATGCACTACGCCATCGCAGTGTCATCCAGGCGCTGTGATTGGCCAAGCATGCACTGTGACCCCGCATGCTTGGCCAATCACAGCGCCGGCAGCGAGGAGAGCAATGATTGGCCACAGGCAGGATGCCTGTGGCCAATTATTGCTGAGGGTGTTTAGTACACGCCCCACACTATAAAAGGCCGCCAGCATGGCGGCCTAGTGTAGTGTGTTCCGGAGCAGGGAAAGAGCAGCATAGGCAGGGACAGTGACATTTATTTCTTTCTTGCTTAACCTGGATTCCTTTAGTTTAGGGAAAGAGAAGGATAGGTAGGGAGAGTGTCAGTGTGTTTTGTGCTTGTGCTATAGTGTGCTTTAAAAAAACATTTTTTCTAGGGACAGAAAACTCTAGGTAGGGAGAGTGTCAGTTTATTTCACTGTGCAAGTCCTTGTTTCTAGGGACAGGGAAGGACAGTGAGTGAATTCTCCTTGTGCTATAGTGTGCTTAAAAAAAACATTTTTTCTAGGGACAGAAAACTCTAGGTAGGGAGAGTGTCAGTTTCTTTCACTGTGCAAGTCCTTGTTTCTAGGGACAGGGAAGGACAGTGAGTGAATTCTCCTTGTGCTATAGTGTGCTTAAAAAAAACATTTTTTCTAGGGACAGAAAACTCTAGGTAGGGAGAGTGTCAGTTTCTTTCACTGTGCAAGTCCTTGTTTCTAGGGACAGGGAAGGACAGTGAGTGAATTCTCCTTGTGCTATAGTGTGCTTAAAAAAAACATTTTTTCTAGGGACAGAAAACTCTAGGTAGGGAGAGTGTCAGTTTATTTCACTGTGCAAGTCCTTGTTTCTAGGGACAGGGAAGGACAGTGAGTGAATTCTCCTTGTGCTATAGTGTGCTTAAAAAAAACATTTTTTCTAGGGACAGAAAACTCTAGGTAGGGAGAGTGTCAGTTTCTTTCACTGTGCAAGTCCTTGTTTCTAGGGACAGGGAAGGACAGTGAGTGAATTCTCCTTGTGCTATAGTGTGCTTAAAAAAAACATTTTTTCTAGGGACAGAAAACTCTAGGTAGGGAGAGTGTCAGTTTCTTTCACTGTGCAAGTCCTTGTTTCTAGGGACAGGGAAGGACAGTGAGTGAATTCTCCTTGTGCTATAGTGTGCTTAAAAAAAACATTTTTTCTAGGGACAGAAAACTCTAGGTAGGGAGAGTGTCAGTTTCTTTCACTGTGCAAGTCCTTGTTTCTAGGGACAGGGAAGGACAGTGAGTGAATTCTCCTTGTGCTATAGTGTGCTTAAAAAAAACATTTTTTCTAGGGACAGAAAACTCTAGGTAGGGAGAGTGTCAGTTTCTTTCACTGTGCGAGTCCTTGTTTCTAGGGACAAAGAAGGAAAGTGAGGGGAATTCTCCTTGTGCTATAGTGTGCTAAAGCATTCCTCATCAACCATCTTTGAAATCCTTGTTTTTTGGACAGTCAGGGAAATTGTCGTTGTGCTATTCTGTGCAAAAGCAATCATCCTCAACCATATTTAGAAATCCTTAAGTAAAGGGACAGAGAAGGACACCTGAAGGTAGCCCTTATTGCTTTTTTCCCATCTCCCTGCAGGCCATCTATTAGAATGTCTGGAAGGCAAACAAGGAGAGGCAGACAGTCAGGAGGCAATAAAAGAGGGCAAGCAGGCTCTGTGTCTGGGGGCAACAGTGCTGGTCGTGGACGCGGTGCATTGTCATCAGCACATGGCCATGGGACACGCTTGTCCTTCTTTTCGGCAGCTGGACATGTTGAGCCACATCATGCCGAAGACTTGGTAGAGTGGATGACCAAGCCCTCCTCCTCCTCCTCATCCTCTCTCACCCAGGCTCAGGGTACTGGCAAAGCAGCTGCCAAAGTGTCCTCTTCCCTGGTATCAATGTCAGACTCATCATCAGTCACTCCTTCCCTAGACCCACCATGTCCTCCTCCTGAGGAGTCCCCCGAACTGTTTGAGCACAGTGTTGGGTACATGCTCCAGGAGGATGCCCAGCGTTTCGAAGGGTCTGATGATGAAACCCAGCTACAGGAAGGCAGTAGGGTGAGAGCAGACAGAGGGGATGCTCAAGAAGGACACCAATCTGGCAGTCATGTTCCAGCAGCTGCAGCATACTGCCAGATTGGCTCCAGTGATGAGGAGGGAGGGGATGATGAGGTCACTGACTCCACGTGGGTGCCTAATAGGAGAGAGGAGGAGGAGGAGGATGAGGAGGAGGCACATCTCCAACGAGGCAGGATGCCCTTTGGTGGCCAGCGTAAGGGCAGTACACCGACGGAATCACACCGCAGAGCTCCGCCTGTGCAGGGCGCTGCCTCTGCCCGTCATTCAAAAAGTTCCTTGGTGTGGGCCTTTTTTGAGGCTAGTGCATCAGATCGCACAGCTGCTGTTTGCAACATATGTCTCAAGCGTATATCGCGTGGCCAAAACATCAGCCGCTTGGGTACCACATGCCTGACCAGACATATGTTGACCTGCCATGCAGCTCGTTGGCAAGCCTACCTCAAAGACCCACACCAAAGAACAAAGCGGACCTCTCCTTGCACCGCATCAGCTGGGATCTCCAACCCCACTATAACTTCAGTCCTCTCTGAAACATGCACTGAGAGGAATGAAGGTGTAGAATTAGGTGTGTCACAGCCAAGTACTTGCGGCCACTCTGCTAGCAGTACACCGACGTCCGATTCTAGCAGGCAAATTTCCCTGCCCCAGCTGCTGGACCGTCGAAAGAAGTTCACTCCCAGCCATCCACATGCCCAGCGGTTGAATGCTAGCTTGGCTAAATTGCTAGCGCTTCAACTGCTGCCTTTTCAGTTGGTAGACTCGGCCCCCTTCCGTGAGTTTGTGCAATGTGCGGTTCCTCAGTGGCAGGTTCCCAAACGCCACTTTTTCTCACGGAAGGCTATTCCGGCTCTCTACCGGCATGTGGAAGGCAATGTCTTGGCCTCGCTGGACAGGGCGGTCAGCGGTAAGGTGCATATTACCGCTGACTCATGGTCCAGCAGGCATGGACAGGGACGTTACCTTTCTTTCACGGCCCATTGGGTCACTCTTTTGGCAGCTGGGAAGGATGCAGGACAAGGTGCAGTAGTGTTGGAGGTTGTCCCACCGCCACGCCTCCAAAATGCTACTACTGGTTGTGACACACCTCTCTCCTCCACCCCCTCCTCTTCTTCTTCCTCCATGGCCTCTTCCTGTGGTTTGTCCTATGAACCAGCGGTGCTCCGTAGCCGTTCACGGGGCTACGCAAGTACGCAGGCAAAAAGATGCCATGCCGTGCTTGCGCTGGTGTGTTTGGGGGACAGAAGCCACACTGGGGCAGAGGTCCTGTCTGCTCTGCAGGGCCAGGCCGAGAGGTGGTTGACGCCACGCCAGCTTAAGCCAGGAATGGTGGTTTGCGACAATGGCACCAACCTCCTCTCCGCCCTTCGACAGGGACAACTGACCCATGTGCCCTGTGTGGCTCACGTCCTTAACCTGGTGGTGCAGCGGTTCTTGGGCAGGTACCCGGGCTTACAGGATGTCCTGAGGCAGGCCAGGAAAGTCTGTGTGCATTTCCACAGATCTTATAATGCCAGTGCTCGCCTGGCTGAGCTGCAAAAGGAGTTGAACCTGCCCAAGAACCGCCTTATATGTGACATGCCCACCAGGTGGAACTCAACGTTGGCCATGCTGCAGCGGCTGCACACGCAGCAGAGGGCCATCAATGAGTACCTGTGCGACTACGGCACCAGGACAGGGTCAGGGGAGCTTGGTTTTTTTTCTCCACGCCAGTGGGGCATGATCAGGGATGCATGCACTGTCCTGGCACCATTTGAGGAGGCCACGAGGATGGTGAGCAGTGACAGTGCATGCATCAGTGACACTGTACCTCTTGTCCACCTGTTGGAGCACACGCTGCGTGGAATAATGGACAGGGCACTTGAGGCAGAACAGAGGCAGGAAGAGGAGGACTTCCTTGCCTCTCAAGGCCCCCTTTACCCAGACAGTGTTCCTTCTGTCCCACCCATCGCACAGGAAGAGGAGGAGGAGGAGGAGGAGGAGGAGGAGGAGGTGGATTGTGTCAGCATGGAGGTGGAGGCTGGCACTCAGCATCATCAGCAGCAGTCTTTTAGGGATGATTTACAGTCCCAAGAAACCAGTGGACTTGTACGTGGCTGGGAGGAGGTGACTGCGGATCATGTCGTCCTTAGTGACCCAGAGGACTCCGGAGCTAATGCCTCAGCAAACCTACGCTGCATGGCCTCCCTGATCCTGCAAAGTCTGCGGAAGGATCCTCGTATTCTTCGGATCAAAGAGAGGGACCATTACTGGCTGGCCACTCTCCTTGATCCACGGTACAAGGGTAAGGTTGCGGACCTTATGTTACCGTCGCAGAGGGAGCAGAGGATGAGACAACTCCGGGAGGCCTTGCAGAAAGGTCTGTGCAACGCGTTCCCAGAGACTGGGAGGTTACAAACTCCTGGTCCTGGACAACGAGTTGCTGAGGCTTCGGCCAGTCAAAGAAGGAGCGGTGGGGAAGGTGGCCGTCTGACCGATGCGTTCAGACAATTCTTTAGTCCGCAGCCCCAAAGTATGATCGGTTCCAGCAACCATCGCCAGCGTCTGATAAACATGGTGCAGGAATATCTAGGGGCAAGGTCAGACTTGGACACCTTCCCCACCGAAAATCCTCTGGCTTACTGGGTCTTGAGGATGGATCACTGGCCAGAGCTTGCACAGTATGCAATTGAGCTACTGGCCTGTCCTGCATCCAGCGTTCTTTCGGAACGCACATTCAGTGCTGCTGGAGGATTTGTCACGGATCACAGGGTGCGCCTGTCCACCGACTCGGTTGATCGACTGACTTTCATCAAGATGAACCAGTCTTGGATCACCACCAGCTACCACACACCTGATGCTGATATAACAGACTAATTGATTTTAACATGTCACATCCCTTCAAGACTGATGCTGATGCTGAGTGCCTGTGCTGTTATGTTGACTGGCTATCCTCCTCCTCCGAGTCCTCAATGATACGATTGATGATGATAGCTTGGAAGATCATTTTTGTTTATGGGTGCCGCCACCAGTGGCTAAGGCCCAATTTTTCAGCCCCTGTTTTACAGGGGCGTGTACTTACAATTTTTTTAGCAATAATTTGCCATAGGGCTCATTGCTGTGCTCCAAGTACAGTATCTGTGAGGGGTTGGAGTGTTGTGGCACCAGTGCCTAAGGCCCAATTTTTCAGCCCCTGTTTAACAGGGGCGTGTCATTACAATTTTTGAAGCAATACTTTGCAACAGGGCTCATTGCTGTGCTCCAAGTACAGTATCTGTGAGGGGTTGTAGTGTTGTGCCACCAGTGCCTAAGGCCCAATTTTTCAGCCCCTGTTCAACAGGGGCATGCAATTACAATTCTTGATGTAATAATTCACAGCAGGGCCCATTGCTGCACCCACCAAGAGTAACTCTGAGGGCTTACAGTGTTGTGGCAACGCCACCACCACCACCACCACGAAAGGCCCAATTTTTCAGCCCCTGTTCAAAAGGGGCATGTAATTACAATTCTTGATCTAATAATTCACAGCAGGGCCCATTGCTGCACCCACCAAGAGTAACTCTGAGGGCTTACAGTGTTGTGGCAACGCCACCACCACCACCACCACGAAAGGCCCAATTTTTCAGCCCCTGTTCAAAAGGGGCATGTAATTACAATTCTTGATCTAATAATTCACAGCAGGGCCCATTCCTGCACCCACCAAGAGTAAGTCTGAGGGCTTACAGTGTTGTGACAACACCACCACCACCACCACCAAAGGCCCAATTGTTCAGCCCCTGTTCAACAGGGGCATGTAATTACAATTCTTGATCTAATAATTCACAGCAGGGCCCATTCCTGCACCCACCAAGAGTAACTCTGAGGGCTTACAGTGTTGTGGCAACACCACCACCACCACCACCACCATGAAAGGCCCAATTTTTCAGCCCCTGTTCAACAGGGGCATGCAATTACAATTCTTGATCTAATAATTCACAGCAGGGCCCATTGCTGCACCCACCAAGAGTAACTCTGAGGGCTTACAGTGTTGTGGCAACACCACCACCACCACGAAAGGCCCAATTTTTCAGCCCCTGTTCAAAAGGGGCATGTAATTACAATTCTTGATCTAATAATTCACAGCAGGGCCCATTGCTGCACCCACCAAGAGTAACTGTCAGGGCTTACAGTGTTGTGGCACCAGCACCACCATCAAAGCCCCAATTTTTACTACCACTGTTCAACAATTATATGTAATTAAAATTCCTGATATAATAGTTGACAGCAGGGCGTTCCAGCACCAACCAAGAGTAACTGTGAGTGCTTACAGTGTTGTGCCAACACCAACAACTAAGGGGCCTATTTCTGCAGAGTATATACGGCAGGTCCCTACTTTCAAACATCCAACTTACAAACGACTCCTACTTGCAAACGCAAGAAGACAACAGGAAGTGAGAGGAAATCTACCCCTAGGAAGGAAAATTCTCTCCTGTAAGAATAAATATGGGAGAAAGGTGTCTCCTCTGTACTGATGCTTTATCAGCAATCCTTGTTTCAAGAAAAACACCACATTTCAAAAACAGTTGTCATTGGGACGGAAAGTGAGGTGAAATGTTCTGAACAGGGGCACAGACAGCAAAACAAATGTTACAGGGGTGATAACCCTTACCTATGTTTTCCAAAAAGTTTAAAAATAGATTTTTGGGCTGGAGCTACACTTCAACAATGTACCTGTTCAAAATTACAAACAGATTCTACATAAGAACAAACCTACAGTCCCTGTCTTGTATGCACCGCCTGTATACGGCTGTTCAGAGTATATAGGGCCTTTTTTATTTTATGTGCGGGGTTCCCCTTAATATCCATACAAGACCCAAAGGGGCTGGTAATGGGCTGGGGTAGGGGGGGGGGGGGGGTCATGGGGTAGCTATGCCATTTTTCTTAAAGATTTTCATCCATATTACCGGGACCAGACATTACATTAAAGCCGCAAGCAGTTTTAAATGGCTTTTTTTTCCTTTAGAAGTGTCATTTTGTGCAGGGACAGTTCTAAACACGGGAAACACGTGGCACTTCACAGGCATACTTTAGACACCCCCCAGGTACGATATTTAAAGGAATATTTGACTTTTTTTTTTTCACTTTATGCATCATTAAAATGACTGCTCCCAAAAAACGACCGTTTTTAAAACTTCTTTTTGCATTGATACATGTCCCCTGGTGCAGAACCCGGGTTCCCAAACCCTTTTTAGGACAATAACATGCATAATAGTTGTTATAATTAGCACTTTAGAATTCGAACGTTCGCATCCATTGTATTTAATAGGGTTCTAATGTTCGTACGAACTTTCGGTCCGTTCGCGGGTTCTGGTGCGAACCGAACCCGGGGGTGTTCGGCTCATCACTAATAACGACTATTATCCATGTTATTGTCCTAAACAGAGTTTGGGAACCCGGGTTCTGCACCAGGGGACATGTATCAATGCAAAAAGAAGTTTTAAAAACGGACGTTTTTCGGGAGCAGTCATTTTAATGATGCATAAAGTTAAAAAAAAAAAAGTCAAATATTCCTTTAAATATCGTACCTGGGGGGTGTCTAAAGTATGCCTGCAAAGTGCCACGTGTTTCCCGTGTTTAGAACTATCCCTGCACAAAATGACATTTCTAAAGGAAAAAAATGCCATTTAAAACTGCTTGCGGCTTTAATGTAATGTCTGGTCCCGGTAATATGGATGAAAATCTTTAAGAAAAATGGCATAGCTACCCCATCACCCCCCCCCCCTACCCCAGCCCATTACCAGCCCCTTTGGGTCTTGTTTGGATATTAAGGGGAACCCCGCAACACAAAATAAAAAAGGCCCTATATACTCTGAACAGCAGTATACAGGCGGTGTAAACAAGACCGGTGTAAACAAGACAGGGACTGTAGGTTTGTTCTTAAGTAGAATCTGTTTGTAATTTTGAACACGTACATTGTTTAAGTGTAGCTCCAGCCAAAAAATCTATTTTTAAGCTTTTTGGAAAACATAGGGAAGGGTTATCACCCCTGTAACATTTGTTTTGCTGTCTGTGCCCCTGTTCAGAACATTTCACCTCACTTTGCGTCCCAATGACAACTGTTTTTGAAATGTGGTGTTTTTATTGAAACAAGGATTGGTGATAAAGCATCAGTAGAGAGGAGACACCTTTCTCCCATATTAATTCTTACAGGAGAGAATTTTCCTTCCATGGGGTAGGTTTCCTCTCACTTCCTGTTGTCTTCTTCCGTTTGCAAGTAGGAGTCGTTTGTAAGCTGGATGTTTGAAAGTAGGGACCTGCCGTATATACTCTGCAGAAATTGGCCCCTTAGGTGTTGGTGTTGGCACAACACTGTAAGCACTCACAGTTACTCTTGGTGGGTGCTGGAACGCCCTGCTGTCAACTATTATATCAGGAATTGTAATAACATATAATTGTTGAACAGTGGTAGTAAAAATTGGGCCTTTGATGGTGGTGCTGGTGCCACAACACTGTAAGGCCTGACAGTTACTCTTGGTGGGCGCAGCAATGGGCCCTGCTGTGAATTATTAGATCAATAATTATAATTGCATGCCCCTGTTGAACAGGGGCTGAAAAATTGGGCCTTTGGTGGTGGTGGTGGTGTTGACACAACACTGTAAGGCCTGACAGTTACTCTTGGTGGGCGCAGCAATTGGCCCTGCTGTGAATTATTAGATCAATAATTATAATTGCATGCCCCTGTTGAACAGGGGCTGAAAAATTGGGCCTTAGCCACTGGTGGCACAACACTGCAACCCCTCACAGATACTGTACTTGGAGCACAGCAATGAGCCCTGTTGCAAAGTATTGCATCAAAAATTGTAATTACATGCCCCTGTTAAACAGGGGCTGAAAAATTGGGCCTTAGCCACTGGTGGCACAACACTGCAACCCCTCACAGATACTGTACTTGGAGCACAGCAATGAGCCCTGTTGCAAAGTATTGCATCAAAAATTGTAATTACACGCCCCTGTTAAACAGGGGCTGAAAAATTGGGCCTTAGCCACTGGTGGCGGCACCCATAAAGCAAAATGATCTTCCAAGCTATCATCATTAATCGGATCATTGAGGAGGAGGAGGAGGATAGCCAGTCAACATAACAGCACAAGCACTCAGCATCAGCATCAGTCTTGAAGGGATGTGACATTTTAAAATCAATTAGTCTGTTATATCAGCATCAGGTGTGTGGTAGCTGGTGGTGATCCAAGACTGGTTCATCTTGATGAAAGTCAGTCGATCAACCGAGTCGGTGGACAGGCGCACCCTGTGATCCGTGACAAATCCTCCAGCAGCACTGAATGTGCGTTCTGAAAGAACGCTGGATGCAGGACAGGCCAGTAGCTCAATTGCATACTGTGCAAGCTCTGGCCAGTGATCCATCCTCAAGACCCAGTAAGCCAGAGGATTTTCGGTGGGGAAGGTGTCCAAGTCTGACCTTGCCCCTAGGTATTCCTGCACCATGTATATCAGACGCTGGCGATGGTTGCTGGAACCGATCATACTTTGGGGCTGCGGACTAAAGAATTGTCTGAACGCATCGGTCAGATGGCCACCTTCCCCACCGCTCCTTCTTTGACTGCCCGAAGCCTCAGCAACTCGTTGTCCAGGACCAGGAGTTTGTAACCTCCCAGTCTCTGGGAACGCGTTGCACAGACCTTTCTGCAAGGCCTCCCGGAGTTGTCTCATCCTCTGCTCCCTCTGCGACGGTAACATAAGGTCCGCAACCTTACCCTTGTACCGTGGATCAAGGACAGTGGCCAGCCAGTAATGGTCCCTCTCCTTGATCCGAAGAATACGAGGATCCTTCCGCAGACTTTGCAGGATCAGGGAGGCCATGCAGCGTAGGTTAGCTGAGGCATTCAGTCCGGAGTCCTCTGGGTCACTAAGGACGACATGATCCGCAGCCACCTCCTCCCAGCCACGTACAAGTCCACTGGTTTCTTGGGACTGTAAATCATCCCTAAAAGACTGCTGCTGATGATGCTGAGTGCCAGCCTCCACCTCCATGCTGACACAATCCTCCTCCTCCTCCTCCTCCTCCTCTTCCTGTGCGATTGGTGGGACAGAAGGAACACTGTCTGGGTAAAGGGGGCCTTGAGAGGCAAGGAAGTCCTCCTCTTCCTGCCTCTGTTCTGCCTCAAGTGCCCTGTCCATTATTCCACGCAGCGCGTGCTCCAACAGGTGGACAAGAGGTACAGTGTCACTGATGCATGCACTGTCACTGCTCACCATCCTCGTGGCCTCCTCAAATGGTGCCAGGACAGTGCATGCATCCCTGATCATGCCCCACTGGCGTGGTGAAAAAAACCAGAGCTCCCCTGACCCTGTCCTGGTGCCGTAGGCGCACAGGTACTCATTGATGGCCCTCTGCTGCATGTGCAGCCGCTGCAGCATGGCCAACGTTGAGTTCCACCTGGTGGGCATGTCACATATAAGGCGGTTCTTGGGCAGGTTCAACTCCTTTTGCAGCTCAGCCAGGCGAGCACTGGCATTATAAGATCTGCGGAAATGCACACAGACTTTCCTGGCCTGCCTCAGGACATCCTATAAGCCCGGGTACCTGCCCAAGAACCGCTGCACCACCAGGTTAAGGACGTGAGCCACACAGGGCACATGGGTCAGTTGTCCCTGTCGGAGGGTGGAGAGGAGGTTGGTGCCATTGTCGCAAACCACCATTCCTGGCTTAAGCTGGCGTGGAGTCAACCACCTCTCGGCCTGCCCCTGCAGAGCAGACAGGACCTCTGCCCCAGTGTGGCTCCTGTCCCCCAAACACACCAGCGCAAGCACGGCATGGCATCTTTTTGCCTGCGTACTTGCGTAGCCCCTTGAACGCCTACGGAGCACCGCTGGTTCCAAGGACAAAGCACAGGAAGAGGCCATGGAGGAAGAAGAAGAGGAGGGGGTGGAGGAGAGAGGTGTGTCACAACCAGTAGTAGCATTTTGGAGGCGTGGCGGTGGAACAACCTCCAACACTACTGCACCTTGTCCTGCATCCTTCCCAGCTGCCAAAAGAGTGACCCAATGGGCCGTGAAAGAAAGGTAACGTCCCTGTCCATGCCTGCTGGACCATGATTCAGCGGTAATATGCACCTTACCGCTGACCGCCCTGTCCAGCGAGGCCAAGACATTGCCTTCCACATGCCTGTAGAGAGCCGGAATCGCCTTCCGTGAGAAAAAGTGGCGTTTGGGAACCTGCCACTGAGGAACCGCACATTGCACAAACTCACGGAAGGGGGCCAAGTCTACCAACTGAAAAGGCAGCAGTTGAAGCGCTAGCAATTTAGCCAAGCTAGCATTCAACCGCTGGGCATGTGGATGGCTGGGAGTGAACTTCTTTCGACGGTCCAGCAGCTGGGGCAGGGAAATTTGCCTGCTAGAATCGGACGTCGGTGTACTGCTAGCAGAGTGGCTGTGACACACCTAATTCTACACCTTCATTCCTCTCAGTGCAGGTTTCAGAGAGGACTGAAGGTATAGTGTGGTTGGAGATCCCAGCTGATGCGGTGCAAGGAGAGGTCCGCTTTGTTCTTTGGTGTGGGTCTTTAAGGTAGGCTTGCCAACGAGCTGCATGGCAGGTCAACATATGTCTGATCAAGCATGTGGTGCCCAAGCGGCTGATGTTTTGGCCACGCGATATACGCTTGAGACATATGTTGCAAACAGCAGCTGTGCGATCTGATGCACTCGCCTCAAAAAAGGCCCACACCAAAGAACTTTTTGAATGACGGGCAGAGGCAGCGCCCTGCACAGGCGGAGCTCTGCGGTGTGATTCCGTCGGTGTGCTGCCCATACGCTGGCCACCCAAGGGCATCCTGCCTCGTTGGAGATGTGCCTCCTCCTCATCCTCATCCTCCTCCTCCTCCTCTCTCCTATTAGGCACCCACGTGGAGTCAGTGACCTCATCATCCCCTCCCTCCTCATCACTGGAGCCAATCTGGCAGTATGAAAAATGGATGGGGTGTCTCCGCGCAAAGGAAATCAAATCAAAACACAGTAGACTGAACTGCTGCCTCTACTAGATTGCTATATCACGATGGGTAAAGCAAGAATATGAAAAAGGGGGGGGGTGGTAGATGTGGCACTGTCCAGATATGCAATGTAATAGACAAGGAAATATTAGGTGATGGTATACCTATGACGGTATCCACTTTAGAGTATCATAAATACAAGAAAAATAAATATATAAATAAAAAAATTAAATTGGCTCAGCCGGGTGTTTGTTAAAAAGAATTTTTTGTTAAATTGAAATATTTTGATTGGGTGTCTTTCCAGCAAGACGTGTCCCTCATGTGTGAAGCGAAAAATTTATTTGAAAAAGTGAATAAAATACTTTTTTAATGGAAAAGCATTAGTGAGACCGATGGTCGGCCGGGTGTTTGCTAAAACAAAAAATTGTCCAAAATGTGTTAAAGATGTGTTCATAAAGAGATGTGTGATATTGGTAATAGTCTATGCTAGTAAAGGGGTAAATAAGCTGATATGGTCTCAGCCGGGTGTTTACTACTCCTAATATGTTCAGAAAAAAGTGCTGCCTTATAGCATTCAAATAAAGCTTAAAACTATATAAAACATGCGATATACATAGTATAGTGATAACAGAAAAGTCCAATAATTAGGTGGCAGTGAAAAAATGTGACTTTTTCTTGGTATGCTTTATGTTCCTTCAGTTTTCTTATGAGTAAGACAATCCGTAAGAGTTTAAATATATGCACTCACCAGATCCTTCATACCCTCTAGGGGTATGCTGCAGCCACAGTATGTGCCACTGTGTAGCAATCAGGGGATGGTTCCAGGGGTTCCTTGCGGTTCTCCGGGGTGCAGATTCCGAGATGATGAAAAAGTTGTTATAGGAGGGAAGAAAGGATGTCCATAGCGTGAACCCGTTTTAAAATGTTTTAATTTTAAAATCAAAAGGGGGTACTTACAATACGACAAGTAAAATTGAGCGTTTTTGTATAAAATGGCGCTCAGCCAATACAAAGTGATTCCAAGTAGGAAGTGATGTGCCGACGTGTCTCCGCCCTACGCGTTTCGTCAGTCTGACGTCATCGGGAGCGTAACCGTAATCTGGCAGTATGCTGCAGCTGCTGGAGCATGACTGCCAGATTGGTGTCCTTCTTGAGCATCCCCTCTCTCTGCTCTCACGCTACTGCCTTCCTCTAGCTGGGTATCATCATCAGACCCTTCGAAACGCTGGGCATCCTCCTGGAGCATGTACCCAACACTGTGCTCAAACAGTTCGGGGGACTCCTCAGGAGGAGGACATGGTGGGTCTAGGGAAGGAGTGACTAATGATGACATTGATACCAGAGAAGAGGACGCTTTGGCAGCTGCTTTGCCAGTACCCTGAGCCTGGGTGAGAGAGGATGAGGAGGATGAGGTGGGCTTGGTCATCCACTCTATCAAGTCTTCGGCATGATGTGGCTCAACATGTCCAGCTGCCGAAAAGAAGGACAAGCGTGTCCCATGGCCATGTGCTGATGACAATGCAGCGCGTCCACGACCAGCACTGTTGCCCCCAGACACAGAGCATGCTTGCCCTCTTTTTTTGCCTCCTGACTGTCTGCCTCTCCTTGTTTGCCTTCCAGACATTTTAATGGATGGCCTGCAGGGAGATGGGAAAAACAGCAATAAGGGCTACCTTCAGGTGTATACTGTGCAGGAGGCTTAGCAACAATGACACTGACACTGTCCCCTGCCTATCCTTCTCTGTCCCTAAACTCAAGGATTTCAAATATGGTTCAGCAAGATTGGTTTAGCACAGAATAGCACACTGACAGTTTCCCTCACTGTCCTCTGTCCCTACAAACAAGGTTTAGCACAGAATAGCACACTGATAGTTTCCCCGAGTGTCCTTCTCTGTCCCTAAACTCAAGGATTTCAAATACGGTTCAGCAAGATTGGTTTAGCACAGAATAGCACACTGACAGTTTCCCTCACTGTCCTTCTCTGTCCCTACAAACAAGGTTTAGCACAGAATAGCACACTGACAGTTTCCCCGAGTGTCCTTCTCTGTCCCTAAACTCAAGGATTTCAAATATGGTTCAGCAAGATTGGTTTAGCACAGAATAGCACACTGACAGTTTCCCCGAGTGTCCTTCTCTGTCCCTAAACTCAAGGATTTCAAATATGGTTCAGCAATAGTGTTGAGCGGACCCGAACTGTAAAGTTCGGGTCCGTACCGAATTTTGGCGTTTTCCCGACCCCGGACCCGGACCCGGATTTTGCGCTAAAGTCCGGGTTCTGGTCCGGATTCGGGAATTTAATGGCGCAGTTAGAAATGCTTCAGGGGCCAGCCAATCACCATTTGATTAGCTGGTGTGCCCTTAGAAGCCATCATAGCCATGCCTACTAATGGCATGGCTGTGATTGGTCAGTGCAACATGTGACCCAGCATGTGACCAGCTTCTATATAAGCAAGAGGCACACAGCACAGATCGTCACTCTGCTTTTAGACAGTGTAGGGAAAGGATCCTGGCTGCTGTTGCTGTGAGGGAGAGAATTATATGATAGGAGTTAGTCCTGATTCTGCAATCTACTGATAGAAAAGATAGAGAGACAGTGTAGTGTAGTGTAGGGGCAGGATCCTGTTTGTGCTTTCAGGGAGAGAGATTTAGATAGGAGTCCAGATTGAGAGATATAATAGCTCAGCGATCTGCATAGGTTTATCTGTTTGTGTTGCAAGCTCAGTGCACCAGCACTGCATTACGTTGAGTGATACACCTATTCCATACTGTGGCTGTATTGTGCTCTTGCTAAAAGACCCATTTCGGGCAGAAAAAAAAAAAAAAGGCACTTTATTGTGCTTTTGCTAAAAAGACCCATTTTTGGGCCCCCCCCAAAAAAAAGGCACTTTATTGTGCTGTTGCAAAAAAAAAAAAAGGGACTTTGTTGTGCGCAAAAAAGACCTATTTTTGGGCAAAAAAAATATTTTGCAGTGTATATCTCTAGTTGTGTGAAATAACCAATTTCTATATATTTTTCTTGTACTATGCTATACTAAAAAAAAAAAAAAAACTTTTTTTTGAATAGCATTCTCTGCAGCTGTGCGATTCAGCGGTTATATACTGTGGGTGTGTTGTGCTCTTCCAAAAAACACCATTTAGGGCCACAGAAAATATTTTGCAGTGTGAAATACACATCTGGAGGTGTGTAAAATAAACAATTTCTATATATTGTACAGTGCTATACTAAAAAAACCAACATTTTTTTTGAATAGCATTCTCTACACTTCTATAGCTGTGCGATTCAGTGGTTAAATACTGTGGTTGTGTTGTGCCCTTCCAAAAAACGCCATTTAGGGCCACAGAAAATATTTTGCAGTGTGAAATACACATCTGGAGGTGTGTGAAAAAACAACATTATTTTTAAAAAGCATTCTCTGGCCTCTGCAGCTGTGCGATTCAGCGGTTATATACTGTTGGGGTTGTTGTGCTCTTGCAAAAAACGCCATTTAGGGCCACAGAAAATATTTTGCAGTGTGAAATACACATCTGGAGGTGTGTGAAAAAACAACATTATTTTTGAATAGCATTCTCTGGCCTCTGCAGCTGTGCGATTCAGCGGTTATATACTGTTGGGGTTGTTGTGCTCTTCCAAAAAACGCCATTTATGGCCACAGAAAATAAATTGCAGTGTGAAATACACATGTGGAGGTGTGTAAAATAAACAATTTCTATATATTGTACAGTGCTATACTAAAAAAAAAAAAAATTTTTTTGAATAGCATTCTCTGCACTTCTATAGCTGTGCGATTCAGTGGTTAAATACTGTGGTTGTGTTGTGGTCTTCCAAAAAACGCCATTTAGGGCCACAGAAAATATTTTGCAGTGTGAAATACACATCTGGAGGTGTGTGAAAAAACAACATTATTTTTAAAAAGCATTCTCTGGCCTCTGCAGCTGTGCGATTCAGCGGTTATATACTGTTGGGGTTGTTGTGCTCTTGCAAAAAACGCCATTTAGGGCCACAGAAAATATTTTGCAGTGTGAAATACACATCTGGAGGTGTGTGAAAAAACAACATTATTTTTGAATAGCATTCTCTGGCCTCTGCAGCTGTGCGATTCAGCGGTTATATACTGTTGGGGTTGTTGTGCTCTTGCAAAAAACGCCATTTAGGGCCACAGAAAATATTTTGCAGTGTGAAATACACATCTGGAGGTGTGTGAAAAAACAACATTATTTTTGAATAGCATTCTCTGGCCTCTGCAGCTGTGCGATTCAGCGGTTATATACTGTTGGGGTTGTTGTGCTCTTGCAAAAAACGCCATTTAGGGCCACAGAAAATATTTTGCAGTGTGAAATACACATCTGGAGGTGTGTGAAAAAACAACATTATTTTTGAATAGCATTCTCTGGCCTCTGCAGCTGTGCGATTCAGCGGTTATATACTGTTGGGGTTGTTGTGCTCTTGCAAAAAACGCCATTTAGGGCCACAGAAAATATTTTGCAGTGTGAAATACACATGTGGAGGTGTGTAAAATAAACAATTTCTATATATTGTACAGTGCTATACTAAAAAAAACAACATTTTTTTTTAATAGCATTCTCTGCACTTCTATAGCTGTGCGATTCAGTGGTTAAATACTGTGGTTGTGTTGTGCTCTTCCAAAAAACGCCATTTAGGGCCACAGAAAATATTTTGCAGTGTGAAATACACATCTGGAGGTGTGTGAAATAAACAATTTCTATATATTTTCCTTGTACTGTGCTATACTAAAAAAAACAACCTTTTTTTTTTTGAATAGCATTTTCTGCAGTTCTGTAGCTGTGCGTTTCAGCCATTACGTACTGTGGGTGTGTTGTGGTCTTCCAAAAAACGCCATTTAGGGCAAGATCCTAAATTTGGAAAATATGAGGGGAAGGTCAAAGGGACGTGGTGGCCCCGGTCGTGGTGCTGCTGGTGGAGCTCCTGTTGCAGGGAGAGGACGTGGTGGATCTGTGCCAGCTACACGCACAAGTGAAACACCTTCCTCAGGTGCGAGTAGGCGACCGAGCCTGCGGCGGTATTTTGTCGCGCCTAATGAGGCTGTACCAATGTTTAGGCCAGGACAAGTACAGGCGATAGTAGATTGGGTTGCTGACAGTGCCTCGGGTTCCTTCACATTGTCTCCCACCCACTCTTCTGATGAAAGATCAGAGTTGGCACCTGAAGCCCATGTCCATCAGTCTTTCACCTCACCCCCTTGCAAATCAGCCAAGCAGTCTGAGCCCCAAATCATGCAGCAGTCTCTTCTGCTTTTCGATGACTCTGTTAGCAGGGTTTCCCAGGGCCATCCACCTAGCCCTGCCCCAGAAGTGGAAGAGATTGAGTGCACCGATGCCCAACCACTTATGTTTCATGATGGGTACATGGGAGGACCATCGCAGCATGTCTCGGATGATGATGAAACACAGGTGCCAACTGCTGCTGCTTTCGCAATTGTGCAGACAGACATGGAGGGCAGGGGTGAAGACTGGGTGGAAGATGATGTGGAGGACGATGAGGTCCTCGACCCAACATGGAATCAACGTTATGCAGGTGACCAGTGTAGTTCGGAGGAAGAGGCGGTGGTCGCACAGAGCCACCAGCACAGCAGAAGAGGGAGCAGGGTGCAAAAACGGAGCATTCATCCCCTAGACAGTACATCTGCTACTGCCCAACGCAGCAAGGGACCGAGCACACCAAAGCCAGGTCCAAGGACTTCCCTAGCGTGGCAGTTCTTCACACAGTGTGTTGATGACAAGACACGAGTGGTTTGCACGCTGTGCAATCAGAGCCTGAAGCGAGGCATAAACATTCTCAACCTGAGCACAAGCTGCATGACCAGGCATCTAAGTGCAAAGCACGAGCTGCAGTGGAGTAGACACCTCAAAAACCAAGAAAGGTCTCTGGCTCCTCCTGCTTCCTCTTCTGCTGCAGTCTCGGCCTCTTCATCCACCTCTGTAGTGACAGTGGCACCTGTCACCCCGCAAACAGAGGATCTGCCAGCAACACTACCACCTGGGTCACCAACCATCTCCACAATGTCCCATGGAAGCGTTCAGCTCTCTATCTCCCAAACATTGGAGCGGAAGAGGAAGTACCCCCCTAGCCACCCGCGATCCCTGGCCCTGAATGCCAGCATTTCAAAATTCCTGGCCTTTGAAATGCTGTCATTCCGTCTGGTGGAGACGCAGAGTTTTAAAAGCCTGATGGCATTGGCTGTCCCGCAGTACGTCGTGCCCAGCCGCCACTACTTTTCCAGGCGAGCCATCCCTTCCCTGCACAACCAGGTGGGGGACAAAATCAGGTGTGCACTGCGCAACGCCATCTGTGGCAAGGTCCACCCAACTACGGATGCGTGGACCAGTAAGCACGGTCAGGGACGTTATATCTCCCTAACAGCACACTGGGTAAATGCAGTGGCGGCTGGGCCTGAGGCAGATAGCGGTTTGGCGCATGTCCTTCCACCACCGAGGATTGCAGGGCGCTTCAGTTTGCCTCCTGTTGCTAACTCCTCCTTCTCTGCTTCCTCATCCTCTACCGCCTCCTCATCCATTCAGCGTAACACCTTCACCACCAACTTCAGCACAGCCAGGGGTAAACGACAGCAGGCAGTTTTAAAATTTTCCTGTTTGGGGGAAAATCCCCACACCGCGCAGGAGTTGTGGAGGGACATGGAACAACAGACCGATGAGTGGTTGCTGTCAGTGAGCCTCAAGCCCGGCCTGGTGGTGTGCGATAATGGGCGAAATCTCGTAGCAGCTCTGGGTCTAGCCGGTTTGACGCACATCCCTTGCCTGGCGCATGTGCTGAACTTGGTGGTCCAGAGGTTCCTTAAAAATTACCCCAATATGCCAGAGCTGCTGCAGAAAGTGCGGGCTGTCTGTGCGCACTTTCGGCGTTCTCACCCTGCTGCTGCTCGCCTGTCAGCGCTGCAGCGTAACTTCGGCCTTCCCGCTCACCGCCTCATATGTGACGTGCCCACAAGGTGGAACTCCACCTTGCACATGCTGGCCAGACTGTGCGAGCAGCAGCAGGCGATAGTGGAGCTTCAGCTGCAGCAATCACGCGTGAGTCGCTCTGCGGAACAGCACCACTTCACCACCAATAACTGGGCCTCCATGCGAGACCTGTGTGCCTTGTTGCGCTGTTTCGAGTACTCCACCAACATGGCCAGTGCCAATGACGCCGTTCTCAGCGTTACTATCCCAGTTCTATGCCTCCTTGAAAACACGCTTCGTGCGATGATGGAAGAGGATGTGGCACAGGAGGATGAGGAGGAGGAGGAGGAAGCGGGATCATTTGAAAGGCTTTCAGGGCAGTCTTTCACAAGTGGCTACGAGGGTGGGTTCCTGCACCAACAAACGCCAGGTACACAATTGTCCGGCAGAAAGGGCACAGTTCTGGAGGATGACGAGGTGGAGGAGGAGATGGAGGAGGAGGAGGAGGAGGAGGAGGAGCCATGTTCACAGCAGGGTGGCACTCAGACCAGCTCGTGGCCATTACTGGTGCGTGGCTGGGGGGATACAGAGGACACAGACGATACACCTCCCACAGAGGACAGCTTTTCTTTGCCTCTGGGCAGCCTGGCACACATGAGCGATTACATGCTGCAGTGTTTCCGCAACGACAGCCGAGTTGCCCACATTTTAACTGGTGCTGATTACTGGGTGGCCACCCTGCTGGATCCCCGTTACAAGGACAACGTACCGTCCTTAATTCCCTCACTGGAGCGGGATCGTAAGATGCGCGAGTACAAGCGCACGCTGGTAGACGCGCTGCTGGTGGCATTCCCACCTGACAGCGGGCGTACGGTGGAAGCACAAGGCGAAGGCAGAGGAGGAGGAAGAGGTCGCCAACGCAGCCGGGGCACCGGCAGCACCTCAGAAGGCAGGGTTAGCATGGCCGAAATGTGGAAAAGCTTTGTCAGCACGCCACAACAACCAGCACCACCAGCTGAGATGGAACGTCTTAGCAGGAGGCAGCATTTCACCAACATGGTTGAGCAGTATGTGTCCACAGGCCTACACGTACTGGATGACGGGTCTGCCCCCTTTAACTTCTGGGTCTCCAAATTGGGCACATGGCCTGAGCTTGCCGTTTATGCCTTGGAGGTGCTGGCCTGCCCTGCAGCCAGTGTATTATCTGAACGTGTATTTAGCACGGCAGGGGGCGTTATCACAGACAAGCGCAGCCGCCTGTCCAGAGCCAATGTGGACAAGCTCACGTTCATTAAAATGAACCAGGCATGGATCCCACAGGACTTGTCCGTACCTTGTGCAGAATAGACATGTATACCGGTGTTGTGACAAAAACTGTCCGGCCATCGGATTGTGCCCGGCCCGTACTGCGCAGGCGCAGCGCTTGCGCAGTACAGAGGACAAGGAGATTCACAAAATCTCCGAAGATGAACGGCGCCTGCGCTGTGAGTGCAGGTTCAAGCCCCACCATCCAAGAGGACATACGGTAGCACATAGTAACAGGGCCCCTCACGGGCTCGCTTCGATCGCGGCCTTGCTTGGCTCGGCTTGAACCACGGATGGTGTGGCCTTCACCTGAACTCAACACGCAGGCGCCGTTAGTCTTGGGAGATTTTTGAAATCCCCTTGTCCTACATACTCAGCAAGCGCAGTACAGGGCGGACACTATTCGACAGGGGACAGAATTCGACACATCACCGGCCTTACCCAGCCATTGTTGTATTTTTGAACCAGTGTTGGCTACCTCGTCCTCCTCCACCGCCGCTTCCACCTACACAGCCACATCCACCGCCACCTCAACCTCCTACTCCATATGGACCTCGTCCTGCTAGGCCAAGATTAAATTTTTTATTTTATTTTTTTGTAGCGCACAGATCCTTTCCCCCTTACCTGCCTTTATGTTGTTGGCTCTTCGCAGGAGGGAGAAAGGCACACCGCACTACCAGCCCGTATCCTCCTATATAAAGAGGTTGAGCGGTGTACTTGACGGGCCGTGTCCACAGCCGGAGTCAAAACTCCTCCAGAGGATGATTCTCACCTCTACTGTAGGTAGAGGCAAGTCCTTTAATTGCCAGTAAAGTCAATGTCCACACCAGCTGAAACTCCAACTCTTATTCTCTCATGGCAAAATAAACTGTACTCAGATAGAAAATGTTAGAGCAAAGAAACAGGACAGCTTAAGGTGTGGAGGAGGTCCAGGCACAAACGTAGCACATTCACTTCACTGCTTAGGTTTCTCAAACAGTTTTTGGCGCACGGTCTCTGCCACAGACATTGAGGTTGGTCTCTGCCACAGACCGGGTGTACAAGGCCCCTGCCACGGGCCTGGAGAACTTTGGTCTCAGCCACAGACCAGGGTGTATAAGGCCCCTGCCACGGGCCGGTTGAATAAGGCCTCTGATACAGTCAAGGTGACCTTGAGCTTCTCCTTCTACGAACCTAGCCCATATCAAGGGAAAGACATCTCTCCAGGGAGTCAACAGACCATTCCTTCACCGTGACTCCCGCATCGGTCCATCAGAATGATCCTCCCTTCCCTGGAACAGGGTCCCCTACACGAGGCGGCTCTGGACTCCAGGCTTTACTCCCGCCCCTAGGCCTCCATACCCAGGGCAGCAAGAACTCCAGGATAGTACCTCACCCCGGGCTAAAGGTGCCCGAGATGGAACAGGAACACATGCACCCAGGCCGAAGGCACCTGGGCACGGACCCCACTGGACATCAGCCCCCAGGCCAAAGGTCTGCCCCTTTTATATGCTCTCCCGGCATGCACAGCAGGTTCCCCGCCCCGCTGTACTACTGCCAAGAGGGGACACAAAAGGCGCCACCTGTAGGCCGCAGGGAACTGCACACCAATACTGTCCCCCGAGGACAAAATGGTCCATGAATCCTACAGAATTAGGGTATTTGAGCCTATTTACCACTCAAACACTTTCCTTAAATTTAGCACCCCGCTACATTTTTATTTCAAAGTATTTTATTTTCCCACTAGCTTATCCATTAAATTAAATAATTTATTCCAGAAAGGGCGTATTCTGGGGCATTCCCACCATATGTGTGGCATCGTGCCGTTGAGTTTCTGAGGTTCTTAATGACTTCCTGTACCTCTTCTGCTGAAAAGGGGGCCTCCAGCATATTTTTTTATTTTTTTATTTTTTTTATGTTCTTTTAAGTTATTTCCTATCCACATTTGTTTGCAGAGCACTTGCCATGTTCTTAACAACATTTTGCTGCCATTTGCAGCCCTCTAGCCCTTTCCATTACTTTTTTAGAGCCTTTTTAGTCGTCAGAAGTCCTGGTCCCCATTGACTTCAATGGGGTCCGGGTCCGGGTCCGGGTTCGGGTTAAAGTTCGGTCCCGAATCCGAACTTTTTTCCGAAGTTCGGCCGAACCCGCCGGACCCGAATATCCAGCTACCCGCTCAACTCTATTCAGCAAGATTGGTTTAGCACAGAATAGCACACTGACACTTTCCCTCACTGTCCTTCTCTGTCCCTACAAACAAGGTTTAGCACAGAATAGCACACTGATAGTTTCCACGAGTGTCCTTCTCTGTCCCTAAACTCAAGGATTTCAAATACGGTTCAGCAAGATTGGTTTAGCACAGAATAGCACACTGACAGTTTCCCCGAGTGTCCTTCTCTGTCCCTAAACTCAAGGATTTCAAATATGGTTCAGCAAGATTGGTTTAGCACAGAATAGCACACTGACAGTTTCCCTCTCTGTCCTTCTCTGTCCCTACAAACAAGGTTTAGCACAGAATAGCACACTGACAGTTTCCCCGAGTGTCCTTCTCTGTCCCTAAACTCAAGGATTTCAAATATGGTTCAGCAAGATTGGTTTAGCACAGAATAGCACACTGACAGTTTCCCTCACTGTCCTTCTCTGTCCCTACAAACAAGATTTAGCAAGGAATAGCACACTGATAGTTTCCACGAGTGTCCTTCTCTGTCCCTAAACTCAAGGATTTCAAATACGGTTCAGAAAGATTGGTTTAGCACAGAATAGCACACTGACAGTTTCCCCGAGTGTCCTTCTCTGTCCCTAAACTCAAGGATTTCAAATATGGTTCAGCAAGATTGGTTTAGCACAGAATAGCACACTGACAGTTTCCCTCACTGTCCTTCTCTGTCCCTACAAACAAGGTTTAGCACAGAATAGCACACTGATAGTTTCCCGAGTGTCCTTCTCTGTCCCTAAACTCAAGGATTTCAAATACGGTTCAGCAAGATTGGTTTAGCACAGAATTGCACACTGACAGTTTCCCTCACTGTCCTTCTCTGTCCCTACAAACAAGGTTTAGCACAGAATAGCACACTGACACTTTCCCTCACTGTCCTTCTCTGTCCCTACAAACAAGGTTTAGCACAGAATAGCACACTGACAGTTTCCCTCACTGTCCTTCTCTGTCCCTACAAACAAGGTTTAGCACAGAATAGCACACTGACACTTTCCCTCACTGTCCTTCTCTGTCCCTACAAACAAGGTTTAGCACAGAATAGCACAATGACAGTTTCCCCGAGTGTCCTTCTCTGTCCCTAAACTCAAGGATTTCAAATATGGTTCAGCAAGATTGGTTTAGCACAGAATAGCACACTGACACTTTCCCTCACTGTCCTTCTCTGTCCCTACAAACAAGGTTTAGCACAGAATAGCACGCTGATAGTTTCCACGAGTGTCCTTCTCTGTCCCTAAACTCAAGGATTTCAAATACGGTTCAGCAAGATTGGTTTAGCACAGAATAGCACACTGACAGTTTCCCCGAGTGTCCTTCTCTGTCCCTAAACTCAAGGATTTCAAATATGGTTCAGCAAGATTGGTTTAGCACAGAATAGCACACTGACACTTTCCCTCACTGTCTTTCTCTGTCCCTACAAACAAGGTTTAGCACAGAATAGCACACTGACACTTTCCCTCACTGTCCTTCTCTGTCCCTACAAACAAGGTTTAGCACAGAATAGCACACTGACAGTTTCCCTCACTGTCCTTCTCTGTCCCTACAAACAAGGTTTAGCACAGAATAGCACACTGACACTTTCCCTCACTGTCCTTCTCTGTCCCTACAAACAAGGTTTAGCACAGAATAGCACAATGACAGTTTCCCCGAGTGTCCTTCTCTGTCCCTAAACTCAAGGATTTCAAATACGGTTCAGCAAGATTGGTTTAGCACAGAATAGCACACTGACAGTTTCCCCGAGTGTCCTTCTCTGTCCCTAAACTCAAGGATTTCAAATATGGTTCAGCAAGATTGGTTTAGCACAGAATAGCACACTGACACTTTCCCTCACTGTCTTTCTCTGTCCCTACAAACAAGGTTTAGCACAGAATAGCACACTGACACTTTCCCTCACTGTCCTTCTCTGTCCCTACAAACAAGGTTTAGCACAGAATAGCACACTGACAGTTTCCCTCACTGTCCTTCTCTGTCCCTACAAACAAGGTTTAGCACAGAATAGCACACTGACACTTTCCCTCACTGTCCTTCTCTGTCCCTACAAACAAGGTTTAGCACAGAATAGCACAATGACAGTTTCCCCGAGTGTCCTTCTCTGTCCCTAAACTCAAGGATTTCAAATATGGTTCAGCAAGATTGGTTTAGCACAGAATAGCACACTGACACTTTCCCTCACTGTCCTTCTCTGTCCCTACAAACAAGGTTTAGCACAGAATAGCACACTGATAGTTTCCACGAGTGTCCTTCTCTGTCCCTAAACTCAAGGATTTCAAATACGGTTCAGCAAGATTGGTTTAGCACAGAATAGCACACTGACAGTTTCCCCGAGTGTCCTTCTCTGTCCCTAAACTCAAGGATTTCAAATATGGTTCAGCAAGATTGGTTTAGCACAGAATAGCACACTGACAGTTTCCCTCACTGTCTTTCTCTGTCCCTACAAACAAGATTTAGCACAGAATAGCACACTGATAGTATCCCTGAGTGTCCTTCTCTGTCCCTAAACTCAAGGATTTCAAATATGGTTCAGCAAGATTGGTTTAGCACAGAATAGCACACTGACAGTTTCCCTCACTGTCCTTCTCTGTCCCTACAAACAAGGTTTAGCACAGAATAGCAGACTGATAGTTTCCCCGAGTGTCCTTCTCTGTCCCTACAAACAAGGTTTAGCACAGAATAGCACACTGACAATTTCCCTCACTGTCCTTCTCTGTCCCTACAAACAAGGTTTAGCACGGAATAGCACACTGACACTTTCCCTCACTGTCCTTCTCTGTCCCTACAAACAAGGTTTAGCACAGAATAACACACTGACACTCTCCCTACCTATCCTTCTCTGTCCCTAAACACAAGGAATCCAGGATTAGTAAAGGAAAAAAATGACACTGTCCCTGCCTATGCGGGGTCACAGTGCATGCTTGGCCAATCACAGCGCCTGGATGACACTGCGATGGCGTAGTGCATTGTGGGCCGTTCGCGTCACTCGAATTTGGCGCGAACGGCCCAAATCGTTCGATCTTCGTCGAACGATCGAACAGCCGATGTTCGAGTCGAACGTATGTTCGACACGAACACGAAGCTCATCCCTAATTAACAGTAATACTTATAGCATTTTTAGTTTTTGCAGGCTGTCCTAGCCCACTGCCAACTTGAGGCTGGCAGACATTAGACACCACACTTTTAGTCATCAACACAGGTTCTGTTTGGACTTTAACCCCTGCATTCCCACTGGGTATGAAAAAGTCATTCTCAAGCGCACATTCTGTGGCCCCACAAACTGGGGTCACTCTCACATCATCATGGACAGTCTCATAGCCAGTTCTTTTATACCTGAAATCAGCAGTTCCAGGCATCATTTCATTAAAGATAGTCTTACCCACCACAGTAGTTGGGGTCTCCATCTTCATTTGAGTACGTTGTCTTAAGAACCAGTCCTCAGCCGCACATTTACTGGCCAACTCCCCCTGGTGGCCATGGGATGAAATCTCAGCAGGCATCTCCCACTGTTTAGCACCCCCTGCAGACACCACAGAAAACTCCTCCTTGTTGCCAGGGGTGACTGCAAACATATTTGCAAAGGGATCTTGGCCCACAGATAAAGAGTTCTGTTTAGCAACATTACCTCTAGGTTCACCCCAGAATATAGGGCAAGACAATATTTCGTGCCCCAGCTTGCCACATTCCAGGCATGGTACTGGATGACTTTTCCCTAGTGCGTTTCTCTCCTGATGATTCCTTCCAGGCATTACTTCCACTCTCGTTGCCATGGGAGATCGCAGTCTCCCAGCAGAGCTTTGCTGGCTCTCTCCAACATGCTGTATTGGCTCCTCCGGAAGCCACTTGTCACGACCCATGGGAGGCACACCCCTTGGTCCACAGACAGCCCGACTGGCCTCCTCTGTGTTGCTATGGGCAACCACTCTCTGTCCTGGCCTTTGATCAGCCTCTCTTCTGGCATATAACACAGGCTTCTCAGACCTTTGTTTTGCTAGGTAGCTTTGCACTGGAGCCAGGGACAAAAGGCACTTGGAGACTGCATGCCCCCACTCACTGCACCGCAAACAGCGCACTTGGTTCCATGTCTTGTCAGGGTTTCCCACCCTGCATCTGCTGGACCCTGTCTCAAGCTGTGTCACTTTCACACTTTTCACAACAGCTGCTGGTTTAACTGCAGCAGTGTTGCCAGGGACAACAACACCCCTCTCCCAGGCATGGACATTCGGCAGCTCTCTTTTTGTATGGAAGGTTGGCTTGCCTTCCACTTTAGCTTGGTCCAATCCTGCCAGGTGTCGCTTGCACCAATACACTGCAGATTCAAACGCTGGTGGACTCTCCACACTAGCAGTCATCTGTGCATTCATTGCACCAGGGTTGCTAGGGACAACAGCAGCCCTCTTTTCCCTTGGAAAACTCTGTTTAGGCATGTATGGGGTTCGATCAGGCGGTAACAACCCCTCCAGCCACAGAGCTCTATCTATCAGCTCAGCCATCCTTGCTTCTTTTAGGCGTTTTGATCGCCCCATCCTTGCGGTCTTGCACACAGCAACTTGTAACAGTTCTTGGCGGAGAAAAGGAAAAAAAAAATTGTTTGTTTCTCCTTTCACAGGTACACAACCTGCATGCAACAGTCCATCAAATAAACTTCTGTGCAATGCAGTTTGCCTGGCTGCCACACACAGCTAGCAGCAGTTCACTGCAGAGAAAAAAAATTGACTTTTTGTTCACAGGTACACCACCTGCAACAAATTGGAGCACTGTCTCTTCAAGGCTAGTTACCTTTCGCTTGCAGGTTCTCCTCACCTGTACACACACAGATTATGCAGTCTCATGCACCAAAAACACAGTTCATATAACAGATGAACTTACTTGATTGTAGGGATCTCAGATTGTGCCAAAATTCTCCACCACTTGTGAAGGACTAGCATCAAGTGTAGAGCTTGAAGGACACCGCCACTCGCTGGTTCTTCTTTTTAAGGGTTGTTTGCCCATTTTTTTTAAAATAAGTTCAAAACAAAATCAAAAGGTTTTCCCTCGCAGGGGTTTCAGTACTCCTTTTCAACAACAAAATGACATTCAGCCTCCTGGCTTATACATACAGCAGTGCTGCTCAGGCCTTCCACTTCAGGCTCTTGTCTGTCTCCTATAGACTATTCCATCTGCAACACCATCCATTTGGATAGCAGCCCCTTGCTGCTCTGACCCTCAGACCTGGGTCTCTGGCTTCCACTGTGCACACAAGCACTCTCTGACTTCTCCAGTGCACACTTGCACTCTATGGCTTCCCCAGTGCACACCTGCACTCGTCGGGAGGGTGGGGCCCAGAATGCTGGTCCTGATTGTACTATCAGGCCCACACACACCTGAACAATCAGTGTGCAGTTGAGTCTCAAAACCCGGATCCAGGACTGGGGATTTCATCCCACCCGGATCTCTAAGAAATCCCCAAGCTCCGGGTCCCAAAGTGGACTTTAGTAAATCATGAGGAAACTGAAAAGCCAGTTTCCTCCCAAACAAGCAAATACCCTGGAGCCCCTCAACCTGCCTGGTTGAGAATCCTGCATCCATACACTGGTGGGGTACCACACTACCACAATATATATATACAGGTCCTTCTCAAAAAATTAGCATATTGTGATAAAGTTCATTATTTTCTGTAATGTACTGATAAACATTAGACTTTCATATATTTTAGATTCATTACACACAACTGAAGTAGTTCAAGCCTTTTCTTGTTTTAATATTGATGATTTTGGCATACAGCTCATGAACCCAAAAATCCTATCTCAAAAAATTAGCATATCATGAAAAGGTTCTCTAAACGAGCTATTAACCTAATCATCTGAATCAACTAATTAACTCTAAACACCTGCAAAAGATTCCTGAGGCTTTTAAAAACTCCCAGCCTGGTTCATTACTCAAAACCGCAATCATGGGTAAGACTGCCGACCTGACTGCTGTCCAGAAGGCCATCATTGACACCCTCAAGCAAGAGGGTAAGACACAGAAAGAAATTTCTGAACGAATAGGCTGTTCCCAGAGTGCTGTATCAAGGCACCTCAGTGGGAAGTCTGTGGGAAGGAAAAAGTGTGGCAGAAAACGCTGCACAACGAGAAGAGGTGACCGGACGCTGAAGAAGATTGTGGAGATGGACCGATTCCAGACCTTGGAGGACCTGCGGAAGCAGTGGACTGAGTCTGGAGTAGAAACATCCAGAGCCACCGTGAACAGGCATGTGCAGGAAATGGGCTACAGGTGCCGCATTCCCCAGGTCAAGCCACTTTTGAACCAGAAACAGCGGCAGAAGCGCCTGACCTGGGCTACAGAGAAGCAGCACTGGACTGTTGCTCAGTGGTCCAAAGTACATTCGGAAATCAAGGTGCCAGAGTCTGGAGAAAGACTGGGGAGAGGGAAATGCCAAAATGCCTGAAGTCCAGTGTCAAGTACCCACAGTCAGTGATGGTCTGGGGTGCCATGTCAGCTGCTGGTGTTGGTCCACTGTGTTTTATTAAGGGCAGGGTCAATGCAGCTAGCTATCAGGAGATTTTGGAGCACTTCATGCTTCCATCTGCTGAAAAGCTTTATGGAGATGAAGATTTCATTTTTCAGCACGACCTGGCACCTGCCCACAGTGCCAAAACCACTGGTAAATGGTTTACTGACCATGGTATTACTGTGCTCAATTGGCCTGCCAACTCTCCTGACCTGAACCCCATAGAGAATCTGTGGGATATTGGGAAGAGAAAGTTGAGAGACGCAAGACCCAACACTCTGGATGAGCTTAAGGCCGCTATCGAAGCATCCTGGGCCTCCATAACACCTCAGCAGTGCCACAGGCTGGTTGCCTCCATGCCACGCCGCATTGAAGCAGTCATTTCTGCAAAAGGATTCCCGACCAAGTATTGAGTGCATAACTGAACATAATTATTTGAAGGTTGACTTTTTTTGTATTAAAAACACTTTTCTTTTATTGGTCGGATGAAATATGCTAATTTTTTGAGATAGGATTTTTGGGTTTTCATGAGCTGTATGCCAAAATCATCAATATTAAAACAAGAAAAGGCTTGAACTACTTCAGTTGTGTGTAATGAATCTAAAATATATGAAAGTCTAATGTTTATCAGTACATTACAGAAAATAATGAACTTTATCACAATATGCTAATTTTTTGAGAAGGACCTGTATATATATATATATATATATATATATATATATATATATATATATAATTAGTGCATCCAGAAGAATAAATACATAATTCCAAACACCATACGGTGATTGTGCAACTCCAAATTTGTGAATCTCTTCTCCAAAAAGTGATGATACGACACACACACCTCTGTGCCCTTCACCCCACCTCAAGGGTGTCCTCTCACCTTCTAAATGGGACCTCGCTATGCTGGAGGAGGTCACAAGTGCTTATAGTAGAATAAGGCAGTACTGTTCCACTCGATGGTTCCATCCACCTTGATAAAATAAATCCTCAAACAAACATACATGTGTGGTTCAAATCTGTAACAGATCCCGCTGTACTAAGAAGTCTATATAGTCTTTGTGGCTAACAGCTGCAAGCTGTAGCAAACAAGAGAAGTGGGAGAAAAGGAAGTATGCTGTGTCAGGGCCAGCCTTTTGCAGGGAAGCAAAAAGCAATCTCCAGGATATGTAAAAAAAATAAATAATGCAGGCGCATCTGAGTGCAGACTGTCAAATATATTTGTAAATCACAACAGCAAAAGCTCACATTAAAGAATGAAATGGCAGGCACGTCTTTGTAGTTGGTAGTCCAGTGATGCATTCATAGTACAAAGGGAGCCATCCTGGTCGCTCAGATGGCTGTTATGGCTGGCAAGATGTTAGTGTGATGGAGGAGAGGGATGGAAATCTCTTAGCTTGAGAAAGGAACGCACATTCCTCCAACCACCATGGTGCGCCCGCTTGGAAATGCATCGCGAGCACGCCAGTGATTTCATCCCGACCAGCGCTCCAGTCCAAGCAGCATTCCACCCCTCATTTTTGTCTCTCCTCCATCACACTACCATCTTGCCAGCCACTACAGCTGTCTGAGTGGACAGGATGGCTCCCTTTGCAGACCAGTGCTATGGATGCATGACCGTACTAACAACCACAAAGATGTGCCTGCCATTTCATTCTTTAACCCTTTCACTGCCAGGTCCATACGCTGTACGGACCTAAAAATTGCCCGCAGGTGGCCAAGTCGTACGCTGTACGGACCTCATATCTCCCTCTCCTTTAAACTTATGGTCACTTCAATGACCATAAGCTTTTATCAGAATTCTGCTGATCAGAGTGATTAATCCCTAATGTGACCGAAACGTCCCCCCCACCCATGCCACCGCCTCCCTGTCCTCTGCCTTTCCACCTCCCGCCGCTAACTTTCACTTAATACTACTCCCCCACTCTACTCTCTTATCCCTTTCACCCCCTTCTCCCCCCAGCACTGATTATCCCCCTCCGCCCGATCTGACCCACCCCAGCAAACCCGCTCCCCTCAGCCACCATCATTAGCCGGTATCCCTCCTCTGCCGCTTCCGCTGGCTTCAGGTGCTGCATGGGGCTTGGGGGGATTCAGATGTGCCCCCCAAATACCTCTGATCACCACCATACTGCCCCCCACACCCCCGATTCATGGCCGCTCCGAGCGGGATTTCTCCTTCCCTCCCGCCACCTGCAGCTTCTTCCTGCACAGATCTCCTATGATCTGTCAGCTTGGAGAGCGCGGTGGGGGGGGAGCAGTCTGGCTTGGGGTGAATTTGTGGCTTGGGGGGCTTGGTATACATGTGTATGCCAACCCTCCCTGCACAATGAATATAGGCAGCTGATCATTGTAACTGCGAGTGTTACAATGTATCAGAGTGTCATTTTATGAATGAATGGAATCTCTGTACAGATTCCATCCATTCATGTAAAGTGCTATAGAGAAAGGGACTATCTTCAGTCCCTTTCTCTGTCTCAAAAAAAGACATATGGGGGTCTGTTTAGACCTCTAATATCTCACCAAAGACCCCTGCCCAAAAAAATGTAAAAAGTGAAAAAAAAAAACACAAACATAGTTAGACCCCCATGTCCGTCCGCACTCACCCCTCCGCTGTGACAGCCCCCCCCCCGCACTCACCCCTCCATGGTGACAGTCCCCCCCACCCCTCCACAGCTTCCTCAGCTTCTCCTCCTGACCAACCCGATCCGTCCTACTTGGGCAGGAGGAGAAGCCGGAAGACAATAGAAAATATTATTTTGCTATTGTCATAAGTGGGTGAGTTCAGAGTGCAATGCTCTGTGCCCTGAGCCAAACCTTTTTCAAGCCAATTAGAGCCTCAGGCTCTAATCATGCAGCTATAAATAATAATAAATAAATAATACAAACGCCCCTGCGCCCCTAATGGACCAGCAACTCCTGATAAGACCCCTTTCACATGGAGCGGACTCTGTCAAGCAGGTCTGCCTGCTCGGCGTGGGATCTGTCTGCTGATCCCCGCTGAGCAGGTGGATGACAGAGCGGACACGGCCGCTGTTCTCTATGGGGCGGTCAGATGGAAACGAACCGCCTGTCCATTTCCATCCGATACCATCTGATCCGATCTACTAGATGGATGAGGAATGGAATCCCCATACGTCTGTTTTTAGCGGACTGGACTGGATCGGATGCAGGCTGGTGTAAACGAACACATGTCCATTTACATCAGCCTCTCTATAGAGAACAATGGGTCATCTGATTGGGCCCGCCTGAAAAACAGACAGGTAGACCCGATTGGTCTGCTTGTGTGAAAGGGGCCTAAGACCTTGTTCACACAGGGCATACAGAGCGTACCTTTATGGGAAAGGACAGGTGTTCCGTGCATCTCTGTACAGGCCGTCCCATTGATGTGATTTGGGATAGAGCACCTGCATGAACAGAGCCGTTGCTCCCAATTTTACATTCATATAGGTTCGCATGCATGTCCCTGAGCTCACACTGCCTGGTTTGCAGTGTTGTACCCACACGGATGTCAGATTGGGAACAGCAGCTATGCCTGTGCAGTCATTGCATCACAATTGATATAAATTGGACTGCCTGTACAGGGATGCATGGAACACCTATGCATCCCTGTGTGGGTAAACATGGACCTCCATGGGCGTACACTTTAGTATGCCACATGTGAACAATGCTTTAGTAGCAATTTATCAGGAATTTTGTTATGTTGTGTTTATGTACACTATTAATGATTTTAGTGTATTTTTAGCAAAAATATTGATTTGATAAACATTTGTGCAAATATCACACTACCTTAAAAATCAGTTGCACCTTCTTTTTATTCTACTGGCCATGTGCCTTCAGAAAATATATGGTTTGGGGGGTCTTTCACAAATTCTGAAAGCTGTAAGTAAAAAAGATTTTTAGAGAAATTTTTGGGTAAGTTCGATTTTCACCATTTTGCAAAAAGGCGCAATGTAAAAAATATTTTTTTTTGTTATTTATTAACTCCATACAGGTTAAGCTTTAATATTTAGTAGGGATTTAGCAGTAATTTTGTAAGCTTTTATGGAAAAATGAAAACCTTCAGATTGTTAGAGAAATTTGGATATTTACATTTTTGCGTACGTTCGATTTTCACCATTTTGCAAAAAGGCGGAATGTAAATTTATTTTTTTTGTTATTTATTGACTCCATACAGGCTAAGATTTTATATTTAGTAGGGATTTAGCAGGAATTTTGTAAAATTAGCTGTCTTTTTATCTGCTAATAATGGTTTTAGTGTTTTTTTTGCGAATATATTAGTTTGATAAACATTTGTGCAAATACCGTGGGGTCTAAAGAATCATTAGCACCTTCTTTTTATTCTAGAGGTCATATGCTTTCAGAAAATATATGGTTTTGGGGGTCTTTCACAAATTCTGAAAGCTGTAAGGGAAAAATTGAAAACTTTAAGATTGTTAGAGAAATTTGGATATTTACATTTTTGTGTACGTTCAATTTTCACCATTTTGCAAAAAGCGGAATGTAAATTTTTTTGTTATTTATTAACTCCATACAGGGTAAGCTTTTATATTTAGTAGGGATTCAGCAGGAATTTTGTAAAATTTTATCTACTAATAATGGTTTTATTGTATTTTTTGAAAATATATTGATTTGATAAACATTTGCATGAATACCGCGGTAACTAAAAAATCAGTAGCACATTATTTTTGTTCTAGAGGTCATATGCTTTCAGAAAATATATGGTTTTGGCAGTCTTTCACAAATTCTGAAAGCTGAAAGGGAAAAATGAAAACCATCAGATTGTTAGAGAAATTTGGATATTGCATTAGGGTGTGCACTCCGAAGCTCAAACACACATGCTTGTGTATATAGATATACAGTGCTGTGAAAAAGTATTTGCCCCCTTCCTGATTTTTTATTTTTTGCATATTTGTCACATTTAAATGACTCATCAAACACATTTTATTATTACACAAAAATAACCCGAGTAAATACAAAATGCAGTTTTTAAATGATGGTTTAATTTATTAAGACTAGGGTTGAGCGAACCCGAACTGTAAAGTTCGGGTCCGTACCGAACTTTAGCTTTTTCCCGAACCCGGACTTTGCGCAAAAGTCCGGGTTCGGGTTCGGCAATCTAATGGCAAACTAATGGCGCAGTTAGAAATGCTTCAGGGGCCAGCCTTTTGATTAGCTGGTGTGCCCTTAGAAGCCATCATAGCCATGCCTACTAATGGCATGGCTGTGATTGGTCAGTGCAACATGTGACCCAGCTTCTATATAAGCTAGAGGCACACAGCACACACGTCACTCTGCTTCAGAATAGATAGGGAGAGGATCTTGTCTGCTGCTGCTGCTTTTAGGGAGAGATTGAAAAATACATGAGTTAGTCCTGATTCTGGAATCTGAGGGAAAAGATAGAGAGACAGTGTAGTGTAGGGCCAGGTTCCTGTTGGTGCTTTCAGGGAGAGAGATATATTATATAGGAATAGGAGTCCAGATTCAGAGATATAACTCAGCGATCTGCATAGGTTTACCTGTTTGTGTTGCAGTGCAGTCTTTTTACACTGCCCTGAGCCCAGTGTCAGAGAAAATCTACCTTTTATCTGCAAGCTCAGTGCATCAGCACTGCATATATTACGTTGAGAGATACACCGTTTCCATACTGTGGGTGTATTCTGCTCTTGGAAAAAGATCCATTTGCATTTTATTTTGCTTGTGCAAAAAAAATAGGATTTTTATAACAGCTTACCTGTAAAATCCTTTTCTTGGAGTACATCACGGGACACAGAGCGACATAGTCATTACTAATGGGTTATATAGATACCGTCAGGTGCTGGCACTGGCAACTTCCAAAACCGGAAGTACCCTCCCCTATATAAGCCCCTCCCATCCGGGAGCACCTCAGTTTTGTAGCAAAGCAATAAGTGTCCCCAAAGAAGGGTGGGAGCTCTGTGTCCCGTGATGTACTCCAAGAAAAGGATTTTACAGGTAAGCTGTTATAAAAATCCTATTTTCTTTTTCGTACATCACGGGACACAGAGCGACATAGTTATTACTAATGGGATGTCCTAAAGCAATGCCAAATGAGGGGGGGGATACACCATATATAAGCTGAGCGCTATCAGACATGAGGATCTTTTGCGGCCTGCAACACACTGCGCCCAAAGGCGACATCCTCCTGACTTCTAACGTCCACCTGGTAGAACCTAGTAAACGTGTGTACTGAAGACCATGTTGCGGCCTTACAGATTTGAGCCAGGGAGGCCTGGTGATGCACTGCCCATGAAGTTCCAACTGCTCTCGTGGAGTGCGCCCTAACTTTGAACGGAGGCGGTCTATTTCTCAAGCCATAGGCTTGTATTATGACCTGTCGAATCCACTTGGCTAAAGTAGATTTTGACGCTGCCTGACCCCTTCTGGGGCCTTCCGGCAGAATAAACAAAGTATCCGTTCTGCGAATCTGAGCAGTGGCTTTTAGATAAGCTTTAACTGCTCTTACTACATCCAAAGAATGCAATAACTTTTCCTCTACCGAAGTAGGTTTGGGGAAAAAAGAAGGAGGAACCACATCTTGGTTCAAATGAAACCTCGATACCACCTTAGGAAGAAAGGCTGGATGAGGACGTAACACTACTCTGTCCTTATGGATAACCAGATATGGCTCCTTACAGGACATAGCTGCTAATTCCGATACTCTTTTAGCCGAACAAATGGCTACTAGAAAAATCAATTTCCTGGTGAGAAGCACCAAGGAAATATGCTGTAATGGTTCAAATGGTTGTTTCTGTAGAACCGACAGAACCAAGTTTAGATCCCATGGACATATGGGAATATTAACCGGAGGACTAATACGCATCACTCCTTGTATAAAGGCTTTGACTAGTGAATGCGAAGCCAAGGGCCTTTGAAAAAATATTGACAAGGCCGAAATCTGACCCTTGATAGTACTCAAGGCAAGCTTCCTATCTACAGCCCATTGTAGGGAGTCCAGACTCCTACCTATTACGTACTTACGTGGATGCCATTTCTTGGCTTCACACCAGGCGATGTACGCCTTCCAGATTCTATAGTAGATCTGCCTGGATACCGGCTTCCTGGCATTGATCATGGTAGATACCACAGAATTAGAGAGCCCTCTCTTTTTTAGAATGTGGGCTTCAATAGCCAGGCCGTCAAACCTAGGGCTGGTAAGGAAGGGTGGTATATCGGTCCTTGCGAAAGCAGGTCCGGACGATGTGGGAGAGTCCAAGGACTCCCCACTGACATTTTACAATCTCCACGTACCACGCTCTTCGGGGCCACGCTGGAGCCACCAGAATCACTGGTTTCTTTTCTACCCTGATTCTGCGGAGTAATCGAGGTAACCATTGTGGCGGTGTGAATGCATATATCAGCTTGAACTGATCCCAAGGGAACACTAGGGCATCCGAGCCGCAAGCTAGGGGATCCCTTGTCCGAGAGACAAACCTGTCCCCCTTTGCGTTGAATCTGGATGCTAGAAGATCTACATCCGATGTTCCCCACCGCTGACATATTGTCCAGAAAACCTCGGGGTGAAGGGACCCTTCCTCTGGGCCTAATTGCTGGCGACTTAGAAAGTCCGCCTTCCAATTCTCCACTCCTGGAATGAATACCGCAGATATGGCTGGGACATATTTTTTCTGCCCATTTCAGGATGTAATTTACTTCCCTCTGGGCTGCACGACTCCTGGTGCCCCCCTGATGATTGATATATGCCACTGCTGTGGCATTGTCTGATTGAATTCTGACAGGGGACCCTTGGAGTTTGGATGTCCATGCTACTAGGGCATACCGGGCTGCTCGTATCTCTAAGAGATTGATGGGCAGGGCCTTTTCTGCATCCGACCATCTGCCCTGGAGAGACTATTGCTCCAGTACTGCTCCCCAGCCTATAAGGCTGGCATCTGTAGTGACCACCTCCCAAGAAATCGGACTGAAGGGTTTCCTTTTTTCCAGATTCTGGGAAACCAACCACCAACGGAGGCTCTTGCGAACGGAAGGGGACAAGGACATTGTAAGTCTAGGCCTGAATTTTTTTTTGTTCCAGGCTGACAGTATGGCCCCTTGCAAATTCCTTGAATGGAATTGACCGTAGGGTACTGCTTCGAATGATGCCACCATTTTTCCCAGCAGCCTCATATACAGGCGTATGGACGGCTGTCTTTTTTGTACCCACTAAGTGGATCAAATCTTTCAAAGACAACACCTTTCCTCGAGGCAAGAATATTTTTCTCTGGCCTGAATCCAACCTTAGCCCCAAGTATTCCAGACTTTTGACTGGTTTTTAGGGCTGACTTGTCTCGGTTGATAATCCAACCGTGAGATTCCAGATACTTGATTGTCTTGTGAACGACCACGTCTAGTTTTTTCACTGAGTGGTCTATCAGCAACAAGTCATCCAGATATGCCATTATCATTACACCTTGTGTTCTTAGATTGGCCAATAAAGGGCCAGAATTTTTGTAAACACTCGTGGTGCTGTGGCCAAACCGAAGGGTAAGGCTCTGAACTGAAAATGGCGCCCTTCTACTGCAAAGCGTAGAAATTTTTGGTGGACTGGAAAGATGGGAATGTGCAAATAAGCATCTTTGATGTCGATCGTGGCTAACCAATCCTCCCCTTGTAGGGCAGTGGCCACCGATCGGATCGACTCCATCGGAAAGACCTGATATACAGGAATTTGTATGGCCCTTTTAGAATTAATATGGGCCTCCCGTCCGCGTTTGCTTCGGGACTGTAAAGAGGTTTGAGTAAAACCCGAACCCTCATTCTTCCAGGGGAACCTCCATAATTACTCCTTGGAGCAATAGTTGTTCTAGTGCCAACAGGAGGGACTCTCTCTTCCGGGGATCCCTTGGCACGTTTGACCTCAAAAATGGGAAGGAGGAGAGTCTTTTAACTCCAAACTGTATCCCAAACCTACTGCAGAGAGCACCTATCTTGATCGTGTCCCGCCAGGTCTCTTGCGAACAACTGGAGTCCTCCCCCCACCCGACTGAGTGGGGGCTTCAATGAATTTAACTTTGGGGGAGGTTTTGTACCTCCCCTGACCCAGGGTTTCTCATTACCCTGCTACTGTCCCTGTTTTTTACCCCCGGGATTTGACCGAGGAGGCCGTCGGAACTGTTACACAGCCGATGCCCCAGGGACTGGAGAAGCAGGCCTCTTAAAGAGGGACCTCTAACTCTGCTTTTAACCGGCAAGAGCGTATTTTTACCGCTGGAAATTTTCTGGATATATTTGTCCAGGTTTTCCCTGAATAAGCGTTCACCATGAAATGGGACGCTAACCAGCCATTCTTTACAGGGAGCTTCAGCAGACCAGTTTTTGAGCCATAGGAGCCTACGCGTATGTACTATAGACAGCGTAAGGCGGGAGGCCTGATGGACTGAACACTTTATGGCGTCAACCGCAAAGCCTAAGGCTCTAGGTAGATCAGCTAGGGCAAAGCCTGCTGATCTGTCAAGTCCCTCAAGACCTGTTTCAACTGATCCTTCACTGCTTAGCAGACCCCAATAGCTGCTACTGCTGGTTGTATCACCAAGCAGATTTTCATAAGGACTCCAATCTTTTATTTATTGGGTTCTTGAACATTTGGACATTATCCACTGGACATGTCAGTGATTTATACATACAAGAGATGGCTGCGTCCACTGTAGGGACCTTCCAATTTTTTTTTTTTTTTTTTTGATGAACTTATCCTCCATGGGATAGACCACCGGAAATCTCTTGGGGGAATAAATATTTTCTCAGGACGTTCCCAATCCTGGAAAATGAGCCCTTTCAGTAAAGGGTGAAGTGGAAAAGAACAAACAGTCTGGGGGCTTCTAGCGACCCCAACGAGGATACAGTAGTGGTTGATGGTTCCGCAAGGTGCATTTTTAAATGCTGATCGGACCATGTTAGTCAGAGACTGAACCCATAATCTTTCAGCTTGAGATGCTGAGAAAAGGTTCCCCCACTGTTGATTCCTCTATAACAGAATCAACCTCATCCTGATCCCCTTCAGGCAGGTCGATCCCTGTATGGGACTGTTGCTCTGCTAACAGGCACTCTGAAGGAGGAGACGGAGATCGGGCGTGCTTTCCCTGACAGGGAGGCAGCGATAAATGTTGACAATCTCTCTCTAATCCTCCCAGAGCTGAGGAAAAAAACCTCCTCTGTTACATACACAGGAGCAGGTGACTGAGGACAGCCGCAGTACCAAGTACCCCTGCGGGGTCTCTACGGTCACTTACCTCTGAACTTCAGGGGAGACTGGTGCAGCAGAAGTATGCCCAAGATCCTCAGAGCCCGATGAGACCCCCTTCGCTTCCTGGAAGATTCAGTTCCGGAGCTTCTGGACGGCATATTCCTAAGCCTAAAGCTGAGGTATTCCAGCCGTAATACACCACTTTTACTGAGAATAGTCTAGCACAATTGCTGCTATATCACAGTTGGTGTCTACTAATGTGCCTTTCTAGGGGATGCCTGTATCAACCGCTTGCTGTATGCCTTTAAATGTTGCCAGCTCTGTCTCTGTACTTCATAGCCAGCTCACTACAATATTGTGGTTTTTTTAAAACTGCTGGGACGCCCGCACATGCGCAGAAGCGCTGCGGCGCGCACAGAGCGTCATCCCCCAGGCTCCGCCCCCTTTCCCGGCTCACCTCTATATATAGAGGCGCGTGCACGCGCACGCGCGCGGGCACGTGCGCCTTCAGCGCTAATTTCAAATATGGTAACAAGGGACAGGAGCCAGGGCCCCTCTTTGCCGCAGGCCGGGGGATGGACAAACACTGCAACATGGCAGAGGAAGCAGTTTCCTATAAGAGAACTCACCATCTGCCTGGACTTTGCTCTGCTGAGAAGAAGCTAGTCCACATGACAAGAAAACATTCCACAGCGGCCTCTAGTGGACAAACACAGGTACCGCAGTCTAATATATTAATTATATATAAAAACTTTTTTTTTTTTTTTTTCTTGACCACCATTAAAAATTATTACATTTTTTTAGTAGTTACAGGCATGCACAGAATTTTGCGGGAATACCATTAGGTAACAGACAGAAAGACAAATTAGGCTTGGGGGTCCCCCAATAGAACCAAGTTCCTGGGGGCCCCCACTTACCTGTTCCCCGCCGCAGGACTTTGTTTGGTCCACAAAAGCCCAAACTTCACCTATCACGGCAGGCATTGTAATCAAACCTTCAGGGACCGGGTTCCCAAGGATTCCACTCCCCTGGACCTGTATAGCACCCTGCACAGAAAACATCTTGGTCGTGGGTATGACCAGAGCTCTGGATCCCAGGGTCCAGCTCTCCTAAGAGAAGCATTACAGGCAAAACCTTGCTCTTCTCTGCAAGGCCCGGGTACCGACCGTTTAGCTATGAAGCTTTTTTGGTCGGATCCGGAATAGCTTACTGAGGCCCAAAAGAACCTGTACGCAAGCTCAGTGAAAAACACATGTTTCTTCTTGGCCAACACCTTAGACACTGGCAAAAAACTGAGGTGCTCCCGGATGGGAGGGGCTTATATAGGGGAGGGTACTTCCGGTTTTGGAAGTTGCCAGTGCCAGCACCTGACGGTATCTATATAACCCATTAGTAATGACTATGTCGCTCTGTGTCCCGTGATGTACGAAAAAGAAAGACCCGTTTAGGGCAAAATAAATAAATAAAAAAAATTGCACTTTAATGTATGCTTGCAAAAAGACCCATTTAGGGCCACAAAAAATATTTTGCAGTGTGTTATACATATGTGGAGGCGTGTGAAATAAACCATTTCTATATATTTGTCTTCTACTGTGCTATACTAAAAAAAAAAATTTTTTTTGAATAGCATTTTCTGCAGTTCTGTAGCTGTGCGATTCAGCGGTTACGTACTGTGGGTGTGTTGTGGTCTTCCAAAAAACACCATTTAGGGCCACAAAAAATATTTTGCAGTGTGTTATACATATGTGGAGGTGTGTGAAATAAACAATTTCTATATAGTTTTCTCCTACTGTGCTATACTAAAAAAACTAAATTTTTTTTGAATAGCATTTTCTGCAGTTCTGTAGCTGTGCGATTCAGCGGTTACGTACTGTGGGTGTGTTGTGGTCTTCCAAAAAATGCCATTTAGGGCCACAACAATATTTTGCAGTGTGTTATACATATGTGGAGGTGTGTGAAATAAACAATTTCTATATAGTTTTCTCCTACTGTGCTATACTAAAAAAACAAAATTTTTTTTGAATAGCATTTTCTGCAGTTCTGTAGCTGTGCGATTCAGCGGTTACGTACTGTGGGTGTGTTGTGGTCTTCCAAAAAATGCCATTTAGGGCCACAAAAATATTTTGCAGTGTGTTATACATATGTGGAGGTGTGTGAAATAAAAAAAATATATATAGTTTTCTCTTACTGTGCTATACTAAAAAAACTAAATTTTTTTGAATAGCATTTTCTGCAGTTCTGTAGCTGTGCGATTCAGCGGTTACGTACTGTGGGTGTGTTGTGGTCTTCAAAAAAATGCCACTTAGGGCCACAAAAAATATTTTGCAGTGTCTTACACATATGTGGAGGTGTGTGAAATAAACAATTTCTATATAGTTTTCTCCTACTGTGCTATACTAAAAAAACAACATTTTTTTTAATAGCATTCTCTGCAGTTCTGTAGCTGTGCGATTCAGCGGTTACGTACTGTGGGTGTGCTGTGGTCTTCCAAAAAACGCCATTTAGGGCCACAAAAAATATTTTGCAGTGTCTTACACATATGTGGAGGTGTGTGAAATAAACAATTTCTATATAGTTTTCTTCTACTGTGCTATACTAAAAAAACAACATTTTTTTTGAATAGCATTTTCTGCAGTTCTGTAGCTGTGCGATTCAGCGGTTACGTACTGTGGGTGTGTTCTGCTCTTCCAAAAACACCCATTTAGAGCAAGATCCTAAATTTGGAAAATATGAGGAGAAAGTCAAAGGGACGTGGTGGCCCCGGTCGTGGTGCTGCTGGTGGAGCTCCTGTTGCAGGGAGAGGACGTGGTGGATCTGTGCCAGATACATGCACAAGTGAAACACCTTCCTCAGGTAGGGTAGGCGACCGAGCCTGCGGCGGTATTTTGTCGCGCCTAATGGGGCTGTACGAATGTTTAGGCCAGGACAAGTACAGGCGATAGTAGATTGGGTTGCTGACAGTGCCTCGGGTTCCTTCACATTGTCTCCCACCCACTCTTCTGATGAAAGATCAGAGTTGGCACCTGAAACCCATGTCCATCAGTCTTTCACCTCACCCCCTTGCAAATCAACCAAGCAGTCTGAGCCCCAAATCATGCAGCAGTCTCTTCTGCTTTTCGATGACTCTGTTAGCAGGGTTTCCCAGGGCCATCCACCTAGCCCTGCCCCAGAAGTGGAAGAGATTGAGTGCACCGATGCCCAACCACTTATGTGTCATGATGAGTACATGGGAGGACCATCGCAGCACGTCTCGGATGATGACGAAACACAGGTGCCAACTGCTGCTGCTTTCGCAATTGTGCAGACAGACAAGGAGGGCAGGGGTGAAGACTGGGTGGAAGATGATGTGGAGGACGATGAGGTCCTCGACCCCACATGGAATCAACATTATGCAGGTGACCAGTGTAGTTTGGAGGAAGAGGCGGTGGTCGCACAGAGCCACCAGCACAGCAGAAGAGGGAGCAGGGTGCAAAAGCAGAGCGTCCGTTCCCTAGACAGTATGTCTGCTACTGCCCAACGCAGCAAGGGACCGAGCACACCAAAGCCAGGTCCAAGGAGTTCCCTAGCATGGCAGTTCTTCACACAATGTGCTGATGACAAGACACGAGTGGTTTGCAAGCTGTGCAATCAGAGCCTGAAGCGAGGCATAAACGTTCTCAACCTGAGCACAACCTGCATGACCAGGCATCTAAGTGCAAAGCACAAGCTGCAGTGGAGTAGACACCTCAAAAACCAAGAAAGGTCTCTGGCTCCTCCTGCTTCCTCTTCTGCTGCAGTCTCGGCCTCTTCATCCACCTCTGTAGTGACAGTGGCACCTGCCACCCCGCAAACAGAGGATCTGCCAGCAACACTACCACCTGGGTCACCAACTATCTCCACAATGTCCCATGGAAGCGTTCAGCTCTCTATCTCCCAAACATTGGAGTGGAAGAGGAAGTACCCCCCTAGCCACCCGCGATCCCTGGCCCTGAATGCCAGCATTTCAAAACTCCTGGCCTTTGAAATGCTGTCATTCCGTCTGGTGGAGATGCAGAGTTTTAAAAGCCTGAGGCATTGGCTGTCCCACAGTACGTCGTGCCCAGCCGCCACTACTTTTCCAGGCGAGCCATCCCTTCCCTGCACAACCAAGTGGGGGACAAAATCAGGTGTGCACTGCGCAACGCCATCTGTGGCAAGGTCCACCTAACTACGGATGTGTGGACCAGTAAGCACGGTCAGGGACATTATATCTCCCTAACAGCACACTGGATAAATGCAGTGGCGGCTGGGCCTGAGGCAGATAGCAGTTTGGCGCATGTCCTTCCACCACCGAGGATTGCAGGGCGCTTCAGTTTGCCTCCTGTTGCTAACTCCTCCTACTCCGCTTCCTCATCCTCTACCGCCTCCTCATCTGGTCAGCGTAACTCCTTCACCACCAACTTCAGCATAGCCAGGGGTAAACGACAGCAGGCAGTTTTAAAACTTTCCTGTTTGGGGGAAAAACCCCACACCGCGCAGGAGTTGTGGAGGGACATGGAACAACAGACCAATGAGTGGTTGCTGTCAGTGAGCCTCAAGCCCGGCCTGGTTGTGTGCGATAATGGGTGAAATCTCGTAGCAGCTCTGGGCCTAGCCGGTTTGACGCACATCCCTTGCCTGGTGCATGTGCTGAACTTGGTGGTCCAGAGGTTCCTTAAAAATTACCCCAATATGCCAGAGCTGCTGCAGAAAGTGCGGTCTGTGTGTGCGCACTTTCGGCGTTCTCACCCTGCTGCTGCTCGCCTGTCAGCGCTGCAGCGTAACTTCGGCCTTCCCGCTCACCGCCTCATATGTGACGTGCCCACAAGGTGGAACTGCACCTTGCACATGCTGGCCAGACTGTGCGAGCAGCAGCAGGCGATAGTGGAGTTTCAGCTGCAGCAATCACGCGTGAGTCGCTCTGCGGAACAGCACCACTTCACCACCAATAACTGGGCCTCCATGCGAGACCTGTGTGCCTTGTTGCGCTGTTTCGAGTACTCCACCAACATGTCCAGTGCCAATGACGCCGTTCTCAGTGTTACTATCCCAGTTCTATGCCTCCTTGAAAAAACGCTTCGGGCGATGATGGAAGAGGATGTGGCACAGGAGGATGAGGAGGAGGAGGAGGAAGCGGGATCATTTCAAAGGCTTTCAGGGCAGTCTTTCACAAGTGGCTACGAGGGTGGGTTCCTGCACCAACAAACGCCAGGTACACAATTGTCCAGCAGAAAGGACACAGTTCTGGAGGATGACGAGGTGGAGGAGGAGATGGAGGAGGAGGAGGAGGAGCCATTTTCACAGCAGGGTGGCACCCAGACCAGCTCGTGGCCATCACTGGTGCGTGGCTGGGGGGATACAAAGGACACAGACGATACACCTCCCACAGAGGACAGCTTTTCTTTGCCTCTGGGCAGCCTGGCACACATGAGCGATTACATGCTGCAGTGTTTCCGCAATGACCACCGAGTTGCCCACATTTTAACTGGTGCTGATTACTGGGTGGCCACCCTGCTGGATCCCCGTTACAAGGACAATGTACCATCCTTAATTCCCTCACTGGAGCGGGATCGTAAGATGCGCGAGTACAAGCGCACGCTGGTAGACGCGCTGCTGGTGGCATTCCCACCTGACAGCAGGCGTACGGTGGAAGCACAAGGCGAAGGCAGAGGAGGAGGAAGAGGTCGCCAACACAGCCGGGGCACCGGCAGCACCTCAGAAGGCAGGGTTAGCATGGCTGAAATGTGGAAAAGCTTTGTCAGCACGCCACAACAACCAGCACCACCAGCTGAGATGGAACGTCTTAGCAGGAGGCAGCATTTCACCAACATGGTTGAGCAGTATGTGTCCACAGGCCTACACGTACTGGATGACGGGTCTGCCCCCTTTAACTTCTGGGTCTCCAAATTGGGCACATGGCCTGAGCTTGCCCTTTATGCCTTGGAGGTGCTGGCCTGCCCTGCAGCCAGTGTATTATCTGAACGTGTATTTAGCACGGCAGGGGGCGTTATCACAGACAAGCGCAGCCGCCTGTCCAGAGCCAATGTGGACAAGCTCACGTTCATTAAAAGGAACCAGGTATGGATCCCACAGGACTTGTCCGTACCTTCTGCAGAATAGACATGTATACCGGTGTTGTGACAAAAACTGTCCGGCCATCGGATTGTGTCCGGCCCATACTGCGAAGGCGCAGCGCTTGCGCAGTACAGAGGACAAGGAGACTCACAAAATCTCCGAAGATGAACAGCGCCTGCGCAGTGAGTGCAGGTTCAAGCCCCACCATCCAAGTGGACATAAGGTAGCACATAGTAACAGGGCCCCTCACGGGCTCGGTTCAATCGCCACGATTTTCGAAATCCCCTTGTCCTATATACTGAGCAAGCGCAGTACAGGGTGGACACTATTTGACGGGGGACAGAATTCGACACATCACCGGCCTTACCCAGCCATTGTTGTATTTTTGAACCAGTTTTGGCTACCTCGTCCTCCTCCACCGCCGCTTCCACCTACACAGCCACATCCACCGCCACCTCAACCTCCTACTCCATATGGACCTCGTCCTCCTAGGTCAAGATTATAATTTTTATTTTATTTTTTTGTAGCGCACAGATCCTTTCCCCCTTACCTGCCTTTATGTTGTTGGCTCCTCGCAGGAGGGAGAAAGGCACACCACACTACCAGCCCGTACCCTCCTATATAAAGAGGTTGAGCGGTGTACTTGACGGGCCGTGTCCACAGCCGGAGTCAAAACTCCTCCAGATAATGATTCTCACCTCTACTGTAGGTAGAGGCAAGTCCTATAATTCCCAGTAAAGTCAATGTCCACACCAGCTGAAATTACAACTCTTATTCTCTCATGGCAAAATAAACTCTACTCGGATAGAAAAGGTTAGAGCAAAGAAACAGGACAGCTTAAGGTGTGGAGGAGGTCCAGGCACAAACATAGCACATTCACTTCACTGCTTAGGTTTCTCAAACAGTTTTAGGTGCACGGTCTCTGCCACAGACCTTGAGGTTGGTCTCTGCCACAGACCGGGTGTACAAGGCCCCTGCCACGGACCTGGAGAACTTTGGTCTCTGCCACAGACCAGGGTGTATAAGGCCCCTGCCACGGGCCGGGTGAATAAGGCCTCTGATACAGTCAAGATGACCTTGAGCTTCTCCTTCTACGAACCTAGCCCATATCAAGGGGAAGACATCTCTCCAGGGAGTCAACAGACCCTTCCTTCACCGTGACTCCCGCATCGGTCCATCAGAATGATCCTCCCTTCCCTGGAACATGGTCCCCTACACGAGGCGGCACCCTAAGACTCCTCGACCCTTAGCAGACTCCAGATGAAGGCTCTGAACTCCAGGCTTTACTCCCGCACCTAGGCCTCCATACCCAGGGCAGCAGGAACTCCAGGATAGTACCTCACCCCGGGCTAAAGGTACCCGAGATGGAACAGGAACACATGCACCCAGGCCGAAGGCACCTGGGCATGGACCCCACTGGACATCAGCCCCCAGGCCAAAGGTCTGCCCCTTTTATATGCTCTCCCGGCATGCACAGCAAGTTCCCCGCCCCGCTGTACTACTGCCAAGAGGGGACACAAAAGGCACAGCACTGTATCGGCGGTTCAACCCTAGCCTACCATGGCAGCGCCACCTGTAGGCCGCAGGGAACTGCACACCAATACTGTACCCCGAGGACAAAATGGTCCATGAATCCTACAGAATTAGGGTGTTTGAGCCTATTTACCACTCAAACACTTCCCTTAAAGTTAGCACCCCGCTACATTTTTATTTCAAAGTATTTTATTTTCCCACTAGCTTATCCATTAATTTGAATAATTTATTCCAGAAAGGGCGTATTCTGGGGCATTCCCACCATATGTGTGGCATCGTGCCGTTGAGTTTCAGAGGTTCTTAATGACTTCCCGTACCTCTTCTGCTGAAAAGGGGGCCTCCAGCATATTTTTTTATTTTTTTTATGTTATTTTAAGTTATTTCCCTATCCACATTTGTTTGCAGAGCACTTGCCATGCTCTTAACAACATTTTGCTGCCATTTGCAGCCCTCTAGCCTTTTCCATTACTTTTTTAGAGCCTTTTTAGTCCTTAGAAGTCCGGGTCCCCATTGACTTCAATGGGGTTCGGGTTCGGGTTCGGGTTAAAGTTCGGTCCCGAACCCGAACTTTTTTCAGAAGTTCGGCCGCACCCGTCGAACCCGAACATCCAGGTGTCCGCTCAACTCTAATTAAGACAAAAAAGCTGTCCAAACCTGCCTGGCTTTATGTGAAAAAGTAATTGCCCCCTAAACCTAATAACTGGTTGTGCCACCCTTGGCAATCAAGTGTTTGTGATAACTGGCATTGAGTCTTTCACATTGCTGTGGAGAAATTTTGGCCCACTCTTCTTAGCAGAATTGTTTTAATTCAGCCACATTGGAGGGTTTTCCAGCATGAACGGCCTGTGTAAGGTCGTGATACAGCATCTCATTTTAATTTAAGTCTGGTCTTTGACTAGGCCACTCCAAAACCTACATTTTGCTTTGTTTGAACCATTTTGAGGTGGACTTTCTGTTGTGTTTCGAATCATTGTCCTGCTGCATAACCCAAGTGCACTTGAGCTTGAGGTCACAAACTGATGGCCGGACATTCTACTTTAGGATTTTCTGGAAGAGCTCAGAATTCATGGTTCCATCAATTATGGTAAGTCGTCCAGGTCCTGAAGCTGCAAAGCAGCACCAGACCATCACGCTACCACCACCATGTCTGACTGTTAGTATGATGTTATTTTTATGAAATGCTGTATTCGTTTTATGCCAGATGTAACGGGACGCACACCTTCCAAAAATTTTAATTTTTGTTTCAACAGTCCACAGAATATTTGCCTAAAAGTCTTGGAGATAATCAAGATGTTTTTGGTGAATGTGAGATGAGCCTTTGTTTTCTTTTTGGTCAGCAGTGACCTTGGAACTCTCCCATGGATGCCATTTTTGCCCAGTCTCTTTCTTATTGTTGAATCATGAACACTGATCTTACCTGGGGCAAGTGAGGCCTGCAGTTCTTTAGATGTTGTTCCGGGTTATTTTATGACCTCCTGGATGAGTCGTCGTCATGCTCATGGAGTAATTTTTGTAGGCCGGTCACTCCTTGGAAGGTTCACCACTGTTCCAAGTTATCTACATTTGTGGATAATGGCTCTCCCCATGGTACACTGAAGTTCCAAAGTCTTAGAAATGGCTTTGAAATGATTCCTATACCGATACATGTTTGTTTCTAATCTGTTCTTAATTCAATAAAATTTTTATTGAGAAATTTTACAAGAGAATACATGTGGACATAATTCAAGAAGAATCTGCATTGAAACATGTCATACATCAAAATTTGTAGATCCTCAAGTACCGATGTTAGTTTATCACAAAGCAAGAAACTTTATATGTTATTTGATCAAAGAAAGAACATACAAGGTAATAAATCTTCATCTGATCACCAAACGGTGGAATGCATCTCACCGATACGTAACAGATAGAGTTAAACCAGACAGGAGGGAGGAGCCGCCTCCCCCGGGCACCCCTTCCGGGAACATGCTGTGCCTCACAGGGAAGTAAGGATCCCCCCCCCCAGGTCCCATCACTAAATTCAAAATAGAGTGCAGTGCAGCTAGTAATATGAACCGTCCAATCCTGATATTCAGAACACCTTATACCTATGATGATATAAACTTGAGTCAATGGTCAGAGGTCAAGGGTAATCATCCTATGACGTCATTCATATGACATATAAAGTAAGTTTTGACACCTCTAATACTGAAAGAGCAGAAATGAAAAAGACTTGGTTCCAAACAATCGAGAGGACAGGAATGGAAAGGGAAAAAAAAGAAGAAAGGAAAGAGAAAGAAGACAGGAACAAAGAAAAAGTCTCATCTCGCCCTCACCTGTATTTGGTGTAACTTCAGGTTTGACAGTCAGATCGCTGTCCCTAGTTTACTGCGACTTATACCAATCTAGCCATTTAAACCATCTGGAGTATGTAGTGTGGTAGTTGCCCTGAGAAGAGGCAAACATCAGTTCATATGATGCATGAGTATTAGTAGTTTGAATAATTTCAGAGAAGGATGGTGGATTCTTATCTCTCCAATGTCTCAAAATAGACAATCTAGCGCTCAGTAGTACATGAATAACTATAGTTCTTATTTCATTTGGTACAGATTCTATATTCAAGGACAGTAATGCCAGTCCTTCAGTTAGGAGAACGTGTACCCCTGCTAATGTGTGAATCAGGTCAGCTGTTTGAGTCCAGAGGGTTTTAAGCGCAGGGCATTTCCATAGGATATGCTGCAGCGTTCCTATTTCGCCACAGCCTCTCCAACAGAGTGGGGAGTGTTGTGGACCAAACTTAGAAATCCTATAGGGTGTCAGATACCAACGGAGCAATATTTTATGTGTAGTTTCCCATAGATTAACGCTCCTAGTTGCTTTATAAGTGGTACGTAGTGCCTTCTGCCATTGCTCCTTGGTATAAGACATGCCCATATCCCTTTCCCAAGCCTTGATATGAGTAGATTTTAGAAACTCATCTTTATCATGCAATGCATTATAAAATAAAGAGATACCTTTAATCCTAGTAGTGGTACTAGTGAGGTAAAGCACCATCCTCCATGGTAAACGCACCATGGGCTGTGGAGTGTTGCGGATGAAATGCATCATTTGAAGATATTTATAATGCTCTCTCTTGTCTATGCCGTATTCTAGTTGAAGTGACCTAAAGGTCTTTGGTGTGGGTCCTATCATTAAGTCTTCTATCGATAATATTCCTTTGGCTGTCCATGGAGATATGTTAAGGTCCGGGATAATTATAGCTAGGCTATTCAGTGTGAGAAATAAGGATTTGGTCGTGGCTTCCGCATGGCGTTGAGAGATTAATACCCTCCACTCGCGTAGCGTCGCCACCACTATAGGGGAAAGGTCAGATTCCGCTAGAATGTGATGTCCACTTGCCAGAAGTATGTCATATAAACTATGACCTTGTGTTTGCGAGGTTTCCAGCTCCAACCATCTGGGGGCGGGTGACCCCACATGTGGGAACCATGCCCTTGCTTGAGCTAGGATCGCTGCTGAATAGTAGTCTTTTAAAAGCACATGACCAACCCCACCTGCCCCTCTACTCGCCACAAGTTTCTTGAATGTGCACCTCGCTCTCTTTCCTTGCCACAAATATCTATTCAGCAAAGTCTGTGCCGAGGAGAAAAAAGAGGATGGGACCGGTATGCAGAGTGTCCTGAATAGATATAGCAGCTGGGGCAGGATTACCATTTTAAAGGCTGCCAACCTCCCTGACCATGACAGTTCCACTTTAGCTAAATCCCCTAGTTTCTTCTCTAAACCCTGCAGAAAGGGTGTATAGTTCGATTTGACTAACTCTTGAGTGAGGGCCGTTAAAGTGATACCTAAATATTTGATTCCCTCTTCGCGCCAAGTGTAAGGAAATCGTGACTGAAGTTTGTCACGCGTAGTAGAGTCAATACCCAGGCCTAAAACATACGATTTGGTCTCATTAACTTTGTAATACGATAATCTACTGAACATTTCCAATGCCGAATGTACCGAAGCCAGGGAGGACTCCACCTCCGTGAGGACCATAATAATATCATCCGCGAAGAGACTAATAGTGTGAGAAGAATCTCGTACAGGGAAACCTTTAATACTAGGGTGGTTGCGGATATATGTGGCCAGTGGTTCCATTAATAAATTGAATATGAGGGGGGATAAGGGGCAGCCCTGACGGGTCCCATTTGTTATGTGAAATGGTTTAGAAAGTGTTCCGGAGGTAAACACCTGAGCCGAAGGATTCGAGTAGAGGGCCAAAATAGCTGATAGTATATTCCCCGTAAAACCGAACTCCAGAAGAACCTGGGTCATATACTGCCAATGGACCCTATCAAAGGCCTTCTCTGCGTCGAGGGCCAACAGCAGAGAAGGCCTCCTATGACGATTCGCCAGGTGGATAATATTTATTAGTCTGCGAGTCGCGTCAGCGGTTTGCCTACCTTTGGTGAAACCCGTTTGATCCGGGTGGATCAGGGTAGGGAGAATATTGATGAGGCGTGTGGCTAATAATTTGGCGTAGATTTTTACATCATTATTAAGAAGAGAAATGGGCCTGAAGTTTTGCGGAGAGGTGGAGTCCCTGCCTGACTTCGGTATTGTTACAATGATAGCTTTCAGCATTTCTGGGGGAAGAGACAAAGTGGCAGCAGCAGTATTGAATATGCATTCTAAATGTGGAGCCAGGATAATCTGGAACGTTTGGTAATAGTCCCCGGTGAATCCATCTGGGCCAGGGGATTTGTTAGGTGGGAGGGTGTCAATCGCCCTCTGAATCTCAGAGGTGTTGAAGGGTGCATTGAGGGATTCCAACTGTTCTAGTGACAGCTTGGGCAATTTAATTTTTTGCAAAAATTGATTAATTAAATCGGGTGTGGGTTGACAGGTATTAACATCATCCATCAAGTTGTATAGGGAACTATAGTAGTGACTAAAAGCGTCAGCAATGTCTTGGGGGTGGTGGAGTTTATGTTTAGAGATTGGATGATGCAAGTATGGGATTTTAGTTTTATATCTGTGCCCCTTTAATTTGTGTGCCAGTAGTTTCCCTGCTCTGTTACCCATAGCATAGTAGGACATTTTCAGTCTCCTAGACGTTCTCTCAAAATCCTCCAACAGGAGAGTCCTGAGATCGCATCGCAATTGTGTCAGTTTTTTGGCATTGTTTAAAGAAGGATTCTGTTTGTTAATGTTGTCCAGTGTGAAAATTTCAGTGGTCAGATCTGTAATCCGTTTCTGCCGCTGCCTCTTCGCCCTCGCCCCTAGCTGTATGAGAATCCCTCTGGTAAATGCTTTGTGGGCATTCCACAATATGAATGGATCTGAGACCGTTGCCTCGTTCAACATAAAAAACTCATTTAAGTGCTTTTCAATGTGGAGCCTAGAGTCCTTTTGTTGCAGGAGATATGAATTTACTCTCCACATTGGAGTCGTGGGGATGTTGGCAGAACACTCAATCGTTAGTGTAATCGAGGCGTGGTCTGACCACGTAATGGAATTTATAGATGCTGAGGATACCCTAGATAGAGTCAGGTAGTCTACCAAAAATAGGTCAATCCGTGAGTAGGTTCCATGGGGAGGTGAGAAAAAGGTGAAGTCCCTCTCACCAGCATGTAGACACCTCCATGCATCAAAAAGTTCCTGAGTGTGGATGGGCTGTGAGAGGGATTGGCCCCTCCTGCTCCGGCCCTGGGAAGAGTCAATAGCAGGGTCTGGAGTAGAGTTGAAATCCCCACAGACTATAAGAGAACCTTTCTGGTGTTTACGTATTTTATTCATGAGTTTGTGGAAGAAGCGGATTTGATGCTGGTTAGGGAGATATACATTAGCAATCGTGTATGTGACCGAGTTCAGGTCACACACAACAATCAAATAACGACCCTGGGTATCTGCCACAACCTCGTGAAGTGTAAAGGCCACCGAGTCTCTGATAGCTGTTAATACACCTTTTGTTTTGTTGTGTGCATTAGCTGTGAAAACAAATGGAAATTGTTTGTGGGCACAAGCTGGTGGAGACGTATCGGAAAAATGTGTTTCCTGCACGCAGAGTACATCACTTTTGTGGGAGAGTGCCTCTTTCCACATCGATTTCCTCTTAACTGGGTGGTTCAGGCCCCTAGAGTTAATTGAAAGGAAATGTATCCCCATTTAGTGTGGAGAAAGATAAGTTGAGAAGTGGAGCTGATCTTTTCCTTTAGTAGAGCGAGAGAGCCATCTTGTGGTAGAAATGAAAATGCCAGGTTTTCTGGATACCGTGAGAATCGTATGGATGAGGAAAAATAAGGCATGTAAGAGAACACAATGGAAAAAATTGTACTCACAGACCAAGTGGAGGAGCAATGGCAGATTGAGGAGAGATTGCGACCTGAGTTTCGTTCTTCCAGATGTGGCAGGAGTGCCAATCAGTGCAGCGAAGCGGTGGCGAGAAGACAAAAAAAAGAAACAGAACAGTAACAAAGAAAAACAACCGTAAAACTGGTAAAACAGTAACAAGTATGGGGGTTCTACCCCTATCAACCTTTCAAGTTGAAAGAAAAAACTGGTATGCAGCCTTATGCTGCTCATTTAGATGGGGGGTAAGTTCAAGCCTAAAGGCTCTCCTGGAAAGCCTCCCAGGGAAAGGAAATGTGCGTCATCCGGAGTCAAGAATGTGAGTTAGCGTTCCCATTAGTGACTTTCTTCCAGTCAGATTCCACCTGCTTAGGTTGTCTTGTGGAGTGGGGCACCTCTGCTTGTTCGGGGAGAATATTCCAGTCTTCTAGCAGTGAGATACCCTTGTCAAGCGAGTCCACAATAAATGTGCGATCATCCTTCACTATGGTCAGCTTAGTGGGATAACCCCACCTGTATGTAATTTTGTGGTTCCTCAATGTCTTAGTGATAGTATTTAAATTTTTCCTCTTTTGCAGAGTGTATTGAGATAGGTCGGCATAGAACTGCAAATTCTGATGCTGCTCTGGGACATGCTCTCGTTTGCGCATCACTGTCATAAGTTGATCTTTAATGTGATAGAAGTGAAGGCGTAGAATCACGTCTCTGGGGACTTGGTCAGACAAGTATGTAGGTTTGGGCAACCGGTGGATTCTATCTATCGTAACGTCCATGTCTGAGAGATCAGGGATGAGGGATTGGAACAGGGCTTTAGCATAGGAGCGTAGGTCATTCTGCTGGATTGATTCAGGAACCCCTCTGATTTTTAAATTGTTTCTCCTGGATCTGTCTTCGAGATCTGCTAATTTGGCTTTAACCCATTCATTTCTAATCTGTTCTTGAATATTATTAGATTGTGGCATGATGTGTGGCTTTTGTGATCTGTTAGCCTGCTTCACTTTGTCAAACAGCTATTTATGTGATTTCTTGATTCAATGGGTCTGGCAGTAATCAGGCCTGGGTGTGGCAAGCTTTCCAAAAAATTGTGGTTAATCACAGTCCATTCATGATTCAGCAAGGGAGGGGGTGATTACTTTTTCACATAGGGCCAGGCAGGTTTAAACAGCTTTTTTCCCTTAATAAATGAAATAATAATTTAAAAACTGAATCTCAGATTTACTCGGGTTATCTTGTGTAATATTAAAATGTGTGATCTGAATCATTTAAGTGTGAGATGTATGCAAAATAAATAAATCAGGAATGGGCAAATACTTTTTCACAGCACTGTAAATAAATATATATATATATATATATATATATATATATATATATATATATATATTAGGGCTGTTACTGATTAAAATTTTTGTGTTCGATTAATCTATTTTTTTAAATCGATTAATCGACTAATTTTGATTAATCAAATGCACATACAGATCCAACTACTTTTAGCTGATCTCCTTGCAGGCTGATTCCCAGTGCAGCTACCAACCACTGGAAAAATGGATAGCAGGATACAAAAAACACACAAAGGCAGCGGGAATAGCATTAAAACTTTTAACAAAATAAATATTGCACTGGAGATAAAATTGATGTAGCTACATAAACTGTAAAAATGGTGTGAGTAATACCAAACGGTAGCAAAAGCAGTCATAAAAACATGTAGCTAAGTATGATACTGGTATAAAAATGTGTACAACGATGCCACTGCTAAATACAGATGAGGAGGGGTTAACATCAGTCCATCAGCATGTAGATGTCCCGTGAAGGGAACTATCACAACTCCCAGTGGATGGCTGTAGAATCCCAGGTTGATAGAAGGAAGTGATAGAGGGAAGTGTAACAGCCCTTGCGTGTGGCAGATAGTAAGGTCCCGCTGGCATACAGATATGAAGGCACAGCAAAGGAGCCCTTCAGATGGACACGGCAAGCCCCTCCGGTGTCCGTGACATCACCGGATCTCCAACGGAACTCCCTGAAGACCCGGAAGCCGGCGGAGAGGTGAGTACCGATCAAAATAATTTTGATCGATCAAAAAAATTAATCAATTAATCATGGAATTAATAGTTAATTTCCACAGCCCTAATATATATATATATATATATATATATATATATATATATATACTATATTGTCAAAAATATTGGGACATCTGCCTTTACACGCACATGAAATTTAATGACATCCCAGTCTTAGTCCTTAGGGTTCAATATTGAGTTGGTACACCCTTTGCAGCTATAAAAGCTTCAACTCTTCTGGGAAGGCTGTCCACAAGGTTTAGGAGTGTGTCTATGTCTATGGTAATGTTTGACCATTCTTCCACAGTGGCGGCTGGTGCTCAAAATTTTTGGTGGGGCGCAAACAAACTGAAAAAAAAAAAAAAACAATTGCCGCCACTGTGCCCATTAAACGCAGCCACTGTGCCCAAACGCCACCAGTTTGCCCCCTCAAATACAGCCAGTTTGTTTCCATATACAGCCAGTTTGTCTCCATATACAGCCAGTGTGCCCCCATATATATATAACCAGTGTGCCCCCATATATACAGCCAGTGTGCCCCCCATATACAGCCAGTGTGCCCCCCATATACAGCCAGTGTGCTCCCATATACAACCAGTTTGTCCCCATATATAGCCAATTTGTCCCCATATATAGCCAGTGTGCCCCCATATATACAGCCAGTGTGCCCCCCTATACAGCCAGTGTGCCCCCCTATACAGCCAGTGTGCCCCCCTATACAGCCAGTGTGCCCCCATATACAGACAGTGTGCCCCCATATACAGCCAGTTTGTCCCCATATATATAGCCAGTGTGCCCCCATATACAGCCAGTGTGCCCCCATATTCAGCCAGTTTGTCCCCCATATACAGCCAGTTCCCCCCAAATGCAGCCAGTTTGTCCCCATGTACAGCCAGTGTGCCCCCATATACAGCCAGTTCCCCCATATTCAGCCAGTTTGTCCCCAATATACAGCCAGTTCCCCCCATATTCAGCCAGTGTGTCCCCAATGAACAGCCAGTTCCCCCATATTCAGCCAGTTTGTCCCCAATATACAGCCAGTTCCCCCCAAATGCAGCCTGTCCCCCCCCAGCCCTGCACTTACCTTCCTCGGTCCGCGCCGTCCTCGATGTGTTCTCCCGCCCTCGATGTCGCTTCAGCCAATCAGGTTACCGGTAACCAGATCCGGTGAACCTGATTGGCTGAAACCTCCACAGTCTTCTCCAAGGAACGCACCCCCGTGCGTATCTGGGAGGAGTTTTTGGAAGCCGAATACAGCGTGAGAGCTGTATTCGGAAAGCCTATCAGAGCTGCTGGCTCTGATAGACACTTCCAGAACACACCCACCGCCAGCCACCGCTCAAATTCATATGGCCGGCGCTCACCAGGAGGCCGGCCATATGAATAGTGGGCAGCGCGGCAGCGGTGACAATACACAGATTCATGCAATGCATGAATCTGTGTATTGTCTTTCAGTGGCGGTGCTGGAGCGAGAGGGGGCGGCGCTCCGGCACCCTCTATGGATGCACCGCCACTGTTCTTCCAGAAGAGGATTTGTTGGACGAGAAGGCCTGACTCAAAGTCTCCACTCTAATTCAAAGGTGTTCTTTCGGTTGGATGTTAGGACGCATGTCAGTCAAGTTTCTCCGCCCCAAACTCGCTCACCCATGTCTTTATAGAGCTTGCTTTGTGCACTGGTCCAAATAATTTGGTGGAGGGGGATTACGTGCAGGGTTGTTTTCAGGGGTTAGGCTTGGCCCCTTAGTTCCGATGAAGGGAACATTTAAGGCGTCAGCATACCAAGACATTTTGGACAATTTCATGCTCCTGACTTTGTGGGAACAGTTTGGGGATGGCCCCTTCCTGTTCCAACATGACTGTGCACCAGTGCACAAAGCAAGGTCCGTAAAGACATGGACTTAGCATGGGTAGTGGAAAATGAACGTCAAGTGCAAAAATTCACATTATAATAGTAATTAAAACATATAGAATTAAGTGTAACAAACTAAAAAGTTGTTGCATTTGAAGTTAATCAGTATGGCAAATATCTATAGGAGGGGTTTCCACCATCCCTGCTAAGTTTAATTTTATACAGTATGTGTTATTTTCAGCTTGATGTGTATTATATGTGAAGTTGCGTATCACAGAGACCAGTATTGTGGTAATATTGAAGTTTATTGAGATTTCCATACATTGGAGGGTTCCACCATTATTGTTAAGTCATTGATCAGTAAGTTAGCACTGCACTTTTATTTTTTTGTGGTGTGGGAACACATAACAGTGCTTAGTTTCATGCCTTTTATTGACACTTTTCTTATTTTCCCTCCAGTAGTTTATTGTAAATAGTAGTGTGGTGATTACCTATTATACTAAAGATTGGCATGTGGCATTAATAAACATCAACAGATTTCAGTTGCGCCACATCAGACTGGCCCTCCATGGACAATGTGCCTGGCTGCTGAGTTCATCACCCCATCCCTGCACTCAGTGCAATGATGGGCACTGATTGGCAGCACTGACAGGCAACACTGATGGGCACTCATAGGCCGCACCGATGGGCACTGATAGGCTGCACTGATGGGCACTGATTTGCACTGATAGGCAGCACTGATGAGCACTGATTGGCACTGATAGGTGACACTGATTGTAAGCACTGGTTTGCACTGATTGGCAGCACTGATGGGCACTGATAGGCATCACTAACAAGTGGCACTAATGGGCACTGGCAGGTGGCACTGATTGCAAGCACTGATTGGTACTAATATGTAGCACTGATGGGCACTGATAGGTGGCACTGATTGGAAGCACTGATTGGCACTGATAGATAGCACTGATGGGCACTGATAGGTGGCCTTGGTTGGCACTGATAGGCGGCACTGATTGGAATTGACAGGCAGAACTGATTGGCACTGATATGGGGGCACTGATTGGAAGCACTGATTGGCACTGAAAGGCACCACTGATAGGTGGTACTGATTAGAAGCACTGATAGGCAGCACTGATGGGCACTGATAGGAAGCATTGGTTGGCACTGATAGGCGGCACTGATTGGCACTGACAGATGGCACTAATTTTTAAGCACTTTTTGTCACTGAATGGCACTGACAGGCAGCACTGGCACTGATTTGCACTGATGAGTGGCACTGATTAAAAGAACTGATTGGCACTGACTGGCACTGACAGGTGCCTCTGATTGGCACTGGCAGGTGGCACTGATTGGAAGCACTGACTGGCACCGACAGGTGGCACTGGCACTTATTGGCACTGACAGGCAGCACTGGCACACAATTGGCACTGACAGGTGGCACTGATTAGCACTGACAGGTGGCACTGGCACTGATTGACACTGACAGGCAGCACTGGCACCGATTGGAACTGACAGATGGCACTCATTGGCACTCATTGGCTCTGATTGGAAGCATTGACAGAGGAGTTTTACACTGAGCAGATCATGCCGCTTGTAAGAGCTGCTTAGAGTGTGACACTGTTATGTAATGTAACTGCATGCAGGGAGAGAGAGGAGCTGTCAAAATTCATCAGCGGTGATGTCGGGGTGGGCGGGACCGAGCTGTTATCAAACACCAGCCAATGATTGGGCTGCTTACAAAAGGGGGCGGGGTCACATACACGTAGCAGCCCGTCTAGACCCTATCCCATTGGCTGGTGTTTAAGTGTTTATTACCTGCTCAATCCTGCCCACCTCCCGACATCACAGCTGAATTTTGACAGCGGCACGATCTGCTCAGTGTGAAACTGTCTCACAGGCAGGCAGGCAATTGCTTGAAAGCAACTTTTCACATCGGCCCTTCGGGAAGATCTCGGGAGACAGCACAAACACTACTCTACACAAACACTGCATGGGTGATTAGGATGTGCCCAGGCACACTCGGCACACTCGGCACACCCCGTGCGCATGCCTATGCTGCACATATATATATAGAGAACTAACCATCTTATGTGCCTACCTTAAAGAAGAGACTACTTAGCAAGCAGCAACTGTTAAGGTGATATACACTTTGGTAAGGAATATGTAATTACTATTGGCATATAAATTGCAAAGCTCAAGATTATATATAAGTATGTAACATACAACAGTAAGGGTTGTACCATTTTCCACTTAAATGTATTGCTATCAATAATCCCCCTTGTGAAAGAATTGGGGGTATGGTTGTTTGGAGAATGAAATGTAGAGTATGCTACATAATCCTGACTGCTGCATGCTATATGCTCTGTCGTATGTTGCGCAGCAGTCAAGTACCTAACACACATCACAGAGTGCTACATCGTTGCACTCTAGCCACCCCATCATCGCTCAGCTTTGAACTCCCTTATCCACTGTTCACCTCCGCACCTCCTTACTTACCATTCACTGCTACACCCCCTCATCCACCATTCACCTCTGCATCCCCCTCATGCACTGTTCCCCTCCACACCCACTCATCCATATGTCCCTTTCTGCACCCTCTTAATCACCATTCACCCTACTCACAAACAATGCATATTCCTGCCCTCTCCTAATACTCATAAATAATGCAGCTTTTCTTTCACATTTGCAAACAATGCAATCCCCCTGCCCTGTTCATCAGGCACTAAAAATGTACCCACACCCCTGCCCCACTTACACACACTGCAGCTCCTCCTGTCCTCCATCACACTCATAAAAAAGGAGTGTGATCCTTACACATAATACAAGTTCCTTCCTCCCACCCTGCACATAATACATTCCCACACACGCACACAAAAATTACAGCCCACTGCTCCTTTCTCGGAGTGACTCAGTCAGAATCTCAGAGAGTACATAATGTACTCAGAGTCACAGATGAGGACGTGAGTAGGTGTGGTTACATGTAAACAAGTCATCATAGAGTACTCCTGTTCCTATCTCTAAACTGCTATCTGACTGTGAGACTTTAGCTCCTTTTTTGAATGTTCTTTTAACTGAGCATTTGCTTAAATTACTGTACATATTTTATAAAATTATTTCAGTAATAAAGACCATTTAAAATGTACTTTTCTTTCAGTGCATCATGCAATGTTCTCTTATATTGACTTCAGTGCTATGGTACAGTATGTAAGAAAGAAAATTTACAGCAGAGAGCTTAATGACATTTTAGGGTTTATTTAGGTTTACATGATAAAACTGATTCTGAAATATTCTCTATTGCTGAGTGCTGACACACAGTGAAGTTGACCTCTCCATAATTCTCTTCTATCTGACAAGCTCTTTCCAATTGATTTTCCTAGGGTTATCAAGAAGAACCAATATGATTTTTCTGTGTTTTCTTATGTACAACAGAATATGTACTACAGGTCCTTCTCAAAAAATTAGCATATTGTGATAAAGTTCATTATTTTCTGTAATGTACTGATAAACATTAGACTTTCATATATTTTAGATTCATTACACACAACTGAAGTAGTTCAAGCCTTTTCTTGTTTTAATATTGATGATTTTGGCATACAGCTCATGAAAACCCAAAAATCCTATCTCAAAAAATTAGCATATCATGAAAAGGTTCTCTAAACGAGCTATTAACCTAATCATCTGAATCAACTAATTAACTCTAAACACCTGCAAAAGATTCCTGAGGCTTTTAAAAACTCCCAGCCTGGTTCATTACTCAAAACCGCAATCATGGGTAAGACTGCCGACCTGACTGCTGTCTAGAAGGCCATCATTGACACCCTCAAGCAAGAGGGTAAGACACAGAAAGAAATTTCTGAACGAATAGGCTGTTCCCAGAGTGCTGTATCAAGGCACCTCAGTGGGAAGTCTGTGGGAAGGAAAAAGTGTGGCAGAAAACGCTGCACAACGAGAAGAGGTGACCGGACCCTGAAGAAGATTGTGGAGAAGGACCGATTCCAGACCTTGGAGGACCTGCGGAAGCAGTGGACTGAGTCTGGAGTAGAAACATCCAGAGCCACCGTGAACAGGCGTGTGCAGGAAATGGGCTACAGGTGCCGCATTCCCCAGGTCAAGCCACTTTTGAACCAGAAACAGCGGCAGAAGCGCCTGACCTGGGCTACAGAGAAGCAGCACTGGACTGTTGCTCAGTGGTCCAAAGTACATTCGGAAATCAAGGTGCCAGAGTCTGGAGGAAGACTGGGGAGAGGGAAATGCCAAAATGCCTGAAGTCCAGTGTCAAGTACCCACAGTCAGTGATGGTCTGGGGTGCCATGTCAGCTGCTGGTGTTGGTCCACTGTGTTTTATCAAGGGCAGGGTCAATGCAGCTAGCTATCAGGAGATTTTGGAGCACTTCATGCTTCCATCTGCTGAAAAGCTTTATGGAGATGAAGATTTAATTTTTCAGCACGACCTGGCACCTGCTCACAGTGCCAAAACCACTGGTAAATGGTTTACTGACCATGGTATTACTGTGCTCAATTGGCCTGCCAACTCTCCTGACCTGAACCCCATAGAGAATCTGTGGGATATTGGGAAGAGAAAGTTGAGAGACGCAAGACCCAACACTCTGGATGAGCTTAAGGCCGCTATCGAAGCATCCTGGGCCTCCATAACACCTCAGCAGTGCCACAGGCTGGTTGCCTCCATGCCACGCCGCATTGAAGCAGTCATTTCTGCAAAAGGATTCCCGACCAAGTATTGAGTGCATAACTGAACATAATTATTTGAAGGTTGACTTTTTTTGTATTAAAAACACTTTTCTTTTATTGGTCGGATGAAATATGCTAATTTTTTGAGATAGGATTTTGGGGTTTTCATGAGCTGTATGCCAAAATCATCAATATTAAAACAAGAAAAGGCTTGAACTACTTCAGTTGTGTGTAATGAATCTAAAATATATGAAAGTCTAATGTTTATCAGTACATTACAGAAAATAATGAACTTTATCACAATATGCTAATTTTTTGAGAAGGACCTGTATATATTTTTACATGGGTCTCTTTTGTCCTCTTAGAATATGCATATTTTATCCTAAAACAAAGGATTCTACAGTGCCTTGAAAAAGTATTCACTCCCCTTGACATTTTTAAAATGTTGTCATGTTACAACCAAAAATATAAATTTATTTTATTGGGATTTTATGTGATAGAGAAACACAAAGTGCCACATAATTGTGAAGTGGAAGGAAAATGATAAATAGTTTTCATTTTTTTTACAAATAAATATCTGAAAAGTGTTGCATGCATTTGTATTCAGCCCCCTTTACTCTGATACCCCCAACTAAAATCTAATGGAACCAATTGCCTTCAGAAGTCACCTAATTAGTAAATAGAGTCCACCTGTGTGTAATTTAATCTCAGTATAAATAGAGCTGTTCTGCAAAGCTCTCAGAGGTTTGTTAGAGAACCTTAGTGAACAAACAGAGTCAGGAAGGCCAAGGAACACACCAAAAAGGTCAGTAATAAAGTTGTGGAGATGTTTAAAGCAGGGTTAGGTTATAAAGAAATATCCCACGCTTTGAACACACCATGGAGCACTGTTCAATCCATCATCCAAAAATAGAAATAAAATGGCACAACTGAAAACCTACCAAGAGATGGCTGTCAACCTAAACTGGCATTAATCAGAGAAGCAGCCAAGAGGCCTATTGTAACTCAGGAGGAGCTGCAGAGATCCACAGCTCAGGTGGGAATATCTGTCCATGGGACAACTATTAGTTGTGCACTCCACAAATCTGGCCTTATGGAAGAGTTGCAAGAAGAAATCCATTGTTGAAAGAAAGCCATAAAAAGGCCTGTTTGCAGTTTGTGAGAAGCCATGTGGGGGACACAGCAAACATGTGGAAAAAGATGTTCTGGTCAAATGAGACAAAAATGTAACTGTTTGGCTTAAAAGCCAAACACTATGTGTGGCGGAAAACTAACACTGTACATCTCCCTGAACACAGCATCTCCACCATGAAACATGGTGGTGGTAGCAACATGTTGTGGGGATGCTTTTCTTCAGCAGGGACAGGGAATCTGGTCAGAGTTGATGGGAGTATGGATGGAGCCAAATACAGGGCAACTTAGAAGAAAAAAGACTGCAAAAGACTTGAGACTGGGGTGGAGGTTCAACTCCCATCAGGACAACAACCCTAAATATACAGCCAGAGCTACAATGGAATGGTTTACATATTCATGTGTTAGAATGGCACAGTCAAAGTCCAGATCTAAATCCAATTAAGAATCTGTAGCAAGACTTGAAACTTGCTGTTCACAGATGCTCTCCAACCAATCTGACAGAGCTTGAGCTATTTTGCAAAGAAGAATGGGCAAAAGTTTCACTCTCTAGATGTGCAAAGCTGATAGAGACATACCCAAAAATACTTTCAACTGTAATTTCAGTGAAAGGTGGTTTTACAAATTATTGACTCGGGAGGCTGAATACAAATGCAAGCCACACTTTTCACATATTTATTTGTAAAAAGTGATGAAAAACATTTATAATTTTCCTTCCACTTCACAGTTATGTGCCACTTTGTGTTAGTCTTTCACATAAAATCCCAATAAAATACATTTACGTTTTTGGTTGTAACATGACAAAATGTGGAACATTTCAAAGGGTATGAATAATTTTTCAGAGCACTGTATGTCCTATACATATTTTTGCAAACTCTAAACCATGGCTCTGACTGTATTAACATTAGCATCACCTTAGCTCATCATTGTAAATATATGTTTTTCTTTTCTTTTGTCTTTGTTTGCATTTTTCTTTACACCCAATACATCCAGCTGTACTTCCTCCTGCTAAGAGTACATTCTGTTTTAAAGGTAGCCCTAGTGAAAAAGTGGATATTTGATATCTTATAAGGAACAGCTGAACAAGTTGTTAATTGTGCCTAAGCAGTACGTTGAAGGATTTCCATTTTGTCTTGAATTCCTTTCACTGCCTTAACCACTTGTCGACCAGCCGTCTTCATTATACTGTGGAAGGGCGGCACGATCCTGCAAACCTTCGTAGCTGTACGTCGGCTTCTTTAAGTGGGATAACAGGCGCGCGTGCCGCCGGAGGTGTGTGCACATGCCCGCTGCACTGCGGGTGTGCTGATGCGCGTGGCCGGCAGTCGCGATGACCGCCGGTGACGCGCGATCGCGGGCACGAGAGCCTGAACAGGGACGTGTGTGTGTAAACACACAAATCCCTGTTCTGTGAGGAGAGGTAGAACGTGAGTTTCTACTAGCTGGGAACAGCGATCTGTCATCTCCTCTAGTCAGTCCCATCCCCCTATAGTTAGAACACACACTAGGGAACACCTAGTTCGCCCCCTAGTGTTAACCCCTTCCCTGCCAGTGACATTTACACAGTAATCAGTGCATTTTTATAGCACTGATCGCTATATAATGTGTCAAAAGTGTCCGATCTGTCCGCCATAATATCGCAGTCCCAATAAAAATTGCAGATCATCGCCATTACTAGTAAAAAATAAAAATTATAATAAAAATGCCACAAATCTATCCCCTATTTTGTAGACGCTATAACTTTTGTGCAAACCAATCAATATATGCTTATTGTGATTTTTATTACCAAAAATATGTAGAATAATACATATCAGCCTAAACTGAGGAAAAAAAATGTTTTTAAAAAAAAAAATTGGGGATATTTCTTATAGCAAAAAAGTATAAAATGTGTTTTTTTCAAAATTGGCGCTATTTTTTTGTTTATATCGCAAAAAATAAAACCTGCAGAGATGATCAAATACCACCAAAAGAAAGCTCTATTTGTGAGGAAAAAAGGACGTCAATTTTGTTTGGATACAGCAACTCACAACCACGCAATTGTCAGTTAAAGCAATGCAGTGCCGTATCGCAAAAAATTGCCCGGTCATTGAGCAGCCAAATCTTCTGGGGCTGGAGTGGTTAAGCTTTATACAGTATATTTGCAGTGTGAAATCATCTAGGCACTGGGGTTGATTTTTCTTTTTTAATGATATGTTTATAAAAGTTTTCAATAACATACAGAGAAAACAAAACCACCAGTCACACTAGCAACCAGAGGGAGAAGAAAAAAAAACACATGTTCCCTAATCACAAAAAAAACAACCTCACAGGGTCTCACAATGTACAGAGAAATACATTGAGTTTACAGAAAGCTCAGCATAGAATCATAAAAACACCAAAAATGTTTTGTCACTCCAGCAAAAAGGTCATGAGAAATATGGATAAAAAAAAAACAACAAAAAAAACAAACAAAAAACAAAGCTTAATTACCTGGATCTAAGGAGGACAAAGTATGGACTGAACCACCACCTGCCCCACAAACAGTTTCCTTTTTTTCAATAACTCAAATGTAAGCATATATAATGAAAGAGAATCATTAATCAATTCGAGCCATAGGGACAGAGTGGGCAGGGTTGCCCCTTTCCAAGTAAGCAAAAGCACTTTTTTAGTATAATAATACAATATACTCAGTAATCGTTTTGCAGATACAAAGATAGACAATTCTCCAAAGATGCCCAAAAGGCAGTTTTTTCGATGTAACACATTGAGAAAGCCCAATGCGGTGGAGACAAAATAACCCACTCTTTCCCAAAATCGGTGAACCACTAGACAGGACTAGAAATCAGTGCAGGAAATCAGCAACTAGGCCACAACCCCTAAAACATACTGATGTAGAACATATACCCATCTTACATAATCTAACAGGGGTAAGATGTGAATTTTGGAAAATGTTTAGTTGAATAACCTTGTTTTTTTGATGATATAACAGAGGTCTTGTAAGTATCTCTAAATTCAGCCCAATCTGAGTCAAGAAATTAAATATCCAAGTTGGCCTGTTTGGTTTGAGCAGCAAGGAACCTAGGGTTAGAATCAGATATAAGTGCTGAGTAATTTGCGGAGATAAGTTTATCATGATCAGAGCGTCTGAGAAAAGGGGTGACATGTAAAGGGTTATCTAAGGAGCCAAACTGTGTCCGTATAGCATGGCGTAGTTGATAGTGGTAGAATAAATAGTTAGGAGGCAAGTTAAATTCCTCTTTCAACTGAGAGAAGGGCTTAAAAACCTTGTTGGAGTTAAACCAAAGGGGGTGATTAGGGGACCAAGACTAAGGATCATTAGTGATACGGGTAGTAACTATAGTGGGGTTGATTTTCTAAAGGCAAATAGGCTGTCTGTATTGCAAGGGAATTTTTACTTTGCAAATACATTTTCCATTTGCTTAAAAAAAATAGTTTTGCAAAGGATACTTAATCACAGGCAAGGATTTTTTTTAAATAGTATTTTTGCTAGCATATGATTGAACGACGTAAGTCATTAGTGCTTTGCCTCATTCACTAAACTAAATTATCTTGCCTTTAGTAAATCAGTTCTGATGTGGCCCTGACTGTAAGTCCTATGAGATTTGGAGTGACATTTGATAATGTCATTACTGTGCTGCTCACTGTTTTCCCGTTGGAGTGGACATGCACTGAATGAATCTCCCTGCTTCTGCTTCAATCATTCTTTAATTATTCTATGGATCTGTGCTTCACCTTTCCTGATTCTTCTTGTATATTCCCTTAACAGTTTTTCAAATTAACAGCCATCAGATGGCAGCTCTTACATAAGGAAGCAAACCCCATTCTTCCAAGATTACCACTCCACAATTCCAATCCACACAGTGCAGAACAAGGTGTGGTATGTCAGTAATGGAGAAACAATCAGAACACCCCAGTTTTTAAGTGCCAGATGAGGCATCAAGACTATGAATGGAAATCACACAAGTTTTGGGCTGCATTTCTGCAAATGGAGTTGGAGATTTGGTTAGGATTAGGGATGAGCTTCAAGTTCGAGTGGAACTCATGTTTGACAAACAGGAACAAAAAAGTCTTCTGGATAGCAGCACTCCAAAAATAAAAGCCTTTATTTTAAAATTCAGGGATCCAAATACACACTGCAGATCACGTCACACTGGTCAAAAACTGGCTAACGCGTTTCACACTGTACTAGTTCTTATTCAGCTATGAATAAGCACTAGTACAGTGTGAAACGCGTTAGCCAGTTTTTGACCAATGTGACGTGATGTGCAGTGTGTATTTGGATCCCTGAATTTTAAAATAAAGGCTTTTCTTTTTGGAGTGCTGCTATCCAGAAGACTTTTTTGTTCCTGTTTGCTGATATTGGCATTGCCTGCACCCTTGGCTTCTGGGAGGAGGTAATTTTGAGGATTTCTACACCTGAGCGGCTCCCTTTTCTCTGGGACTCATGTTCGACTCGAACATTGCCTGTTCACATGTTCGCCGAACAGCGAACAATTTGGGGTGTTCGCGGCAAATTCGAAAAGCCGCGGAACACCCTGTAAAAGTCTATGGGAGAAATCAAAAGTGCTAATTTTAAAGGCTTATATGCAAGTTATTGTCATAAAAAAGTGTTTGGGGACCCGGGTCCTGCCCCAGGGGACATGTATCAATGCAAAAAAAAGTTTTAAAAACTGACGGTTTTTCGGAAGCAGTGATTTTAATAATTCTTAAAGTGAAACAATAGAAGTGAAATATTCCTTTAAATTTTGTACCTAGGATGTGTGTATAGTATGCCTGTAAAGTCGCGCTTGTTTCCCGTGCTTAAAACTGTCCCTGCAGAAAGTGTAATTTCTGAAGGAAAAAAAGTACCGTATTTTTCGCTCCATAAGACGTACCTGACCATAAGACGAACCCAGGTTTTAGAGGAGAAAAACAAGAAAAAGAATATTCTGAACCAAATGATGTACTAAAATATTTAATATTATATTACTACTATAGGTGGGTGGTGGACGCACAGCAATACCAGCCCCCCTATCAAATCAGCTCAGCTACACTATACCTGGTTGGTGGTGGACACACAGCAACCTCCCCCCCTTCCCAGATCAGCTCAGGGTGGCAGGGCAGACACAAACACCCCTTCAGCCTCTCATATAACAACAGCTCAGGTGATGAACAGTGGATACCATCCCACACCTCCCACCCCCTTATCACTCACCTCAGGCAGTGGAGGAAACTGCCATTACAATCCACAACCCCCTCTGGCTGGCTCTCAGCATCAGATACACCAGGCAGCAGCTAGGATGGATGACTGAGGACATAGTTTGCAGCAGCAGCAGCGGCAAGTGGAGAGAGGCAGGAAGTGAGACTGGACCAGACCACGGCGCCGGGGGTGTTCCAGCTGAATAAAAAAGCCATCCAGGGCTCTTGTCGCTTGCAGGATGGGGTCACATCTGGCGGATGTCAACTTACCTGGGTGCGGAGTGCACCATTATAGCAACACCACTGACAACCCCCATGTTTTGGCACCTGGGGCAGACCGTCTCCCCCCGCTCCCCCTTGGTATGCCCCAGCAAGGATCTGCCTCACATCCTGTCATCTCTCCTCCACAGAGAAGCCGAGTGTCTGTATTCTGACACGGCGGCAGCGATGGGGGGGCGGAGCCTGCTCAGTATTTGCTCCATAAGAAGCAGGGACACTTTTCCCTATTTTTTGGGGGGTAAAAGTGCGTCTTATGGTGCGAAAAATACGGTAATTTAAAACTCACTTGCGGTTATAATGAATTGTCGGCTCCTGGCAATACAGAGAAAAGTCATGTTAAAGGGGTCTTCCAGATTCCGATAAGCCTCATGCCCACAGACCCCCACAACCATCGGGCAAGGGTTGTGGGGATAAGGCCCTTGTCCCCATCAACATGGGGACATCCTCCCCATGTTGAGGGCATGTGGCCTGGTATGGTTCAGGAGGGCGGGAGGCACTCTCTCATCCCCCCTCTTTTCCTGCGGCCTGCCAGGTTGCGTGCTCGGATATAGGGTCTGGTATGGATTTTTGGGGGAACTCCACGCCATTTTTAAAAAAAAATTGGGGTGGAGTTCCCCTTAAAATCCATACCAGACGTGAAGGGTCTAGTATGGATATTTGTATAGTTTAGGATTGTAGCAGGGACTGACTTGATTAGTAGACAAAACACCCCATCCCTATTCAATATAGATTGTGTGTGTAGTCCTCTATGGGACTTTTTAGGGTGAAGTCTACAAGTTTCAAATTTATATCAAAAAATATATATTTATTGTTGTAATACAAAATATCAAAGAGATAAAAATACATATACAATTTGGATGTACACAAGCGCAACTCAAACTATAGAACAACAAAGTAACAACGTCACAAAAGACCATAAACCACTATGAGGGTCCTGATTCCTGTGGGAGGGCCCAGGGTGCCCGACGCATCTCGAGGCTATGGGTTTATATAGCGCCTCTTCTTCAGGGGCTAGTGGTGATATGTGTTGTGGTCTGTAGTTTGTGGACATAGAACAAAGAAAGAGAGTTGAGTAAACAAGAGCATCGTCTATTTCATGTATATACAGTACAATTGAAAATTAATTCAATAGTTATAATAAAAGGCATCATTATTTGTACCGTAAATCATATATGCTAACCGTTGTTGCCTATAAAGTTTGGTGTGGATACATCCTTATTTAAAATAACAGAGATTGACGCTCACTGCTCTGGATGAAGGGAGAACACACGGGGGACCGTGCATCGAACTATGCCCGGGGGCAGGGCAACAAAGGGCGCCTGTACTCAAAACAACAGGTAATTTATGCTGCTGATCCCATCTATAAGCAAGAAAGAGTAATAATAGTACAGCAGTATGAATAAGGGTGACATATATGTATATATTACCCTCCATGAATGGCCCACATAATGGTGGGGCATACATGTCAGAACTAAATCTAAACGTGTACATACCTGCTGTATCTCAACCCAGGTTTTGGAGTGGATTTGTGTCGCATAGGCTCCACAGAGAAAAAGTATTCCCCTAAGAAGAGGGAAGGGGAACAAAATGGAATCTGGAAAAGTATGGAAAAGAATAATTTAAAAGTATGGAAAATTTTGAATAAATGGAAATAAAAATTAAGGTCTATTTATCACTAACTGTTAGTTAGCCCGAAGGGTATCAATATATATAGGGTCCTCTTGTATCTATGAGCTAAAGTGGAATAATCCACCATATGTTAATATGGCTCAATCTTAAATTGAATAATTAGATATGCAAATATTGAGGGACCCTCCATGAATCAAAAAGGAAAAAAGGGGGTATGCATTATATCAATGAAAAAAGAGTATGGATATTTGGGGGGAACCACACGTCATTTTGTTTTTAAATTTGATGCAGGGTTCCCCTTAATATCCATACCAGACCTGAAGGGCCTGGTAATTAAATTTGGGGGCACCCCCACGCATTATTTTTTTATCAATGACTTTTGTCTGTATTGCCGGGAGCTGACAATTCATTATAGCCGCGAGTGGTTTTAAATGGCTTTTTTTCCTTCAGAAATTACATTTTGTGCAGGGACAGTTCTAAGCACGGGAAACAAGCGCTGCTTTACAGGCATACTATACCCCCCCCCCCCCCCCAGGTACAAAATTTAAAGGAATTTTTCACTTTTTATTGTTTCACTTTATGCATTATTAAAATCACTGCTCCAGAAAAAACGTCAGTTTTAAAACTTTTTTTTGCATTGATACATGTCCCCTGGGGCAGGACTCGGGTCCCCCAACCCTTTTTAGGACAATAACTTGCATATAAGCCTTCATAATTAGCACTTTAGATTTTGAACGTTCGAGTCCATTGTATTTAATAGGGTTCTAAAATTCACGCAAAATTTAGGTCTGTTCGCAGGTTCTGGTGCGAACCGAACAGGGGGGTGTTCGGCTCATCCCTAGTTAGTATCAATGGTATCCTCAATGCTGAGAAATACAGGCATATACTGTACTTACTTATCCATCATGCTATACCATCAGGGAGCAATATTAATGGCTCCAAATTTATTCTGCAGCAGAACAACAACCCCAAACATACAGCTAATGTCATTAAGAACTATCTTCAGCATAAAGAAGTCCTGGAAGTGATGGTTTAGCCCCCATACAGACCTGATCTCAACATCATCAAGTCTGTCTGGGATTACATGAAGGAACAGAAGGATATGATGCAGCCTACATCCACAGAAGATCTGTGGTTAGTTCCCCAATGTGTTTGGAACTACCTACCTACTGAGTTTCTTCAAAAAATGAGTACAAGTGCACCTAGAAGAATTTAGATGTTTTAAAGAGGAAGTAAACCCTCCATACATTTTTTAGATAAACATACCCCTGCAAGAGAAAGGCATAATGAGCTAGTATGCATAGCATACTAGCTCATTATGTGGCAATTACCTGAAATCAAAGCCCCCGAAGTCCTCCTCGTTCTCAGCCGCTGCCATCTTGCCTTGATGTCCTGTCACTGATGTTAGTGTATCGCCGCTCCGGCGCTGTGATTGGCCGGAGCAGCGATGACGTCACACGCATGCGCTAGTCATCGGCGCAGTTTTTATAGTAAATATCTCCTTAACCATGTAGGTTAAGGAGATATTTTATGCACCTACAGGTAAGCCTTAATCTAGTCTTACCTGTAGGTGCATGTTATCAAAGTGGGTTTACAACCACTTTAAAGGCAAAGGGTAATCGCACCAAATATTAATTTCATCATTGGCCCTATGAGTATTGTGACTATTTTATATGATTTTAATAACATTTGAAGGTGTAGAGTTAATGCACTATTGCTGGTCTTTATTTTTTTATGGGTGACTGTTGGAAGGAGCGTGCTTTAGAAGATACTATATACTGGTGCAAGAGTACCATAGGATACGTTTGTAGTCATTATTAACAATTTGATCTTTGCATGCCGATCACCTTGAATGTGATTCATTGATCTCTGGTGAGTCTTTGAATCTACACAGTGGGAGCGGTGGTCACGAGCACTGCATGAACAGGGATATTATGTGGATCATCTATGGACACTATTGGTGATCTATAACATACACTGATGTTTAGGAATTTTTGTGGGGCTGCCTTTGATTTCATTCTATACATATTTTTTCTATGTCATTGTTGTTAATTGAGGTTATTTACAATGTATTACATATGTGCAGCACTACCTAATGTCTGTGTATTTGGTTATAGTTTCAGACGCTGGTTTGGTAAAACATAGAGGTATTCCAATATTTTGAAATAAATAATTACCGTATATACTCGAGTATAAGCCGACCCGAATATAAGCCGAGGCACCTAATTTTTCCACATAAAAATGGGAAAACTTATTGACTCGAGTATAAGCCTAAGGTGTCCATCTGCATGCCTCACTTTGCCTCACTGTGCCCATGACTAGACTGACATTTAACATGGGTGTCTATGGAAGGGGTGCCCGGCTTTGAAAAATCGGTGCTCCCCGGTCGTAGGTCCCCCAGACAAAAAACTTTGCACACTTGTAGAGGAGAAATGGGGCTACATGTGTGCCAAGTTCCGGGTCCAGGGGACCTACGACTGGGTCCCCAAAGTCACCAGAGAAATGACCGTTTAACATGGGAGTCTATGGACGGGGTGCACGGCTTTGGAAAATCAGTGCTCCCCGGCCGTAGGTCCCCCGGACAACATACTTTGCACACATGTAGAGGAAGAGTGGGGCTATATGTGTGCCAGGGGACCTATGGCCGGCCGGTACCGGGTCCGCAAAGTCCGGGAGATCAGGCGCAAAAAGGTGACTCGAGTATAAGCCGAGGGGGACATTTTCAGCACAAAAAAATGTGCTCAAAAACTCGGCTTATACTCGAGTATATACGGTAAGTGATTTCTTTGCAACCAAATTTTTTGAATCTTCTTTAGCTTGCAATCATTCTCTTCATTTTAATGCTTAGGACCCACTTACTTAGTTAATGTATATATATTTAGAACTCTTAAGTTGGCCATATATTATACAATTTTCTTTATATTTACCTTTAACTATGTAGTGCAAGGTCCTGTCAGATTGCATACTAATTGAAAGTGTTTAGGTTTGATCTTATATTATATGGTTTTGGTAAATCTAAAGGAAAATTGTATAGGAAAGTTGTATAATGTATGGCCAGACCTAGGGTGGGAGCAAGTTCTCAAAGCCTTTTAGACTCTACTTCTGTTAATTTAACACTGAAAATATACCGATAGAAGAAAAAAGCAGAATGATAACTTCATAAATATGGTGCTGCTTTTTCAATGTCTCGTCACAGGCTGGGAAAGGTTCCATGTTTACAAGGTGTACATGTTGAAATTAGTAGGGCTGTCTTTTTTTTTTTTTTTGTCAATGAAGTTTTTATTTTAGATATCAAAATATAGCAATTATACAAACATAATAACATTTTAACAATTTAACATGTACTTGCACAAAGTAAATTTGTATATAATATTAAAAAATAACATTAGAGCTTTTTGTATCTCATAATCTTCAAGTCTCAATGGTATCCTATTATTTGAAGCTCACCATATGAATCAAGTTCAGTGTCCAAATGTGCATCTAGATAATGTGATAAGCAACCGACCACTCGTTCAGGAGCTATAGCGATTAGATACTGTGCAACCAGCACATATTTCAAAACTCAAAATAAAAAGAGAAAAGAAACAGGAAAGAAAAGGGAAAGGTGAATAGGCAGCGGCCCCAAGAGCGGGAGCCTAGTAAAGAAGAACAAAAAGGAGTAATTGATCAATTTCTCAAGTTTGTTTAAGGTCTGCATATGCATTAGAGTATTTGAAGATGACTCAGGGCTGCCAGGTCTTGTTGAAGTTTTTGGTTATTTCATGTGCTATTGCCCTGATCTCTTCCATCTTATAAAGGAAATGAACCTCATCCAGCCACTCCTTGATTGTAGGGGTGGTGGCATTTCTCCAGTATCTGGGTATCATTGCTTTTGCAGCTGTAAGTATGGCTGTCTTAATATTTCCTGGTCACTTGTGATGTAGGATCTGCATACCTTTTAACTGTCCCTTATTTTTAGGGACTGTTCCTTGTTTGGAATCAAATCACTTATAATAAATGCAGATATTTACTACCAAATGTGTTAAACTGCACTAAACCTTTTACATAACTCTTTTTATTAATACACTATTAGATCAGTACAAAAGAAGCATAGTAATGAAAAAATAAAGATGGGTTCAGCCAATTGTTTTTTGCTTATTAATTCTTCATGGACCCTGCAAATGGGGGAGTAGCAGGGGGTGTGTCCTTTGACTACACACTTTGTGCTAAAAGGTGTCCCTCTTTACCATCTTAGAAAGTTGGGTATTATGGATCTACAGGTCTCATTGTTCCTGTGGTAATTTTTCTGCCCCCTCTCCTCCTGGTTATTTAGAAAACAAAGCCATAAAATGGATCTGGAGAAGAGGGGCTAATTACATGACTATGCTATTTGGCAGAAGTGCCTGGAGAACTAAATTATACAAATTTTGAAGGTAAGACAACTCACATATACCGAATGCATTAAAGTTGTTTTTTAGCTGTTATTCTGAAGCACAGTGTTTAACCACTTAAGGACCGCTGCACGACGATAGAATGGCACGGCTGGGCACAAGGGCGTACAGATATGTCCCCTTCAAGATCCCAGCCATGGGTCGCGCACACGTTGCAGGCGGCGCGCTCACGTCGCGGTCCTGAGCTACGTGACCGCGCCCGCGGGACCCGCGGACCCGATCGCCACCGGTGTCCCACGATCGGGTCACAGAGCTGAAGAACGGGGAGAGGTAAGTGTAAACGAACCTTTCCCCGTTCTTCCTACTGGCAGTGGCAGTGATCGTCTGTTCCGTGTCATAAAGAATGACGATCAGTGATGTCACACGCCAAGCTATGCCCCCACACAGTAAGAATCACTCATTAGGTCACACTTAACCCCTTCAGAGCCCCCTACAGGTTAACCCCTTCACTGCCAGTGTCATTTTTACAGTAATCAGTGTATATTTATAGCACTGATCGCTGTAAAAATGACAATGGTCCCAAAATGGTGTCAAAAGTGTCCGATGTGTCCGCCATAATGTCGCAGTCACGATAAAAATCGCTGATTGCCGCCATTACTAGTAAAAAAATAAATATTAATAAAAATGAAATAAAACTATCCCCTATTTTGTAGACGCTATAACTTTTGCGCAAACCAATCAATAAGCGCCTATTGAGTTTTTTTTACCAAAAATATGTAGAAGAATATGTATCGGCCTAAACTGAGGGAAAAAATTTTTTTCTATTTTTTGGGGATATTTATTATAGCAAAAAGTTAAAAATATGTAATTTTTTTTAAAATTGACGCTCTATTTTTGTTTATAGGGCAAAAAATTTAAACCGCAGAGTTGATCAAATACCACCAAAAGAAAGCTTTATTTGTAGGAAAAAAAGGACGCCAATTTTGTTTGGGAGCCACGTCGCACGACCGCGCAATTGTCAGTTAAAGCAACGCAGTGCCGAATCGCAAAAAGTGGCCTGGTCTTTGGCCAGCCATATGGTCCTGGCTGAAGTGGTTAAAATGCCCCCTAATTTTTTCCTGCTACCTCAGTATAACAGCCAGGGCATGTGGTAAGCCTACCCAGACAACAATGCAGTGTCTACACCCTTGTTTTATTTGCAGACTGATTTGTTGGCATTTTATGTACTATAATAATAACGGGATCTTTGCTAAGTACAAAAATCTACCTCTGCATTACTTTCTAGCAATAATCAGTGCTTTATTGATGCTAGAAAGAAGATAAAGCATTGCATGGTCCCAGTGACTTTGATTTCATAGCCAATTTCAGCATGAATATAGAGAGAATGATCTCATCTGATAAACTCTGCTGGTTGGGACCATGACGTCACATGGTCACATGGTCCCATGACGTCACAGTCACATGCTCCGGGGCACATGTGCCCTGGAGCATGTGACTGTGACGTCATGTGCACATGTGCCCCGGAGCATGTGACTGTGACGTCATGTGAAGCCTATATTAATCTCTGCGGACCGAAGATTTACCATTACTGCGAGAGGAAGCGACGAGTCAACATCGAGGAGGAGAAGAGGGAAGAAGACGCCGACGACGGAGAAGACCGGCTCCTCCACTAGCAAAAGAGCTACCAAGAAGTTAGTGGAGGGGCCGGCAGAAGGACAACGGAGAGCCGGACGAGACGACGAAGAAGACTGGGCCTCTGCTAGCAAAAGAGCTAAAAAGAAGTTAGCGGAGGCCCGGCGGAAGAAAGAACCGGAGAGCGTGAGAAGAACCGGAGAACGGGAGAAGAACCGGAGAGCGGGAGAAGAAGAAGAAGACGACGGAGAAGACCGGGCCTCTGTTAGCAAAAGAGCTAAAAAGAAGTTAGCGCTGGCCCGGCAGAAGAAAGAACCGGAGAACGCGGCGACGACACCGGAGACCCCCGAAGTCGGAAGAAGACCTCCGGAGCGGTGCAATAAAATACTTTTAAAAACTGTGTTGTGTTTTTATTTCCATTTATTTTCCACCAGATGAATGGGTAGGGGTACGATGTACCCCATACTCATTCACATAGGGTGGGGGGCCGGGATCTGGGGGCCCCCTTATTAAAGGGGGCTCCTGGATTCCGATAAGCCCCCCGCCCGCAGACCCCGACAACCAACGGCCAGGGTTGTCGGGAAGAGGCCCTGTCCTCATCAACATGGGGGCAGGGTGCTCTGGGGTGGGGGGGCCGCAGGTCGCCCCCCTGCCCCAGAGCACCAAACCCCCCATGTTGAGGGCATGTGGCCTGGTACGGTTCAGGAGGGAGGGGGGGCCGCTCTCGTCCCTCCCTCTTCCCCTGCGGCCTGCCAGGTTGTGTGCTCGTATAAGGGTCTGGCTTGGATCTTGAGGGGGACCCCCACGCCGTTTTTTCGGCATATGGTTCCCCTTCAAATCCAGACCAGACCCAAGGGCCTGGTATGCTCCTGGAGGGGGAACCCACGCCGTTTTTTTTCTTTAAAAATTGGCGTGGAGTTCCCGCTCAGGATTCATACCAAACGCAGTGCCTGGTATTGGCGGGAATCCGCGTCTGATCCCCGCTCAATACAGTGTCGCGTCTCCTCGCAATTGCAGTGAGCGCGACACGTGTCGCCACCCTGCTGCCGACATCTCGGCACTCCTGTCGCTGAGAATCTCGGCGATGGGAGCGCGATAGAAACACAATATCGGCGGCACCTACTGTAAGTGAAATGCGGAGCAAAATGTAAACTAGGCATGGATTGGTTGGATAAACATTACAATCAGAGATGCCAAGCACATTCATTCTGCATAAATGATTATTCACACAAGGGTTACACTTTGTCATAATTTAAAGAAAATGCTTATTACCACATACAGTATATCAGGACAAGACATGGCAATTTCACAAGGTAAGAAGGGTATCAGAGGAGTTATATGTCACCCAGGGTTCTCACTGGCATTGCAGTTTTCTCAATAATTGGTAAATCCTAGTATGGGTTATGGAGCCTGTAGGCATTGTAGAGTATTGTAAGGGATTAGGCCTCCAGTCCATGGTTTTCTGCCAACCAGCATTCTGACTGTGCAGGTGTGCACAACCATTTAAATTAAATGTCAGTATAAACAGAAGCGGAGAAGTAGTTGCAAACCCAGGATACTCACTTGAAAATGGCAACACCTGCTGAGGTAGTGGGAAAGACTATTTTAATGAAACAAATTCTTAAACTGCAATTACAGTCATTAAAAAGCCTGCGGATCACACTGTAGGCTGTGAAAGGGGGGTGACCCCCCATTGGGAGCCTTGCTATCTATCTGGATTGCAATGCATTCAGTGCTCTTTATAGCAAGGAGGCAAAAACTAAAGCTGAACGTGTTAATGTGATGCTTACCAATGAGGTTGAAGATGCTACTGTGTATACAGTGTCAGTCAACCAAAAATGCTCAATTACATGGGGTAGGTGAGAGTATGTAGCAGAATGTGTTATATCTCCTAGCAATGGGGTCTGGTACAGAGATATCCCTAGGAACCTCCAAGGAGCTTGGGGTGTCAGAGCCAGAGGTTACCCTGGATAACTAGGAATAGTGAAAAAATTCCTGCATTTTATGCAGAGCTATAGGCTTAAAATGTGGGAAACATATTAATGTAGTCTGGTATGACTAAAAATGTTGTGCACCAAGCTGACAATGCCCCTGGCTAGGTGGTTGAGCAGCTCACTGTCACTGAGTCAGAGAATATAAAAGTGGATGAGGAACATAGCAATGCCTAGGAACAGCACCAAACTATTGTGTTGGTTAGAGATGAAACTACCTCCAGCAATAAGGAAACTCTTTAAGAAACTCATGTTCAGCAAATGAGTCTCTCCTTATGCTCCGCCACACAAGGGTTCTCAAAATGATAGTAATGCTGGATTTTGGGTTCCCCCTTAAGCCAGGCATGTTACAAAATGTATACCTCAGTAGCTACTCCACTGTCAGGTGGGCTGGTTCTACAAGCTGCACTGAACAAAGGTTGGATTGGGTTTGATCTGGTGGATACAATTTTAATAATGGTGTTGAAAGAGGTCTCACAGGGTTTCCTGGGTTGCTGCCTGGTTATTTGGTATATGTGGGGCACCACAGAAGACTTCTAGACTGGTCTGTTATCAGAGCTGTTTGAGGCTTTGCTGCATAGCAGTATGATGGAAAGCATTTCTTCTATTTTAATATGCGGTGCTGCTGATCAGCCTTTAGTCAAGGGCACACAATCTGCATCAGTAGACAAACCATGAAGAATGAAACACCAATAAATGACAAAGAAAATGGGATAAATCCTGCCCAGGCAGAGTTTAAAAAGCTGTATTGCCCAAAAAATTGTATTGCCAAAAGTGCCTGATGGCACTGTTGTAATTGAGAAGATTGCTTGGAAACTGCCTACATATGATGAATGTCAACTGTCAGGAAAGTTGCCTTCAGTGGGTTCATTGCTCCAGGAGTTGGTGCGCTATGAGGTTGCTGTGGGAGACCACTCCACCATGTGTTTTTCCTCTGCAGACACTGCTAAGAGCTGACAAACAGAATGTTGATGTTACTGACAGTGATGAAATGTGTAATTAATTGTTGAACATTGATGTTAAAGGTGAACTGGGTCATGCATTTTTATTCTCTGATAGCTTGGGTGCTGTGGGTGAGAACACAAGTGCTAATGGATCCAAGGGTCAACAGTGGGTGCTAGCTAGGACTAGAAAGTGTAAGTGTAGTGACATGAGTGATGGCTCTATAGTAACTGCAGAGGTAAATAGTGGAGTAAAATTAGGCCTCCAACACATATTTTAGGTTAATTAGGAACAATTTCCCACAATGCAGGAAACTCCCAGAGAGTGAATGTGAGCTCAGCAAGCATAAGGCAGAGGTACAGTAGATAGCCCAGAGCTCGCTGAGGTGACCCAAAAAAGGGTTTGAATGTCAAACCAAACAGCCCACATATAGTAATGGAAAAAAAAAAATAAACTATGTTTCCCCCAAAACAAAATAAACTGGCTGGTAAAACGAGTCAAGCGTCACTTCTAGGAGTACACCTGTAAAAATGCATTGGTATATCTTTGCAGAGATCTAGTCATTGTAGCAGGGGGGCACAAGGAAGGTCAGCTGGTGAGGTGGGAAGCAGAGTTCCCCTTTAGTGATAGAAAATGTCAGAGCGGTATGGACCAGTGTAGGTGATAGCTGGCACAGAGGTGCCAAATCTAGGGGTTCAGGCTCATGTGTTCCACCTCTTGGGTCAAAACAGAAGGGGGGATATTTGAAAAGACAAGGCTGTGTTATAGTGTCAGAAAGGTTGGATGCCACCCAGGGTTCTCACTTATGCAAAATGAAGGGGGCTCCAGGATGTTTGTTTCAGGTGAAGAAAACTGTCTTTGCAATGTTCTCAAAGATTGGAAAATCCTGATATGGGTTATGGAGACCAAAAGCCCTATGCCCATTGTTTGCTGCTTGGCAACATTCAAATTTTTCTATCTATTTTTTTACTATTTGGTGCCTTTCTTTAAAGGCTAAATTCACTTTTTGCACGGTATTATATGCTGTACTCATAATTAGGGTCTAACATGTTATGTGGTGAAACTGCCTTCCCTCCATCCTTAAACTGTACCCCCATGACTGCTGGCAGGGGTTCTTCTCCCTTGCATCCACAGTCCGATTTAAAACAAGTGTGGCTGTGTGGGGCTCTGCTCACAGAGTCACGCCATTCATTTACAGAGATCTGTGAATGAATGAACTACATCCATGCCACTGTGGAAGATGGACTTGGAGTTCTCAAAGGACTATGAGTGTGGTATTCGGCTCACTTGTAGTCCATTGAAGCTTCCTTCAGCTCTCCTCCTTTTTCTGTAGAAACGTGAATTTTGTATTTTGTTTCAAAGGTGAAACTAGCCTTTAATACTTGCTGTCCGATGAAATTTTATTTTTCACATATGTTAAAACTAGTGTTTTTGTTAGGAAATAACTTAGAATCCCAAAAAACATGTATTTTCTGAAAGCAGAGGCCCTGGAGAATAAAATGGTATTAGCTTTACTTTTTTAATGTCATGTACCAAACACACATTTTCAGAAAAAAAATACACTGTAATGAATTTTAGTGTGCACAAACACAATATATTTACTTTTTGTTTGTAAAATATAAAAGATTATGTAGTGTTGAGAAAATAGATACCAAACATGTCAAGAATTAAAATTGCATGCACCAGAGAAATGGCAACAAATGATGGTACCTAAAGTTCTTCATGGGTGACACTTTCAAACCTTTTACAAGTTATCATTGTAAAGTTAAAGTGTATGTAAACCTTCACGTTGTAATACAACCCATTTACTTTAAAACAGAAATGGGGGCAGGGTTAGTGCATAGCTCCCAACTGTCCTTGATTTGGACCAAAGTCCCTCTGTCCCTCTTTCCTCCTCATTTGTCCCTCATTTTGGTCTGATCCTTATATTTGTATATAAAATTCACAATTTATCTCCTTTAAAAAGTGTTTGCAGTGCTAAACCTTTCATCCAATTTCTAAGTTGCTGCATTTGTACACTTCAAGAGCCAGTATAAAGGAATAGAAGTGGTAAAATTAAACACTTGTGTGTTTAACTAAGATTTTTTTGTGCAATTCTCCTTTAAGGGGGTGTGGCAGGGGTGTGTCCTATGCCTATATACGTTTGCTAACAGGTGTCCCTCATTCCCATCTCAAAAAGTTGGGAGATATGCTAGTGCGAGCACAAGATGGCAGCATAGACCCTGATCTCCGGCCATCGTAGAGGACAACAGCTCCCAGTGGCTCTTACATACCTTGGTTCTGAGCACAACAGGTGCAATCTAGCTACCACTCACAACTGAGACATGACCCACAAGAGAAAAGAAGACCCTTGCACAAAGACGCTGACAGCCTTCTTCCATCAGGCTACTAAGGGGACTAGATGGTGCAGTTTTGGCTTCCTCACTATGCGGCAGCCAACACTCACCTCCTGTGGCCCACTCCAATGGCTCTTCAAACAAGGGTTCCCCACAAGTTTCACCATCACCTTTAGCCTCTAATCCTCTGATTGATAGCCCTGCCAAGTCCAGGATTAGACTGGGTGAGTTTAACCAGTGCTACAACTCACTAAATGACACCAGGGAGCTTTCAGCCTCCAGTGCCACATTTCCCACCACAAATCAACCAGTAATGGACACCACCCTAAAATATATGTTAATATCACATAAGGGCACACTTACTGATATTATGCAAATCACTAAGCAATTTAACAAAGGGGTGCAGGCAACACGCTCAAAGGGTCGATCATATAGAAAATAAGATGAATAAATTTGCCATCAATGATCTTGTGGATGCTCATGAGGAAAAGATAAGCGTGCATGATTTAAGGCCATGTTCACAGACTTAGAGGATCGATCCAGGTGGAATAACTTAAAGATAAGGAGTATGCCGGCGATTTATTAAAAACCTTACTACCAGATATGCCTGAGTCTGAGCTAATTATAGACAGGATTCATCGTCTACCAAAACCCTCTTTTATCCCAGAAGAAGTTCCCAGGGACGTTCCAATGTGTATTCACTTCTTTCATGTAAAGGATCAGCTGATGGTTAGATCCTGCACTGCAGAAATGCTACCTTCTCTGCCACTTTACAATTCTATGCTGACCTCTCTTAATACACCCTGCAGCTCAGGAAGAAAAATAATACAATCAACAAAGCACTGCAGAACCATAAAATTACCTATAAATGGGTTAATCCGTCCAAGCTCTTGGTCTTTAGAAATGATGATACCCATACAATCTTTTCCCTGGAAAAGGGGCTACAACTTCTGAGGGCCTGGGGTATTATGGCTGATTCTTCTTTCCCTACCAAAAAGACCATCCTGCTTCCAAGCCAGCACCTAATGGTCAGCCAGCATGTCCATCCACATACTGTACCTGCAATCTGAGCATCCTGTTTGAGCAACTTTTTATTTGGCAGTATGTATTAATCAGAGCCTTCTGCTAGTAGACTTCCCCCTGACAAATCGAGCAGTGACGCACTGCATACAGATCATCAGATACCCTTTCTTTAATACTCTTTTTGTTTCTCCTTCCTTCTGCCTTTTTTTTATATATCTGGAGCAATATCATTGGCAAACTTACCAAGCCCTCACGTTTGACGACGTATAAGGATTCACCAGCTATCACTGCATACTCACACAGTTCCTGCTCTACTTAGCAAAGTACCTGTAAGTGACCTCGGCTGAACACTTAGTGAAAATTATTCTCTGTACCATGTCTATTAAGTTTTTGTCAAATAATGCATAATGTCTTAACCACTCTGCCAAATGATCGTCTCTCTGGAAAGAGGACCTTTTATTCCGATGCAATGTACTATACGTGCAAGAAACACATTTCCTCCAAAATATGCCCCCTAAATGCTCACACCGCAGCTTTCCGCACATTTTCTCAGCATCTATGCCAGCATAAAAAGAGGGAAGTTATACTCGTAATTTGCGTAATTCGCGACACCTTGGCTTTCAATCTGATTGAGGAATTTAAAGATCCAGCAGTCCATGCGGAGAAGATGTTCGATAGGTTTTACTGGACCTACCTCTCCAGGGTATTATTGAAAAATGGATATGATGGGTGTATACTCGCTGCCATTTTAGCTCTCTATACCTGAAACTCAGCTCAGGTTTATACTTCTGGTATGATGTCAGAACCCTTTCTGATTACCAATGGCACACGCCAGGGCTGCCCACTATCTCCCTTAATATTTAATCTTCTTATGGAACCACTGGCCACATACATTAGGTCCCATCCAGATATATCTGGTGTACAGATTGGCAGTCCTAACCATGTTATCAGCCTCTTTGCTGATGACGTCATTCTAATGTTTAAGAAATTTGAGACTTCCCTGGTGGCAGTATAAAATGCTTTACAATTATTTAAATCTTGTGTCTTATTACAAGGTAAATACAAAAAATTCTAATATATTGGATTTCAGACTAGCCTCTCATATTAAGCATAAGCTCCAGTCCCAATTTTCATTTTTTATGAAAAGACACTGGTCCTACCTATTTGGGGGTGGTGCTCACTAAATTGGTTGACTTACTTTTTAAGGAAAAATATCCACCCCTCATACAGAAGTTGCAATCTGTACTAACTCATTTATCTCACCATAAACTCTCATGGTCAGGTAGGCTGGCAGCCTTTAAAATGCAAATTTTGCCTCAATGATTGTATCTCTTTTGATTGATGCCCAAACTGGTACCTAACAATAACTTTACCTCTCTGCAATCTATATTAAATAATCATCTTTGGCAGGGAAAAAAAGCTTGTTGTGCATTTAGCAAGCTTATCAAACAGCAGAAAGCAGGAGGTCTATTCCATGTTGTGATAAAAGATTATTACCTAGGTACTGTCAAGAATCAAGAGAGGGTACCGTATATACTTGAGTATAAGCCAAGTTTTTCAGCCCTTTTTTTGGGCTAAGAATGCCCCCCTCGGCATATACTCGAGTCATGTTGCTTGTCATGTCACTTACTTGTCTCAGGTGAGTCCGGTGTGTGTGGCAGTCATCTCCGGTGTGTGTGGGGTCTCCGTATCCCGGCCCGCAGCTAGCACCCGCCCGCCCGTGTATTATTCCCGCTCCTGTCCTTCTTTGAATCCTTAGCAGAGACGCTGCCGTTACTCCCACCCATGACGCTGACGCTGTGCGCTACGATTGGCTGCTGGGACTGCCATGTCTTAGCAGCCAGTGACATAATTGGCGCTGCACCTCAAGGTGTCCTGCCGAGAAATGTCCCCCCCTCAACATAGCTATGAATCACAGGTTCCCGCCCACTGTGTGTATTAAAGATCCTCCTGCAGTGGGCGGGAGTCGGGAGATGAAAGAGAGCGGAAGTCCGCTCTAATAAGGCAAGCTGCACAGTACAGTGATACACAAATAATGCTGATTTTTCACTGATGGGGACACTCTGATTTTTCACTGATGGGGACAATCAGAGTGTCCCCATCAGTGAAAAATCTGAGTGTCCCCATCAGTGAAAAATCAGCGTCTTCCCATCAGTGAAAAATCAGCGTGTCCCCATCAGTGAAAAATCTGATTTTTCACTAATGAGAACACTCTGATAAAACACTGACGGGGACACTCTGTGAAAAATCAGAGTGTCCCCATCAGTGAAAAATCAGAGTGTCCCCATCAGTGAAAAATCAGAGTGTCCCCATCAGTGAAAAATCAGCGTGTCCCCATCAGTGAAAAATCAGCGTGTCCCCATCAATGAAAAATCAGCGTGTCCCCATCAGTGAAAAATCAGATTTTTCACTGATGGGGACACTGTGATAAAACACTGATGGGGACACTCTGATAAAACACTGATGGGGACACTCTGATAAAACACTGATGGGGACACTCTGATAAGACACTGATGGGGACACTCTGATAAGACACTGATGGGGACACGGCTGATGGAGAGATTGTGGGAGAGGTGTGCAAAGGCTCTGATGGGGACAAATACTTTTTTTTATCCTGTTAGAAATGGATCCCAATGCCAGTACTTCTAGTCCTGGACCAAAACAAAAACGGAGGTCATATGAAGCTGGTTTCAAACTTAAGGTTGTGTCCAGAGCAGAAGAAAGCAATAACAGTATTGCAAGTAGAGAATTTTGTGTTGACGAAAAACAAGTGAGGGTGTGGTGGAAAATGAAAGCTGACTTGGAAAAGATTCCAAAGGCAAAAAAAGCTTGACGTGGTTTGATGACTTCATATGAAGCTCTAGAGACTAAATTGCATGAATGGGTTATGGAGTGTCGTCAAAATTGTTACTGCGTAACACGCATGGGTATTCACTTACGTGCCCTTCAAATGGCTAAAGATGACAAATTCAAAGCACCAGGCATTGAAAATTTTGTTGCATCAGCAGGATGGTGTACCCGCTTTATGAATAGGTTTGCCTTATGTTTGCGGCAAAGAACAAAGATTTCGCAGAAGTTGCCAAAAGACCTTGATGAAAAAGTGATGTCATTCCATTCATTCATCATAAAACAAAGAAGATCCATAACTATGACCTGGGAGATATTGGGAATATGGATGAAACACCTATGACCTTTGATCTTCCAAGCAACAGAACCGTGGCAAGTTTGGGAGAAAAAACTATTTTTCTCAGAACCACAGGAAATGAAAAAAAACATTTCACAGTCGTTCTGTCATGTTTGGCTAAAGGAACTAAGCTGTGGTCTGTCATTATTTTTAAAAGAAAGACCTTGCCTAAAAAGGTCAAATTCCCCACCACGAATTACAGTGCGCGCACATATTAAAGGCTGGATGGATGAAGACGGAACAAAAAAATGGCTTGAAGAAATTTGGAACGGACGACCAGGAACAGCCTTAAAGAAAAAAACATCATTGCAAGTTTGGGATATGTTCAGAGCCCACACATCTGATGCCATAAAAAAATTGGCAAAGTCTTCTCAAGTTACTTTGGCCTTATTCCAGGTGGGCTTACATCTGTATTGCAGCCCCTAGATGTGTGTCTAAATAAACCTTTCAAAGACCGTGTGCGAAAGATGTGGCATGAATGGATGTCATCTGGTCAAGCCCGACTGACAAAAGTTGGAAATCTGGTGAAGCCCGACATAGAATTGATAGCGAAGTGGGTTCATGATGCATGGGAAGAGATTCCAGAGGACATACCTTCAAGAAATGTGGCATTAGTAATGCTATGGATGGCAGTGAAGACAGCGTTTTGTATGAGAACGACAGCAGTGATGATGATGACTGCGAACTCAGTGATGATGACAATGTCTACGCTGATAAACTCACAGCAGCTAACGCTGAAGCTCTCTTTGGACATACAGATGATGAGGAGGAATCCAGTTTTGAAGGATTTTAACTTGTGTTTTAGATTTTAGCTTGGTTGCTGATTGAGCTACCATATTGTTTTTTGTTGACCCTCTTTTGCACTTACAGAGCTAGTTTACTGTTTGTCTTTGAAATAAATATTTTGACAACATTTAATCTACTGATGCCTCAATTAATGTAATTTTATTGGTAACTATTTTTAGTTTTGAAACTTACCATACCAGTAGCTGCTGCATTTCCCACCCTAGGCTTATACTTAAGTCAATACGTTTTCCCAGTTTTTTGTGGTAAAATGAGGTGCCTCGGCTTATACTCGGGTCGGCTTATACTCGAGTATATACAGTATATTTCTAATTTAATCGCTATTACAAGATAAAAACACTTTCTTTAAATTCTCTCCATTCCTTGGATGAGAAATACTGTAGATGCAGGATCTACTTTTACTCCCAACCAATGGGAGCATGCACTCTAAACCACTTATACAGCCACTAAAAATGTAAACCTTTGGGAGCCAATGCAAAAAATGCTTGCGTTGGTAATTAATCCCCTTACCCCTTTTGTCATAGCTTTGGGCAGGTGGCTGTTTCTGTTTATATGGATATCAAGGGTCTATTAGACCCACAATGCCCCCTCTGCTCTCCAAAGAATATAAACAAGCATAGATTGTGCTTTATTAGCTGCTTCCCTGGCTGTTACAGATCTGAAATTGAAAGTTACAGTGTACAAAATCATCTTTGCTTTTGGCTTCATAATTTACTGAGGAGAACGGGGAACATATGTTCACAGATATCTATGAATGAATGAACTACAAGTCCCATATTCCACTATGGCAGATAGACTTGTAATTCTCAATAGACTATGAGTGCAGTAATTAGCTCCCTTTGATGCTTCCTCCAGCTCTCCAGCTGACAGTGCATATGGAGTTATAAGCAGAGAGCTGGAGGACGTATTTGCAGGAGCCTGACATTGCATCCGCAATCAACTGATAATGCGTGCAATGCTATGCCAACTCATGTAAAAAAAAAACAAAAAAAAAACGTAATGATAAATGTACTTTTTTCTCTGCTGAAACATGCATTATTTATTTTATCAAAGGTGAACCCAGCCTTTAACCATTTGCTGTTCACATATGTTAAATTCTGAATTTTTTGATAGAAAAATACTTTGGACCCCCAAACATTATAGTTTTTTCTAAGGCCCTGGAGAATAAAAATGATGTTAGTTTCAATTGTATATGTCACAGGATATGTGCAGCTATTTATCAAACACACCTGAATTTTATTTTGTAAAATATATTTTTAATTGCTATTTTTGGTTACCTAATTTTTAGTGCACACAAACACAATATAATATCTACGTTTTTTTTTTAACTATAAAAGATGATGTAGTGTCAATTAACCATTTCAGCCCCAGAAGGATTTACCCCCTTAATTAACAGGCCAGTTTTTGCAATACAGCACTACATTACTTTAACTGACAATTGTGCGGTTGTGCGACATTGTACCCAAACAAATAGAGATTTCTTTTGGTGGTATTTGATCACCTCTGCGGTTTTAATTGTTTGCTCTATAAACAAAAAAAGACTGCAATTTAAAAAAAAATATATACCGGTATATATATTTTACTTTCTGCTATAATACATATCCAAAAGAAAAATATAAAAAAACTGATTTATTCATCAGTTTAGGCCAATATGTATTCTTCTACATATTTAAAAAAAAATCACAATAAGCGTATATTGATTGGTTTGAGCAAAAGTTATAGCATCTACAAAATAGGTAGAATAGATTTATGGCATTTTTATTTATTTAAATTGTTTATACTAGTAATGCCAGTGATCAGTGATTTTTAGCGGGACTGCGACATTGCGGTGAACAGATCGGACACCTAACTGACATATTTGACACTTTTTTGGGAACTAGTGACATTATTACAGTGATCAATGCTAAAAATGCACTGACATTGTACTAATGGCACTGGCAGGGAAGGGATTAACATCAGGGGCAATCTAGAGGTTAAATTTGTTCTCTGTTTGTGTTTTCTAACTGTATGGGGGACTGTGTGACTGGGGAAACACACAGATACCTCTTCCTGCTTAGCAGGAAGACAGATCTCAGTGTCATCCCCTGACAGAACGGAGATCTGCCTTGTTTACTTCGGCAGATCCCATTCTGTCTCTGCAGGGAATGCTCATGGGTGGTCGGCGGACATCGAGTCCGCCAGACATCGAGTCCGCTGGACCCGCTGATTGGCTCCCCCGCTTGCCAATCGGAGCACGTGCCCACGAAATCTAGTGCACGAATCACCGTACCGGTGTGGCGATTTGGGCAGCCGAGCCACCTTGCTGCAGTGCATCTGCGGCGGGTGGTCGGCAAGTGGTTAAATGGATATCAAACATGTCAAGATTCTAAATTCTGTGCATCTGAGAAATGGCGACAAACTACAGTGGCAAACATTTTTTATAGGGGACTCGTAAAAACCCTTTATAGGCTATCAGCGTAGAGTTAATTGTAAATGATGGCTCCAGAATTATTGCTCTCATTCTGACGTTTGTGGCAATAAGTCACATGTGTAGTGCATTTTTTTTTTTACTGTTTCTATATGTTTTATTGAAATTATTACTTTTTACATTTTTTCATTTAACTTTATTGCCATCACAAGGGGCTTACAAGCCTTACAAGCCCCTATGCAATAGCTTTGGGCAGATGACAATTTTTTTTAATGGAGACATTAGGGGTCTATTAGACCCCCACTGTCTTCCCTTCCCTTTAAAGCAGCTAAACAAGCACAGATCATGCTGATTTAGCTGCTTTGATTGCTCTGAAACCAAAAGTTATGAAATCATCATCACTTCCGGCTTCATTACTTACAGAGGAGACCTACGAACAGATATTCATTCATCTCCATAGTGTGAAGCCACCCCAGTCATTTTCCATGGGTCTTGGCTCCCCAAAGAATTGCCGGCTGTAAAAAAAAATTATGCAGCTGCAGACAGAATTTTGGTATAACCACTTGCTGACATGGTCAGCAAGTGGTTAAAAAAAATTGATTTTACTGAAACATCAAAATTTTTATACTATTTCAATAATAACAGTACATTAGCAGTGATGTTTAATTTGCTTTATTTTTATATATTATTTCATCAGTTACCATTGTAAAGCCCTGGCAGTACATATGTATGTTTAGTAGTCAAACAGGGCTTGTAATAGACTGCCAACTCAGCCAACATACATAAACCCCTGTAGGATTGCTAGCTAAATTCAGGGACAGTTAGTTAGTGCCAGGCTTAATAAATGTGCTATAAGAATCTGCACAGAAATAGGTACAATTTCAAAGGATGTTGTTGCACTATCCATGTATCATACTGTACATTCCTCAGAAGGATCAAATAATTTGAATTATATAACCTGTAAAAGTGTTATTCCTGTTCTTAAGCATTTATATTAAAAATAATTTTTTTATAAATCATCATACTTTTTATGCATTCATGAGGAGATACGGGGAATTTCTAAAGACAAAGGATTTTTTTCATTATACTGTATTATTTGTTGAAACACATTAGAGGCTTATTTATTCAGTAGCATCGGGGAAAAGCATGGTTTATAGAAAGATATGGACTTGCAGTGCTGTAGTGGAGTTATTGGGGATTCTGGCTTGCCTCTACCATGGGATACAGGTCAATCCTGCTGGTTTGATATTTTTTTTAAACCATTAAACCATTATGCACTGCATTACCTTTGAAAAATGACCAACAGGGGGCCAATAAGGAGGCTTTTGGATAAACCAGCCCCCTCACTATGAAATCTCTGACTTCTTTAGGAAATCTTTAGGAAATCAACAAATTTTCTCATCATTTATTTTTGTTTTTTAGGGCTTCTGTCCCTCTTGTATTTTGTGGTTGATTTGGGGCCAGCAGTCACTTTTACCTATAGTTCCATCCATAGCTAGCTTCTAAGCTTCCTTTTTTTTTTGCTGAAAAAGTTGTGGGTGCTTAAAGTGGAGCATTTGCTTGTTACTGACAATTTGTTGTTAGAGCTGTCTTTTGTTCGCAACAAGCAGCTGAATCATTTAAAAAAAAAATGTTAGTGCAAGAACAGTGTGCATGTTAACCTCCTCCTATTACATCACTCACTTTCATCACACTGCCTTATCCACATTGTTAAATTAAAAGTCAGGCATACACTATTTTGGCTCATTAACCTTGATTAAATATGTCTTGCTAGGGTTGTAGCTTGATTGGCATTGTAAGGAGACACTGACTTATGTGCTTCCACTGAGACTTCTTTCAGTTATTGAGATGGAAACTTCTGTCCTGAGCCTTAGCTGCCCAACACTGTATCCTGGCCTAGGTCAACAAGGTCCAGGCCTAGGGCAGCACTTTGCAGGGGGGCAGCATGGAAAGAGTCCCCGCCGCTAGTCTTATGGGGCGAACTGGGCTAAGAGGCAAATTAGTCTAGCTCGCCCATAAAACGGCTGCACTGCATCCGGTATGCGGGCGGCCGGTCAACATTCCACAACTGTGGGGGGGGGGTTTGGGGGTGGTGCTGCTTCAAATTTTTATTGTCCTATCATCCTGGACCACAAACTTTCCTCACTGTGCTATATGTTTTCTGCTGCACCATTGGCATGAGTATATCTTCTTAGTCCTCTCCATAAAATTATCAGAAATTTGTGCTTAAAGTAGAACTATAGGCGACACTTTTCATTTTGGATAGAGTAAGGGAGGGTTATAGTCCTTGTCAGTTTATTTTTTACCATCTCTGTCCCATTGCAGAGATTTCCCTTTACTTCCTGCCCCATAGCCAAACAGGAAGTGAGAGGAAATCTATGCAAATTAAGGGAATCCATTGCCCCCCCACCAGGCCCTCAGAACTAGCGTCCCCACTTGAAAATTTCAGGGCGGGTCTTAGAAAGGGATGTGGCCTTGACAGGAAGGGGTGGGTCATATTTAAATTAGGGGGTGCACGAGTTTGGTCAGGCCTAGGGCAGCACAAAAGCTAAATACACTACTGTAGCTGCCACAATATAATATGAGGCCAAACCTAAACACTAAATTTGTATGCAATCAGACAGACCCTTGCACTACATAGTTGAAGGTATGTAAATCTAAAGGAAATTTAATAAAGAAAATTGTATTATGTATTGTCAGCTTTAGTTACTGTATACTTTCACTCTTGGTACACATGTGTGTCTAGTGTGATGCTTCATATCATATTAATTACAAAAAAAAGACACAAAATAAATGCTGGGTGTGAACAAAACAACCACAAACAGTGTATTCCTCAAATGTACATGCAATATTTTCACTAAGCAGTGTTTGTATTCAGTTACACAAATGCATCTTCTGCCAAGTGATTTTGTACCAAACACTGTATAGCACACCCATAGCCATCCTTTTTAAAGGAGTGCAATAGTTTATGCTTCTTTTGGGCAAACTATGACAGTTTATTCTTTGAGTTGTTTTCAAGTGCTCTTTTCACAATAGTAAGTTGAATCTCATTCTCAAGTAGTAAAAAATTAGCATCTTTTACACAGCTTCATGGCTCAAGGCATTAAATTGTATTTACTTTTTAGATATAAATGACTCATATGTGGATCTCACTGTAAGTTGTACCATATAAACATTGTAATACCATTGCCTGCTTCCTTAATGTTGATCTATGTCCTTTTGGAAATAATTGCAATATTTCATATTAATTCACATTTAGATTCAGCATTTAACTTTATTGCAATTCCTTATTGGAAATGACAATCCAATGATACATAGCTATAGACATTTATGCATGATTTGGTATCCTTGCTTTCAGACCACTCTTGATTTTTGTAAAAATTCATATACACAACAATCTAAATTAAATGTTTAACCATGTCTTAATTTCTTTAAACTTAGAAGGAAGTTTGCGTGTGAAAATTTGTATTGTTTTATTGGTTATTAATATTTGTTTAAGTTTTCAAATTTTGGAAAGGCTAGGTATCCAATCCTGAAATATAGCAGGAAGGGAAAAAAGCAGTGCCTTCTGAGCGTAGCAGTGCAACAAGATTTATAAAAAAATGGCACAGTAATAGGAAATGCACTCACAAACGAGTAATGGGTAAAAGCTTATCTGTAAATAGCATCATCCGCTATTCCCGGGGGCTGTGGATCCTGGTGTTGAAGGATGAGGTCTCAGGGTGTCCTCCGAGATGTCGGCAGTGGTAGGTGGAACCCAGCACTCATGATGAGCCTGATGAAGAAGCACGCATGCTTCGAACGCGCGCACCCCACCTGCTGCCATCATACCCGGAAGTGACGATCTCCACAGCTGTGCTCCAGGGAGGATTGTCCCCTGTCCCCGCTGTCGTGAGTGCTGGGTTCCGCCCACCGCTGCCGACATCTCGGAGGACACCCTGAGACCTCGTCCTTCAACACCAGGATCCACAGCCCCCGGGAATAGCGGATGATGCTATTTACAGATAAGCTTTTACCCATTACTCGTTTGTGAGTGCATTTCCTATTACTGTGCCATTTTTTAATAAATCTTGTTGCACTGCTACGCTCAGAAGGCGCTGCTTCTTTCCCTTCCTGCCATATTTCAGATCACTTCTATCTGCAAGCTGGCAGCCTTCTCTGTGGACAGTTTACTTTTGAATTCACACATGGACTAAATGTCATGGACTTTAATGTGTGTGTATATATACACCAAAGCTGAGCTTCCATTCCCTATTCCCTATCCCTTTTACATGTTGGTTACCCTATACACCCTCATCCAGAGTGCGCTCAATTTACCCTTTGTTTTGTAGGTATCCAATCCTGCTCTCAAACATTTTTGAGGGACCACTTTTTTTTATTGTTTGGTAATGCTCTTAGCTGTTTTTTATAGTGATTTTTTCATGTCTATACTGTGTTTAAGTTTATTTCTTTAAACATTGCATTGATAATATGTATAATTTTCTAGTCTTATTTATAAAAGAGAGCAATTATTTCTCTCAGTATACATCTTTACACTCAACGGAGATATGCAAGAGAGCCATTCAATTGAGTCGGATTTCTCACATCCCCAGATTGTTCTTCACTGGCTTGGTTTGTGTTCACAAACCTTTTTAACAAATTCCCTTAATTGAAAAAAAACACAAATACACACCAGAAGTATTTGTATTCAGGTTTGCCTGTGCAAGCCAACATAAATTTATTCTTCTAGAGATATAATCCATTTCAATTATTGGAACCTATTACCCACTCAACTGTATACAATGCACTCCCACAGCTAAATGACAGATGTGTTGCATACCAGTGGAAACAAGTCACTTGGCCTGAGTGTATTTTCATTCTGGGAACTATCACTCTCCCAAACTTCAAGTATTGGTAGATGTTGACCATTTTTAAGGTAAGTGCTCCTCTGCTGCCAGATCCATCAATGTCTCCTCTGTACTTCCTATAACATGTAAATTCCTGTCTAGTGACAGAGGAGACATTGCTGGATCTGGCGGCAGAGGAGCACTCATCTTGTGTCTCGTTTGGCCAGCCTCTGGGATCCCTGTATCCCCATCGTCCCTCTAAGGGTCTTCGTACCTCCTTGGTACAGTTCCCAAACAGAATTCAAGATACTCTTCAGGTTAAGTGACAGTGTATCAGGAGCTTATAGCCACATGGTAGAAGTTTAAAGTCTGGCATTGTGGAGCCCGGACATCAGTACTACACTTTGTATCTCAGGAAGCTGTTAATACACCATAAATAGGAACCTGTGGCGATACAATTATTTGGAGCCTGAAGGTTGGATAACCCTATATCTTTAAAAGCTTGATATTCACTTCTTTAAGGTGAGAGTTCAGAGAGCAAAAAACAGTTGTGTGAAGGCACGAAATGAATATTCATTAGAGACAACTTTATCATAAAGAATTTTGTTGGTTTTAGTGTTTTTTGGACTTTATTTGGTGCACTAGTTTTGCATTTTAATATTTGTGACAATTCATTACTGCGCATAATCACTTTCCCCTTCTGCTTTAATATCAGTTATGATCTTGGATGCAGTGTTTGAGAGACCGCGGTTTAACAGGTCAGCACATTTTTTAAACATTGCAGAGACCTGATCAGAATGATCAGATAGTGGTCCTGTGGTTTGGGCTAGAAAATGGGGCTGGGCAGGTCCTGAGATCATAGGGGAGCAAGAAAGATCCTCCAGTGTGTGTCCGATAAGTGACTCGGTAGAGGCTGAGGATATAGGGTCCAGGAAGGGTATGCTCACATACTGTCCAGCGGCTAGGCTCAGCATTGGGGACATCAGTTGTGGAAGCTGAGGGCAGGAATGATTTTCTGTCAGAGCGCCGTCCGCCATGTTGGGACCTGCTGCCTGGCAGTCTCTGATGCAGAAAAAGGACAGTATAAAGAAATAAATAATAATACAAGAATGTAAAGTGCCCCCATCCCTCCATGCTCATGGGAAGAAGCAAACGCATACCTAAGTTGCGCAATAATTCTAGTGCTAGACCTCCTCTATATCTCTAAACAGGTAACCTGTAAACGCATTTAAAAAGTTGCCTATGGTGATTTTTAACCTCCCTGGCGGTATGATTATGTCAGATGTTTGATGCTCAAAGCGGTACAATTGTTTTGCATAGAAATTTGGCGTTTTATATTGTAGGCCTGTAATTCTTAGGAATAACACACTTAAATCTGTCCAAACAAGAGTCTAGTAGACATCCCGGGTAGGATAAAGTTTGAAACACAAAATCATAAATTATAATATAATAAATAACTATAAATAATTATAACAAATACTAATATAATAATAATAAAAAATATTCAATAATGTAATCAAATCAAAAACACTAAAATTTGCTCAGTTGCAGAATTGTCGCTGTCATTACTTTCAGGGTTTGATGACGAATTTCCCCACAAATCACTATCACTCAATTCTGCAAGGGATTCTAATTTATTATTGCTGTTTTATAGCTGGTCTAAAACCACTTTTGATGTAAAAGGATACTTTTTGGTTGCTATGGACAATCTCCAGTTTCCAGGCAGAAAAAAATGTATTTATAATATAAAAGTGCATGCAGGGCACTGGACAAACCACTAGGGACAAAGGGGATATGTAATTATTTAAAACAATAATGTAATCTGTAAGATTACAGTGTACTGTATGTATACTGTGTTTTTTACTTTTTGAATTTGGCGCCGTGCTTCGTCCTCATGCGTCGCAACGCTCGCAGGCAACGGAGCTCGGCACTCTGGCACTGTGAATCGAGTGGAGTTGACAGCTCGCAGACACAGCAGGGAGACAATCGCAGGATCCAGGGGTCAAGGTAAGTAACCTTCCCTGGATACTGCAATGCAGCCCCGAGTGTGGCTCGGGGTTACCGCTTTTGGTATGGAAAATTCACCCCGAGCCACACTCGGGAATACCGCCAGGGAGGTTAAGTACTGTAGTTTGTTGCTATTCCACAATTTTTCAAGCGTGACATGTTAGGTATCTATTTACACATCAAAATTCATATTATACTTAAACATTTGGGTATATATATATATATATATATATATATATATATATATATATATATATTTATTTATGGTCGGAGCCCTCAGTCCGAAGAGATATGGATCACATAAACACATCACAAGACTAACAACACAGATAAGACCTGAAGTGTGGCCTGGCCTGTTGGACGGTATGCCAAGAGAAAGGGCCATACCTAAGATAGAAGTAATGAATAAATCTGTTGAGAATTGTTTGAAGGGAAGTGCCCTAAAAAGGGGTATGGGTGGGTGGGTACCGCGCACTGGAGCCGACACTGACGATGGTGGACGGCCTGCTTAAGTACCCCTCGAACTCCTCCCATAATTTCAGGCCATCATACTGGCCTTCCTATATATATATATATATAAAAATGTATTCATTAAAATGTATTTTCCCTCCCAAAAAAATTGCGCTTGAAAATACTGTGTGAAAAAAAAAATTGCAACGATTGCCATTTTATTCCCTAGGGTTAAAATAGAAAAGGCATGTACAGCATGGGCATCACTCTGTATTGACAGTGCTGTTTGATGGATGAATAGCTGCAGCTGAAGGACAGGCCAAAGCTCTGTTGACATTACATGTGGGTAGAGCAGTGGGTATGGCTACACATTTTAAAGGACTTTCTTTGTCAAGCCTATCTAGAGGGAATACTGTGATTGCTTTGTACAGAAGAAGGAGGAGGGTGCAACACTGTAACCTGATATTTTCAATGCTAAAAAAGGACAACAGTCGGCAGACTACATTGACCAGCTGAACCATATGACAACATCTAACAAAACAAATACTATTAATGACATCCAATTTTCATAGCAGTAAATTGTGACCGGCTCTCTATGGAGCCGTTTCACAAATCTCCATAGCGGCTCAGGTGCGAATTGCACAGGATTCCTGTGCATATTTTTATCTGTTTCAGGTTCAAATTCAGCCCAAAATGCGGGCTTAAATTGGACCTGAAATAGTGAACAGAGACACACCTGACCCCTGTTGTGAGCCGCTGCGTTCTGAAGTGTGAACCCAGCCTGAAGTGAACAAGAGCACTAACCAGCATACACACAGTTTACTGGGCAGTAGCAAGCAGACTACATTATCCAGCAAACCCACTGAATTGAGGACTTGCTCAAAGCTATATTTTGTATAAATAACAAAAAAAAAGACATTAAAAATCTCCTTCAGTAGACCTACAGAATAGATAAAGTACACTGTGGGGGTGATTTACTAACAACAGTGCGCTGCGTCGGTTCATACCTTAATTGGTGCGCCGGATAAATCATTAATTGGGCGGGTGAACTGGCGGCGCACTGTGATAGTAAGTAAAAATGTCAGCGGCGCTTCTGTCTCTATTCAAAATGAATGGTTCCCTATGGGAGCCCATTGATTTGAATAGAGGTCGCACCAGAAGTCGGATCAAGACGATCTGACTTGCGGGGCGACTCGTGCGCCGGTTGACACAGGGGCAGCACGACTTTGCAAGGCAACTTGGACACGACTTGAGCGTGAAGCACATGCTCAAGTCGTGTCCGGGAGGCGACTTGAAGTCGCCTCCAGTACAGGCTTCTTTGGCAGTGCCTGCCACGAGAATGTTTCCAGCGTGATCCCATCACGCTGGTTCTCTGCAACAGGGTACAGCAAGCCTCACGCTCGCTGTCCCCTGTGTTTGGTATGAATCATGAAGGGGAACTCCATGCCAAATTGAAAAAAAAAATGGCATTGGTTCCCCTCCAGGAGTATACCAGGCCCTTAGGTATGGTATGGATTTTAAAGGAAACCCCCTACGTCGAAAAAACGGCGTGGGGTTCCCCCCAAAATCCATACCAGACCCTTATCCGAGCACGCAGCTTGGCAGGTCAGGAAAGGGGGGAGTGTGCCCCCCTGAACCGTACCAAGCCGCATGCCCTCAACATGGGGGGGTGTGTGCTTTGGGGCAGGGGGTTGCCCTGCGGTCCCCCCACCCCAAAGCACCCTGCCCCCATGTTGATGGGGACAAGGGCCTCTTCCCGACAACCCTGGCCGTTGGTTGTCGGGGTCTGCGGGAGGGGGGCTTATCGGAATCCGGGAGCCCCTTTCCCGGCCCCCCACCCTATGTGAATGAGTATGGGGTACATCGTACCCCTACCCATTCACCTGTTGGGAAAAAAATGTCAATAAAAAAAAATACTACACAGGTTTTTAAAGTAATTTATTAGGCAGCTCCGGGGCTCTTCTTCCGACTTCGGGGGTCTTCTTCTGACTTCGGGAGTCTTCTTCCAACTTTGGGGGTCTTCTGGTGCAACCTCTATTCAAATCAATGGGCTCCCATAGGGAAACATTCATTTTGAATACAGACAGAAGCGCTGCTGACATTTTTACTTACTATCACAGTGCGCCGCCGGTTCATGCGCCCATTTACTGATTTATCCGGCGCACCAATTAAGGTATGAACCGGCGCAGAACACTGTTGTTAGTAAATCACCCCCCACCCCTGTGTTGTTAGTTCATTTTTACTGGGTTTAAACTGAAAACTACTGTCCTTCTGTTTGTATTTCCTTCACCTGACCCTTAATGCTAAATGAGGATCAGATAAGTAAAGGGGAACCCCATGCAAAAAAACAAAACAAAAGCAGTGTGAGGTCCCCCTTGCTATCCATATCAGACACTATAGAGTATGAAAAGTTAACACCCTTTATGCCCTGTACACACAATCAGATTTTCGATGGAATAAAATCCGAAGGAATTTTCAGTCGGAATTCCGATGAAGCTGACTTCCATCAGTCTTGCATACACACCATCAGACAAAATTCCGACTGTCCAAAACGCCGTGACGTAAAATACTCTGACAAGTTCAATGCTTCTGAGCATGCGTCGACTTGACTCTGAGCATGCGTGGGTTTTTTCTCCGTTGGAGTTCCACACAGATGATCGGAATTTCCTATCGTTTTTTTTTTCCATCGGAACCATTTAAAACATGTTCTATTTTCTAAAACCGATGGGAATAAGTCTAATGGGACCCACACATGATCGGACTTATATCCATCGGAAAAAACGATCGTGTGTACAGGGCATTAGTCTCTTACATCTTAAAGTTCTTCTTGCATCTGGAAAGGTACCAGAGGCTAGGTGAATGCCACCCTAGTTTCCTACTCTTCCTCTGAGAAAGGGGACATTCAGAAATAATAAATATGTGTCAATCTTACAATTTCATGTTGATTTAGTTTTGTATAGATTAGGGAAGGGGTAGCCTTCCTATCAGATTGTACTGTTGTTGAGGACTTCATTAGAGATTTTCCCATGACTCACTGTTCCATGCACCTTTTAACAAGACAGGAACATAAATCTATCCATACAAAGTTTGAATTTTCAGCCAATTTTGCTGAATTTGGCAAACTTTAAATTGTGGGTTATTATTATTAAAATTATAATTTAATTATTATTATTATTAAAATTATTGGCCGAACATTGACTGCATCCTATCAGGTGTAATTATTGTTCAGGTATTCAGGCAGCCAACACTTCTGTGACTGCCTAAATACAATAGTTGTTATTAGATTTTAAACAAATTGTATATGGTTAGCTTTACTCTGAAGCAGTCATAAGGCTATTCGTTTTAAGTATTAATAGTGTGCTGTACCATGTTAGTTATGGATTATTACAGAGTTGGACTAAATAGGGTAGAAGTGGATGAAATACACATGTCTCCAGATAGACTTGTAAAATATAGTGAAACCTGGACATGATGTTGTTATTTCAAAACTCCAAAATATTAACATATTATGCAGAATGCGAACTGAGAAACAGAAAGACCACATATAATGGATGCCCCATCGGGCCTCCTGAGCAACCTTCCCCCACCCCTACTATACTTCTCAAGAAAATAATTATATTACATTTTTCCATTTGTCTTTGAAGCAACAGTCTAGTTGACAGAACAATCCTCAAGCCTATACAGTATATGCTTGTTGTGATTCCTCTGGTGGTTGCCCTTGAGCTATGACTGAAATTAAACATAGGTAGGCTGTTCTACTTAGACTGATGTTGTGTTTTTGAATCACGTGCTCTATATGTTGTTTTGTTTACATGGTAAAACTTACAAATCATGTGGAACAAAAAAAGAAATGAAAATGCTATGGAATAATATTTTTTAATTAGACATAGAGATTTAATTTACAAAATCCCAGAGGACGCCTTATTGCATCTTGTATTAAGGATCCTCAGAAATGACTCCCCATGACTCCCCATGAAGTGCACCTACTTAAGTACACCCCTACATTTTTGTAAATATTTTATTATATCTTTTCATGTGACAACACTGAAGAAATTACACTTTGCTACACTGTAAAGTAGGGAGCGTACAGATTTTATAACAGTGCAAATTTGCTGTCCCCTCAAAACAACTCAACCCACAGCCATTAATGTCTAAACTGCTGGCAACAAAAGTGAGCACAGCCCTCAATGAAAATGTCCAAATTGGGCCCAATTAGCCATTTTTCCTCCTCGTTGTCATGTGACTTGTTAGTGTTACAATGTCTCAGGTGTGAATGGGGAGCAGATGTGTTAAATTTGGTGTTATCGCTCTCACTGTCTCATACTGGTCACTGAAAGTTCAACATGGCACCTCATAGCAAAAGAATTGTTGCTCTACATAAAGATGGCCTACACTATAAGAAGACCCTGAAACTGAGCAGCAGCACGGTGGCCAAGACCATACAGCGGTTTAACAGGACAGGTTCCACACAGAACAGGCCTCGCCATGGTCGACCAAAGAAGTTGAGTGCACGTGCTCAGCGTCATATCCAGAGGCTGTCTTTGGGAAATAGACATATGAGTGCTGCCAGCACACTGCATAAAACTGGTCTGCATAGCTGTCATCCCAGAAGGAAGCCTCTTCTAAAGCTGATGCACAAGAAAGCCTGCAAACAGTTTGCTGAAGACAAGCAGACTAAGGATATGGATTACTGGAACCATGTCCTGTGGTCTGATGAGAATAAGATAAACGTATTTGGTTCAGATGGTGTCAAGCGTGTGTGGTACCAACCAGGTGAGGAGTACAAAGACAAGAGTGTCTTGCCTGCAGTCAAGCATGGTGGTGGGAGTGTCATGGTCTGGGGCTGCATGAGTGCTGCAGCACTTGAGAGCTACAGTTCATTTAGGGAACCATGAATGCCAACATGTACTGTGACATGCTGAAGCAGAGCATGATCATCTCCCTTCGGAGACTGGGCCGCAGGGCAGTATTCCAACATGATAACGACCCCAAACACACCTCCAAGGTGACCTCTGTTTTGCTAAGAAGCTGAGGGTAAAGGTGATGGACTGGCCAAGCATGTCTCCAGACCTAAACCCTATTGAGTATCTGTGGGGCATCCTCAAATGGAAGGTGGAGGAGCGCAAGGTCTCTAACATCCACCAGCTCCGTGATGCCGTCACCAGATCTTTGTCCACTGATGATGTCCATCTAACTCATTCTAAAAACACCTGATCCTGCTATTTCTTTGCAGAGTTTGCAATGCTGTAGCCATGTAAAATTAAGCTAATTATGATTATTATATTGGCTCACATTTATTTTTACTTTTCCACTACTGGAGGAACTCTAACCATAATTGGATAAATGGTTTTGTGGTCTGACTAAGGGTAGACACCCAATATAACGCACCTCATCCCAAATTTGTGACAAAATGTAGAAAAATAAGTAAACGGGACTATAGCGGTGCTAGCGTTAGTATTTAGACAACAGTGGAAGACTCAATTCATTAGATTAAAAAAAGGGAGTTTATCCATTTATTGAACAGGTAGTACAAAATATTTAATAAAATTACATATGTATATATATATATATAAGCGTTTTCACAAAATTTCAAAAATAGGGCATAGCTGATATGGTGGTTAATTAGATGTTAAACCAAAGAGATCATACGTGGTCCCAACATGTTTCGCCCATCGGGGCTTCGTCAGGGGAAGTATGTCTCAAATGTGAGAGTACATCGAACATAGCTGTTAAAATAGACAATAGTAGGATTCATATTAGCATATTGTAAATTGGTTTAAGTAGAATTTAGAAGATCGATCTGTAAACAGGTCCACAGTTGGCAAAAAAAATAATGACTTACCACCATTAAAGCCCTAGATGAAATAAATGGGGGTGGAGACAAGAGAAACCTCTGCACGCTAATAGAGGAGGGAGAGGGATCTCCTCCTCGGTGTGAGACGTAGACGGAGCTCCGAGCATACAAACCCTCACAGTGACCGCTTAAGAGACCTAGCCAAAATAGATCAAAGGAATATATATAAATAGATGAATTGAATTAAATTAGAGAAAGAACCCCATTAGAGTTAATTAATTTAAATGAATATAATTAATATGTGAAAGCAGTATAGAGGTAATAAGGTAAAAGTTATATATTATAGTGGTCAATAAATTTTGATCTAATTGGGGTTAATGGTCCAGTTAGCCCGATCATTTATGGGGCAGAGTAAGTCATTATTAGGTTAAATATTCAGGTTATACTCACATTAAAATCAAAATTGAGAGAAAAAAGGGAGAAAAATAGAGCGGATGAGATGATGCCTGATTATCCACTGGATACAAAATATCCGATTAAGATGCATTCATAGGACATGAACCTTCAGAGAACTTTAGTCCAGTGAAGAGAAAGTTCCAGAAGATGAAATTATTCTAAAAGTCAAATATATTGTATATTAATCAGTTATCCACAAGGGGACGTCTTGAGTAGAAACAGTAAATGTATAATAAAAATAATCCATCATTAGGTATTGTCATAAATATGGAATTAGCATTGTGCAGTTCTTATATTTTTTCATATTTTTTCATATTATTTAAATTATGTATAGATAGAATAATAAGGGAATGATCACTCAGCATGTTAGACAAAAACAGATTGAAGAGCCAATGGCCCAAACCAAGCTGTTAGTGTTGAATGAAGTAATACATTGTCTTGTATATCATTAAACATACAGCATAACAATGCTTTTCGTCTGAAAGTATGACAAAAGGACATCTAATGAAGTAACAATCATAACAGTTTACAAAGCCCAGAAAATAGAGGGACTAGTAATGTACAGGAGACAGTGTGTCAGATTCTCAGATAAGCAGCAGATGGTTACCTTGAAACAGAGTTGTGGATAAATATCAGGCTGCCTCACCAAACCGCTCTGGTTGGTGTGCTGTCTGATAATGCCGGCTTTTAAGCGATCACCAACTCGGCCGGCGTGTGACGTCACCGGCGGAGTGTGGACGTGACAACGTTAGTGCGCATGCGCCCAGGGTCCCGAAGCTGTGCCAAAACTACAAGACCCAGAATACCTAGCTCCCAGGGGAGGGGACTTGGTCTCACGCACCAACGTCATTGGAAACATAGTTTCCAATGAGGCGGAACGGGATCATGTTGTAATGTATCATAGTATGGTAAAGCTTGGTGAGATAGTAAAACCAATTCGGGGATAATGGGAAAGCAGAAACTGCAACAAAACGTGTGAGTTGGGCAGACCCAGCAATTGCCGGATATGCCCTGGGTGTCCATATGAGGGCTGTAAGGAGCCCAGAGATTCCGTCACAATCAGGCACCCTGTGCATGTTCTCATTGCAGACCCTCAGAGACCAAGGATGAAGTCGCTCTTTTGTCAATGATGGCGGGTACAGTTAACCAACCAAAAAAAGCCGTACCCGCCAACTTCCAGGGAGAAGTTACAGAACGATCTTAGAAAACAACATAGTTCACATAATGTACATTGCACATGTTTAAATTTAAACATAAATCTTCGACATAAAAGACAATTTAGGAGAAACATACTTATATAGAACATGACTAAATGAATGATAATTAATAGAAAATAAATTTAATATCGAACAATAACAGCAGTTTAATTTTATTTAACTAAATTAATTTACAAATAAACATTAAGAAAAAAGGGGGAAGGGGGTAAAAAAGGAAGGAAACAGAGGACTCCTAGAGCAGGGAAGAGAGGGGATGTGGACAACCTAGGTCATTGCAAGTCAATGCGGATCGGCCAATCATAGGAAGGGTCTAAAGCTAAGATTTTCGTTAAAGCCAGGGAAAACAGTTGCCTCTAGATTGTAAATCCAGCGAGCCTCTAATTGTAGCAAAGTTTTATCAACGCTTCCTCCTCTGACATGAGGCGGAATATGTTCCAAAGCCATGAAACGTATATTTCTTGCATTAAAGTTATGAAAAGTACCAACATGGTGACTAACTGCTGTTTCCACTTTTCTCTTAAAGATAGGTTTAATATGGTCACGAATTCGCTTATAAAAGGGGCGCTTGGTTTTTCCTATATAGAATCCACCGCATTGGCAAATAGCCATATATACAATGCCCAAAGTTTGGCATGTAATTCGATGTTTAGCACGGTGAATTTGACCATTGGGAAGTGTGCAAGTTGAACTGTTGAGTATAAATGGGCACATATCACAGTGCCCACAAGCAAACGTTCCTGGGTTCAGGCATTTTATATCAGAGAGGGTTTCAAAATGGCTATGAACCAGACTATCTTTCAGAGAAGGTGCCCGTTGGTAAGTTATTTGTGGTTTACTACCAATATATTTGTTAACTATTGGATCAGCAGACCATTTTGAAACCCTCTCTGATATAAAATGCCTGAACCCAGGATTGTTTGCTTGTGGGCACTGTGATATGTGCCCATTTATACTCAACAGTTCAACTTGCACACTTCCCAATGGTCAAATTCACCGTGCTAAACATCGAATTACATGCCAAACTTTGGGCATTGTATATATGGCTATTTGCCAATGCGGTGGATTCTATATAGGAAAAACCAAGCGCCCCTTTTATAAGCGAATTCGTGACCATATTAAACCTATCTTTAAGAGAAAAGTGGAAACAGCAGTTAGTCACCATGTTGGTACTTTTCATAACTTTAATGCAAGAAATATACGTTTCATGGCTTTGGAACATATTCCGCCTCATGTCAGAGGAGGAAGCGTTGATAAAACTTTGCTACAATTAGAGGCTCGCTGGATTTACAATCTAGAGGCAACTGTTTTCCCTGGCTTTAACGAAAATCTTAGCTTTAGACCCTTCCTATGATTGGCCGATCCGCATTGACTTGCAATGACCTAGGTTGTCCACATCCCCTCTCTTCCCTGCTCTAGGAGTCCTCTGTTTCCTTCCTTTTTTACCCCCTTCCCCCTTTTTTCTTAATGTTTATTTGTAAATTAATTTAGTTAAATAAAATTAAACTGCTGTTATTGTTCGATATTAAATTTATTTTCTATTAATTATCATTCATTTAGTCATGTTCTATATAAGTATGTTTCTCCTAAATTGTCTTTTATGTCGAAGATTTATGTTTAAATTTAAACATGTGCAATGTACATTATGTGAACTATGTTGTTTTCTAAGATCGTTCTGTAACTTCTCCCTGGAAGTTGGCGGGTACGGCTTTTTTTGGTTGGTTAACTGTACCCGCCATCATTGACAAAAGAGCGACTTCATCCTTGGTCTCTGAGGGTCTGCAATGAGAACATGCACAGGGTGCCTGATTGTGACGGAATCTCTGGGCTCCTTACAGCCCTCATATGGACACCCAGGGCATATCCGGCAATTGCTGGGTCTGCCCAACTCACACGTTTTGTTGCAGTTTCTGCTTTCCCATTATCCCCGAATTGGTTTTACTATCTCACCAAGCTTTACCATACTATGATACATTACAACATGATCCCGCTCCGCCTCATTGGAAACTATGTTTCCAATGATGTTGGTGCGTGAGACCAAGTCCCCTCCCCTGGGAGCTAGGTATTCTGGGTCTTGTAGTTTTGGCACAGCTTCGGGACCCTGGGCGCATGCGCACTAACGTTGTCACGTCCGCACTCCGCCGGTGACGTCACACGCCGGCCGAGTTGGTGATCGCTTAAAAGCCGGCATTATCAGACTGCACACCAACCAGAGCGGTTTGGTGAGGCAGCCTGATATTTATCCACAACTCTGTTTCAAGGTAACCATCTGCTGCTTATCTGAGAATCTGACACACTGTCTCCTGTACATTACTAGTCCCTCTATTTTCTGGGCTTTGTAAACTGTTATGATTGTTACTTCATTAGATGTCCTTTTGTCATACTTTCAGACGAAAAGCATTGTTATGCTGTATGTTTAATGATATACAAGACAATGTATTACTTCATTCAACACTAACAGCTTGGTTTGGGCCATTGGCTCTTCAATCTGTTTTTGTCTAACATGCTGAGTGATCATTCCCTTATTATTCTATCTATACATAATTTAAATAATATGAAAAAATATGAAAAAATATAAGAACTGCACAATGCTAATTCCATATTTATGACAATACCTAATGATGGATTATTTTTATTATACATTTACTGTTTCTACTCAAGACGTCCCCTTGTGGATAACTGATTAATATACAATATATTTGACTTTTAGAATAATTTCATCTTCTGGAACTTTCTCTTCACTGGACTTAAGTTCTCTGAAGGTTCATGTCCTATGAATGCATCTTAATCGGATATTTTGTATCCAGTGGATAATCAGGCATCATCTCATCCGCTCTATTTTTCTCCCTTTTTTCTCTCAATTTTGATTTTAATGTGAGTATAACCTGAATATTTAACCTAATAATGACCTAATCTGCCCCATAAATGATCGGGCTAACTGGACCATTAACCCCAATTAGATCAAAATTTATTGACCACTATAATATATAACTTTTACCTTATTACCTCTATACTGCTTTCACATATTAATTATATTCATTTAAATTAATTAACTCTAACGGGGTTCTTTCTCTAATTTAATTCAATTCATCTATTTATATATATTCCTTTGATCTATTTTGGCTAGGTCTCTTAAGCGGTCACTGTGAGGGTTTGTATGCTCGGAGCTCCGTCTACGTCTCACACCGAGGAGGAGATCCCTCTCCCTCCTCTATTAGCGTGCAGAGGTTTCTCTTGTCTCCACCCCCATTTATTTCATCTAGGGCTTTAATGGTGGTAAGTCGTTATTCTTTTTGCCAACTGTGGACCTGTTTACAGATCGATCTTCTAAATTCTACTTAAACCAATTTACAATATGCTAATATGAATCCTTCTATTGTCTATTTTAACAGCTATGTTCAATGTACTCTCACATTTGAGACATACTTCCCCTGACGAAGCCCCGATGGGCGAAACATGTTGGGACCACGTATGATCTCTTTGGTTTAACATCTAATTAACCACCATATCAGCTATGCCCTATTTTTGAAATTTTGTGAAAACGCTTATATATATATACATATGTAATTTTATTAAATATTTTGTACTACCTGTTCAATAAATGGATAAACTCCCTTTTTTTAATCTAATGAATTGAGTCTTCCACTGTTGTCTAAATACTAACGCTAGCACCGCTATAGTCCCGTTTACTTCTTTTTCTACATCTAACCATAATTGTTTCAGTGATAATGATGTACTGAAATCAAAGTGTTCATGGTAACTAGAGCAATATACATTCCAAGAGGAACAAAAGAGTAACATCATCTAAGGATAACGATAACAGTATATGATTCTAAAGCCTTAGGTCTATTTTCTAATTGTTATACATTGTAATATTTGTGTTTTTGTTTTTAAATATTGCGATCAAAATTAAAAGTGCTAATTAGAGTAAAATATCAAACTCAAGGTAAATACCACAACTTGAGTAAATATGTGAGATAAATAAGGCAACATTTTAGATAAATCATAAAGTCAATTCACTAAAAGAAGTTCTATTTATCTCATTGTATAGTTGGTATTTTAAGAATGTGCATAGTTGGCATTATTTTAGGAAAGTGAAAAATGAGGGGAACTCTGCACTGGTGCACTGGTTAGTAAGTTAAAAGAATGCAATGCATCAATGTTGAAATGTAATGCTCTTAGCTCAGAAATGTAAACAATTTGTAACACTGCACCAGAGGGAGATCGTTCTGTGAATGAAGGCACAATATGAATGTTTTCATAATTTCACAATATTTCGATGTGCCTTCATTCACAGAATGGTCTTCCTCTGCAGTCTTAAGCCATGTACACACGATCGGTTTCACCGATGAAAACAGTCCGATGGACTGATTTCATCAGACGAACCGATCATGTATGGGCCCCATCGGTCTTTTTTCCATCGGTGTGAAAAAATAGAACATGTTTTAAATTTTTCCGATGGGAAAAAATACAATAGCAAAATCCGATCGTCTGTGTGGAACTCCATCGGATAAAAAACCCACGCATGCTCAGACTGAATTATGAGACGAGAGCGCTCGTTCTGGTAAAACTAGCGTTTGTAATTGAGATAGCACATTCGTCATGCTGTAACGGACTGAAAAGCACGGAGACTGAAAAGCGCGAATCGGCTCTCACCAAACCTTTACTAACACACGGTAACACAAAATCAGCAAAAGCAGCCCAAAGGGTGGCGCCATTGGATTTGTGCCATCGTACATCACAGCGTTTGGGACGATCATTTTTTTGACTGATGGTGTGTAGGCAAGACTGATGGAAGTCAGCTTCATCGGATTTCCGATGGAAAAATCCATCGGATTAGAATCCATAGGAAATCCGATCGTGTGTACAGGGCTTTAGTCTGTACAAAAAAGAATTGCGATAAAACAGCATAAAATAAATTAAAGGTAAGTGTTAAATATTACAAAACACATACATTTAATGCATTTCTTAAATATGCCATATTATTTAGTGAATTTACAACTTTTGAGATAAATACTACATGAGTTACTTTGAGGTAAAAATTCATGCTGGGTTAATCTCTTAGTGAATTTAGCCCTGTGTGTTATATTAAGAAACAAGAAGCAATAGCTTTAGCTCAGCTTGGGCTTAACATGTAGCTGAGAAAGTCCTAAAGTTGACCTGAATTCAAGAAGTAATCATTTACTACTTCCCAGAGAACATCTAGTAATGTTAAAGCCTTAGTTTATTCAAAAAGGGAAAAAAGAAAAATCAGCTTCTATACATGGAAGAGATAGGCAGAGAGTCAGTTGGCTCTATTAACCCTTGCCGCCATAATCTTCTGGTGCAGTAGGTGTTAATAGTTGGGGAGTTGGAAGAGGAAAAACATTAGTCAATGCAGGAGCCAGCAGCACGTGGGACACATTTAAGTCTGGTATTAGAGCGTTAAACAAGCTTTTAATATATGCAGATAGGTTGTTGTGAGCCTTCACAGATTCGGAGACACTGCATATTTTTAAACTATTGTGGCGGGACCTTTCCTCAAATTCTGCCAGCTGGCCTTTGATATACTGATGGTCTTCAGTATATGGTCATCGTGAGCATCGACAAGATCGTTAACAATAGTTTGTTTCAACATATGACATCTTATTCTCAAGGGTAGTGACAGAGTGATCACATTTTTGGAATAGGGTGAGCATGTTAACTTGAAGGGAACTCCTCATGGACATGAGCATTTATTTTAAGGTATTGTCCATGACAGGTTGCCCCATGGTAGGATAGGAGGCTATGGGGTCTGGCAGAGAACCCTGGGTGGCAGGCTGCTGGTTCATCCCATGGAGCTCTGGGCCTGGGGAATCTAGCCTGATCCTTGCTGTAGCTGGACTATCAGCTTCCGGGGGAACCTGTAGGAGATGGCAGTGGGCTGGTGAAGTCATGCAGTTGTGGGCCGTCAGGTAGAGAAGAGCCCTGTGATGGCTGAGAGGCCGGGAAGACAGCTGGACCATGTGTCAATGTGTCAGCCATGGCGTCATCTTGGCAGCATCTGTAATTTTCCTTGGGCGTCTGTCCCCCTTCCTTTTCAGTGACATGCCGCTGGGCAAGGGGCAGCAGATTGCGGGCATGATTCAGGTGGCTTACCGAGCCTTGGAGGTGCCATTGGATGCTGCAATCCCTACCAGATGAGAGGAGCCTGTGGATTAGGTGCCCATACTGTTTGTGCACCAGCCGCGCCCCCCCAGTTTAGATCCACTTGGGACACATTTGACTGACTATGAGTAATGACCCTTGTGCTAATTTTTGTTTTTTCATTTGTGAGTAGTTTAATTGTGTCTAAACCGTAGCCTGAATAAATGTACCTTTCTCTTGAATTCCTCCTGAAAAATAGCAGTGCATATTCTAATATGTAAACATTTCTAGACACTCCTGTGCCTAAAATCTCAGTGCTGTATATCTTCAGTGGGAATCTACAGCACGTCTGCCTTTGGCTTCTAGTTTCAAGAGATTTGGAATAAAATTTAGTGATGTCACTACTGTGCTGCTCACATTTCTCCTTGCTGGAGGCTCAGACATGAGCAACAAAAGCTCTGCTTACAAGAAGATGGGCACCTCCACACAGTGCTAAACAAGGCATGGTCACTCAGTAATGGGGAGAGATCAGCTGCAGGGAAAACACAGAAAATACTAGTGACTTGTCCTTTTTTCCCTTTGCCTGTCCTTTTGGACACAGCTTCCACACTTTATGTCTTCTTTAAAGTGCAAAAAGAATGTACACTTGAAATCTGCAGTCATAGTTATGGATGTCTGCTGGGAGTATGTGTAGAATAATTATATTATATATTCAAAATATTAATGTTTTTACAGTGTGTACAGTATATATTAGTATGTGTATGCTATACATCTACACAGCAGGATTATAGAAATAATTGAAACATAATGGTTTGTGGTACATACCAAATTGGAAAATAACATGCAAACTGGATACTAAAAATTGCAATATTTTTGTCAAAATAAAAACAGACTGCTATTGCGGACCTCTCCTTATAAAGTACCCTGCCTCTTGCTTCAATGCTCACAGTCACCTTAGTGAAACAAATATTCAGATAAGGACTAGGGAGGATTAACACACTAAATGCTGCATACACACGATCGGAATTTCCGACAACAAAACCGTGTTTTTTTTTCCGACGGATGTTGGCTCAAACTTGTCTTGCATAAACAAGGTCGCACAAATGTGTAAAAGTACAATGACTTTGAGCATGCATCAAATTAATTCCGAGCATGCGTAGGATTTCTGTGCAACGGAATTGGATACACACGATCAAAATTTCCGACAAGAACTTTTGTTGTCGAAAAAATTGAGAACCTGCTCTCAAACATTTGTTGTCAGAAATTCCGACAGCAAATGTCCGATGGAGCCTACACATGGTCGGAATATCCGACTAAAAGCTCACATCGAACATTTGTTGTCGGAAATTCCGATCGTGTGTACGCGTCATAACATATACAGTTGGGTCCATAAATATTGGGACATCGACACAATTCTAATCTTTTTGGCTCTATACACCACCACAATGGATTTGAAATGAGACGAACAAGATGTGTTTTAACTGCAGACTTTCAGCTTTAATTTGAGGGTATTTAAATCCAAATCAGGTGAACGGTGTAGGAATTACAACAGTTTGTATATGTGCCTCCCACTTTTTAAGGGACCAAAAGTAATGGGACATATTAACAATCATAAATCAAACTTTCACTTTTTAATACTTGGTTGCAAATCCTTTGCAGTCAATTACAGCCTGAAGTCTGGAATGCATAGACATCACCAGACGCTGGGTTTCATCCCTGGTGATGCTCTGCCAGGCCTCTACTGCAATTATCTTCAGTTTCTGCTTGTTCTTGGGACATTTTCCCTTCAGTTTTGTCTTCAGCAAGTGAAATGCATGCTCAATCAGATTCAGGTCAGGTGATTGACTTGGCAATTGCATTACATTCCACTTCTTTCCCTTAAAAAACTCTTTGGTTGCTTTCGCAGTATGCTTCGGATCATTGTCCATCTGCACTGTGAAGCGCCGTCCAATGAGTTCTGAAGCATTTGGCTGAATATGAGCAGATAATATTGCCCGAAACACTTCAGAATTCATCCTGCTGCTTTTGTTAGCAGTCACATCATCAATAAATACAAGAGAACCAGTTCCATTGGCAGCCATACATGCCCACGCCATGACACTACCACCGCCATGCTTCACTGATGAGGTGGTATGCTTTGGATCATGAGCAGTTCCTTTCCTTCTCCATACTCGTCTTTTCCCATCACTCTGGTACAAGTTGATCTTGGTCTCATCTGTCCATAGGATGTTGTTTCAGAACTGTGAAGGCTTTTTTAGATGTTGTTTGGCAAACTCTAATCTGGCCTTCCTGTTTTTGAGGCTCACCAATGGTTTACATCTTGTGGTGAACCCTCTGGTGAAGTCTTCTCTTGATTGTTGAATTTGACACACATACACCTACCTCCTGGAGAGTGTTCTTGATCTGGCCAACTGTTGTGAAGGGTGTTTTCCTCACCAGGGAAATAATTATTCGGTCATCCACCACAGTTGTTTTCCGTGGTCTTCTGGGTCTTTTGGTGTTGCTGAGATCACCGGTGCGTTCTTTCTTTTTAAGGATGTTCCAAACAGTTGATTTGGCCACACCTAATGTTTTTGCTATCTCTCTGGGTTTGTTTTGTTTTTCCAGCCTAATGATGGCTTGCTTCACTGATAGTGACAGCTCTTTGGATCTCATATTGAGAGTTGACAGCAACAGATTCCAAATGCAAATAGCACACTTGAAAGGAACTCTGGACCTTTTATCTGCTCCTTGTAAATGGAATAATGAGAGAATAACACACACCTGGCCATGGAACAGCTGAGCAGCCAATTGTCCCGTTACTTTTGGTCCCTTAAAAAGTGTGAGGCACATATACAAGCTGTTGTAATTCCTACACCGTTCACCTGATTTGGATGTAAATACCCTCAAATTAAAGCTGCAAGTCTGCAGTTAAATCACATCTTGTTAGTTTCATTTTAAATCCATTGTGGTGGTGTATAGAGCCAAAAAGATTAGAATTGTGTCGATGTACCAATATTTATGGACCTGACTGTACCTGTTCGGCGGGAGCCGAATGTCTTGTTTTAATAAGTATATTACTAATGCTGTTCTAACACTGTAAACATTTTTTAAGTATTCCGGCGGGTGCAGAAACCCCTGAGTCCTTAACAAACAAAGATGTTGCCAGCTGGCTGTACAATCCCAGACCATTTAACCAGCGGAGTCAGGGATAGTTAAAAAAATTGTGTGGGGATTCTCTCATACTACCAGGTGGTTTGGATTGTAATGGAGAACCTAATGTAAGAATCATGAAAAGAAGCATGATGCCCCCAAAAAAGTGATACTGGTCCATTATAGAGTTGGGAAAACGGTTTTGCTGCTCTCCCCATTCAGGAAACATTCGAATTCACAGGGTGTTCGTCAGGAGTAGTGTTGAGCGAACCCGAACTGTAAAGTTCGGGTCCGTACCGAACTTTAGCATTTTCCCGAACCCGAACATTGCGCAAAAGTCCGGGTTCGGGTTCGGCAATCTAATTACACAGTTAGAAATGCTTCAGGGGCCAGCCAATCACCTTTTGATTAGCTGGTGTGCCCTTAGAAGCCATCATAGCCATGCCTACTAATGGCATGGCTGTGATTGGTCAGTGCAACATGTGACCCAGCTTCTATATAAGCTAGAGGCACACAGCACACACGTCACTCTGCTTCAGAATAGATAGGGAGAGGATCTTGTCTGCTGCTGCTGCTTTTAGGGAGAGATAGAAAAATACATGAGTTAGTCCTGATTCTGGAATCTGAGGGAAAAGATAGAGAGACAGTGTAGTGTAGGGCCAGGTTCCTGTTGATGCTTTCAGGGAGAGAGATATATTATATAGGAATAGGAGTCCAGATTCAGAGATATAACTCAACGATCTGCATAGGTTTAGCTGTTTGTGTTGCAGTGCAGTCTTTTTACACTGCCATGAGCCCAGTGTCAGAGAAAATCTACCTTTTATCTGCAAGCTCAGTGCACCAGCACTGCATATATTACGGTGAGAGATACACCGTTTCCATACTGTGGGTGTATTCTGCTCTTTGAAAAAGATCCATTTAGGGGGAAAAAAAGGCACTTTATTGTGCTCTTTTCCAAAAGACCCATAGGGCAAAAAAAAAAAAAAAATTGCATTTTATTTTGCTCGTGCAAAAAAAGACCCGTTTAGGGCAAAAAAAAAAAAAAATTGCACTTTAATGTACGCTTGCAAAAAGAGCCATTTAGGGCCACAAAAAATATTTTGCAGTGTGTTATACATATGTGGAGGCGTGTGAAATAAACCATTTCTATATATTTGTCTTCTACTGTGCTATACTAAAAAAACAACATTTTTTTTTGAATAGCATTTTTTGCAGTTCTGTAGCTGTGCGATTCATAGGTTACGTACTGTGGGTGTGTTGTGGTCTTCCAAAAAACGCCATTTAGGGCCACAAAGAATATTTTGCAGTGTGTTATACATATGTGGAGGTGTGTGAAATAAACAATTTCTATATAGTTTTCTCCTACTGTGCTATACTAAAAAAACAAAAAAAATTTTGAATAGCATTTTCTGCAGTTCTGTAGCTGTGCGATTCAGCGGTTACGTACTGTGGGTGTGTTGTGGTCTTCCAAAAAACGCCATTTAGGGCCACAAAAAATATTTTGCAGTGTGTTATACATATGTGGAGGTGTGTGAAATAAACAATTTCTATATAGTTTTCTCCTACTGTGCTATACTAAAAAAATAAAAAATAAATTGAATAGCATTTTCTGCAGTTCTGTAGCTGTGCGATTCAGCGGTTACGTACTGTGGGTGTGTTGTGGTCTTCCAAAAAACGCCATTTAGGGCCACAAAAAATATTTTGCAGTGTGTTATACATATGTGGAGGTGTGTGAAATAAACAATTTCTATATAGTTTTCTCCTACTGTGCTATACTAAAAAAACAATTTTTTTTTTGAATAGCATTTTCTACAGTTCTGTAGCTGTGCGATTCAGCGGTTACGTACTGTGGGTGTGTTGTAGTCTTCCAAAAAACGCCATTTAGGGCCGCAAAAAATATTTTGCAGTGTGTTATACATATGTGGAGGCGTGTTAAATAAACCATTTCTATATATTTGTCTTCTACTGTGCTATACTAAAAAAACAACATTTTTTTTTAATAGCATTTTCTGCAGTTCTGTAGCTGTGCGATTCAGCGGTTACGTACTGTGGGTGTGTTCTGCTCTTCCAAAAACACCCATTTAGGGCAAGATCCTAAATTTGGAAAATATGAGGAGAAGGTCAAAGGGACGTGGTGGCCCCGGTCGTGGTGCTGCTGGTGGAGCTCCTGTTTCAGGTAGAGGACGTGGTGGATCTGTGCCAGATACACGCACAAGTGAAACACCTTCCTCAGGTGCGAGTAGGCGACCGAGCCTGCGGCGGTATTTTGTCGCGCCTAATGAGGCTGTACGAATGTTTAGGCCAGGACAAGTACAGGCGATAGTAGATTGGGTTGCTGACAGTGCCTCGGGTTCCTTCACATTGTCTCCCACCCACTCTTCTGATGAAAGATCAGAGTTGGCACCTGAAACCCATGTCCATCAGTCTTTCACCTCACCCCCTTGCAAATCAGCCAAGCAGTCTGAGCCCCAAATCATGCAGCAGTCTCTTCTGCTTTTCGATGACTCTGTTAGCGGGGTTTCCCAGGGCCATCCACCTAGCCCTGCCCCAGAAGTGGAAGAGATTGAGTGCACCGATGCCTAACCACTTATGTTTCATGATGAGTACATGGGAGGACCATCGCAGTACGTCACGGATGATGACGAAACACAGGTGCCAACTGCTGCTGCTTTGGCAATTGTGCAGACAGACAAGGAGGGCAGGGGTGAAGACTGGGTGGAAGATGATGTGGAGGACGATGAGGTCCTCGACCCCACATGGAATCAACGTTATGCAGGTAACCAGTGTAGTTTGGAGGAAGAGGCGGTGGTCGCACAGAGCCACCAGCACAGCAGAAGAGGGAGCAGGGTGCAAAAGCGGAGCGTCCGTCCCCTAGACAGTACAGTAGGTGCCGCCGATATTGTGTTTCTATCGCGCTCCCATCGCCGAGATTCTCGGCGACAGGAGTGCCGAGATGTCGGCAGCAGGGTGGCGACACGTGTCGCGCTCGCTGCAATGGCGAGGAGACGCGACACTGTACTGAGCGGGGATCCGACGCGGATTCCCGCCAATACCAGGCACTGCGTTTGGTATGAATCCTGAGCGGGAACTCCACGCCAATTTTTAAAGAAAAAAATGGCGTGGGTTCCCCCTCCAGGGGCATACCAGGCCCTTTGGTCTGGTCTGGATTTGAAGGGGAACCCTACGCCGAAAAAACGGCGTGGGGGTCCCCTCAGGATCGAAACCAGACCCTTATCCGAGCACGCAACCTGGCAGGCCGCAGGGGAAGAGGGGGGGACGAGAGCGGCCCCCCCTCCCTCCTGAACCGTACCAGGCCACATGCCCTCAACATGGGGGGTTTGGTGCTCTGGGGCAGGGGGGCGACCTGCGGCCCCCCACCCCAGAGCACCCTGCCCCCATGTTGATGAGGACAGGGCCTCTTCCCAACAACCCTGGCCGTTGGTTGTCGGGGTCTGCGGGCGGGGGCTTATCGGAATCCGGGAGCCCCCTTTAGTAAGGGGGCCCCCAGATACCGGCCCCCCCACCCTATGTGAATGAGTATGGGGTACATCGTACCCCTACCCATTCACCTGGTGGAAAATAAATGGAAATAAAAACACAACACAGTTTTTAAAAGTATTTTATTGCACCGCTCCGGAGGTCTTCTTCCGACTTCGGGAGTCTCCGGTGTCGTCGCCGCTTTCTCCGGTTCTTTCTTCTGCCGGGCCTCCGCTAACTTCTTTTTAGCTCTTTTGCTAACGGAGGCCCGGTCTTCTCCGTCGCATTCTTCTTCTTCTCCCGCTCTCCGGTTCTTCTCCCGCTCTCCGGTGTCGTCACCGCGTTCTCCGGTTCTTTCTTCCGCCGGGCCTCCGCTAACTTCTTTTTAGCTCTTTTGCTAGCAGAGGCCCAGTCTTCTCCGTCGTCGCCGGTGTCTTCTTCCCTCTTCTCCTCCTCGATGTTGACTCGTCGCTTCCTCTCGCAGTAATGGTAAATCTTCGGTCCGCAGAGATTAATCTATTCTTCACATGACGTCACAGTCACATACTCCGCTTCCTCATCCTCTACCGCCTCCTCATCCGGTCAGCGTAACACCTTCACCACCAACTTCAGCACAGCCACGGGTAAACGACAGCAGGCAGTTTTAAAATGTTCCTGTTTGGGGGAAAAACCCCACACCGCGCAGGAGTTGTGGAGGGACATGGAACAACAGACCAATGAGTGGTTGCTGTCAGTGAGCCTCAAGCCCGGCCTGGTGGTGTGCGATAATGGGCGAAATCTCGTAGCAGCTCTGGGCCTAGCCGGTTTGACGCACATCCCTTGCCTGGCGCATGTGCTGAACTTGGTGGTCCAGAGGTTCCTTAAAAATTACCCCAATATGCCAGAGCTGCTGCAGAAAGTGCGGGCTGTGTGTGCGCACTTTCGGCGTTCTCACCCTGCTGCTGCTCGCCTGTCAGCGCTGCAGCGTAACTTCGGCCTTCCCGCTCACCGCCTCATATGTGACGTGCCCACAAGGTGGAACTCCACCTTGCACATGCTGGCCAGACTGTACGAGCAGCAGCAGGCGATAGTGGAGTTTCAGCTGCAGCAATCACGCGTGAGTCGCTCTGCGGAACAGCACCACTTCACCACCAATAACTGGGCCTCCATGCGAGACCTGTGTGCCTTGTTGCGCTGTTTCGAGTACTCCACCAACATGTCCAGTGCCAATGACGCCGTTCTCAGCGTTACTATCCCAGTTCTATGCCTCCTTGAAAAAACGCTTCGGCGATGATGGAAGAGGATGTGGCACAGGAGGATGAGGAGGAGGAGGCTTTCAGGGCAGTCTTTCACAAGTGGCTACGAGGGTGGGTTCCTGCACCAACAAACGCCAGGTACACAATTGTCCAGCAGAAAGGGCACAGTTCTGGAGGATGATGAGGTGGAGGAGGAGATGGAGGAGGAGGAGGAGGAGGAGGAGCCATTTTCACAGCAGGGTGGCACCCAGACCAGCTCGTGGCCATCACTGGTGCGTGGCTGGGGGGATACAGAGGACACAGACATTACACCTCCCACAGAGGACAGCTTTTCTTTGCCTCTGGGCAGCCTGGCACACATGAGCGATTTCATGCTGCAGTGTTTCCGCAATGACCGCCGAGTTGCCCACATTTTAACTGGTGCTGATTACTGGGTGGCCACCCTGCTGGATCCCCATTACAAGGACAACGTACCGTCCTTAATTCCCTCACTGGAGCGGGATCGTAAGATGCGCGAGTACAAGCGCACGCTGGTAGACGCGCTGCTGGTGGCATTCCCACCTGACAGCGGGCGTACGGTGGAAGCACAAGGCGAAGGCAGAGGAGGAGGAAGAGGTCGCCAACGCAGCCGGGGCACCGGCAGCACCTCAGAAGGCAGGGTTAGCATGGCTGAAATGTGGAAAAGCTTTGTCAGCATGCCACAACAACCAGCACCACCAGCTGAGATGGAACATCTTAGCAGGAGGCAGCATTTCACCAACATGGTTGAGCAGTATGTGTCCACAGGCCTACACGTACTGGATGACGGGTCTGCCCCCTTTAACTTCTGGGTCTCCAAATTGGGCACATGGCCTGAGCTTGCCCTTTATGCCTTGGAGGTGCTGGCCTGCCCTGCAGCCAGTGTATTATCTGAACGTGTATTTAGCACGGCAGGGGGCATTATCACAGACAAGCGCAGCCGCCTGTCCAGAGCCAATGTGGACAAGCTCACGTTCATTAAAATGAACCAGGCATGGATCCCACAGGACTTGTCCGTACCTTGTGCAGAATAGACATGTATACCGGTGTTGTGACAAAAACTGTCCGGCCGTCGGATTGTGTCCGGCCCATACTGCGAAGGCGCAGCGCTTGCGCAGTACAGAGGACAAGGAGATTCACAAAATCTCCGAAGATGAACGGCGCCTGCGCAGTGAGTGCAGGTTCAAGCCCCACCATCCAAGTGGACATACGGTAGCACATAGTAACAGGGCCCCTCACGGGCTCGGTTCGATCGCCACGCTTCGGGCACGGCCTCACTTGGCTCGGCTTGAACCACGGATGGTGTGGCCTTCACCTGAACTCACCACGCAGGCGCCGTTCGTCTTGGGAGATTTTCGAAATCCCCTTGTCCTACATACTGAGCAAGCGCAGTACAGGGTGGACACTATTTGACGGGGGACAGAATTCGACACATCACCAGCCTTACCCAGCCATTGTTGTATTTTTGAACCAGTGTTGGCTACCTCGTCCTCCTCCACCGCCGCTTCCACCTACACAGCCACATCCACCGCCACCTCAACCTCCTACTCCATATGGACCTCATCCTCCTAGGTCAAGATTATAATTTTTATTTTATTTTTTTGTAGCGCACAGATCCTTTCCCCCTTACCTGCCTTTATTTTGTAGGCTCCTCGCAGGAGGGAGAAAGGCACACCGCACTACCAGCCCGTACCCTCCTATATAAAGAGGTTGAGCGGTGTACTTGACGGGCCGTGTCCACAGCCGGAGTCAAAACTCCTCCAGAGGATGATTCTCACCTCTACTGTAGGTAGAGGCAAGTCCTTTAATTCCCAGTAAAGTCAATGTCCACACCAGCTGAAATTACAACTCTTATTCTCTCATGGCAAAATAAACTCTACTCGGATAGAAAAGGTTAGAGCAAAGAAACAGGACAGCTTAAGGTGCGGAGGAGGTCCAGGCACAAACGTAGCACATTCACTTCACTGCTTAGGTTTCTCAAACAGTTTTAGGTGCACAGTCTCTGCCACAGACCTTGAGGTTGGTCTCTGCCACAGACCGGGTGTACAAGGCCCCTGCCACGGACCTGGAGAACTTTGGTCTCTGCCACAGACCAGGGTGTATAAGGCCCCTGCCACGGGCCGGGTGAATAAGGCCTCTGATACAGTCAAGATGACCTTGAGCTTCTCCTTCTATGAACCTAGCCCATATCAAGGGGAAGACATCTCTCCAGGGAGTCAACAGACCCTTCCTTCACCGTGACTTCCGCATCAGTCCATCAGAATGATCCTCCCTTCCCTGGAACATGGTCCCCTACACGAGGCGGCACCCTAAGACTCCTCGACCCTTAGCGGACTCCAGACGAAGGGTCTGGACTCCAGGCTTTACTCCCGCACCTAGGCCTCCATACCCAGGGCAGCAGGAACTCCAGGATAGTACCTCACCCCGGGCTAAAGGTACCCGAGATGGAACAGGAACACATGCACCAAGGCCGAAGGCACCTGGGCGTGGACCCCACTGGACATCAGCCTCCAGGCCAAAGGTCTGCCCCTTTTATATGCTCTCCCGGCATGCACAGCAGGTTCCCCGCCCCGCTGTACTACTGCCAAGAGGGGACACAAAAGGCACAGCACTGTATCGGCGGTTCAACCCTAGCCTACCATGGCAGCGCCACCTGTAGGCCGCAGGGAGCTGCACACCAATACTGTCCCCCGAGGACAAAATGGTCCATGAATCCTACAGAATTAGGGTGTTTGAGCCTATTTACCACTCAAACACTTCCCTTAAATTTAGCACCCCGCTACATTTTTATTTCAAAGTATTTTATTTTCCCACTAGCTTATCCATTAAATTGAATAATTTATTCCAGAAAGGGCGTATTCTGGGGCATTCCCACCATATGTGTGGCATCGTGCCGTTGAGTTTCTGAGGTTCTTAATGACTTCCCGTACCTCTTCTGCTGAAAAGGGGGCCTCTAGCATATTTTTTAATTTTTTTTTATGTTATTTTAAGTTATTTCCCTATCCACATTTGTTTGCAGAGCACTTGCCATGCTCTTAACAACATTTTGCTGCCATTTGCAGCCCTCTAGCCCTTTCCATTACTTTTTTAGAGCCTTTTTAGTCCTTAGAAGTCCAGGTCCCCATTGACTTCAATGGGGTTCGGGTTCGGGTTCGGGTTAAAGTTCGGTCCCGAACCCGAACTTTTTTCCGAAGTTCGGCCGAACCCGTCGAACCCGAACATCCAGGTGTCCGCTCAACTCTAGTCAGGAGTTTTCCCCCTCCGAAAGCCCTTTAATGTACTGTGCACTGCACAGTGCATTTTCAGCCCTATTTGGGCAAAGCTTTTCCTGATCAGGGCGCATTATAGGCTGGTTGTTAAGGAGTGGGGCCGGGAAGCCAGGCCGCAGCATCCTTAACAAACTATGAGTCATCAGCTGTCAATGGGTTTCCCCACTACAGCTGAGTAAAAAAATAATAATTGCTGGTATCCCGGTCCTCTCCATTGTGAATGAGTATGGGGGTACATACCCCTACCCATTAAACCAAAAAAAGTGTCAAAAAATAATATAAACACAGAGACAGTTTTTGATATTTCTTTTATCCATTGTCAATCACGCCGCCTGCCGCACCTAAAAAATAAAAAAATAAACACACTCCCGCCAACATGAAGGCTGGCCGACTACTGCAGGTTACGCAATTGGACAGTTCTTATATATGTAGGACTAAGTCACCTTGTGGCACTCACCCTTCTGACATCACTGACCCAGCATGCACCGGCCAGTGATGTCAGAAGGGGGTGGTACCCCCAGGTGATGTAGCCAGGTGGCCCCGCCCCATACCTATATAATAACTGTCAAATGGCTTAGCCTGCAGTAGGCGGCTAGCCTTCATGTCTGCAGGAACAATTTTTTGAGTGCGACGGGCGGCGTGATTGACAATGGATTGGGGGACACTGTTTTTTTTTTCAAATAAAGGAATTGTCAAAAACTGTGTGTGTGTTTTTATTACTTTTTGACACTTTTTTGGTGAATGGGTAGGCCATACTTCACATGGGGGCGGGATCTGGGGGAATTCTCAAGATTCCGAAAAGCCCCCTGCCCGCAGACCCCCACAACCACCAGCTACGGTTGTGGGGATGAGGCCCTTGTCCCCAACAACGTAAAGACAAGATGCTTTTGGGTGGAGGGGGTCAGGCCCGCCCTGCTTAAAATCACCAACCCCTTAAGTTGAGGGCATGTGGCCTGGTATGGTTCAGGAGGAGGGCACTCCCTCGTCCCCCCCCTTTCCTGACCTGCCAGGCTGCTTGCTCGGATAAGGGTCTGGTATAGATTTTGGGTGGATAGATTTTCTTGACAATGCTTTGCCTATTAGCCAAGACAATGGCCAGAACATTTTTTTACTATTCAGCTTCTATTGACAAAAATAGAGTTCACGCCCTGCTTGAATTGGACCCAGATGCGTTTGGCCCATCTCTAATAAGGACTGATTTTTTCTGACATTATATTTTCTTAATCTGGATATTCTCCTACCCAAGGAGTGCATACCATCTGATCCTTGAAAATGTTTTATTTAGTTTCAAAATAATACAAGGCACCAAATATATATATATATATATATATATAAAAAAAAGAGAACACTGCTAGCCAGTGGCAAAGGAGTCTTTCTATCACAGTACCATATCAGAACAAAAGAAGTATCATATAGCAATAAAATATAAAACAACTTGATAAAAAAAAAAAAAAAAAGATCAAAAGAAAAATACTTTAGTGCTCAAAAAAACTTTAGGACTCCTAAAAAAACAAATCATAACACATTTGCAGGAATTGAAACGTGGGTAATCCAGACTAGTTAGTCTTAAGCAGAGCCAGAAAATCAGTTTACTGTAAGGGTGCTACCAAACTCAAAAGAGTAAAAACAGATTGGCATTATACCATAAAGGAGGTGCCTATATAATAAAACTGTAAAGAGATTACTGAGTAATGGTTTCTGGGGGGAGCAGAGCTATGAGATAGACCGGGCTCTCAGACCTTTAGTCTACCTAGTGCATTGGTAAGGTCAGCTTTCAGATACCACTCCATGTAAAAAAAAGGTCATATGAAGAGTGTAATTTCCACAGCAGAATGGGACTGCTCTATAAAATGCTTCAATCTAATGAAAAAGCATTTGGTGGGCCCAAAGTTCTGTACAATAGTATCAAGTTCCATCCATGTAGAGCAAATTTTTGAGGTCTTTCTTAACCACTGAAATGTGAGGTGCCGAGGGTGAGGTTCAGGCTTTAAGTAGGACTCTGCGTGCTACAAGTAGGCATATGTAAGCCCAATAAGACAGACTTGAAGATATCTACAATATAGGTTTAGCAGAGTATTCATTATATCCAAAGATGCACATAATGGGGTCCTTAGGTAGTTGAAGAGAGGTAATTTAAAAATGTAGGTAAGAACTTGGTCCCAGCATGACCAAATAGGGCTGCATATCCAGAACGGATGATACAGGTTAGGGCGGTGGAGACCACACCACAAGCTGCTTGAGTGCAAGGGATTCTCTTTGTTAACACGAAAAGGGTAGTAAGCTTTGAGAATGATTTTAAATTAAGTCTTCCGCCACACCTCGCAGACAATTATTTTATAGGTTTTATGATATCCTGCCAGTATATTCTCTAAAGCGTTGTCGTCAGAAAGGACATTGGCCCACGGTTTAAAAGTAACACAGTGAACCTTTGAGGAAAGAAAAGTAATGAGCCCAGAGTAATTATCTGAGGTGAGTCAATAAGAGTTGCAGGGAATCTTGCATAGAACTGTAACAGGTTTTGATATAGCTACCAAGTTGGTAGTATTAGAAAACATGATTAGCAGGAAGCAAAAATTGTACAGAGAGCTCAGAAAATTACTTTAATGCCCCGGGATAAGATCCAAAAAGAAATGAGGTCCTAAGTAGGCCCATAACTTTCCTGTGAGCAAATGCTTTATGCACTCCTAAAGGAGGGTACAAGGATAACCGTGAATAGGCAGAAAGTTAGAAATAGCAGGGGGTAGGCCCAGGAGCTTCTGCACCTCTCGCTAGGCCAAGACAGAATCTCTAATCAGTAAATTATGGAATGGAGGATGGCGGGGAGGCTATACTGAAGCACCTAGGCACTTTCCAGAGCATAATTAGTGTAAGTAGTAATACCAGAAAGCTAATCAAGCCCTTATCTAAGCAAACAAGACAAATTGACTATAATGCCGCGTACACACGATCGATTTTTTCGACGTGAAAAACGAGGAACAGCTTGTTCCCCCCACACATGGCCGTTTTAAAATGACATTTTTTTTTTGGTCGAAAAAAACGACCGTGTGTGGGCTCCGCGGCAGTGTTTCCCTATGGGAAAGAAAGTCCATCAGTGAAATAAGTGTTCCAATAATAGTGTTCTCTTGAATAACCTTCACCACACCAACGTGATTAGTGACTCCACTCATTAAGGACTTGCCTCTCACTCTCAAGACAAATTGTATAGTCTTAAATTTAGTAGACCCGCTTTACCTTCACTCTTAGGGAGACAAAGTTAATTACATTTCTTAAGAGATGCAGAGTTTCTTATAATGCCAAAGGAAAGCGCTTTGTGGAGGAGGATAATATTCAAGTGCTTAAAGTAATTCTAAAGGCTTTCTTTAAAAAAATAAAAATAAACATATCATACTCATTTGCACAGAGCAGCCCCGTTCCTCCACTTCTCAGGTCCCTCACTGGAGCTATTGGCCCCTCCCTCTTGCCGAGTGCCCCCAGAGCAAGCATCTTGCAATGGGGGAACCCAAGCAGGCTTGTTTCCGAGCTGTGGCCCCACCCCCCTCTCTCTCCTCATTGGCTCACTAGCTGTGATTGGTGTTTCAATTATTTTTATTCAATTATTATACACACATATACCTTCCATATCATTTATAAAATGGATATATACATTATATTAAAATAAGACAAGACAACACATTTACACCAATATGGATCAATCCTGTAGCACCCTGATTTTCCTCTTTCTTCCCCGTCAAGTGTATTTTAGGTACAGTAGGCCACCTAACTCCCCACCATATTAAGATTTTTTTTTATGAAGATTGAGAAAATAAAAAAAAGGGGGACAAAATTAGTGTTATCCTAGTGTATTTTAGGTAGGTCTGTGATTGGCACTTGCTGCTGTCTCAGCCAATGAGGATGGAGAGTCCCCAGAGAGCCGAGTCTCTCATGCACATTGCTGGATCGAGATGGGGCTCAGGAAATTATTACGGGGGCTGGAGGGGCTGCTGCACAGAACAGGTTTCTTTACCTCCATGCATAGAATGCATGAAGGTAAAAAATCTTGACCTTTTAGAACCATTTTAAGTAAAAGGGGTATAGTTTGCATGGGGTATAAAACTCTAGCAAATGACACCATTTTAATTAAATTACATCTCCCAAAGAGAGAGATAACCACAAGAGATCTACAAATAGAGATAGATAGAAAGACAAGGAAGTTATGCCTCCAATATATCGCACCTCTTGTTAATTGCAGCAACAGTGCACATAAAGGAGATTGTCAATAAGTTAGGTAGGTTTACCTGCACACAGCTGCATAAGGTATGGCTCCCAGGGACTCCAGCAGTGTAAGTGATGCTGCCTGGGTCTTTTTATACCCCTCCCCATTGCGTCAGATGGGAGCGCAATGAGTGACGTCACGCCGTAATGACGCAAAACGGACACTATGGGGTAATGCTGTATCACCCAGGGAGCGCCACCTCCCCACCAAAGTCCCGCGGCCATTGGCCGTCAGGCAAGTGGGCCACCTCCCACATACACGCCCATAGGGGCGTGTCGAGTGTGGCGTCACCACCGCACATACCAGCCAATCATCCAAAGACCGTGACACAATGGTGCTTCTGTTTCCATGGGAGCTCAGCAGTGATCCCCCGTGAACAGGGACCATACTGCTGTGGGCCCCTGGGCGTCCATGTGGGGATCCTATGGCAACTATAGGCGGATAAGATCTATGGAGAGTCATGCCCGGGAAGATGCTGTGAATAAAATAGAAAAATAAGTAAAGGAAGAGGAAAAGGGATTGATTATGTAATCATTGTGTAATGATAGTTCAAATGAACATGGGAATCCTACCAATAACACAAATGCATCTTTACAATTACATATACTATCAAATTATAATACAATTTAAATGTAATCAATAAGTAGATGTATCACAATGAGCTATTATCTGAAATATCTAATAAATACCTCTCTATTCAGAGAGGGATATTTTGAAGGGGTTCAAAACAGAACCCAAATAGTGGCTGGCATCCAAATCAAAAATTGCTGCGCAGCGTCCATGGAAAAAATGATAAGGAGGCAGGGGTATATGGGCCAAGTCCACACTGATGGCACTAAAGGGCTGGAATGAACTGGAGCCACATAATTGGCATCTTGGAAACTATAAGAAGAGCTTATAGCTAATGCCTTCATTAAGGCCTGGACATCTAGTTGCCTGTAAAAGGTAAATCCACTTTGCTTCAAGTTGTAATAGCTTTTTGTCAATGTCCCCATCCCTTTCATGTGGGGAATATGTTCTAAAGCGAAGAAGCTGATCATTTTCAGATTGTGATTGTGGTACAATCCCATATGTCTGCTAATATGGGTTTCGATTTTACGTTTCGAAATAGCTGAGACATGGTCCCTAATCCTGCAAAACTGTCAGGAAAGGTTCCATCCGCTGGTGGCATTTATTATTTATCTTGCAGTACTGTGGTCCAGCAGCAGGTGTCTCCTGGCAGTTTGTAACTGTCAGGAGAATCTTTCCCTGCTGGTGTTGTATTATCTTTTGGACGCAGTACTGGTTTCCACCAGCGGATGGATCCTGGCAGTGTGGAGCAGACTGCCCTCCCTCCGATCAGGTGTGACCTGAAGCTAATCAGGCATTCCTATAAATACCCGGCAGGTGTATACACACACTGCCCTGGTATCGTCCTCATGCCCTGACCTGTAGCCTGTCTGCTTGAACCTTGATCCATGTATCCTGATCCCTGTAACCTGAACCTGTAACCTGATCCTGAACCTGTTGTGTCCGTCCTAATCCCTGATCCCTGCTCTGCAGCCTGGTTGCCCCCTGCTTGATCCTGTCTCCCTGTCCTGATCCATCCTTACCCCATCTGCTGATCCCCCTGTGTATGACCTCGGCCTGGCACTGTTTATGATTCTGGTTCCCCCATTACTTGTACATATTTGTCTGTTACTGTTATTAATTGTGGGTTCTGTTTGGTATTGGTTGTTGTGCACTGTGTGGTATTGGAGGTGGTTATATATATATATTATTTCACTTATCTTTAATAAATCTTTATATTTCACTTATACGTGTTTGGTGCTCCTCTGTTGCTAGCTGCACAGTTCTGGTCACACTTGGTATGTGACAGTATACCAGGGCCATTAATGATCAGAAGTAGCTGCACAGAAGACCCATTTTGGTTCTGTTACTCTGCTAAAATGAACTCTGATATGATTCCTTATTATACTCTGCTGGCGTCAGAGAGTGGTGAATATCTCCGTCAGACACTGAAAGAGTAGACCAGTGATCAGCTGCTAGAGATTATTCGTTTAGCTCACTCCTGGGTTGATCAGGGCTGTATGATGTTTGGGGATGTTCAACCTTTAATTAAAATCTGCACAGAGCTGGCTTTGCCTTGTATCCCAGAGGGCCATGATGATTTTTCTCCCCCCTTTAATGTTAATCAGGTCGTATCTTTGGTTTGGCTTCTGGAGGATGACTCCCCATACTTTTTTGAACATTACACAGCTTGTTCCCAACAGAAAATAATAGAGTGTGTTGATTGTGTACAATCCCTTGTCAGACAGGCAGAATGTAAACTGCAGTTTGTGCAGCCACTACTCTCAGCATGGTCTGATATTTTGCAATCGGCCCCAGCCAGCCCACAAAAAACATCTCTGCTGCCAGACACCTGCCTGCCCAAGAGTCTATTTCTCCATCACCCATGGCAACCCCAGTCGCAGTTCAGTACACACTACTTCCCACCAGGTATCAATATCCAGTCTCTGCTCCCTGCACCTATCCTGCATTCAACCCACCTGCCTCTTCTCAGCTGCCTGCAAGCCCACAAGAACCTCCTCCAGTCACTGTCCCTGTATCCCTGCCATATTCTTCCATTTGCTTGATTCCATCTTTTCCATATACTCCCCCCGTTATGTGCAAACCTGCAGTGACCAAATCTAAAAAGAAGCGGAAGTATTTCCCTACCCACACAATCCAACCAGTAATCCCACCTTCCTCCACACCCACCAACCTGCTCCAGCCTGTAATCCTTGAGCCAGCCTTCCAGCCTGCGGTCCTTGAGCCCGCCTTCCAGCCTGCAGTTCCAGAACCAGCCTTCCAGCCTGCAGTTTCAGAGCCAGCCTTCCAGCTCGCAGTTCCAGAGCCAGCCTTCCAGCCTGCAGTTTCAGAGCCAGCCTTCCAGCCTGCAGTCCTTGAGCCCGCCTTCCAGCCTGCGGTCCTTGAGCCCGCCTTCCAGCCTGCAGTTCCAGAACCAGCCTTCCAGCCTGCAGTCCCAGAGCCAGCCTTCAAGCCAGCCTTTCAGCCTGCAGTTCTCAAGCCAGCCTTCCAGCCTGCAGTTCTCAAGCCAGCCTTCCAGCCTGCAGTTCTCAAGCCAGCCTTCCAGCCTGCAGTCCCAGAGCCAGCCTTCCAGCCTGCAGTCCCAGAGCCAGCCTTCCAGCCTGCGGTCCTTGAGCCAGCCTTCCAGCCTGCGGTCCTTGAGCCAGCCTTCCAGCCTGCGGTCCTTGAGCCAGCCTTCCAGCCTGCGGTCCTTGAGCCAGCCTTCCAGCCTGCGGTTTTCGAGCCAGCCTTCCAGTCTGCGGTTCTCGAGCTAGCCTGCCAGCCTGAAGACCCTGTACCAGCCTGCCAGCCTGAAGACCCTGTACCAGCCTGCCAGCCTGAAGACCCTGTACCAGCCTGCCAGCCTGAAGACCCTGTACCAGCCTGCCAGCCTGCCAGCCTGAAGACCCTGTACCAGCCTGCCAGCCTGAAGACCCTGTACCAGCCTGCCAGCCTGAAGACCCTGTACCAGCCTGCCAGCCTGAAGACCCTGTACCAGCCTGAAGACCCTGTACCAGCCTGCCAGCCTGAAGACCCTGTGCCAGCCTGCCAACATGGAGTTCCCGTGCCAGCCTTCCAAACTGAAGCCCTGATGACAGTGTCCCAGTCGGAAGATCCGGTGCCCGTTTCCCGGCCTGTGGTTGTGGTGCCCGTTTCCCGGCCTGTGGTTGTGGTGCCCGTTTCCCGGCCTGTGGTTGTGGTGCCCGTTTCCCGGCCTGAGGTTGTGGTGCCCGCTGCGGTGCCCATTCCCTGGCTTGAGGTTGTGGTGCCAGTTTCCCGGCTTAAAGTTGTGGTGCCCGTTTCCCGGCCCGAGGTTGTGGAGCCCTTTTCCCGGCTCGAGGGTATGTCATCTGCTGCCCAGCCTGAGATGATCCCGTCTGCTGCCCAGCCTGAGATGATCCCGTCCGCTGCCCAGCCTGAGATGATCCCGTCCGCTGCCCAGCCTGAGATGATCCCGTCCGCTGCCCAGCCTGAGATGATCCCGTCTGCTGCCCAGCTCGATGACCCGGAGCCTGCTGCCCAGCCCGAAGTGTTCCTGTCTGCTGCCCAGCTTGATGATCCGGAGCCTGCTGCCCAGCCCGAAGTGTCCCTGCCTGCTGCCCAGCTCGATGACCCAGAGTCTGCTGCCCAGCTCGATGACCCGGAGCCTGCTGCCCAGCCCGAAGTGTTCCTGTCTGCTGCCCAGCTTGATGATCCGGAGCCTGCTGCCCAGCCTGAAGTGTCCCTGCCTGCTGCCCAGCTCGATGACCCGGAGCCTGCTGCCCAGCCCGAGGTGTTCCTGCCTGCTGCCCAGCTCGATGACCCGGAGCCTGCTGCCCAGCCCGAGGTGTTCCTGCCTGCTGCCCAGCTCGATGACCCGGGGCCTGCTGCCCAGCCCAAAGTGTTCCTGTCTGCTGCCCAGCTCGATGACCCGGAGCCTGCTGCCCAGCCCGAGGTGTTCCTGCCTGCTGCCCAGCTTGATGTGATTGTCTGCCCGGATGTGACTTTGCCTACTACCCAGCTGATTGCCATGAACTTTCTCCGGCAACAGCTATTTGGAGCGTCCGGAGGCCGCTCCTTTGAGGGGGGTACTGTCAGGAGAGGTTCCATCCGCTGGTGGCATTTATTATTTATCTTGCAGTACTGTGGTCCACCAGCAGGTGTCTCCTGGCAGTTTGTAACTGTCAGGAGAATCTTTCCCTGCTGGTGTTGTATTATCTTTTGGACGCAGTACTTGTTTCCACCAGCGGATGGATCCTGGCAGTGTGGAGCAGACTGCCCTCCCTCCGATCAGGTGTGACCTGAAGCTAATCAGGCATTCCTATAAATACCCAGCAGGTGTATACACACACTGCCCTGGTATCGTCCTCGTGCCCTGACCTGTAGCCTGTCTGCTTGAACCTTGATCCATGTATCCTGATCCCGGTAACCTGAACCTGTAACCTGATCCTGAACCTGTTGTGTCCGTCCTAATCCCTGATCCCTGCTCTGCAGCCTGGTTGCCCCCTGCTTGATCCTGTCTCCCTGTCCTGATCCATCCTTACCCCATCTGCTGATCCCCCTGTGTATGACCTCGGCCTGGCCCTGTTTATGATTCTGGTTCCCCCATTACTTGTACATATTTGTCTGTTACTGTTATTAATTGTGGGTTCTGTTTGGTATTGGTTGTTGTGCACTGTGTGGTATTGGAGGTGGTTATATATATATATATATATATATATATATATATATTATTTCACTTATCTTTAATAAATCTTTATATTTCACTTATACGTGTTTGGTGCTCCTCTGTTGCTAGCTGCACAGTTCTGGTCACACTTGGTACGTGACAAAAACAAAGGACGTTTTTTTTTTCCTACATAGAACGCTCCACAACAGCGCTTCATTATGTAGACCGCAGATTGACAAGTGGTTTTATGTCTGGGCATCCAGAAAGTGCTGTTGGGGAGACCAATACTTTCACCTCTCAAAATAAATCAGCAATAATTACAGTTGCCACATGGATAGGTTCCTGGTTTGTCTATTTTACTCGGCTTGTTCCCGATATGATGACTTGCTACCATAGTGTCCTTGATGGATTTAGACCTTTTAAAAGTGATTTCTGGATAAGGCTTAGTAAATTTGTTGATTTTATGATCTGCAGTGAGAAGGTACCAGAATTTCTTATAGACATTCCGGACATTCCCATTTGTCTGTTGTATTTAGTAACTACTGTATCCTTGTCGACCCTGATTTTGACATTTTTCTTGGTTTGGAGATCAATGCATTTCTGTCCTGAGATTTTACTTTGTTGTAAGCCCTCCTTAAGCAGGTCCTGCTATAACCCCTCATAAGTAAAGGTTCATACAACAAAGCAGCCTCCCTCTTAAAGTCTTCCTCTAATGTGCAACTACGCCTCAATCTGAGGTACTGGCTGTATGGAATACTTCTAATTAATTGCTTGGGATGCAAGCTGGTTGCTTGTAACAACATATTGCAAGCAGTTGGCTTTCTATATAGGTTCTAGGAATGTTATTTTTTCCTGTAGCTATGTGTGAATTTTAGGTTGTAGTTATTGAGTTGCAAACTCTCCAGAAATATATTTAATTCATCTTTTGAACCTGCCCAAATCATAAGGACATTGTCAATGTAGCGATGCCAAGACAGTATATTACTGAATTCTACAGCTCTCTCATCTTTGGAAAACAAGTCAGGCTCCCACCCCCCCAGGTACAGGTTGGCATTTGAGGGGGCACAGCCCGCCCCCATAGCCACCCCCTGCACCTGGAGGTAGTGGGATTGTTTAAACGCAGAAAACTACGTACTACTTGTATTCCTCGCATATGTGGAATGGAATTATATAGTGCCTCATTGTCAATGGCAACTAACCAAGCTCCCTCTGGTACCTGTAATCCATCAATAATTTTAAGTAGTTCAATCGTATCTCTAATGTGTGAGGACAGGCTTTTCACATGTGGATACAAATACTCATCTATAATTTGGCTGGCGTTCTCAGTTAGAGAACCACAGCTGGATATAATTGGGCGCCCAGGTGGGGGTAACACCCCTTTACGCACCTTGGGCAATGCGTAAAATGTAGGAATGTGAGAGTTGATGGTATATAAAAATTTTAATGTGTTAATATCAATAGTACCCCTATTGTGGGCTCGAATGAGGATGTCCCTATACTGCTTAGTACTTTGTACCACAAATTATGCTGGTATAGGTCTGTACCATTCACTGTTACAGATAATGTCATAGCACATTTTCTCATAACCTTCTATGCTCATAATGCCAATGTTCCCTCCTTTGTATGAGGGTTTTAACGACAACATTGCCATTATTTTTTAAAGAATTCAACGCCCGTTTTAAATGGGGTGGGAGATTTGGCTGAGGTCCTGATTTCCAATTTGTGGCTTCTATTTCCTTCGTCACTTGTATGACAAAGGCCCAGATGTTTGGGTTTCCCTGTAAAATGGGAAATGATCGTGATTTTGGTTTATAAGATTTGGGTGGAGCAAACGTAGGTACACAGGGATTTGGATGAATGGATGCACTTTGGACTTCTTCCGATGCATTGAAAATCCATCCATCCTCTTCTGGGTTACTTTCATCCCAGAGTTTCATTAGATCCTGGAGGGCTCTGAGTTCCTCAAATGTTTTGTCATTCAATACAGAGTTATCATTGTCCTTTTGCTCTTTGACGTATAGAACCTTGTACATTAGGTGTCTAGCAAAGAGGTGCAAATCTTTGACCAGTTCAAATCTGTCTGCCTCCTGGTCCGGACAGCAGGTGAGGCCCAGGCGCAACACTGTGCACTCATCCTCTGACAGGGAGCAGGAGGACAGATTCAATATGTCATAGTTTCCTGGCCCCCAGAGATGTGGGGGTCGGGACTGTCTCCTTTGGCATCTGGTTTAATGAATGAGGTGCGGTACGAATATCTGGTGTGGGACTCTGTCCTTGGGTACCAAGGTCATATGTCTGTTGTATTAGTGGACCCGCTGGCATTGATATTGCATTAACGCCTACTGTGGGTGAAGAAATTCACATCAAAGTATTGTACATTATCCGTATTGGGTGTGATTGATACCGTGCAATTCTGTGAACGTTGAGAATGTGAAAATGTATCTTTATTCGGAAAATGTGCTGTTCTTAATTGTGCGTGTATGCTGTTATCACCCTCATTTTTTATTTTCTTTGAGATATTTGAGGCTCCATCAAATGGTGGGCCTATGGGAAAATAGGACGCTAAAGAAAGGGAGGAAGTATCAGATTCAACTCTATCGAGATTAATCAATAGTAACTCTGGATTTTGAAAGCCTCTCCTACGTTGTGGCCCTTGCTGGGACCATTTATATGCTTGTTCATTATCATATGCCTTCTTATCTCTAGAGAACTTACTCTTTCATTTTAATTAAATTAGTGGCATATTTGGTTAAATGTTCTTAAATTTTTTTGTTCCTATCTTGGTATCCCTCAAAAGAGACCACATTAGAATGATCTTCCTGCCATCCCTGTATTTCCTTATCTATGTCATCAATATCAGAACCATTCTGGCTGCATAGAATCTGCATAATTTTAATAGAACAGGATTGTAGGTTACATTCCCGTGCCTTCTTGTCACAAGGTTCCACCTTTCTAATGTTAGGGAAAATTTGTATCCAAAGTCCCCAAGGGACTACTTGATTTTCAATATACTTGTCAAAGAATTCCTTGTGCCAGAAGAGCCGGGTTTTCTTTTCAACCAATCTCTGAAGCCCAAGGAAAAACCTATTGGCATCTTCCTCTGAGGCCCATCCTTAGATCTTGGTTGTTGTACTACCGTTACAAACCCTTCCCACTCCTTGCCACAGTAATTGGACATTGTACCTCAACCCCTGCCACCACATTCCTCTTATTGGTCTATAGATGAATACACAGACCTTGAGTAAAACTGTAAATTTTGTAATTTAAGTTATATTATTAACCTTACTTTCATGTAATGAGCTAAACAAATGTTCTATAAATCTCAGTTTTCTCAAAAATGTGGAAATTGATTTTGTGTTGATTGAGATATTGATTAAAATCTTACTTTTCAAAAGGGGTGTACTCAGTTATTCTGAGCACTGTGGAGTTTTCTATAGGGTTGTCTTTCTAGGTAAGCAATTTTGAGATAGCAGGTCATCATAATTGCCTATCCCCTCTGTGTTGTTAACATATCCACATAAAATGCAGGCCTCTGACACTTTCACATGACGTGCATTAATTCTCTCTGCATCACCATTTTCTTCTGAATTGTATGGCAACACAATTCATTATAGAAAACAAAAAGACGCTTCTAAGTGCAGTATTCTACTGTTGTTTAATAAAGCAAATATTTACAAAACACTTACAGAATCCAAAGTATCACAAGAATGTCATTCCTGCTTTGTCCTTGTGCCTCTGGGGAGAAATAGAGCCAACCAGCAGCTATCTGGGGAGAGGAGACAGGGCAGCAAGATGGCCGATCGGCTTCTGGGGCCATGCTGGAACACATGGAGCCAGTGATGCCAGGGGGCAGTAATGCATTTCAGAGAATGCACAGTTCGCTACTTAATCAGACCTTTTCTGGGGTGGATTGGGTAGAATAGCACTTGTAGCAGCACTTAGGAGAGGGGAAGCAGCTCTGGTAGGATCAACATAGAAAACAAAAAGGTGCTTCTAAGTGCAGCATTCTACTTTTGTTTAATAAAGCAAATGGTTAAAAACACTTACAGTATCCAAAGTATCACAAGCATATTGATCAGCATGTCATTCCTGCCTCATCCTGGTGCCTCTCGGAGAAACAGAGCTGACTAGAAGCTATCCAGTGAGAAGAGACAAGGTAAGCAAGATGGCTGACTGGCTTCCGGGACCATGCTGGAATGCAAGGAGCCGGAAGTGATGTTAAGGAGCGGTATTTCAGAGCATTTCAGAGCATGAGCAGTCTGCTCCTTCATCAACACAATTTAATGCTTATGTTTACTTTACACAAATTTTAGGTATTTTTCCAAATTTGCTGTTTACTTGGTAGGATATCGTTCAAGTTTATCTGGAACTTAATTTTTGGTGTGTAATAGGTAGAGCACAATATTCCTTGACTAGTCATCTGGTGCTGCTACTTTTGGGAAAATATTTCCTGGTAATTTTCCCCTTTATGCAGCTTTGATGCCGCGTACACACGATCATTTTTCCCGTCGGGAAAAATGAAATTTTTTCCTTTGGACGAGAAAAACGATCGTCTGTGGGCTTTTTGCCGTTTTTCCCGACGGGAAAAACGGCATTAATCACGATGAGAAAAATTAGAACATGTTCTAATTTTTCTCGTCGTTTTTCCTGACATTTCTTCCGCGGCAGTGTTTCCCATAGGGAAACACTGCCGCGGAGCCCATAGACCAGGGATATGCAATTAGCGGACCTCCAGCTGTTGCAAAACTACAAGTCCCATCATGCCTCTGCCTCTGGGTGTCATGCTTGCTGCGGTCAGAGTCTCGCTATGCCTCATGGGACTTGTAGTTTGGCAACAGCTGGAGGTCCGCTAATTGCATATCCCTGCCATAGACGATCGTTTTTCTCGTCATTTTAAAAAATGACGAGAAAAATGACCGTGTGTGGGGAACAAGCTGTTCCCTCGTTTAAAATGTCATTATTCACGGCGGTTTTTAAACCGCCGTGAATAATGATCGTGTGTACGCGGCATTACACTTCATTGTTTGACTGCATGGGTCAATTTTTATGCCATTGACATGCTGGTCTTCAGCTAGCTTCTTAATAGTTTAAGGATTCCTGTGACCAAGATGATAATTCCAGGAGTGGATACAGTGTATATCTTTTTTCCACTTTGACAGTTCAAAGAGAAAAAAAAAGAACATAATGTACAGTAGAAAAACTGTCCAATGTCTATTCTAATTTACTTTTGTCTTACTTTAATTAAGGTGAGTGTTAGTAATATGACTTGTAGTTCTGAAGTCATTGCTCAGGTGAAAAATAATAAGATACTCTTTTTGTGTGAAAGGCATATTCAGTATCTGAAGTCATCTGAAATATTTACTATTTTGTAATTTTATTTCTCAGTTTGCCCTAATGACCTGGCTTTTTGCACACACATTCTTGTTTTTTCACATTGTGTTTTCACATTGTGTATTCACATTGTAGATTGCTATAATTTCTAGGCTTGTGCACAACGTAAAAATTCGTTCCGTTTCGGTTCGTTTCTTTCCGGTCCTGTTGATTCGTAATCATTCGTAATTTTGCTAGACGGGATTTTTCGTGTTCGGACTCATTCGTATTTTTGCAAGCGACATTTTTCGTTGAATTTTTTGTTGCTTTATAATTCGTACTTTCGGTAGAGTACGTTGTTTTTCGTTGATTCTGGACACAACTCCTACTTTCGTAACTTTTTTTGGGTTCGTTGATTCGTAATTTTCTGTGTCTCTCTCACGACGACGCTGACTATTATGCCTAATGTGCTTCGAATGGATTTGTACTTTTCGAAATACATAGCGGTTATTTGTAACGATTTGAAATCTCGTATTTTACTTTCGTTTTTTACATGCGGCTATAGCCTCCGCCCCTGTACACCATTTTGAGAGGGTTCAGCACGGTGAGGGAGAAGCAGAGAGCAGAGCAGAGTGTTATTGTGCTTCGAATGGATTAGAAATCTCGTATTTTACTTTCGTTTTTTACATGCGGCTATAGCCTCCGCCCCTGTACACCATTTTGAGAGGGAGTTCAGCACGGTGAAGGAGAAGCAGAGAGCAGAGCAGAGTGAGTGTTATTGTGTTTCCAATGGATTTGTACATTCGTAAGTTTTTTCATAACGAATTATGCCGAAGACATTCGGGCATTCGCTATTTTGCGGTATAATTTATTTCGGATTCGGTTTTATTCGTAATTGCTTTGTTCGGAAATTCGAATGCTTCCGAATGTCTGAAAGTTGCTAAATTTGGACGAATTTCGATTCGTTACGAAACGAATTGCACAAGCCTAATAATTTCACTAACTGGTTCTTAAGCCCGGTACGCACAGGCCAAATAAAGGCTGATATTGGCCCATTCAACAGAAAGCGGCCGACATTCAGCCCGTGTGTACATCAGCCTGTCCAACAGAACCGGCATGCTGGAAAACCAGCAGCCGATCAGCAGCCGATCAGCCAATGGCTGCCAGCGCTGACCGGTGTGTTTTGGCTGGGGGCAGTACTCCTATAAGAACACAATAGCCCAGCAGAGAAATTACTGTACATTGCATAGATAGCACAGTGAGCTCTTCCTGAGCTTCTCATTTTTTTTGTATAGCCTGCTGGGTTGAACAAAAAAAAATGATAAGCCCTGTACACACGATCGGATTTCCTACGGATTCTAATCCGATGGATTTTTCCATTGGAAATCCGATGAAGCTGACTTCCATCAGTCTTGCCTACACACTATCAGTCAAAAATCTGACCGTCACAAACGCCGTGACGTAAAACACTCTGACAAGCTGAGAAAAATTAAGTTCAATGCTTCTGAGCATGCGGCGACTTGATTCTGAGCATGCGTGTGTTTTTTGTCCGATGTAGTTCCTAACAGACGATCGGAATTTGCTATCGTTTTTTTCCCCATCGGATAAATTTAAAACATGTTCTATTTTTCTCACCGATGGAAAAAAGACTGATGGGGCCCATACAAGATCGGTTTGTCCGATGAGAAAAGTCCTTAGGACTGTTTTCATCGGTAAAATCGATCGTGTGTACACGGCATCAGTGTGTACTAGGGTTTATTGCAGATTCGGCTGTAGCATTTTCACTGTTTGTAATTTCTGTTTTTCACTAATATTCATCCATATGCTTGCTTTTAAGATATTCCAGGGTAGCTCATCATCTAAGTGAGCATCAAGTGCTATAACAAGTGTCCTATAGCTGTCTAAGAGACCACTGAGTAGCAGTTATGCTATGTGAAAGTCTTTTATTTCTTCTCCTATAGATCACAAAGGACAAAAGGGGAATCTTTGTTTTTAAACATACAGAATCTAATTAGCTATTATTATTTATAAGTAAAAACATCATAGATTATTTACCCTGAGAATATCCTCTTTCTTTGGAGGACAAGGAAAGGTTTTTTCCCCATTGGAGAAAATTGGACAAGGCTCTAAAGCCCTGTACACACGATCGGATTTCCTATGGATTCTAATCCGATGGATTTTTCCATTGGAAATCCGATGAAGCTGACTTCCATCAGTTTTGCCTACACACCATCAGTCAAAAATCTGACAGTCCCAAACGCCATGACGTAAAACACTCAGACGAGCCGAGAAAAATGAAGTTTAATGCTTCTGAGCATGTGTCGACTTGATTCTGAGCATGCGTGGGTTTTTTGTCCGATGGAGTTCCTAACAGACGATCGGAATTTGCCATCGGATAAATTTAAAACATGTTCTATTTTTTCTCACCGATGGAAAAAAGACCGATGGGGCCCATACACGATCGGTTCGTCCGATGAAAACAGTCTATCGGACTGTTTTCATTGGTAAAACCGATCGTGTGTACACGGCTTAAGAGTTTTTTCTTTTGTCTTCCTCTGGGTCAGCTGTGGGTTTAGGATTCTGTACATGCAGGTTTTTTATTTATTTTTAGAAAAAACACACAAAAAGAACTGGTGTAACGCTCAGCGCTAAAATGTCTGATGATTAGAAATTGTAGGAAGGCAAGCATAGGTATGCTAGTTCATCAAAGCAACAATAAAAAATATATAGGTACAAAATGAAAGTTTAAAAAAAAATGAAAGTCCTGAGATAAAATTAAATGAAATAAACATAGAGTTCTAGGGGATGAGCATCTGTCAAATCTGAGTCTTTGAAATAAGTACTACAGAGGAAGCGAGGCTGCTTCAGGCGCGGGCTGTGAAACCCGATCACTATAGGAAAAAGGAAGGCAAAAAAGAAAGGGAAGCGCCAGGCAAATCCTAGTGCAGCATTATTTTTTCGGTTAAAATACAAAAAATTGTTGACAGCATGAGGTGCACTTACATAGTGTTACTAAGGGTAGGTGCTTTCCACGTCCAGCATCACAGAGCCGTTGGGGTGTCCCTGTGGAATGAGGAATGGCCATGCCTTTGAAACGCATTCTGATTGGCCAGACACAGCGGTAGGTGGCCCCCCAGTCTGACAGCTCCGGATCACTCCTACGCAGCATCCTCCGGAGGTCTCTCGAGACTTCAGCTTCCCACTGACACACAGTGCTCGTGGACTCTTCCACAGGGACACCTGGGCGGCTCTTCTGTGATGCTGGATGAGGAAAGCACCTACCCTTAGTAGCACTATGTAAGTGCACCTCATACTGTCAACAATTTTTTGTATTTTAACCAAATAAAATATGCTACACTAGGATTTAATGGGCAGAGACCGGCACAGGACCAAAGAGATAATAGACCATACTATAATAATCAGCGAGATAACAGAGGTGCACCATATGAAGCCAATGACAACAGAGGACAACCGAATGAACCATACGATAATCAAGGACGTCCTTATGATACGTATGACCGGAGAGGTAAAAGTCCCATGCGACAATATGACAGGAGGGACGGAGAACACCAGAGGTCCACCACCACAAGGCTTGTATCGACAATATAAAAAGGAGTCCTATACCTACACGGAATTACTATGCACCCCTGAATCATAGACCAAATGAAGATAGAAATCAACACCCCAACCCTGATTATGAGAGGTCTTTTTTAGAGAGGGGCAGAGAACATCACCCACCCCGGAACATAGAGGAAGCACGAAATACCAGAAGAACCCCAGAACGATAAGAGGAAAACGAGGAGGAAAGCGAGCGCAAAAGAAAAAGAGTATAAAGGGCGAGGGGATCTTCAACCTAAGTGGAAAATCACTTACACATGAGGAAATTGGGGTCCGAGACAAAGGCCTCAAATACGCACCAGTAAAAAATCTGAATACGTTTCAGACTTTCATTGGGATCCAGAAATACGTTAGGAAATTAAATATAAAGAAGTATATGATAAGTAACCCATACAAAACCAAGATTATTGACCCCAATGAAGGATTCAAGCATAGTACACTAAGGAACAAATCAATCTTTAACCCCCCGATAAAAGACAACAAACACATAGAAGTATTCAAGAGATTGGTCACGGAAGAATTGAAAGACCTTAAACTGAAGAAACAAGAAGAACCGAAACACATAAAAAGTGGAATTCGGAAACTCACGAAGAGAAAAGACCTAGTAATACGACCTGCAGACAAAGGGGGAGGGATTGTGGTTCTCTCTAAAGAACAATATAAGACCAGTATGAATTTACTCCTAGAAGATAAGAATACCTACAACCGCCTCCCCAGCAACCCTATGTTCAAATGTAGAAAAGCCTTAGAATAAATTGTTCACTTAGGAGTAAAAAGAAATATTCTTGACAAGAAAGAGGCACAATATCTAGTCCCGACATCCTGCCGTACGCCTATTCTGTATTCGCTCCCAAAAATACATAAGAATAAGGAGGACCCTCCCCCTAGGCCTATAGTCAATGGAATTGATTCCTTGACAGCTAGGATGGGCCAACACATTGACTTCTATCTACAACCAGCAGTTCAAGACACAAGGGCATATCTTCGAGACACAAAACAGATGTTACAGCTCCTGGAAGATATACCAAAGGAAGAGGGACCATTCTGGCTAGCAACGGCTGACGTTTCATCCCTTTACACCATCATCCTGCACCATCAAGCATGTGAAGCCGTCAAGTGGGGTTTAAGGAATCACTCAGCATTATTATGTACGCAAAGGAAATACCTGTTGAAATGTCTTACATTTTTGTTTGAAAAACAGTTATTTTTGGTATAGTGGCAACTATTTTTTCCAAAAAACGGGCGTAGCCATGGGGGCTAAATTTGCCCCCAGTGTAGCTGGGCTTTTTATGGCACAGTGGGAAGAGGAGAAAATATTTTCCAAACCACCCGACAGACTGTTTTTATATAAAAGGTACATTGACATTATTATTATATGGCAAGGAGAGAAATAAACTTTACTTCACTTCCTAGAGGATTTGAATGTCAATGATAGAAACATTGAACTGTCCTGGGAAATTAGCAATAAAAAGGCCATTTTTCTAGACCTTGAAATTGAACAAGAGAACAATACATTACACTCCAAAACCCATTTTAAAAAACGTTGATCGTAATAGTTATTTACCACTAGAAAGCTGTCATCACAAGAATTGGTTATATAACATACCAAAAGGACAATTGATGCGCCTCAGGCGAAATTGCACAGACAAAGACATTTTTCTCACCCAGGCTAACAAAATGGGAGAACGCTTCATACAAAAAGGCTACGACAATTCTTTCATTACTCAAAAAATTACAGAAGTAGCAAATATGGACAGGAAATTAATAATGAGTGAGAAACCCAAAAGGATAGTGCAAAAAGATCTGGTACCCATCATCTTTGATTATAGCACACAGCATAAACAAATTGAAAAAATTATTAAACGTCACTGGAATATCCTGCTGGCCGACAGACAACTAAATGACGTCCTCCCCCTTCAACCCAAGTTCATATACAGGAGGGCTCCCACAATTCGAGACAAGATTGTCAAGAGTGTCCCCGACCCGCCGGGGAAGAATTTGTCTTTTTTCACGGGCAAAGGATTTTTTCCGTGCAACCGGTGCTATGCGTGCACCAGAACCCATAGACCTAAGGAAAAGAAAAAAGACTTTATATCAACCAGTACAGGAGATTCACACGAGATTAAAGATTTCATCTGCTGTAACACCGAAGGAGCAGTTTATGGTCTCAAATGTAGTTGCGGGTTGCAATATATAGGTCGTACCAAAAGGCTTTTACGGATACGAATAAAGGAAAATATTCAAAATATTCAAAAAGGTTTAGATAAATAGTGTTTCTCGACATTTCGCTACCCACCACAACAAGGACCCGAAACAATTGAAATTTCGGGGCATAGAACCCTATGTGAGACATTGGTGGGGTAGTCATAAAGTTAGGATTTTGAGCCAACTAGAATCAGGCTGGATTTTTATTCTTGATACTTTTGCACCTGGGGGTTGAACATAGATTTTGATCTTAACTACTTTTTAAGTGATCTCTAATATTCCGTTAATCCTCCTTTATATTGCCTCTGCCCTCCCCTCCCCCTCAAGGTTCCTCTCTCTGTTCATATGTTTTATTATAGTATTTCACTTTCGTATATGTCACCTCCGGTCCTTTATGTGCCTGCTCAGTATATTTTTATATAATTTTTAATCATTTTTTTTTTAATATCCTTTTAATCCCTTTGTTTTAATATGAGTTCCAGGGATGGGGGCCGCCCCACTTCCGGTATTCGGATGTGGCCGTCTTGTCCCACTTCCGGTTCCTGATACAGGGCGGCATAGGGTCAATCTTTGACTTTTTTTTTACTATATGTGAATGGCGGCTGCCCCACTTCCGGTTTCTGGAAGATGGCAGCTGCCCCACTTCCGGCGCTGGCATGTACATTTACACAGCGCCGGCTATGTTGTTGTTGTTTTTCTAGCGGTAATGGCATCCACTCCTGGTGCTGGCATTCACATTAGAATGACAGCATCATCCGTCATGCACATTACCTATATGGCCCTTATGATTCTCCTCACAGGCTGGCTCAATGATACAATAGATGGGACCACACGAAAATGGCAGCCGCCCTACTTCCGGTTACAGGAAGATGGCCGCTGCCCTACTTCCGGCGCCGCTGTTTGAAGCACACAGTGCTGTTTTGTTTGTAGTTTTTTGCTACTTTATATTGCCATTAGTTTCACCCTGTTAGTGACAATGTCCCCACGTAATTTTATGACCCCCAGCGGTCTCCATCTGTGCCTGATCAGAGCAGCTAGCAATACATGCTGCTCTGAGCTTTGCCAATACATCCCAAAAATGGCCGCGGCCCCACTTCTGGTTTCGGGAAGACGACCGATGCCCCATTTCCGGTTTACATTGGGTAATGATGTTGATCATACGTATGTACACCACTATAAATCCAACCTCCAATATGCCTCTAGTTACTCCTGATGAAGTCACGTGACAGTGACGAACACGCGTCGAGACACCAGAGGTACCGGAGGTGACACTTGCAAGCTCGCTGCTCGTTTTTATATGCTTTCTTTTATGCAACTTTTGTGAGTACACTTTTTTGTGATGTTTTTATTGCCAATAAATGTATTTTAATATACTACACTATTGGCGCATCCTATTCCCTTTTTTCTGTGAGGGTTAATATCACATCAATTGGAAGTTCAGTGTACCACCCCAGTAAAGATAGAGACCATACAGCGCTCGGAGACGCCACACCAGGGATTGGTCGGAATACACGCCGGATCCACCTATCTATATCTTTATATGCTGTTACCTTACAGCAGTAAGGTAAGGGGACATCTACACTAATCACAAGGGAATAGGAAAGTTCCCTTTCAACTACGTCACTTCACTTTGGATTATCTGGCACCAGCACCGTCACCAATTGTTTTCCTTAACCAGTCACAGTTTTCTGCACAAAACACAGATCATCATTCTGTTTTATTTCTGATATTTGGAACGACTTTTATTCAGTTACCATGGTTTGTGTTACTCCAGCATCAGCTTGAGGACGTGGTTTGATGCACTTTTACAGCTGGACTCAGCATTGCTTATCACTTTGGATATATTCACTTTTGTGTTTCACATATTCTTTGATGTTTCACATATTCTTTGATATGATATGATATCAATTATTATTTGTATGCTCATTAGGTGCACTCATAATCTACCTTTCCCCCATCCCCCATTCAGCGCAGCATTATCTTTCTTTTATATTCATTTGGGTTTTTGATATACCTCCAGTGCTGCAGCAGTACCCTCTCCCTTTCCCTCTCCCTACCTCTTTGGTAGCGCGGTAATACCATACTATTTCATCATCTAGGATTTGCCTGGCGCTTCTCTTTATTTTTTGATTTCTTTTTTTTATTTTTATTTTGGTTGAACGCAATAGATTTGTGTGTTTTTTCAACCTGAATAAACACAGAAATCTATCACCACCAACACCATCTCCCAAACACCGAAAAACCAAAACACTCAATAACTACACACTGGACAAGATCTCAGAAGAAACTACACTCTGAACTCTTCAAAACCACACTATCAAAAAACATGGGAAAGCTAAATCAAAACCAATCAACGGAACAAACACTCAACTCCTTAAACAAAGCATTACTACAAACAGCAGACACAGTCGCTCCGAGACGCAGAGCACTCATCCGCAGAAACAATTCGGGCTGGTTTAATGACACTCTTACTTTACTGAAGCAAGAACGCAGAAGAGCGGAAGGAGCCTGGAGAAGAAACCCAACAAAGGAAAACCACAACAACTACAAAGCACTCACTAATAAATACCACAAAGCAAAAAAAATAACATTTCTCAAACACCATCTCAAAAGCCCTAAACCAACCTCGCAAACTTTTCAAACTAGTCGCTCAAACTATGAACCCCACCTGTCTAGAGCCTCCAGCAAACGAAACTCAAGAATTCTGTAATGAGCTATCGGATTTTTTTATCGACAAAATCGGAAACATTCGGGAAATAATTCAACAGAAAAAAACAACCAACCTCACTCAGCCTAAGCAAGAAGAGGAAATCAATAAAAACATTATACAATCAATTACATTTTCGCTGATCCCGATCACCGTCGACACCACCAAAAACATCATCAGAAGCCTCTGAGACAGCACATCACCAAATGACATAATTTCTACTCCTGAAAGAATGTACCGACATCCTGGCACCCACCATAACACATCTCGTAAATCAATTGTTTAAAGAAGGTATTGTTCCAATCTCCCTCAAGCAAGCCATAGTAAAACCCCTCCCAAAGAAACCCAACCTCGACCCCAAAGACCCAAACTACCGCAGACCGGTAACAAGCCTTAACACCATCTCAAAGATCATGGAGAAAGCAGTAGTACAACAGCTACAACTCCATTTGGACTCCCACAAACTCTTGGATCCACTACAATCAGGCTTCCGCCCAGGCCATGGCACAGAAACAGACCTTCTCAAAATATGGGATGACGCCCTCAAAGCAGCAGATGGCGGAGAATCATGTCTTCTGGTGCTACTGGATCTCAGTGCAGCGTTCGATACAGTAGACCACAAAACTCTACTCATTTGCCTTAAAGAAGTAGCAGGAGTCGCAGACTCTGACCTACCCTGGTTTGCATCCTCCCTAGAAAATCGTTCCCAGACAGTGAAACTAGGAGCCTTCACCTCTGTAACTCGCGCAATTTCTTGCGGAGACCCTCAAGGATCACCCCTGTCACCCATGCTCTTTAACATCTACCTCTGCCCACTCCTCAAAATCATCAGCAAACAGGATCTGTGCTACCACTCATACGCTGACGACACTCAACTCTACTTTCGCATCACCGGAAAAAAAGACCAATATCACGGACTAGAAAATTGCCTCACATTGATCGATAATTGGATGACTGAGAGCTCCCTCAAACTCAATGGATCCAAAACAGAACTTCTTCTCCTCCATGCAAACCGAAAGACAAAAGCTAAGACTTCTTGGACACCATCCACCATCCTTGGACAGACCATTACCCCGAGCACCAAAGTCAAAAGTCTCAGAGTCATCTTTGACTCGGAGATGTCGATGGATGCACAAATAGGATCAGTAGTCAGCAGATCGCACCATCTACTCCGCCTGTTGCATAGACTCATCCCCTTCATCCCAGAAGAGGACATAGCAGTAGTAGTTGGAACAATCATCAATTCCCGACTCGACTACGCAAACTCCCTCTACTTAGGACTACCTAAATACCAGATTTTGAGCCTACAAGTCATCCAGAACACGGCAGTCAGACTGGTAATAGGGAAAAAACCCTGGGAATCCATCACCCCTTCACTGAGGACCCTGCATTGGCTAACCGTAAAGGATCGGGTCACATTCAAGACCCTCTGTCTCACCCACAAGTGCACACAAGGAAACGCTCCTCAATACTTATGCGAGAAGATAAAACACTACACCCCCAATCGCATTCTCTGATCAACCAACCAAAACCTCCTCCGCATCCCCAAGTCCCACTACAAATCGAAGGGAGAATGAATATTTGCAGTCCAAGGACCATGGCTATGGAACGCTCTACCCACGGACATCCGCATGGAAGAAAACCATCGGGACTTCAGGAAAAAACGTAAGACCCACCTCTTCTGAAGGATTATGACGTGACTGGATGCAAATCGCTTTGAGGCGATTTAGTTCGCATTCGTAGCACTATACAAGTTATTCACTCACTCACACTCACTCACTTAACTATAGAGGGCTCCACTCATCAGGGTGGCAGCATTTATTAAAGGACAAAATGTACTAAAGATAGTCCTCTTTACTCTGCAAAATATCTACCTGTTATGCCTCAATTTTACATCTGACTTTCCTTTATCATGTGTATGAATGCTTTGCAAATGGACAATTTTTTATAATAAATACATCTGGAGGCAAATAAATATAGTGTTTATACCTTCCACAAGCATTTTGGCATTATGTTGGTGTTTCTCCTTCGTGAAAGTGCTTATTGTGGTTTCTGTTTAGAGTAGACACATAAGGTAGGAATGTAGGATAGAATGTACAGCATGCATATGAAAAAGTTAAAAGGAGAAAGGAAAATAAAGAAGGGTAAGGGCAGACACTGGAGCCACTGTATGTGATGAAATGCAACTTTAGAAAATAAAAGACATAAGCCCTGTACACACGATCGGTTTTACCGATGAAAACAGTCCGATGGACTTTTTTCATCAGACAAACCGATCGTGTATGGGACACATCAGTCTTTTTTCCATCGGTTTTAAATTTTTCCGATGGATCAAAAACCAATAGCAAATTCCAATCGTCTATGGGCAAGTCCATCGGATAAAAAACCCACGCATGCTCAGATTCAAGTCGACGCATGCTCAGAAGCATTGAACTTAATTTTTCTCGGCTCATCGGAGTGTTTTACGTCACCGCGTTTGGAACGGTCGGTTTTTTGACTGATTGTGTGTAGGCAAGACTGATGCAAGTCAGCTTCATCGGATTTCCGATGGAAAAAACCATCCGATTAGAATCCATAGGATATCCGATCGTGTGTACAAGGCTTAAGAGGACTATGGGGTAGGCAGATATAAGCATTAGTGTGTAAAATATCTTTAGTGATGATGGATTTGTTATGTTTGGTAGGAGAAAAACAGGGGTAAATGGGTGTCTAGCCATGGGCACCAAACAGGTGGTACTTGCCTTGGATATCTGCACATTTGTGCTATATTTCATCTAAAGGATATTTTCTACACATATGGCAAAACAAAGTGTTGAAAACTGAAAATAACCTGTTGTAAGAAATGTACTCTGCATTAAAAATAGCTTCCTAGCAGTCATAATGCTTTGATAATTTGAGTCACAATTGCAAATCAATATACAAAATGCTACTGGGTGAGATGTTCATTGATTTACGTTCTGCTGCTTTTCCGATTTATCCCTAAGATAAAGATGTATTTCATCAGTGTGCAGCTGTTTTTAGGCACTGAGGTCATTTAAAAAAATGTAAAGGCATTCTTTTTTTTTACTAAATTAACTTTTAAATAAATATACAGAAGTAAACCAGAATAGTAATATTCTAAAAAATAAATATTAGAAGTGAATTAAAGTTTTCTGATGTAATAAAAGATATCAAATTATTTAAAATTGTGTTACATTGTATTACTTGTATATAAAGGACAGCAATGTAAACACATACAGTATACTATATATTGTTCCCACTTTCAACGCTTTTTGCATTTTTTCTAACTGTGCAGTGTTTGACAGACCAAGCAGAAGAGGGTGGTACTGTCAACTTATTTTTACCTGTTTTATTTATACAACTCAAATGATTTAGTGTAAAATTAGTTCATAAAGCAATTCAATGATTACATACAGTACAGTAATATACTAGTCCTAGAAATTCTTGGCTAGTTATCAACTTTGCATAACTTTCAAGATTTTCAATATATTTAACCTTTAATTGAACTTAAATTTGACTGCGAGCCCCACATTTGCTATGGGTCTTTCTTTGATACACTTCGATTTCATTGGCCTATTTGCTTGCTTTTCTCTGCCATCCACCTGTTGCCACCTATTTTGCTTTGTTTCTCCTCTAGCATTTTTTTGTGTTTTGTTTGCATGGTTTAAGACAGGGTGAGCTCTGCTGTTGTTTCTGCAGCTTATTGGAATGCATTTGTTGGAACTGATGGCCTAGTTGGGTGGTGGAAAGGACCTACCCTTTGGGTTTTTGGTTTATTAACATGCTTCCTATTATGGATGCTTAAGTATATGATTTATGTTCTTTTTTTTTTCCATAAAAGATTTTTATTGAAAGAAAAGTAAGGTTACATGTACATCATATTTAACATAAATGTTTTCTTTTTTCTTTTTTCTTTTATAGATTATATATCTATTTTTTTTCATTCATCTCTAGACTTGTTGTGTGAGTCTTCTTAAATCACTTATGTATAATTTTAAATCACCAGATATAAGCTGCCTTAGTAGGCACTTGCACTAGCAATTTATTTTCCTTTGCCATCTCCCTCTCCCTTCCCTCTTCAATTAATGATTCAGGAAGATGAGAGAAGGAGAGATAGATATACATATACATATTTTTTTTTCTCTATTTATATTACACCACATCACTAGTTGCTTCAGTAGGCACTTGCACGTGAATTCTGTATGATTTCATTTTATTTTATTTTTTTAACATCACTAGGCTTATAGCGGGTATCTTCTTAAATCACCTATACATAATAATATATCACTAGTCATAAATTGCCTTAGTAGGCATTTGCACTTGCAAATTATCTACCACTCCCCACCTTACCCCCCCCTCCTCTTTGCCCCCCTTTTTAATTAAACAATTGGAAAAAAAATTCCCCCCTTCTTTTTTTTTCTCTCCCCTCCTCTTCCTTTGCCTTACTTGCTCTATCCAGCCCTCCGCCTCTCTCTCTCTCCTTCCCTTTGCTATTATCCAGATTCCTCCGACCGGTAGATATAGATTACGGAGGCTATATGGTAGGGTATATTTTATGACCAGAACTTCCTTCTTTGAGTATAATTATTATTAATGTTACAAGTTTATAGGTAGGGGATGAATTGAGATCGTATTAATGTTTATATGTATTTGTGTTTTAGTATTTATTTACTGAAATGTATGTAATGTATGTTGGAAAAAGATTAATAAAGAAATTTAAAACAGAAAAAAATTAAATAACATATTGTCCGCTTAATTTACCACGACATATTATCCCATTGAAGTAAAACAATTTTGGTGAGACAACAGAGATCATAGGGAATAGAACAGTAGCATTCTGTATATATAAACAGATAAGTCTTATAAGCCTATGAACATTTTATGGATAACCAACACATAAACATAGTAAGATCAGGTATCTGAATGAGAGCAAGTAACGCTTAGCCTTACACCAATGACGTAGATTGGCTGAGCGTACCTGATGGGGAACTTTAGAAGGGGCGGGTCTATTCATTTAATACACTGCAGAGGAAGTTCCCCATCAGGTCCGCTCAGGCTCAGCCAATGACGTTTCGCGTGGACAGTGCTGGACATCGGATCACCGCGGGACACTGCATTTCATCGCTGGAATGTTTTTTTTATTTTTTATTTTTAATAAAGGACTTTTCCAAGGTGTCTGTGTGTTTTTTTTACACTTTCTTTGTGAAATGGTAGGGGTACAATGTACCCCTTACCAATTCACATAGGGGGGGCGGGATCTGGGAGTCCCCTTTGTTAAAGGGGTCTTCCAGATTCCGATAAGCCCCCTGCCTGCAGACCCCCATAACCACCAGGCAAGGGTTGTGGGGATGAGGCCCTTGTCCCCATCAACATGGGGACATCCTCCCCATGTTGAGGGCATGTGGCCTGGTACGGTTCAGGAGTGGGGGGCGCGCTCTCTCGTCCCCCCTCTTTTCCTGCGGCCTGTCAGGTTGCGTTTTCGGATAAAGGGTCTGGTATGGATTTTTGGGGGAACTCCACGCCATTTTTTTTTTATCTGGGGTGGAGTTCCCCTTAAAATCCATACCAGACCTAAAGGGCCTGGTATGGATATTTGGGGGAACTCCGCACATTTTTTTTTTTTTTAATTTGCGGCAGGGTTCCCCTTAATATCCATACCAGACCTGAAGGACCTGGTTATTGAATTTGGGGGGACCCCCACGCTTTTTTTTTTCTTTTTTTTTCAATGACTTTTCTATGTATTTCCGGGAGCCGACAATTCATTATAGCCGCGAGTGAGTTTTAAATGCCTTTTTTTCCTTCAGAAATGACACTTTGTGCAGGGACAGTTCTAAGCATGGGAAACAAGCGTGACTTTACATGCATACTATACACACACCCTAGGTACGAAATTTCAAGGAATATTTCACTTTTATTGTTTCACTTTAAGCATTATTAAAATCACTGCTCCCGAAAAAACTCAAGTTTTTAAAACTTTTTTTTGCATTGATACATGTCCCCTGGGGCAGGACCCGGGTCCCCAAACACTTTTTATGACAATAACTTGCATATAAGCCTTTAAAATTAGCACTTTAGATTTCTCCCATAGACTTTTCGAATTCGCCGCGAACACCCCAAATTCGGCGAACGGGCGAACAGGCAATGTTCGAGTCGAACATGAGTTAGACTCGAACTCGAATCTCATCCCTAATTAGAAACACTTTCATTTGAAGGTTCAGTTTCCTGAGTTTCAAGGGACTCACCACCGGAATACTCTGGGAAAGCATATCTACTGGCCAGGGCTTTTTGATTGTCACTAGGCTCCAGCAGTTATCTGCATGTTTTTGATCATACATTTGGCTATACATATTTGAAACAGGTACTGTTTTATTACTTCTTATGGTATCATTCTCTACTTACCTAGTGCTCTTAAGGTAAAGCCTCTCAGTTGAAAACAATAGAAAAATAAAGTAATAAAACTTGCATTCAGTGTATGGGCCTGCAGCACTTACAAATGTCTGAATACAGAATATAAAAAAAAATAAACTAAACAAAATAAGTGCCCTTTAAATGCAATCTCAAAGTGAAACAAAACCAACAAACATAAACATGAATAATAAGAGCAAAGCATAAATACATATGTGCCAAAAAGTCCACAAATTATATAAAAAGTCCACTAGTGACTCAAGGTGCTTTAAGTGACATTCAAACAAATATAAGCGCTTCCAGTGTATAGGTGCCACTCCCCCCAATGTAGCAGTGTAAGAGGGGAAGAGGGCACTCCAGCTATACTCCCCTATGAGGTTATTACATATTATCTCCATGTCAACTTACCACTAATTATAGGGCTGGGATCTCACCTCTGAGTCAAATACACAAAATATTACATGCTTACACCTATAGGACCAATCAATATAGATCAATAATTAATTTCCTCAAATCGAGTAAATACAAGGCTAGGATCTTAATTGCCCCTGAGGAGTCAGGTCACAGCCTTGTATTTACTTGATGTGAGGAAATTAATTGTTGAACTATATTGATGGCCCTAGGTGTAAGGCAGGCTATTGTCTTCTCAGCAGGAACCAGCTGAGATTCGAACCATGTATGGACAGGCTGAATGTACCAAATTGATTGATCAATCAACTTGGGTACAACCAGCATTTCAGGTTTTACCTATGATTATTGCTAGTGGCTGCTATAGCCGCTAGCAATAATCATTGTCTTCTCCCGACGGGGATATTTTCCCCAGTCAGGAGAAGACAATTGCCCAGCAAGAGATAGGATGTAATAACTTTATATGGCAGAATAGCTGGAGTGCTCTCTTCTCCTTTCATACTGCTCAAATTAGTATTTCAGCCATTCAACATGTTAACCAGTACTAGAAACAATCAATGGACACATGCACTATAATTAATTTTTTTACAGTCCAACTCAATAACGGTCTGGTGGTGGTTTAATGCTGTAGTGCTTTTGTGATCTTTTTTCAACATACAGTTTTTGTGAGTACTCTATAAGGTGATTGGATCACAGTTGATACACCTAGTTTATTGTGATGCAAAGTAATTTTTCTTTTTACGTTGGTTTATGTTTTGTTTCTTATAACATCTGGATCTTTCCCCCCCCCCCCTCATGCGGCACGCTCCATACCACTTGGGGCCACTTGTGATTTCACCACATAACATGTGTCACTGAAAGGGGGACAGCTACCTATTTAGGTAGTAGGATGAGCATGGTTGGTGAATGGTAGGATCATGACATGGTTCAAATAGCCTATATCAAAGTGTATGTGTACTAGACATGGGCGGTTCGTTTTGTTCCAAATTAAAATTCAGACAAATTTTTGTTATTCAGGAAATTCGGATGTATCTGAATTTCCAAATTAGTATAGCACCGACTTTAAACGTATCCGAAATAACAAAATTCGAATATGGATGAAATTCAAACTCAAATAGTTTTCGAATAGTTTACAAATACTTTTCGAATTCGAATAGTTTTTAAATTCCAATTCAAAAACTTTTCAAATTCAATTAGTTTTCAAATTCGAAAACTTTTCAAATTAGAATAGTTTTCCAATTTCCAAACAGAATAAAAGAGAATAGAAAATAAAGGAATAGAATAGAAAACAATTATATTATTTTCCTTTATTTTCTATTCTATTTTATTCTTTTTGGAAATTGGAAAACTATTTGAATTCAAAAACGATTTGAATTCGAAAACTTTTCAAATTCAAAAACTTTTCAAATTCGAAATTGATTTGAAAACTTTTTGAATTAGAAAACCATTTGAAATTAATTCGAAAACTTATTTAATCAATTTGAAAATGAATAAACAAAACGAATCCCGAAAACAAACTAAACAAATGAAACAAATTTAACTAAACAAATTTATGTAAAAAACAAATTGAAACAAAATTTTTTCTTCATGTCTAATGTGTACCAATTTGATGATGTGTATATTGATTATGCAATTTTATTTATACAGTGTACTCTGCAGCTATGTATATCTCCTGAAGCCTAGGATGGTGAAACCTGTTGAGAGTAGTTTTCAGAATATCTTATCAATGAGGAGTCACTTTTTGAACTATGCACTGCAATTGTGATCATCTATCCAGATTTTTCATATAGTGATTTTAGAGATGTATTAATACATTAATGTATTTAACTCTTTTGTGTTTATTTGGCTCCTTAAAAATCCAATTGGCGCTCACTCCCCTGGGTTTAAAAAGATTTTAAACTACATCTACTCCAGGCAAATTAACCAAAGAAATTGGAAAAATTTTGTTTGCAAAACAATTCTCAGCCTCAAAATATTTTCATTTGGATTAATCTTTTAATTTTGATGTTTGTGTCAGGATCCAATGCCTCAAGAAAGTGGTTCAAAGGGGAGCAGATTTTGAAAAGCACCGATTTATTTTTAGCTTCAAACAACATATGAAAGGGTTAAGCCTCGTACACACGACCGAGTTTCTCGGCAAGAACCAGCAAGAAACTTGCTGGCAGAGCTTTCTTGCCGAGTAAATCAGTCGTGTGTACGCGGCTATCAGGTTTCTCGTCAAGAAAAACGAAAAGAATCTCGACGAGAAAAATAGAGAACCTGCTCTATATTTTCTCGTTGAGATTCTCGTCAGCATGTTTCTCGACGAGAAAAGTGTGTGTGTGTGTGTACACTTACCTTTCACCGTGGAAACCCGCGCATGCTCGAAATGAGTTTGACGCATGCGCGGTAGCTTCCTAGGCATAGGTAGGGTGTAGCAAGATGGCGGCGACGGCATCGAATGTGACGAGCGCACGCTCGTCATAGTCGATGACATCACCGCGTTCGCTCCATTAAAAGAACAGCAGGTTCTTTGAATGGATTGTGTGTACACTCGGCCGTGACAAGTTTCTTGTCCAAGAATCTCATCAAGAAAAACGACGATTTTTTTCCTGATGAGATTCTCGGCCGTGTGTACGAGGCCTCACCGTAGATTTGTGTTGCTGTCTCTTTATTACAGATGTTACTTTACTTTCTGTCCTGGTGACAATATTGTCACTGGAGCAATAAGTTAGAGACAATTTCCCTAGTAGAGCCCCACAGAGTAGTTAATAAATAAGAAATACTATTTTTTGGGGAGATACACTTCAAAGCTGGATTTGCACTTTTGAGATCCTTTGCGCTGAATTAACACACATTACATTAGGGCAGCCAATTCATTTTGGGCTATAGGCATACAAGGGATCAAAAAAATACACATGTCCCATTTTTAGCAAGGCAGCATACCACAACACATGTTATATGGGTAGTTGTGACCAGTGGTGCATTGGGCGTTGCCCTCTAATGTATAGTGCATTGCGGTGCCATTGATGGCAATGCAGAGCATGTAGAACAAGTGTGTTGTCGTGCCTTACACAAGTCTGAATGAGCATTAGGTTTACGATTCTTTAATTCTTTTTGAATCAAGTATTTTTATTGAGAATTTTCCAAAGAAAACAATACAAACTTTTTCAACAGAAGCAAACAATTGCACAATGTTATAAAGAAAAAAAGAATGTCAACTGGCATAATACTAGGCACTATGAGGTCCTAAAAAAAGGAAGTAAAATCAAATCTTACATCATGTATTTCCAAGACATAAGGCAAAATTGGATATTTTACCTTAAGGACGTCACTGACATGCAGTATTCCTTTTAATAATATTGATGTTATATTTACACGAGTAAAGCCCCATATGGGCCAGTAATATCTTCACTAATTCCAACACAGAAGTGTCAAGCTTTCTTAAACACTCTGTGGAAATAAAAGAGCACTCAGTGGAGGATAGCCACGGGTCCCAAATGTTGTCAAAAAAATGTAAGCAACCTCTATGCTTGTAATTTAGCACTTCCTGTTACAAGTTAGATTTCACCATATCTTTCCATTGAGAGCATAGCAGGGAAGGGAGTAACCCACCTCTAATATAATTTTCTGAGCAATATACCGACTAGTCCGTAATAAACTAAATTCAGAGGACAATGTTTTTTTTTGAGATATTGCCCAAAAGAGCACATTTAGGATCAAGGGTAACATGAATGGAGCATATACTGTTAAGAGTCTGAAATATACCAGCCCAAAAATGATAACGTTTCGGACATGGCCATAACATATGGACCAAAGTCCCTGTATTCACCTCACATCATGGACAATTAGGTGATTCTGACCTGTAAGGAGCTCTATGCAGGATGAACAATTGTGTTAAGTGCTGTGACGGGAGAGGGAAACTGAGGGAATGAGCTCCAAGGCCTGTTGTCATTGACGTTCCTTAAAGGGGCCCAGGTCCTCCTCCCACTGACCACTACTCTTCAAATGTATCTGTGCACTGACAGCTGTGTGCAAGGCAGAATATAAACAACCAATTAGTCCCTTTACTGGACGTGGATATTGCCATATCAAGGATAGACAATGGATTATATGTTAAATAGGGATGAGCTTCGAGTTCGAGTCAAACTCATTTTCGACTCGAACATTGCCTGTTCGCCCGTTCGCCGAACAGCGAACAATTTGGGGTGTTCGCGGCAAATTCGAAAAGTCTATGGGAGAAATCTAAAGTGCTAATTATAAAGGCTTATATGCAAGTTATTGTCCTAAAAAGTGTTTGGGGACCTGGGTCCTGCCCCAGGGGACATGTATCAATGCAAAAAAAAGTTTTAAAAACGGCAGTTTTTTTAGGAGCAGTGATTTTAACAATGCTTAAAGTGAAACAATAAAAGTGAAATTTTCCTTTAAATTTCGTACCTGGGGGGTGTGTATGATATGCATGTAAAGTGGCGCATGTTTCCCGTGCTTAGAACTGTCCCTGCACAAAGTGTCATCTTTTAAGGAAAAAAAGTCATTTAAAACTCACTCGCGGCTATTAATGAATTGTCGGCTTTTATCAATACATAGAAAAGTAATTGATAGAGAAAAAAAAAAGTGTGGGGGTTCCCCCAAATTCAATTACCAGGCCCTTCAGGTCTGGAATGGATATTAAGGGGAACCCCGCCGCAAATTAAAACAAAAAATGGTGTGCGGTTCCCCCTAAATATCCATACCAGGCCCTTCAGATCTGGCATGGATTTTAAGGGGAACTCCACCCCAATTTTTTTTTTAAATGGCGTGGAGTCCCCCCAAAAATCCATACCAGATCCTTATCCGAGCACGCAACCTGGCCGGCCGCAGGGGAAGAGGGGGGGACAAGAGAGCGCCCCCCCTCCCTCCTGAACCGTACCAGGCCACATGCCCTCAACATGGGGAGGATGTCCCCATGTTGATGGGGACAAGGGCCTCATCCCCACAACCCTTGCCCGGTGGTTGTGGGGGTCTGCGGGCAGGGGGCTTATCGGAATCTGGAAGACCCCTTTAACAAAGGGGACCCCCATATCCCACCCCCCATGTGAATTGGTAAGGGGTACATTGTACCCCTACCATTTCACAAAGAAAGTGTCAAAAAATATAAATAAAAACACAAACACCTTGGAAAAGTCCTTTATTAAAAAAAAACAAAAAAAAAACATTCCAGCGATGAAATCCAGTGTCCTGCGGCGATCCCGATGTCCAGCGCTGTCCGTCATTGGTTGTGCCTGAGTGGACCTGATGGGGAACTTCCTCCGCAGTGTTTTAAATGTATAGACCCGCCCCTTCTAAAGTTCCCCATCAGGTCCGCTCAGCGGACCAGATGCGGAACGCGAGAAGGGGCGGGTCTATTCATGTATTACACAGCGAACAAAGTTCCCCATCAGGTCCGCCCCCTCGGTATGTCCGACCCCGCCTACGTCATTGGCCTGAGCGGGGAACTTCCTTCACTGTGTAATTTAAATTTACACAGTGAAGGAAGTTTCCCGCTCAGGCCAATGACGTAGGCGGGGTCTGACATACCGAGGGGGCGGACCTGATGGGGAACTTCATTCGCTGTGTAATACATGTATAGACCCGCCCCTTCTCATGTTCCGCATCAGGTCCTCAGCCTTACACCTTGTCATTGGCTGAGCGGACCTGATGGGGAACTTGAGAAGGGGCGGGTCTATACATGTATTACAAAGTGAGAGAATTTCCCCATCAGGTCCGCCCCCTCGGTATGTCCGACCCCGCCTACGTCATTGGCCTGAGCGGGGAACTTCCTTCACTGTGTAAATTTAAATTACACAGTGAAGGAAGTTCCCCGCTCAGGCCAATGACGTAGGCGGGGTCGGACATACCGAGGGGGCAGACCTGATGGGGAACTTTGTTCGCTGTGTAATACATGAATAGACCCGCCCCTTCTCGCGTTCCGCATCTGGTCCGCTGAGCGGACCTGATGGGGAACTTTAGAAGGGGAACTTCTCTCACTTTGTAATACATGTATAGCTGTGTAATACATGAATAGACCCGCCCCTTCTCGCGTTCCGCATCTGGTCCGCTGAGCGGACCTAATGGGGAACTTTAGAAGGGGCGGGTCTATACATTTAAAACACTGCAGAGGAAGTTCCCCATCAGGTCCGCTCAGGCACAACCAATGACGGACAGCGCTGGACATCCGGATCGCCGCGGACACTGGATTTCATCGCTGGAATGTTTTTTTTTTTTTTTTTAATAAAGGACTTTTCCAAGGTGTTTGTGTGTTTTTATTTACATTTTTTTACACTTTCTTCATGAAATGGTAGGGGTACAATGTACCCCTTACCAATTCACATGGGGGGTGGGATCTGGGGGTCCCCTTTGTTAAAGGGGTCTTCCAGATTCCGATAAGCCCCCTGCCCGCAGACCCCCACAACCACCGGGCAAGGGTTGTGGGAATGAGGCCCTTGTCCCCATCAACATGGGGACATCCTCCCCATGTTGAGGGCATGTGGCCTGGTACGGTTCAGGAGGGAGGGGGGGCCGCTCTCTCGTCCCCCCCTCTTCCCCTGCGGCCGGCCAGGTTGCGTGCTCGGATAAGGGTCTGGTATGGATTTTTGGGGGGACTCCACGTCATTTTTTAAAAAATTTGGGGTGGAGTTCCCCTTAAAATCCATGCCAGATCTGAAGGGCCTGATATGGATATTTAGGGTGAACCTCACGCCATTTTTTTTTTAATTTGCGGCGGGGTTCCCCTTAATATCCATTCCAGACCTGAAGGGCCTGGTAATTGAATTTGGAGGAACCCCCACGCTTTTTTTTTTTCTATCAATGACTTTTCTATGTATTGATAAAAGCCGACAATTCATTAATAGCCGCGAGTGAGTTTTAAATGACTTTTTTTCCTTAAAAAATGACACTTTGTGCAGGGACAGTTCTAAGCATGGGAAACATGCGCCACTTTACATGCATATCATACACACCCCCCAGGTACGAAATTTAAAGGAAAATTTCACTTTTATTTTTTCATTTTAAGCATTATTAAAATCACAGCTCCCGTAAAAACGTCTATTTTTTAAACCTTTTTTTGCATTGATACATGTCCCCTGGGGCAGGACCCGGGTCCCCAAACACTTTTTAGGACAATAAATTGCATATTAGCCTTTATAATTAGCACTTTAGATTTCGAACGTTCGAGTCCATTGTATTTAATAGGGTTCTAAAGTTCACACGACCATTCTGTCTGTTCGCAGGTTCTGGTGCGAACAGAACAGGGGGGTGTTCGGCTCATCCCTGCTGCAGTAAACATGCAGTAACACATTGAAATATACTGCAGGAAACCTGGCCTGACAAAAAAAAAATGACACTAAAGTGAAAAATGACATTTACACTGCACTATCACTAGATACTCAGAAACTAGTACTTTACACTCACCATAGAATCACAATAGCCCACTGTAGCACACTAACTCACTAGTAGCACTGAACAGAGCCCTGTTCTATCTCTCTCCACACTAATATCACACTGCAAATGGCCGCTATGAGAAGAATATTTTTATTGGGACTAAGAGCAATGAGCCATGATTGAATAGAGTCATCATGGCAGTGTCCAATCATAGCTCTGACAGTGCTATGTCCCCTAAATGGGCAAAGTTTTTATTGCTTCAGCCAATCAGGGCTTCCAATTCACTGTGTAGCAACGTAGTGCATTGTGGTCATTCAGCGGGCCAAACAAAAGGTCAAACCCCCCCAATAATTCAGGTGTTTGCCGAAACGGGCAAACAGCCAATGCTCAGCCTGAACTCATGCTTGGGCCAAACCGTTCGCCCAACACTATCTGCTGATTTTCCAGTGAGGGATTTGCTATAAAAACTGCTTCTGCACTCGAAGTTGCAAAAGCTATTTGCTGTTCCCAGGCCTTGGAGTTCTTTCTTATTGTAACTATTTGGGAAAATTGACCCCCTCAGGAAAGCCTTTAAAGTATCCCAAAGTACAAGAGGGGTAGCCTGTGGGTTATTAATCCTTAGAAATTAGTTCTTTAATCTTTATCTCTTGTGATGAGAATAATGATAGCAAATAGGGATTAACCTTCCACATAGTACAGCTGCCAGAGGACTGTAGGGTTATACTTGCAATCAATAGGGAATGGTCAGCTCAGCCTCTAGCCGAGTAAGATACATTGAGGACAAGAGGCAATATCGGAGGCGAACCCAAAGCGAGATCTATTCCGGAAAAGGCCATGTGCATTTTAGAGAAGAAGCAGGAGTACTGCTTAACTGTGGGATTATGGGTATGCCAAAGACCCACCTCCTTTATATTTCTATCAAAAGAAGTAGTATCTGTTGACCCACTGTCTGAGGCAAACTTTAAGAATTCACATAATATCACAGATGATAACGGGGGGGGGGGATATAAACAATCACCAAAATACATGGTTTATGGTATAAAGTATAGTACAGAAAGATACAACTTTTGCACTACATGGACATCCCTCTAGAATACGAAGTACTGTATATGTACAGTGGTATTGGGTGGTATGCCAAGCTTACTTCAGAAAGTGGAGGGTATCTGTATGGAGATGTGTCTCCTGCAGGCAGATCAAAGAGAAAGACATACTATTGAGGGTAGTGAACATGGCCTGTCATTTAAATAAATATATACGCTGCGTTTCCAAAGTCATACACTATACCAGTGTAAAAAGAAACATATAAAAACCTTCAATAGTGAAAAAATACGTCTTTTTCTAACAGTAGAAAGTGACAATAGTGCAATAAATTAACACATATATTAAATATAAAACATAAATATATGTGTATATAAAAGCATAAACAATGATGATAATTAATATAAAGTGCTACTGTGCAAAGAAGTGCAATTCCCACTTATATGATCCTGTATAGATTATCAGTGACCCACTGATGCATAAAAAAGTGCTCCTGTGCATGTGCATAGCATCCAGTATTACTGTATTTATTGGCGTATAACACTCACTTTTTTATCCTGAGAATAGAGGGTAAACTGTGCCTGCGTGTTATACGCAGGGGGTTGTGGACAGTTTTTTTCCTGAAACTTCCCTCTTAAAGTTAGGGTGCGTGTTATAAGCCTGTGCGTGTTATACGCCGATAAATACGGTATATAGTTTATCAATATTGCATTGCTGGGTTGTTCAAAGAAGTGCTCTTGTGCACGTGTATTGTATCAAAAAGAGTAAATATAGAAAAATAGCACTCACATTGCCAACATCCGTAAATAATGTAGTAAAGAAAAGGAAAAAAATAGGGATATGGGCCCTACTCGGACAGCGGCACAGTAAACAATAGAGATGTATAAAAAATATATAAATGTTTAATAGAAAAAGAGAACCACGGGGGGCGCATGCACGGTGCGAAACTGGCAGGAAGCTAAGTGAAGGAGCTCCGTGAGTCGTGAAGGAAATTTTGCACTCCCCGGGGGCCATTTAGCACGCTAATTCTTTCTTAAATAGCCTGACCCCCCCGAGGGACTTGTAGTGCATGCCGTCGGCGAAGAAAAATAAGCAACAATCCGCCCAGCGGTCCTTAACGAACTACCTCTTACGCGTCCGTGTGCAGACGGAGATGTCCCAAGATGGCGACCTCCTGAGGCCTGACACGCCTGAGGCCCCAGATCTGGCGGCTTCCCCTATGGCCTCCTCGGAGCGGGGTGAGATCTCCCCGCACCTCACCAAGGCGGACCTGGATAGTAGCCTCTCCTCAATGTACGACAAGCTGGCCCGCAAGTTCCAGGCCGAACTCCACAAGTCTACCAACACTCTCTCGCAGGAGATTGCGACGCTGGGAGGGAGGACGGATGTCCTGGAGGTTAAACATGACGAGCTACAGCTAGCCTATGTCGACCTCCGTAAAGACCATGAGATGCTCTCGGACACTGTCCTCCAACTCCAAAACAACCTCGAGGATTTAGATAACCGAAACAGGAGGAACAATATTAGGGTGAGAGGCCTCCCGGAGACGGTCACAGATCTCCCTGAAGCTATCCAAAATTATTTCAGTCTCTCCTCCCGGAGCACCCAAAGGATTTGTTCACCTGTGACAGACTCCACAGGGCATTGAGACCCAAGCCGCCACCGGAGAAGCCTCCCAGGGACGTGGTTATGTGCCTCAAGGACTTCCTGGTTAAAGAAGAAATCCTCCGTGCCTCTCACAACACTCCGCGGATCCAGTCTTTAATACAGCTCAGGCCTTCCCGAAGTCCCTTCTGAGGTCCCTTGAGTCACACCTACTCATAGATTCATGGAGAGCTCTGAACACGGGGGTCAGGGAATATACTCACTATTCATGCCCGCATGACAGTTACACTAGGCTTGATTATGTCTTTAGCTCACCAATACTACTGGCTAATTCTTCATCGGCTTCTATACACTCTTGCCCTTGGTCGGACCATCATATGGTCTCTTTTTCTACATCCCATATTGGCCTTTCCCCTATGACAGCCTCCTGGAGGCTAAATGACTCCTTCTTGACAGACCCTGAGATTGTGGGACTGGTGTCGGACCAATTGGTGGAGTATTTCCGGTTGAACGATGTTGAAGACATCTCTCCACATATTTTATGGGCGGCCCACAAAGCAGTGCTACGGGGTCGTTTGATAGAATTAGCCACTATTAGTAAGAGACAGAAACGTACCCAAATTTGGACCCTTACGCTAGACCTTAATAGGCTGTACCATGCTCACTCTCAGACTCACTCCCCAGATATTTTAAAACAAATTGAGTTGAAGAGAGTTGAACTAGACACCATTCTTTCTTAACGCACAGAAAAATCTCTATGGTGGTCTAGGGCGAAGTTCCTGCTTCATAGTAATACAGCCTCAGCCATGTTCACTCGTAAGCTACATCAATCCCTTCAGCCTCCCTACATTTACAAGCTGAGGAATGCCTCTGGTCAGATGGTCTCACACCCCAAAGAGGTACTCCATGCCTTTACCTCCTTCTATAGCTACCTCTTATCCTCCCCTGAGTCACCTCCCCCGGATGGAGTGGAGGCATGGCTTGATTCACTACACCTCCCCTCCCTTTCGCAGGATCAACTATCTAACTTGAATGCCCCATGCACAGAACAAGAGGTTCTCACTAGGGTTGTCCCGATACCAAGCATTTGCACGAGTACTTGTACTAGCGCAAATGCTCCCGAAACGCAGTCCGATACTTTTTTTTCCCATAGCGGGCGCAGAGAGGGGGTGGAGAGCGTGGGGCGGAGAATGTGGCGGGGGGCGGAGAGCGGGACGGAGAGTGCGGCGGGGGCGGAGAGTGGGGCGGGGGGCGAAGACCAAGGCGGAGAGCGGGACGGAGAGTGCGGCGGGGGGCGGAGACCAGGGTGGAGAGCGAGTCCCTCACCTGCAGTTGAAACTGGTAAGCTGGCAGGGGTGCAGGGTGCAGCCGCATCAGGATCGGTGACCGATGCTGTCGCATTCGGTCGTCGTCAGCAGCTGAACGTCCCCACGCCCATCTTGGTACACCCTGCACTCGGCTGCAGTAAGCAGCAGCAGACATCTTGTTACACCCAGCCGAGCTATATGGGCTGGGTGTAACAAGATGTCTGCTGCTGCTTACTTCAGCCGAGTGCAGGGTGTACCAAGATGGGCGTTGCAGCAGTTTTTTTTATTTTAAATCCTGTGTCATTTTTTTCCCGCAGCATTTCAGTGCCAGCCACCTATCAGTACCCACAAGTGCTACCTATCAGTGCAATCAGTGCCATCTACCAGTGCCACCTATCAGGTGGCACTGGTAGATGGCACTGATTGCACTGATAGGTAGCACTTGTGGGCACTGATAGTGCAATCAGTGCCACCAAGTGCCACCTATCAGTGCTGTCAGTGCCCACAAGTGCCATCTATCAGTGCCACCTATCAGTGCCCACAAGTGCCACCTTTCAGTGCTATCAGTGCCCACAAGTACCACATATCAGTGCCCACAAGTGCCACATATCAGTGCCCACAAGTGCCACCTTTCAGTGCAATCAGTGCCATCTATCAGTGCCCACAAGTGCCACCTATCAGTGTCACCTATAAGTGCCACCTATCAGTGCCCATAAGTGCCACCTATCAGTGCCCATAAGTGCCATCTATCAGTGCCCATAAGTGCCACCTATCAGTGCAATCAGTGCCATCTATCAGTGCCAGCCACCTATTAGTGCCCATCAGAACCAGTCACCAGTCAGTGCCCATAAGTGCCACCTATCAGTCCCCATCTTTCAAACTGTCACATGACATTGAAAAAAGTATCGGTAATCGGTATCGGCGAGTACTTGGAAAAAAGTATCAGTACTTGTACTCGGTCCTAAAAAAGTTGTATCGGGACAACCCTAGTTCTCACCATCATTAAATCTTTGAAAACTTCCACTGCGCCGGGCCCAGACGGTTATACCACCACATATTACAAGAAATTTGCCAGCACACTAGCCCCTAGACTGACCAAGGTTATCAATCATTTCCTACAGGGCCATACTCTCCCAAGTGACATGCTCTCTGCTAACATGACTTTAATCCCCAAACCCAATAAGGACCATTCCTTGCCACAGAATTACAGGCCGATTTCCATTCTCAATAATGACATCAAAATTTTAGGACGGGTTCTGGCGGATAGGCTGGCTCCTATGATCTCTACCCTTATAGGCCCCGAACAGACTGGCTTCATTCCTACAAGGCATGGTCACTGATAATATCCGCCTGGTATCAAACATTATCCAAGATGCAGATATTTTCTCTCGCAGTGTATTGGTTCTGGGCCTGGATATCCACAAGGCATTTGACAGTGTCTTGTGGTCCTACATGGACGTAGTCTTATCTAGATTTGGTTTCGCGGGTGAGTTTGTCAATGGGTTTAAAGCATTATACCATAACCCACTTACCCGGGTGAAACTTCCCGGCTGCACCTCTGAGTACTTCCCCCTTGGAAGGGGCACACGTCAGGGTTGCCCCCTGTCCCCACTGATGTTTGCTTTGGCCATAGAGCCGTTGGCCAGAGCGATCATCACTAACCCTGACATTAGGGGATACTGAGAGGGGGACGAGGAATATAAGTTGCGTCTAAATGCTGACGATGTGCTTATGTTTCTCCCTGACCCAGTAGTTTCCATTCCCAGCCTCCTCACCACCCTACATTCCTTCCACTCCTTTTCTGGGTGTTAGCCTGTCTAAATGTTCAGCTCTCCCTATCAACATTCCACCACATGTCACCTCAAGCCTCAAGAGGGCCTTTGGCTTTTCCCTATCAGGTAACACACTTCAATACTTAGGTGTTTGCCTGGCCCCCTCCCTTAGAGCGATGTACAATGCCAATTACTCTCAGGCATTCGGGAGGATTAGGCAGTGGCTTTGAATCTGGTCATCATTTCACATTACTCTATTCGGCAGAGTCACTGCTATTAAAATGTCTATCCTGCCTAAACTCTTATATTTTTTTAGGGCCCTACCTCTATATGTATCTCGCCAAACACTGATACAGATCCAGAGGGAGATTAACCAGTTTGTTTGGAATAAGAATCATCCCAGATTTGGAGGCCTTATTACACATAGGCCTATGTCACAGGGCGGTTTGGGTCTCCCAGATATCTGGCTCTACTATCTGTCCGCTAGGCTGGCCCAGACGGCCCAATGGCACGCCCCCCCCCAGATAATATACCATGTCTTAGGTTTGAAATATCCTCTATTCGCCCATACTATGTCCCGGGCCTTTTGTGGCGATCTGACCTAAAACCTAGGGAGGTTGGAGCCCTTAACAGCGTGGTAGGACAGACTATTCATCTATGGTCCCTATATCACCATAAGTTCCAACTTAGATCTAGTAGACCCCCCCTGACCTCCTTTTTGGGCGACCCAAGATTCCTCCCGGGGAATTTTTCAAGGTGGGTATCGCATTCCCTCACATCCCTGTCGGCCCTCACACATAATGCGCATTTCTACTCCTTCTCGCAACTTCAAAAAAAAATTGATATCCCTCGTTCTGAGTTCTATAAATTTTTACAAATCAGGCACTTCTTTGACTCCCTTGGTACACCTACTACACGACACGTCATGTCCTCATACAAATCGGTGTGTAGGAGCCAATCTAGAGATATGGGTACTATTTCTACCATTTATAGATTTCTTAACGAGCTCCACCTCCCTGAGAAGTCTACTGCCATGATAAAATGGGAGTCCGATCTGGGCACTACATTTTCCACGGAGGAATGGAGCGACATGTTGATGAATATGCATAGGTGCACATGCTCTATAGCAACAAAAGAAACGGTAGTGAAATTGCACACGAGATGGTACCTCACCCCCGACAGGGTGCATAGATTTTACCCCAGTGTCCCGTTAACGTGTTGGAGGTGCTGTCGGGCTCCGGGTACCTTGCTCCATACCTTTTGGAGCTGTCCCCATCTGCATCTCCTTTGGGGCCATGTTGCCTCCAGGGTGACGCAGATCACAGGCTCCGTTTTGGATCTGACTGCCTCAGTGTGCCTACTTTTTACCTCTATCCCGGATCTGCTGCCCCCCCATCAGAAACTGGTTAATACATTGTTTTGTGCGGTCCATTGGGCTCTGAACTGGAGATCTCAGTCAGTGCCCTGGCCTCAGGTCCTCCAGAGGATGGAGACGATCCATCTTATGGAGAGGATCCACCACACCATCATGGATTCCATGCAAATATTCCATACCAAATGGGCCTCTTGGTCCCCTTCTGGGGCGATACTTTAGTGACGCATATAGACACCTATCCTCGTTCTTCCCCAGCTTGATGTCTGTGGTATGTGCTACTAGGGTTTTGCACGCACTTGAAGTTTTTGATGACTGGCCCTGGTGTTGTCTGATGTTCCCATTCTGAAGCAGTGACTTAATTGTTTTAAGTTTTATTTCTCACCTTTTTGATTTTATTTGTTATATTGATCTCTTTTCTTTTTGTTCCACTATGACCATCTATTTTGGTAACTCACTATAGTTTAAGCATGGGTCGCACCCTTTACAGACCACGCTGGGTCCAACTGTTTTGTATTTACCTCATATGTCACTCTTTGTGACCCAGTTTTTTTTTCCTATATTTCTACACGTATCTGGGCTCCGTCCCGAATTTGTCTGTATTTAACCATTCACTATACTCAATAAAAGCGTTTGTATTAAAAAAAAAAGAAAAAAAAAGAAAAAGAGAACCACATAAATGAAATTGAATACAAGGACAATATAAGAATTAAAAATCATACATATGAGTACATATAAATGATGAGAACCCGAATGCATCAACACGTTTCACCTTGGGGCTTCTACAGGATGCAAATTCAGGAAAACAGTAGTTGTAGAAGCAAGAAAGGGATCTCACTCTCAGCCGACAAATCCAAATAGAGGAAGTCACAGTGATAATTCAAAGTATCAGTAGGCTGGAATCCTTAACTCAAGAGGGATATATAATACAGATCCCCCGAGTAGTAACTCTTATTAGACTGGGTAGGTTCAAAGTAATACCCAGGGGATAGCACAAAGAAAGGGCTCTACACATTGGGAAATGATTTAAGATACGGAAACTAGACTTGTGCACAGCGGAAAAATTCGTTCCGTTTCGGTTCGTTTCTTTCCGGTCCTGTTGATTCGTAATCATTCGTAATTTTGCTAGACGGGATTTTTCGTGTTCGGACTCATTCGTATTTTTGCAAGCGACATTTTTCGTTGAATTTTTTGTTGCTTTATAATTCGTACTTTCGGTAGAGTACGTTGTTTTTCGTTGATTCTGGACACAACTCCTACTTTCGTAACTTTTTTTGGGTTCGTTGATTCGTAATTTTCCGTGTCTCTCTCACAACGACGCTGCCTATTATGCCTAATGTGCTTCGAATGGATTTGTACTTTTCTAAATACATTGCGGTTATTTGTAACGATTCGAAATCTCGTATTTTACTTTCGTTTTTAACATGCGGCTATAGGCTCCGCCCCTGTACACCATTTTGAGAGGGTTCAGCACGGTGAGGGAGAAGCAGAGAGCAGAGCAGAGTGAGTGTTATTGTGCTTCGAATGGATTCGAAATCTCGTATTTTACTTTCGTTTTTTACATGCGGCTATAACCTCCGCCCCTGTACACCATTTTGAGAGGGAGTTCAGCACGGTGTGGGAGAAGCAGAGAGCAGAGCAGAGTGAGTGTTATTGTGCTTCGTATGGATTCGTACATTCGTAACTTTTTCATAACGAATTATGCCGAAGACATTCGGGCATTCGCTATTTGCGGTATAATTTATTTCGGATTCGGTCTTATTCGTAATTGCTTTGTTCGGAAATTCGAATGCTTCCGAATGTCCGAAAGTTGCTAAATTCGGACGAATTTCAATTCGTTACGAAACGAATTGCACAAGCCTAACGGAAACCCCTGTATCGAGACGCGTAGGGGAAGGGGACAGGATGGCACGTTTGCACAGGTGATCTGTCAGAGAGGAACAACATACCATCCCGATACCAGTCTGGTATTTACCATTGTTTTACCTGATATAGAGCGGTGCACTAGTGCACCTAATCTATGTGAGTACCCCAGTTGGTTTTTTTTTTTTTGCTTTCTGTTTATTAAACCGTTAAAACTCTATTACACTATCAAGTCTTTATTTCATACACTTACCGAGGTACCATACTGACGAGTCCAGGATTCCGGTGTAACTACAAGAGCCCAGAGGTGGTTCATATGTGTGTTTTGACTGCGCTTAATCGCAAAGTCACACGCTCTGAGGTGAGCATTAAATACCTAAGGGGAGCACCAGAGTGAGGAACACCACAGCATGTTCTGGATCACCTAGCAGTTTTATAATCGCATGGACTTTAAAATCGCATGAACTTTATTACACCTGGATAGACTCTTTTTGATACCATACACGTGCACAGGAGCACTTCTTTGAACAACCCAGCAATGCAATATTGATAAACTCTATAATACTGGATGCTATGCACATGCACAGGAGCACTTTTTTATGCATCAGTGGGTCACTGATAATCTATACAGGATCATAAAAGTGGAAATGACACTTCTTTGCACAGTAGCACTTATATTAATTATCATCATTATTTATGCATTTATATACACATTTTTTATATATTTATTTTTTATATTTAATATATGTGTTCATTTATTGCACTATTGTCACTTTCTACTGTTAGGAAAGACGTCTTTTTTCCCTATTGGAGGTTTTTATATGTTTCTTTTTACACTGGAATAGTGTATGGCTTTGGAAAGTGCAGCGTATATATATTTATTTATCCACATTTGAATGATATATGAGGCATGTTTAACGCTTGCAGCTGATGTTTGATAATTAAGGCCGTTTGGATTAGTGGAGGCTCACAGGACTCTTTATACTTTATGGACTGTCATTTAACAGTTTTTTTGAGCCCTCTAGCATTCCAGAACATCAAGGTTGTAGTAGAACCACTCATAATGAGATTGTGAACATAATGGAGTGAGTAATGCATAGACATAGATCACCATGAGACAAAATATACACAAAAAGCAATGGGGCCGAAAAATAATCAAAAATAACAGTGCCCTCTCTGGGCTTTGTGTTGTGCCCCAAGATAAAAAAAGAAAAGAGCAAACAAAGAACTTCCTGTCTCCGCGATTGGTTTAGATGGACTGATAATAAAGGCACACTGCAGAATCAAGTTTAGGAAGGTAGCTGAACCTCTGAGACATCAAGTTTGCATAAGGCAAGTAGACAAACAAATGAAAATAATATAACAACAAAAACAAAGTCACACTAAACAGAAACTTTGAAAACATGCTCCACGCAGGAGCCACTACCAGGGGAGCCATACTACCTAGAAGATGGAAATCGCCAAATGATGCCCTAATAGGGCTATTTGGCTGCAGTCAGTGGACCAGGGCACTAAACAAGTAATGTAGACTATTTTTGCTCTGAGTATGGCAGAGCATGTCATAGTAGAAGTTAAACAACAACTCCAGGATAATCAAGGGCTGTAATATAGGCAGAGTAAGTGTAGTAAACCCAGCAGTACGTAATCATGTTGGAGTACCAGCTTACAGAGATCGCTCATTAAGATCCAGTCAGCTGGTCGCAGCAGGGGTGTCGACATAATGTGTGATGCCCTTGGCCACCATGTGGAGCTTGGCAGGATACAGAGTAGAATAGTTGACTTCTAGCTGTCGCAGATGTCACTTCACATCCGAGTATTTGACACACTGATGCTGTACCTCCACCTAAAAGTCGGGAAAAGAAAGAAACCTTTGAGCCATGCACCATTATGTCAGATCATTGGTGGGCCTTCTGCAGTTTTAGGTCTCTATCTTTGCAATTCAGTAATTTTAGGAGAAAGGATTGTGGAGTACTCCCTGGAGGGGGAGGTCTGGTTGGAACTCGATGGGCTCTATCCACAGCAAACATAGGGGAGAAACTCCCCACTCCAAAGATATCCTTCAGCCATTTTACAATAAAGTCCCCAGGAGACTTGCCTTCCACTTTTTCAGGTAAACAAACAATTCTTACATTGTTCCTCTGAAGTCTATTTTCTAGGTTTTCCAGTCTGGCTTCACGGGCTACCAGATGTTGCTGTGATTCTGAGGATTGTACTATAGGGTGTATTTGGTTTTTCAATGGTGCTAATCCCTTCTTCTGCGCCCAATATCTGGTCCCTGAAGTTTCTCATATCTTGGCACATACAGTATCTCACAAAAGTGAGTACACCCCTTACATTTTTGTAAATATTTTATTATATCTTTTAACCACTTCGCGCCCAAGGACGTCCATGGACGTCCTTGACTTTGAGCCGGGATATCTGAATGATGCTTGCAGCTACAGGCATCATTCAGATATCGTTTTTTAGAGCCGGCGATTCTCTGTACCGTAAGAATGATCATAGCGGCTGTTCCACCGCTTGATCGTTCTTACAGGCGGCGAGAGGGGATGTCCCCCCTCCCGCCGCCCTCCGGTGCTTCTACCGACTCACCTGAGCGATCGGTGAGTCGGTGACAGGATCCGCCGGCCCCGGCTTCTTACCATAGAGATTTCCGGTGGACCAGATGGTCGCCGGAGTCTCTATGATCGTTCGGAGGCCGGGCGCGATGTTATGACGTCACGCCCGGCCTCTGCATTCAAAAAAACAGCGCCGCTTCGGCTAGGAAGCAGTGATCGTTTTTTATTTTATTTCAGGCTTCCCAGCCTAGAGGTGAGATGTGGGGTCTTATTGACCCCATATCTCACTGTAAAGAGGACCTGTCATGCTTATTCCTATTACAAGGGATGTTTACATTCCTTGTAATAGGAATAAAAGTGATAATTTTTTTTTCTAACTGTCAAAGTAAAAATTTAAGTGTAAAATGAACAATAAATAAAAAAAAAAATATGTAAAGCGCCCCTGTCCCCGGTAGCTCGTACGCAGAAGCGAACGCATACGTAAGTCCCGCCCACATATTAAAACGGTGTTCAGAACACACATGTGAGGTATCGTAGCGAACGTTAGAGTGAGAGCAATAATTCTAGCCCTAGACCTCCTCTGTAACTCAAAACATGTAACCAATAAAAAAAATTCAAGCGTCGCCCATGAGGATTTTTAAGTACCGAAGTTTGGCGCCATTCCACGAGCGTGTACAATTTTGAAGGGTGACATGTTAGGTATCTATTTACTCGGCGTAACTTCATATTTCACATTATGCAAAAAAATTGGGCTAACTTTAATGTTTTAATATTTTTTAATTCATGAAACCGTTTTTTTCCCCAAAAAATGCGTTTGAAAAATTATTGCGCAAATACCGTGCGAGATAAAAAGTTGCAATGACCGCCATTGTATTTTCTAGGGTCTTTGCTAAAAAACATATATATATATTGTTTGGGGGTTATATGTAATTTTCTAGCAAAAAAATTAGGCTTTTTACATGTAGGAGCGAAGTGTCAGAATTGGCCCGGATGCGAAGTGGTTAATGTGACAACATTGAAGAAATTACACTTTGCTACAATGTAAAGTAGTGAGTGTACAGCTTGTACAACAGTGTAAATTTGCTGTCCCCTCAAAATAACTCAACACACAACCATTAATTTCTAAACTGCTGGCAAAAAAAGTGAGTACACTCCTAAGTGAAAATGCCCAAATTGTGCCCAATTAACCATTTTCCCTCCCTGATGTCATATGACTCGTTAGTTTTACAAGGTCTCAGGTATGAATGGGGAGAAGGTGTGTTCAATTTGGTGTTATCGCTCTCACTCTCTCATACTGGTCACTGGAAGTTCAACATGGCACCTCATGGCAAAGAACTCTCTGAGGACCTTAAAAATAGAATTGTTGCTCTACATAAAGATGGCCTAGGCTATACACTGCATAAAATTGGTCTGCATGGCTGTCATCCCAGAAGGAAGTCTTATCTAAAGATGATGCACAAGAAAGCCCACAAACTTGCTGAAGACAAGCAGACTAAGGACATGGTGTAAGGTACCTGTGATAGGTAGTGTCCGAAGTGGAACTTGTGTGCTGAGGATTCAGGCGAAAACGTAGTCAGGCAGATTAGGTTGGAAACAGATCAGGCAAAATGGTACACGATCGAAATCCAGAGAGTGGTCAGGCAGGCAAAGGTCATACACGAGCTGGCAATGAAGTACAAAATCAGCAGGCTGGAGAGTAGTCAGGAATTCAGGCAGAAGTTCAACACGAAAATCAGGATCAAAAAGCAGTCAACACCCAGGGAGCTATTCCACACAAACGGGCACTGAGAGATAGCATCACTTCCTTTTTAAGGGCTGCTTTGATTGAAAATTGTCCACAGCTGGCAGTAGGTGGGGCTGGTGAGTCCAAGGTAATGTTTAATACTGAGAGGACATTTCCAAAAGTCTAGATCTGCTCAGTAGCGCAACAGGTAAGGCTGCAGCTTTGGGACCAGGAAGATCCCGGTTCAAATACACCCAGGTACATGACAGGGCCCCCTCCCCAGTGGACCCCTCCGGGGGCCTAGCGGGGCTTAGTGGGAAAGGAGGCATGGAAGTCTCGAATAAGAGAAGGGGCATGCAGATCTTTGGCTGGAACCCAGGAACGGTCTGTGACAGGATATCCCTTCCAATGAACCAGATACCGAAGGCCACGGCCCTGTCTTCTAGAATCAAGAATCTTGGAGACTTCAAACTCATTTTGTCCATCAACAAGAACAGGAGGAGGTAGCTGTTGCGTTCTGGAGTAGCGATTGAAAATTGCTTTTTTGAGGAGGGAAACGTGGAACACAGGATGAATCCGGAGAGAGAAGGGTAATTTCAACCGATAGGAGACTGGCCCGACTCGAGCAATAATTCTGTAAGGACCAATGAATCGAGGGCCCAATTTGGTAGAAGGTTGTTTCAGTCTCACATATTTGGTTGATAGCCAAACTCTGTCCCCCACCACATATGGAGGTATATGGCGTCTTCGTTTGTTGGAAAAAAGTGCATACTTGCCTGCTGACTTCCGTAGTAATACGCAAATCTTTTTCCAATGTAGCAGAATATTTTTAACCCGCTGATCTGCTGCTGGTACACCAGAAGAAGGCTGAAGTAGGGGAAAAGTCTGAGGGTGATAGCCTAGGGCTGCGTAGAATGGTGTGGTATGAAGAGCACTGTGCCAACGGGAATTAATGGCGAACTCAGCTAAAGGCAAATACTCAGACCAGTTGGAGTGTAAGGCATTGACATAATGTCGAAGATAGGTTTCTAGGGTCTGGTTCATGCGTTCGGTTTGACCATCTGTTTGAGGGTGATGTGAGGTAGAGAGTGAAAGCGTTACTCCCAGTTTCTTGCAGAACGCTCTCCAGAATCGGGAAACAAACTGGGATCTGCGGTCTGAGACGACATTGGTAGGTATGCCATGATATCTCACAATATGGGAAAGGAAGAGAGTAGACAGTGCTTCCGCTGTAGGTAATCCCGGGAGCGGCACAAAATGAGACATTTTTGAAAAGCGATCCACTATGACCCATATAGCAGTCATGCCCTCGGACTTGGGTAAGTCTATAATGAAGTCCATAGTCAAATGGGTCCAAGGCTGACGAGGTGCTGAAAGTGGTTGTAACAGTCCAGTAGGCAATGTACGGGGTACTTTATTAGCAGCACAAGTTGGACAGGCAGCCACATAGTCAGTAACATCCCTTTTCATATGAGGCCACCAGACATGACGCTGCAAGGTCTTAAGAGTGATGGTGACACCAGGATGACCAGATAAAACACCATCATGTGCCCAGAGGAGTACAGGTTTTCTGAGGCTAGGGGCTACGAACAGGCGACCTGGTGGTATCGTCAAGCCTTGGGGAACACAATTCTGGGTTTCTTGTAACTGTTGGGAAAGAGCCGTAGAGATCTGTGTGACAATTTTGTGAGGTGGGATTATATACTGCTCGGTAGGTTGGTCTTCTTCAGAGGTAGCAAACTGTCTGGAAAGAGCATCGGCTTTCTTGTTTTTATGCCCAGGAACATAAGAAAGAACAAAATTTAAATGGGAGAAAAACAGAGCCCATCGAGCCTGACGTGAGTTCAAACGTCTTGCAGTCTGAAGGTACAGTAGGTTTTTATGGTCAGTGAGGATAGAAAAAGGTTTGGGAGCCCCTTCCAGAAGATGTCGCCATTCAGACAATGCCAATTTGATGGCCAGTAGTTCTCGATTCCCAACATCGTAATTCATCTCCGCTGGAGAAAACTTTCTAGAAAAAAATGCTACTGGATGGATTCTACCAGACTTAGGCTGTCTCTGGGAGAGCACGGCACCTGCTCCTACCTCAGAGGCATCAACCTCAACTATGTACTGGAGATCGGGATTTGGATGCTGAAGAATTGGAGCTTTGCTGAACATGTCTTTTAATTGCTGGAAAGCCGATTCTGCTTCTGAGGACCATACCTTGCAATTTGTACCTTTCTTAGTCATAGCAGTAAGGGGGGCCGCAATGGAGGCAAAACCTTTGATGAAGCGTCTGTAGTAATTTGCGAACCCTAGAAAGCTTTGGAGCCCTCTTAAAGTGGTCGGTTGGGGCCATTGCAAGACAGCGGAAAGTTTTTGAGGGTCCATTTGGAAACCGGCAGCACTTATAATGTGTCCAAGGAAAGGAATACGGCTTTGATGGAAACTGCATTTCTCAATCTTCGCGTAAAGATGGTTTTCTCTCAGTCGTTGCAATACCTGCTTTACATGCGAGATGTGCTCTAGATGAGTCTTGGAAAAGATTAAAATGTTGTCCAAGTAGATGATCACAAAACTGTTGCTGAAATCATGAAAAATTTCATTCATGAAACGTTGGAAGACAGCAGGGGCGTTACACAACCCAAATGGCATAACCAGATATTCAAAATGTCCATTACGAGTGTTGAATGCTGTCTTCCACTCGTCCCCGTCTTTAATTCGAATTAGATTATAAGCCCCCCGTAGGTCTAGCTTGGAGAAGATAACAGCCCCCTTAAGTACATCAAACAGTTCAAGAATGAGAGGCAAAGGGTAGGAGTCTTTTACAGTGATTTGATTTAACCCTCGATAGTCTATGCATGGTCGAAGACCCCCATCTTTTTTTTCAACAAAGAAAAAACCTGCCCCTACTGGAGAAGAAGAGGGTCGGATAAAACCTCTTTCCAAGTTGTCTTTTATGTATTCCTCCATGGATTTTTGTTCAGGCAAAGACAGGGGATAGGACCTTCCTTTGGGAAGAGGTGCTCCAGGAATCAATTTAATTGTACAGTCAAAAGAACGATGTGGAGGTAAAACCTCTGCCTTTTGCTTGCAAAATACGTCTGCAAACGCATGGTATTCATGAGACAAGGTAGGTGGGACGGCCACGGAAGCCAACATACAAGCAGGAAGTCTTTTGGGTTGAGACAAACAGTTTGAATGACAGAACGACCCCCAAGAGGTTAGTTCTCCATTTTCCCAATCAAAAGAAGGGTTATGTTGTTGTAACCATGGGTAACCAAGGATAACAGGCAGAAGTGGAGAATCAATAAGAGACAAGACAACTTCCTCTTTGTGGAGTACGCCTACCTGAAGGGTGATTGTCATAGTCTCAAATTTTACATTGCCATCTCCCAAGGGTTGTCCATTCACGGTGGTAATGTTCAGGGGTCTAGATTTTGGAACAAATGGGATATTATTTTTTTTAGCAAAAGTGTAGTCCAAGAATATGCCAGCAGCTCCAGAATCCACAAAAGCCTCACAGGAGACAAGTTTAGAGGGTAAATGGATAATTGCAGGAATGGTAATCTTGGTCTTGGAGGATATACCTGTAAGGTCTAAGCCAGCTCCTCCAACACTGGTTAGACCCTGCCTTTTACTGGACGGGAAGGGCAGACAGATAAAAAATGTCCTTTAAGTCCACAGTATAGGCATAGGCCCAATGCACGCCTCCTTTGTTTCTCAGACTCAGTTAGGTGGAGGCGGCTTACATCCATGGGTTCCACAGGTGTCTGGGGTTCAACTGAGATTTCAGGTTCTGGCTGAGGTGGTGCTTGGAAGTTAGGGGCCAAACGGTAGACTGGCCGAGGAAACTTGCGAGTTCTAAGTCTCTCTTGGCATCTTTCATGATACCGGACATCCAGACGAACACAGAGCTCTATGAATTTCTCTAGGTCTTCTGGGGAATCCTTATAGACTAATTCGTCTTTGATGCGATCTGCAAGACCTTTTCGGAAGGCTGCACGTAATGCCCTTGAGTCCCAAGTAGTCTCAGCAGCAAGGGTACGAAACTCAATAGCATATTGTGCCACAGACCTGGTGCCTTGTTGCATGTCCAAGAGTGAGTACTCAGCTGCAGAAGCTCTATCTGGCTTGTCAAATACAGTCTGGAGAGAAGCCAGAAATTTGTCAGCGTCTTGCAGCACAGGATCATTGCGTTCCAGATAAGGAGAGACCCAGGCCAGGGCCTTCCCCTTTAACAAGGAAATTACAAAAGTCACTTTGGCAGAAGAAGTGCTAAAGGTCCCAGGGTTGTTGCGGAAATGCAAACGGCAAACATTTAAAAAGCCTCTGCAGTCCTCAGTATCACCACCAAATTTGTCAGGCATAGGAAGTTTGGGTGGTACAGAAGAGGTGGGTTGGATCGTAGCAGGAGTAGGATCCAGAGTCTGGACCGTTGCAGAGGAAGCAGGCAAACAAGATTTAAGCATAGTACAAAGTTCATCTAACTTGGCGTCCAGGGAAGACAGATGCTGTTCATGAGCTCCAATCAATTGTCCCTGACGTGAAATCGCCTTAACAATCTCAGCAGGGTCCACTGTCATTGTGGCCCGTTTGTAATGTAAGTAGTGATGAGCCGAACACCCCCGGGTTCGGTTCGCACCAGAACCCGCGAACGGACCGAAAGTTCGTACGAACATTAGAACCCTATTAAATACAATGGATGCGAACGTTCGAATTGTAAAGTGCTAATTATAACAACTATTATGCATGTTATTGTCCTAAAAAGGGTTTGGGAACCCGGGTTGTGCACCAGGGGACGTGTATCAATGCAAAAAGAAGTTTTAAAAACGGTCGTTTTTCGGGAGCAGTCATTTTAATGATGCATAAAGTGAAAAAAAAAAAGTCAAATATTCCTTTAAATATCGTACCTGGGGGGTGTCTAAAGTATGCCTGTGAAGTGCCACGTGTTTCCCGTGTTTAGAACTGTCCCTGCACAAAATGACACTTCTAAAGGAAAAAAAAGCCATTTAAAACTGCTTGCGGCTTTAATGTAATGTCTGGTCCCGGTAATATGGATGAAAATCTTTAAGAAAAATGGCATAGCTACCCCATGACCCCCCCCTACCCCAGCCCATTACCAGCCCCTTTGGGTCTTGTATGGATATTAAGGGGAACCCCGCACATAAAATAAAAAAGGCCCTATATACTCTGAACAGCCGTATACAGGCGGTGCATACAAGACAGGGACTGTAGGTTTGTTCTTATGTAGAATCTGTTTGTAATTTTGAACAGGTACATTGTTTAAGTGTAGCTCCAGCCCAAAAATCTATTTTTAAACTTTTTGGAAAACATAGGTAAGGGTTATCACCCCTGTAACATTTGTTTTGCTGTCTGTGCCCCTGTTCAGAACATTTCACCTCACTTTCCGTCCCAATGACAACTGTTTTTGAAATGTGGTGTTTTTCTTGAAACAAGGATTGGTGATAAAGCATCAGTACAGAGGAGACACCTTTCTCCCATATTAATTCTTACAGGAGAGAATTTTCCTTCCAAGGGGTAGATTTCCTCTCACTTCCTGTTGTCTTCTTGCGTTTGCAAGTAGGAGTCGTTTGTAAGTTGGATGTTTGAAAGTAGGGACCTGCCGTATATACTCTGCAGAAATAGGCCCCTTAGTTGTTGGTGTTGGCACAACACTGTAAGCACTCACAGTTACTCTTGGTTGGTGCTGGAACGCCCTGCTGTCAACTATTATATCAGGAATTTTAATTACATATAATTGTTGAACAGTGGTAGTAAAAATTGGGCCTTTGATGGTGGTGCTGGTGCCACAACACTGTAAGCCAGGACAGTTACTCTTGGTGGGTGCAGCAATGGGCCCTTCTGTGAATTATTAGATCAAGAATTGTAATTGCATGCCCCTGTTGAACAGGGGCTGAAAAATTGGGCCTTTCGTGGTGGTGGTGGTGGTGTTGCCACAACACTGTAAGCCCTCAGAGTTACTCTTGGTGGGTGCAGGAATGGGCCCTGCTGTGAATTATTAGATCAAGAATTGTAATTACATGCCCCTTTTGAACAGGGGCTGAAAAATTGGGCCTTTCGTGGTGGTGGTGGTGGTGGCGTTGCCACAACACTGTAAGCCCTCAGAGTTACTCTTGGTGGGTGCAGGAATGGGCCCTGCTGTGAATTATTAGATCAAGAATTGTAATTACATCCCTCTTTTGAACAGGGGCTGAAAAATTGGGCCTTTCGTGGTGGTGGTGGTGGTGGCGTTGCCACAACACTGTAAGCCCTCAGAGTTACTCTTGGTGGGTGCAGCAATGGGCCCTGCTGTGAATTATTAGATCAAGAATTGTAATTGCATGCCCCTGTTGAACAGGGGCTGAAAAATTGGGCCTTAGGCACTGGTGGCACAACACTACAACCCCTCACAGATACTGTACTTGGAGCACAGCAATGAGCCCTATGGCAAATTATTGCTAAAAAAATTGTAATTACACGCCCCTGTAAAACAGGGGCTGAAAAATTGGGCCTTAGCCACTGGTGGCGGCACCCATAAACAAAAATGATCTTCCAAGCTATCATCATCAATCGTATCATTGAGGACTCGTAGGAGGAGGATAGCCAGTCAACATAACAGCACAGGCACTCAGCATCAGCATCAGTCTTGAAGGGATGTGACATGTTAAAATCAATTAGTCTGTTATATCAGCATCAGGTGTGTGGTAGCTGGTGGTGATCCAAGACTGGTTCATCTTGATGAAAGTCAGTCGATCAACCGAGTCGGTGGACAGGCGCACCCTGTGATCCGTGACAAATCCTCCAGCAGCACTGAATGTGCGTTCCGAAAGAACGCTGGATGCAGGACAGGCCAGTAGCTCAATTGCATACTGTGCAAGCTCTGGCCAGTGATCCATCCTCAAGACCCAGTAAGCCAGAGGATTTTCGGTGGGGAAGGTGTCCAAGTCTGACCTTGCCCCTAGATATTCCTGCACCATGTTTATCAGACGCTGGCGATGGTTGCTGGAACCGATCATACTTTGGGGCTGCGGACTAAAGAATTGTCTGAACGCATCGGTCAGACGGCCACCTTCCCCACCGCTCCTTCTTTGACTGGCCGAAGCCTCAGCAACTCGTTGTCCAGGACCAGGAGTTTGTAACCTCCCAGTCTCTGGGAACGCGTTGCACAGACCTTTCTGCAAGGCCTCCCGGAGTTGTCTCATCCTCTGTTCCCTCTGCGACGGTAACATAAGGTCCGCAACCTTACCCTTGTACCGTGGATCAAGGAGAGTGGCCAGCCAGTAATGGTCCCTCTCCTTGATCCGAAGAATACGAGGATCCTTCCGCAGACTTTGCAGGATCAGGGAGGCCATGCAGCGTAGGTTTGCTGAGGCATTCGCTCCGGAGTCCTCTGGGTCACTAAGGACGACATGATCCGCAGCCACCTCCTCCCAGCCACGTACAAGTCCACTGGTTTCTTGGGACTGTAAATCATCCCTAAAAGATTGCTGCTGATGATGCTGAGTGCCAGCCTCCACCTCCATGCTGACACAATCCTCCTCCTCCTCCTCCTCCTCCTCCTCCTCCTCCTCTTCCTGTGCGATGGGTGGGACAGAAGGAACACTGTCTGGGTAAAGGGGGCCTTGAGAGGCAAGGAAGTCCTCCTCTTCCTGCCTCTGTTCTGCCTCAAGTGCCCTGTCCATTATTCCACGCAGCGTGTGCTCCAACAGGTGGACAAGAGGTACAGTGTCACTGATGCATGCACTGTCACTGCTCACCATCCTCGTGACTTTCCTGGCCTGCCTCAGGACATCCTGTAAGCCCGGGTACCTGCCCAAGAACCGCTGCACCACCAGGTTAAGGACGTGAGCCACACAGGGCACATGGGTCAGTTGTCCCTGTCGGAGGGCGGAGAGGAGGTTGGTGCCATTGTCGCAAACCACCATTCCTGGCTTAAGCTGGCGTGGCGTCAACCACCTCTCGGCCTGGCCCTGCAGAGCAGACAGGACCTCTGCCCCAGTGTGGCTTCTGTCCCCCAAACACACCAGCGCAAGCACGGCATGGCATATTTTTGCCTGCGTACTTGCGTAGCCCCTTGAACGCCTACGGAGCACCGCTGGTTCCGAGGACAAACCACAGGAAGAGGCCATGGAGGAAGAAGAAGAGGAGGGGGTGGAGGAGAGAGGTGTGTCACAACCAGTAGTAGCATTTTGGAGGCGTGGCGGTGGAACAACCTCCAACACTACTGCACCTTGTCCTGCATCCTTCCCAGCTGCCAAAAGAGTGACCCAATGGGCCGTGAAAGAAAGGTAACGTCCCTGTCCATGCCTGCTGGACCATGAGTCAGCAGTAATATGAACCTTACCGCTGACCGCCCTGTCCAGCGAGGCCAAGACATTGCCTTCCACATGCCGGTAGAGAGCCGGAATAGCCTTCCATGAGAAAAAGTGGCGTTTGGGAACCTGCCACTGAGGAACCGCACATTGCACAAACTCACGGAAGGGGGCCGAGTCTACCAACTGAAAAGGCAGCAGTTGAAGTGCTAGCAATTTAGCCAAGCTAGCATTCAACCGCTGGGCATGTGGATGGCTGGGAGTGAACTTCTTTCGACGGTCCAGCAGCTGGGGCAGGGAAATTTGCCTGCTAGAATCGGACGTCGGTGTACTGCTAGCAGAGTGGCCGCAAGTACTTGGCTGTGACACACCTAATTCTACACCTTCATTCCTCTCAGTGCATGTTTCAGAGAGGACTGAAGTTATAGTGGGGTTGGAGATCCCAGCTGATGCGGTGCAAGGAGAGGTCCGCTTTGTTCTTTGGTGTGGGTCTTTGAGGTAGGCTTGCCAACGAGCTGCATGGCAGGTCAACATATGTCTGGTCAGGCATGTGGTACCCAAGCGGCTGATGTTTTGGCCACGCGATATACGCTTGAGACATATGTTGCAAACAGCAGCTGTGCGATCTGATGCACTAGCCTCAAAAAAGGCCCACACCAAAGAACTTTTTGAATGACGGGCAGAGGCAGCGCCCTGCACAGGCGGAGCTCTGCGGTGTGATTCCGTCGGTGTACTGCCCTTACGCTGGCCACCAAAGGGCATCCTGCCTCATTGGAGATGTGCCTCCTCCTCATCCTCCTCCTCCTCCTCTCTCCTATTAGGCACCCACGTGGAGTCAGTGACCTCATCATCCCCTCCCTCCTCATCACTGGAGCCAATCTGGCAGTATGCTGCAGCTGCTGGAACATGACTGCCAGATTGGTGTCCTTCTTGAGCATCCCCTCTGTCTGCTCTCACGCTACTGCCTTCCTGTAGCTGGGTTTCATCATCAGACCCTTCGAAACGCTGGGCATCCTCCTGGAGCATGTACCCAACACTGTGCTCAAACAGTTCGGGGGACTCCTCAGGAGGAGGACATGGTGGGTCTAGGGAAGGAGTGACTGATGATGAGTCTGACATTGATACCAGGGAAGAGGACGCTTTGGCAGCTGCTTTTCCAGTACCCTGAGCCTGGGTGAGAGAGGATGAGGAGGAGGAGGAGGGCTTGGTCATCCACTCTACCAAGTCTTCGGCATGATGTGGCTCAACATGTCCAGCTGCCGAAAAGAAGGACAAGCGTGTCCCATGGCCATGTGCTGATGAAAATGCACCGCGTCCACGACCAGCACTGTTGCCCCCAGACACAGAGCCTGCTTGCCCTCTTTTATTGCCTCCTGACTGTCTGCCTCTCCTTGTTTGCCTTCCAGACATTCTAATAGATGGCCTGCAGGGAGATGGGAAAAAAGCAATAAGGGCTACCTTCAGGTGTCCTTCTCTGTCCCTTTACGTAAGGATTTCTAAATATGGTTGAGGATGATTGCTTTTGCACAGAATAGCACAACGACAATTTCCCTGACTGTCCAAAAAACAAGGATTTCAAAGATGGTTGATGAGGAATGCTTTAGCACACTATAGCACAAGGAGAATTTCCCTCACTGTCCTTCCCTGTCCCTAGAAACAAGGATTATCACAGTGAAAGAAACTGACACTCTTCCTACCTATAGTTTTCTGTCCCTAGAAAAAATGTTTTTTTAAAGCACACTATAGCACAAGGAGAATTTCCCTCACTGTCCTTCCCTGTCCCTAGAAACAAGGATTATCACAGTGAAAGAAACTGACACTCTTCCTACCTATAGTTTTCTGTCCCTAGAAAAAATGTTTTTTTAAAGCACACTATAGCACAAGGAGAATTTCCCTCACTTTCCTTCCCTGTCCCTAGAAACAAGGATTATCACAGTGAAAGAAACTGACACTCTTCCTACCTATAGTTTTCTGTCCCTAGAAAAAATGTTTTTTTAAAGCACACTATAGCACAAGGAGAATTTCCCTCAATGTCCTTCCCTGTCCCTAGAAACAAGGATTATCACAGTGAAAGAAACTGACACTCTTCCTACCTATAGTTTTCTGTCCCTAGAAAAAATGTTTTTTTAAAGCACACTATAGCACAAGGAGAATTTCCCTCACTTTCCTACCCTGTCCCTAGAAACAAGGATTATCACAGTGAAAGAAACTGACACTCTTCCTACCTATAGTTTTCTGTCCCTAGAAAAAATGTTTTTTTAAAGCACACTATAGCACAAGGAGAATTTCCCTCACTGTCCTTCCCTGTCCCTAGAAACAAGGATTATCACAGTGAAAGAAACTGACACTCTTCCTACCTATAGTTTTCTGTCCCTAGAAAAAATGTTTTTTTAAAGCACACTATAGCACAAGGAGAATTTCCCTCACTTTCCTTCCCTGTCCCTAGAAACAAGGATTATCACAGTGAAAGAAACTGACACTCTTCCTACCTATAGTTTTCTGTCCCTAGAAAAAATGTTTTTTTAAAGCACACTATAGCACAAGGAGAATTTCCCTCACTGTCCTTCCCTGTCCCTAGAAACAAGGATTATCACAGTGAAAGAAACTGACACTCTTCCTACCTATAGTTTTCTGTCCCTAGAAAAAATGTTTTTTTAAAGCACACTATAGCACAAGGAGAATTTCCCTCACTTTCCTTCCCTGTCCCTAGAAACAAGGATTATCACAGTGAAAGAAACTGACACTCTTCCTACCTATAGTTTTCTGTCCCTAGAAAAAATGTTTTTTTAAAGCACACTATAGCACAACGAGAATTTCCCTCACTTTCCTTCCCTGTCCCTAGAAACAAGGATTATCACAGTGAAAGAAACTGACACTCTTCCTACCTATAGTTTTCTGTCCCTAGAAAAAATGTTTTTTTAAAGCACACTATAGCACAGGGAGAATTTCCCTCACTGTCCTTCCCTGTCCCTAGAAACAAGGATTATCACAGTGAAAGAAACTGACACTCTTCCTACCTATAGTTTTCTGTCCCTAGAAAAAATGTTTTTTTAAAGCACACTATAGCACAAGGAGAAATTCCCTCACTTTCCTTCCCTGTCCCTAGAAACAAGGATTATCACAGTGAAAGAAACTGACACTCTTCCTACCTATAGTTTTCTGTCCCTAGAAAAAATGTTTTTTTAAAGCACACTATAGCACAAGGAGAATTTCCCTCACTGTCCTTCCCTGTCCCTAGAAACAAGGATTATCACAGTGAAAGAAATGGACACTCTTCCTACCTATAGTTTTCTGTCCCTAGAAAAAATGTTTTTTTAAAGCACACTATAGCACAAGGAGAATTTCCCTCACTTTCCTTCCCTGTCCCTAGAAACAAGGATTCGCACAGTAAAACACACTGACACTCTCCCTACCTATAGTTTTCTGTCCCTAGAATTTTTTTTTTTAAAGCACACTATAGCACAAGGAGAATTTCCCTCACTGTCCTTCCCTGTCCCTAGAAACAAGGATTCGCACAGTAAAACACACTGACACTCTCCCTACCTATAGTTTTCTGTCCCTAGAAATTTTTTTTTTTTAAAGCACACTATAGCACAAGGAGAATTCCCTCACTGTCCTTCCCTGTCCCTAGAAACAAGGATTCGCACAGTAAAACACACTGACACTCTCCCTACCTATCCTTCTCTTTCCCTAAACTAAAGGAATCCAGGTTAAGCAAGAAAAAATAAATGTCACTGTCCCTGCCTATGCTTCTCTTTCCCTGCTCCGGAACACACTACACTAGGCCGCCGTGCTGGTGTCCTTTTATAGTGTGGGGCGTGTCCTAAACACCCTCAGCAATAATTGGCCACAGGCATCCTGCCTGTGGCCAATCATTGCTCTCCTCGCTGCCGGCGCTGTGATTGGCCAAGCATGCGGGGTCACAGTGCATGCTTGGCCAATCACAGCGCCTGGATGACACTGCGATGGCGTAGTGCATTGTGGGCCGTTCGCGTCACTCGAATTTGGCGCGAACGGCCCAAATCGTTCGATCTTCGTCGAACGATCGAACAGCCGATGTTCGAGTCGAACGTATGTTCGACTCGAACACGAAGCTCATCCCTAAATGTAAGGTACCTGTGATAGGTAGTGTCCGAAGTGGAACTTGTGTGCTGAGGATTCAGGCGAAAACGTAGTCAGGCAGATTAGGTTGGCAACAGATCAGGCAAAATGGTACACGATCGAAATCCAGAGAGTGGTCAGGCAGGCAAAGGTCATACACGAGCTGGCAATGAAGTACAAAATCAGCAGGCTGGAGAGTAGTCAGGAATTCAGGCAGAAGTTCAACACGAAAATCAGGATCAAAAAGCAGTCACAACACCCAGGGAGCTATTCCACACAAACGGGCGCTGAGAGATAGCATCACTTCCTTTTTAAGGGCTGCTTTGATTGAAAATTGTCCACAGCTGGCAGTAGGTGGGGCTGGTGAGTCCAAGGTAATGTTTAATACTGAGAGGACATTTCCAAAAGTCTAGATCTGCTCAGTAGCGCAACAGGTAAGGCTGCAGCTTTGGGACCAGGAAAATCCCAGTTCAAATACACCCAGGTACATGACACATGGATTACTGGAACCATGTCCTGTGGTCTGATGAGACCAAGATAAACGTGTTTGGTTCAGATGGTGTCAAGCGTGTGTGGCGGCAACCAGGTGAGGAATACAAAGACAAGTGTGTCTTGCCTTCAGTCAAGCATGGTGGTGGGAGTGTCATGGTCTGGCGCTGCATGAGTGCTGCCAGCACTGGGGAGCTACAGTTCATTGAGGGAACCATGAATGCTAACATGCACTGTGACATACTGAAGCAGAGCATGATCCCCTCCCTTCGAAGACTGGGCTACAGGGCAGTAATCCAATATGATAATGACCCCAAACACACCTCCAAGATGACCACTACCTTGCTAAAGAAGCTGGGGGTAAAGGTGATGGACTGGCCAAGCATGTCTCCAGACCCAAACCCTATTGAGAATCTGTGGGACATCCTCAAATGGCAGGTGGAGGAGCGCAAGGTCTCTAGCATCCACCAGCTCCATGATGTTGTCATGGAGGGGTGGAAGAGGACTCCAGTAGCAACCTGTGAAGCTCTGGTGAACTTCATGCCCAAGACAATTAAGGCAGTGCTGGAAAATAATGGTGGCCACACAAAATATCGACACTTTGGGTCCAATTTGGACATTTTCACTGAGAGGTGTACTCATTTTTAATTTTTGTTGCCAGTGGTTTAGACATTAATGGCTGTGTATATAAACAAAGTGTAGCGCAACTACAAATAAATGAAAATAACCTGTGCAGTGAGAAATATATTAATATCTCTCAAAAGACTATTAGTGCATAATAAATTGAAAACATTGAAAAATGTATCAAAATAAATAAGACATAATAGGCACATAAATGTGCATACTTAATGCATGAAATTGTGATCATATGAACCAAATGTGTTTGGCCCGTGAATGGAAGTCCATAGCAAATAATACATTTGTGATCATATGAACTAAACGTAAAGGTGAGTCAACAACCAATAATAAGCAGGTGAGTAATCAAAAAATTGTGTCCATAAACATGAAGGTTTAAAACATCACTGCTGACAAAAGGGATGCATAGGCATGTGCATCTGAATGTTCTTGAACCATACTCTAGTAACAATGTAAATCAGCAACACCCGGGAGTGCCTTCACCATCCATTTAAGGAGAGGGGAGAAGAAATGGATACTCTTACCGGGTCTTGTGGATCCAACTCACCGTACGACGGTGGATCAATAAAGCATGGAAAGCTGAAAGGTGGATCATGTCACTTCTGCTGCCAGACTCCTTGTTTCCAATGGGATGGCGGGCTTCTCAGCTGGTAGTTTTAATAATGTGATGTCCAGGATGCACAATCCAGATATAATTGGCGTGGGGTAGTAAGGTATTCAATTAGAATTAAAAATGCAATTCCCAATGTAAAGAATACCGCAAACCACTTCACACGTGTGCCAAAACTTAGCGATGTTGAATCCAAAACCTGTATGTATGTATCATTGTGTTTTATTCTGCATACGTACAGGTTTTGGATTCAACATCGCTAAGTTTTGGCACACGTGTGAAGTGGTTTGCAGTATTCTTTACATTGGGAATTGCATTTTCAATTCTAGTTCAATACCTTACTACCCCACACCTATTATATCTGGATTGTGCATCCTGGATGTCACATTATTACATTTTACATTATCCATTTCTTCTCCCCTTTCCTTGAATGGATGGTGAAGGTACTCCCGGGTGTTGCTGATTTACATTGTTACTAGTGTATGGTTCAAGAACATTCAGATGCACATGCCTATGCATCCCTTTTGTCAGCAGAGATGTTTTAAACCTTCATGTTTATGGACACAATTTTTTGATTACTCACCTGCTTATTATTGGTTGTTGACTCACCTTTACGTTTAGTTCATATGATTACAAATTTATTATTTCCTATGGACTTCCATTCACGGGTCAATCACGTTTGGTTCATATGATCACAATTTCATGCATTAAGTATGCACATTTATGTGCCTATTATGTCTTATTTATTTTGATAAATGTTTCTATTTATGCAATTTATTATGCACTAATAGTCTTTTGAGAGATATTAATATATTTCTCTCTGCACAGTTTATTTTCATTTATTTGTAGTTGTGCTACACTTTGTTTATATATTTTGTCACAATTTATCCTTTTGTTGTGTTGGCAGCCACTACAGATATTCACATTTTGAGGGGCACAGTATTTTATTATTTACTATTAATGGCTGTGTGTTGAGTTTTTTTGAGGGGACAGAAAAATTACATTGTTATACAAGCTGTACGCTCACTACTTTACATTGTAGCAAAGTGTTATTTCTTCAGTGTTGTCGCATAAAAAGATATAATAAAATATTTACAAAAAAGTGAGGGTGTACTCACATTTGTGAGATACTGTAAATGAGACTTCCTTCCTATGGCCGTCAAAGCCCTGATTAAGGGAAGTCAAGGAGGTTTTTCAGGAGGTGATGGCATGCATTATGTTGGGGTTCAGTATTCAAGGCAGGAGTATCCGCTCATCTAGGTTCAAGCACAGGAACACTATCTGTACTCACAGCTCCATCAGGTTGGGACCACGAGGCCGCATCCTCCTCCCAGGCCAGAGAGCTGGAGTGGATCTGGTCTGCCTGCGTCGGAATCAGAGCGGCCTCTGTAGAGGAGACCCCTGAGTCTGGATCCTTTGCTGGAGTTCAGGCAGCTCACTCCAATTGTGCTAAAGTGTCCCTCAGCTTCTCCTTCAAGGAGTGTTGCGGGAGGGACGGCAAGAGAAAATCTTGCTGGTGAGTTGTTTAAAGAGAGGATTCAGGATGAATTGAAGAGAATTAGGTCGGGGAGCTCAAGCCAGCACGTCTGCTTACATTGCCGTCCAAGCCATGCCCTCCACTATTCTTAATTATTACATGATTAGTGGTGAAACTTCTTATAAATATCTCACCAAAGATAAAACCCCTTGTGGATAAAGCTTAGTAAACATTATCAGATCTATAAAAAAAGGGTTGTCTGTGATTTGATCTTTGTACAAACCTCTCATATGGGCAGTGAAAATAACAAACCGCATAATGGAGGAAGGAAGGAAGGAAAGAAGAAAGGATAGAAGGGAATATAATTCAAAGAAAATTTCAATGGAAAGTAATTTTCTAGTCTATTATAGAACATGACATATACACATTTGAAATTATTTGTGTAAGTTTTTTAAAAAGGAAAGTCAAATAAATTTTTCATTCCTCAAACATACAGATATGCTGTTTACCTTGCTGAATAAAACACTGAATGATCTGCCTCAAAATTAAATACTGATTCAATATTTTATAGCAAACTGTGGCACAAATAAAATCTCATACTGTGCCTTACAACAGAACAGTCAAACAGTGCTCAGTTTATGTGATTTGTTTAAAAACTAATAAAAGGAGCTTACCAATCATACCCTCGCTGTCTCTTACTTGACATTCTCGTCTTTGAGTATTTGTATCTTTCCTTATTACATTCTTGACATAAAGGCTTACGCTACTCAACTGTATGTGAATTCCAATATCGAGGAATTTGCACTTTTCCCAGTAGATGCTGTCATAAATATCCTCACAAATATACCTGATCCAATATATCTGCTACTCCTTGTATCATTCAAGATATCAAAAACTGCTAAATCAAAATCAATTTCCAAATGAAAAATGTATGTTCTTGGATTTTCATGTAGAACCTATTGAGTATTTGAAATGTAATATTCCCATTTATCTTATTCTAAAATGACCATAAGTACTGTATGCTCTATAAATATTTTTTAATTAATAAAGATTTTAAATTCTCACAAGGCATGAGTGGCCCATTAAATATTTGATTTGCTTGCAGTTTGTTTAATTTGCTGCAGCCTTTAGACTTGTCTTTCAATAAAACCGTACTTACCATCAGAGGCTTCAGTGAAGACCAAGCACCAAAATCTGCATCACTGGTAAGAACAATGCCGTTGAAGACAGGTGGTTGGTAAATTCATCCATACAATGGTAAAATAAGCCCTTAATGGAATCCCATGATCATGTGATCTATAGACTTATGTAAAACACCATATCTGAACGCTCAAGAAAAAGAAAGGAGGGGGGAGCACAAACGGAGGAAAAGTAAAAAGTGAAAGTTGAAGGAAGATCTCCTAAGAATGGAAACACAAAATAGTCAACATTACCACATGGATGCATGCACCCATACCTTCCATGGATTTATATTGTGGAGCATCTTTCCAAGCCTTACCTACCGGTGCCAACAGCAATACTATAGGATTATGAAAGTCTGAGGTTCAGCCACTTGCACTCCCTCAATAATTACCCTGCCTAGCCATTGGGTGGTAGGAATGGCCCTCCCCACAACTTATCTGACATGAGCTTCAACATGAAATACACCTCCTACCTCATACCATGGGCACTGCCCACTCATATGCACCATCACTGTGTACCCCCATGCGTAGTGTGCAGACATGTGGGTGCATAGTGACGGTTGGCCATCTCCTAGCTAAATGTTTTTTGTTAACTATTTGTTTGACATGCCACAACCTTTTTGACAATATCTTGTTGTTATGCCTGACAATTTCCAGATTTGAATTACAACATTCACCTACTATAGACCACAGTGGGTTCCCCTCTCAGTTTGAGTTCAGCAAATTGCAGAGTAAGTGAAGTTCTGGTTCAGCGAACCAAGATGTCCAATAAATTTGGTTTCCTGAACTTGAACATAGGGTTTGGACAAATTTTCTCACTGCCATTTATTATTTATTAGCAAATAAAAATGACCAGGGCACATACCACAAAATTCCTAGAAAACAAGCAAACAAATACTAAATGGCAGCTGTGGGTCTTTCCTGAGTAGCCACTCCCCAAGAAAGAATGGTCCAGTCCCACCAGATTCATAGCCTGTGGAGAGGTAGAAGTTGGTGTCATTTCTGCGGCCTCCAAAGAATGGTTGGTGTCCAGGTCGATAAAAGGACCTAATGGTGGTTTTTCCCATAGAGGATGTTTGCTTCTGGGTCTGAGCATCCCAGCGAGTTTGGGGTGGGGGAACTAGACTGGCCTGCACAGAGTCCTGACCTCAACCCAATAGAACACCTTTGGGATAAATTTGAGTGGAGACTGCGAGCCAGGCCTTCTCGTCTACATCAGTGCCTGACCTCACAAATGCACTTCTGGAAGAATGGTCAAACCTTCCCATAGACACATTCCTAAACCTTGTGGACAGCCTTCCCAGAAGAGTTAAAGCTGTTATAGCTGCAAAGGGTGGGCAAAATCAATATTGAACCCTACGAACTAAGACTGGGATGCCATTAAAGTTCATGTGCGTATAAATGCAGGTGTCCCAATACTTTTGGTAACATGTTCAATTACTTGACTAATTCAGAGTTCATTGTAAGTTATTTTAGTCACAGCCCATACATATTACCTCACAGGGTTAGTAAGAGAACTGTGTGCATTCTTAAAGAGAAACTCCACTTTTGTTGAGAGAAAAACATTCCCCTCTGGATGAAATATGTACATTGCAAGGATTTTAACCACTTAAGCCCCGACCATTATGCAGCTTAAAGACCAGAGGTGTTTTTACAATTTGGCACTGCGCTGCTTTAACTGGTAATTGAGCGGTCATGCAATGTTGTACCCAAACAAAATTTGCGTCCTTTTTTTCCCACAAATAGAGCTTTCTATTGATGGTATTTGATTGCCTCTGCAATTTAATTTTTTTTGCGATATAAACGGAAAATTACCGAAAATTTTGAAAAAAATATATTTTCTACTTTTTGTTATAAGAAAAATCTAATAAACTCAATTTTAGTCATACATTTAGGCCAAAATGTATTCAGCCACATGTCTTTAGTAAAAAAAAATGTCAAATAGCGTATATTTATTGGTTTGCGCAAAAGTTATAGCGTCTACAAATTAGGGTACATTTTCTGGAATTTACACAGCTTTTAATTTATGACTGCCTATCTAATTTCTTGAGGTGCTAAAATGGCAGGGCAGTACAAAACCCCCCCAAATGACTCCATTTTGGAAAGTAGAAACCCCAAGGAAATTGCTGAGAGACATGTTGAGCCCATTGAATATTTTTTTTGTCCCAAGTGATTGAATAATGACAAAAAATTTTTTACAAAAATTTGTCACTAAATTATATATTGCTCACACATGCCATGGTTATATGTGGAATTGCACCCCAAAATACATTTTGCTGCTTCTCCCGAGTACGGGAATACCACATGTGTGGGACTTTTTGGGAGCCTAGCCACATACGGGGCCCCGAAAACCAATCACCGCCTTCAGGATTTCTAAGGGCGCAAATTTTTTGATTTCACTCCTCACTACCTATCACAGTTTCAAAGGCCATAAAATGCCAATATTGCACAAAACCCCACCAAATGACCCAATTTTGGAAAGTAGACACCCCAAGCTAATTGCTGAGAGGCATGGTGAGTATTTTACAGCTCTCATTTGTTTTTGAAAATGAAGACAGAAAAGAAAACATTTTTTTTTCTTTTTTCAATTTTCAAAACTTTGTGACAAAAAGCGAGATCTGCAAAATACTCACCATACCTTTCAGCAAATAGCTTGGGGTGTCTACTTTCCAAAATGGGGTCATTTGGGGGGGGTTGTGCCATCTGGGCATTCCATGGCCTCCGGAACTGTGATAGGCAGTGAGGAGTGAAATCAAAAATTTACACCCTTAGAAAGCCTGAAGGCGGTGCTTGGTTTTTGGGGTCCCGTACATGGCTAGGCTCCCAAAAAGTCTTACACATGTCGTACTCAGGAGAAACAACAGAATGTATTTTGGGGTGTAATTCCATATATGCCCATGGCATGTTTGAGCAATATATCATTTAGTGACAACTTTGTGCAAAAAAAAAAAAAATTGTCTTTTTCCCGCAACTTGTGTCAAAATATAAAACATTCCATGGACTCGACATGCCTCTCAGCAAATAGTTGGGGTGTCTACTTTCCAAAATGGGGTCATTTGGGGGGGTTTTGAACTGTCCTAGCATTTTATGCACAACATTAGGAAGCTTATGTCACACATCATCCACTCTTCTAACCACTTGAAGACAATGCCCTTTCTGACACTTTTTGTTTACATGAAAACATTTTATTTTTTTTGCAAGAAAATTACGTTGAACACTCAAACATATATATATTTTTTAAAGCAAAGGCCCTACAGATTAAAATGGGGGGTGTTGCATTTTTTTCCCACACAGTATTTGCGCAGCGATTTTTCAACCACATTTTTTGGGGAAAAAATACACTTTTTATTTTATTTTAATTCATTAAAACACACTATATTGCCCAAATGTTTGATGAAATAAAAAAGATGATCTTAGGCCGAGTACATGGATACCAAACACGACATGCTTTAAAATTGCGCACAAACGCACAGTGGCGACAAACTACATACATTTTTAAAAGCCTTTAAAAGCCTTTACAGGTTACCACATTAGATTTACAGAGGAGGTCTACTGCTAAAATTACTGCCCACGATCTGACATTTGCGGTGATACCTCACATGCATGGTGCAATTGCTGTTTACATATGACGCCAGACCGACGCTTGCGTTCGCCTTTGCGCAAGAGCAGGGGGGGACAGGGGTGCTTTTTTTTTATTATTATTTATTTTGCTTTTTTATTTTATTTTTAAACTGTTCCTTCCATTTTTTTTTTTTTACAATTTTTATTGTTAATGTAAATATCCCCTATGATAGCAATAGGTAGTGACAGGTACTCTTTTTTTGAAAAAATTGGGGTCTATTAGACCCTAGATCTTTCCTCTGCCCTCAAAGCATCTGACCACACCAAGATCGGTGTGATAAAATGGTTTCCCAATTTCCCAATGGCGCTGTTTATAACCGGGGGGGGGCATTCCCTCCCACTGCTTGTAAAAGCAGTCTAGAGGCTAGTTAGCCACTAGGATTGCTTTTACATGAAAGCTGACCGCTGGCTGAAAAAAATTATACCAAGATGATACCTAAAACCGCAGGCATCATTCTGGTATAACCATTCAAAGTCCAGCAACATACCAGTACGTTGCTGGTCCTTGTTGGACATGTATTGTAATCTTTTTTTCCATGCAGCCTGTTGGCTAAACGAAAAAAAGAGATTGATCGGTGGGTAGGCCCACCATTAGAATACCTCCCTTCATCCACCCACTTCTAATGATGGGCATACATGCACCATTTATATATGCCGAAGCATGGGGGCATCCTCCCGCAAAAAAGTTATGCCGCGTACACACGGTCAGACTTTTCCACGGGCAAGCCTCCATCGGAATTTCGACCGTATGTACGCGGCATAAAAGTTTATGCCGCGTACACACGGTCTGACTTTTCCACGGGCAAGCCTCCGTCGGAATTTCGACCGTATGTACGCAGCATAAAAAGTTATGCCGCATACACACGGTCAGACTTTTCCACGGGCAAGCCTCCGTCGGAATTTTGACTGTATGTATGCAGCATTAGGAGCAAAATTGCACCTCCGCCCCTGCTGCCCCCTTGCTTCGGCATATATGCATGGGGGCATCCTCCCGCAAAAAAGTTATGCCGCGTACACACGGTCAGACATTTCCACGGGCAAGCCTCCGTCGGAATTTCGACCATATGTATACGGCATAAAAAGTTATGCCGCATACACACAGTTGGACTTTTCCACGGGCAAGCCTCCGTCGGAATTTTGACCGTATGTATGTGGCATTAGGAGCAAAATCGCTCCTCCGCCCCTGCTGCCCCCATGCTTCGGCATATATGCTCTTTTTTTTTAACTGTGGTGGTGAAATCACCTCCTACAGCACTGGAGTCATGGCTTTATATATCGTGGGAGCAAACGCTGTTGCTGTCAAGATACATAAATCCGTGCTGCAGCTGAATGGCGCACCTGAAAACAAAAAATTACATACCTGAAAAGCAAGCATGATAAAACATAACAATAAAACATTGCAGAATAGAATACAGTAAAAAAAGAGCAGAAAAATAGAGAGAAAATAGAGAGAGAGAGAGAGAGAACAATAAAACAACAACTATTTTTTTTTTGTGGTTTTTCTTATTTACGTATTTTTTTTTTTTACACTTTTTTTTGTAACTGTAACAACTGTAACAGTTCGGGTCTCTCAAAATGTGATGGCATCTTGGGAGACCCTGTGTATGTGTGTCCTATCCTGTGCATTGCTGTACCCTACGCTAAAACATCATTAGTGTGTGGAAGCGTTCAAAACATTTACCAATGCAAAGACCAGGATCGTTAGGACAGCGTGGACAATAATAACGGGTGTCACGCCTAAATCCGCGCTTGCTACAGACACAACATCTTCTTTGGGGGGCTCGTTGGGTAGGGTACTCTCGAGGACATATGGAAAATGCCTCTCATCCAGCCGGCTTACTGCATTTGGTTGGGAATGGTGAGGTGCAGAACCACTTTGATCCAGGAGGTCTGTGACTATCTCATCCTGGAATTTAAGGAAGGATAAAGTCCCGCCTGAAGCTCTGTATAGCACATGAGCGTTCAGCAAAGCCAATTGAAATAAGTATAGAGACACTTTTTTGTACCAGCGTCTCGCCTTACGGGCAATGTGATACGGCGCCAACAACTGGTCGTTGAGGTCCACCCCTCCCATATTTTGGTTATATTCGTGGACACAGAGGGGTTTCTCCACAACACCAGTCGCTGTATGAATTTGGACTGTCGTGTCTGCGTGAAGGGAGGTAAGAAGGAAAACATTCTTATTGTCCCTCCACTTCATAGCGAGCAAGTTATTACACTTCAAGCAGGCTCTCTCCCCCAGCCTAAGACGAGAATCTACAAGCCCCTGGGGAAAGCCCCGGTGATTAGGTCACACGGTGCCACATGTTCCAATCTGATGATCAAACAAGTTACTAAAAAGTGGCATGCTCGTGTAATAATTGTCCACATACAAGTGGTACCCCTTTACGAATAAGGGTGACACCAAATTCCACACTATCTTGCCAGTGCTCCCTATGTAATCTGGGCAGTTCTCCGGCTCTACATGACTGTCTTTTCCCTCATAAACCATAAAGCTCCATACATAGCCTGTTGCCCTATCACAGAACTTATAGAGCTTGACCACATATCTGGCACGCTTACTGAGAAGGTACTGTTTGAAAGACAAGCGGCCAGAAAATGTAACCAGGGACTTATCAACGCAGACAAGTTGATCGGGAGCAAACAAGGCTGCAAAACGTTCATTGAAGTGGTTTATGAGGGGCCGAATTTTGTAGAGCCGATCGTATTCAGGGTCTCCACGTGGGTGACAAAGTTCATTGTCGTTGAAGTTCATGAACCGCAAGATCTGCTCGTATCGTTTCCTGGACATGGAGGCAGAGAACACGGGCATATGGTCAATTGGGCACGTGGACCAATAGGCGCGCAACGACGAGAATTTATGTGTGCCCATGTTGAGGGAAAGGCCCAGAAAGGTTTTAAATTCGGAAACCGTAATTGGTTTCCAATCTCTGGCAATGGAAGGCAACTGGGGATTAGCGGCGATGAATTGACCAGCATATAAATTACTCTGGTCCACAATAGATCTATAGAGATCTTCCGTGAAAAACAGCAAATAAAAATCAAGTTGCATAAAATCATCTGTTTCCACCTGAATACCGGGTTGGCCAGTGAATGGGGGAAGCACGAGAGCTGCAGAAGTGGTGGGGACCCAATCAAGATAGGCAAATTCTGCAGTAAGGGCACTATGGGCACGATGGGCCTGCCTTTGTCTTCTTCTTGGTGGCAGGGGGACACTACTTGTGCTTGCCACCTCGCCAGCTTGAACTGCACTTATGGGACTCGCCACGTCACCCAGTGTTACTGCAGTGCTGGATGTATGTCCAGGGTGTACTAGGCCGCTGGTGCTTGCCAGTTCACCAGAAGGAATAGCAGCGCTAGTACTTCTCTGCTCCATAATACGAGAGCCCGGCGGTTCTTGCTCCTCAACAACATCAGAAGATCGGGATCGGGTATGTCTGACCTTAGCAGGGACCTCATCTTCGTCGTCAGAGCTATCTGACATGGAGCCACTGTCTTCTATGGGGTTGTATTCTGAGCCTGAATCTGACAGATGCGTGACCTCCTCTTCACTATCTGTCATGCTCAGAATCTCGTAGGCCTCTTTACTAGTGTACCTTCGATTTGCCATTTTGGGCTCTAAATTTAGTGGTACACTAGTAAGGATTCACAGGTAAAAAATCACCTGACTGTCAGCAACTGTATCAAACGCTACCAAAAAAACTGTTAGCGATCGCAGGGATTAGGCCTGTCTCTGCGAACGCTGCAGTTATGTGTGTTGTGTTTTGTAAGTGACTGTGATCGATCGATACTGCACTTGGGTGGGCTGGGCTGGGTGGAGGGGCTAAACGCAGGTGCTAGCAGGTATTTGGGCTGATCCCACTAACACTGCGTTTTTGGGAACCCTAAACTGCTGGGGACGCTAGTATAGATCTGATCAGGTCAGATATTGATCTGTTCAGATACTATACCACTAAGGGAGGTGTATGCTTCGCGCGTGGGTGTTAGCGTTACTGGCACTAACCTGACACTGCCTGGGGTGACTCAGACCCTAACTGATGCTAAAACCTAATTGATATCACCCGCCAGGCAATCAGGGGTTAAACCTTTTTTGGGTTATATACAACGGGTGCCCTAATGCTATAAAAAGCAAACCAACCAACGAGCATCACCCGTAACACTTATACGGTGATCACTGGTGAAAGGGTTAACGCTAGGGGCAATCAGGGGGTTAAAACCCTTATTAGGTAATATATGGCGCTATATAAAAACCTGACGGGTAACCTAAATAACGAAATAACTAACTGGCTAACCAGTGTCACCAGTGACACTTATATGGTGATCACTTGTGAAAGGGTTAACTCTAGGGGCAATCAGGGGGTTAAAACCTTTATTAGATAATATATGGGGGTACCTGATGCTATTAAAACCTGGCGTTAAACCTGAAAAAATAACTGACTACCTAGCGGCACCAGCGACACTAATACAGCGATCAGAAAAACGATTGCTTAGTGACACTGGCGATAGGGGTGAAAGGGTTACCTGGGGGGCGATCAAAGGGGTTAAACCTTTATTAGGGGGGGGGGTTAGGGGAGTACCCTGGACCTAAAGGGATCACAGATGACACTAAATGCAGTGATCAGTAAATAAATGATCACTGCAATCAGTGACACTGTTTGTTGCCAATTCCTACCTTTTGTTCTTCTGAAGAAATACCTGTGTGTTTGTCTGTGTCCATGTAGAAAATGAATAAAATGGTACAGAGAAGAAGATCGAGAAGCATAGTGTGCCACGTCATTTTAAACATAAACATGGGGGCAGTACTGATGGTCTGGAATTATTTGGCATAGAATCTATACCTATGTCTATACCGGAAGGCGAAAGATTTGCTTGTTTATGTAAATGTAAATCTTATTTGGATATTTACTCTAAATAGCATGACACCGGAAGGGTTAAATGAGGAGCTTGAGATAGGTGCTCTTATATGGGATACCTCTATCACACCACCTCACAGTGTCTCCCCCATTCTAACAATTCTTTTCCATATAACTATATTCATTTACATCAATTAATTTTACATTTATTTACATCAATTTATTTTATTTTATTTCATTTCTTTGTACTTTATTATTATACTATATATTTTTATTCTTATATCATAGTGTTTATATGTATATAGAAACTAGATAACAACTATCATTATAAACTGATATAAATCAACAATTATAAAAAAAAAATCATGAAATACCAACTAATAACAATTACCGTATTTTTCGGACTATAAGACGCACTTTTTTCCCCCAGAAATATGGGGGAAAATGTCCCTGCGTCTTATGGTCCGAATACATAACAGGGGCCACGCCCCCCGCCGTCGCTGGCACCGCCCCTGCCATCCGCTCACAGCCTCTGGAATCCCCCGACCGCCGCCACTGGCTCCGCCCCCCCCCTCCGCAGTGTCAGGGGCTTTGCGAATCGAATTAGAGCCGCTCTCTCTCTCTTTCTCTTTTGCTTACAGAAAGGGAGGGGGCGGCGGGGGATATCCGCAGCTCTCCTCTCCCTGTCACAGCGCCGCTGCCGAGTTCTCTGGTAAATGGAGCAGCGGCGCTGTGACAGGGAGAGGAGAGCTGCGGGCTGTCTGTATATCCCCCGCCACCCCCTTCCCTTTCTGTAAGGAGAAGAGAAAGAGAGAGCGGCTCTAATTGGATTTGCTGGGTCGCCACCCAGCTTCCTGCCCACTGTTTCCCCCCCCATGATTGGCCACAGCAGAGGGCCAATCAGAAGACACTGGGGGCATCATGGGAAATGAAGTCCCTGCAGAGTTTATGGCACCAGTTCCCCCAGCATGCAAGCACTCTGCTGGAGGGGAGGGAGGGGGTGTTAGAACTTGAAGAGGAGCAAAAGAGAATACTCTGCTGGGGGACACCACCAGAGAGCCACGCTGTACCCCGCACCACCAGAGAGCCACGCTGTACCCCGCACCACCAGAGAGCCACACTGTACCCTGCACCACCAGGGAGCCACGCTGTACCCTGCACCACCAGGGAGCCACGCTGTACCCTGCACCACCAGGGAGCCACGCTGTACCCGCACCACCAGGGAGCCACGCTGTACCCCGCACCACCAGGGAGCCACGCTGTACCCCGCACCACCAGGGAGCCACGCTGTACCCCGCACCACCAGGGAGCCACGCTGTACCCGCACCGCCAGAGAGCCACGCTGTACCCACACCGCCAGAGAGCCACGCTGTACCCACACCGCCAGAGAGCCACGCTGTACCCCGCACCACCAGAGGCACGCTGTACCCCGCACCACCAGAGAGCCACGCTGTACCCGCACCGCCAGAGAGCCACGCTGTACCCGCACCGCCAGAGAGCCACGCTGTACCCGCACCGCCAGAGAGCCACGCTGTACCCGCACCGCCAGAGAGCCACGCTGTACCCGCACCGCCAGAGAGCCACGCTGTTGCGATTTCGCTGGGTCTGGTAAGAGGGCCTGTTGGCCATTATTCATTACTGTTCCCAGGGACTGAGCCATTAGGAAGTGCCTAACCTGATATCCTCTAGGCCTTATTGACCGCCACAACGTCCCTCTCTGTCCTCTTCCCACGGCGTCCCCTCTGTCCTCTTCCCACTGCGTCCCCTCTGTCCTCTTCCCACGGCGTCCTTCTCCCAGGGCATTACTCTGTCCTCTTCCCAGGGTGTCCCTTTGTCCTTCACCCACGGCAACCCTCTGTCCTCTTCCCACAGCGTCCCCTCTGTCCTCTTCCCATAAAGATGACAGGGCGGGCCTTGACAGGAAGGGCTGGGTCATATTTAAATTAGGGGGTGCGCAAGTTTAGTCAGGCCTAGGGCAGCACAAAACCTAAATACACCACTGATGGCATGGTCACTCTGCGTTTACTGTGGCATGGTCCCTCTGCGTTTACTATGGCATGGTCCCTCTGCGTTTACTATGACATGGTCCCTCTGCGTTTACTATGGCATAGTCCCTCTGCGTTTACTATGGCATGGTCCCTCTGCGTTTACTATGGCATGGTCCCTCTGCGTTTACTATGGCAATGGTCAGGCTGCATTTAATGGGCACTGGAAAATATTTTAGTACACAATTTGGTTCAGAATATTTTTTTTCTTGTTTTCCTCCTCTAAAACCTAGGTGCGTCTTATGGTCAGGTGTGACTTATGGTGCAAAAAATACGGTAATTTAAATACTATATATATATAAAAAAAAACACCCACGGCAACCCTCTGTCCTCTTCCCACAGCGTCCCCTCTGTCCTCTTCCCATAAAGATGACAGGGCGGGCCTTGACAGGAAGGGCTGGGTCATATTTAAATTAGGGGGTGCGCAAGTTTAGTCAGGCCTAGGGCAGCACAAAACCTAAATACACCACTGATGGCATGGTCACTCTGCGTTTACTGTGGCATGGTCCCTCTGCGTTTACTATGGCATGGTCCCTCTGCGTTTACTATGACATGGTCCCTCTGCGTTTACTATGGCATAGTCCCTCTGCGTTTACTATGGCATGGTCCCTCTGCGTTTACTATGGCATGGTCCCTCTGCGTTTACTATGGCAATGGTCAGGCTGCATTTAATGGGCACTGGAAAATATTTTAGTACACAATTTGGTTCAGAATATTTTTTTTCTTGTTTTCCTCCTCTAAAACCTAGGTGCGTCTTATGGTCAGGTGTGACTTATGGTGCAAAAAATACGGTAATTTAAATACTATATATATATAAAAAAAAAAAAAATAACCATTAAACATTAAAAAATAAAAAATTTTAATTAAAAATAAAAAACGAATACTAAAAACGAATAACAATATGAAACACCACCAACCACATCTATACCAACATGATGTTTAGGATAGATTATTATAATAGATTATGAACCTTACCAAATACATGATAATGTTCTCACGGCATGTTCCATTGTTGATAATAATAACAATGATAAATGTATGCTATATTTTATATTTATATTCTATACAGCATATTTTATATATGTTTAATATTTCTGAATAGTATATGATAAGATCAGTCTTATTATTATTTTTTACATTAAAGGTAGTTGTAATAAATGTATACAGTATACAGTTGTATAAAAGTTAGCTTAGGACGTTGTTGCTTATATTTGAAACCCCCCCTCTTTGTATACACTTCCTGCTGTGAACTCTGTGCTCTTGGTTTGTGGTAATGCCATTGGCTGTTTAGGAGGAGGGGCTTGGGGCTTTACGTATATAGGAATACTAGAGGCGATGAGGGTGTTACCTGAAGAAGGAGGCAGCACCTCCGAAACATGTAGTCATAGCAACCGTTTTTACGTGTGTCAGAGGAGACAGCACACTCACCGCGATTCCCCTTTCCCGCCATGAGTGACGTCACGCAGCGCCGGCTGGTCCGTGCGAGTGTTGAGAGTAGTGTGTGAGATGAGGAAGCAGGTTCCTAGAATCAACATCAACATCCCCAAACAACACCGCTAGTCCTTGTGAGCCAATCGATTTATACAGACCAGGAGAGGAGGCTTGAATCGAGCTGTACATGTGTAGCGGGTATCAATTTAGGGAGGTGTTTGGGCGGTAGTATGGCCCAGATGCAATAATTATGAGGGTTTTATGGTTGTTTTTGTTCAGGGAAGATATCAATGGTGTCCAGTTCCCTGCGGCCCCTGGGTGGCGCTGTCGCCTTGGGCTGGGGTTGAACCACCATTGTAGGGCCGTGCCCTTTTTGTCCTCTCGCGGCAGTAGTACGGCGGGGCGGGGAACCCGCTGTGCTTGCTGGGAGAGGGTATAAAGGGGCGGACATCTTGCGCACGAGGAGTCCGAGCACCAGGCACCTTCAGCCTGGGGGCTGCTGTCCGTTCGTCCATGTCCAGGCGCCTTTGACCTGGGCACGTGGAGTCGAGTTCCATCCCAGGCACCTTAAGCCTGGGGTGAGGTACTTTGCAAGAAGGCCTGGGGCCCAGTACCTTCCACTGGGTCCCGCGAGGGATGAAGTATTCCTAGGGTGCCCCCGGAATTGGGTGCCTGAATCCAGGGCGTAAGGGACCAGAGATGTGACCCTCCCGAAGAGCTGGTACAGCATAATGCCAGTGACGGTGTGGGCCTCTGGAGACCGTCCAGATGGATGTCTTTCCCTGAAAGGGGCTATTTATCCTAACGGAGGTATTCTATGTTCTTGTGGTCAGTGGCGGGGATCCAACTGAACCGGGTCGGTGGCAGAGACCTATAATCAAGGTCTGTGGCAGAGGCCTCTACCAGACGTGAACACAGACCCGAAGGTAAAAAGGTTTAGCTCACACCTCTGCATAACACACATCAGAGGGCACGAGCTGGTGGTGTGTCCCTCCCCCCATTCTTATCTCTGGTACCCCTAGACGAGTCAGCCAGCCACAAAGAGAGAAAGAGGGAGAAGTGGGAAAAGGGGGTACTGCTACAGGTGGGGGCTCCGGGTCCGGGATTTGTGTTTGTGTAATGGAGCCGAAGCTATCGGAGTTTGAACTTTGCTGCCCAGAAGAGTTCCGAGGAGGTCGGCCATATTGGCCAACGCGCCACGAGGCACACCCTCCCTGCACAGTTCGTGGGCGTGACATGGAGTAAGCCTGCGAACTAGTGCACAAAAGGGGAGGAGTCCGGCCATGTGAAGAGGTACACGTGGGTACTTTGGCGCCAGTTTTTCAGTGCGCGATGGAGCAGCAAGCGGTCACCATGTTCAGTAATGCCTCATGGGTTCCAGTCTCTACTACCACGAGGATGACTTCAACTGCCATTCCAATTATGGATACAGGGATTTGGCTCAAGCCCCGGGGACGATTCGCCCTGTATACCTGCAAGGACGTTGAGGCCCTGGGCATGATTTGTCCCAGATGTTCAGGACTGGTGGTTCAGCTGAAGCCATTCGGGCGCTGTGAGGCCTGCAGAGAGTTCATGTTCAAGGTGGAGCAACACATAGAAAGGCCGCGGGTCTTCCACCTGGGCCGCACAACGGGCGCCGCCACTCTTGAAGGAGAAGTCAATGCTTGGACAGCCATCCCTGCGCGCACTGTAGAGACCTCTGAGGAGGTCGCGATCAAAGTGTTGGAGGAGAAATTCGAGGATGCTGCCTCGGGCACCACAGCTTCCCTACTCCCACCGCCAAAGAGGAAAATCGGTCTGGTCAGAGCTTCCAGCGGTCGAGATGGAGGACAACCCCTGCGCTAACCTAACCCGGATGGATCCAGTGGGAACATTCCCGGACCTCTATGCTCAAGCGTTGGCCGAGAGGTAAGCCGGGGAACGGGACTTGGTGTTTTGTTGGAGGTGTCAGGGATCCGCAGTTACTGGAGCCCGCGGGAGGGGGTGATTCCATGTCTACAGGGAATTACAAGCCCGCGGAGGAGTGTGACACCTCTGACCTGGAGTCGGTCTCCGATGTGGGAGACGACGTTGCAATAGATGAACTATTTGCTGAAAAGGGCTGGGACAAGATACCTCTGTCCTCGTCTCGTGCCAAAAGGGACCCACATATGTCTATAGGGGATAGTATACCCCGGGTGGAGGCACAAGCGCCTGAGGAGGGATCCAATCTCCTGCATGCCCTTCAATTCCCGGTGTTACCTGCATCTGCTACCGGGGATAGGAGACTGTCGCTGCGGGCTCCCATGCCCAAATCGGAGCTGGTCAAGGCACCTCGTCATCCAGGATTCTATTGTCCTGCCAGGTGAGGGAGACTGTGCTACGATGCCTCCTTTGTCTAGATTGCAGAGATTGTTTTGCCAGAAAGTTGCCAGCGAGTATGGGTGGGAATACCCGTACTTGTCGAAGGAACTATTGTATGAGGTGGAGGTCTGCAGGGAACGCTGGTACAATGACTTTGTGTGGACACACCTTAAAGTGCCACACGCCCGCAGGTATCTTGCATGTTCCCCGACAGCTTCTCAGAGGTTTAAAGACTGCAAGGCAGAGTTGATGTTGTTTCGGCACATCCATGCTGACAAGGTGATAATTTGCCGGAAGTATAAGGAGGATGTGGAGTATCACTTAGAGACTTTTGATGAGCATCTAAAACCCCTTGTCTTGCCGCACCCAAGGTTCTACCTGTAGGAGAAAAGACTCCTTTTTGTCTTGCATTTGCTGAACTTTCTGGGGTATATTTCCCGGAAGAACCCAGGAACTGTACCCGAGTTAATGGGTGTCGTGCTCTCTGGAGGAATGGGGGACTGTTGCTGTTGTTGTTCTCCCTTCTTCCCTCCCGCAAAGTAATCATGGACTTTGGGGTGTAGTTAGATTAGGGCCAAAGTACAGAGAAGTGGATGTCCTCTGGAATTCAGTACAAGTGTCTTCACCGTGACAGTGTTGTGCATCGTTATATACACACACTCTTCTTTGGGTGGAAGAGGTTTCTTCACGGAGGAACCTTTTCATTCCAACAAATACTTGTTGTGTCAGGGTTATGTGTTTTTTTCTCTTTCCCTCTGCAGGAGAACGTCCATCAAGACCACTGAGAATGGGGCGGGTCTTAGTTAGTAATGTGGGCGGAGGGAAATGTCAATTGTGTTGATGTAATATGTATGCTGTTGTGTGTTTGATCCCTTCCTCTTTTCCTTTCCATGTTAGGTTCAGGCACAATCTACCATTTTTTAATTTTTTTCTGGTTTGTTGTCAAAGTTTTTTTTGTCTCTGGATCGGGTGTCAGTGTCTATCTGCTGGGGGGTGAGTGTAGTGGATATCAATTTAGGGGGAGTGTTTGGGCGGTAGTATGGCCCAGATGCACTAATTATGAGGGTTTTATGGTTGTTTTTGTTCGTAGAAGATATCAATGGTGTCCAGTTGCCTGCGGCCCCTGGGTGGCGCTGTCACCTTGGGCTGGGGTTGAACCACCATTGTAGGGCCGTGCCCTTTTTGTCCTCTCGCGGCAGTAGTACGGCGGGGCGGGGAACCCGCTGTGCTTGCTGGGAGAGGGTAAAAAGGGGGCGGACATCTTGTGCACGAGGAGTCCAAAAACCAGGCACCTTCAGCCTGGGGGCTGCTGTCTGATCGTCCGTGTCCAGGCGCCTTTGGCCTGGGCACGTGGAGTCGAGTTCCATCCCAGGCACCTTAAGCCTTGTGGTCAGTGGCGGGGATCCAACTAAACCGGGTCGGTGGCAGAGACCTATCATCAAGGTCTGTGGCAGAGGCCTCTACTTTCACCAAAGTTTGTGGCAGAAACCAAATTCATGGTCGGTGGCAGCGACTGTGCGCCAAGCCTGTTTGCGCTATACGTGACAGGAGAGAACTTTAATTCTTTGATTGTGCCTGGACCTTCTCCTTCCCACACCTGTCTGTTCTTAAAGTTCAACCAGTCTACTCTTCCAGGACTATTTGTTGCTCTAACAGAATAAAGAAGTGTTGGACGTTATTTGGTGTGGAACTCCAGTTATTGGGAGCTAAGTGCCCCTGCCTGCAACAGTGGCAATCATCCTCCACAAGAGAATCTAAAGCTCCAGACGTGAACACAGACCCGAAGGTAAAAAGGTTTAGCTCACACCTCTGCATAACACACATCAGAGGGCACGAGCTGGTGGTGCGTCCCCCCCCAATCTTCTCTCTGGTACCCCTAGACGAGTCAGCCAGCCACAAAGAGAGAAAGAGGGAGAAGTGGGAAAAGGGGGTACCGCTACACATGCGAATCCACATTCTATGTCTGTGAGTGCAAATCCTCGATCTTTTAATTTACATTTTATTATTAAAAACAGTATTACACTAGGGCAGCTTTGCGCTCTCTCTCCCTTTGTACATTTTCAGATTTACGTCCGCCACCCAGTGGATTTGTGAGAGAGCTGCAGCACCTAGGGCAAGAGAACGTTCATATAGACTGACATTGTTGAAGAAGTGTCTATGGGGACAGCGCTGATTTTGGTTTTTCTGTGTGTTCTTACCAAAAATTACATTTTTCTTTTAGGGGATGTCTGATATCTGGCTTGTATCTTACTGTAGGCTTCTGGGAAAATCAGTGAGCCAATCACACAAGTAGGAAATTATGTGTACAGAACACATCCAGGTAGCCATATTGCATTGCATTTTGCAGAACATTAGAGAGATGCAGATGGAAAAGGAAAGGTATTTTTAATAACATTCAATTACAATATGACTTGAGTCGCAATTGTATATGCTATATTTTTATATTTTTATTTGCTTTTTTTCCCTGGAAAGTGGAGTTACCCTTTAAGTATGCACTATGCAACTTCTTCTCTCTCTACAATCACATGCAGACTTCCAAAACAGGTTTTTGCCTGATTGGTTGTGAAAAAACTTCTGAGTAATGGCATTTTTTTACTTATGACATTCTATATACTAGTAGTGACACAAACATTACTAGCAAACATGTTTCAAGATCACTGACGCATACAGCAATACTGGTATGAAACACTGTAAGAAGGTAGTCATCTTGGTATGCATTGTGAGGCTTAATTTTCAATTCCGACTGGAATATACCTCTTATGCCCTGTACACACGATTGGAATTTCCGATGGGATAAAATCTGATGGAATATTCCGGCAGAATTCTGTTCAAGCTGTCTTGCATACACACTGTCAGACCAAATTCCGACCGTCAAGAACGCGGTGACGTACAACACTACGACGAGCTGAGAAAAATGAAGGTAAATGCTTCCGAGCATGTCGACTTGATTCTGAGCATGCGTGTTTTTTTCTCCGTCAGACTTCCACGCAGACGATTGGAATTTCTGATAGGATTTTTTTCCATCGGAAAAAAATAAAACATGTTCTATTTCTAATAGACATGTGCACACTGAAATATTTTGTTTAGGAATTTCGTTTTCGTTCGAAAAATACATTTATTTAGTTACTCCCGAAATTCGTTTTTATTTATTTTGTTTTTCGTTAGAAATTGCATTCGTCCGAAAATCTGAATTAATTAAGGTCGAATCTGTCATTGAAGGCTTTTGGTGTCTGTTGAATGTTCAAAGAAGATTCGACAGAGCAGCGAAACTGTACGATGCCGCAATCGTACATTTCCGGTCGAATGTTCCGCCTTCAAGCTAGCTATAGTAGAATTATAATGTTGTATGACTAGTAATAATTATATTTATTAATTATTATTACTAGTCAACCAACATTAGAATTTTTCTATAGCCTATGGGCAGAGTAATTGACTGGAAATGTACGATTCCAGCGTCGTACAGTTTCGCTGCTCCATCGAATCTTCTTAGAACTTTCAATAGACACCATAAGCCTTCAATGACAGATTCAACGTTTGTATGTTTTTCGATGTTTTGTCGAATCTTCGTCGTTCACGTTGAATTGTCAAGTTAGTTCTAGCTATTTTACTGCTCCTCCTCTTTGGTTACAATCAGCCAATAACATTCATCATCATCATTATTTTTATTTTACTTCCTCCACCCAATTCCAGCAGCGATCTTTTCTCTCTATAATGTCGAATCTTTTCTCTCTATGTCAAATCTTTTCTCTCTATGTAGAATAATCTTGGACTAATAGAGTTAAGGTTAGGCACATTCGACCACAGGTTCGATAGACACAGATTGTTATTGTCAGCGTCATGTCGAATCTCCTATCTATATCGAACTGTTGTTGCAACGAAAACGAAAATTAAGCATTTGTTTATGTCGGATCTTTCGGTTTTCGGATTCTGCATTTTCGTTTTCGTTTGTTAAAACGATAACGAAAATACCTGAAATTCGGACTAAAATGCATTCGGACGAAAACGAATGCACATGTCTAATTTCTAAACTCCGACAGAAAAAAGTCAGATGGGGCCCACACATGGTTGGGATATCCGATGAAAAAATTCCATCAGACTTTTTTCATCGGAAATTCCGATCGTGTGTACAAGGCATAAGGCTCCCAATTTAGCTATGGATGTAGAAGTTAAACAAAACATAATTGATTTACATGTTAAACTAATTGTTCTGACCAAACTTATGCAACCGCAGTTTAGATCAAGCTATTTTAATTGTACAATGAATGTAATAAAATATAAATAATGGTAAAAAGAAATCAAATAAAATACGTCAGCTTGTTTTCATAAACTTTGATTTCTGTGTTCATTGTCAGTTTATATGACTCTAATCCCTAGATTAAATTCATAATATACACTTTACCTATTGTCAGATTCCTATTTTTATGTTATGGTTTTTATGGTTTTTGAAATGCAATTGAAAGGATCAGAATGACATACTGGACATGAAAAATGAGTTAACGTATAAAATCCCAGAAACCAATTCAAAAGAAAATAATCTTAACTTTCAGATGAGTTTGATCTTTTGTACATTTTCTCTGTCTTTCATTTCAGATGAGTCAGCTTTAATACTGGCCAGAAACTTAGATGTAATTGTGTTCCCTTATGCACCTTTACTACAGCGCATCTAGCTGGACAGTTGCTTCAACACTTGGGGAGAACAAAGGGAAAGCACAGCAGAGATGGGCTTTGTTTAAAAATTCACAAAGATATCCCTTTATAATGAGCCGCTCGGTCGCAGGATTTACAGTAATAAAAAAAGAAAAGGAAAAGGGATAGCACACAAATGTCTTCAATGTCTGCTCACAGTGTGGTTAATTTACTAAAAGAGGGGGAATGTTCATTTAGTCTAAGGAGGTTGTGCTAAACACCCAATTACATGCGTAGAAAGAAAAAAAAATGGAATTTTCCTTCCACACGATTGAATGGTTGAAATGGTCATTTTCCCCCCTGAAATAACTAAATGAGTTGTTTATTTTTGTACTTTTATTTAAAGTGTTTGTAAACTCTCACGCTCTCTTCACTCTATCCAGTGAAGTGAACAGCATCAGATGATAAACAGAGATGAAACAAATCCTCCTACATACAGTAGGTTTTACTTGTTTATTTGCAGTGTTTTTTTCCTTACTAGAGATGAGCCAAAAACACCCGCCAGTTCAGCTCTCACCAGAACTCTCCAACATCGCAAACGTTCAGACCTGAACCCTATTGAAGTCTATGGGACCTGAATTTGAAAAATCGAAAGTTATTGGCCATAAAAAGGGTATAGGGGCCCAGGTACTGCCCTGGGGGACATGTACCAATGCAAAAAATAAACTTTAAAAAAAGATTGTTTTTAAAGGAGCAGTGATTTTTACATGCTTAAAGTGAAACAATAAAAAAAGGAAAAATTCTATTAATTCTGCCTGCTCCGACATCTTACATTCTTAAATAGGTAAGGGACGGGGCCACCTGGTGGAAACCCCCCTCATGTGACGTCAACGACCGCTCACTGTATATGTACGTCGGCAGAATGGCACAGACAGGCACAATCACGTACAGTGTACGTGATCGCCTTTGTACAGTTGGGGGGTCCGAACGGAGCCCCCTCCTATACAGTGAGCGGCCGTTTATCATTGGGGAGCGATCCGAGATGAGGGGACGGCCATTCGATTCCGGCCACCCCCTCGCGATTGCTCACGGCGAATGAAAATGCTCCCTCTGCCTGTGTAATGTAAACACAGGCAGAGGAAGTGATGTCATCTCTCCTCGCGGCGGTCTTTTCGTCCGCAGCGCCGAGGAGAGAAGACGCAGGTTAGTGCCCCAACAGTCCACTGACACTTAGGTACACATAGGCACATATTTCACCCCCCAGTCACCCCCAGATCACCCCCCAGGTCACCCCCAGCCCCCAATCACAGTGTCACTGATTGCAGTGATCATTTATTTTACTGATCACTGCATTTAGTGTCATCTGTGACAGTAAAAAGTGTCAGGGCAGTTAGGTTTAGGCCCCTTTAGGTCCAGGGTAGACCCCTAACCCCCCCTAATAAAGGTTTAACCCCTTGATCGCCCCCCAGGTAACCCTTTCACCCCCTAACGCCAGCGTCACTGAGCGATCGTATTTTCGATCGCTGTATTTAGTGCCGGTGGTGCCCTAGATAGCCAGTTATTTATTTTTAGTTTTGCCGCAGGTTTTTATAGCGTCAGGTACCCCCATATATTATTTTAACCCCCTGATTGCCCCTAGAGTTAACCCTTTCACCAGTGATCACCGTATAAGCGTCACTGGTGACACTGGTTACCCAGTTAGTTATTTAGTTATTTAGGTAACCCATCAGGTTTTTATATAGCGTCGGGTACCCCCATATTTAACCTAATAAAGGTTTTAACCCCCTGATTGCCCCTAGTTAACCCTTTCACCAGTGATCACCATATAAAGGTTACGGGTGACGCTGGTTGGTTAGTTTGCTTTTTATAGCATCAGGACACCCGCCGTATATAACCCAATAAAGGTTTAACCCCCTGATCGCCCGGCGGGTGATATCAATTAGGTTTTAGCGCCAGAGAGGGTCTGCGTCACCCCAGGCAGCGTTAGGTTAGTGCCAGTAACGCTAACACCCACGCGCAAAGCATACCTCCCTTAGTGGTATAGTATCTGAACAGATCAATATCTGATCTGATCAGATCTATACTAGCGTCCCCAGCGGTTTAGGGTTCCCAAAAACACAGTGTTAGCGAGATCAGCCCAGATACCTGCTAGCACCTGCGTTTAGCCCCTCCGCCCAGCCCACCCAAGTGCAGTATCGATCAATCACTGTCACTTACCAAACACAAAACACATAACTGCAGTGTTCGCAGAGACAGGCCTGATCCCTGCGATCGCTAACAGTTTTTTTTTATATATTTGCTGACGACAGTCATGTGCTTTTTTCCCTGTGAATCTTACTAGTGTACCCCTAAATTTAGAGCCCAAAATGGCAAGTCGAAGGTACACTAGTAAAGAGGCCTACGAGATTCTGAGCATGACAGATAGTGAAGAGGAGGTCACGTATCTGTCAGATTCAGGCTCAGAATATCTTCCCGTAGAAGACAGTGACGTCAGCGGCCCCACGTCAGATAGCTCTGACGACGAAGTTGAGGTCCCTGCTAAGGTCAGGCGTACCCGATCCCGATCTTCTGAGGTTGTTGAGGAGCAACAACCGCAGGGCTCTCGTATCATGGAGCAGAGTAGTACTAGCGCCGCTATTCCTTTTGGTGAATTGGCAAGCACCAGCGGCCTAGTACAGCCTGGGCATACATCCAGCACTGCAGTATCACGTGGTGACGTGGCGAGTCCCATAAGTGCAGTTCAAGCTGGCGAGGTGGCAAGCACAAGTAGTGTCCCGCTGCCACCAATAAGAAGACAAAGGCAGGCCCGTCGTACCCATAGTGCCCTTCCTGCAGAATTCGCCTATCCTGATTGGGTCCCCACCACTTCTGCAGAACCCGTACTTCCCCCATTCACTGCCCAACCCGGTATTCAGGTGGAAACAGCTGATTTTATGCCAATTGATTATTATTCGCTGTTTTTCACAGAAGATCTCTATAGATCTATTGTGGACCAGAGTAATTTATATGCTGGTCAATTCATCGCCGCTAATCCCCAGTTGCCTTCCATTGCCAAAGATTGGAAACCAATTACGGTTTCTGAATTTAAGACCTTTCTGAGCCTTTCCCTCAACATGGGCACACATAAATTCCCGTCATTGCGTGCTTATTGGTCCACGCACCCAATTGACCACATGCCCGTGTTCTCTGCCTCCATGCCCAGGAAACGATACGAGCAGATTTTGCGGTTCATGCACTTCAACGACAATGAACTTTGTCGTCCACGTGGGGACCCTGAATACGACCGGCTCTATAAAATTCGGCCCCTCATAAACCACTTCAACGAACGTTTTGCAGCCTTGTTTATTCCCGATTAAGTTGTCTGCATTGATGAGTCCCTGATTAAATTTTCTGGCCGCTTGGCTTTCAAGCAGTACCTTCCCAGCAAGCGTGCCAGATACGGGGTCAAGCTCTATAAGTTCTGTGACAGGGCAACAGGCTATGTATGGAGCTTTATGGTTTATGAGGGAAAAGATAGTCAGGTTGAGCCGGTCAACTGCCCGGATTACATAGGGAGCGCTGGAAAGATAGTGTGGAAATTGGTGTCACCCTTATTCGGAAAGGGGTACCACTTGTATGTGGACAATTATTACACGAGCGTGCCACTGTTTAGTCACTTGTTTGATCATCAGATTGGAGCATGTGGCACCGTGCGACCTAATCGCCGGGGCTTTCCCCAGCGGCTTGTAGATGCCCGTCTTAGGCTGGGGGAGAGAGCCTGCGTAAAGTGTAATAATTTGCTCACTATGAAGTGGAGGGACAATAAGAATGTTTTCCTTCTTACCTCCCTTCATGCAGACACGACAGTTCAAATTCCTATGGCGACTGGTGTTGTGGAGAAACCCCTCGGTGTCCACGAATATAACAAAAATATGGGAAGGGTGGACATCAACGACCAGTTGTTGGTGCCGTATCTAATTAACCGTAAGGCGAGACGCTGGTACAAAAAAGTGTCTCTATCCTTATTTCAATTGGCTTTGCTGAACGCTCATGTGCTATACAGAGCTTCAGGCGGGACTTTATCTCTTCTAAAATTCCAGAATGAGATTGTCACAGAACTCCTGTATCCAGGCGGTTCTGCACCTCACCATCCCCAACCAAATGCAGTAAGCCGGCTGTATGAGAGGCATTATACGTATGTCCTCCGAGTACCCCTACCCAACGAGCCCCCCAAAAAAGATGTTGTGTCTGTAGCAAGTGTGGATTTAGGCGTGACACCCGTCATTATTGTCCACTCTGTCCTGACAAGCCTGGTCTTTGCCTTAGTGAATGTTTTGAACGCTACCACTCAAAAGTGAAGTTTTAGCGTAGGGTACAGCATTTCACAGACTAGGACACACTTACACAGGGTCTCCCAAGATGCCATTACATTTTGAGAGACCCGAACCATTACAGTTGTTAAAGTTACAAAAAAAAGTGTAAAAAAGAAAAAAAAAAACGTAAAAATCAAAACACAAAAAAAATATAAAAGAAAAAAAACAAAAATAGTTGTCGTTTTATTGTTCTCTCTCTCTCTCTCTCTCTATTTTCTCTCTATTGTTCTGCTCTTTTTTACTGTATTCCATTCTGCAATGTTTTATCATGCTTGCTTTTCAGGTATGTAATTTTTTTGTTTTCAGGTGCGCCATTCAACTGCAGCGCGGAATTATTTATCTTGACAGCAATAGCGTTTGCTCCCACGATACATAAAGCCGTGACTCCAGTGCTGTAGGAGGTGATTTCACCACCACAGTTTAAAAAAAAGAGCATATGTGCCGAAGCATGGGGGCAGCAGGGGCGGAGGAGCGATTTTGCTCCTAATGCTGCGTACATACGGTCGAAATTCCGACGGAGGCTTGCCCGTGGAAAAGTCCAACCGTGTGTACCCGGCATAACCTTTTATGGCGCGTACATACGGTCGAAATTCCGACGAAGGCTTGCCCGTGGAAAAGTCCGACCGTGTGTACGCGGCATAACTTTTTTGCGGGAGGATGCCCCCATGCTTCAGCATATATATATTTTAGGCACAGGTTGCGTTAAAAAAAATGTTTTATTTTTTACTAGGTTTTGTTTTGGTATTTGCTTTGCAGGTATGGTATGGTAAGGTCTTACTGTTGTACTGTAATGTTACTTTGTTTTAATGTTAACCATCATTTGCTTAGCAGGTACACCATTCAGTTGCAGAGCGGATTTATTTATCTTGACAGCAACAGCGTTTGCTCCCACGATACATAAAGCCGTGACTCCAACGCTGTAGGAGGTGATTTCACCACCACAGTTAAAAAAAGAGCATATATGCCGAAGCATGGGGGCAGCAGGGGCGGAGGAGCGATTTTGCTCCTAATGCCGCGTATATACGGTCGAAATTCTGACGGAGGCTTGCCCGTGGAAAAGTCCGACCATGTGTACGCGGCATAACCTTTTATGCCACGTACATACAGTCGAAATTCCGACGAAGGCTTGCCCGTGGAAAAGTCCAACCGTGTGTACGCGGCATAACTTTTTTGCGGGAGGATGCCCCCATGCTTCGGCATATATGCCCATCATTAGAAGTGGGTGGATGAAGGGAGGTATTCTAATGGTGGGAATACCCACCGATCAATCTCTTTTTTTCGTTCAGCCAACAGGCTGCATGAAAAAAAAGATTACAATACATGTCCAACAAGGACCAGCAACGTACTGGTATGTTGCTGGACTTTGAATGTTTATACCAGAATGATGCCTGCAGGTTTAGGTATCATCTTGGTATCATTCTTTTTAGCCAGTGGCTGGCTTTCATGTAAAAGCAATTCTAGCAGATAATTAGCCTCTAGACTGCTTTTACAAGCAGTGGGAGGGAATGACCCCCCCGGATATAAACAGCTCCATCGGGAAATTGGGAAAGCATTTTATCACACCGATCTTGGTGTGGTCAGATGCTTTGAGGGCAGAGGAAAGATCTAGGGTCTAACCCCCCATTTTTTTTCAAAAAAAGAGTACCTGTCACTACTTACTGATATCATAGGGGATATTTACATTCCCTGAGATAACAATAAAAATGGTAAAAAAATAAAATATGGAAGGAACAGTTTAAAAATAAAATAAAAAAGCAAAATAAATAATAAAAAAAAAAAAAAGCACCGCTGTCGGGGGGACAGCGGTGCTTTTTTTTTATTATTTATTTTGCTTTTTTATTTTATTTTTAAACTGTTCCTTCCATATTTTATTTTTTTACCATTTTTATTGTTATCTCAGGGAATGTAAATATCCCCTATGATATCAATAAGTAGTGACAGGTACTCTTTTTTTGAAAAAAAATGGGGGGTTAGACCCTAGATCTTTCCTCTGCTCTTGCGCAAAGGCGAACGCAAGCGTCGGTCTAGCGTCATATGTAAACAGCAATTGCATCATGCATGTGAGGTATCACCGCGAAGGTCAGATCGAGGGCAGTAATTTTAGCAGTAGACCTCCTCTGTAAATCTAACGTGGTAACCTGTAAAGGCTTTTAAATGCATTTAAAAATGAATGTAGTTTGTCGCCGCTGTGCGTTTGTGCGCAATTTTAAAGCATGTCGTGTTTAGTATCCATGTACTCGGCCTAAGATCATCTTTTTTATTTCAACAAACATTTGGGCAATATAGTGTTTTTTAGTGCATTAAAAATAAAAAAAGTGTGTTTTTCCCCCAAAAAATGCGTTTGAAAAATCGCTGCGCAAATACTGTGTGGAAAAAAAAATGCAACACCCACTATTTTAATCTGTAGGGCATTTGCTTTAAAAAAATATATAATGTTTGGGGGTTCAACATAATTTTCTTGCAAAAAATTTTTTTTTTCATGTAAACAAAAAGTGTCAGAAAGGGCTTTGTCTTCAAGTGGTTAGAAGAGTGGATGATGTGTGACATAAGCTTCCTAATGTTGTGCATAAAATGCCAGGACAGTTCAAAACCCCCCCAAATGACCCCATTTTGGAAAGTAGACACCTCAAGCTATTTGCTGAGAGGCATGTTGAGCCCATTGAATATTTTTTTTTTTGTCCCAAGTGATTGAATAATGACAAAAATAAAAATAAATAAAAAATGTACAAAAAGTTGTCACTAAATTATATATTGCTCAAACATGCCATGGTTATATGTGGAATTGCACCCCAAAATACATTCTGTTGCTTCTCCTGAGTACGGGGATACCACATGTGTGAGACATTTTGGGAGACTAGCCGCGTACAGGACCCCGAAACCAAGCACCGCCTTCAGGATTTCTATGGGTGTAAATTTTTGATTTCACTCCTCACTGCCTATCACAGTTTCGGAGGCCATGGAATGCCCAGATGGCACAAAACCCCCCCAAATGACCCCATTTTGGAAAGTAGACACCCCAAGCTATTTACTGAGAGGCATATTCCCCGTACTCAGGAGAAGCAGCAGAATGTATTTTGGGGTGCAATTCCACATATAACCATGGCATGTGTGAGCAATATATCATTCAGTGACAACTTTTTGTAAATTTAAAGCTGTGTAAATTCCAGAAAATGTACCCTAGTTTGTAAACGCTATAACTTTTGCGCAAACCAATAAATATACGCTTATTGACATTTTTTTTACTAAAGACATGTGGCTGAATACATTTTGGCCTAAATGTATGACTAAAATTGAGTTTATTAGATTTTTCTTATAACAAAAATTAGAAAATATCACTTTTTTTCAAAATTTTCGGTCTTTTTCCGTTTATATCGCAAAAAATAAAAATCGCAGAGGCAATCAAATACCATTAAAAGAAAGCTCTATTTGTGGGAAGAAAAGGACGCAAATTTCGTTTGGGTACAACATTGCATGTCTGCACAATTTACAGTTAAAACAGCGCAGTGCAAAATTCTGAAATCACCTCTGGTCCTTTAGCTACCAGATGGTCCGGGGCTTAAGTGGTTAAGAACTGTCAAATGACGGAGCAGGTAGATGGCGGTTATCCTTCATAGTGGATGGAGCATTTTTTCCCCTTTTTTCAGGCCTGGCAGGAGCGTCGGCATCATGATTGATGATGGATCTTCATTAGGAGGGCATTGTTCTTTTTTTTTAATTTTCTATTGCCGCCAATTATTATTTTTTATTTCAGCTGTCAGTGGGGAATGGTCAAACATTCCCATAGACACTCTCCTAAACCTATGGGACAGCCTTCCCAGAAAAGTTGAAGCTGTTCTAGCTGCAAAGGGTAGGCCAACTAAATATTAAACGCTACTGACTAAGACAGGATGCCTTTAAAGTTCATGTGTTTGTAAAGGCAGTAGACATGTGCAATTAATTTCGGTCTGAATACATATTTGGACAAATTTTTGGTTATTCAGAGATTTGGATGTATCTGAATCTCCGAATGAAATAGTAACCAATAGTAATGCATTTAGTTGAAATCCATTAAAATTCCTTTTGTTTATTTGTTTTTTAATGAATGACAACTTTTCAGAACAATTAGAATTCGGATCGGTCGAAAAACGCTTGTCTGATTCAAATTCTGTGTGAACAAATAGCTGGTCGTTAAGCAGCAGGCCGGGAAGCTGGCCGCCCACATTCTTAACAACCATGAGTCATCCTCTTTCAGTGAGCTTCCTCACTGACAGATGAATGTAAAGATAAAGAATGCTGTTAAAAAAAAAGATAAAGAATGCTGTTAAAAAAGATAAAGAATGCCGGCAATTGCCTGGCAATAAAAAAATGGAAAAAAAAACGGAATGGGAGTCTCCCCCCAATATATACCAGGCCCTTTGGGTCTGGTATGGATTTTCAGGTGAATCCTATACCAAAAAAAAAAAACTGCATGGGGTCCCCCCAAAATTCATACCAGACCCTTATCCGACCATGCAGCCTGGCAGGTCTCCTGGACCATATCAGGCCACATGCCCTCAACATGGGGGGGTGGGTGCTTTGGGGCAGGGGGGCTCTGCGTCCCCCCATCCCAAAGCACCTTGTTGATGGGGACGAGGGATTCTTCCCGACAACCCTGGGCCGTGGTTGTTGGGGGGCTGCGGATAGGGTGCTAATCCGAATCTGGAAGTTTGGGGCCCCCAGATCCTGGCCCCCCATATGTGAATGGGTATCGGGTACATCATACCCATACCCATTCACCAAAAAATTTTCAAAAAGTAAAAACCACAGGACAAGTCCTTTTATTAAAAAAAAAAGTGTCCCTCGATGTACATCCATCATCAATCACAACACCCGCCGATCCAAAAAATAGAAAAATGGCAAAAAACGCTTTGCTTCTTAAGAGGCTACCCGCCGTATGCTGTCACGTGATGTCATGAGACATCATGAGACATCATAAGGGGCGGTGCCACCAAATGACATAACGGGTGGCCCCACCCCTTGCCCGTGTAGCAAGGGGTTACTATCCAAAGTATCCTAAGGACTTTGTTGTGTTCCTAATTAAGAGGTTGGCTCCCTCTGGTGTCTGTTTATGTTGTGACATTGAAGTTTTGTTCAGTCCAATTGCATTATGGAACAAAGCATGGTGGGCATTGTGGTGCAAGAGGAAGTGACTCTATTGCCTTGGGTTGAATTGAGACTACAATGCCCACAGTGCCACTGTGCTACCAGAAAACAGTGTGCTACCACACAGCCTGCTGGGGGATCTGATATAAGGACAAGTGGGGCCCCAGCACGCTCTCTCTGGACGCCATCTTTCAACAGGCAGGAGGCCTGCTGTGAGCGTGCCTAGGCCGGAGAAGCCTGGGCCTAAAGTTGGAGAGCGGATTACCGACGGAGGTATCCTTGTGGACCACATCGCTGACTAGGCCAGAGAGGGGACTGCCCTATGCTTCACAGCATTTGAAACCATCCGTCCATCTGCACCTTGTGAGGGGCCGCGCGGCGAACCGGCGACATCTTGCCTGACGGGGATACCAGTGAGCCGAGGTTTCCAGCCGGGTGAGAGGGCACTTGCCTACCAACATAGTTGACTGAGATGCAGGAGAGTGGTCTATATAATCCCACTTGTAGTTGCTGACACTTGCAGTGCCACAGATAGGGATCCCTTGCAACCGCTTGCAGTACAGCGGCCTGGGAAAACTAGCGGTTCCTTTGCTTCTATTTTACCTTCACTGAGTGATTACTTTTTTTCCCTCTTTACATACTGATTGGAATACAATTAAGTGCACCAACTGAGCTAGCAAAAGACAAGCTGAACTTAAAGGAACAGTCATCACCTTATCCCTTTTCAACGTTTACTGCAAAGGGATACTCACCAGTTTGAACTGCCCGCTAGAGGGAGCCATATAGCCATATGAACTCTAAAGCCCTGTACACACTATCGGATTTCCTATGGTTTTTAAACCAATGGATTTTTCAATCGGAAAATGGATGAAGCTGACTTCCATCAGTCTTGCCTACACACCATCAGTCTAAAAACCGACCGTTCCAAACGCCGTGACGTAAAACACTCCGATGAGCCGAGAAAAATTACGTTTAATGCTTCTGAGCATGCGTCAACTTGATTCTGAGCATGCGTGGGTTTTTTATCCGATGGAGTTCCCCACAGACGATAGTAATTTGCTATCGGTTTTTTAACCATCGGATAAATTTAAAACATGTTCTATTTTTAAACACCCATGGAAAAAAGACCGATGGGGCCCATACACGATCGGTTTGTCCGATGAAAACAGTCCATCGGACTGTTTTCATCGGTAAAACCTATCGTGTGTACACGGCTTAAGGCTTAATGTAACTGTTTGCGCTATATCTGTTGCTTTGTTGTTTTAGTGATTTGTGTGAGCCTTGGTGGAGAGGTGTCCCAGTGCTGGTGCCATAGTATTGGGAGATTTCTCCACCACACACTCATTCACATCTGACTCAGGATATGTAATTGGATCTTGTGTTATAGAAATCTTGAACCAATTATGTTTCATTGACTTTGCAGGGATCTGTGTACAGTCAAATGTTTATTTGTATAACCATTGTGTCACTCTTTTCCAAGTAAACATATTACAGCTGGTTAAGTTACTACATGTGTGGGACTCTGTCTATTCCAGTTGCGAACCAGGTGACCAGTGCCAAGGTAACAGTAACTATATACATTACAGTGTGGAACTGTTGTGGTCCCCTTTGCTATTGGGTTCCGCATTCATATTATTGTCCAGTTGTGCCAAGGGGGGGTTCGAGACAAATTTCCGGGGTTCACAGGCAGCAGTGTTGTTCATCTTACGTTAAAAAAGTAATTAGTTACAGTTACAAATTACTTCTTCCAAAAAGTAATGGAGTTACTCACTCAGTTACTACATTGAAAAAGTAATTAGTTACTCAGCAAAGTAACTATATTGGTTATATTATATATACACGGGGCGGGGGCGGGGCGGTAGAAGGATGATATATATGTAATTTTTTCAGTGTATAAAATAATAGGAGGGATAACAATAAATAATATTGGTTATGTGCACATGCCTCACTGTGCCCATGCTTCACTGTGCCCATGCCTCACTGTGCCCATGCCTCACTGTGTCCAATGCCTCACTGTGCCTGTGTCTCACTGTCCCGTGCTTCACTGTGCCCAATGCCTCACTGTGCCCAATGCCTCACTGTGCCCAATGCCTCACTGTGCCCGTGTTTCACTGTGCCCAATGCCTCACTGTGCCCGTGTCTCACTGTGCCCAATGCCTCACTGTGCCTGTGTCTCACTGTGCCCAATGCCTCACTATGCCTGTGTCTCACTGTGCTCAATGCCTCACTGTTCCCAATGCCTCACTGTGCCCGTGTCTCACTGTGCCCATGCTTCATTGTGCCCAATGCCTCACTGTGCCCAATGCCTCACTGTGCCCGTGTTTCACTGTGCCCAATGCCTCACTGTGTCCGTGTCTCACTGTGCCCAATGCCTCACTGTGCCCGTGTCTCACTGTGCCCAATGCCTCACTGTGCCCGTGTCTCACTGTGCCCAATGCCTCGCTGTGCCCAATGCCTCACTGTGCCCATGCTTCAATTAAGGTGCAGTGTTGTCACTGACTCACTGTGCTCCTAGTCCCCTACCTGATCGGTGGGCGGCGGCGTCCCGGCGGCCATTACACAGTATTCAAAAGCCGCGCCTCCCGAGTCCTTGTCGCCTGTAATAGGCGGAACACTCAATTTCCCAGCATTCAGTGTTCCGCCTATCACGGACATCCGCTCATCCTCATAACACAGACGAGGATGAGAGGATGTCCGTGATAGGCGGAACACTGCCTGCTGTGAAATTGAGTGTTCCACCTATCACAGGCGATGAGGACTCGGGAGGCACGGCTTTTGAAAACTGCAATGGCCGCCGTCTGTCTGCATGACACGCTGTTCGGGTAGGCAGACGGCGGCTTGCAGTTAGTTTTACACATTACAACTACTCGCGGCGGCTGCGACGAGTAGATGTAATTGGGGTAACGCCGCCCAAGTAATGGGAACGGTGGTGCCACGAGGGTAAGAGTAATCAGTTAGATTACTCATTACCCCAAAAAGTGGCTACATTACCTAACACCGTTTATTTAAACGGCGTTAGTTACAACACTTACAGGCAGAGTGCAGACCCAAAATGAAACCAGCAGCTCCTATGGGGGTAGTGCTGCACCTATATAAGATCTGTCAAAGCGAAGAGACAGTATACGGTAGGTAGCCTCTTAGGAGTCGAAGCGTTTTTTGCAATTTTTTCTATTTTTTGGGTCGGCGGGCATCGTGTTAGATGATGGGTGTACATGGAGGGACACTTTTCTTTTCTTTGTTCTTTTTTAATAAAGGACTGTTTCCTGTGGTTTTTACTTTTCTTTTTGACACTTTTTTAGTGAATGGCTACGGGTATGATGTACCCAATACCCATTAACATAGGCGGGGGCTGGGTCTGGGGGCCCCCTTGTTATGTTTAATAATTTTTATTTGAAGTTTTAAATGATAACAGAAGATAATCAAACAATCAGGTAATACAGTGCATTAACTAAGTGTGTGACCTTATCAGCATAAGTTCCTATAGAAGAAACATAGGTGAGTCATGTGAGGTACTTCAAGCTAGATCATCCTAGCATTACTATCTTATCGAAACAGCATGCTCTACCATAACCAGTCGGAGAGATACTCAAAACTAAGTAAGCACTGTGACTCCAGCCCCCGGGACGCCCCTTAGGGATCACACTGCATCCCAGAAGGTGGAGAATCCAGCACCCAGAAAGCGTCTACCAGCCTGGTATGTTAGTCAAGATGAGTAGCCGATGCACCCCCACCATGTGACTAAGCGTAAGGTTTTCATGTTACAATATGAGGTCAATATGCTCAGCTAGTAAATGGAGAGTCAACAAGAACGAATACAAACCACAGATCAGTAAAATAATCCTAAGAAGAACAGCGTGATCATATTAAGCGTAATAACCCAGAGATGCCAAGGGAGGCAGAAGAAAGGAGAAGAGGTATAAACGTGTGAAGGAAAAGGGGGAGCTGGGGGAATACTCACATGCTAGGAATGTGAGACGCGACTGCTCAGAAATCCAGGTTGGACTCCTGTTATAAGAGAAACATTGCATGAGGTGGCCCAAGGTTCCCATGTGGCCATACATTTTTCAGTCTTGTCATTAAGTTTAGCAACAATTTGCTCTTGTACCATGATCCAGGATACCTTCCTCCTGAATCCTGTAAATGAGACGGTGGGTTTCTTCCAGGCCTTGGCTATGGTTAATTTGGCTCCTAGTAATATAAAAAATTAAAGTGTCTGGGAGTGTTTGGGCATATTGGGAAAAGTATGGTTTAGAAGTGCTATATTGGGCTGTGGAGTTGTCTGTACTCCCGTCAGAGCTCTAATGGTGCGAAATACAGAAAGATCTGATGTGCGGGCATGACCACCAAGTATGGAACATAGTGCCCTCTAGTTCGCAGCCTCTAAAGCATACTGGGGAAGTGCCTGCATACATTATAGCCAACCTGGAAGGAACGTAGTACCACCGGACCAGTACTTTCAGACTAGCTTCGATCAGAGAGACATTGAGTATACCTTTAAACGAACGCTTCGATGCGCGGAACCATACCTCAGTGTCCCATGAGCCATCCATATCCGCCTCCCAACTCTGAGCGTAGGTGGGCTTGGTCAATCTAGTCGACAGGGTCGTGTAAATTAACGAGATACCTCCCCTCTGATCCATTGTGTTCGAGCACCAGTGTTCATAGGGTGTAATCGTAGGAGCGACTGTCTTGTTATTCCAAATGGAGTGCAGGAAGTGAGAGATTTGGGAGAATCTAAAATACTCAGAGTCGGGCATATCTAGTCTCTTTTTGCAGTGGGATAAAGAAATGGGCCCCGCAGGAGAGAGAAAGTGGCCAATTCGGTATAAACCCTTATCTGTCCACCATTTAAATGCCCCAATGTTCATTCCCGGCAAGAAGTCCGTGTTATGGAACAGGTGGGCTAGGGGTTTCAGCGTGGACGTCACTGATGTGTGATTATATAATTGGGAACATAGAGCAACAGAGTGGGAGAGTGTGGGGGATAAAATCGCAGGTCTGGCCTTCGGGTCACAACATAACAGGTAGTCAATGGTGTTCGATGGGACCGCTTGCCTTTCCATAGAGAGCCAGTCCGGCTTCTGGCCCCTCGAGAAGACCATTGAGATTTGTGCGAGTTGAGCCGCCTGGTAGTAATTCCATAGATTCGGGAGACCCAAGCCTCCCTGTGATTTTAGGCGGAAGAGGATACTCGAGGGACATCTGTATCCTTTGTTGCCCCAGATAAAGCGAACAACCTCAGACTGAAATTTACCCAGAACCTGTTTCTTGATCGAGATTGGGAGGGATCGGAATAAATACAGCATACGTGGGAGAAGAGTCATCTTAATCGCATGGATCCTGCCGAGCCAGGATAGTCCGCTTCTCGACCACTTATTCATGTCATCTCTACATTTCTGCATCATAGGGGGATAATTCGCCTTAAAGAGGTTGCTGATGTCGGAGGTCAGCTTGACGCCCAAGTATGGGATCGCCCCGGATGCCCAGACCAAATTAAAGTTTTTAGAAAGTAGTAACCGAACATCCTGCGGAACATTAATGTTTAGTGCCGTCGATTTACTCATATTTACTTTCAAGCCCGATACCTCACTGAAGACCTTCAATATTTTAAGAACTGCCGGGGTAGATGTTAGTGGGGAGGTCACGAATAGGAGGAGGTCATCAGCGTACAGTGCGCACTTATGTTCTCGGGGCCCGCACATGACCCCCCTAAAGTCAGGGTTCGATCTGAGAGCTATGGCTAAAGTCTCGATGGCTATTGCAAAAAGGAGGGGAGAGAGTGGACAGCCCTGTCTGGTACCCCTGCTTATGACGAAAGATTCCAAGTGCCTCCCCATCAGGCGCACCTGGGCAGTGGGTTGAGAGTAAAGTGCGTGTATTAGATTTAGGAAGTACGGTCCAAAACCCCATCTCTCCAGGACACCAGACAGATATGCCCAATCTATGGAATCAAATGCTTTGTATAGATCTATGGAGAGCAAGTAACCTTTTTGTTGGGTTCCCCCATCCCACTGAGACTGTAAAAGTGAAACAATGTCAATGGTCCGTCTAATTTGGTCCGGGCCCTGTCTCCCAGGGATGAAGCCCACCTGATCTTTGTGAATGTATGAGGCGATGAAGCCAGACATTCTATTAGCTATAATCTTGGTCATAATCTTAATATCGTTATTAATAAGCGAGATCGGTCGATAATTGCACACCTCACTAGGGTCCTTATCAGGTTTGGGTATGACCGAGATATAAGCCGCGTTTAGGTCTGTTCCCAATTGAGCCCCATCCCTGAGAGAGTTGAAGAACCGGGCCAAATGCGGAGCCAGAGTCAGGCCAAATTTTTTATAATACCCAGTCGAAAAGCCATCTGGGCTGGGGGAGGACCCCACTTTAAGCAATTTAATCGTAGCCATGACTTCCTCTTGGGTGAACGGGCTCTCGAGGATGTCTCTATGTTCATCCGTCAGGGAGGGGAATTGTAGGTCTTGAAAAAAGTCGTCGTCGTGCTTACTGTGGGTCTGTTGTTTCTGTTTGTAAAGGTCAGAGTAGAACCTTAGAAACGTGTCCATAATTTTAGCCGGGTTCTGTGTCAAATCCCCCGCTACTGTCCGGATTTTAGGGAAAGCTAAATAGCGGTGTTTAGGGGTAAGTTTTACTGCCAATTTAGAACCTATCCTGTCCTTCTGGGAATAGAACCTTGTCCCGGACCATCTAAGGTGTCGTTCTGCAGCTGTCGTCAGGTTTAGGTTAAGGAGAACCCTAGCTCTGTCTAGATTTGCTAAGGAACAGGTCGTAGGGTTACGTTTATGCGCTTTAGCCAGGGAGTGGAATTCTTCTGTGAGCCTGAGTGTATCTGCCCTGTGTTCCTTTTTGAGTTTTGAGGACAATTGAATGAGTTTCCCCCTGATGACCGATTTGTGTGCCGCCCATACGGTAGAAGGGGAGACTTCCTCCGTTGCATTTATCAGGAAATATTCCTTAATAGCTGTCTCCACTAATGAATATTGAATTGGGTCATTCAATAGGGATTCTTGTAACTGCCAGCGCGGTGTGTCTCTTTTTCCCGACGACCGCAGAGTGATTACAGTGACCATCGAGTGATCTGACAGCGGGGATTCTATTATTTTGGAACGTATAAGTAGAGGAATTGTATATGAGTGTGTGAAAATGTGATCTATCCTGGCAAAGGATTTGTGTGGGGCTGAGTAGTGCGTGTAGTCTTTTGTGCGAGGGTTAGCCTCCCGCCACGCATCCACGAGTCCTGCCTCATGGATCAGTTTTGCTATGTTTGTACTCTGATTGGAAGGACGTTTGGGCTTGGTTGTCCCATCTGCCAGTTTATCTAGGGCAAGATCAAAGGCGATATTAGAATCACCTCCAATGAAGACTGACCCTTTGAGATGTGGTTTCAGCGTCCGTATAAGGGAATCAAAAAAGGGCTTTTGGCCCTTGTTAGGGGCATAGTAGGACACAAATGTGTACTGCTCTCCATCTATGTGACCGGATACCAAAATATATCGCCCCAGGGGGTCTACTACAGTTTCTGGCTGAGAGAGGTTGATGTGTTTGGCGAAGCATACCGCCACCCCTTTTGTCTTATTATCCGCTGATGCCAGGAAAAATTGTGGGAAGCGTTGATGTAGGAAAGAGGGTTTGAATGTGGACGGGAAGTGGGTTTCCTGTAACAGGAGTATATCGGCTTGCATGGAGTGGTATTGCTGGAAGACCTTCCTGCATTTTACGGGGGAATTGAGGCCCTGTGTGTTATGTGAGACTATTTTAAGTGTGGGCATGGGATGGTGTGCATTAGTCATGGATCAGAGGGGATGAGTCTATGATAAGGCTCAGTTGCTTACCTTGTCCCTGGGAGAGGAAGACCCCGGCAGGCCGTGTGAGCAGGCAGAGTGAAATTCCGTCGTCAGAGATGGGAGGAAGGATGTGTTCATGGATCCTGAGAGCATTCCGTCGAGCATGAGTGAGAAGAGGCGAAAGGATGAAAAGAGAGAGAAAGAGAAAAAATGGGGTTATACAATTGTAAGCCAAACTGTACCGTCTGTCCTTCAAAGTCAACTTAAACAAATTCCGAATTGGGAGGTCCCCCGACCCCCACCCCCCCCCCGGAGTTGTATGGGCTGGCCATAACACACTCCTTCAACCTGAGAGGTCCAGAAAACCCCAGTCACGGGGATTCCTGATCGGAACCCAGGAGCACCAATAGTGCTCTAGATTCCTAGGGTAGGTGCACTGAGTCCACCACAGCCCAGTCACCTGGTAACATATTAATCTTAAGGCTGGAGGTAGCCCATAATATCAACTAAACAGAGCGCCCTAATTAAGTGAGCCAATAATGCAAGAGACAGCCCCTACCATTCCTCCCGACTCCCGCCCCCTCCCCCCCGACCTCCCCCTATAGTGGGAGGCCAAGGGGGCCAGGTAGGACCCGAAAGGAATGCCATCTGGAAATACATGACCTAAAATAAGGGGTATCCCCGTATCCGCAATCAGGAATCTATAACAAAAATGGAACAGTGAGAAAAAACAAACCATGGGGAGCAAAAACGTGAGCAAAAGGAAAGGCCTTATAAGTCTGGCCGCAGACCAGAAAGCTACCTGCGGTTTGCAAGAGAAAATATCCCCCCACCCGCCCCAAGCCCAGGACTCCCGGCCCCCACAGTCACACTGTAGCCTTCAGCAAAAGTCGGTAAAGACAAATGTCTATCCACGGGAAGCAGTGGGATGTGGAACACTCGGACTTCCAGTAATTAGGTGGGGATATAAGTCCCAAGCACTTAGGAAAGGTGTGAAAGTCCCAGATCAGGGCCCTGATCTAGTAAAGGGTAGTCGACCTTCAAGGCGGGAGATTTTCTTTAGACCTCTTGGAGCTTTGTGTCAGCCAGTTGTGTTGCAGTGGACTTGCTGGCGGTGGTCTTTTTGACGAAGATGGGGTGTTTCTAGAGATCTGCATGGGGGCAGGTTCCTGTGACAGAATCCCCAGGTGCAACAGGAGACGCTCCCCTTCCACCAATGAGGAGAATCCATAGCTTTTGTTCTTGTAGGAGAAGTTCAGGCGAAGGGGGAACGACCACCTGTATGTGATTTCTTTATCCATTAGGATCTGAAGTAAAGGCTTTAACGAACGCCTTTTTTGAATAGTATAGGGTGACAGGTCAGCAAAGATCTGAATTCTCTGTCCCTGGAAAATGAGATTATCAGAGCTCCTAGATTTCTTCATGACCTCTTCCTTGACTGAGTAGTAGTGAGGTTTTACCACGATGTCTCTGGGGAGACCATCAGAGCGGGGGGGGGGGTTGAAGGGCTCTGTGAGCTCTATCCAGCTCCAGGCGAATATCTGTAATATCAGGAATCAGGCTGCGTATGATAGCTTTTACAGTTCCCTGCACCTCCTTTTCAGATTTGGGTACACCCCTTATCCTAAAATTGTATCGTCTCGATCTGTTTTCGAGGTCGTCTATCTTCGCGAACGCTGTTTCCAATTGGTCTTGTACATCTTGCAGCCTAGCAGTATTTTGATTAATACGTGACACAGCATGGTCAGCTTTTTGTTCTATAATGTCCATTCTCACCCCTATTTGCTGCAAATCAGCATGAATGGATGCCGTGATCTGCGCAGCGTTCTGTGCCAGCCCTGTTGTGAGCATTTGAGCAAAGGCAGCCATCATGGATGAAAAGTCAGAGGGATTAGGAAAAGGATCTGTGGCATCCTGTGCATCTAATATGAGGCCTGTATGAGGATCCAGCCTAGGGGTTGTGGGGGTGCCCGGGTTCATTCTGCCCAGCAGCGATTCCGTGGAAGCTGGGGATGCGGCCAGGGTCAGGGGAGGGTAGTCTGTACCTGAGGGGGACTGCGGAAGCATGTCCTGGTCAGCTATATCGTCCCCTGTGAGCTCCTTACTGTGAGGGCCTCGTGCAGCCGCCGCCATCTTGTCATATCTGAGGGGGCCGGGACTCGCGGCCATCTGGCCTGTCAGATTCCTCCTCGCCGGCGCCGCTGACATTCGGGGGATCAGGGGGGCTTCCCCTGCACAGGTGACCCGGTAAGAATGCTGGGGGGGGCGCTCTGTTAGCTCCGGTGGCTAATACTGGGCCGTGGTGGAGCGGAGCTCTAGATGCCGGCGGCCATCTTGGGAGCTGCCGCGCATGCGCCTCCGGGGGCCCCCTTGTTAAAGAGAACTTCCAGATTCTGATAAGCCCCCCACCCACAGACCAAGACAACCAGAGCCCAGGGTTGTCAGGAAGAGGCCCTTGACCCCATCAACAAGGGGACAAGGTGCTTTGGGGTGGGGGGCCTGCCCCAAAGCACCCCCCCATGTTGAGGGCACATGGCCTGGTATGGTTCAGGGGGGTGCTCATCCCCCCTTTTCCTGATCTACCAGGCTGCATGCTCGGATATGGGTCTGGTATGGATTTAGGGGGACACCATGCTGTTTTTTTTTTTTAATTGTCGTGGGTTCACCTAAAATACATACCAGACCTGAAGGGCCTGGTATGGACTGGGGGGTGCCATTTTTTTAAACATGTTTCTGTTGCCAGGCAATTGCCGGCGTTCTTTATCTTTTTTTAACAGCATTCTTTATCTTTTTTTTTTAAAGCATTCTTTATCTCTGCATTCATTTGTCAGTGGTGAAGCCCACTGACAGATGATGACTCATGGTTGTTAAGGACGCAGGCGGCCGGCTTCCCAGCCTGCTTAACAACCAGCTATTTCTTCACACAGAATTTGAATCGGACGATTGCTTTTTGACCTATCCAAATTGTAATCATTCAGAATAGTTGGAATTCATTAGAAAATTAATTAATGAAATGAATTGTAATGAAAACAAAACAACACTTTAAGAAACTAAACAAACTCTCTAATGAAACAAAATTAGTAACATAACAAATCTATCCGAAACGAAAAAAAACGAAACATTTTTTTCCGTTCTGCACATGTCTTAAAGCAAGGTGTCCCATTACTTTTGACAATATAGTGTATATGTGCTTTGCTAGGATTCCATGACTGAGGTTTACAACCACTTTATGGTCCCCCTTGTTGCTCGGTGAGGTCCATGAAAGTTCGCCGCAACACACAATTGCAGGTCTATGGTATTAAAGCAAAAATATGCATATAAATGAAGCAAACAAAATAAACAGCACAGGAAAATGACAAAGGCATGTTAAAACTACTGTGTACACTAATTTAACAATATCTACGGTTTGATATAATATTCATAATGGAATCTAAAATAACATAAGCATGCTGCTGGTAAAGAGGAGTGGAATTAGACATTATGAATTATATTACTAAGATTCTAATTTTCTTAAAAATACTTAGTGGTAGTTAAGCGTTATATCAGTTATACTTGTTTTTTTTATTTTTTTTTCACTTAGTACCTTTATTTTGTAATAGTTAATATTAAATGTGTATAGCTGAAGTTGAGGTGAAACTGTATGTAGCAGAAAATAATCACTATGATATTTTATTATAGCTAACTGCCTTGTAAGGATCACATATATCATGTAATTTACAGCACATTAACACCATTAAACTGATAAGGTTAACCACTTGCCGACCGCCGCACGAACATATACGTCGACAGACTGGCACGGACAGGCAAATGGGCGTACAGGTACGTCCCTTTAAATTTGCCGCCGTGTTGTCGCACGCGCCGGCTGCGGCGAGTGCGCGACCCTGCCGCAAGCTCCATGATCGTGCCCGCGGGACCCGTGGACTCGATGTCCGCCGGTGTCCCGCGATCGTGTCACGGAGCTGAAGAATGGGTAGATGTCAGTGTAAACACATCTCCCCATTCTTCCTAGTGACAGGTCACTGATCGTCTGCTCCCTCTCATTGGGTGCAGCGATCAGTGACCTGTCACTCGTAGCCACACCCCTTAACAGTTAGAACACATCCCTAGGACACACTTAAACCCTTCCTAGCCCCCTAGTGGTTAACCCCTTCACTGCCAGTCACATTTACACAGTAACCAGTGCATTTTTATAGCACTGATCGCTGTATAAATGTGAATGGTCCTAAAACAGCGCCAAAAGTGTCCGATGTGTCTGCCATTACTAGTAAAAAAATCTATATTAATACAAATGCCATAAAACTATTCCCTATTTTGTAGACGCTAACACTTTTGCGCAAACTAATCAATAAACGCTTATTACAATTTTTTTTACCAAAAATATGTAGAAGAATATGTATCGGCCTAAACTGAGGACGACATTTGTCTTTTTTTATATTTTTGGGGGATATTTATTATAGCAAAAAGTAAAAAAAATGCAAATTTTCTTTAAATTGTCAATATTTTTTTGTTTATAGCACAAAAAATAAATACCGCAGAGGTGATCAAATACCACCAAAATAAATCTCTATTTGTGGGGAAAAAAGGACTTCAATTTTGTTTGGGAACCACGTCACACGACCACGCAATTGTCAGTTAAAGCGACACAGTGGTGAATCGCAAAAAGTGCTCTGGTCTTTGGTAGTCAAATGGTCCGGGGCTGAAGTGGTTAAAGTAAAAAAAATTATCTGATCCTTTACATGATTAGATCAGTTTGTTGTCTATATTGAATACTAAATGTCAGACTATAGATAATTTCATTTATTTTCACAATCAGTATCGATGGGAGAATGCCTCCCGCAGTGCTATTGTGTTCTACCAGTGAGGGGGTGCGGGGAGCAGTCCCTGCCAGTAGAACACAATGATCACTGCTAACTGCTACAGCCATCGGCATTAAATGCATTTAAAAAATCTGAAAGACCGCTAGATTGATTTGGGTACAATCAGCTTGCCCATTAATGGATTGAAAATCAGCTGGTCCCTGCTGAACTGGTCACATTTTGATGAATGTATAGCCAGATATAGCCAGATTTACTGTAAGAAGGTGGACTAAAGCTGGCCATATAAAAAGCAACATTTGGCTGGTTCCTGCTGAACCGGCTGAATTTTGATCCATGTATTGGCCATTCATGAAAGGTCAAACTATTTTCAGTGCATGCAGCCACTGTCAGAATACAATGGCATAGCAGGGAGGATTCCTGCATCACATCAAACCAACATCAGCCACCTGGCTGAATGACAAAAAACCTGAACCATGTATGGCCAGCTTAAGTTCTAGCAGATTATTCAGTACCCACAAAGGGATGGCCAGCAGGTTTTACTATTACAAAACCTATGTATTATTATAGGGCGAAGAGTAGGGAAGCCCACCTGGTGCCTTTGCACACAACAAGGTTTACAGGTCTGTTAAAAAAAATTTAAGCATTTGCTTTTAAAACTGGATTTGTAGCATAATAGAAATCTTGATCTACAGTATTTGAAAGGCAGACTACAAATAAACACTTTGCAGCTGCAGAGAAGACTAGAGCACATTCTAGTTCTCACTCAACTCAATGCAGTTACCGTGGGCAAAGATATCTGAGACCGCATATACAGAAAATTATCTATCTATAATCTATTATATCTTTGTTTCCTCAACTCCTAATCTAAAATATATTAAGGGTCAATTGAAAAAAATAATGCACTCTTAAACATGTTTGTCACAGCTTAAATATATAGCGCATTAAGGCTAACTGCAAGCAAAAATTATATTTTTGGTTTGTGTGCTTTCTTGTTACCTACTTCTTTGGAAGAATTAATTGGCAAGTTATACATATTTCGATTTCCAGGTCTTCCTAACTGTGGCTTCTACAAAAGCAAATGATGATGCATTCTTTTATTTTTATTGTATTTTTATTAAAGATTTTTACATTACAAGTAAAGCACATTAAGCTTGGTGAGAGCTATAAGGCATCAAACAAGAAAAAGAAAACAAACAATAAAGATTAAGGCATCTAGGTCAAATAGATAATAGGCTGTGCAGAGCAAACCGTCTAAAGGTTATAACCATTGTTCTCTTGAGTCAACTATTGCTTGAAAAAGAGGCGCGGCCATTCTTCCACCAATGGCTTGCTAGCTTTGAAACATGTCACATGTGTGTGTCGTCATTGCTGGGCACCATGCTGTGATGCTCTCCAAACCTCACCAAGCCTCACTCTGAATACACGCCCGTGTTTACTTCCTACTCTACAGAGACAGAGTGCACACAGAAGCCACAGCGTGGCTTGCCATAACCACTGACGCTTGTCCTTCTCCACTACACCTTACCTGGAACCCATATCTTCTTCAGACAGACTCTTTCTGATAGACCAAGATATGCCCAAGCCTGGATCACTGAAGAAAACCAGGCTGTGCTCAGCCATCCCACTCCATCCTGCACGGCTCTGATGTGGTGCCAGCTCTACAGGACTTGCTGGGACTTGCAGTCTCACTTCATCTCTTCAGTCCAGCAACCGGACCTGAATGCAACTTACCTGTTCTCCATGTGAGTGGATGTTGTTGTTTATTAAATTATTCTTATGATATATACTCAGAGGCGCCCCTTTTCTTGTTTTTTTACTACATTGTTTCTGAACATATCGATCGATCACATCAACAGATTTATTTAGGTTTTTCATAGGATACATATCTCGGTTACTCGCCATAGTACATGCCAGTTTGTGGTAATAGCAATACATTCGCTAATAACATGAGGTCCTAGCTCTACAGGACTTGCTGGGACTTGCAGTCTCACTCCATCTCTTCAGTCCAGCAACCGGACCTGAATGCAACTTACCTGTTCTCCATGTGAGTGGATGTTGTTGTTTATTAAATTATTCTTATGATATATACTCAGAGGCGCCCCTTTTCTTGTTTTTTTACTACATTGTTTCTGAACATATCGATCGATCACATCAACAGATTTATTTAGGTTTTTCATAGGATACATATCTCGGTTACTCGCCATAGTACATGCCAGTTTGTGGTAATAGCAATACATTCGCTAATAACATGAGGTCCTATACATAGACAATATATATATATTCACTTTCATTTTTATATCTCCATACAGCTTTTGCTGTGATGTATATTCCTCTATATTTTTCTATTTTCCCTCTTTTTAAAAAATCTATCTCAACTTCTTGTGTCCCACTCAATTTGTTCTATATTTACATCGCTCTACATACACATTTTAGGCCCCTTTCACACGGGACGGATCAGTCATGATCCGCCCCGTGAACCTCCGCTTGCTCAGCAGGGATCGCTCCGTTGATCCCCGCTGAGCTGGCGGATGACTGGGCGGTCCCCGCACACTGTGCAGGGACCGCCCTGTCAGATCTACGCTCTCCCCTATGGGGGATCGGATGAACACGGACCGTCTGTCCGTGTTCATCCGATCCGCTACGCAGATGGATATACTGTGTCCATCTAGTATTTGCGTTGCTCTTCCTTCCTCCTTCCTCCCAATCTTGAGGTTTCTACTATATTTTCCATACCCATTCATTCTTTTTGCCCATCCAATATGAATGATTACCGTATTTATCGGCATATAACACACACTTTTTCCCCCTGAAAATAGGGGGCAAATCGCGGGTGCGTGTTATTATTTTTTCATATACAAATACCGTATTTATCGTCGTATAACACGCACCGGCGTATAACACGCACCCCAAGTTTAGGAGGGAAGTTTAAGGAAAAAAACTTTTAGGAGGGAAGTTTAAGGAAAAAAGAAACGTATATTTTAAATGTCCATCAATGCAGCCTTATCAATGTCCATCTGCAGCCTTATCAGTGTCCATCTGCAGCCTTATCAGTGTCCATCTGCAGCCTTATCAGTGTCCATCTGCAACCTTATCAGTGTCCATCTGCAGCCTTATTAGTGTCCATCTACAGCCTTGCACAGCGTCTATCTGTAGTCTTGCACTTTTTAAATTTAGCGCCGTTGAGATACGCAGAGCCGGATGTCCTGTGTGTTCGGCTCCTCTTGGCTCGTCCCCCAGTCCCGTCCCTTGGCCCAGCTCCTATGATGGACACGACACCGGTCCAATGGCGGGACGTAAAGGCTAGGAGGCGGGACTGGGCGTGACTGCGAGCAGAGCCGAGCCTAGCCGAGTACACAGTACACAGTTGCCCTCAGAGACAACAGGGATCGGCGTATAACATGCACCCACGATTTTCCCCTGATTTTAAGGGGAAAAAAGTGTGTGTTATACGCCGATAAATACGGTAATTTTTATTTCTCATACAGTAGGTGCCGCCGATATTGTGTCAATATCGCCGCTTCTAGCGGCGATATTGACACCCTATGAGCTCCGTGGCGAGAGCCAGCGCCGAGCTGTCTCGTCATCGGGAAAGGAAAAAATGTTCCTTTCACGATGAGCGACACGCATTGCCGATAGGCGGGGATCCGACGCGGATTCCCGCCAATACCAGGCACTGCGTTTGGTATGAATCCTGAGCGGGAACTCCACGCCAATTTTTAAAGAAAAAACCGGCGTGGGTTCCCCCTCCAGGAGCATACCCTTGGGTCTGGTCTGGATTTAAAGGGGAACCCTACGCCGAAAAACGACGTGGGGGTTCCCCTCAAGATCCAAACCAGACCCTTATCCGCTCACTGTGCATTGGGAGTTACCCCTATGGTACGGGAACAGAGCAATAACCTTATATCTATTAATACAGTATATTGTAACCTGAGAGGAAAAAGATACATAATAACATTGAAAATGTAAACTAAAAGGAAAAAAAAGGAAAAACCAGGAGGGTCCATGAAAAAAAAAAACTGAGAAGAGACCAGTAGCATGATAACAAGCAGGCTGTGACGGCCTAAAAAGGTAGAACATGAACAACAGTTGCAGGCCTGAGAGGCAACAAGCATCTCAGGATGCCTTGACCGCAGTCAAAGGATATGTTAAGGAGCAAGGTGGCCTCCAGTGAGAGTGAGGCAATGTGCCCCGCCAAGCCGCTCCATCTATGGCTTGAACAAGCAAAAGTCCTCTCTTATTCCTTCTATGGGTTAGCCAAAAACAAAACCAAACAGTTCAAGGCACCTCAGTGGGAGGAAACAAAAGAGATAAAAATGCAAAAATACAAGAAAAAAACCCTTCATATATTGGTTGCCAGGGGCGCTGAGGCAATTGTGGCTTGGAGTAGGCTTTTGCTCCTATTCCTCTCACTGAGGTCCATATCTGAGAGGGGGCCATGGGATCCGGGGAGGGTGGTGGAAGTTGGCTGGCAATCTTCCGCTGGCAGTGGTGGAAGGTCCAGATTCTTAAGGAAGGAGTCCCCTTCTTGCAGATCCCAGAGGATATGTTGGACTTCATCTTTCGTGACCAAGAGACAGAACAGGAAGCCCCAGTAATAAGGAATCTTGTTTTGTTGGAGATAAGAAGTGATAGGCGGCAAGGCTGGTCTTTTAGCCAGAGTGATCGGGGAGGGGTCGCTAAAGATTTGAATTCTGTCTCCCTTATAGTCAATGTTAGACCTGTTGCGGGCAGCCAGTGTGAGTGCTTCCTTTCTCTCATAGTAGTGGAATCTCACTACGATATCCCAAGGTCTAGCTCCCGCCAGGGGCTTAGGAGCCAGGGATCTGTGGATACGGTTCATACACCAGTCTATGTCCACTATGTGTGGTGCAAGATTGTTAAACAGGCCCAGGAGGAATGATCTGATATTGTTGTCAGACACCTTTTCTGATACTCCACGGATCCTAAGGTTTTGGCGTCTCTCTCTGTTTTCCAGCTCTTCCTGCTGGAGTTGTAGTTGAAAAACAGAGTGTTTAAGGAACGCATTCTCCTCTTCAAGAGCTTACAGATAGTGAATTGTCTCATCAAAATTTGTCTCAAGCACGGCCGTATGTTCACCTAGCTGATCTATTTCAAACCTGAGTTCCCTGGAGATCTTCCCCACTTCTTGAGCTATGCCCCTGGTGTGTTGCTGTGCAAGAGCCTATGGCTTGATATCCAGCATTTCAGGGGTTAATAATGCTTGGGGGGATGAGGGGTGCTGCAAGGGGGGAGCTGGCTGTGAGCTATCTTCCGCCATCAGGGTGTGGACGTAGTCTTCCAGGCCCTACTGTGAAATTGAGACCTGGGATTGAGGCCTAGTTAAATAGCAGTCCATATTGACAGTAGGCCGCCGCACTGGAGGTGTATGGTCTCTGGTCTCCGATTTCGACCATGAGGTGCCCTGAGGTCTGAGGGGCTGAGGTGGCTTACCCTTGTGGCTATCGGAAGCGGTTGATGCTGTACAGGGTTGGTTGATGGAAGGTGGTGCAGGTCCGGAGCTTTCTGATCACATGTCCGCCATCACGAAGAGCCGTGCATGCACACCCTGATGATGTATTGTTTATAATGTAGAATAAAAAAACACTGAGGGAATGGAATGCTAAGATTGACACCAACTTATTGGCAAAGTGGGAGGGGGTTGGTGGGCTACCGGCCAGCCTCTGAGAGTTGCAATAGATTGGAAGATCATTCAGCCTACCACCATCAATGCAAAACTGAAATGTCAGTTTTGTTTGTAGATGTCCTGTTACGCTTGTATAAACAAAAGGCAAAAACAGAACATTCCATTGCTCAACACTCCAACCAGTCTGCTGACCAACCCAATTAACCTGTCCAACAGTCTGTGTTAAAAAAAAAACCTGGGGTTTAGTTAGCAAGCATTTGCAAATGCATGCGTAAGCTGCAAGGCATCTTCACCCCACCCTGTGTATGCTTGCAATCCTAAACGCTACTGAATTTATGAGCATCTCTGTGCTAAGTGCTGGGTGTTCAGTGTGCTCCTGTTCCTTTAAGGGGACTGGTCTGCTGCCAGGCCGAACCTTTCCCTCATCTATCCATTGAATTCATGTTCTCCCATTGTGGAGACGCACAACAAATTCAGTAGCGTTTAGGACTGCAAGCATACACATGGTGCTAACTAAACCCCTGTTTTTAATGCAGACTGTTGGACATGTTAATTCAGTTGGGCAGCAGACTGGTTGGTGAGTTGACCTATGGAATGTTTTTTTTTGTCTTTTATGCGTTTTCCCTTTCATGTGCTCCTTGCTGTGAAGGCCAGTTATAGGTGGGGGCAGGGGCCATTTGTTTGAAGCTTGTATATACAGAAATGTATAAACATTTACCATCAAATAAAAATTAAAGCTGATGATTATCACAGCATCCTGTCTCAGTACTTCTTCTAAGAGCCCTCGACCCAGATGCAAGCAGTGGACCATGTAATGGAAAAACAATCAACGCAAAACCAAACCCTATCAATTAAGCAGCTGAACACTCAAGGCCAAAATACCAAATCCTAGCAAGTGAGCATGATAAACAATAGTGCAGTTCTAAAACATTAAAATGACTATGCAAAATATAAAATATGTAGAAAAGATTAAATGTAAAAGTTGATGGAGAGACAAGATGTGCATCTAAATTTCTCTTGCAGGTGTATCCATGAAGAACCTCCACCACAGATAATACTGGCAGCTTACCTCACTTAGTGGACCCCTGAGTTAACAGACAGGTCACACACACATTCCCATACAACAGTGGTTCTCAAATCCTGTCCTCAGGACCCACTAACAGGCCAGATTTGAAGTATTATCTTGGGGAGATGCAGACTAGAATACTGCAATCACTGAGCAGCGAATGATATCACCTGTGATGTATTTCAATTATCTTGCAAACATGGCCTGTTAGTGGGTCCTGAGGACAGGAGAGAGTTGAGAACCACTGCCAGACAGGGTAATCATAAAGAGTGAGGGTGCCTGGAGTAATCTCCTAAATATGTTTAACAGAGTAGGCTGAGATGGATAAGCTCATGCACCAATGAATGCTTGAATATTACCACAATCCAGAGCTTTTTTAATCTGGCTCTGCCAAGCAGTCCAGCCCACTAAGATTCTGGTCCATTCAACGTAATTCCATCTAGAACAATCAGAAGAGACCAAGGCAGTGGACTGTCTCTTGTGAGGAGTTATGCAAATATCAAAATGCATTAATAGGTGGATGCCAGTCTAGAGGAGTGGGTGTTCCTAGACAGTTTGCATTTGCAAGCAGACTTCCCTAGTTGATGTCTATATGTGATGTTGAGCCTTCATGATAGAAAGAAGTTAAATACAATAAATGAAAGGGACGGGCCAGAAATAGTCAGGCTGGGGTGTAAAGCGGTAGATGATGTTGGATGTCCTTCAGTCTGGGAATAAGGTTGGTTTTAGCTGACTTGTTACAACTCCTAAAACACACTGGGAGGAGCTCACAGTATGCATGAAATCAGAAAAGGAAATTGCATTACATAAAAAGATTCTTTACAACTATGCAGGACCTATGGTAGACTTTTGTTCAACTTTAATAACAGCTTATAGAACATGTTTTAAGACATATTCCCTCAACAAAACTATTCTGACTCTCCCAAAATGGCTGAACCGGGTTTCCAGACCCATTAAAGCATCATGAAACCATTCTTCCCCATTCTGTCTAGAACAAACTCATATCCGACACTCTTTATTCCTTCTTTACTCAACACTTATCACATTAGGTGATTACCAGATTTGGCATTCTTGTTGAAGCAGGAAAAAGACATGTAGATGAAATTCTCCCAGGCCTAAAAAGATTGTATAGTACTTATCGATCACAAAGCCTTGTTATCCTGTAAATACCAGGAGATTTGTACAAACTGCTGGCATGGTGGTATACAACCCTGTAGAGATAACATCAATAATCTCCACAAGTATCCCAATGCTGTTGTCAGTGCTGAGTAGTGTTGGGCGAGTAGTTCAGACCGAGCAGGCTCCTAATAAAAACAAAAAAAAAACAAGCCAATGACTGTTTTCTGTGTTGGGTGAATGAAGGAAATGCTATGTGACTTGTTGTGCAGCAGTGGAGAACCCTAACTTCAGCAACTCCTACTGGGGCAGTGCTACATAAATAAACACACCAGGATGTCCTTAATTGAAAAAATGTGGAAAAATAAACATTCTCCCCTGCTGTAAATTTAATGTCAATCATGATGAGCGTTGCCCTAATGAGTCGCTAACATGACACCATGGGGGTTATTTACTAAAGGCAAATCCACTTTGCACTACAAGTGCAAACTACAAGTGCAAAGTGCACTTGAAATTGCACTTGGAAGTGCAGTCACTGTAGATCCAAGGGGAACGTGCAAGGAAAATAAAAAACAGCATTTTAGCTTGCACATGTTTGAATAATAAAATAAGCAGAGCTTCCCCTCACTTCAGATCTACCCCTCAGATTTACAGCGACTGCACTTCCAAGTGCACTTTCAGTGCAATTTCAAGTGCACTTTGCACTTGTAGTTTGCACTTGTAGTGCAAAGTGGATTTGCCTTTCGTAAATAACCCCCCATGTACTGTGCTTGCTGATCCTCCTCTCCCATTGCAAATGACAACTCCCCAGTCAGTTGATTAAATACTTCAATAGATGGCCCTTTCCCCCTTCTGGCCCAGGCCAATTTTCAGCATTAATCGCTATCACAATTTAAATGACAATTGCGCAGTCATGCAACACTGTACCCAAACAAAATTAGTATTATTTTGTTCCCACAAATAGAGCTTTCTTTTGGTGGTATTTGATCACCACTGGGGATTTTATTTTTTGCTAAACAAATAAAAAAAATAAAAAATGTTTTAAAAAAAATATTTTCTCCTTCATTGATGGGCACTGATGAGGCTGCACTAAAGGGCACTGATAAGGCAGCACTGATGGGCACTGATGAGGTGGCACCTATGTGGTGGCACTGATGGGCACTGATGATGAGGCACTAATATGCAGCACTGATGGGCACTGATAGGTGGCACTGATACACAGCACTGATAGGCTGCACTGATGGGCACTCTTGGCTGGCACTAATGGGCACTGATAGGCAACACTGATGGGCACTAAAAGGCCACACTGATGGACATTTATAGATGGCACTGATGGGCACTTATATGTGGCACTGATAGGTGGCCCTGATGGGCACTGGTGGGCACTGATAGGTGGAACTGATGGGAACTGATGGGTGGCACTGATGGGTACTGATAGATGGCTTTGATAAGCAGCACTGATGAGGAGGCACTGACAGGTATTATTAATGGGCACTGATTGGCTCCTCTAATGTGCACTGATTGTTAATCCTGCTGGTCAAGGGTGGGCATACCTGGTGGTCATGGCTGGGCATCCCTGTTGGGCACAGTTGGGCATCCTTGGGGGTGGCTGCGCTTATAATCAATCAGGGCAGACGGCCCCTGTCAGGAGAGCAGCCGATTGGCATGAGTGGAGGAAAAGCCAATACACGGCTCTTCCTGTTTACAATGTGATCAGCTGTGATTGGACACAACTGATCACATGGTAAAGAGCCTACGTCAGAGGCTCTTTACTGAGATCGGTGATGCATTGTGCCAGAATGAGACACCACACCAACGATCGCCACGCTGCATAGTGTATGGGCATCTTTATACACCTAAAATTACTAGTTGCGCTTTCTGTGCCATTAATTGTTAACAGCACACCAAACACAGAAGCAAACACTCATTTTGCCATGTGAAAAAATGAGTGGCAAATGCTGCGAAATGCACAGTAGAACACGCGCAACTCACAAAATGCCAAAATGTCCCATAAGCCACATGTAGTAAAGCCCATTGAAATCAACAGGCTGCCCTATGCGTGTCATAGGAAAAACAAACCACAAAATGTGCGCTCCCACTATGCTAGGTGTGAATGGTGCCTGAAAGTGAAATTGGTGCGTTAACAAAAGAACAATGAGGCTCCATTAACATCTGTGCGTTTCCTTGCATTTCAGAAATGCACTGCACCAAAAATCCCAGTAAAAAACGCACCAAGCTCCTCTCTAAAAAAAAGTTCTGAAGCTTCTTTGGGGCAATTGTTGCATGTAGGGCAGCCCTTACAGGTGGATGGGCTGTCCTATGTGTGATAAGTGAAAATGCTCCGTAATCCCCCCCCCCCCTCACTATGCATAGATGTAAATAGGGCTTGACAGGTGAGAAGGATGATCACTGATCACTGATTGATTGTATTTCATTTAAAAAACGTGCAGGTGGGAATGGGTGGGTAGGTAGAAGGGTGGATGATGCAGGGTGTGTGCTAATGAGGTCAGCTGGTCAACTCCTTCCTGTGTCATGACCTATAGTCTGACCAGGAAGAAAGGCAGAAGTAATAGATATGTTTGGAAAAAAAGTACATGAATGATGAGGACAAGTGAAGTAAGTGTCTGTAGATTTTATAGAAAGCTTTGATATTTTTGCAAAAAAAGTACATGAATGCTATATTGGTACATAGGGGGGGCTGGAATAAAATAAATAAAAAAAAGGTGAACGTATCCTTCAATATCAACAAAGTAGCCAAGGATGTGGTCAAAGATGTTAGCTAGGACAACCCCCAACTTCTTTGTTTGCAAATAGAAGTTAGCAGGCAATAAACTGTCATTAAGTGGCGATATTTTTTTTTTAAAGTCACTTTTTCTGGTGTACATTAGACTTGTGCAAAAATTTGTTTAGTTTCGGTTCGTTTCTTGTGCACAACGGAAAATTTTGTTTAGTTTTGGTTAGTTTCTTTTCGGTCCTGTTGATTCGTAATCGTTCGTAATTTTGCTAGACGGGATTTTTCGTGTTCGGACTAATTCGTATTTTTGCAAGCGACATTTTTCGTTGAATCGGAATGATTCATATTAATGTAAGCCTTATTTTTAGTTGATTTATAATTCGTATTTTCGGTAGAGTACATTGTTTTTCGTTGATTCTGGACACATATATAGTGCCGTCGTACGTGTTGTACGTCACCGCGCTTTGCTCAAGCATTTTTTTTCACTATAGTGTGTAGGCAAGGCAGGCTTGAGAAGAGTCACGTCGAAAAAAAACACAGTTTTTTTCAATGACATTAAAAGCGGTCGTGTGTACACGGCATTATTGTGCTTCGAATGGATTCGTACATTCGTAACTTTTTTCATAACGTATTATGCCAAAGACATTCGGGCATTCGCTATTTGCGATATAATTAATTTCGGATTTGTTTTTTTTCATAATTGCTTTGTTCGGAAATTCGAATGCTTCCGAACGTCCGAAAGTTGCTAAATTCTGACGAATTTTGATTCGTTACGAAACGAATTGCAAAAGCCTAGTGTACATCATACAGGTATGCCATTTCATTTATGTGTAGGTTTAAGGCATGTTCCTAGCATGTCATTTGAAGGAATTGTAAAGTTTGGTGTTTCCCAGTGAAAACACCTGCTTCCCATTGGGTGGTATTTTAAAATAATAACATTTTGCTTTGGTTTATGTCCAGCATTGCAGTGCTTAGCTACCCATGCAATGTTTTACTAAAATTTTTGGCCTCGAAGAAGGTCAGAAAAAATTGCAAGATTCAAAATTCGATTTTAAAATTGCTCTGATAACATAAAATCATAAACAAATACGTTTAAAATAAATACGTGTGAATACCCCTATTAAATTAGTGGTTAACATATCCTACATGAGTGGCGATGTAACCTGGTGCACATCCTGCTCCATTTACATGTTCAATTCAAGGTCAAATACTGTTATACATGGTGTAAGCAAGTAATTTGTTTGAAGCACAGATTATAGATCTAATAAATCAGCTGGCAATACTGCAGAACAATAATAACCTGGAAAGGTGCTTGGATCAGACCCATCAGGTGCTGGCTGGGGCCAATAAAGAGGAGGGTGGTTATATGGAAGTGCAGGCACCATAATAAGAAGGGTAGACAGGTGATCATAGTGTTTGTGACAGATTGCCCTAAAGGTTTGTGGTTTGCTAGGTTTGCTTCGGGTTTGATACTATTGGATGTTGGTTGGAGCTGGAGAATAGTGTTGAGCTCAAGGTTTGATCTGAACATGAGTGCAGGCAGAACCTTAGTTGTTCGGGTGTTTGTCCAAATGCCTGAATACCTACCCACCAACTTCATGTATAACCACTTGCTGAACACGCACTGTAGCTTTACAGCTACAGTGCGGGCCGCCTGCGCAGAATCATGTGTATATATATATATATATATATATATATCTACTGACAGCGGAAATGTGCCAATGTTTATCTCCCTGCAAAACAATCACATCCCTGTGTAAAAGCAGCACATAGGCAACACTTTGATTGCCCCATATGTTAACCTCTTCCTACCCAGTGTCATTCGTACAGTGACAATGCATATTATTAGCACTGATCACTGTATTAGTGTCACTGGAGATGTCAGTGTCAGTTAGTCAGTTCCCACTCAGTCAGTGTCAGGTAATCCGCTGCACATCACAGTCACAGTCTATTAGACCCAAGATCTCTTCATAAAGAGGACCTGTCATGGCCCATGCTTGATCATCCCTTGTGAGTGCAATAAAGTTAATAAAAAAATAGAGACAGTGTAAAAAAAAAAAGAATTGAATAAAATAAATGATAAAAATAATAATAATTTAACCACTTGCTTCCCGCAGACTATAAATTTGAAGAAGAATATCGTTGTTATGGTAGCAGCTAGCTACCATAACCCCGGTATCCTCTTTAAGAGCCGGCAGTTCTCTTTCACATAAAAGTGGTCTCTGCGGCAGACTTTTATCGGCGGCGGGAGAGGGACCCCTCCCGCCGCGCTCCGTTGCCCTCTGCCGCTTACCGTGGCTGTCGGTAGCGGCGGAGGCGATCCGGACCTGTCCCTAGCTTGACATGGAGATGAGTGAGGGGAAGATGGCCCCCACCCGTCTCCAAGTCATTGCTGGGCGGAAGCGACGTCAAAACGTCACTTCCGCCCATAGCTCTTAAAGGTCCATTGTATTACTATTTCTTTTTTTTCAAATGACAATTTTTTTTTTCTTTTTCTTTTTATTGCATTTTTGTGTAAATATGAGATATGAGATCTTTTTGACCCCAGATCTCATATTTAAGAGGTCCTGTCATGCTTTTTTCGATTACAAGGGATGTTTACATCCCTTGTAATAGGAATAAAAGTGACACAATGTTTTTTTTTTTAAAGAACAATGAAAACATAAAAAAATAAAAGGTAAAATAAATAGGAAAAAAAACACACATGTGAGGTATCGCCGCGATCGGTAGAGCGAGAGCAATAATTCTAGCCCTAGACCTCCTCTGTAACTGAAAACATGCAACCGGTAAAACATTTTAAACATCGCCTATGGAGATTTTAAAGGGTAAAAGTTTGTCGCCATTCCACGAGCGGGCGCAATTTTGAAGCGTGACATCAATTTACTCGGCTTAACATTATCTTTCACAATATAAAAAAAATTGGGCTAACTTTACTGTTGTCTTATTTTTTAATTCAAAAAAGTGTATTACTCTTTCGTCCATGGACCGACACAGCTTCTCTATTGACAAAGTGGGTATTATCCGTTAATTAGGAGTGACTAGGCAGAAAAACTTGTAAAAAGTGTTGCATCACACCTTCTACAGTACCGCCCAGGGGGTGGACCCTCTGGGTATAACCTCTCAGTCTGCATCTTCGCAGATCAGTTTTTTTCTGTCTAGCAAGGAGTAGGACATGGCTCCCTTCGGGCCCATTGGTCCGGGGGGAAAAAATATATATATATATATTTTTTTCATTTGTTGTTTCCTGCGATCTTCGATCAACTGCCGACTGGGTGACAGGCTGGATCCTCGTTCCTTGTAGTCTCCCCAGTTTCGGCCATCGAGCGTGTGCCGACCCTAGCTACGTGCTGGGTTTTCCACGACATGCCCGTCGCTCCACGGGTGGCCGGTGAGCCTATGCTACAGGGCCTGCATCGGACCGCTCAGCTTCGGCTGACCTTACGGCCGAGTCGCAGCAGCCTGGCCGGTGAGCTTACCCTCCAAGGCTTGCATCGGACAGCTCAGCTTTGGCTGACCTTACGGCCGAGTCGCAGCAGCCTGTCTGGTGAGCGTCACGCTCCAGGGCATACATATGATCGTCCCTTTTGGGTCCAATCACAGCATGCCTGGCCAACAGTCACCTTCCGTGCGCGGACGATGACCTGTTTGGAATGTCTTCCAGCATAATACATGCAGGATAGGTAAATAAAACTCCCCTGCCTCGGCTGGGTGATTTAGCTGGACATTCCTGGAGAGATCAAGTAAGTGGTTGTGGCCCCTTTCTTCCCTCTCTCCCTGCCTTTCCCTCCTCCCTGGGCTTCTAGCTAAAGGTTGCTGGGTGCTGGGGGTCACCTAGGGGGTTCCACTGGAGCGGGGCTGGCTGTAACTAAAATTTAAAAGAAATGTCATTTCTGCTTACCTGTGTTTGTGTGCTTCCTCCTCCATGCTGTCGGCGGCCATTTTGAGGTGGTCCATGCCGAGTTCGGCCTCTTGTGACTGCCCGGCGGCCATCTTCCTGTGGTTCGGCCACACCCACTGGCCCCTATCAGCTGATCGGCGGCCATGTTTGTCCACCCTGTATGCATATATTGCCGTTCGGCGGCCATCTTTTTGTGGGCTATGGCTGCTTGACCTCTATCTTTGGTCGGCGGCCATTTTCTTAGAGCCCACATTATCTTCCATACAGACGTTTTTGGCAACCATTTTGCGAGAGCCTCCGGCCTCTAGGGTGCATTACACTGGTGCGAAAATTCACACAGGAAATGCTGATAAAAGAAGCAGACTGACACAGCAGCAGTGGGACAGCATCACAGGCGCAGCACACGGCAGCATAGCAGTACCGGTCCAGGGTGGTGAGTCCTCTGGGTGACCCAGCATCTCTGCAGCGCAGGAGGGTGGCCTATTGATATCTTGCCTGGAGCCCTGTGAGTGTCAGCACATGGTCAGCATGGCATCTGAGCCAGATGTCTTCTCCCCTGAAACACCAGATTTAGCAGCTGGTGCCCCTGAGGTGTCTATGAACGCTATGACGGCAATCCTAGAGGCGTTTGCTGCCAGGGTGGAAGCAGCACACGGGAATACAGGGGGTAGTAAACGCCCCGTCCCCTGCAAGCTTCTGGGGATAATTCTGGTGCAGAACCAGGTCCAGCTACGGCTCGGGGCCCAGATTCTGACGCATCAGAGACTGCAGACCGTGACCGGACAGTGAGGATGACTCAAAGTCCAGGTCAGTACGCGAGACGGCTTTGGTATCTGACCTTATTACTGCAGTGCGGGATATGCTAAAATTGGAAAATACTGCAGAAGCAGCAGAGACTCCGGTCCACTTGGGTTTCATAGACCTGCCCGCACTGCTAAGGTGTTCCCTTGTGTGTCTTTTGATAAACTCTTATACAAGGAATGGGAGAACCCACTGAGTGTCTTTACAGCCCAAAGAGGTTTGCGGTACGGTACCCCTTTGAGGAGAGTTTTCTGAAGAAATGGACCTCTCCCCCTATAATGGACCCTCCGGTGTCCAGACTTAATAGAGCCACCACAATTCCTGTAGAAGGGGCTCCTGTTTTTAAGGACCCTGTGGATAAGAAGGCTGAAGCACTCGCTTGCTACCTATACTCAGTGGAAGGCTCGGCAGTACGCCCGGCATTGGCGGGGGCCCTAGTGTCTCACACACTTACTGAATGGGCAAGATTGCTACTCCAGGGGTTAAGGAGCGAGATGCTCCTCCTGATGAGATAACATTGGCCGACCAGTTGGTCCAGGGCCTTAGGTTTGTCTGCGAGTCAGACATGAATACTATTCCCCTGCTGTCTAAAACTTCGGTTTATGCAGTAGCAATACGCCGCCTGATCTGGCTAAAAGGCTGGTCTGCGGACCAGACTTCCAAGAAAGCCCTGTTGGATCTGCCTTTTAAGGGCGACAGACTTTTTGGGGCTCTCTGGATGACATCATCAAGGATGCCACAGGAGGTAAAGGCACTTTGCTTCCCCAAATTAGCAAGGGTAAGGGGCCATGCCAAGGGCATGGGCCCTCCTTTACTGCACGCAAGCGTTTTTTTCGTCCCCCTAGGGCGACAGGGAAAAGACCCCAGGCCGATAAAGCGCCTGCCCAAGGACAAAAGCGTCCTTGGTCCCGCAGACCCAACAAGCCTGCGGACAAATCTGCGTCCACATGAAGGTCCGCCCTCACCCAGCTCTCGGGCGGGGGGACGTCTTCGCAAATTCGCGACTCAGTGGACTGCTCTAGTCTCCGACAGGTGGGTTTGCAAAGTAATCTCCTCAGGCTACAAGATAGAATTTCTCTCTTGTCCACCGGACAGATTCATCACCTCCAATCTCCAGCTACTACCGACCCGTCGGGAGGCCCTGTATGGGGCGGTCCAGGGTCTACTGGAACGCGGGGTAGTTATTCCAGTTCCAGAACAGGAACGGGGTCAGGGTTTTTACTCAAATCTGTTCATTGTGCCGAAGAAGGAGGGGGTTCGGCCAATCTTGGATCTCAGAGCCCTCAATTGCTTTGTGAAAGTACAAAGATTTCGGATGGAGTCGGTTCGATCTGTAGTCACGGCTCTCCATCCGGGGGACTTTCTGGCCTCCTTGGACTTCAAGGACACATACCTGCATGTCCCCATATACTCCAGACACCAGAGGTTTCTGCGATTTGCTATCGGGAAGGACCACTACCAGTTTGTGGCCCTCCCGTTGGGCCTTGCCTCAGCACCCAGGACGTTCACCAAGGTGCTCGCTCCGATTCTGGCACTTCTAAGACAGCGGGGTATCGCTATCACAGGCTACTTATACGACCTTCTGCTGAAGGCCCCTTCATGCTCAGAATTAGAGGTAAGCGTGTCCATTACCTGTCAGACTCTTCGAGACTGTGGTTGGATACTAAACACGCAAAAGTCAGTATTGGTGCCCACACAACGCCTAGTGTACCTGGGGTTGATTCTGGATTCTTCAGAGGCAAAGGTATTCCTCCCTGTGGAGAAGTTGCAGACCCTCCGGGCTGCAGTACGGCAGCTGACTTCCAGGAATTGGTCGTCACGTTTTTTGCATGCGAGTGTTGGGCCTCATGGTAGCCTCCTTCGAGGCGGTCCCATATACTCAATACCACACTCGAGTGTTACAGAAGGAAGTTCTGTCCAGATGGAACAGATGTCCATCATCTCTGGATTATCAAATCCGAGTGAGCCACCTAGTCAGGAGATCCTGGTATGGTGGCTGACAGCACCGGCTCTAATGGCCGGGAAGTCATTTCTTCCGGTTTACTGGATAGTGATCACGACGGACGCCAGCCTTACAGGTTGGGGTGGAGTCTGGGGTGTTCAGTCGGCGCAAGGTCGCTGGACCCCAGAGGAAGCCCTCCTGCCGATCAATGCCCTGGTAATCCGGGCGATCAGGCTGTGCCTCTTCAAATGGTCTCAGAGGCTACAAGGGCGTCCAGTCCGGATCCAGTCAGACAACACCACAGCAGTGGCATATGTCAATCATCAAGGAGGAACAAGAAGCTCAGCTGCAGCATCGGAGATCGCTCGCATCCTGAAGTGGGCAGAGAGGAGCGTACCGGCACTGTCGGCCGTGTACATTCCGGGTGTGGAAAACTGGCAGCCGGACTACCTGAGCCGCCAGATGCTGGACCAGGGAGAATGGTCCTTACACCCGGAGGTGTTCCAACTCCTCTGCCAAAGATGGGGCACACCAGACGTAGATCTTCTGGCTTCCTGACTCAATCGGAAGGTATTGAGGTTTGTGGCCCGGTCAAGAGACCCATGGGCAGACGCAACGGACGCGTTGGTAGCATCGTGGGGTCAGTATCGGCTAATCTATGCCTTCCCTCCCTTAAGGCTTTTTCCTCTTCTGCTCCGCAGAGTGGAGGCAGAGGGAATTCCAATGATCCTAATCGCTCCAGATTGGCCTCAGCGTCCTTGGTACGCCGATCTAGTACGTCTGGTAGCAGACGTCCCCCTGGCGCCTACCACTACGGAAGGACCTGCTATCGCAAGGTCCCATACTCCATCCTGCTTTACAGTCATTGGCTTTAACGGCATGGCTGTTGAGAACCAGGTACTGAGAGACCGGGGCCTGTCAGACTCAGTAATTTCTACTATGAGAAGTGCTCGAGAACCGTCCTCTAGGAAGGTTTATCACCGCACTTGGAAGGCCTACATCTCCATGTGTGAGGAAATGAAATGGCATCCACGTACCTATTTGGTTTCCAGAATCCTGCTGTTTTTACAGCATGGGGTGGACCAAAGGCTTGCCCTAAGTACGATTAAGGGACAGATATCTGCCCTGGCTGTCTTTTTTCAGCGACCCCTGGCGACTTACTCTCTCGTGAGTACATTTGTGCAAGGGGTTCGACATGTGGCCCCTCCGGTCCGTCCCCCGTTACCTCCGTGGGACTTGAACCTGGTCCTCTCGGTGCTTCAGAAGTCACCGTTTGAGAAGATTAGAGATATTCCCCTGTTGACACTTTCTCAGAAAGTGGTCTTTTTGGTGGCTGTTACGTCAGTTAGACGAGTCTCTGAGCTGGCAGCCTTGTCCTGCAAGGCTCCCTATTTGATTTTCCACAAGGATAAGGTGGTGCTGCGGCCGCAGCCTTCCTTTCAAAGGTCGTTTCGGCTTTTTATCTCAAAGAAGACATTGTACTTCCATCCTTGTGTCCTCAGCCGTCGAATCCTAAGGAGTCGGCGTTGCATTCCTTGGACGTTGTCCGAGCTTTGAGAGTATACCTATCTGCTACTTCCCTGTTCCAGAAGTCAGACTCACTGTTTGTTTCGGTGGCTGGTCCCAAGAAGGGCCAAGCAGTCTCATCGGCCACCATCTCTAGGTTGATCCGACAGATAGTAATCCAGGCTTACGCCTTAAAGGGTCAAGTGCCCCCCTTCCCGGTCACAGCGCATTCGACCAGGGCAATAGGTGCCTCTTGGGCTTTCTGACATCAAGCGTCTGTTTCCCAATTATGTAAAGCGGCGACTTGGTCGTCCGCTTACACTTTCACAAAATTCTACAAAATTGATGTAGGTGCATCTTCGGATGCCTCTTTCGGCCGCAAGGTTTTACAAGCGGCTGTTTAGAGTTGCAGCTCCTCCGTTGGAGGAGTGCTGTTTTGTGTTTGGGGTGAAGTTTATTTTTATGCTGTTACCACCCCTCGTTTTTTCTCTGACACTGCTTTGGGACGTCCCACTTTGTCAATAGAGAAGCTGTGTCGGTCCATGGACGAAAGAGTAAATAGGATTTTTTACTCACCGTAAAATCCTTTTCTCTGAGTCCATGGACCGACACAGCACCCACCCCTCCTTTTAAGTTTGTACTGCTTTTTGCCGAACTGATCTGCGAAGATGCAGACTGTGAGGTTATACCCAGAGGGTCCGCTCCCTGGGCGGTACTGTAGAAGGTGTGATGCAACACTTTTTACAAGTTTTTCTGCCTAGTCACTCCTAATTAACAGATAATACCCACTTTGTCAATAGAGAAGCTGTGTTGGTCCATGGACTCAGAGAAAAGGATTTTACGGTGAGTAAAAAAGTAGGATTTTTAAAACAGCTTACCTGTAAAATCCTTTTCTTGGAGTACATCACGGGACACAGAGCAGCATAGTCATTACTATGTGGGTTATATAGAATTACCTTCAGGTGCTGGCACTGGCAACTTCCAAAACAGGAAGTACCCTCCCCTATATAAGCCCCTCCCATCCGGGAGTACCTCAGTTTTGTAGCAAAGCAATACGTGTCTCCAAAAGAGGGGTGGGAGCTCTGTGTCCCGTGATGTACTCCAAGAAAAGGATTTTACAGGTAAGCTGTTTTAAAAATCCTACTTTCTTGTTCATACATCACGGGACACAGAGCAGCATAGTCATTACTATGTGGGACGTCCCAAAGCAATGCCACATGAGGGGGGGGATACACCATACATAAGCTGGGCGCCATCAGGCATGAGGATCTTTTGCGGCCTGCAACACACTGCGCCCAAAGGCGACATCCTCCTGACTTCTAACGTCCACCTGGTAGAACCTAGTAAACGTGTGTACTGAAGACCATGTTGCGGCCTTACAAATTTGCGCCAGGGAGGCCTGGTGATGCACTGCCCATGAAGTTCCAACTGCTCTCGTGGAGTGCGCCCTAACTTTGAACGGAGGCGGTCTACTTCTCAAGCCATAGGCTTGTATTATGACCTGTCGAATCCACTTGGCTAAAGTAGATTTTGATGCTGCCTGACCCTTTCTGGGGCCTTCCGGCAGAACAAACAAAGAATCCGTTCTACGAATCTGAGCAGTGGCTTTTAGATAAGCTTTAACTGCTCTTACTACATCCAAAGAATGCAATAACTTTTCCTCTACCGAGCTTGGTTTGGGGAAAAAAGAAGGAAGAACCACATCCTGGTTCAAGTGAAACCTCGATACCACCTTAGGAAGAAAGGCTGGGTGAGGACGTAATACTACTCTGTCCTTATGGATAACCAGATATGGCTCTTTACAGGACATGGCGGCTAATTCCGACACTCTTCTAGCCGAGCATATGGCTACTAAAAATATCAATTTCCTGGTGAGTAGAACCAAGGAAATGTGCCGCAAAGGTTCAAATGGCTGCTTCTGCAGAACCGACAGAACCAAATTTAGATCCCATGGGCATATGGGAGCCTTAATCGGTGGAATAATACGAGTCACACCTTGCATAAAGGATTTGACAAGTGAATGCATAGCCAGGGGCCTTTGAAATAGTATTGACAAGGCCGAAACCTGGCCCTTGATAGTACTTAAGGCAAACTTCCTGTCTACAGCCCACTGCAGGAAGTCCAGAATTCTGCCTATAACGTACTTACGTGGATGCCATTTTCTGGCCTCGCACCAAGTGATGTACGCCTTCCAAACTATAGTAGATCTGCCTGGATACAGGCTTCCTGGCATTGATTATAGTTGATACCACAGAGTTAGAGAGACCTCTCTTCTTTAGGATGTGGGATTCAATAGCCAGGCCGTTAAACTTAGAGTTAGTAAGGAAGGGTGGCATATCGGTCCTTGCGAAAGCAGGTCCGGACGACGTGGAAGGGTCCAAGGACTCCCCACAGACATTTTGATGATCTCCGCGTACCAGGCCCTTCGGGGCCACGCTGGAGCCACCAGGATCACCGGCTTCTTCTCCAACCTGACTCTGCGAAGGAGTCGAGGCAACAATTGTAGCGGAGGGAATGCATATATCAGTCTGAACTGATCCCAAGGGAACACCAGAGCATCCGAGCCGCAAGCGAGGGGATCCCTTGTCCGGGAGACAAATCTGTCCACCTTTGCGTTGAATCTGGATGCTAGCAGATCTACATCCGGTGTTCCCCACCGCTGACATATTGCTCAGAAGACCTCGGGATGAAGGGACCATTCCCCTGGGCATAACTGTTGGCGACTCAGAAAGTCCGCCTTCCAATTCTCCACCCCTGGAATGAAGACAGCTGATATACATGGGACATGCTTTTCTGCCCATTCCAGGATGTGACTTACTTCCCTCTGGGCTGCACGACTCCTGGTGCCTCCCTGATGATTGATATATGCCACTGCTGTGGCATTGTCTGATTGAATTCTGACAGGGGACCCTTGGAGTCTGGATGTCCAGGCTACTAGGGCGTACCGGGCTGCTCGTATCTCTAAGAGATTGATGGGCAGGGTTTTTACTACATTTGACCATCTGCCCTGGAGAGACCATTGCTCCAGTACTGCCCCCCAGCCTATAAGGCTGGCATCTGTAGTGACCACCTTCCAAGATATCGGGCTGAAGGGTTTTCCCTTCTGGAGATTCTGGGGGATCAACCACCAGCAGAGACTCTTCCGAACGGAAGGGGGCAAAGCCATCGGGAAGTCTAGAGCCTGAACTTTTCCGTTCCAGGCTGACAATATGGCCCTTTGTAAATTCCTTGAGTGGAATTGGGCGTATGGCACAGCTTCGAATGATGCTACCATCTTTCCTAGCAGCCTCATGCACAGGCGTATGGACGGCTGTCTTTTTGCACAAAGCAGACGGACCAAGGCCCTCAAAGAGGATACCTTGTCTAGAGGTAAGAAAATCTTCCTCTGGTCTGAATCCAGCCGTAGCCCTAGATATACCAGGTTTTTCACTGGCTGTAGGGCTGACTTGTCCAGGTTGATGACCCAACCGTGAGACTCTAGATACTTGATTGTATCGACAATTACCACTTCTAGCTTGGCAACTGAGTGGTCCATCAACAACAGGTCGTCTAGGTATGCCATTATCGTTACACCCCGTGTTCTTAGATCGGCCAACAGTGGGGCCAGAATTTTTGTGAACACTCGTGGTGCTGTGGCCAGACTGAATGGTAAGGCTCTGAACTGAAAATGGCGCCCTTCTACTGCAAAGCGTAGGAATTTTTGATGACCTGGAAAGATGGGAACATGCAAGTAAGCATCTTTGATGTCGATCGAGGCTAACCATTCCTCCCCTTGTAGGGCAGCGGTGACCGATCGGATCGACTCCATCCGGAAAGACCGGACGTTTAGAAATTTGTTTAGACTCTTTAGGTCCAATATGGGTCTTATGTCCCCGTTTGGCTTCGGGACTGTGAAAAGGTTTGAGTAGAAACCCAACCCCCACTCTTCCATAGGAACCTCCATAATTACTCCTTGGAGCAATAGTTGTTCTAACGCCACAATAGCTGCCACTGCTGGCTGTGTAACAGCCCCTGCTGTGGAAAAAGCAGATTTTAATAAAGATTCCAATTTTTTATCCACTGGATCTTTGAACATTTGAACATTATCTACTGGACATGTCAGTGATTTGTTCACAGAAGAGATGGCTGCATCCACCGTAGGAACATTCCATCTCTGGGTGAACTTTTCCTCCATGGGATAGATCACCGGAAACCTTTTAGGCGGAACAAATAGTTTATCAGGATGTTCCCAGTCCTGGTATATAAGTCCTTCCAATAATGGATGTATTGGAAAGGAGCAATTAACCTGGGGAGCTTTTAGCGACCCCAATGAGGAGACAGCAGTAGTTGATGGTTCAACAAGAGGCATTTTAAATGCAGATCGAACCATGTCAGTTAGGGTCTGGACCCACAATCTTTCAGTCTGTGATGCTGAAAATGGTTCATCTACTGTCGATTCCTCAAAAACAGAGCTAACCTCCTCCTGATCCCCTTCAGGTAGGTCGGTCCCTTCCTGGGACTGTTGCTCTGCCAACAGGCACTCTAATGGAGGTGATGGAGATCTGGCGCGCTTTCTTTCCTGTAGAGAAGAAGCGATCAATGCAGACAATCTCTGCTCCAATCCCTCCAGAGTTGAGGAAAAAACCTCCTCTGTTATATATGCAGGAGCAGGTGGACTGAGGACAGCCGCAGTACCTGGCACTCCCGGGGGTTCCTTATGGGTATTAACCTCTGATTTCTCAGGGGAGGAGGGTGCAGATGACTGCTCCAGATCCTCAGAGCCCGATGGAGACCCCCTACACTTCCTGAGAGGTATATCTCGGAGTTTTTTAGGCGGCATATTCCTTAGTTCAAAGCTGAGGTATTCCAGCCGCAATACACCCCTTACTGAAATAGTCTAATGCAATTTGCTGCTATGTACATCAGTGGGTGTCTACTAATGCGTCTTTCTGGGGATGCCTGTATCAACCGCCCGCTGTAAGCCCCTATACCATGCTACCAGCTCCTTTTCATGCTCTGTGTCCATAGCAAGCAGCGTGGACTGAGTCCTTTTATCTTGCTGGGACGCCCGCACATGCGCAGAAGCGCTGGGCGCACAGAGCGCGTCATCCGCCAGGCTCCGCCCCCTTTTTTGAAGCTAAACCTTATAAAAGGAAAGCATGTGTGCGCGCGCGTGCACGTGTGCGCTCTTGGCGCCATGTAGGGAGAGGAGCCAGGGTCCCTGTTTCACCAGGACTCGGGGATGGAAGGAAACTACTTGTTAGCATGACAGAGGAATGCAGCTTCCCTGATAGAGAGCTCACTCATCTGCCTGGACTTTCACCATGGAAGGAATAGTCCCAAGAAAAAAGACGTTCCACAGCGGCCTCTAGTGGACAAACACAGGTACCGCACCTTTGTCTTTTTTTTTTTTTTTTTTTAAAACCTCCTTTATGAAAAAACATTTCCAGGTTTACAGTTTTTTTTAAAACTTCCCTTATGAAAAAACATTTCTAGGATTTCTTAGGCATATACAGCTATTAGCGGGAATACCCTTTAGGTAACAGGCAGAAAGACATATTAGGCTTGGGGGTCCCCTCAATAGAACCAAGTTCCTGAGGGGCCCCCACTTACCTTTTCCCCGCCGCAGGACTTTGTTTGGTCCACAGAAGCCCAAACTTCACCTCTCACGGCAGGCATTGTACTAGACCTTCAGGGACCGGGTTCCCAAGGATTCCACTCCCCTGGACCTGTATAGCACCCTGCACAGATAGCCTCTTGGTTTTGGGTATGACCAGAGCTCTGGATCCCAGGGTCCAGCCCTCCTAAGAGAGGCATTACAGGCAAAACCCTGCTCTTCTCTGCAAGGCCCGGGTACCGACCGTTTAGCTATGAAGCTTTTTTGGTCGGATCCGGAATAGCTTGCTAAGGCCCAGAGATTCTGTACACAAGCCCAGATGAATACATGTTAACCTTGGCCAACACCTTAGACACTGGCAAAAAACTGAGGTACTCCCGGATGGGAGGGGCTTATATAGGGGAGGGTACTTCCTGTTTTGGAAGTTGCCAGTGCCAGCACCTGAAGGTAATTCTATATAACCCACATAGTAATGACTATGCTGCTCTGTGTCCCGTGATGTATGAACAAGAAATCCTATTTTTTTCCACAAAAAGTGCGCTTGTAAAACCGCTGTGCAAATACGGTGTGACAGAAAGTATTGCAACAACCACTATTTTATTCTCTGGGGTGTTAGAAAAAAATATATATATATATATATAATGTTTGGGGGTTCTAAGTAATTTTCTAGCAAAAAATTTTTTTATCTTGTAAACACCAAATCTCAGAAATAGACTCGGGTCCGTAGTGGTTAAAGCCCCCCTTCCTCTATGCTTATGCGTAAACCTGAACACATACGTAAGTCCCGCACGCATATGTAAACACTGATTGCACCGCACATGTGAGTATCGCTGCAAGCGTTAGGGTGAGAGCAATAATTTTAGTTCCAGACCTCCTGTGTAACTTTAAACTGGTAACCTGTAAAGGTTTTATAGCGTCGCTAATGGAGATAGGTACCATCGTTTGGAGCTGTTCCACGGGTGTACACAATTGTGACATTTTAGGTATCTATTTAATAGATTTTATAGCATCATATTTTATATTTTAACAAAAAAATTGGTATTATATAGTTTTTTTGTGTAATAAAATAAATTCAAGTGTATTTTTTGCGTTTGAAAAACTGTTGTGCAATTACAGTGTGACATAAACAATTGCAGCACCCACCATTTTCTTCTCTAGGGTCTCTGCTAAAAGATAAATGCTAAGAAAAAAAAAAAATATATATATATATATATATATATATATATATATTTTTACATGTAGGAGAGAAATGTCAGAATTGGCCTGGGTGGGAATTGGTTAAAAAAAGAAAAAAATCCCAAAACATGTTCCTCTCTGTAGATCCATCATCAGTGCACATGACTGATCCCAATGGTACTGCTTTTCACATGCAATCTCCCCAAGCTGCCATCAGCTAGAAAGGAATGGGGAAAGTAGTGATATAATTGGCCAAATATGACAGCGACAGTAATGGCACTGATATCCCTTGCCCCTTTGGGCAGTGATGTACTGATTTTCCTCTGCTCCTATGTGTATGTGCCTGGAGATCCCCAGCCATGTAAGCAAAGTGTGCCAGTGACAGCAGTAGGTGATAGGTGACCATTAAAAGTGAGAAGCTGTCATGTATAGAAGTGATAGAAATATTTCTTCTATATATAATGCTCGGCACCTGACAAACAGGAGGACACACTGGAAAAAGTTCAGGCATTCGTTTGAACAGTCAAAATGTGTTCCAAACCTGGGTTTGGAGTGAATCATCAGCTCATCTCTAACTAGAAGTTGGCTAAAACATTTCTCTCTGGCAGAGCTTTAGGATGCCTAGAGACCTGAGTGCCTCAGAAATCTCTGCCAAAAAGAAATGTTTCGGATTTTCTCTCTGGATGTGCTGGCGCCTGGAGGGTTAAGCAAGGATTTTGAAATTAGTGCCATACTATAAATACTCAGGTCATACTCCCCTTTCACCATAACACCACTTATAAAACAACTATATAATGTCACCATCCTTTATGTATAATGGCGCCCATCATCGCTCTACTGGACAATATTATCTACATACTGCTCCTTGAGAGATGTGTACATATGTGTCTGTGCATATGTTTATATTCATATGTAAATGCATGCACAGGTGCATGTTATATATATATATATATATATATATATATAATATATTTTTTAGATCTTTTAGATTTTATATATATATATATATATATATATATATATATATATATATATTTTAAACTTCCAAATCGTTTTTTAATATATACCTTATTATGTATTTAATATATAAATTTTATGTTTACTGCTTGTGCACAGAGGTATTACTGTGTAGGTCAGTGGCTTCGTTCCAATTTCCATCTGCATGTTCACTGTCACTGACAGTTCGAGCACTGCGCTCCCTCAGTATTTTCCTGTTACTCCATTTTATCTGTTTTCCTTCTGTGTGCTAAGTATGCACCTAGTGAAGCTTTTTATACATCAATCTTTATCACTCTCTGTGTCTTTATGTCTGAACAGCACATTATAATTATCGGGCTAACGCTGTTTCCCCTATTCCCCTTCCCCACCCCCCCCTTCCCCACCCATGGTCCTGCCCACAGCCCACCCATAGAGTATAAATAGCTCTGTCTCCCTAATCTCTAGATATAGGCTTGAAGAAGGAACCAACCAGAAGTTCCAAAACGTGTCCCTCTTTGATGACCTCACTTGCTGTTTGCGGTCCACGCTGGCTGTAGGTCCCCTTCCACTGGCGTTACTTCTGGAATTAACGTCCAATGCTGATTCTGACAGAGCGGTCATTCCATTGGTGCCTCCAGAGCTGTGGCTTTCTCCTGCTGGCAATGCTGGGACATTCTTCTGCTGCATAGTGACTTCTCTGGGAACCCTTGATCTACACTGGGACCACATGATGCCCGGATCACCTTCATTATAAATATGATGCATTCCTCTTATTATTCATCCTGCAAGTGTTCCTAATCCCTTTTGAGATATATCTTTTTTTCCTTTTATTATATTGCGCTTAGAGGCGCCTTTTTTTGTTAATCTTAAAGTCTATGCTTACCTTTACAGAAAAATCTGTAAGTTGAACTTACACAGGTCCCCCCCCCCCCAGTCCCGCTGACCTGAACCACTGCAATTTCTGGTTCTAAGCCCCGGTATATCAGCGTCGGAGCCCGGGGCTTATAAATCCTCTCTGCTTCCACGCATTTTCTGCACAGCTGACAGGATGGGCTATGCGGCTGTTGATTGGTCAGCGCTGCCCATGTGACTAATCCTCTCAACTGAATTAGATTCAGCTAAAAAGATTTCTAAGCCCCGGACACCTGGCGCGGATATACCGGGGCTTAGAGCCAGAGATTACCGCGGTCCAGGTCAGCGGGACCAGGGGGGTCAAGGAGGGGGACATGTGTAAGTTCACCATACAGAGTTTTCTGTAAAGGTGAACTTACCCTTTAATGCAGATTAAAGCCAATGCTTTGTTATACTCTGTGTAATCCTATGCTGACCATCTTCCTGGCTTGACTTGCAATAAGGTAAGCTTAAATTCATTGTCATACATCCATCCCTATCACTTGATACCACAGATTTTGCATTTGTCTCCTCATGCCTGTGGTACCCAATTGACTAGTACATTTATCACACTTGAAATGTTGCAGGTTGAGGCTGCAAACCACTATGATGTTGTTGGAAACAGATGTGTTAAAAAATATTACTAAAATCTTTTTTAACACATATTCTTCCAACAATGCCATAGGGATTTGCATCTGTGGGGCAGTGCCATCTGATGCAATAGGGTGGCTGCTCCTCCCACTTCTCTGCAAGCTGTCCTGATGTCCTGGGTTACATCCTGCCTCACTGATGTTGTGCCTCTCTCTCACTTTCCTCCTCTACAATCTCTGGCACCCAGGTATGGTCTGCCACCTCATCATTCTCACTCTCCTCCTCACTTACTCATCACTAGGGATGGGCCCGGTGCTCGATTCGAACCCATGTTCGAATCGAGCATCGGGCGTTCGCTCGCTCGTCGAGCCCAGAACTATTTGGGCCGTTCGCATCACATTCGTGTGATGCGAGCGGCCCCGCAATGCATTGCGGCCGGCGCAGTGCATTGCTGGCTGATGATTGGCCAAGCATGCACTGTGACCCCGCATGCTTGGCCAATCACAGCGCCCGAAACTCGGAGAGCAATAATTGGCTACAGGCAGGACGCCTGTAGCCAATTACAGCTCAGGGGCTTTAGTACACGCCCCACCATTTAAAAGGCCGCCACGCCATCGGCCCCGGTCACATGAGTTCCGGCTTTAGGAGAGATTAGTCTGCTGATTCTGTCTTTGCTTGATACTGAAAGATTTGCTCTTCTTTGCTAAACCATTGGCTATTTCTTTGCTAAACCATTGCTACCTAAGTCATTGATCGTTCATTGCTGCTGATTGCACAGTTAGTGTGTTATTAGCTGCTGCTGGGGATTAGTCTGGTGCGTGCTTACTGTTAGTACAGTATTGCAGTAGTACCAACCGCAGTGCTGTTAGCACAGCATTGCACCCCAACAGCACCCATAGGACTTCTAGTATGTTAGTGGCAGCAAACAGAGCTCCTATATTTTCTTCTCAGCAGCACCCATAGGACTTCTAGTGTGTTAGTGGCAGCAAACAGAGCTCCTATATTTTCTTCTCAGCACCACCCATAGGACTTCTAGTGTGTTAGTGGCATCACACAGAGCTCCTATATTTTCTTCTCAGCAGCACCCATAGGACCTCTAGTGTGTTAGTGGCAGCAAACAGAGCTCCTATATTTTCTTCTCAGCAGCACCCATAGGACTTCTAGTGTGTTAGTGGCAGCAAACAGAGCTCCTATATTTTCTTCTCAGCAGCACCCATAGGACTTCTAGTGTGTTAGTGGCAGCAAGCAGAGCTCCTATATTTTCTTCTCAGCAGCACCCATAGGACTTCTAATGTGTTAGTGGCATCACACAGAGCTCCTATATTTTCTTCTCAGCAGCACCCATAGGACTTCTAGTGTGTTAGTGGCAGCAAACAGAGCTCCTATATTTTCTTCTCAGCAGCACCCATAGGACTTCTAGTGTGTTAGTGGCAGCAAACAGAGCTCCTATATTTTCTTCTCAGCAGCACCCATAGGACTTCTAGTGTGTTAGTGGCATCACACAGAGCTCCTATATTTTCTTCTCAGCAGCACCCATAGGACTTCTAGTGTGTTAGTGGCAGCAAACAGAGCTCCTATATTTTCTTCTCAGCAGCACCCATAGGACTTCTAGTGTGTTAGTGGCAGCAAACAGAGCTCCTATATTTTCTTCTCAGCAGCACCCATAGGACTTCTAGTGTGTTAGTGGCAGCAAACAGAGCTCCTATATTTTCTTCTCAGCAGCACCCATAGGACTTCTAGTGTGTTAGTGGCATCACACAGAGCTCCTATATTTTCTTCTCAGCAGCACCCATAGGACTTCTAGTGTGTTAGTGGCAGCAAACAGAGCTCCTATATTTTCTTCTCAGCAGCACCCATAGGACTTCTAGTGTGTTAGTGGCAGCAAACAGAGCTCCTATATTTTCTTCTCAGCAGCACCCATAGGACTTCTAGTGTGTTAGTGGCATCACACAGAGCTCCTATATTTTCTTCTCAGCAGCACCCATAGGACTTCTAGTGTGTTGGTGGCAGCAAACAGAGCTCCTATATTTTCTTCTCAGCAGCACCCATAGGACTTCTAGTGTGTTAGTGGCAGCAAACAGAGCTCCTATATTTTCTTCTCAGCAGCACCCATAGGACTTCTAGTGTGTTAGTGGCAGCAAACAGAGCTCCTATATTTTCTTCTCAGCAGCACCCATAGGACTTCTAGTGTGTTAGTGGCATCACACAGAGCTCCTATATTTTCTTCTCAGCAGCACCCATAGGACTTCTAGTGTGTTAGTGGCAGCAAACAGAGCTCCTATATTTTCTTCTCAGCAGCACCCATAGGACTTCTAGTGTGTTAGTGGCATCACACAGAGCTCCTATATTTTCTTCTCAGCAGCACCCATAGGACTTCTAGTGTGTTAGTGGCAGCAAACAGAGCTCCTATATTTTCTTCTCAGCAGCACCCATAGGACTTCTAATGTGTTAGTGGCATCACACAGAGTTCCTATATTTTCATCTCAGCAGCACCCATAGGACTTCTAGTGTGTTAGTGGCATCACACAGAGCTCCTATATTTTCTTCTCAGCAGCACCCATAGGACTTCTAGTGTGTTAGTGGCAGCAAACAGAGCTCCTATATTTTCTTCTCAGCAGCACCCATAGGACTTCTAGTGTGTTAGTGGCATCACACAGAGCTCCTATATTTTCTTCTCAGCAGCACCCATAGGACTTCTAGTGTGTTAGTGGCAGCAAACAGAGCTCCTATATTTTCTTCTCAGCAGCACCCATAGGACTTCTAGTGTGTTAGTGGCATCACACAGAGCTCCTATATTTTCTTCTCAGCAGCACCCATAGGACTTCTAGTGTGTTAGTGGCAGCAAACAGAGCTCCTATATTTTCTTCTCAGCAGCACCCATAGGACTTCTAATGTGTTAGTGGCATCACACAGAGTTCCTATATTTTCATCTCAGCAGCACCCATAGGTCTTCTAGTGTGTTAGTGGCATCACACAGAGCTCCTATATTTTCTTCTCAGCAGCACCCATAGGACTTCTAGTGTGTTAGTGGCAGCAAACAGAGCTCCTATATTTTCTTCTCAGCAGCACCCATAGGACTTCTAATGTGTTAGTGGCATCACACAGAGTTCCTATATTTTCATCTCAGCAGCACCCATAGGACTTCTAGTGTGTTAGTGGCATCACACAGAGCTCCTATATTTTCTTCTCAGCAGCACCCATAGGACTTCTAGTGTGTTAGTGGCAGCAAACAGAGCTCCTATATTTTCTTGTCAGCAGCACACATAGTACCTATAGTGTGTTAGTGTCAGCACCCATAGGACCTACAGTGTGTTGTGAGCACACATAGGAGTTCTATTTTTTATACTATATACACTACCGACTACAATGGCTGGAAGACCGCCAAGGAGAGGCAGAGCGTGCCGAGGCAAGAACACAGGGCAGGCAGGCTCTGTTTCTAGAGACAACAGTGCTGGCCGTGGACGTGGTCGTGCATCGTCATCAGCACGTGGCCATGGGACACGCTTGTCTTTGTTTTCGGCAGCTGGACATGTGGAGCCGCATCATGCCGAAGGCTTGGTAGAATGGATGACCAAGCCCTCCTCATCCTCCTCATCCTCTCTCACCCAGGCTCAGGGTACTGGCAGAGCAGCTGCCAACGCGTACTCAATGGCATCATCAGCCACCCCTTCCCTAGACCCACCATGTCCTCCTGAGGAGTCCCCCGAACTGTTTGAGCACAGTGTTGGGTACATGCTCCAGGAGGATGCCCAACGATTCGAAGGCTCGGATGATGATACCCAGCTTGAGGAAGTCAGTAGTGTGCGCGCAGAGAGAGGGGATGCTGAAGGACAGCAATCTGGCAGTAGTGTTCCACCAGCTGCAGCTTACTGCCAGGTTTGCTCTAGTGGTGAAGAGGGAGGGGATGATGAGGTCACTGACTCCACGTGGGTGCCTGAAGGGAGAGAGGAGGAGGAGGAGGAGGATGCAGCGTCACATGTCCAACGAGGCAGGATGCCCCCTGGAGGCCAGCTAGAGGCCAGCACAGCAACTGTACCACACCGCAGAGCTCCGCCTGTGCAGGGCGCTGCCTCTGCACATTATCACAAAAGTTCTTTGGTGTGGGCCTTTTTTGAGACGAGTGCATCAGATCGCACCACTGCTATTTGCAATATTTGTCTCAAGCGTATCTCGCGTGGCCAAAACATCAGCCGCTTGGGCACCACAAGCATGAGCAGACATATGTCGACCTGCCATGCAGCTCGTTGGCAAGCACACATAAAAGACCCACACCAAAGAACAAAGCGGACCTCTCCTTGCTCCTCATCAGCTGGGATCTCCATCCCCACTATATCTTCAGTCCTCTCTGAAAGCTGCTCTGAGAGGACTGAAGGTGTAGAATTAGGTGTGTCACAACCAAGTACTTGCAGTACACCGACGTCCGATTGTAGCAGGCAAATTTCCCTGCCCCAGCTGCTGGACCGTCGAAAGAAGTATACTCCCAGCCATCCACATGCCCAGCGGTTGAATGCTAGCTTGGCTAAATTGCTAGCACTTCAACTGCTGCCTTTTCAGTTGATAGACTCGGCCCCCTTCCGTGAGTTTGTTCAATGTGCGGTTCCTCAGTGGCAGGTTCCCAAACGCCACTTTTTCTCACGGAAGGCGATTCCGTCTCTCTACTGGCATGTGGAAGGCAATGTCCATGCCTCGCTGGACAGGGCGGTCAGCGGTAAGGTGCATATTACCGCTGACTCATGGTCCAGCAGGCATGGACAGGGACGTTATCTTTCTTTCACGGCCCATTGGGTCACTCTATTGGCAGCTGGGAGGGATGCAGGACAAGGTGCAGTAGTGTTGGAGGTTGTTCCGCCACCACGCCTCCAAAATGCTACTACTGGTTGTGACACACCTCTCTCCTCCACCCCCTCCTCTTCTTCTTCCTCCATGTCCTCTTCGAGTGCTCTGTCCTCGGAACCAGCGGTGCTCCGTAGGCGTACAAGGGGCTACGCGAGTACGCAGGCAAAAAGATGCCATGCCGTGCTTGCGCTGGTGTGTTTGGGGGACAGGAGCCACACTGGGCCAGAGGTTCTGGCAGCTCTGCAGGGGCAGGCCGAGAGGTGGTTGACGCCACGCCAGCTTAAGCCAGGAATGGTCGTTTCTGATAATGGCACCAACCTCCTCTCCGCCCTGCGACAGGGGCAGCTCACCCATGTGCCCTGTATGGCTCACGTCCTCAACCTGGTGGTGCAGCGGTTCTTGGGCAGGTTCCCAGGCTTACAGGATGTCCTGAGGCAGGCCAGGAAAGTCTGTGTGCATTTCCGCCGATCTTATAATGCCGGTGCTCGGCTGACTGAGCTGCAAAAGGAGCTGAACCTGCCCAAGAACCGCCTAATATGTGACATGCCCACCAGGTGGAACTCAACGTTGGCCATGCTGCAGCGACTGCACACGCAGCAGAGGGCCATCAATGAGTACCTTTGTGACTACGGCACCAGGACAGGGTCAGGGGAGCTTGGCTTTTTTTCCCCACGCCAGTGGAGCATGATCAGGGATGCATGCACTGTCCTCTCACCATTTGAGGAGGCCACGAGGATGGTGAGCAGTGACAGTGCATGCATCAGTGACACTGTACCTCTTGTCCACCTGTTGGAGCATACGCTGCGTGGGATAATGGACAGGGCACTTGAGGCAGAACAGAGGCAGGAAGAGGAGGACTTCCTTGTCTCTCAAGGCCCCCTTTATCCAGACAATGTTCCTTCTGTCCCACCCATCACACAGGAAGAGGAGTAGGAGGAGGAGGAGGAGGAGGATTGTGTGAGCATGGAGGTGGAGCCTGGCACTCAGCATCAGCAGCAGCAGTCTTTTAGGGATGATGTACAGTCCCAACAAACCAGTGGACTTGTACGTGGCTGGGAGGAGGTGGCTGGCGATCATGTCATCCTCAGTGACCCAGAAGACTCCGGACCGAATGCCTCAGCTAACCTACGCTGCATGGCCTCCCTGATCCTGCAAAGCCTGCGGAAGGATCCTCGTGTTCTTCGGATCAAGGAGAGTGACCATTACTGGCTGGCCACTCTCCTTGATCCACGGTACAAGGGTAAGGTTGCGGACCTTATCTTGCCGTCGCAGAGGGAGCAGAGGATGAGACATCTCAGGGAGGCCTTGCAGAAAGGTCTGTGCAACGCGTTCCCAGAAACTGGGAGGTTACAAACTCCTGGTCCTGGACGACGAGTTGCTGAGGCTTCGGTCAGTAGCAGAAGGAGCGGTGGGGAAGGTGGACGTCTGACCGATGCGTTCAGACAATTTTTTAGTCCGCAGCCCCAAGGTATGATCGGTTCCAGCAACCATCGCCAGCGTCTGATATACATGGTGCAGGAATACCTAGGGGCAAGGTCAGACTTGGACACCTTTCCCACCGAAAATCCTCTGGCTTACTGGGTCCTGAGGATGGATCACTGGCCAGAGCTTGCACAGTATGCAATTGAGCTACTGGCCTGTCCTGCATCCAGCGTTCTTTCCGAACGCACATTCAGTGCTGCTGGAGGATTTGTCACCGATCATAGGGTGCGCCTGTCCACCGACTCGGTTGATCGACTGACCTTCATAAAAATGAATCAGTCTTGGATCACCACCAGCTACCAGACACCTGAAGCGGATATAACGGAATAATTTATAATGTCACATCCCTTCAAGACTGCCTATGCTGATGCTGAGTGACTGTCCTGTTATGTTCACTGACTATCCTCTTCCTCCTCCTCAATGATCCATGCCACCACACCAGTGCCTAAGGCACAATTTTTCAGCCCCTGTATAACAGGGGCGTGTAATTACAATTTTTTAAAAAGATGCTTCGCAACAGGTGTGACTGCTGTGCTCAGAGTACAGTATCTGTGAGGGGTTGCAGTGTTGTGGCACCAGCACCAGTGCCTAAGGCACAATTTTTCAGCCCCTGTTGGGGCGTGTAATTACAATTTTTAGGCAATGCTTTGCAACAGGTCTCATTGCTGTGCTCAGAGTACAGTATCTGTGAGGGGTTGCAGTGTTGTGGCACCAGCACCAGTGCCTAAGGCACAATTTTTCAGCCCCTGTATAACAGGGGCGTGTAATTACAATTTTTTAAAAAGATGCTTCGCAACAGGTGTGACTGCTGTGCTCCAAGTACAGTATCTGTGAGGGGTTGCAGTGTTGTGGCACCAGCACCAATGCCTAAGGCACAATTTTTCAGCCCCTGTTTAACAGGGGCGTGTAATTACAAATCTTGATCTAATAGTTCACAGCAGGGCCCATTCCTGCGCCCACCAAGAGTAACTATGAGGGCCTACAGTCTTGTGGCAACACCGTCCACCACCACCACCACCACCAAAGGCCCAATTTTTCTGCCCTGTTCAACAGGTGCATGCAATTACAAATCTTGATCTAATAACTCACAGCAGGGCCCATTCCTGCACCCACCAAGAGTAACTGTGAGGGCTTACAGTCTTGTGGCAACACCGTCCACCACCACCACCACCACCACCAAAGGCCCAATTTTTCTGCCCGGTTCAACAGGTGCATGCAAGTACAAATCTTGATCTATTAACTCACAGCAGGGCCCATTCCTGTGCCCACCAGTCTTGTGGCTACACCAACATCTAATAGGGCAAATTTCTGCAGAGTATATACGGCAGGCCCCTACTTTCAAACATCCAACTTACAAACGACTCCTACTTGCAAACGGCAAGAGAAAACAGGAAGTGAGAGGAAATCTACCCCTAGGAAGGAAAATTCTATCCTGTTAGATTTAATTTGGGAAAAAGGTATCTCCTCTCTACTGATGCTTTATCACCAATCCTTGTTTCAATTAAAACCCCACTTTTCCAAAAACATTTGTCATTGGGACGGAAAGTGAGGTGACATGTTCTGAACAGATGTGCAAAGACAGCAAATGTTACAGGGGTGATAACCCCTCCCTATGTTCTCCAAAAAGCTTAAAAATTGATTTTTTTGGGATGTAGCTACACTTCATAATGTACCTGTTCAGATTCTACTTAAGAACAAACCTACAGTCCATGTCTTGTTTGCACCACCTATATACTGCTGTTCAGAGTATATAGGGTTGTAGGTATAGGGTTTTATTTTGGGTGCGGGGTCCCCCTTAGTATCCATACAAGACCCAAAGGGGCTGGGGTGGGGGGGGGGGTGATGGGGTAGCCATGCCATTTTTCTCAAGGATTTTCAGCCATATGGCGGCCAGGACAAGACATGACATTAAAGCCGCAAGTGGTTTTAAATGGCTTCTTTTTTTCCTTTACAAATGTCATTTTGTGCAAGGACAGTTCTAAACACGGGAAACACATGCCACTTCACAGGCATACTTTAGACACCCCCCAGGTACCATATTTAAAGGAAAATTTCACTTTTTTTTTTTTCACTTTATGCATCATTAAAATGACTGCTCCCGAAAAAACTTTAGTTTTTAAAATTTCTTTTTGCATTGATATATGTCCCCTGGGGCAGGACCCGGGTCCCCAAACCTGTTTTATGACATTAACATGCATATTGGCCGTTGTAATTAGCAATTTTGATTTCGAACGTTCGCGTCCATTATAACGAATAGGGTTCGAAAATTCGCGCAAACTTTCGGTCCGTTCGAAGGTTCTGGTGCGAACCGAACCCGGGGGTGTTCGGCTCATCCCTACTCATCACCTGATAGTAAGCTGCAGCTGCGGAAACATGCAATGCAATTGCTTCTCTCTGTTTGTTGTTTCCTCTGTCTGTATTCCTTGTGTTCTCTTCCTCAACATCAGATCCAATTTATTACTGAGGATTTCCCTGCAGCAAGTTACTGAGGGTATATTTAAATAATTTAGCCGACTCCTCTATGTCAGTTTGTAGAGCAAAGGGGGATTAGCTGTGGAGGAATGGAAAAAAAGATGGCACATTTCCAGCTACTAGGGAAAATGTGCTGCTCTGCACCTGAAAGGAGAAGGAGGAGGGTATGGGAGGCTTGGTAAGCCACTAAGTGACCTCCTCTTCTGTATATACTGCCAGATGTGCCCTGCCTCTAAAAGGTGACGCCTGACCATAGTCTTTTCTTGCAGATACAGAATTTGCTCACCCTCTACTACCTGTGGAGAACCTCTGCTTCACTTTTAGGCCTCCTAGACATGATGAATAAAGGTAATAGCCTAACTCCCTTTGCAGCTATGGCAATGAGAGGATTAAGGATGTGATGCTTTGGTGCACTTAATTGTACTGGTCTACTAAGCGGTGATGTGCTTCAAACAAAGGGCATCTTTGTCTGCTAATAAAAAAATAATAATTCCTTAATTCATTAATTAAAGTATATAGTAGTAAAATATACCTTTCTTAAAGAAAAATAAAAAAACACAACACGATATCCCTAAAACACTAAATCACAACACCAACCCTAAAACACAAAGACCCAAAAGTATATTTATATTTTTTTCAATCAGAGATTTTAACAAAACTGATATGTTCAGAGTGAACAAATAGAAAATAAAATACCCCAGCCCTATTTTTTGGAATTTGTGAATGCCTATAGTTCAAGCCTAGTCTTAAAATTTTCACATATGTGTTCCAAATAAAAAAAATATATACTTCAAAAAGTAGGCTAGTAGCTGACTAATGTACTAATCTAGATGCTCACTTGGAATAATAACTTTTTCCGATGACTCCACATACTCCATAACAGCATCTCCCCATAAAGCAATCATTCTGGATACTTGGATCTTTTATACACATTGAAGGCCTAATTATCTTCTAAAATGTGTGTTCAAATAATTTACTCTTGACAACTCCAATGACAGATTATAGTGTGGTTTTTTTTTTTTAAAGTATACAAATAAAACATTTACAGATAAAGTAGAAGGGTGCACCCAACAAGTTCAGTCAAAGAGTATCCTGCATCATAGCCAATTTAATCAAACATGTTTTTTCCATTAAGCAGCCCCTGATAAAGCTTTGATGATAAAAAAAAAACATTCAATAGAGTTGGCTATGATTTAAGAAACTGGTGAAATCTGTTAAAGGCACAGTTACAAAAGTCTTATTTTATATTTTTAAAACAACAATGGACTTCATGTGAAGTTTATCCAGTCAGCTCCAGAATGCTTTAGTACACCTACTGAAATATAATTTTGTGTGATCTACTAGCTGCATGAGGTTCATGTATTCTGACCCATAAATATTCCTTTACTGAGAGAACCTGGCTGGAAAATGTGGAAATACAAGAAAGAGAGAGAGAGAGAGAGAGAGGTGTCATTCCATATTAGGATCTATGAACATTACTGATTTCAGTTATTCATTTGGGGGTTGTGGAAGAAATGTTGCCTGCAGCTAGGTTCACAAGACTGTTCACCCAGGAGCTCCCTGTGCCATCACTAATCATCACAGACTACTTTGTCTTTAAATAGGCATTCCCTTATCTGCATCCTGTACACATACACTGCATGATGTTTCATGGTGGGCCCCACTTGAGCTGGATGATAAGGATGTAATTTCCAGAAATGTATGCCTGGAGTCAACATGCACCTTTGTCTGGACTTGACTTTGAAATCTTGTCATAGATAATGTACATGCATTGTGTATGTTTTGTATTTGTTGTTGCTGTATCAAATGCTCCTTGATCGTCATATCTGTCAGAGTCTATATTAGAAACCCACAGGTATATCTACTGACATTGTATATGGAATACCATGAAAGCAATATTTGTACTGAAAGTTTGTTTTTGGGTATGCATAAAAGTTAAAAATATATTTGCAATGAAAACTACACATACCCTGATTCAGATAATGGCCTGGTCATTAACCACTTCCATACAGGGCTTTTTATACCACTTCCATACCGGGCCTATTCTGGCACTTCTCTCCTACGTGTACAAATCATCATTCTTTTGCTAGAAAATTACTCAGAACCCCCAAACATTATATATATATATATTTTTAGCAGACACCTAGGGAATAAAATGACGGTCGATGCAACTTTTTATCTTGCACGGTATTTGCGCAATAATTTTTCAAACGCCTTTTTTTGGGAGAAAAAAATGGTTTCATGAATTAAAAAATAACAAAACAGTAAAGTTAGCCCAATTTTTTTGTAAAATATGAAAGCTTATGTTACGCCGAGTAAATAGATACCTAACATGTCACGCTTTAAAATTGTGCACACTCATGGAATGGCGCCAAACTTCGGTACTTAAAAATCTCCATAGGCGACGCTTTGAAAATTTTTACAGGTTACCAGGTTAGAGTTACAGGGGAGGTCTAGTGCTAGAATTGTTGCACGCGCTCTAACGCACGCGGCGATACCTCACATATGTGGTTTGAACGGCGTTTACATATGCGGGCGGGACTTACGTGTGTGTTCGCTTCTAAGCGCGAGCTATTGGCGACGGGCGTTTTAAAAAAAAAAATACATTTATTTTACTTGTTTTTATTTTTATTTTTACTTTTTTTTTTTTTTTTTACACTTTTATTCCTATTACAAGGAATGTAAACATCCCTTGTAATAGGAATGTATGTGACAGGTCCTCTTTATGGAGAGATGCAGGGTCAATAAGACCCCACATCTCTCCTCCAGGCTGGAAAGCAGGAGATCAGTGAAAAAAAATTCACTGATCTCATACTTACAGCCGCAATGGCGGCTTTGTTTACATTTGAGGACCCGGGCGTGACATCATCACATCGCGCCCGGGCCTCCGACGATCATAGAGATGACTGGTGACCATCTGGTCACCAGTCATCTCTATGCTCATCACGTGACCCACCACCGGCGCCGACGATTCTCTCCGGGTCCCCGATCGCACGGGAGAGCCCGGAGAAGCACCGGATGGCGGCTGGAGGGGGGATGTCCCCTCCCGCCGCCTATAAGAACGATCAAGCGGCAGAATCGCCGCTATGCTCATTCTTATGGTGCGCAGAATCGCCGGCTCTAAACAAGGATATCTGAATGATGCCTCTAGCTGCAGGCATCATTCAGATATCCCCCCTCAAAGCGGAGGACATCATATGACGTCCACCCAGAGGGAGAGAGGGTTCCTGCCGGCGTCATTTCCCAATGGCCCGGTATGGAAGGGGTTAAAGTGACCCTGTCACCACAGGGTCCACAGTAAAGAAAACTCATACACCCAGGCTGCTGAAGGTAATCAACACTTCTAAATGTGTCACATACTCCCCCGTTTGTGGTTCCCTCCTGATAGCGCTATGTCCTGTAGTGATGTACAAGCTAGCGGGAGTAACCACAGTGTGAAAGTTAAATTTTCTTCTACTTTATTAATGTACATAGCTGTGCATTTCTATGATTACTGGAAACACATACAATACTAGTAAATGTTGTGAACCACAGATGAAAACCACTACCTGTATCTTCTTGTGACAAGTACAATTTGGACACTTAACTTTTGGATACAAAGTAATTTGAAAATGCTGTAAAGGAATACAAAGTATTACTGGAAAATATTAGGTAACATTAGGTTGAAAAAGGTGATGAATTTACTATCCAGGTTTGCATTATTAATTTTGTCAGGAAGGTGTGATTAAGCTCAATCACAGACAAATTAATCATTTATTCCTTCTATTCCCATAAGAAAAGTAAGTTGAATCATGAATGCTTCACCCACTGTTATAAATTTAGCAATTAGCTGTATTTCTTACAGCATAAACAGTAAAGCATTGTGTTTAACTTTATATTTACTACATGAGAAATTGTACGTCATGGAGTCAGACAATAGATTTAAGATGTGCAGTATTTCTCAATAAAAAGAAATACCTTTGAAACATTAAAACAATACAATAAAGAAAAGGTTTTATATGACTTCATAATTGTTTTAGGCAGTGTGAAATGAACAGTTACAGGTATTTACTTCTAATGATTTTCCTTTGCAAAGCATGCAAAAGACACTGTGGCTTAAAAAGAAAATTGCAAAGCTTTATCATTTCAACATGATCATTTTAAGTTATGCATTTTATTCCTGATTGTTATATTAAATGCTTTCAAAAACAGTTTACTGCCTTGCAGACAATGAGATTTCATGTGGGTATTGTGAAGTTATTATTCATTAAAAAAATCCTTGCATGTAAACAATTATTAAGGAATAGAAAACGGACTATTATCGTACAAAAAAATTATTACATTTGTTCACACATAAAATATTTCTTTAGGGTATTAGACCTTGCCCTTTATTCAACTCTCCTCTTTTTTGTCTGTTCAATTTGCAGGTTTATACTATGACGGATTTGAACTAAACCCTCTCAAGCAACATGAATTCATTTTGATCCTATGCTACTAGCCTTAGTAAATAGATAGGATAATATATTATATTTACTTGATTTAACTTTTTTTTTTTTTCTTTTACTTCCTGGTGTCTCGCTTACACCAAAATGATGTCATACATCCCAAGAGTGTTTATGGCCAATGTTTTCTTTCATCTTGGGCAGGGGCTTTCTCAGCTAAGCACACCCTCCTGTCTGATTGCCTGAGCTAAGGGCAGATAGATTCCAAGAAGAAAATGCTATATAAAGCATCTGCCCTTACGCAAGGTGGCTGCAGCAGGGTTTTTCAAAGCGAGTTCTCAACAAAATAAAGCATTGAGACATGGATGGATGGTTGAGTGACTTGAATTAAATAGCATTTTCAATTTGTGATGTTCAAAGACAGTTAATTTCTGCTTTCAGGACATCATATTTTCATAGTGTATTTTAAAAAGTATGAATGGAAGAATAGCAATAATTCTACACAATAAACATTTCTTACATAGATATTCAATTAAAAAATAGAACTTGAACCTGATTAATTTATTTTGACGGAACAGAACTCCTATCATAGTTTTCCATGCTCATTAGATCTGAACCAACCCCTATCTACTTCCATGGTAAAGGTCCAACTGCAGCAGACTTCCTATGTTAATCTGAAAAAAAACCTTTTTTTTATCCACGTAGGTGAAAATCAGCGAAATTATATTGCTGACGTAACCACTATGTAACGCTGCTCTAAAATGTAAATTTCTCATTTGGTACATATATGTCACAGCTGGATATACTATTCAACAAAACATGCTGTTTTCTGGTAATTTCCTTTGTAATGATAACATTCAGTGTGTATATATATATATATATATATATATAAATATATATATATACACATATCTATATATACACTATATATATATATATATATATATATATATATATGTGTGTGTTCAAAAGTGTAAAAGAAAGGTGAATTACTGCGCTAGTCCTTAATATGTGAAACAAAATAATAAAAAATTGCTGCAACTTGTTCTGTGAGACACACACAATATAGCATATATTAAAAAGTAATAAGCTGCGCAAATGCAAATAAATAAAACTAATATCTATAGAATATTGTATACATACAGAGAGGCTGTGACCCCTCTCTGCTAGGTTATAAATATAAAAACAATGTGGAAAAAGAAAATTGTTATGAAACGTTCCAACTTAATGAAAAATAGATGACCAATTGAGTACTTCTGTTACAAAGTCTCTTTCTGATGTTAAATAAAGGAAGGACTGGATGAACCTTCCCCACATCTGAAAATGTCACCATATGATTCCTAGTGAAAGTTCAGAAGATGTAGAGTCCTTCCACCCAAATTCCACAGGTGATCACAATAAGCACCCAAGAAGAAGTGTGATAAAGGAATCCTCCACCAATGTTATACCAGAAGGCTGAGATCTCTTTTTGACGTCTTCCAGGGGCACGGTCGGCGTGCTGACACACCGCCATAAGAAGGTGGACGCCAGGAGATCAGAGCTGGGCGTTACCTACTGTGATGTTGTGTATAAATGGCGGTGTGTCAGCATGCCGCCCGTGCCCCTGGAAGATGTAAATTTTGACAAAGCGTACTGCCAGTCCCGGAAGTCACGGGCTGTAATCGAGGGCCGGCTGGCTCGAATTTTAATACTAAACCGCCTATACCATCAGCATAACTGTAAGTGCGATTCTTTTACTTTTAATAAATGTTTTAATGGAGTTACGCTATGGTGGCATCCCCTTTTTATTTGCATGGAAAATAAATACGTATGCTGCTGCGGACTTTTTGGTTGGGAACTACTGACAGTACTTCACACATCAGAGTGCAGAGACCCAGGGATGGGGAAATAGCCCCAAGTGTGTACGATCTCCTTAAAAAGAGATCTTGCCTTCTGGTAAGCGGCAGTATAACATTGGTGGAGGATTCCTTTATCACACTATTGTGACTTCTTCTTGGGTGCTTATTGTGATCACCTGTGGAATTTGGGTGGAAGGACTCCCCTCCGGTACAGTGAGCGGTCGGTATCGCTCCGGGAGCGATCCGTGATGAGGGGGCGGCCATTGGTTTCTGGCCACCCCCTCGCAATCGCTCCCGGCGAATGGGATGCTTCCTCTGCCTGTGTAATGTAAACACAGGCAGAGGAAGTGATGTCATCTCTCCCTGCGCGCTCACACATACCGGAGCGCCGTGGAGAGAAGATGTCAGGTTAGTGCACAAACACTACACTGACACCAGGACACATAGGCACACGATCGCCCCCCCAGTCACCCCCAGATCACCCCCCAGCGCCCAGTCACAGTGTCACTGATTGTAGTGATCATTTATTTACTGATCACTGCAAACAGTGACATTTGTAACTGTAAAAGTGTCAGGGCAGTTAGTGTAGGTACCTTTAGGTCCAGGGTAGCCCCCTAACCCCCCCTAATAAAGGTTTAACCCCTTGATCGCCCCCCAGGTAACCCTTTCACCCCCTAGCACCACTGTCACTAAGCGATCGTTTTTCTGATCGCTGTATTAGTGTTGGTGATGCCGCTAGGTAGTCAGTTATTTTTTTATGTTCGCCGCCAGGTTTTTATAGCGTCGAGTACCCCTATATATTACCTAAAAAGGTTTAATCCCTTGATCGCCCCCAGGTAACCCTTTCACCCCCTTTTGCCAGTGTCACTAAGCGATCGTTTTTCTGATCGCTGTATTAGGTATGCTGGTGCCGCTAGGTAGTCTGTTATTTTTTTTAGGTTCGCTGTCAGGTTTTTATAGCGTCAGGTACCCCCATATATTATCTAATAAAGGTTTTAACCCCCTGATTGCCCCTAGAGTTAACCCTTTCACCAGTGATCACTGTATAAGTGTCACTGGTGACGCTGGATAGCCAGTTAGTTATTTTGTTATTTAGGTTCCCCGTTAGGTTTTTATATAGCGTCGGGTACCCCCAAATATTACCTAATAAAGGTTTTAACTCCCTGATTACCCCTAGTTAACCCTTTCACCAGTGATCCCCGTATAAGTGTTACGGGAGACGCTGGTTAGTTAGTTTGCTTTTTATAGTGTCAGGGCACCCGCCGTATATAACCCAATAAAGGTTTAACCCCCTGATCACCCAGGAGGTGATATAAATTAGGTTTTAGCATCAGAGAGGGTCTGCGTCGCCCCAGGCAGCGTCAGGTTAGTGCCAGTAGCGCCAACACCCACGCGTGAAGCATACACCTCCCTTAGTGGTATAGTATCTGAACAGATCAATATCTGATCTGATCAGATCTATACTAGCATCCCCAGCAGTTTAGGGTTCCCAAAAATGCAGTGTTAGCGGGATCAGCCCAGATACCTGCTAGCACCTGCGTTTTGCCCCTCCGTCCAGCCCAGGCCACCCAAGTGCAGTATCGATCGATCACTGTCACTTACAAAACACAACACACATAACTGCAGCGTTCGCAGAGACAGGCCTGATCCCTGCGACTCCAGTGCTGTAGGAGGTGATTTCACCACCACAGTTAAAAAAAAGAGCCTATATGCCAAAGCATGGGGGCAGCAGGGGCGGATGAGCGATTTTGCTCCTAATGCGTCGTACATATGGTCGAAATTCCGATGGAGGCTTGCCCGTGGAAAAGTCAGACCGTGTGTACGCGGCATAACCTTTGCGGGAGGATGCCCCCATGCTTCGGCATATATAAATGGTGCATGTATGCCCATCATTAGAAGTGGATGAATGAAGGGAGGTATTCTGATACCCACCAATCAATCTCTTTTTTTCGTTCAGCCAACAGGCTGCATGAAAAAAAAGATTACAATACATGTCCAACAAGGACCAGCAACGTACTGGTATGTTGTTGGACTTTGAATGGTTATACCAGAATGATGCCTGCGGGTTTAGGTATCATCTTGGTATCATTATTTTCAGCCAGCGGCCGGCTATCATGTAAAAGCAATCGTAGCGGCTAATTAGCCTCTGGACTGCTTTTACAAGCAGTGGGAGGGAATGTCCCCCCCGGATATAAAAAGCGCCATTGGGAAATTGGGAAAGCATTTTCTCACACCGATCTTGGTGTGGTCAGATGCTTTGAGGGCAGAGGAAAGATCTAGGGTCTAATAGACCCCAGTTTTTTCAAAAACAGAGTACCTGTCACTACCTATTGCTATCATAGGGGATATTTACATTCCCTGAGATAACAATAAAAATGCTAAAAAAAATATGGAAAGAACAGTTTAAAAATAAAATCAAAAAGCAAAATTAATAATAAAAAAAAAACAAAAAACAAAACACCCCTGTCCTGCCCTGCTCTTGCGCAAAGGCGAACGCAAGCATCGGTCTGGCGTCATATGTAAGCAGCAATTGCATCATGCATGTGAGGTATCACCACGAAGGTCAGATCGAGGGCTGTAATTTTAGCAGTAGACCTCCTCTATAAATCCAATGTGGTAACCTGTAAAGGCTTTTAAAGGCTTTTAAAAATGTATGTAGTTTGTCGCCACTGCGCGTTTGTGCGAAATTTTAAAGCATGTCGTGTTTGGTATCCATGTACTCGGCCTAAGATCATCTTTTTTATTTCATCAAACATTTGGGCAATATAGTGTGTTTTAGTGCATTAAAATTAAAAAAAGTGTATTTTTTCCCCCAAAAATGCGTTTGAAAAATCGCTGCGCAAATACTGTGTGGAAAAAAAATGCAACACCCACCATGTTAATCTGTAGGGCCTTTGCTTTAAAAAAATATATAATGTTTGGGGGTTCAACGTAATTTTCTTGCCAAAATTTTTTTTTTTCATGTAAACAAAAAGTGTCAGAAAGGGCTTTGTCTTCAAGTGGTTAGAAGAGTGGATGATGTGTGACATAAGCTTCCTAATGTTGTGTATAAAAAGCCAGGACAGTTCAAAACCCCCCAAATGACCCCATTTTGGAAAGTAGACACCCCAAGCTATTTGCTGAGAGGCATGTCGAGTCCATGGAATATTTTATATGTTGACACAAGTTTTTAATTTAAATTTTTTTTGCACAAAGTTGTCACTAAATTATATATTGCTCAAACATGCCATGGGCATATGTGGAATTACACCCCAAAATACATTCTGTTGCTTCTCCTGAGTACGGGGATACCACATTTGGGGGGTTTTGTGCCATCTGGGCATTCCATGGCCTCCGAAACTGTGATAGGTAGTGAGGAGTGAAATCAAAAATTTGCGCCCTTAGAAATCCTGAAGGCGGTGCTTGGTTTTCGGTTGTTTTGCTTGGTTTTCGGGGTCCCGTACGCGGCTAGGCTCCTAAAAAGTGTGGTATCCCCATACTCAGGAGAAGCAGCAAAATGTATTTTGGGGTGCAATTCCACATATAACCATGGCATGTGAGCAATATATCATTTAGTGACAACTTTTTGTATTTTTTTTTTCTTGTCATTATTCAATCACTTAGGACAAAAAAAAAATATTAAATTGGCTAAACATGCCTCTCAGCAATTTCCTTGGGGTGTCTACTTTCCAAAATGGGGTCATTTGGGGGGCTTTTGTACTGCCCTGCCATTTTAGCACCTCAAGAAATGAGCAAACCAATAAATATACGCTTATTGATTTTTTTTTTTATTAAAGACATGTGGCTGAATACATTTGGCCTAAATGTATGACTAAAATTGAGTTTATTCGATTTTTCTTATAACAAAAAGTAGAAAATATCATTTTTTTTCAAAATTTTTGGTCTTTTTCCATTTATATTGCAAAAATAAATAAGTCCAGAGGCAATCAAATACCATTAAAAGAAAGCTCTATTTGTGGGAAGAAAAGGACACAAATTTTGTTTGGGTACAACATTGCATGTCCACACAATTTCCAGTTAAAGCAGCGCAGTGCCAAATTGTAAAAACACCTCTGGTCTTTAAGCTGCGTAATGGTCCGGGGCTTAAGTGGTTAAGTTGGAACGTTTCATAACAATTTTCTTTTTCCACATTGTTTGTATATTTATCACCTAGCAGAAGGGGGTTACAGCCTCTCTGTATGTATACAATATTCTATAGATATTACTTTTATTTATTTGCATTTGCGCAGTTTATTACTTTTTAATATATATATATATATATATATATATATATATATATATATCGTATATAAAAAATATATATTGTTTCACATGTCTTTATTAAATAATTGTTTTCATATACATGTAGCCTAAACATTCAGGCAAGAGTGACAGTTAAAAACGTGTCTTAGGAGTGGGGTTAATCCTACAAACAAAACAGCGCTAGCAAGGTGCATGATAATATACTGTATAAATGTAAATAGTGAAACGATACTCTACAAAAGGGGAATTAACATTAACCAACAAATATATATATATACAATGGATGTAAGAGATGTATACAGTTAAAAAATGTCCAACAAAAGTATGATATAAGTAGCAAAAAAAGGTGAAGTGAACGTCCTTGCTCAGATATGAATGTGCTGTATATCCCACAGTGAAAGAGGTTTGTACTCCCAGCTGATTCACAAACAGATGGAATTCCTGCTATCCCACAGTGAAAGAACAAAGGGTGGTACTCCCAGCTGATTCATAAACAGGTGAAATTCCTACTCACCAAATGTAGTTGACCCTCGTTACCATATAGCAAGAGAGGTCAAATGCACTTTGTTGTCTTAAAGACCCATGGAAGAAGAAACCCCCCCCCCCCCCTGATAGTAACTGATGATTTGTGGTCCCAAGGAACAGCCCAGAGATGAATCTTCCGCTCCCCTACACTCTGCAAGGTCCAACCCATGATCAGATCTCAGCGATCACAGGCTCCACTCACGGAATCCAGCCGATAACTACCTTCCACTCTCCGGGCTCCAGATGGACAAATGGCATTTAAAAATAAAATAGAAACAGGCTCCACATAGCTTAAACCAGCATGGTTTATTGAAAAACTTTAAAAGTGTTTAAAAACAGTTCTCAGAAAAAATGATAGTAACAACAGCTTGCTATAATTACTGATGGGACATTAACCACTTCCATACTGGGCCTATTCTGGCACTCCCCTCCTACATGTAAGAATCATAGTTTTTTTGCTAGAAAACTACTCATAACCCCCAAACATGATATATGTTTTTTCAGCAGACACCCTAGGGAATAAAATGGTGGCTGTTTTTTTATGTCACACAGTATTTACGCAACATTTTTTTTAACGCGTTTTTTGGGTAAAAAAACTGTTTCATGAATTAAAAAATAACAAAACAGTAAAGTTAGCCCAATTGTTTTGTATAATGTGAAAGATGATGTTACGCCGAGTAAATAGATACCCAAAATGTCACACTTTAAAATTGATGGATCAATGTGAATCCAATGTGACCCAGCTGGGAAGAAGGTACGTCCCCTGACCTCAGGGCAGGAGTGTCACCTGGATGGGAAGGCAAAGGAAAATCTCAACCTGGATCACGGGTGAAACTTTCAGTTCTGATGAGGATCCATGTTCGGTGGAGTCCCCAAGGCATAACAAATCCAAAGCATCATTTACATCTCACAGTATATAGAAGGGATGAGCTCACTGGTGTTTGATCCTCCCTGCTGGCTCCAATGGGATTGGGAAAAAAAACATCCAGTCAGAGTGTCCAAGTGAAGTTCTAGTGTTTATGCATATTACAGAGTTTAATCCAAAGGGGGACTCTATACCCCACTTTTTGGGTGTTGGTGACAGCTTATCATCTCAAGTGCAGAATCAAAGCAGCATTTGGACCTTATCACTATATATATAGTTTGGAGCTAACATAGCACACATCTGCAGCTTGTTTTGGACTTTATCTACATGTATGTACTTTATGATAGCACACAAAAGCCCTGTACACACAATCGGATTTCCTATGGTTTTTTAACCAATGGATTTTTCCATCGGAAAACCGATGAAGCTGACTTTCATCAGTCTTGCCTACACACCATCAGTCAAAAAACCGACCGTTCCAAACGCGGTGACGTAAAACACTCTGATGAGCCGAGAAAAATTAAGTTCAATGCTTCTGAGCATGCGTCGACTTGATTCTGAGCATGCGTGGCTTTTTTATCCGATGGAGTTCCCCACAGACGATAGTAATATGCTATCAGTTTTTTAAACACTGAGGGAAAAAAGACGAATGGGGCCCATACACGGCCGGTTTGTCCGATGAAAAAAGTCCATCGGACTGTTTTCATCGGTAAAACCAATCGTGTGTACAGGGCTTTAGAATATTGGAGTGTTTTTCTGTTTGTAGCACTGCCTTTATATTTATTTTATTTTATGTTCAATACTTTCTATTGGTAGGTCTGTATGGTAGCTGCTCCAGCCTTAATTGGTCATATGATTTACCCTTTAAAGGAATTGTATTCATTTCACCTGTCCCATAAGCGCTTGTTTTTCTAGGAAGGGGCTAATTTTTTCTCCATTTGCATCTATTGTGTACACTTGTCATGTGACCTGCTGTGACTGGTCACAGCAGTCACATGGTACCGACAATGATCCAGTACTCTGATCGGTCACTGGTTGTGTCCAGTGGACACGGCCGATAATGTATCAATCTGCTGCGCGGCCACACGATCAGCGCTTTCTAACAGGACTTCATATGACGTCCTGTCAGGATGACAAATCTACCGCCCAGCCATCAATCTGCTATTGGCCAGGCGGGAACTGGTTAAAACACTTTGCCTAAGGCCTGTGTTGATGGGCTTTTGTTTGCTTCAGGCAGGTTTTGCATTCATATAGTAGTCTTTACAAATGCAAAACCCAATGGAAGTAGGTCAGATGCAGGTCAGAATGAGTTCAACTTCAGGCCAAAATGCACCTGTCAATGAAACTAGTAATAACCTGATGCTAGTGACACAAGCCTAAAGCCCATTGACACAGATCCTTAGTAAGGCAGAATGGAAGGGATGAGAAAGCGACTTTTTTATTGTAATAGTTTACCTCTGTAATGAAGAACATGTAAGCTCAGTAGCCCAACCAGACCTCTTCAATGTGAAAAGCAGTAAGGATGAGCAAAGTACAATAATAAAAAAAAAACAGACTTTAGTGCATTCTAGTTTAACAAACTGAATTCTTTAGTAAGCAATGGTGCAATAAGATAAAATACTTTTAAACCATTATTCATAGAACTAAACGCTTTTTAGAAAGTATATACAGGACAGACTGAATTTCAGCCCTCTCACCCAAAAAAACATTGATTTATTGGCTCCTTAGCCACAATTTAACCTCCCAGACGCCCATATATAAAACATTCTGCAGCCTTGACTTTTCAATTTCCTATTATTAAAGTGCATCATAATCACATTATTTTTTCTGCCAGTTAATCTGCCAAAATGCTTAAAGCATATGCAAATCCAATCACTAAAATCTCATTTAAGCTTTTACATGTTAATGTAATTTCAAAAGAAATTGTAAATATTTTTTCATTGTTAGCTTTAAAAAAAATCTTACATGGTAATCCTGACATAAAGGTTTTTGTGTAGACCCTTACATTTACATGTTAACCGTACCCAGTCCCTGTCCTCAATCTTTCTTCAGTGTTGTCACCCTGTCACACGTTCTCCCACTGAGAGACTTTAAGTGGTTATGTTAATGAAATTTCTACACCATGTTCCACTCTCATTGTAAGGGAATCTACCCTGAGAAATCCAATGCAAATACAGTGTGTATAGCATGTATATAGACAAAAAAGAGCCCGAAGGAGATCAGCAGCACCAAGATTCAGCAAAGTATGGAAAATGTACAAGTACTGATGTAAAAAAAAATGACAAGTACTTATGATACACATTGCTTTAGCAAACTAATTGGCACTCATCTAGGATTTAACTAAACTGCACATTTTAAAATACTGCAAACATAATCTCAAAATGTCTCAATTTCTATTTATTATTGGGATATATAAGTATAGGTTTTCTAATGTCTGAAATTCAAAATTCAGTGGCATCATTAAACATCTGACCGTTTAAAGTAGAACTAAAGGCAAAACGTTTTTTAAAATTTTGGATTGAGTAAAGAGGGGCCATAATTTATTTTCGTTTTTTTGCAATTTGTGTCCCATAGAGGAGATTTTACTTCACTTCCTATCCCAGTAGCCAAGACAGGCAGTAAGAGAAAACCCCTGCAAAGTGAGGAAATCCCAAGGTGTCACCACGGGCACCATTGGTCTCCATTTGAAGATTTTCCCCTCTATTACCTATATATGACAGGTGTTCTAATCTCTACTCTGTTAAAAAACAAAAACAAAAAAAGTTTTGCCTTTAATTACAATTTAACATACTTGTCTGTTCTATTACAGTACAAAAAAAAAAAAAAATGCACACAGGCCTCTTGGGGATCAGCAAATCATATTTTTTCCCCCCTGCTGAAGCAAATTGGATCCTGATTTGCTGTTTTTTTTTACCTTCCTCTGGATCAATGGTAGGTATAGAATTGTGCATATGGAATTGTATTTTTTTTCCTTTTACTGGTTGAATTGGATTGTCTTTTTTCAACCAGGCTAACTATTTAACTATATGTAACAATTTGTTCAAACAGCAGTATTAGAGTCCATTCACACAGGGGCGGCACGACTTGTCCCGCGACTCTACCAGGCGATCTTCACACGACTTCAAAGGTGGCTTGCAAAATGACTTCTGTATTGAAGTCAATGGAAGTCACCCTGAAGTCATCCTGAAGTAGTACAGGAACCTTTTTCTAAGTCGGAGCGACTTGTACAGAACGGGACGCGACTTGTCAGGCGGCTGAGTTGCCTGACGAGTCGCCCCTGTGAGAATGGGGTCTTATGAAAGAAAAACTATTATTTTGCTTTCTTCCAGGTATGTGTCATTAATATTGTATATACTCAAGTATAAGCCGACCCGAATATAAGCTGAAGCACCTAATTTTACCACAAAAAACTGGGAAAACGTATTGACTCGAGTAGAAGCCTAGGGTGTCCATCTGCATGCCTCACTGTGCCTCACTTTGCCTCACTGTGTCCATGTTCATGCCTCACTGTGCCTCACTGTGCCTTACTGTGCCCATGCCTCACTGTGTCCATACCTCACTGTGCCTTACAGTGCCCATGCCTCACTGTGCCCATACCTCACTGTTACTGTGCCCATGCCGCACTGTGTCCATGCCTCACTCTGCCCAATCTCCCTACCTGATCTCCGGCGCTGTGTGACTAGACTGACGTTTAACATGGGAGTCTATGGAAGGGGTGCCCAGATTTGAAAAACCGGTGCTCCCCGGCCCTAGGTTCTATGGACAACAAACTTCGCACATTTGTATATGAAGAGTCGGGCTACATGTGTGCCATTATTGGGGTCCAGGCGACCTAGGGCTGGCCAGTACTGGGTCCCCAAATTCACTGGAGAAATTACCGTTAAACATGGGAGTCTATGGAAGGGGTGCCCGACTTTGAAAAATTGGTGTTCCCCGGCCGTAGGTCCCCCGGACAACAAACTTTGCACACTTGTAGAGGAACTCGAGTATATACGGTACGTTGGAGTTGATTTTAAAATATATGCATAAGCTGCAGCAGCCACGTCATGGCACTCCAGTATACTACAGTCCTAACTCTATAATTTGAGAGTCTGCAAAGTTGGAGCACAAATATAATATAGAATAGAAGTCGGGTACACACTTTACATTTTTTTTGTTCAACCCAGCGGTTTGAATGAAAAAAAAAACGGAGGAGCTCGAGAGAAGGTCGCTGTACTAACTATGTGATGTTAGTACAGTGATCTCCCATTGAGCTATTGTGTTCTAACAGGGGGACTGCCCCCCCCGACAAGAACACAGCGGTCAGTGCTTGCAACTCTTGACTTCCAGTGATGATCGGATGCCGATCAGATGCTGATTTTTCAGTATGCCTGTTTAACAGAAGCTGGCCGTTCATCTGGCTGCTGTTGGACAGGCTGATATACACACAGGCCAAATGTTGGCTGGTTCCTGTTGAACTGGTCGATACCAGCTGATATTCAGCCCATGTGTACCAGGCTTAAGATATAAGTAAGTAAGTGGCAAGGAACCCATTACAAGAGGAAGCAAGAGTTTCCCATAAAGTCAAGTCAACAAAAAGTTGTCAGCACATTAATGTAATCTTATAAAAAGAAAGATCTTTATTTCAGCATAATGCAATTCAGCAATATTTTGAGTCTGCAAAAAGTCCCTTTGTTGAGGTACATGCATACCTCTGGTATGCCATGTAATGGCTCTTGTTTCTCTTTACTGGTACTTACTGGTAATATGTCTGATATCTGGCGTGCAGTTAAAGAAGTGACGACACAGCATCTCGTTCAGACTGGATGTGTAGTGAGGAGGAACAAGCTGCATGCGAAACTGATCGTTTAACCACTTAAGCCCTGGACCATTTTGTTGCTAAATGACCGGGCCACTTTTTGCGATTCGGCACTGCGTCGCTTTAACTGACAATTGCACGGTCGTGCAATGTGGTTTCCAAACAAAATTTACGTCCTTTTTTTCCCACAAATAGAGCTTTCTTTTGGTGGTATTTGATCACCTCTGCGGTTTTTATTTTTTGCGCTATAAACAAAAATAGAGCGACAATTTTGAAAACAATTCAAGATTTTTTATTTTTGGCTATAATAAATATCCCCCAAAAAATATATAAAAAAAAGAATTTTTTCCTCAGTTTAGGCCGATACATATTCTTCTACATATTACTGGTAAGAAAAATCGCAATAAGCGTTTATTGATTGGTTTGCACAAAAGTTATAGCGTCTACAAAATAGGGGATAGATTTATGGAGTTTTATTGTTGTTTTTTTTGTGGGACAGCGATTTTTATTGTGACTGCGACATTATGGCGGACACATCGGACACCATTTTGGGACCATTGTCATTTTTACAGCGTACAGTGCTAGAAAAATGCACTGAATACTGTAAAAATGACACTGGCAGTGAAGGGGTTAACCACTAGGTGGCGCTGTATGGGTTAAGTGTGCCCTAGTGAGTGATTCTTACTGTAGGGGAGATGGGCTGTGTGTGACATGACACTGATCTCCGCTCCGATTACACGTAGTGGAGATCAGTGTCATTGTCACTAGGCAGAGCGGGGAGATGCCTGTTTACATTAGCATCTCCCCGCTCTATCTCTCCGTGAGACGATTGCGGGTATCCCCGCGGCAATCGAGTCCACGGGACCCACGGTCGGGCTCGCGGCAGGGTCGCGAATGCACCGGCGGGGGCGCGTGACCACATGGTGGAATCTTAAAGGGGACAATCCTGTACGCCCATATGCCTGTCCGTGCCATTCTGTCACGTAAATAGGTGTGCGGCGGTCCTTAAGTGGTTAATATGCGTTTCATACTGAACAAATGAGTGAGTGAGATTTTGATGAGTATTAGATCCTATGTTATTTTAGCAATCCTGCGCGATGATTGTATTCTGTTTATTTGAGAATCATTACACACGGAGGACCCCAGACTGTATTGCGGACCACTATGTGGAATTTTAAAACATACAAGAACTGACCGTTTCTAAGGTGTCTTAAAGTGATATCACAGTCAATCTTTGTTTATCTGGAAGGGGAGCAGGCAATTCACATTTAGGTGGTGGTGAATTTCGGTCTGAACTTTATTTATTTGTATCTTTATCTTTATATTTTTTATTCACACGGAGGAAGGTTTTCTCAGCATTTTGTATTATCACAGATAATAAATGTAAAAATATTGAAGTCAAAGTGCAAATTGCTAGAAAACAAAGTGCAATATGCTGATAAATGGTTCAATATGGTATAAAAAAAAGATAACTAAAACACATATATAATCGAAGTGTCTATGAATAGTGATAAAGTGTCATCCAATCTAAAGTGCATGAAATCTAAAGTGCATCAAAAAGGAAAAAATTACTATGTATTAAAAAACATATATATAAATGAGTTCAAACGGGATGTTTCCAAAAAATAAATGTGTGATCATGTAGTTCATATAAACAATCACAATCTCCCAGAAGAAATGAAATGTTCCGGTGGACAAGAAGAGAGGAGGGGGAGAAGAACAGGTGTGGGAGTCCCAGTGTTCACATCCAATGGAAAACCAAACCTTAATCTTTAAGGATTTGTATACCAAAGCGCCACTAGACCTGTTGTGGTCTTTGTTTAAGCTGTGGATTGAAGGGACTTTAGACCCCATATACATACTGGTGGCAGTGGTGAAGGAGCCTGCAGTCATCCTCTGTGGAGCTTATGCTGGAGATCAGTGAGAGCTTTGTCTGATCCTTCTGGGTCCATCAACAAGACTGACGGAAGTGGTGAAAAGGTTGCGGTGACCCTCTGTGGAGCTTATGCTGGAGATTGATCAAAGCTTTGTCTGACCCTTTTGGGTCCATCAACAAGGTGAGATGCTGGCACTACCGGGAGAGGATTGTGGAATTATACTATTGGTTTTCCATTGGATGTGAACACTGGGACTCCCACACCTGTTCTTCTCCCTCTCCTCTCCTTTTGTCCACCGGAACATTTCATTTCTTCTGGGAGATTGTGATTGTTTATATGAACTACATGATCACACATTTATTTTTTGGAAACATCACGTTTGGGATCATTTATATATATGTTTTTTAATACATATTGAATTTTTTCCTTTTTGATGCACTTTAGATTTGATGCACTTTAGATTGAATGACACTTTATCACTATTCATAGACACTTTGATTATATACTGTATGTGTTTTAGTTATCTTATTTTTTTATACCATATTGAACCATTTATCAGCATATTGCACTTTGTTTTCTAGCAATTTGCACTTTGACTAATAGCGCTGTTTCAATATTTTTACATTTATTATCTGTGTTGGTTACACCATAGGAGTTCAGCTGCTACCTGTCACTGTTATTCACATTTGCACTTTATATATATATAGGGTGTTAGCACTCTATTCATTTATTCATTAGATATACACCAAGTGGTAGGCGCACCAGACCCCCCCTTTTTTTTCACTTGTATTATCACATGTTTATCACATGTATATGTATTTTATATGTACTTATATTTAGCACTGTCATTTTAAGAGGTTGGTTTTAGCACACTATTAATCATTATTATACCAGTTAAAGAAGTACTTGATCTTTTACATAAATTGTACACACATGGGATTGTAAGGGCCCTCTTGACCAGTCCAATGAGTAGTTCAGTTTGTTTGGTGCAGTGAACAGGTGGTCTACCATAAATCAATTAATCTCAGATTAGCCTAACTAGACTCTAACAAAATAAATCCATTCACCACTAGAATACTAGTAAACTGAAAAAATAAATAAAAAAGAAGCCAGGTGCTAGATTGCAACACTTGGACCAATATTATGTGCAGAGCCAGGTGCATGGGTAGTTCTTCGGAAGCCCATAAGTGACCAATGGGACAGTGGGATAGCAACAGTCATTAAACATAAGTACATTTCTTAAATTAACTCCCCAAAATAGTAAAAATAAGTAAAGGGCTCTGAATAGTTCAGGTGCATGTCTCTGTCATTCACACAAAGCAGCAGCTTTCAGGATAAAACACGTTTATTAAATCAAATAACACCAAGAAAAACATTCCATGGTAATATTATCTTACGTGGCGCACAGTGTCCACAGTCAACAATGAAGCAGAGGGAAATTACACTGTTCCAATGATGGCAAAAAAGGAGCTAGAAATATGCTAATATATCTAGTGTGCCGATTCTCAGTACAGCAAGTGGAGAAACACACAAGTATCCCTGCTCAATTATGGTCACTGGCAGAAGCAAGAATGTACATCACCAAAAGTGATGTCAAAGGGAACCAGAAGTCATCAGTTGGAATCCGTAGACACACTTGGGGGCACCAGGAAGAGGAGCAGTCTTGGTTACCAGCATTGTCTACTCCTCTACCTGGTGTCCCCAAGCATGCCCCATGAAATGTTTTTCTTTGTGTTATTTTATTTAATAAACTTGTTTTACCCTGGAAGCTGCTGCCTTGTGAGAATGACAGAGACCCACACCTGAACTATCCTCACATATAGATTATTTAGGGCTCATTACTTATTAATACTATTTTGAGCACTTTACTTGTGTTTAATGATCACCACTAGAATTCTACATAATCGTCTAGAATGCAACCTCTCATTACTAATCACCTGCCCGTTGAAGTATTTACCTACCATCTCCATATCTATCACAGTTACACTTACCACTGCCCATGCCACAAAACACCATACTTGGTTGGTTATCCAAGCATTTACATATGTTGTGTAATGGGTATTATAAAATATATGAATGTATGCTTCAAATGAGTGTACACACGATCGGAGTATCCGATGGTCTAAAATCCGTTGGAATTTTTCATCGGAATTCCATTCAAGCTCTCTTGCATACACACTGTCAGACTAAATTCTGACCGTCCAAAACGCAGTGACGTAAAACACTCCAATGAGCCGAGAAAAATTAAGTTCAATGCTTCTGAGCATGCGTCGACTTGATTCTGAGATGCGTGGGTTTTTTCTCCGTCGGAGTTCCACATAGACAAAAGGAATTTCCTATCGTTTTTTTTTTCCATTGGATAAATTTAAAACATGTTCTATTTCTAAACACCAATGGAAAAAAGTCAGATGGGGCCCACACACGATCAGAATTTCCGATGAAACAAGTCCATCGTACAAGGCATTTGGAGAATCTATTTCCTTCCCGTGGTTGTGTATAAGATGGAATGCCATGGAAAAGTTCAAAATCACTACAAATATAATAATCATCTGGAAAGGTCACTCTCAAATTCAGTGCCATCCTGCTTGTTCGTGTTTACTAAGGGTGACGTAGGAAAAAATTTACAAATCATAAAAACATGAGGCTATACAGTACTTATTAATAGATGAGTATATTGGAAAACATGTAGATTAAACAGTAGGTATTTCTGCTTTTAATATTGTTCATCTCTAAAATGACACAGTCAGAATAGAAAGTAATTGCAGTCAATGGCTTTATAAAGACTAGCTCAAGGAATGTAATTTTGAGCTGGTGACTCTGTTCACTGACTAGGAAGACAGATGTAAGCTCTTGATGTAATTTCTCTCTGCACTTCTGCCAGAAGATTGGAAAAGTGAATTACCTGCAACATGTGATTTATTAATACACTGGACTGAATTTACTAAAGGGCATATGGTCCAAATGTCACAAGATCCCATGAACAGCTTTGATAATTATATGAAGGCCTGGAGCTACAGAATTGTAATTGTATTAATTAAAAGTATAAAGAAACACTAAGGACTATGCATATCTGCATATATAATAGTATATTATCCTGTATTTTTTTTTGGTTATCTATTACGAATATTTATAGCAGATAATACATGAATTTTGCAATGTGCAAAGTGTGATTAAATGTGTAATAGTGTGCTCTGTAACCTTATAACATTACTAATCACAGTGAGGTCATGCACACCTAAATTGTTTGCAAACAATTCAAATGCAATTTGCGGTTGTCAAAATATGGAGGGGGTTACATCTAGTCCATCTAGTTAAACTAATAGAAAAAAATGATAAAAAAATGAATTGAAAACCTCCATATACAAAACTCAACATGGATAGTTGATCCAGAGAAAGGCAAAATACCTCTTAAATAATGATCTTAATTGCTTTAACAGGGGAAAAATCCTCCCTGATCCCCCTAAGGCAATCAAATAGACATGTGCAGTTTGTTTCATTCCGAATAAAAATTCGGGCGCATTTTAGTTTTTCGGAAACTTGGATGTATCCAAATTTACGAATTACAATAGCATCGAATTGAAAGAAATCTGAAATAATGAAAAAAAATTGTCTGAATTGTTTTTGAATCGTTTTCGAATACTTTTCGAATTCAAATACTTTTCAAATTCAAATTAGAAATGTTTTTGAATTCGAATAGTTTTTGAATTCAAAAAGTTTTTGAATTCGAATCGTTTTCCAATTTCCAAAGAGAATTAAAAAAAAATAGAAAATAAAGAAATTGAATAGAAAAAATAATGATAGACTAAAAAAGAATAGAACAGAAAATAAAAGAAAAGAATAGAAGATAATAGAGTAAAACAGAACAAAATAGAATATAACCATTTCCCAAAATGCAAATAGAATCAAGTCAAGTTTGAATAGAATAGAAAAGTTTAGATTCAAATAAAATAGAAAAAAACTGAATAGTATAGGAAAAACAACAGAATAGAATAGAATAGAAAGAATATGACCATATTCCAAAATTCGAATTTTAAATAGAATAAATTTGAATTTGAATAGAAAAGAATAGAATAGAAATTAAAATAATGTAATAGAAAAGAAAATAATAGAATAGAATAAACAAATAGAAAAAGAGTATAATAAAAAAAATCAATAGAATAGAATAGATTAGAATAGAAAGAATATGACCATTTCCCAAAATTCAAATAGAATACAATTGAATTTGAATAGAATATAAAATAATAGATTAGAATAGGAAGATGGTTATATTAATTATATTATTTTCTATTCTGATGTTATTTTCTATGCTATAGTGTTATTTTCTATTCTATTCTATTCTTTTCTATTCTTTTCAAATTCAAATCGATTCTATTTGAATTTTGGAAATATTTTAGATTATTTCTATTCTATTCTATTGTTTTTTTAATTCTATTATTTTCTATTCTATTCGAATTTCGGAAGATGGTTATCATTTTTCTATTTCATTCTATTCTTTCATTTATTCTATTCTATTCCTTTCTATTCAATTCTATTCTGTTCTTTTATTTTCTATCCTATTTTGTTCTGTTTTACTTTATTATATTCTATTGTTTTATTCTCTGTTATATACTTTTATATGCTATTCTATTTTTTTCTATTCTATTCCTTTATTTTCTATTCTATTTTATTCTCTTTGAAAATTGTAAAATGATTCAAATTCGAAAACCGTTTGAATTAGAAAACTTTTAGAATTCCAAAACTATTCGAAATGGATTTGAAAACTTTTCTAATCGATCCGAATTTCATTGAAATTTTTTTTTATCAATTTGAAAATTAATAAATTAAACCAGTTCCAAAAAGGAATGAAACAAATTTCACTAAACAAATTTATGTAAATAACAAATCGAAACAAAACAATTTTTTTCCTTCTGCACATGTCTACAATCAAATATTAATTTGTTGGTATTACTAATAGCCATTTATAGTCTGTGCATTTAGGAAACATCCAGCTTATTTAGAACAAACAACGGAACTGTGAACCTAAACCGACTTTAGAGTTGCTGATTCCATTATTTCCCCCATTCGGTGTGTTCCACTGAAGATGCATGTCAGGCTAGGAGTCTGCCCTGACTCCATGTAATCCACAGAACAATTAGGGAACAATTCGAGAAAAATCTCAGCCACTGCACACCATACAAGCCCAACATGTGATAATTGATAGCGGTCTCAGCCTAATTCCATCCAGGCCACGCATCTCACATGCTGGGCTTGTATAGTGTGCAGTGGCTAAGATTTTTCTATATTTGTTCTGTGAACAAGCTGAATTGGTTAGAGATGCAAAGAATTCCCTCTTGTCCTCTGTAATGACCTTTAGATGAATAGCTCTGTAACAAGTACAGTACAGCAAGAACATATTTATATATGGTGTACATATTCCCATTATTCACCTTTTCTCAATGGAGAATAGATTCAGTTCAGCTAATCTTTCTTTATAGCTGAGGTACTATATACCTCTTATCCATTGGGTTGCCCTTTATTAAACTCTCTACAGTTCCCCAATATCCTTTTTAAGTTGTCCCCAAAACTGAACTGCATATTTCAGATGAGGCATAATGAATTGCTTTGTACAAGGGCAAAAAATATGCATCTCCCTCTCTCGCTCTGGAGTCAATACTTCTTTTGATATGGGAAATAATTTTGCTTGCTCTAGAAACTGCAGCTTGGCATTGCATCCTATTAGTAAGTCTATTATCTACCTAAATAGTCAGATCCTTCTTGTTTACTGGTTGGACTCCCCCTAGAATATATGATGTATGCATGTTTGTAGCCCTCCTAAAGTGGACCTAAACCCAAAAATTTAAGATTTGCAATGTTATAGGAAATACCAAAAATGTAAATTGTCTCTAAACTGCATTCTGAAAAACTTTGTTTGTCTTACCTCTTGAAAAATAACATTACACTTTCTGGTCTGTAAGTGCTTGCCTTCAGCATCATAGCTGTATATACACAATATTGGCACTGTATCTGTGACTGCTATTCTCAGGAAAGTTGAAGTGGGATTCAGTGATCTCATTATTGTGTTGCTTACTGTTCTCCCTGCTGAAGGTTCTGACATGATGAAAAAAACTTCTGTTCCTTTACAAGATGGCTGCCTCAAGACAGAGACGCAGTGCAGAGCAAGACATGGTAAGTATGTAATAGAGAAAGATCAGAAGCATAAAGACCTTAAACAATACTGGTGACATGTGCATTCGTTTTCGTCCAAATGCATTTTCGTCTGAATTTCAGGTATTTTCGTTATCGTTTTAACAAACAAAAACGAAAGCACAGAATCCGAAAACCGAAAGATCCGACATAAACAAATGCTTTATTTTCGTTGCGACAACAGTTCGATATAGATAGGAGATTCGACGTGACGCTGACAATAACAATCTGTGTCTATCGAACCTATGGTCGAATGTGCCTAACCTTAACTCTATTAGTCCAAGATTATTATACAAAAAGAGAAAAGATTTGACATAGAGAGAAAAGATTCGACATTATAGAGAGAAAAGATTTGACAAAGAGAGAAAAGATCGCTGCTGGAATTGGGTGGGGGAAGTAAAATAAAAATAATGATGATGATGAATGTTATTGGCTGATTGTAACCAAAGAGGAGGAGCAGTAAAATAGCTAGAACTAACTTGACAATTCAACATGAACGACGAAGATTCGACAAAGCATCGAAAAACATACAAACGTAGAATCTGTCATTGAAGGCTTATGGTGTCTGTCGAAAGTTAGAAGATTTGACGGTGCAGCTAAACTATACGACGCTGCAATCGTACATTTCCGGTCAAATGCATCCGCCCATAGGCTATAGAAGAATTATAATGTTGGTTGACTAGTAATAGTAATTAATAAATATAATTATTACTATTCATACAACATTAGAATTCTACTATAGCTTGGAGGCGGAACATTCGACCGGAAATGTATGATTGCAGCGTCGTACAGTTTCGCTGCTCCGTCGAATCTTCTTTGAACATTCGACAGACACCATAAGCCTTCAATGACAGATTCGACCTTAATTAATTCAGATTTTCGGACGAATGCAATTTCTAACGAAAAACAAAATAAATAAAAACGAATTTCGGGAGTAAGTAAATACATTTATTTTTCGGACGAAAACTAAATTCCCAAATGAAATATATCAGTGTGCACATGTCTATTGACTAGTCCCTTGTCCTTTGTCTGCCTATTATTCTACTTCTTCATTTCGAAAATAAAATAAAACGACAACTGCCCCAGCTCAACTTACCAACCAATCTGAAACCAACCAAATTATCCTGTCTAGCAGTATGCGTTAAAAACAGGGGTTTAGTTTGCACACATTTGCAAATACTTGCGTAAGCTGCAGAGCCACTTCATGGGACCCCAGTATTATCTGCAGCCCTAACTCTGAATTCTGAGTGCCTCCTCAGTGGAAGCACATGCATTATAATAGATATGCAGAGGGCAGGTAAGCATGGTAGAAGCCCACCCCTGCTTAAAGGCACAGGAGCATCCACCATATAGCCCACTGGCAGTGAAGGTGTCCAGTGCATCCCCTCACCAGAATTCCAACAGTGTAAACAAATGGCCACTGCCCCCACCTATAACTGGCCTTTGCAGCAAGGAGCACATGGAAGGGTGATGCATGTCAAACAAAATCAAAGAAAATTCCCATCTCAACTTACCGACCAATCTGCAACCAACCAAATTATCCTATGTACATTTATTTATTTATTTTAAAGGGAACTTATCCTTTAAGGACAAGTAAAATTATGAAAAAAAACTAATTATCTTAAATGACTTGAAATAAAAGGGATCCCTTCTTCCCATTGAATACCCATTGCATGTGGTCAGAAAAAAACTTTTTTACTTTAGTTTCTTAATATTCATAAACTTGATAGAGTGCCTAAACCAACTCATATCAAAATGGAAATCTATCACTTTCTATATGCAAACAGGTAGAATCTCTTGGCATCTAATTGAATTTGCTCATACATGATAAGGTAGAAAAGCAGATTTGCTGGCCAAAGAGGATCTTTTAAGTCAGACCTATTAGACCTGGTGCTATGTTAGGTAAATCAGTTTTAAACCCCAAACCAAAATTAATTATATTGCAGCTCACCAATCATTAGATGTGGTGGCTGCATCAGTTTTCTTTGGCTTTTTTTTCCCTCTATATTCTCTTGGTGATCTGGCCAATAACACACATCCTGTTTTAATGAGTCGGGGGGAGGGGGATTAAATGTATTACCATATTTAAATACACTAAACAATCGAAGCCAAACTCCAGCTCACACTTTGAATTCAGTTACAGCAAATCGTTTTTTTCTTTCCTTTTGGGATAACGGTTTTACATGAATTAATAAACTAAATAAAAAGATGATCATTATAGGCACACTTGCCAGTGTTAAATGATTTGCCATTTGTCATTGTCATCCATGTAATATGATACATTCTGCTGCAGAGCTTGTGCTTTTGAAAAACAACAGACTTGCTTGCTGAATTATCAGGTAAAAAAAGAAAATGAATGCAGCCATCACATCTTGGATTTGGTAAGTTACAATATAAGAAATGTTTTTTTTTTGGGTTTCATAGTGCTGTAACTTTCATTTTAACCACTTGCCGACCAGCCGTCTTTGTTATACGTGGCAGGTCGGCACGTTCCCGCAAATCGCCGTAGGTGTACTTTGGCTCCTTTGAGGAGCCATAGCAGGCACGCACCTGTTGTACAGCATGGGACTCGATGCGCATGGCTGGCTGGAGCGATGTCGGCCGGCCACCCATGATCATGGGAACGAGAGCCAGAATGGGGATCTGTCAATGTAAACAGACAGATCCCGTTCTGACAGGGGAGTTGGAGAGAGATCTGCTGTTCCTAGTGATTCGGAACAACCATCTCTCTCCTCCTCCAGTCAGCCCAGCCCCCATACAGTTAGACACCATCATAGGGAACACATTTAACCCCTTGATCGCCCCCAAGTGTTAACCCCTTCCCTGCCAGTGACATTTATACATTAATCAGTGGCTATTTTTAGCTCTGATCACTGTATAAATGTCAATGGTCCCAAAAAAGTGTTAAAAGTGTCCGATCTGTCCGCCGCAATTTTTCAGTCCCACTAAAAATCACAGATCGCCGCCATTACTAGTAAAAAAATAAAAAAATAAAAATGCAATTGATATATTCCCTTATTTGTAGACACTATAACTTTTGCACAAACCAATCAATATATGCTTATTGTGATTTTTTTTTTATCAAAAATATGTAGAATACATATTGGCCTAAATTTATGAAGACATTTTTTTATTTTATTTTTTATTCGGGGATATTTATCATAGCAAAAAGTATTGCTTTTGTTAAAAAATTGTCGCTCTATTTTTTTGTATATAGCGCAAAAAAAAACCGCAAAGGTGATCAAATACCACAAAAAAAAGCTCTATCTGTGGGGAAAAAATTACATCAATTTTGTTTGGGTACGACCGCGCAATTGTCAGTTAGTGGTTAATGTTCAATAAGTTTTTATTGAGGATTTGAAAGTACAAGGATAAACAACAATAAAGATCACATTTGGAGTTTTTGAAATAAAGGAGAACAAGAAAAGACACCAATATTACGTATACGTAATACTGGTGGTTACGTAATATGACATATTACGTAGTTACACAAAATAAATCTATGCAGGTAATTTTGTCTCACTTGAAGAAGAAAAAGAACTGAAAATACCCCAAAGTGAAACAAGAAGCTGTACGTAAGGAAACAAGTTAGGGCACAGGTATCATTAATGCACAAAAAGTGTCAATAATTTAAGTCAAATAGTTGGGAAGTTGAAGAAGTTATATGGATACCAAGGTACGGTATAGGGTAAATGAGGTATAGGTCTCAAAGGTTTAAACAAGTAGAAAGACGTATGTGAGATACCATCATCCTAACAATAATAGGCAAGATAAGGGTTTAGGGGAATCCCTCATATGCCCACCAAAGAGAACTGAATGGACTATCTTGGTACCCAAGCATTACAAACATATTTTTATAAAAAATTTAATTTTATTTAACCAGAGTTAAAATCAATCAGGACATGTGTCCATAAGAGTAAAAACAATAGTTAAAGCAACATTTCTAGTATCATTGCTATTCCAAGCAGCTCAAAAGGCACTGGCCTCAGATGAAACTGAGGATATCCATGCTCTTGAAGGTGCTTGAGATTATGTTGAATCCTCTATCTACATGTTTTGGGGCGAGAACAAACAGGCACAAACCAGGAGCAGGGATGCCCTAAGGCACTCCCCCACAGCAGGCACTGGAGGTAGGAATCAGACACACATAGCCCAAAAAGTACTATAGAATTACAAGTTTCCATAGTACATCCGACTGATTTAATAAATCCTACTATATAATCATAACAAAAATAAATATATATAGTCGATCATGGCGGTGACCACCCCCCATGGAGGAATACATAGCTGGCAGACATCCACTGATGAGTGACAATATTTTATCTTATGTAAGCACAGGCGCAGCTTAGCTGAGACCAGTTTGTTTGATCTATGCATACTATGCTGTTGTTGTTAGAAGCCTCTATGATTTGTGTATTATGGCCTTGTGCTTAAAGCAGAGTTCCACCCAAAAATGGAACTTCCACTTTAAGGGAAGGTGACCTCCTGACATGCCACATTTGGCATGTCATTTTATTTGGGGGGGAGCGGAAACCCTCTTTTTAGAGACTTTTTCCCCACTTCCTCCCTGGGCATCGCGGCGCCAGAAGGAAGGTCACCTCTCCCCCCTTTCTCTCGGCAATCCCCTGGGACACGTCACAGGTCCCAGATGATTGTTCGGCCAATCACATGTGCAGCGCGGCTCCCGCATGCGCAGTGTGTCCCCGGCTGTGAAGCCACTGGCGGGCACCCACAGTAGTGATGCCAGCGCCACGGAGAGGAGGGGGAGATGAGCGGGGCTTTGTTCCCCCGCATCGTTGGACCCTGGGACAGGTGAGTGTCCGATTATTAAAAGTCAGCAGCTGCAGTATTTGTAGCTGCTGACTTGTAATATTTTTATTTTAGTAGGAACTCCGCTTTAAGGCATTCTATGCCTTCCTACAATCTTGTTATTAATTTTAGAAATCCCCGTAGGCACTTTGTTAGCATTTATTTGAGCTGTGCCTTCAGATGTTCTTTTGGCTCCAGCCTTTTGTGCTTTAACTTCAGTACAGGGCACTTTCACCCCCTTCCTGCCCAGGCCAATTTTAAGCTTCCAGCACTGACGCATTTTGATTGACAATTGCGTGGTCATGCAACACTGTATCCAAATTGAAAAAAAAAATTCCCACAAACAGAGGTTTTTTTGATGGTATTTGATCACCACTGGGTTTTTTTTTTACTAAACAAATAAAAAAAGACCAAAAATTTAAAAAATATTTTTATTTCTTTGTTTCTGTTATAAAATTGTATAAATAAGTAAGTTTTCTCCTTCACTGATGAGGCTGTACTGATGGGCATTGATCAGGTGGCACTGATGGGCACTGATGATGAAGCAGTAATATGCAGCACTGATGGGCACTGATAGGCAGCACTGATAAGCAACACTGATGGGCACTGATAGGTGGCACTGATAGGCAGCACTGATAAGCACTGATAGGTGGCACTGATGGGCACTGATAGGTGGCACTGATAGATGGCACTGATGGGCCCTAATGGGTGGCCCTGATAGATGGCACTGATAGGCAGCACTGATAAGGAGGCCCTGGCACTGATTGGCATCCCTGGTAGGCATGGGTTTGCATCCTTTGTGGGCTCTAGTGGAAATCCCTGGTGGGCTCTAGTGAGCATCCTTGATGGGTCTGCACTGATAATGAGCGCATTGATTATCAGTGCAGACCCATAAAGGATGCTCACTAGAGCCCCCCCTGTCAGGAGAGCCGCTGATCGGCTCCCCAGTACTCACGCCTGGTCAGTGCGAATAGAGGAAAGCTGATAAATGGCACTTCCTGATTACCATGTAATGAGCTGTGATTGGACACAGCTAATTAGATGGTAAAGAGCCTATGACGTAGGCTCTTTACCAGGATCGAAGATGCGGTGTGTCAGAGCAACACACCACACCACCGATCGCCGCAATGGCCGCCTCCTTTTAGGGACCTTTCTACTCCATGGGTTGTTTTTGGATTACTAAATCCCATAGGGTCAGTCCTACTGACAATCTCGTGGTAATGGGAAACACACACACCCCCATGTGATCTCAACTATGTGGATGTCCAGCAATTTGAATTCTGCTCCTCCCAGGGTCAAGTCATTCTGATTTATTTCAATGTTTTTTTATTAAAAGATTTATCAGTACAACTTAATAGCAATCATTTGCATGAGTTACGGGTAAATGTAATTAGTACTTGCTGAAAGCATAAATAAGTTGTACATCAGCCATGGAACATTCACAAATTTCAATAGAGGAAATTAAAGAAACAGAAACAAGACAATAACACAACATTAAGCCTCCAAGTTGAAATGTATGATAATGTACAATACACTTGTTGAAGTAAAGAAATATCTTGAATATCTTCTGCTTTTGGGGGAAACTTTTTCTCCCACAGATACGTATTTTACTTGCAATTTTGAGAGGACCTGTTGCATTTATCATAGAGAAATACCATCATTAAATTACATGTTATGAGGAAGTTTGAAATATTAGAATTCTTTCTTCAGTTAAGCAGAATCGTAGTTTCTCTTATTCTTACCAAGTTGTTTCTAACTTATACAGAAGTAACCTGGTGTTCCATTTTGCATAGAACTTTGTTAATGAGTGATTGAGACCCGCTAGGTGTTTCTCATAAGTGCATTGTACATGGACTCTTTGGATTACTTCGGACAATTAGGTGCCAGCGATTGTTTCCCTTTTCTAGTTATGGTTAGACATGCTGCAATCAGTATATGAGTTACAGTAGTAGAGTGTTGTGTAGGGAATCTATCCATATTTAGACCAAAATGACCCAAAGACAGTGAGGTTTTTGTCATTCTTCCTGTCACATGGGAGATCAGTGTAAATATAAATTTCCAGAATGCTGTCAGGCACCTGTAGTTCCAGAGCAAGTGGTATAGATCGCCCGATTGGCCACACATTCTCCAGCATTCTGCAGAAGTATTAGGAAAAATTTTGTGTATTTTATCTGGAGAAAGATACCCTTTATGCACAATTTTCATTATATTTTCCCAGTGTGATAACAGTGGGATGATTGCGTAATTATTTTTAATGCTCTATTCCATGTATGGATGGGGAATTCTTCTCATAGATCTCTTTCCCATTTTTGAATTGAGGAGGGTTTCAGTAAGTGTTTACTACAGGTCATATATTTATAAAACCATGTGATACCCTTCTTTACCACTGGTGAAGCAGCACAGTGGTGTAGTGGTTAGCACTTTCACCTAGCAGCAAAAGGGTTGCTGGTTTGAATCCCGACCATGACACCATCTGTCTGGAGTTTTCATGTTCTCCCTGTGTCTGCCGGGGTATCCTCCGGGTACTCTGGTTTCCTCCCACATTCCAAAGACATGCAGGTAGGTTAATTGGATCTTGTCCAAATTGGCCCAGTATATATATGTGTACGAATGTGTGTCCCAAGCGCGTCAAGATCCTACAGGGTTAATGACCACACCAGCCAAACAGACACTGGCTGCAAAAAGCGCCTTGAGGCGATTCGGTTTGCATTTGTAGCGCTATACAAGTCATTCATTCATTGAAGTAGAATAGAATTCCAAAATGTCTTCGCTAAACTCTGTCGTGGTAGTCTTTAATCTACTTAGGTTCTTAATCTGGAGTAATTGATAAGTAAGTGGCCCATAGAGCGTGGGTTGGATATCGAATACTGTTGTATAGCCTAAGCTTACCCATTTTCTTGCAGAGAAGGCAGGGATTAAATATTAATATGCTAATAACGGGATGTCAAGAGATTGTAAGCCTCCGTTTGGAGGGACCATATTAAAGGTTGATGACCAGGCCTCCACTAAGGCCCGAATTGTCATTGCCTCTGGAAGTAATATATTTTGTTTAGTTGTTGAAGCTATTAAGAGAGAAGGTAAGTCTCTACCTTTAAGAAGGATTTTTTCTAGGGTTACCCATCTTTTGTTGGAAGTGGTATCGAACCATGCCGCCATCTGGTCTAATATTACTGCTTTATGACATAGTTTAATGTCTGGAAGTCCCACTCCACCTTGCGTCTTATGCTTAGTAAGTATGTTTCTTGCAATCCTGGGTTTCTTACCTTGCCAGATGAAGTGATTTAGTATTTGAAGTAGCTCATTAAAAAATGTTTGGGGAAGGGGGATAGGAAGGGTGCGAAAATGGTACAAAATTTTAGGTAAGGATAACATTTTAAATGCCGCTATACGGCCCATCCATGAAATTGTAATTTTCCTATACTTGAGGCAGTCTTGTTTGATAGTGTGGATCAGAGAAGGAAAGTTAAGATCATATAGTTTAGATAGTGGGGGTAATACCCAAATATGATATAGATTTGGAGTCCCAAGAATATTGAAATCTTTTTCTGAGAGGTTTCAACATATTATTGCTCTTATTAATTGGGAGGGTGGCAGATTTAGCTATATTTACTTTATAGTAGGATACTTGCCCATATTTATTGATTTCCTTTTGAACTTCTTTTAAGGAAGTGGATATTTTAGTTAGTGTAGGTAGAACATCATCGGCAAAAATTCTAATTTTGTGGGAGTATTTTGCCGCTTCTATGCTGTGGATAGGGTTTTTCCTAATAGATTCTGCAAAGGGCTCCATCATCAATGTATAGATGAGGGGGGATAAAGGACACCCTTGTCTGGTTCCATTTTAAATCATAAAGGGGTCTGAGAATGCATTGGATGTATATATTTGGGCTGAGGGTCGTGTGTAGAGTGATTTACCGTTGGTCCTAAAAAACACTACCAACTTGCTAAGCTTCAGGAAGAGTTTGAAGACATTGCTCTTCCAGAAGTGTTATGGGGGCTTATAGGTCACTGCATCCTGGCCAGTAAAGTAGCTAGATTAGGAAGTTCAGAATCTCTCTGCTCATTATAGTCATACGCATCGAGGCCCATGGGTAACACTGCGTTTATAAGCATTTTTTAATAAAAATAATAATAATAAGAGTGCTGAGATGGCTGAAGATATGCTACCTTGTAACCCAAACACTTTAAGGGTCTCTTTGAGATATCCCCAATGGACTCGGTCGAAGGCCTTTTCGGTATCTAAAGTTAAAAAGGCTGCCAGTTGTTTTCGGGTTGCCATGAGTGAAATTTAATTTAGCATTCTTCTGGTTCCATCTGGTGCTTGGCGTCCCTTGACAAATCCAACTTGGTCTTGATTAATGAGAAGGGGAGTTGTTTCTGAGAGCCTATTTGCTAAATTTTTTGCATAGATCTTTAGATCGGTATTTAGGAGAGATATGGGTATTTTGAGGTTGAATTGGTTCCTTCCCCGGTTTGGGAAGGGTTACTATAATGGCTTTTAACATTTCTTCTGGGAATTTCCCTGAGTCCATGACCTCATGGAAAAGGCCTTCTAAATGTGGAGCTAATATATCTTGGCATGTCTTGTAGTATTCAGATGATAATCCATCTACTCCCGGGGATTTATTGTTGGGGAGGGATTTTATAACCTTATTTATTTCTTTGGTAGTTATAGGTGCATTCAGTTGATGAAGGGTGTCTTCATCTATGGTGGGTAGTCCCAGAGAATGTAAAAAATCATTAATAGAGGGGATTGTTGGTTGTGGAGTGGTAGGGTCTTCTGCAAGATTATATAATGCCTGATAATAGTCTCTAAAGGAATTGGAGATATCTTTGGGGTGAAATACTTTCTTACCGGATTTAGGGTTAATCAGATGGGGAATAGACAATTTCATTTGTTTAGTTTTTAATTGATTTGCCAATAGTTTTCCTGCTTTGTTCCCTTGAGAATAATAAGAGGCTTTTAACCTATGTAGATATTTTTCATGCGTCTGAAGCATGAGTAACCGTAGTTCTTGCCTGCATTGTGTTAAGTTGCTCAGGGTGGAGCTATTCATGGTCGTTTTATGTTGTGTTTTGAGGGATTGTATCTCTGATAGTAGTTTTGTGATAGTTTGTTGTTTGCGTTTTTTGTCCCTAGCAGCCAGTAGTATCAATAAGCCCCTAACATACAGTATGCATTGTGGGCACACCATACTGTAGGCATTTTAAACATCCGCAGTGCAGTTGGTAATAAAAAAAACTTTAAATTGGTTTAGTAGACTTCCTCTGTAAGTATGATTTGTTAAAATGCAAACATTGTTGCACCATAGGCGAGTTGGGGCAGACTGGTGAGCCTCCGTTAAAGTTAAAGAAATGGGTGCATTGTCAGACCATGTGATGGACATTATGTCCGCGGAGACGGCTTTGTGGATCAGATTGGAGTCAGTAAGTATAAAATCTATTTCGTAGACCAGCTCATATAAGCATTTTCAATGGTCAGGAGGGTTTCTTTGGTGGGGTCCTGGTTAGCTGATTCGGGTGCTCCTCTGTAGCTGGAAGTAGATTCCAGGACCATAGCAAGCGAAGTCCCTCTTGAAGCAACGTTATGCTATGTTGTCGGTTACCTTTGGTAATCAACAGCTTTGTGGGGAATCCCCATTTGCATATGATCTGATGATTTTGCAGAATTTTGGTAATCGAGCCCAACTGCTTGCGGGCTTGTAAGGTATAGTGTGATAGATCAGTAAATATCTTTATGCCTACATAAGGATCAGGCAATGGCGTGGTTTGGCGTGAGAAATGCAGCAGCTTCTCCTTTGTGTGGAAAAAATTAATCCTCACAATCACATCTCTTGGGATGTGTTCTGATAGATGGGGAGGTTTAGGCAACATATGTGCTCTATCTATAATGGCTTACTGAGGGTTTGTGTCAGGTCAGGTAGTAATGTGGTGATCATTTGTTGAACATATCGCTTTAGATCACCAGAGGTGACAGTTTCTGCAATGCCTCGTAGCTTGAGGTTATTCCTCCGTGATCTATCTTCTAAATCTGCAATTTTTTGTTGTAGCTGGTGCACCAAATCCTCAGTGTCGCCATGAGCATCCATCAGCTCATTATGCGCCTTATACTCCCCCATCTGTGTTTCAACATGGTTGACTCTATCTCCCAGGTCACTAACCTCTGCCTGTACCATATGGACGAACCAGAGCATATCTCTGTGCAATGTACTCCTCAGAGAAACAAGCATCTCTTTAAGGGTGGTGTCCACAATGGGCTGGCCTGTTGTGGGGAATTTCTCAATGGGATCCACTGCATCCACCGTGTCATTTATATCCTCTGCTAGGCTGTCTCCCTACTCCTCACCCTCCTTGTCGTGTTGTGATGCCTCTAACCTGGGGACTTTTGAGGGCTAGTGAAGGGTGAATTGTGTGAGTTGGGATTACCGTTTCTTCTTCCATCTCTGCCTGTCTCATAGCCCGTGCTGCCGGAGTGAGGTATGTGCTATGAGGTGGAGAGCCACGTGCCATTTTGTCCAGCGGGTCTCCCTTTCTGACTGAAGAAGTCAGTGAGCTTCCGCAGAGCCTCCCGGTCCTTTCTTTTCCCCATGGCTGCCTGTTGGTTCCTGGGGACGTTCCGATCCGTCTGGGGATGTCACTGAGCCATGTGTCGCCGTGAGCCTATGTATAGCTGGCAGTGTGTCCCGTAGCTCTCTCACACCATGGCCATCTTTTTAGCTGCTAGCCACGTCCCCAAGTCATTCTGATTCAGATCGATTTAATTTTTTCTTACCGTATGTTTGAGACCATTGGCTTCTGCTACCCATGTATACTCTTTATCCCTATTGCATTTCTTCTTTTCTTACAGTTTTCTTATCCCATCCCCTTTTTTCCTTCTCTCTTTCACCCCCCCTCCATCCATCTATCCCTCCCATTTCCTATTTCCCAGCCCCTCTCTGCCCCTTCCTTTCTTGCCCCTTCCTTTACTTTTCCTCCCTTCCCATTCTCCTTTTTTTTCCTCCCCTTCTTCTCCCCCTGTTCTTTCTTCCTTTCTCTCCTCCTTTTTTCTTCCCCTGTTCTTTCTTCCCTCCCTTCCCCCCCCTTCCCCCTCCTCCTTACCTCCCCTCTTCTCCCTTTGAGGCGCCTTGTGAAACTGGGCCCCTTTCTTCCCTCTCAGCTTCTTCCTCTACCTTTTATCCCCCTCTATCACCCCATTTCTCCTCTCCTCCCCTTTTCTCCCCAACCCCCCTTTCCTTCCCCCTCTCTATGAACCCTTTATGTTCTCTTTTTATCTCTTTCCCTTATTTCTTTTTATTATGATTATATGGTCGGATGTACTTTGGAAACTTGTCATTCTATGTTCAGTACTTTTTGGGCTGTGTGTCTGATTCCTACCCATGTGCTCGCCATGGGGAAATCCCTTAAGGGCATCCCTGCTCCTGGTTTGTGCCTGTTTGCCTGCTCTGCCTGGGTAAGCACTACAGCATTCAAAAATGTCCTCCCTCCCCAAACTCTTTTACAGGAAAGTTTGTCATATTTAAATGATATTGTACTGTTTTATTATGGATGATTTGTAGGTAATTCCTAGTGAGAAAGCGGTTCTCACCGCAAAACATGTAAAGGATTCAACATACTCTCAAGTACCTTCAAGAGCATGGATATCCTCAGTTTCACCAGAAGCTAGTGCCTTTCCAGAAACACCTTGGAATAGCGATGATACTAGAAATGTTGCTTTAACTATTGTTTTTACACTTATGGGCACATCTTGATTGATTTGAACTCTGGTTAAATAAAATTGTATTTTTTATAAAAATATGTTTGTAAACCTTGGGTATCGAGATAGTCCATTCAGTTTTCTTTAGTGGGCATACGAGGGATGCCCCTAAACCCTTTTCTTGCCCTAAGGTACAGTATAGGGCGACCTGCCCAAATAAATGCAAAGGCATTAGAGAGATGGGTTTTGGTTTTAAATGGGGTATGGAGGTTTACTATTAAAGATTTAGTTTCATTCAGTTTGTAATAATAAATCTTACTGTTTTTGGATACAGCATTGCATACTGCCAGTAAGGATTGGATAGGATTAGTGATCATAAGAATGATGTCGTCAGCAAAAAGACACATTTTTTTTTACGCCCTGGGATTGGATACCAGTACCAGAGATAAGTAGGTCCTCTCTAATTCTGGCTGCCAAAGGCACAATAATAAGGGCAAAAATAGTAGGTGATAAGGGACACACTTGTCTGGTGCTATTCATGATATCAAAGGTCTTGGAAACACCTTTGCTGAAGGGTCAGAGTATAGAGACATAAACGCCAATTGTTACCAGCTTGTTATTCAGAATTTTTGCAACACTGCCCTCAAAAATCCCCAATTCACTTAATTAAACACCTTCTCCATGTCCAAAAAGAGGAGCAGGTAAGGTGCTTTCCAGTGTTCAAGACTACAGCTAAAGTTGATAAGTCATCTAATGGCGCCAGGGGCCTGTCATCCCGGTATAAAGCCAACTTGATCGGGATGAATCAGGGATGGAAGAATTGGGAGTAGTCTACGGGCAATGACTTTTGCAAATATCTTAATGTCAGTATTTGGTAAAAAATATGGGCCTGTAATTTTGCATACATTGGGGGTCCTTGCCAGGTTTAGGAATCATTGTGATAATGGATCCTGGCGACATATTATTTTGGAGCGTGCAGAGGAAGTGGATGGCTTGGAGATGGATTTCAGTTAGGAGGGGGACAAGGAAGGAATACTGACCGGCTGAAAAAAAAAATGTTATCTGGGTGAGATGAAATCTCTAATCCTGGGTCCATGTTTTAAGAACCACCAGAACACTAATTGGGCAGGTGTGTGCTGGGCTTTTAGCTGAACCATTACTAGGCTTCTGGACTCCCCAGCAGACAGAGGAGGTCGCTGCCAGGAGTCAGGAGGGCTCCACCTAGAAGAGACAGGTGGGAGCCATAGCAGCAATGGGCTGCAAGTTTTGTGCACAGAGTTGTGTATGAAGATGGACTGTAGGAGTCAGACAAAGGGCCTAAAGGGTAAGGCCAGAGCAGGAGTACTGCATGTGTAAGCCAGGGGAATGAATGTGGATTTCTTTGGATGGAAATGATGAAAACTCCTGCAAGTGAAATTTTGATTTCTGGAACTTAGAAGTTTCTTTTAATAAAATGGGACAAGAAAACCCTTGAAAAGAAGAAAAGTGAGTGGCTGTGTCCTTAACAGCTCTATCATTTGAAATTAGTTTTCGTAACACACAAACTTAATATGCTGCAATGCATACATTAATTTTCTTTTTCAAACTAAGTACAGAAAAAAATAATCTTTACAGAACTTTCCCTGCTATCTTAAGTGTACTGAAAAGCAACACCCTCTATATAATTGTGAAGACAACATGGGGGGGGGGGGGGGTTCTGTGTTCTTGTCCATGGGTAGCGCTACTGCTCCTCCACAGATACAAAACACTGAAGAAGAGTTGTTACCTTAGGATAGAAAATGTATTACTGGCAGGATCACTAGGTAAAAGTAAAGTGCCTGAAAAAAGATACGCAAAAAGCCACCCTATCTATAGACTAGTAAGCTGCAATATATTAAACTTTTGAAATGAAATACAATCAACATTTTTTTTTATTCCTACCTTACTACCAGATTGAGAAAATTATAGAAACATTAACCAATAAAAAGGTAGGGATTTACATTCAAAGTCAGTCAGAGATGATACTTTAATTAGCATGCAGAAATGAATGTTTAAAGCAGAATCAATATACTGTAGATTGGTTTGTCATTTTATAAGCCAAGAAAAAAGATAAATTTACCTTTTAAAGAAATGAAATCCAGTGTGTTATAATTTCTTAGAAATGTAGGTAATGTTATGCCTACTCAATCAGTCTTGATCAAGGACATAAGAGACAGGGTATGCACTCTAATGATGTGATAAGAGACTTTTAAAGATAAAAAAAATAGCATTCAAGTGCATTAAATTATTCATTTTAAAATTACTATAGTTTATATGAGTAGTATTTGGGCAAACAATATTCCAGTAAATGCTAAATTTTGACTACAAATGTAAATAAGCAGTAATAAATAGAAAATTTGCAGACAGCACTAAATGAACAAATATCTATGCAGTGTGCTGTAAATAGTGATGAGCCGAACACCCCCGGGTTCGGTTCGCACCAGAACCCGCGAACGGACCGAAAGTTCGTACGAACATTAGAACCCTATTAAATACAATGGATGCGAACGTTCGAATTCTAAAGTGCTAATTATAACGACTATTATGCATGTTATTGTCCTAAAAAGGGTTTGGGAACCCGGGTTCTGCACCAGGGGACATGTATCAATGCAAAAAGAAGTTTTAAAAACGGTCGTTTTTCGGGAGCAGTCATTTTAATGATGCATAAAGTGAAAAAAAAAAGTCAAATATTCCTTTAAATATCGTACCTGGGGGGTGTCTAAAGTATGCCTGTGAAGTGCCACGTGTTTCCCGTGTTTAGAACTGTCCCTGCACAAAATGACACTTCTAAAGGAAAAAAAAGCCATTTAAAACTGCTTGCGGCTTTAATGTAATGTCTGGTCCCGGTAATATGGATGAAAATCTTTAAGAAAAATGGCATAGCTACCCCATCACCCCCCCCCCTACCCCAGCCCATTACCAGCCCCTTTGGGTCTTGTATGGATATTAAGGGGAACCCCGCACATAAAATAAAAAAGGCCCTATATACTCTGAACAGCCGTATACAGGCGGTGCATACAAGACAGGGACTGTAGGTTTGTTCTTATGTAGAATCTGTTTGTAATTTTGAACAGGTACATTGTTTAAGTGTAGCTCCAGCCCAAAAATCTATTTTTAAACTTTTTGGAAAACATAGGTAAGGGTTATCACCCCTGTAACATTTGTTTTGCTGTCTGTGCCCCTGTTCAGAACATTTCACCTCACTTTCCATCCCAATGACAACTGTTTTTGAAATGTGGTGTTTTTCTTGAAACAAGGATTGGTGATAAAGCATCAGTACAGAGGAGACACCTTTCTCCCATATTAATTCTTACAGGAGAGAATTTTCCTTCCTAGGGGTAGATTTCCTCTCACTTCCTGTTGTCTTCTTGCGTTTGCAAGTAGGAGTCGTTTGTAAGTTGGATGTTTGAAAGTAGGGACCTGCCGTATATACTCTGCAGAAATAGGCCCCTTAGTTGTTGGTGTTGGCACAACACTGTAAGCACTCACAGTTACTCTTGGTTGGTGCTGGAACGCCCTGCTGTCAACTATTATATCAGGAATTGTAATTACATATAATTGTTGAACAGTGGTAGTAAAAATTGGGCCTTTGATGGTGGTGCTGGTGCCACAACACTGTAAGCCCGGACAGTTACTCTTGGTGGGTGCAGCAATGGGCCCTGCTGTGAATTATTAGATCAAGAATTGTAATTGTAATTGCATGCCCCTGTTGAACAGGGGCTGAAAAATTGGGCCTTTCGTGGTGGTGGTGGTGGTTTTGCCACAACACTGTAAGCCCTCAGAGTTACTCTTGGTGGGTGCAGGAATGGGCCCTGCTGTGAATTATTAGATCAAGAATTGTAATTACATGCCCCTTTTGAACAGGGGCTGAAAAATTGGGCCTTTCGTGCTGGTGGTGGTGGTGGCGTTGCCACAACACTGTAAGCCCTCAGAGTTACTCTTGGTGGGTGCAGCAATGGGCCCTGCTGTGAATTATTAGATCAATAATTGTAATTACATGCCCCTTTTGAACAGGGGCTGAAAAATTGGTGGCACAACACTGCAACCCCTCACAGATACTGTACTTGGAGCACAGCAATGAGCCCTGTTGCAAAGTATTGCTTCAAAAATTGTAATTACACGCCCCTGTTAAACAGGGGCTGAAAAATTGGGCCTTAGGCACTGGTGGCACAACACTGCAACCCCTCACAGATACTGTACTTGGAGCACAGCAATTAACCCTGTTGCAAAGTATTGGTTCAAAAATTGTAATTACACGCCCCTGTTAAACAGGGGCTGAAAAATTGGGCCTTAGGCATTGGTGGCACAACACTGCAACCCCTCACAGATACTGTACTTGGAGCACAGCAATGAGCCCTGTTGCAAAGTATTGCTTCAAAAATTGTAATTACACGCCCCTGTTAAACAGGGGCTGAAAAATTGGGCGTTAGGCACTGGTGGCGGCACCCATAAACAAAAATGATCTTCCAAGCTATCATCATCAATCGTATCATTGAGGACTCGGAGGAGGAGGATAGCCAGTCAACATAACAGCACAGGCACTCAGCATCAGCATCAGTCTTGAAGGGATGTGACATGTTAAAATCAATTAGTCTGTTATATCAGCATCAGGTGTGTGGTAGCTGGTGGTGATCCAAGACTGGTTCATCTTGATGAAAGTCAGTCGATCAACCGAGTCGGTGGACAGGCGCACCCTGTGATCCGTGACAAATCCTCCAGCAGCACTGAATGTGCGTTCCGAAAGAACGCTGGATGCAGGACAGGCCAGTAGCTCAATTGCATACTGTGCAAGCTCTGGCCAGTGATCCATCCTCAAGACCCAGTAAGCCAGAGGATTTTCGGTGGGGAAGGTGTCCAAGTCTGACCTTGCCCCTAGATATTTCTGCACCATGTTTATCAGACGCTGGCGATGGTTGCTGGAACCGATCATACTTTGGGGCTGCGGACTAAAGAATTGTCTGAACGCATCGGTCAGACGGCCACCTTCCCCACCGCTCTTTCTTTGACTGGCCGAAGCCTCAGCAACTCGTTGTCCAGGACCAGGAGTTTGTAACCTCCCAGTTTCTGGGAACGCGTTGCACAGACCTTTCTGCAAGGCCTCCCGGAGTTGTCTCATCCTCTGCTCCCTCTGCGACGGTAACATAAGGTCCGCAACCTTACCCTTGTACCGTGGATCAAGGAGAGTGGCCAGCCAGTAATGGTCCCTCTCCTTGATCCGAAGAATACGAGGATCCTTCCGCAGACTTTGCAGGATCAGGGAGGCCATGCAGCGTAGGTTAGCTGAGGCATTCGGTCCGGAGTCCTCTGGGTCACTAAGGACGACATGATCCGCAGCCACCTCCTCCCAGCCACGTACAAGTCCACTGGTTTCTTGGGACTGTAAATCATCCCTAAAAGACTGCTGCTGATGATGCTGAGTGCCAGCCTCCACCTCCATGCTGACACAATCCTCCTCCTCCTCTTCCTGTGCGATGGGTGGGACAGAAGGAACACTGTCTGGGTAAAGGGGGCCTTGAGAGGCAAGGAAGTCCTCCTCTTCCTGCCTCTGTTCTGCCTCAAGTGCCCTGTCCATTATTCCACGCAGCGTGTGCTCCAACAGGTGGACAAGAGGTACAGTGTCACTGATGCATGCACTGTCACTGCTCACCATCCTCGTGGCCTCCTCAAATGGTGCCAGGACAGTGCATGCATCCCTGATCATGCCCCACTGGCGTGGAGAAAAAAAAACAAGCTCCCCTGACCCTGTCCTGGTGCCGTAGTCGCACAGGTACTCATTGATGGCCCTCTGCTGCGTGTGCTGCCGCTGCAGCATGGCCAACGTTGAGTTCCACCTGGTGGGCATGTCACATATAAGGCGGTTCTTGGGCAGGTTCAACTCCTTTTGCAGCTCAGCCAGGCGAGCACTGGCATTATAAGATCTGCGGAAATGCACACAGACTTTCCTGGCCTGCCTCAGGACATCCTGTAAGCCCGGGTACCTGCCCAAGAACCGCTGCACCACCAGGTTAAGGACGTGAGCCACACAGGGCACATGGGTCAGTTGTCCCTGTCGGAGGGCGGAGAGGAGGTTGGTGCCATTGTCGCAAACCACCATTCCTGGCTTAAGCTGGCGTGGCGTCAACCACCTCTCGGCCTGGCCCTGCAGAGCAGACAGGACCTCTGCCCCAGTGTGGCTTCTGTCCCCCAAACACACCAGCGCAAGCACGGCATGGCATCTTTTTGCCTGCGTACTTGCGTAGCCCCTTGAACGGCTACGGAGCACCGCTGGTTCAGAGGACAAAGCACAGGAAGAGGCCATGGAGGAAGAAGAAGAGGAGGGAGTGGAGGAGAGAGGTGTGTCACAACCAGTAGTAGCATTTTGGAGGCGTGGCGGTGGAACAACCTCCAACACTACTGCACCTTGTCCTGCATCCTTCCCAGCTGCCAAAAGAGTGACCCAATGGGCCGTGAAAGAAAGGTAACATCCCTGTCCATGCCTGCTGGACCATGAGTCAGCGGTAATATGCACCTTACCGCTGACCGCCCTGTCCAGCGAGGCCAAGACATTGCCTTCCACATGCCGGTAGAGAGCCAGAATAGCCTTCCGTGAGAAAAAGTGGCGTTTGGGAACCTGCCACTGAGGAACCGCACATTGCACAAACTCACGGAAGGGGGCCGAGTCTACCAACTGAAAAGGCAGCAGTTGAAGCGCTAGCAATTTAGCCAAGTTAGCATTCAACCGCTGGGCATGTGGATGGCTGGGAGTGAACTTCTTTTGACGGTCCAGCAGCTGGGGCAGGGAAATTTGCCTGCTAGAATCGGACGTGTACTGCTAGCAGAGTGGCCGCAAGTACTTGGCTGTGACACACCTAATTCTACACCTTCATTCCTCTCAGTGCATGTTTCAGAGAGGACTGAAGTTATAGTGGGGTTGGAGATCCCAGCTGATGCGGTGCAAGGAGAGGTCCGCTTTGTTCTTTGGTGTGGGTCTTTGAGGTAGGCTTGCCAACGAGCTGCATGGCAGGTCAACATATGTCTGGTCAGGCATGTGGTACCCAAGCGGCTGATGTTTTGGCCACGCGATATACGCTTGAGACATGTGTTGCAAACAGCAGCTGTGCGATCTGATGCACTAGCCTCAAAAAAGGCCCACACCAAAGAACTTTTTGAATGACGGGCAGAGGCAGCGCCCTGCACAGGCGGAGCTCTGCGGTGTGATTCCGTCGGTGTACTGCCCTTACGCTGGCCACCAAAGGGCATCCTGCCTCGTTGGAGATGTGCCTCCTCCTCATCCTCCTCCTCCTCCTCTCTCCTATTAGGCACCCACGTGGAGTCAGTGACCTCATCATCCCCTCCCTCCTCATCACTGGAGCCAATCTGGCAGTATGCTGCAGCTGCTGGAACATGACTGCCAGATTGGTGTCCTTCTTGAGCATCCCCTCTGTCTGCTCTCACGCTACTGCCTTCCTCTAGCTGGGTTTCATCATCAGACCCTTCGAAACGCTGGGCATCCTCCTGGAGCATGTACCCAACACTGTGCTCAAACTGTTCGGGGGACTCCTCAGGAGGAGGACATGGTGGGTCTAGGGAAGGAGTGACTGATGATGAGTCTGACATTGATACCAGGGAAGAGGACGCTTTGGCAGCTGCTTTGCCAGTACCCTGAGCCTGGGTGAGAGAGGATGAGGAGGAGGAGGAGGGCTTGGTCATCCACTCTACCAAGTCTTCAGCATGATGTGGCTCAACATGTCCAGCTGCCGAAAAGAAGGACAAGCGTGTCCCATGGCCATGTGCTGATGACAATGCACCGCGTCTACGACCAGCACTGTTGCCCCCAGATACAGAGCCTGCTTGCCCTCTTTTATTGCCTCCTGACTGTCTGCCTCTCCTTGTTTGCCTTCCAGACATTCTAATGGATGGCCTGCAGGGAGATGGGAAAAAAGCAATAAGGGCTACCTTCAGGTGTCCTTCTCTGTCCCTTTACTTAAGGATTTTTAAATATGGTTGAGGATGATTGCTTTCGCACAGAATAGCACAATGACAATTTCCCTGACTGTCCAAAAAACAAGGATTTCAAAGATGGTTGATGATGAATGCTTTAGCACAGTATAGCACAATGAGAATTTCCCTCACTGGCCTTCCCTGTCCCTACAAACAAGGTTTAGCACAGTAAAACACACTGACACTCTCCCTACCTATAGTTTTCTGTCCCTATAATTTTTTTTTTTAAAGATGGTTGATGATGAATGCTTTAGCACAGTATAGCACAATGAGAATTTCCCTCACTGTCCTTCCCTGTCCCTACAAACAAGGTTTAGCACAGTAAAACACACTGACACTCTCCCTACCTATAGTTTTCTGTCCCTATAAAAAATGTTTTTTTAAAGATGGTTGATGATGAATGCTTTAGCACAGTATAGCACAATGAGAATTTCCCTCACTGTCCTTCCCTGTCCCTACAAACAAGGTTTAGCACAGTAAAACACACTGACACTCTCCCTACCTATAGTTTTCTGTCCCTATAAAAAATTTTTTTTTAAAGATGGTTGATGATGAATGCTTTAGCACAGTATAGCACAATGAGAATTTCCCTCACTGTCCTTCCCTGTCCCTACAAACAAGGTTTAGCACAGTAAAACACACTGACACTCTCCCTACCTATAGTTTTCTGTCCCTATAATTTTTTTTTTTTAAAGATGGTTGATGATGAATGCTTCAGCACAGTATAGCACAATGAGAATTTCCCTCACTGTCCTTCCCTGTCCCTACAAACAAGGTTTAGGACAGTAAAACACACTGACACTCTCCCTACCTATAGTTTTCTGTCCCTATAAAAAATGTTTTTTTAAAGATGGTTGATGATGAATGCTTTAGCACAGTATAGCACAATGAGAATTTCCCTCACTGGCCTTCCCTGTCCCTACAAACAAGGTTTAGCACAGTAAAACACACTGACACTCTCCCTACCTATAGTTTTCTGTCCCTATAATTTATTTTTTTAAAGATGGTTGATGATGAATGCTTTAGCACAGTATAGCACAATGAGAATTTTCCTCACTGTCCTTCCCTGTCCCTACAAACAAGGTTTAGCACAGTAAAACACACTGACACTCTCCCTACCTATAGTTTTCTGTCCCTATAAAAAATGTTTTTTTAAAGATGGTTGATGATGAATGCTTTAGCACAGTATAGCACAATGAGAATTTCCCTCACTGTCCTTCCCTGTCCCTACAAACAAGGTTTAGCACAGTAAAACACACTGACACTCTCCCTACCTATAGTTTTCTGTCCCTATAAAAAATTTTTTTTAAAGATGGTTCATGATGAATGCTTTAGCACAGTATAGCACAATGAGAATTTCCCTCACTGTCCTTCCCTGTCCCTACAAACAAGGTTTAGCACAGTAAAACACACTGACACTCTCCCTACCTATAGTTTTCTGTCCCTATAAAAAATTTTTTTTAAAGATGGTTCATGATGAATGCTTTAGCACAGTATAGCACAATGAGAATTTCCGTCACTGTCCTTCCCTGTCCCTACAAACAAGGTTTAGCACAGTAAAACACACTGACACTCTCCCTACCTATAGTTTTCTGTCCCTATAAAAATTTTTTTTTAAAGATGGTTGATGATGAATGCTTTAGCACAGTATAGCACAATGAGAATTTCCCTCACTGTCCTTCCCTGTCCCTACAAACAAGGTTTAGCACAGTAAAACACACTGACACTCTCCCTACCTATAGTTTTCTGTCCCTATAAAAATTTTTTTTTAAAGATGGTTGATGATGAATGCTTTAGCACAGTATAGCACAATGAGAATTTCCCTCACTGTCCTTCCCTGTCCCTACAAACAAGGTTTAGCACAGTAAAACACACTGACACTCTCCCTACCTATAGTTTTCTGTCCCTATAATTTTTTTTTTTTAAAGATGGTTGATGATGAATGCTTTAGCACAGTATAGCACAATGAGAATTTCCCTCACTGTCCTTCCCTGTCCCTACAAACAAGGTTTAGCACAGTAAAACACACTGACACTCTCCCTACCTATAGTTTTCTGTCCCTATAAATTTTTTTTTTTAAAGATGGTTGATGATGAATGCTTTAGCACAGTATAGCACAATGAGAATTTCCCTCACTGTCCTTCCCTGTCCCTACAAACAAGGTTTAGCACAGTAAAACACACTGACACTCTCCCTACCTATAGTTTTCTGTCCCTATAAAAATTTTTTTTTAAAGATGGTTGATGATGAATGCTTTAGCACAGTATAGCACAATGAGAATTTCCCTCACTGTCCTTCCCTGTCCCTACAAACAAGGTTTAGCACAGTAAAACACACTGACACTCTCCCTACCTATAGTTTTCTGTCCCTACAAAAAATGTTTTTTTAAAGATGGTTGATGATGAATGCTTTAGCACAGTATAGCACAATGAGAATTCCCCTCACTGTCCTTCCCTGTCCCTACAAACGAGGTTTAGCACAGTAAAACACACTGACACTCTCCCTACCTATAGTTTTCTGTCCCTATAAAAAATGTTTTTTTAAAGATGGTTGATGATGAATGCTTTAGCACAGTATAGCACAATGAGAATTTCCCTCACTGTCCTTCCCTGTCCCTACAAACAAGGTTTAGCACAGTAAAACACACTGACACTCTCCCTACCTATAGTTTTCTGTCCCTATAATTTTTTTTTTTTAAAGATGGTTGATGATGAATGCTTTAGCACAGTATAGCACAATGAGAATTTCCCTCACTGTCCTTCCCTGTCCCTACAAACAAGGTTTAGCACAGTAAAATACACTGACACTCTCCCTACCTATAGTTTTCTGTCCCTATAACATTTTTTTTTTAAAGATGGTTGATGATGAATGCTTTAGCACAGTATAGCACAATGAGAATTTCCCTCACTGTCCTTCCCTGTCCCTACAAACAAGGTTTAGCACAGTAAAACACACTGACACTCTCCCTACCTATAGTTTTCTGTCCATACAAAAAATGTTTTTTTAAAGATGGTTGATGATGAATGCTTTAGCACAGTATAGCACAATGAGAATTCCCCTCACTGTCCTTCCCTGTCCCTACAAACAAGGTTTAGCACAGTAAAACAGACTGACACTCTCCCTACCTATCCTTCTCTTTCCCTAAACTAAAGGAATCCAGGTTAAGCAAGAAAAAAAATGTCACTGTCCCTGCCTATGCTTCTCTTTCCCTGCTCCGGAACACACTACACTAGGCCGCCGTGCTGGCGGCCTTTTATAGTGTGGGGCGTGTACTAAACACCTTCAGCAATAATTGGCCACAGGCATCCTGCCTGTGGCCAATCATTGCTCTCCTCGCTGCCGGCGCTGTGATTGGCCAAGCATGCGGGGTCACAGTGCATGCTTGGCCAATCACAGCGCCTGGATGACACTGCGATGGCGTAGTGCATTGTGGGCCGCGAATTAGGCGCGAACGGCCCAAATCGTTCATTGTTCTGCGAACGATCGAACAGCCGATGTTCGAGTCGAACGTATGTTCGATTTGAACACCGAGCTCATCCCTAGCTGTAAAGTTAAAATTATATTAAAGTAATTTTTTTCTCCTAAATCAGATAAAAATTAAAAATAACTCAATGCATTTTAATTATATTTTTAAATTTCCTCCTTGGAACCTTCTTTGTTCAATTGTCCCCTGGCTGCACAACGTGCATGCTCCCTTTCTGTGCTACTTCTGTACATACAGCCATTCAGAGCACCGCACACACTGCTAGCATTAGAGGGACACATTGGTGTCAATCTTTGATGTGGAGGAGGTATAGAGTTTCTCCTTCTTACGGTGGCTGTGACTGCAGCACTCTGAATGGCTGCATGTACTGTATCATTCTGGTACAGAGTGGGATTGCACATGTTACAGAGACCCACACAGGACTCCATAGGTCCCAGGGGCACAGGGGGCACAGAGAGAACAGGAATATAAAGATGCAGTCAGGGGACAATTGAAAAAGGAAGATTTGTTATTATATTATATGTAAGTAATGTTATTTTTATCTGATTAAAAAAAAAAATATGTTTTATTATCATTATTTTATTACCACTTTAAGGGAATCACAGTGCACTTTCAGAAGCAGTGATATACATTTGCTGTTGACAAAGTCAGAGATACTACCTTTTTTTAAACATTACATTACATGATATAATTGTAGTTTTATTAGCAAAAATAATTTTTCTTTCTAATTAAACAGTTCTAAATTACCTTAAATGCTGTGTCTAAACAAATGGTACATATATAGCATAAGATATAAAATGTGATCATGGCCTCTACTTAAAATTTTAATATAATTAATCTGTTTTACTCCTGATGTCTCATTAACCACTTCAATACAGGGCTTTTTGTACCTATTCAATACCGGGCCTATTCTAGCACTTCTCTCCTACATGTACAAATCATCATTCTTTTGCTAGAAAATTACTCAGAACCCCCAAACATTATATATGTTTTTTTTAGCAGACACCCTAGGGAATAAAATGACGGTCATTGCAACATTTTTTCTTGCACGATATTTGCCCAATAATTTTTCAAACGCCTTTTTAAAAAAAAAAATTGGTTTCATGAATTAAAAAATAACAAAACAGTAAAGTTAGCCCAAATTTTTGGGAAAATATGAAAGATAATGTTACGCTGAGTAAATAGATACCTAACATGTCACGCTTTAAAATTGCGCACACTCATGGAATGGCGCCAAACTTCGGTACTTAAAAATCTCCATAGGCGACGCTTTAATTTTTTTTACATTTTACCAGGTTAGAATTACAGAGGAGGTCTAGTGCTAGAATTGTTGCACGCACTCTAACGCACGCGGCAATACCTCACATGCGTGGTTTGAACGGCGTTTACATATGTGGGCGACTTACGCGTGCATTCGCTTCTGATCACGAGCTACCGGGGACAGGGGCGTTTTATTTTTTATTATTTATTTATTTATTTTTTTACTTTTTTTTTTTTTTTTTACAATGATTTTACTTTTTTTTTTTTTTTTGATCACTTTTATTCCTATTAAAAGGAATGTAAGCATCCCTTGTAATAGGAATGTGTGTGACAGGTTCTCCTTATTGAGAGATGCAAGGTCAATAAGACCCCACATCTCTCCTCCAGGCTGGAAAGCATGAGATCAGTGAAATTTCTTTCACTGTACTCATACTTACAGCCGCAATGGCGGCTTTGTTTACATTTGAGGCCCGGGCGTGACGTCATCATATCACGCCCGGGCCTCCGACGATCATAGAGATGACTGGTGACCATCTGGTCACCAGTCATCTCTATGCTCATCACGTGACCCCACCAACGACGCCGGAAGATTCGCTCCGGGTCCCTGATCGCACGGGGGAGCCCGGAGAAGCACCGGATGGTGGCAGGAGGGAGGGGATGTCCCCTCCCGCCGCCTATAAGAACGATCAAGCGGCGGAACCACCGCTATGATCATTCTTATGGTGCACAGAATCGCCGGCACTTCAAAAGGATATCTGAATGATGCCTCTAGCTGCAGGCATCATTCAGATATCCCCCTACAAAGCCGAGGACGTCATATGACGTCCACCCAGGATGGGAGATCCCATCTGTGGACGTCATTTGACTATGGCTGGGTAGGGAAGTGGTTAAAGAGGACCTGTCTTTGCATGTGTATTGCCCCTATGGGCGTTGTCCCTTAGTGACAGGACTTAAGTAAAAGAAAGAAAAAAAAAAGTAAAAAAGTTGAAAAAATAAAATAAATAAATAATAAATAAAACATAATTAAAAAATTAATAAAAAGCTAAAAAATAAAAGATTGGGCTGTCAACACACTCAATGCAGATGTAAATTTACAGAACTCACTTACAAACTTGCATTGCATTGACATGTGTTAACATGTGTTGGGCTAAGGCAGCCCATTCAAAATGAATGGGCTACTAACACACCCTAATGTGTTTAATGCAGGCTACAATGCAGGTGCATTGTCTTTGGGGTGTCATTCAAAATGAATGGCACTGCATGTTGCAAGTGTACCCCACCATTACAGTAATGCACGCAATAAGCCCAGCACAGAAATTTGAATGGGCCCACAATGCTACACACCACAATGCAAAAGATAGGGCTCAGTGGGTGGTACAGCCTTTTTACAGACACTTCCACTTTGCTTTAAATAAAAAACTATTAATGAAAAAATTGACATTTGTTTCAGGGGTGGTATTCTGGTATTCTGGGGTTTTCATTTCTTTTTTTAATAGGACTTTTTTTTTTCAATGCTCAAAGTGGCACATTTACTTATTATTGACCATTTATTCTTTGAGCTGTCTTTTTTAACCACTTAAGCCCCGGACCATTTCGGGCCATTAGGACCAGGCCTGTTTTTGGGATTCGGCACTGCGCTGCTTTAACTGTAAATTGTGCGGACATGCAATGTTGTACCCAAATTAAATTTGCGTCCTTTTCTTCCCACAAATAGAGCTTTCTTTTAATGGTATTTGATTGCCTCTGCGATTTTTATTTTTTGCGATATAAACAGAAAAAGACCGAAAATTTTGAAAAAAAATGATATTTTCTACTTTTTGTTATAAGAAAAATCGAATAAACTCAATCTTAGTCATACATTTAGGCCAAAATGTATTCAGCCACATGTCTTTAGTAAAAAAAATGTCAATAAGCGTATATTTATTGGTTTGCGCAAAAGTTATAGCGTTTACAAACTAGGGTACATTTTCTGAAATTTACACAGCTTTAAATTTATGACTGCCTATCTCAATTCTTGAGGTGCTAAAATGGCAGGGCAGTACAAAACCCCCCCAAATGACCCCATTTTGGAAAGTAGACACCCCAAGGAAATTGCTGAGAGGCATTTTGAGCCCATTGAATATTTTTTTTTGTCCCAAGTGATTGAATAATGACAAAAAAAAAAAAAAAAATTACAAAAAGTTGTCACTAAATGATATATTGCTCACACATGCCATGGTTATATGTGGAATTGCACCCCAAAATACATTCTGCTGCTTCTCCTGAGTACGGGGATACCACATGTGTGGGACTTTTTAGGAGCCTAGCCACGTACGGGACCCCGGAAACCAAGCACCGCCTTCAGGATTTCTAAGGGCGCAAATTTTTGATTTCACTCCTCACTACCTATCACAGTTTCGAAGGCCATAAAATGCCAAAATAGCACAAAACCCCCCAAATTACCCCATTTTGGAAAGTAGACACCCCAAGCTATTTGCTGAGAGGCATGTTGAGTCCATGGAATATTTTATATTTTGCCACAGGTTGCGGGAATATGACAAACTTTTTTTTTTTGCACAAAGTTGTCACTAAATGATATATTGCTCACACATGCCATGGGCATATGTGAAATTACACCCCAAAATACATTCTGCTGCTTCTCCTGAGTACGGGGATACCACATGTGTGGGACTTTTTGGGAGCCTAGCCGCGTACGGGACCCCAAAAACCAAGCACCGCCTTCAAGGTTTCTAAGGGCATAAATTTTTGATTTCGCTCCTCACTACCTATCACAGTTTTGAAGGCCATAAAATGCCAAGATGGCACAAAACCCCCCCAAATGACCCCATTTTGGAAAGTAGGCACCCCAAGCTATTTGCTGAGAGGCATGTTGAGCCCATTGAATATTTTTTTTTGTCCCAAATGATTGAATAATGACAAAAAGAAAAAAAAAAAATAAATGTACAAAAAGTTGTCACTAAATGATATATTGCTCACACATGCCATGGTTATATGCGAAATTACACCCCAAAATACATTCTGCTGCTTCTCCTGAGTACGGGGATACCACATGTGTGGGACTTTTTGGGAGCCTAGCCGCGTACGGGACCCCAAAAACCAAGCACCGCCTTCAAGGTTTCTAAGGGCATAAATTTTTGATTTCACTCCTCACTACCTATCACAGTTTTGAAGGCCATAAAATGTCAAAATAGCCCAAAACCCCCACAAATGACCCCATTTTGAAAAGTAGACACCCCAAGCTATTTGCTGAGAGGCATGGTGAGTATTTTACAGCTCTCATTTGTTTTTGAAAATTAAGAAAGACATTTTTTTTTCTTTTTTTTTTCTTTTTTTACATTTTCAAAACTTTGTGACAAAAAGCGAGATCTGCAAAATACTCAACATACCTCTCAGCAAATAGCTTGGGGTGTCTACTTTCCAAAATGGGGTCATTTGGGGGGGTTTGTGCCATCTGGGCATTCCATGGCCTCCGAAACTGTGATAGGCAGTGAGGAGTGAAATCAAAAATTTACACCCATAGAAATCCTGAAGGCGGTGCTTGGTTTTTGGGGTCCCGTACGCGACTAGGCTCCCAAAAAGTCCCACACATGTGGTATCCCCGTACTCAGGAGAAGCAACAGAATGTATTTTGGGGTGTAATTCCACATATGCCCATGGCATGTTTGAGCAATATATAATTTAGTGACAACTTTTTGTACATTTTTTTTTTTGGTCATTATTCAATCACTTGGGACAAAAAAAAAAAACATTCAATGGGCTCAACATGCCTCTCAGCAAATAGCTTGAGGTGTCTACTTTACAAAATGGGGTCATTTGGGGGGGTTTTGAACTGTCCTGGCATTTTATGCACAACATTAGGAAGCTTATGTCACACATCATCCACTCTTCTAACCACTTGAAGACAAAGCCCTTTCTGACACTTTTTGTTTACATGAAAAAAAAATTTTTTTTGCAAGAAAATTATGTTGAACCCCCAAACATTATATATTTTTTTAAAGCAAAGGCCCTACAGATTAAAATAGTGGGTGTTGCATTTTTTTTTTCCACACAGTATTTGCGCAGCGATTTTTCAAACGCATTTTTTGGGGGAAAAACACACTTTTTTTATTTTTAATGCACTAAAAAACACTATATTGCCCAAATGTTTGATGAAATAAAAAAGATGATCATAGGCCGAGTACATGGATACCAAACACGACATGCTTTAAAATTGCGCACAAACGCGCAGCGGCGACAAACTACATTCATTTTTAAAAGCATTTAAAAGCCTTTACAGGTTACCACGTTAGATTTACAGAGGAGGTCTACTGCTAAAATGACTGCCCTCGATCTGACCTTCGTGGTGATACCTCACATGCATGATGCAATTGCTGTTTACATATGACGCTAGACCGACGCTTGCGTTCGCCTTTGCGCAAGAGCAGGGGGGACAGCGGTGCTTTTTTTTTTTTTTTTTTATTATTTATTTGGCTTTTTTATTTTATTTTTAAACTGTGCCTTCCATATTTTATTTTTTTACCATTTTTATCGTTATCTCAGGGAATGTAAATATCCCCTATGATAGCAATAAGTAGTGACAGGTACTCTTTTTTTGAAAAAAATTGGGGGGTTAGACCCTAGATCTTTCCTCTGCCCTCAAAGCATCTGACCACACCAAGATCGGTGTTATAAAATGCTTTCCCAATTTCCCAATGGCGCTTTTTATATCCGGGGGGGGACATTCCCTCCCACTGCTTGTAAAAGCAGTCTAGAGGCTAATTATCTGCTAGAATTGCTTTTACATGAAAGCCGGCTGCTGGCTGAAAAGAATGATACCAAGATGATACCTAAACCCACAGGCATCATTCTGGTATAAACATTCAAAGTCCAGCAACATACCAGTACGTTGCTGGTCCTTGTTGGACATGTATTGTAATCTTTTTTTTCATACAGCCTATTGGCTGAACGAAAAAAAGAGATTGATTGGTGGGTATGCCCACCATTAGAATACCTCCCTTCATCCACCCACTTCTAATGATGGGCATATATGCCGAAGCATGGGGGCATCCTCCCGCAAAAAAGTTATGCCGCGTACACACGGTCAAGCCTTCGTCGGAATTTCGACCGTATGTACGCGGCATAAAAGGTTATGCCGCGTACACACGGTCTGACTTTTCCACGGGCAAGCCTCCGTTGGAATTTCGACCGTATATACGCGGCATTAGGAGCAAAATCGCTCCTCCGCCCCTGCTGCCCCCATGCTTCGGCATATATGCTCTTTTTTTTAACTGTGGTGGTGAAATCACCTCCTACAGCGTTGGAGTCACGGCTTTATGTATCGTGGGAGCAAACGCTGTTGCTGTCAAGATGAATAGATCCGCGCTGCAACTGAATGGCGTACCTGCTAAGCAAATGGTGGTTAACATTAAAACAAAGTAACATTACAGTACAACAGTAAGACCTTACCATGCCATACCTGCAAAGCAAATACCAAAACAAAACCTAGTAAAAAATAAAAAAATGTTTTAACGCAACCTGTGCCTAAAATATATATATGCCGAAGCATGGGGGCATCCTCCCGCAAAAAAGTTATGCCGCGTACACACGGTCGGAATTTTCCACGGGCAGGCCTCCGTCGGAATTTCGACCGTATGTACGCGGCATTAGGAGCAAAATCGCTCCTCCGCCCCTGCTGCCCCCATGCTTCGGCATATATGCTCTTTTTTTTAACTGTGGTGGTGAAATCACCTTCTACAGCACTGGAGTCACGGCTTTATGTATCGTGGGAGCAGACGCTGTTGCTGTCAAGATAAATAATTCCGCGCTGCAGTTGAATGGCGCACCTGAAAACAAAAAATTACATACCTGAAAAGCAAGCATGATAAAACATTGCAGAATAGAATACAGTAAAAAAGAGCAGAACAATAGAGAGAAAATAGAGAGAGAGAGAACAATAAAACGACAACTATTTTTGTTTTTTTTATTTTATATTTTTTTTGTGTTTTGTTTTTTACGTTTTTTTTTTTTCTTTTTTACACTTTTTTTTGTAACTTTACAACTGTAATGGTTCGGGTCTCTCAAAATGTAATGGCATCTTGGGAGACCCTGTGTAAGTGTGTCCTTGTCTGTGAAATGCTGTACCCTACGCTAAAACTTCACTTTCGAGTGGTAGCGTTCAAAACATTCACCTTGGCAAAGACCAGGCTTGTCAGGACAGAGTGGACAAAAACTACGGGTGTCACGCCTAAATCCGCGCTTGCTACAGACACGACATCTTTTTTGGGGGTGGCTTTGGGTAGGGGTACTCGGGAGGACATACGAATAATGCCTCTCATGCAGCCGGCTTACTGCATTTGGTAGGGGATGGTGAGGTGCAGAACCGCCTGGATACAGGAGTTCTGTGACTATCTGATTCTGGAATTTAGATAGAGATAACGTCCCGCCTAAAGCTCTGTATAGCACATGAGCGTTCAGCAAAGCCAATTGGAATAATGATAGAGACACTTTTTTGTACCAGCGTCTCGCCTTACGGTCAATTAGATACGGCGCCATCAACTGGTCGTTGAGGTCCACCCCTCCCATATTTTGGTTATATTCGTGGACACAGAGGGGTTTCTCCACACCAGTCGCCGTACGAATTTGGACTGTCGTGTCTGCATGAAGGGAGGTAAGAAGGAAAACATTCTTATTGTCCCTCCACTTCCTAGCGAGCAAGTTATTACACTTCAAGCAGGCTCTCTCCCCCAGCCTAAGACGGGCATCTACAAGCCGCTGGGGAAAGCCCCGGCGATTAGGTCACACAGTGCCACATGCTCCAATCTGATGATCAAACAAGTGACTAAACAGTGGCACGCTCGTGTAATAATTGTCCACATACAAGTGGTACCCCTTTCCGAATAAGGGTGACACCAAGTTCCACACTATCTTGCCAGCGCTCCCTATGTAATCCGGGCAGTTGACCGACTCAATCTGACTATCTTTTCCCTCATAAACCGTAAAGTTCACTACATAGCCTGTTGCCCTGTCACAGAACTTGTAGAGCTTGACCCCGTATCTGGCACGCTTGCTGGGAAGGTACTGCTTGAAAGACAAGCGGACAGAAAATTTAATCAGGGACTCATCAACGCAGACAACTTGATCGGGAGTAAACAAGGCTGCAAAACGTTCGTTAAAGTGGTTTATGAGGGGCCGAATTTTATAGAGCCGGTCGTATTCAGGGTCCCCACGTGGACGACAAAGTTCATTGTCGTTGAAGTGCATGAACCGCAAAATCTGCTTGTATCGTGCCCTGGACATGGAGGCAGAGAACACGGGCATGTGGTCAATTGGGTGCGTGGACCAATAAGCACGCAATGACGGAAATTTATGTGTGCCCATGTTGTGGGAAAGGCCCAGAAAGGTCTTAAATTCGGAAACCGTAATTGGTTTCCAATTTTTGGCAATTTTAGGCAACTGGGGGTTAGCGGCGATAAATTGACCAGCATATAAATTACTCTGGTCCACAATAGATCTATAGAGATCTTCCGTGAAAAACAGCGAATAAAAATCAATTGGAATAAAATCAGCTGTTTCCACCTGAATACCGGGTTGGGCAGTGAATGGGGGAAGTACAGGTTCTGCAGAAGTGGTGGGGACCCAATCAGGATAGGCAAATTCTGCAGGAAGGGCAGTATGGGCACGACGGGCCTGCCTTTGTCTTCTTGGTGGCAGCGGGACACTACTTGTGCTTGCCACCTCGCCAGCTTGAACTGCACTTATGGGACTCGCCACGTCACCAAGTGTTACTGCAGTGCTGGATGTACGTCCAGGCTGTACTAGGCCGCTGGTGCTTGCCAGTTCACCAGAAGGAATAGCGGCGCTAGTACTACTCTGCTCCATGATACGAGAGACCTGCGGTTCTTGCTCCTCAACAACCTCAGAAGATCGGGATCGGGTACACCTGACCTTAGCAGGGACCTCAACTTCGTCGTCAGAGCTATCTGACGTGGGGCCGCTGACGTCACTGTCTTCTACGGGAAGATATTCTGAGCCTGAATCTGACAGATACGTGACCTCCTCTTCACTATCTGTCATGCTCAGAATCTCGTAGGCCTCTTTACTAGTGTACCTTCGTCTTGCCATTTTGGGCTCTAAATTTAGGGGTACACTAGTAAGATTCACAGGAAAAAAAGCACCTGACTGTCGTCAGCAAATATATCAAACGCTACAAAAAAACTGTTAGCGATCGCAGGGATCAGGCCTGTCTCTGCGAACGCTGCAGTTATGTGTGTTGTGTTTGGTAAGTGACAGTGATCGATCGATACTGCACTTGGGTGGGCTGGGCTGGGCTGGGCTGGGCGGAGGGGCTAAACGCAGGCGCTAGCAGGTATCTGGGCTGATCCCGCTAACACTGCGTTTTTGGGAACCCTAAACCGCTGGGGATGCTAGTATAGATCTGATCAGATACTATACCACTAAGGGGGGTGTATGCTTTGCGCGTGGGTGTTAGCGTTACTGGCACTAACCTAACACTGCCTGGGGCGACGCAGACCCTCTCTGGCGCTAAAACCTAATTGATCTCACCCGCCGGGCGATCAGGGGGGTTAAACCTTTATTGGGTTATATACGGCGGGTGCCCTGATGCTATAAAAAGCAAACTAATCAACCAGCGTCACCCGTAACCTTTATATGGTGATCACTGGTGAAAGGGTTAACTAGGGGCAATCAGGGGGTTAAAACCTTTATTAGGTTAAATATGGGGGTACCTGACACTATATAAAAACCTGACGGGTAACCTAAATAACTAAATAACTTACTGGCTAACCAGTGACACCAGTGACGCTTATACGGCGATCACTGGTGAAAGGGTTAACTCTAGGGGCAATCAGGGGGTCAAAATAATATATGGGGGTACCTGACACTAATAAAAACCTGCGGCGAACCTAAAAAAAAATAACTGCCTATCTAAAACACTAGCGACACGAATACAGCGATCGGAAAAACAATCGCTTAGTGACACTGAAGTTGGGGGGTGAAAGGGTTACCTGGGGGGTGATCAAGGGGTTAAACCTTTATTAGGGGGGGTTAGGGGGCTACCCTGGACCTAAAGGGGCCTAATCCTAACTGCCCTGCAACTTTTTACAATCACAGATGACACTAAATGCAGTGATCAGTAAAATAAATGATCACTGCAATCAGTGACACTGTGATTGGGGGCTTTGGGGTGACCTGGGGGGTGATCTGGGGGTGACTGGGGGGTGATTTGTGTGCCTATGTGTACCTACGTGTCAGTGGACTGTTGGTGCACTAACCTGCTTCTTCTCTTCTCGGCGCCGGGAACGAAAAGACCGCGGCGAGGGAGATGACATCACTTCCTCCAGCCTGTGTTTACATTTCAGGCAGGAGGAAGCAATTTCATTCTCCGGGAGCGATCGCGAGGGGGGGGCGGAATCGAGCGGCCGCCCCCTCATGCCTGATCACTCCCGAACACTTAACGGCCGCTCACTGCAGTGAAGGGGGGTCCGGATGGACCCCCCAACTGCACAAAGGCGATCACGTAGATCTACGTGATTCTGCCTGTCGGTGCCATTCTGCCGACGTAAATCGGCGGTGGGCGGTCGTTAAGTGGTTAATCAGCACACCATTCCAAAAAAACTAAGTGCATTTAATCCCACTAACACTTTCACCACTCCTCTTATCTTTATAGACAAAATGAACGTTAGACATACTATTTAGGCCTATTATCTCTTATGAAAACCTGCAAGGAAAGGTCTTCTTTTGTGCACAGGCTAAAACATGGTTCTTTTCATGCTCACAAGAATTGGGCACTTGCTAATAAATATGCGCATGCGCGAACACGCATGCACACAAAAGCCATTGCACATTCTCATGTGCGAAAATGCACCTGTGACAGGTAATGGCGCCAAACAGGCTATTTAAACCCTGCCTGGCATGGATATCCGCTCTGCTGCTGGCAAGACCCACAGGCACTTTTGTAGATGCTATAACTTATGCGCAAACCAATCAATAAACGCTTATTGCTATTTTTTTTACCAAAAATATGTAGAAGAATATGTATCGGCCTAAACTGAGGAAAAAATTTGTTTAAAAAAAAAAATTGATATTTATTATAGCAAAAAGTAAAAAATATTGTGTTTTTTTTTTTAACTTGTCCCTCTTCTTTTGTTTATAGCACAAGAAATAAAAACCGCAGAGGTGATCAAATACCACCAAAAGAAAGCTCTATTTGTGGGAAAAAAATGATAAAAATTTTATTTGAGTACAGTGTTGCATGACTGCGCAATTGTCATTCAAAGTGTGACAGTGCTGAAAGCTGAAAAATGGCTTGGGCAGGAAGGGGGTGAAAGTGCCCTGTAGGCAAGTGGTTAAACAAAACTCGGGCTTCCTGGGACCTTATGATTAGCACAGCCTGGTTCTCACATGGACATCTGTTTTTGTCTCCTGATAGAACCTGCTTGTTAGACTCTTACTGGGGCCTTTGCTGTTTGTATATTGTAGCCAGTTATCCCCGATTAAAACTGTTTCCTACTGGCCTATTTTCCACTGCTGCATCACTTGCAATTTCCTAATTCCTAATGGAAGCTTAAAAGAAAATGGCCAGTGGCAGGGCAATTTTCCAACAGCAAGAAAGGAAGCTGCCACAGCAAATTACTGGCCAATTTTTATCTGCCAGTAAAAGCTACCTGTAAAAAAAAATGTATTATTTTCACACTGAAATTGGGGTGCTGCTGCTTGTAAAACAAACAAATTATATAGGGAAAAATGTATTCCACAGACAAATATGCACTGCCAGTGTATGCTGTTACTGGGACTGTCTGTAAACATTAAACCATTCCATAGCACCATGTACAACTTTAGAGCATCCCCCAAGCATGTTATTTAAACAATTTTACATTTTGCCCCCCAAGCCACACTCAAGGGCACTCTCTCTAATGTATGGTATTTTCTAAAACAAATCTTTCAGTTCCCTTACCTCTTTGCACGCAGTTTTCCTATTAACCCTAAAATGGACAGAATTGAATAATACATTTTATCTCAATAGACTTCAATAGGATTTTTTCCTCTAATTTAAGTTCACTGAATATTGCTAAACACTTGGAGAATTGAACCCAGGGCAATTTGCCCATCAGTACTGCCAAGGTTCTTCTGAGGTAAAAATATGCAGGTATTGTCAGGTTGGAGCATACTCTTTCAGATAGTACCTGCACTGAAAAGTGTAGTGTTTAGACCAGACCCAGAGCAACCAGCAAGAGAACCTTGTTTCACGTGTACTGGGATCTAACAAAGGCCATGCTGCTGTTGTTTATGATTATAATCTATTTGCTTCATAAAACTTCGATTCTACAGGCTAATTGGGAGTCCTGCAGTTTAATTGAAACCACTTAAGCACCCATCCCCCCAAAATTATTCAGGGGGCTCATACAGATAGTGATAAGCATTATATTGCTCTAAAAAGTAGTAGGAAAATATGTTTAAAAAATTAACAGAAACAAATGCTTCCAAATCAGGATAAAAGACCAAAATTACATTAAACCTATGGATTCAATGTTTAATATGTTTTTATTGAAAGTTTAACAAATACAAACAAGCAAAACAACAGCCAAGTTCACAGTAGAAGAAGTGTAACAAAGGAACATCTGTGACCTGTTCAGTCATAAAAAGAGAAATATTAAAGTATGGAAAATAAAGTTCCAGAGATATCTTCCTCTAGCATAGTACTGTGACAGAACCCACTGTCACTGTGTGTTTTGGAAGGGACTGTGGGCTGACCTCTTACCCACAGATTATGGCCCAGAAGAGATTGAGAGACTTGGGGACAAGCTGGCATTGAGATAATGTAATGTAATGCTACATCCCTTCTCCTCCATCCCCCCCTCTTGTTGCTGTGTTTAACTGTGTTGGTTCATGGCACGTAGACAATGGTCTGGACTGGAGACATCTCTCCGCAGGGGATGTGTATTGAGGGGCTTACCATAATCCCTATATGTTTAACTGTAGTCTCTGTTTCAATGTGCAAGTGTTCAGTTCCCATTGGTTCTTCCTTGTCCCCTACCCCCCTCTATGACAAGGCTAAGGGGAGTGCCCCTAACTGTGTGTAAAAGTGTATGTTTTGTATTTAATAAACAGTTTATGCTCTGCATGTCGTGATTGAGGGGTTAAGGGCTGGTTATGGCGAATCTGCAGGCTGCGGGTGGGTTTGGAGGACAGGAGACACAGGTCTGGCGGATGTGCCCACCTAGGGTATCCGAGATCCTTCACAGTTGTGACAGAACCCACTGTCACAAGTACATCATAATCATTTTAGCGTGAACTTAAAGGAAGGGAGAAACTGGGAGAGGAGATAGAGAGGGGAGGGGAGGGGAGAGGGAAGGGATCTATAGTAGTGGGGATAAGGTAGGGGTGGGAAACAACAAATTAAAGGAGTAAACAAAGAATACCCCTATATACTCTGATGCCATTTTAAATATTAGGATATTACAGTACATTAAGTAATATTTGGTATAGGACATGTTTTTGTAGGCAAATAACCTGTTCACTTCACTCTGGTGGTTTAAATCATTAAACTTAGAGGATATAGTCAATTGTATTAGGGAGTTACACAGTCTAGTGATGTTGAGTTTGGCTGCAAGTAATAGATGTACTATAATAGTTTGAGAGCTAGGCTGAAACCTCTCTAATCCAACATGGAACAGTTGGGTACTCTAGGATATTCAATATCCAGAATGAGCGTAGTGATCTGCAAGACCACACAATATGGTATAAAGAGCCTGTCTCGCCACATTGTCCCCAGCAACATGGGGAATAATTGGAATAAATTCTAGAGAGCCTTAAAGGCATAAAAACCAACAACGAATACATTTTAAGTATAGATCCCAATGACTGGAATAATGTAAGGCAATATACTGTATGTGTTGTGGCAGGCCCTTTTCTATTCCTGGTCAAAGAAGCCCTCCCCAGCTCCAGTTACCATTTAGACATTGTTTGTGTTCTAAAATTTAGTGTTTGATTAATTAAATATGAGTAGAACAGAAGTATTATTTTTCTAGGCTAGAGATGTTTAGGGAAATATTAGTGTAGGAGTTGTGGAAAAGTCACAACCTAGGGTACACTGGAGGTACAGAAACAGTGGTGAAAAAGTCAAGTGATCTTAGGGCATATTCAGTTTGTAGACCTTGAAAGGACTTTATATTAGGGCCTATATAGAGGCCCCGTAGAGTGTGTACCGCACGATGCTTGCAGTATTGTAAGTTACGATCTGGGATCATATATTGTAAGATATTGAAAGGAAGTGGTACTTCCTTAGAAGGGTATAATGTGGATTTATAAGAGAAGAGCGTGGACCAAGCGTCAAGTGAGGCTTTAATGGAAGGGTAGTCTGACGCAGGTAGGGAAAAACCAGTTGCCCAGTGTAGGAGGTATAAGTGCGACTGGGGAGGGTGGAAAAGTGAAGACCCCATTAAGGTCCATATTTTGTCTTTAGTAGGATGCCACCAATAGTATATTTGATCTAGAAGTTTAGCTAAATAATATGAACGTACCTGGGGTAGGCCAATGCCACCCAGTTTAGTTAATCGTGTCAGTATGTTGGATGTGCATTGTGGACAGCCTGAATGCCATATATAGTGGGAAAACTGGCTTTGGACTGCATAGAAGCTAAGAGGTACTGGTATTTATAATGTTCAAATAGGTTGAGTAATTTAGGTAGTATTAAAATTTTCAGGATTGAAACCTTTCCTAATATGGAGAGTCAAAAAGGCAAATGTAAGTTCAGGATAAGAGATTTGTTTTAATTTAGTTCACAGTAGGATATTTTGGTATATTTGGTGAGAATGTCGCAGATTTCTGGAAGGGACTGTGTAGGGTTAGTAGTCATAAGAATGAAGTCATCTGCAAAAAGGCTTAGTTTTTGTTCTGAACCATGGAATTGAATGCTGAGTGGACCCTTAGTGGGTCCAATCTAATTTTTGCCGCTACAGTTTCGATAATGAGTGCAAAAATTATTAATGATAAGGGGAAGGCCTGTCTGATTCCATTTGTTATATAAAAAGGCTTGGAGAGTGTTCTCACTGTCATCACTTTCCCAGAGGGGTCACAGTATAAAGACATATTGTAATTGCTGATTGTAACCAGCCCATTTTTCCAAACCTTTGTAGCACAGCTTTTACAAATCCCCAATGTACACGATCAAAGGGCTTTTCTGCACCCAGAAAAGGAGCTGAGAAGGCATTTTTTAGTTTCAAGTCTGTGCATCAAAGAAATCAAGCACCTAGTAGGGTATGAAGCCCACCTGGTCAGGGTGGAACAGGGACAGGAGAAATAGGAGCAATCTGTGGGCTATCACTTTGGCAAAAATTATCGCATCTGTGTTCAGTAGTGATATCAGCCTCTCATTTTGTGTAAATTGTGGATTCTTGCCAGGCTTCAGAATCATAGTTATCACAGTTTGCAACATTTCTTTGGGAAAGGAGCCAGAGGATGTGGTCTGTTTGAAGAGAGAGGCCAAATGGGGAGAGAGGAGGGTGGCAAATTGTTTTTAATACTCATTTGTGTAGCCATCACCTCCTACCAATTTTTTATTGGGTAGTGTTTTGATTGCAGATTCAATTTCTGATGGTAAAAATTGGTTTGAAATAGATTGAAGTTCATTCGGAGACAAAGTAGGGGCATTAACCGATTGGAGGAAAGACACTACAGAGGGGGAAGATGGTTGGGGCATAGACACATCATATTGCAGGTTTTAAAGAGAGTGATAATAGTCGCTAAAAGCATCAGCAATATCTTGCGAATTAACAAAGGGGGTATTGGAAGTAGGATGTTGGTTAGTGGCAATTTTTTGCTTTAAAGCATTGGTGCTTCACTTATCTAGCCAATAGGGCTCCAGCTGTGTTCCCTAGGGAGTAATAGGTGGTCTTAATGTGTTTTAGATTATGTTCATATTTGTATAATAGGAGTGAGTGGAGAAGAAGAGAGGGAAGATGAGAGGTTAGGTTTTTTCTGCTCTTTCAGTTTGTGTGTTAAAATATCTTCTATTTGCCAAGTCCTCTGGCTCTTAACATGTGAGTTTAATTTGATAAAGGTGCCTCTCAAGAAGGCATTATAGGTAGCCCATAGTACAGGCCTAGCGATGTCCGGGGTGTCATTGAGTTGGAAAAATTGTTGATGGGCATCTCTAATTGTCTAATGCTGTTTGGGATACACAATAAGAGTAGAGTTAATCCCCAAATGTGTGCAAAACAGTTTAAGACAGTGGAGATTAGTGGAGATTAGGTGCTGTGATATGGGGAGATGACATGAAGAGTAAGATGTCATCTGCAAAAAGACATACTTTATAATGATATCCAGCTAATTCAATATCTTTTATGTTTGGATTAGATCGAATTAAATGGGCCAAGGGTTCAATGAGGAGTGCAAATAGGAGGGGAGAGAGAGGACCCCCTTGATGGGTGCCTCTTTCAATAGGGAAAGGGTCTGATTTAAAACCAGCATATTTGATAAATGCATTTGGCTTGTGCTATAAGGATGAAATCCACTTAAAAAAATGTGTTTCAAAACCCCAATTTTTGAAGAATAATAGGATTTTTATAACAGCTTACCTGTAAAATCCTTTTCTTGGAGTACATCACGGGACACAGAGCGACATAGTCATTACTAATGGGTTATATAGATACCGTCAGGTGCTGGCACTGGCAACTTCCAAAACCGGAAGTACCCTCCCCTATATAAGCCCCTCCCATCCGGGAGCACCTCAGTTTTGTAGCAAAGCAATAAGTGTCCCTAAAGAGGGGCGGGAGCTCTGTGTCCCGTGATGTACTCCAAGAAAAGGATTTTACAGGTAAGCTGCTATAAAAATCCTATTTTCTTTCTCGTACATCACGGGACACAGAGCGACATAGTCATTACTAATGGGATGTCCTAAAGCAATGCCAAATGAGGGGGGGGGGATACACCATATATAAGCTGAGCGCTATCAGACATGAGGATCTTTTTCGGCCTGCAACACACTGCGCCCAAAGGCGACATCCTCCTGACTTCTAACGTCCACCTGGTAGAACCTAGTAAACGTGTGTACCGAAGACCATGTTGCGGCCTTACAGATTTGAGCCAGGGAGGCCTGGTGATGCACTGCCCATGAAGTTCCAACTGCTCTCGTGGAGTGCGCCCTAACTTTGAACGGAGGCGGTCTACTTCTCAAGGCATAGGCTTGTATTATGACCTGTCGAATCCACTTGGCTAAAGTAGATTTTGACGCTGCCTGACCCTTTCTGGGGCCTTCCGGCAGAATAAACAAAGTATCCGTTCTGCGAATCTGAGCAGTGGCTTTTAGATAAGCTTTAACTGCTCTTACTACATCCAAAGAATGCAATAACTTTTCCTCTACCGAAGTAGGTTTGGGGAAAAAAGAAGGAAGAACCACATCTTGGTTCAAATGAAAACTCGATACCACCTTAGGAAGAAAGGCTGGATGAGGACGTAACACTACTCTGTCCTTATGGATAACCAGATATGGCTCCTTACAGGACATAGCTGCTAATTCCGATACTCTTTTAGCCGAACAAATGGCTACTAGAAAAATCAATTTCCTGGTGAGAAGCACCAGGGAAATATGCTGTAATGGTTCAAATGGTTGTTTCTGTAGAACCGACAGAACCAAGTTTAGATCCCATGGACATATGGGAATATTAACCGGAGGACTAATACGCATCACTCCTTGTATAAAGGCTTTGACTAGTGAATGCGAAGCCAAGGGCCTTTGAAAAAATATTGACAAGGCCGAAATCTGACCCTTGATAGTACTCAAGGCAAGCTTCCTATCTACAGCCCATTGTAGGAAGTCCAGAATCCTACCTATTACGTAGACACCATTAGAGAGCCCTCTCTTTTTTAGAATGTGGGCTTCAATAGCCAGGCCGTCAAACCTAGGGCTGGTAAGGAAGGGTGGTATATCGGTCCCTGTGAAAGCAGGTCCGGACGATGTGGGAGGGTCCAAGGACTCCCCACAGACATTTTTACAATCTCCGCGTACCATGCTCTTCGGGGCCACGCTGGAGCCACCAGAATCACTGGTTTCTTTTCTATCCTGATTCTGCGGAGTAATCGAGGTAACAATTGTGGCGGTGGGAATGCATATATCAGGTTGAACTGATCCCAAGGGAACACTAGGGCATCCGAGCCGCAAGCTAGGGGATCCCTTGTCCAAGAGACAAACCTGTCCACCTTTGCGTTGAATCTGGATGCTAGCAGATCTACATCCGGTGTTCCCCACCGCTGACATATTGTCCGGAAAACCTCGGGATGAAGGAACCATTCCCCTGGGCATAATTGTTGGCGACTTAGAAAGTCCGCCTTCCAATTCTCCACCCCTGGAATGAATACCGCAGATATGGCTGGGACATATCTTTCTGCCCATCTCAGGATGTAATTTACCTCCCTTTGGGCTGCACGACTCCTGGTGCCCCCCTGACGATTGATATATGCCACTGCTGTGGCATTGTCTGACTGAACTCTGACAGGGGACCCTTGGAGTTTGGATGTCCATGCTACTAGGGCATACCGGGCTGCTCGTATCTCTAAGAGATTGATGGGCAGGGCCTTTTCTGCTTCTGACCACTTGCCCTGGAGAGACCATTGCTCCAGTACTGCTCCCCAGCCTACAAGGCTGGCATCTGTAGTGACCACCTTCCAGGAAATCGGACTGAAGGATTTCCCTCTTTCCAGATTCTGGGGAACCAACCACCAGCGGAGGCTCCTGCGAACGGAAGGGGACAAGGACATTGGTAAGTCCAGAGCCTGAACTTTTTTGTTCCAGGCTGACAGTATGGCCCTTTGCAACTTCCTTGAATGGAATTGACCGTAGGGTACTGCTTCGAATGATGCCACCATCTTTCCCAGCAGCCTCATGCACAGGCGTATGGATGGCTGTCTTTTTGAGCCCACTAAGTGGATCAAATCTCTCAAAGACGACCCCTTTTCTTGAGGAAAGAAAATTTTTCTCTGGTCTGAATCCAGCCTTAGCCCCAAGTATTCCAGACTTTTGACTGGCTTTAGGGCTGACTTGTCTCGGTTGATAATCCAACCGTGATATTCCAGATACTTGATTGTCTCGTGAACAACCACTTCTAGTTTTTCCACTGAGTGGTCTATCAGCAACAAGTCGTCTAGATATGCCATTATCGTTACACCTCGTGTTCTTAGATTGGCCAATAATGGGGCCAAAATTTTTGTGAACACTCTTGGTGCTGTGGCCAGACCGAAGGGTAAGGCTCTGAACTGAAAATGGCGGCCTTCTACCGCAAAGCGTAGAAATTTTTGGTGGGCTGGAAAGATGGGAATGTGCAAATAAGCATCCTTGATGTCGATCGAGGCTAACCATTCCTCCCCTTGTAGGGCAGTGGCTACCGATCGGATCGACTCCATCCGGAAAGTCCTGATATGCAGGAATTTGTTTAGCCCTTTTAGATTTAGTATGGGCCTCACGTCCCCGTTTGGCTTCGGAACTGTAAAGAGGTTTGAGTAAAACCCGAACCCCCACTCTTCCAGGGGAACCTCTATAATTACTGCTTGAAGCAATAATTGTTCTAGTGCCAACAGGAGGGATCCTCTCTTCTGGGGATCCCTTGGCACGTTTGACCTTATAAAGCGGGAAGAAGGGGAGTTTTTTAACTCCAATTTGTATCCCAGATTTACTGCGGAGAGCACCCATCTGTCTCGGATCGTGTCCCGCCAGGTCTCTGTGAACAACTGAAGTCTTCCCCCCACCCGATTGGGTGGGGGCAACCCTTCATGCATTTGACTTTGGGGGAGGTTTTGTACCTCTTCTGCTCCAGGGCTTTTTGTTACCCTGCAACTGTCCCTGATTTCTACCTCCGGGATTTGACCGAGGAGGCCGTCGGAACTGTTTCACAGCCGATGTCCTAGGGACTGGAGAAGCCGGCCTCTTAAAAGAGGGACCTCTAACTCTATTTTTAACCGGCAAAAGTGTACTTTTACCGCTGGAAATTCTCTGGATATACTTGTCCAGGTCTTCCCCGAACAAGCGCTCCCCATGAAATGGGAAGCTAACCAGCAATTTTTTACAGGGAGCTTCAGCAGACCAGTTTTTGAGCCATAGAAGCCTGCGCATATGTACTACAGACAGCGTAAGGCGGGAGGCCTGATGGATTGAATCCTTTATGGCGTCAACCGCAAAGCATAAGGCTCTAGGTAGATCAGCTAGGGCAAGAGCCTGCTGATCCGGCAAGTCCCTTAAGACCTGTTTCAACTGATCCTTCACTGCTTGGCAGACCCCAATAGCTGCCACTGCTGGTTGTGTCACCAATCCTGCTGTAGAAAAAGCAGATTTTAATAAGGACTCCAATTTTTTATCTATTGGGTCCTTGAACATTTGGACATTTTCCACCGGACATGTCAGTGATTTATTCACACAAGAGATGGCTGCGTCCACTGTAGGGACCCTCCATTTTCTGATGAACTTATCCTCCATGGGATAGACCACCGGAAATCTCTTGGGGGGAGTAAATATTTTGTCAGGATGCTCCCAATCCTGGTAAATGAGCCCCTCCAGTAAAGGATGGATCGGAAAGGAACAAACAGTCTGGGGAGCTTTTAGCGACCCCAACGAGGAGACAGAAGTGGAGGATGGCTCCGCAAGTGGCATTTTAAATGCTGATCGGACCATATTAGTCAGGGACTGAACCCATAACCTTTCAGCATGTGATGCTGAGAACGGCTCTTCCACTGTTGATTCCTCTGCAACCGAATCGACCTCATCCTGATCCCCCTCAGGTAGGTCGACCTCTGTATGGGACTGTTGCTCTGTTAACAGGCACTCTGAGGGGGGAGACGGAGATCGAGCGCTTTTCTCCTGTGAAAGGGAAGCAGCGATCAATGCTGACAATCTCTCTTCCAGCCCTCCCAGAGCTGAGGAAAAAACCTCCTCTGTTACATACACAGGAGCAGGTGAACTGAGGACAGCCACAGTACCAGGTACTCCTGAGGGTGCTCTACGGTCACTAACCTCTGATTCTTCAGGGGAGACTGGTGCAGCCAAAGCATGCCCAAGATCCTCAGAGCCCGATGGAGACCCCCTATTCCTCCTGGAATTTCTAGTCCCGGAGTTTTTAGACGGCATATTCCTAAGCCACAAAGCTGAGGTATTCCAGCCGAAATACACCAGTTACTGATAATAGTCTAGCATAAATGCTGCTATAAGAAACAGTTGGTGTCTACTAATGTGCCTTTCTAGGGGATGCCTGTATCAACCGCTTGCTGTATGCCTTTAAATGTTGCCAGCTCTGTCTCTGTACTTCATAGCCAGCTCACTACAATATTGTGTTTTTTTTAAACTGCTGGGACGCCCGCACATGCGCAGAAGTGCTGCGGCGCGCACAGAGCGTCATCCCCCAGGCTCCGCCCCCTTTCCCGGCTCACCTCTATATATAGAGGCGCGTGCACGCGCACGCGCGCGGCCACGTGCGCCTTCGGCGCTAATTTCAAAAAATGGTAACAAGGGACAGGAGCCAGGGCCCCTCTTTGCTGCAGGCCGGGGGATGGACGAGCACTGCAACATGGCAGAGGAAGCAGTTTCCTATAAGAGAACTCACCATCTGCCTGGACTTTGCTCTGCTGAGAAGAAGCTAGTCCACATGACAAGAAAACATTCCACAGCGGCCTCTAGTGGACAAACACAGGTACCGCAGTCTAATATATTAAATATATATATAAAAATTTTTTTTTTTTTTCTTGACCACCATTAAAAATTATTACATTTTTTTAGTAGTTACAGGCATGCACAGAATTTTGTGGGAATACCATTAGGTAACAGACAGAAAGACAAATTAGGCTTGGGGGTCCCCCAATAGAACCAAGTTCCTGGGTGCCCCCACTTACCTGTTCCCCGCCGCAGGACTTTGTTTGGTCCACAAAAGCCCAAACTTCACCTATCACGGCAGGCATTGTAATCAAACCTTCAGGGACCGGGTTCCCAAGGATTCCACTCCCCTGGACCTGTATAGCACCCTGCACAGAAAACATCTTGGTCGTGGGTATGACCAGAGCTCTGGATCCCAGGGTCCAGCTCTCCTAAGAGAAGCATTACAGGCAAAACCTTGCTCTTCTCTGCAAGGCCCGGGTACCGACCGTTTAGCTATGAAGCTTTTTTGGTCGGATCCGGAATAGCTTACTGAGGCCCAAAAGAACCTGTACGCAAGCTCAGTGAAAAACACATGTTTCTTCTTGGCCAACACCTTAGACACTGGCAAAAAACTGAGGTGCTCCCGGATGGGAGGGGCTTATATAGGGGAGGGTACTTCCGGTTTTGGAAGTTGCCAGTGCCAGCACCTGACGGTATCTATATAACCCATTAGTAATGACTATGTCGCTCTGTGTCCCGTGATGTACGAGAAAGAAATATTGTAAGTATGGCCTTGAGACAGTGTCAAATGCTTTTCTTATATAAAGTGATAAAAAAACACGCAGGTAGACATCTGGATTTAGTAACATGGGTGAGTAAAGAAGCTCTACGAATATTATAACTTGCTTGGCACAAGGGGATAAACCCAACTTGATCTCAATGAACAAGTTTGCCTATTGCATGGAAGGCCATTAAGATTCTGAACTAAAAGAGTGTCCCCTCAACAATGTATTGAAGGCCTCAGTTAGGATAGTAGATAATATATCAGAACTAGGGATGAGAGGCCCATGTGTGCTTCCTGCAGGAGACACATTTCCGTGCTGATAAGCTGCCAAGACTACATGACCGCTTTTTCCCGACAGTGTACCACGGTTGCTCCTCTGATTCTAAGTCAAAAGGGGTGAGTATCTTGATTCAGGGTGATACCCCATGGCAGCTGAAGGACCAGTGGGGGGATGCTGAGGGGAGAGCTTTATTTTTGAAGGGGACGCTTGGGAGGTCCCTGGTGACTCTGGTCAATCTATACCTCCCAAATGCCAACCAAATTGCCTTCCTGGAATCAATTATGACCAAATTGGTTGACTTTGCCGAAGGGATGGTGATTATGGGTGGAGACATGAACTTTGTCATGGACCCGATCCTGGACTCATCTAGGGGTGTTTCCCAAGTCTCTTACGCCTCACTTAAGTGCCTTAAGAAGAACTTTCATGCTCTCCACTTGGTGGATGTATGGCGTATCCTTCATCCAAGCCACAAAGACTTCACGTTCTATTCGCACCCCCACGACTCGTATACCAGAATTGATATGTTCATGGTGCCTCAGGCGATTCTGTCCAGGGTTTCCTCAGCCTCAATTGGTTCTATTACCTTTTCGGACCATGCCCCAGTCTTTATAGACATCGATTTGCTTCGCCCCGCAGAGAAACAATGGTCGTGGAAGCTTAACGACTCGTTGATTCAGATGCCCGAGGTAGAGGAGGAGGTCTCTAGAGAACTGAGACAGTACTTCGCCACGAATGCTGACTCGGAGGTGGCCCCGACAATGGTATGGGAAGCCCATAAAAGTTACATTCGTGGCCTCTTGATCAGAATGGGATCACGCATCAAGAAGGAGAGAGCGAAACAAATTGTGGACATTTTAGATAAAATCAGGGTCTTGGAATCAGCTCATAAACAATCCCTCGCTTCCCAGATCCTTCTTGAGTTGACAGCCCTGCGAAACCAGCTGCGCTCCTTGGCCCTGTTTAGAGCCAAAGCGGTGATCTCGAAGTGCTGCCGGTCTTTTTACGAGCATAGCAACAAATGTGGTAGGATGCTGGCGAGGGCTCTGAGAGCTCAGAGGGCTCGTACATTCATTCCTGAATTGATTAGTGACTCTCACAACAGGGTTCACACCACGGAAGGTATCGCGGAAATGTTCCGGGAGTACTATACTACTTTGTATAATCTCCCTAGTCCAACATATGTGGAGGGTCTGTCGACTGAGAGGAGGAAGAGCGGGGACTATTTGAGGAGGTCTGGTCTCCCCCGGATTTCGGAGGAGGACCTGACCGAGCTGGACAGGCCTCTTTCAGTGGAGGAGGTGACTGTGGCGATGTCGCGCATGCATTTGGGGAAGGCCCCTGGACCGGACGGATATTCCCTTCTCTATTACAGGACTTTTGGAGAAGTACTGCTCCCGCATTTTCTCTCTGCGTATAATGCTACAGGGGAGGGGACGCCCCTCCTGGCGGACGCCTTGAGAGCACACATTGCCGTGATCCCGAAGGAGGGAAAAGATCCACTACGGTGCCAAAACTATAGACCGATCTCGCTGCTCAATGTGGATCTCAAGATATTCACGAAAGCGCTTTCCATGCGTTTGATTGACTTAATGCCACAACTAATCCATTCCGACCAGGTCGGTTTTGTTCCTACTAGAGAGGCGCGTGACAACACGACTAAGGCAATCAACATGATCCACGCTGCAAGGACGCGTAAAACCCCTATGCTGCTCCTCTCGACGGACGCCGAAAAGGTGTTCGACAGGGTGAGCTGGCCTTTCCTGTTTGAAACTCTCCGCTGTGTTGGCCTGCAGGAACGCATGATGAATTGGATGTTGGCAATCTATTCCTGCCCATCGGCCCAGGTCAAGGTGAATGGCCACCTTTCTTCACCATTTCAGATTGCGAATGGGACGAGACAGGGGTGCCCTTTGTCGCCCCTGATATTCATCCTCACGGTAGAACCTTTCCTGCGTATCATCAGAGACAACCCGGACATTACGGGACCCCGCCTGGATGCCACCCTGTCCCCGAAGATCGCGGCTTTCGCAGACGATCTGCTCTTCTTTCTGACCAACCCCCTTGTGTCCACTCCGAACTTGCTCAAGGAACTGAAGCTGTACGAGGAGGTGTCAATGTTTCGCATTAACTACCAGAAATCGGAGGCACTTGGGGTCGCCTTACCTCCTCCCTTAACTGACTTGCTCCGGGTTGATTTTCCTTTCAAATGGGCTATGTCCCATATCAAATATCTGGGTATCTTGTTACCCAGCAGGACGGAAGAGATTTTCCCCCTCAACTTTCCTCCCCTTTTGGTGGCCGTAAAAAAAGACCTGCAAGAGTGGCAGCATGGCCTGTTTTCCTGGTTTGGCCGTTGCAGCATTGTGAAGATGAGTATCTTACCTAGACTGTTATACCACTTTCAGGCATTACCCATACGGGTGCCGGCGTCCTTCCTGAGAGCGGTTAACAGAACGCTAATTCGGTTTGTGTGGGCCCAGAAGCCCCCGCGGTTAGCGCAGAAAATTCTCCGGCTGCCAAAGTTGAAGGGTGGGGTAGCCCTACCGGACGTTACTCTCTATCACATGGCATGTCATTTAACGCGTGCTCTGGATTGGTGCCGTCACGGCCTTCTGAAACAGTGGGTGCAGATTGAACGATCCTTGACTGGGGCCCACTTGGACTCGTTGCCCTGGTGCCAACCTCCCTTGCCAAAGGAGATTTCTGATCACCCCACAGTAGGGGTGACAATAAGGACAGCTTGGAAGGCCTTCCGTGATCATTCGATCGCACCGCTCCCATCCCCGCTCACCCCAATTGTAGGCAACCCGGCTTTCAGTCCGGGTCTCAACGACCCTAGCTTCCTGGCGTTGAAACCGGTGGACAGGTCTCAAGTGCGACACTTTATCACAAACGACCAATGGCATACTCGACAACAAATCCTAGAGGACCCTGCCCTGACTGGGCTCTCATTTTGGCAAAAAGTCCAGCTGTCCCACTACATCCACACTTTGCCTTCTCCGAATACTTATGGGCGGCAGCTGACACCTTTTGAGTTGCTATGCCTGGACCTTTCCCCGTTGAGACATGCAATATCCCTGATATACCAAATCCTAGTTTCTCCCCCTCCGGACTTTAGGCCGCCTTATGTTACCAAGTGGGAGCGGGAGCTGGGCCTACAACTTACGGGGAAACAGGTTGACCGAATCCTTCTCTTCGCTCAAACAACTTCTATCAGTGCAAGGCACCAGGAGATGGAATATAAACTTCTGTCCTGTTGGTACTACACTCCGGAAAAGATACACAAGATGTTCCCTCAGAGCACGGATATGTGCTGGAGGTGCGGGGAGGAGGTTGGTACGCTCCTCCACGTCTTTTGGTCATGCCGCATCTTACAATCATTTTGGTCTGAGGTACACCACATTGTCCAAAAGTTTACGGACAGGGAGTTGCCGTTGTCACCTGAGCTCTTCCTTCTGCACCACCACAAAATCCCAACTAAGGGCTATAGAAAGTCCATATTGCCGCTTCTGATCAATGCGGCAAAGGGATGCATCCCACTGAATTGGAAGCAGACTCAGCCCCCGTCGGTGGCAGGTTGGTTGGGCAGAGTGAAGGATGTCCATAACATGGAGGACTTGGTAGCAACGGAAAGAGGCCTAAGTGAGAAATTTTCCAAAACATGGTACTTCTGGCACAAATTTTACTTCTCGGAGGAATGCGGGCTCCTAATGGCTCGATCCACCTGAGAGGATCGAATATGACTGCTCCCCAGGTGGGGTGGCTGTGGCTGGAGGGTGGAGGCACCCTGTTTCCCCCCCCACCCCCCGTTTTTTTTTTCCCATCTCTCCCCTCCCCCTCTTGTATTCTTGCACTCCTTGCTTTCTTTTCTCTTACTTTCCTAGCTTTTTCTGTATTACCAACACTAGAGTTTTGGCCTGTGCAAGCCTGTTTCTAACGGGCTTGACGTTTCTATTTTTATCTAAATCGGCTTTTGCCGCAAAAATACGGCCATGCGGGGGGCGGAGAGCTCCTGTAAGCCTGACACTTGTTGTGATCCCCCCCTCTGACAACGGGCTCTATATCTCTACTGTAAGATCTACCCATGAGGTGGTGGGGAATGTTTGCTGTTTTTTGATACGCATCAGTGTGCTCTCTGTATATCCGCATGTCCTTTTCTCTTAAATAAAGAATTTACAAAAAAAAAAGAACTAGGGATGAGCTTCGAGTTCGAGTCAAACCCATGTTCGACTCGAACATCGCCTGTTCGGCTGTTCGCCGAATTTCGAACATTATGGGGCATTCTCGCCAAATTCGAGTGTTACGTCACGGCCCATAATTCACTGCGGCATTGCAGTGCATTGCTGGCTGATGATTGGCCAAGCATGCACTATGACCAATCACAGCACCGTAAGTACAGAGAGACATAATTGGCTCAGAGGAGTAGGTACACGCCCCACACTATATAAGGCCGCCGGCTTGGCGGCCTTGTGTAGTGTGTTGCGGCATTGGTTAAAGGAAAGAGACAGAGAGCGAGACAGTGTAATTTTATTTGAGTTAGATAGAGCAGGCAGGCGAGTCAGTTAGCTGCAGTTACAGTGTGTAGAGGATATATATGCATCCTAGGTGTTGTATATATATTTACACACTGTATTCAGTTTAGCTGGATCCGTTCCTGTTATTCTCTATACTGACAGGCAGGCAGGTGATTGTGCTAGCTGCAGTGTTTCACTTAGTGTACTGTGTCCTTTGCACAGTGTGCACCAAAAGCTTACCTTGTGGATTCTTGCCAGGCTTCAGAATCATAGTTATCACAGTTTGCAACATTTCTTTGGGAAAGGAGCCAGAGGATGTGGCCTGTTTGAAGAGAGAGGCCAAATGGGGAGAGAGGAGGGTGGCAAATTGTTTTTAATACTCATTTGTGTAGCCATCACCTCCTACCAATTTTTTATTGGGCAGTGTTTTGATTGCAGATTCAATTTCTGATGGTAAAAATTGGTTTGAAATAGATTGAAGTTCATTCGGAGACAAAGTAGGGGCATTAACCGATTGGAGGAAAGACACTACAGAGGGGGAAGATGGTTGGGGCATAGACACATCATATTGCAGGTTTTATTTTTATTTTTTGACTAAAAATTTTTATTCTTTATTTTTAAATTAATGATAAGATGGACATTACATACAGGTACAGTCTCAAGTTACATACATTACTTTAGCAACATACATCTCCAAGTATTGCACATGCAGGGCTTAACAACACTCTAAATAATACAACTCCGGCCTTCTTGGGACTTTATCATGGGTCAGGAGCGTTGGCTCCATAACATCAGTCCAGGAACTATAATCAACAGTAAACTTAGGCTAGGGAGCCTGTCACCCCTCTCGGGAATATTCTGTGAGCAGGCCCTTTATATGAAGGTCCAGGCATAGAAAGCGCAGCCCAGAATTTGGCCGACCCCAATTGCACATGTGTGTAGATTGATACTATATTATTGGGACAGAGTATCACGGTACTTGAGAAAATATTCATAGTATGACCCATATCTAATTTAACACTACAACAATACCTGTATTTAGATTATCAGGAAGAATAATGATGTTACCAGGTTCACTGCTCTAAACATGCTACCGCGCCTTTCCACATGTCTTCGCATATACATAAGAAATCAACAAACAGTTTACTCAACACTAGAGGACGTCATATAGTGGTGGGCCACAGACCCCAAAATTTCTGATGGACATGTATTTTGTTCAATTTATACGCTAGCATCTTCTCCATTAAACATTGAGCATTTACTCTATTTATGACCTCCAACACAGTAGGGGGGTCTGGGGATCTCCATTTGGCTGCAATTGATATACGGGCAGCAAATAGGATATGTACAATCACAATCCTTTGTGCGCTTGGGAAGGAGTCTATCCCTAATGTAAGAAGTGCTAATTCTGGGGTGGGTTTACACTTCGTTTTGGAAATGTCTGAGATGAGTGAAAATACATCTCTCCAGAAGTTATGTAGTATACTACAGTGCCACATAACATGTAGGAGGTTACCTCTGTGCTGACACTCTCTCCAGCAAAGTGGGGAAAGAATGGGGTTCATTGTGTGTAGGCGCGTCGGGGTGATGTACCACCTATGCAGTAACTTACACGAATTGTCCCAGTGATCTACACAGGCTGAGGATACCCTATTGTATCTAATAGCAGTCATCCATTGTGGGAATGTAAAGATTGTCTGTAGTTCAGCCTCCCATTTGAGCATATTCGGGGTTTTGGAGTTCTTTAATTGATGGTTACAGAATCTATAGCAGAGAGATATACCCCTTATGTTTGTCTTGCCCCTGGACATGAAGAATTCCCATAGGACTAGTGGGACTTCCGTGGTATCATGAGGATTCATTTTATTATAACTCCGAATTTGCTGTAGCATAAGGGTGTCAAGTGCCGAAGGTTGAGTAATATCTACAGTGTGAAAATGCACGCCCTTTTGTTTCCAGTGATGTGTTGAGAAGTTATGAATAAGGAATGTGTAGGTCGTGAGAGGCTTTTCTAGTTTGTGAGTAGTCTCCCCCGGGAATTTCATTTTGGTGAGTAGGGACCACGCAGCAATTGAGGCCCTAATTGTAGGGTAATCAGGTATTAGGGGTTTGTGATGTATGGTGGATGCCATCAGGAGTGCAATCAGATCATGAGTTGGTGTAACCTCCCTTTCTATTTGATTCCATAAATTATCTTCCTGACTAGAGAACCAAAATTTCAGCTGGTCCAATAAAGAGGCAGTATAGTAGGCATACGCGTTCGGTAAGCTTCCTCCCCCCACCTTTTTGTGTAAGTAAAGAATTTTCATCGCTATTCTAGGTTTTTTATTTTCCCATATGTAGGCATTCAGAAGCTTTGCGAGATCCGAGAAAAATTTGTGGGGTATAGGGATTGGGATGGTTCTGAAAAGGTATAGAATCTTGGGGAATATTTGCATCTGATAAGCCGCAATCCGCCCCATCCATGACAGTTGGAATTTGGACATCTGTAAAAAGTCTTTCTTGGTCTGCTCTAGGAGGGGTAAAAAATTTTCAGAGTATAGTTTGGATGTAGGGTGGGTGAGTTGGATACCTAAGTAGGTGATAGAGGGGGCATCCCAGGTGCAAGGGAATAGTAGTTCTAGTTTGGCGACCATATTGTGGGGTAAATGAAGTGGCAGGGCAAAACATTTAGAGGTGTTAATTTTGTAATATGTTATCCTCCCAAATTCATTAATAACTTCCGTGGCTTTACTTAGTGAGATGTGTGGGTTGGTCATGGTAAGAATCACATCATCTGCAAACAGACCTATTTTGTGTTCCGTGTGACCAATTCGGAGGCCTGTGATCTCCCCAGTGGATCTAATGATTTCTGCAAGGGGTTCTATTGCTAGGGAAAAAACAATCGGAGACAGCGGACATCCCTGTCTCGTTCCATTTGTGAGGTTGAAGGAATCAGAAAGCATCCCTGACGTAAATACTCTGGCGGAGGGATTCGTGTATAAAGACATGACCGCTGAATGCAAGAATCCGCTTATGCCGAATTTATGTAGCGTGTGTGACAGGTATGACCAGTGAACTCTATCAAACGCCTTTTCCGCGTCTAAGGCTACAAATATGCTAGGCGTGCGATTGAGTTCCGCGTGTCTCAGGAGATTGATCATTTTCCTAGTGCCATCTGGGGCCTGTCTGCCCTTGACAAAGCCCACTTGTTCTAGCCCAATGAGTGTAGGGGTTACATTGAGTAGTCTGTTTGCTACTATCTTTGCATAAATCTTTAGATCCGAGTTCAGGAGTGAAATGGGCCTATAATTCTGGGGGTAGGCCGGATCCTTCCCGGGTTTTGGGATAGTCACTATAATTGCTTGGAGCATTTCCTTTGGGAATGCACAGGTGTGTGCCGCCGTATTGTATAGATCTACCAGTCGGGGGGCGAGCAAAGATGAGAATGTTTGGTAGTATTCGGCTGAGAACCCGTCGGCTCCCGGTGATTTGTGTTTGGGAAGTTTCTTAATTACGTCCTTGATTTCATCTTCTGTAAAGGGCGCATTAATTATGCCTAAGGTCCCCTTATCTATGGACGGGAGGTCAATCCTTTTAAGAAAGTCAGTAATCTCAGTTTCTGTGGGTTGATGGGTAGACTTATCCTGGTTCAGATTATATAAGACCTCGTAGAAGTCTTTAAACGCGTTTGCTATGTCTTTGGGGTTCTGATATGAAGTATTATTAGTGGGATGTTTAATTATAGATATTTTGGATTGTGCTTGTCTTTTCTTTAATTGGGATGCTAGTAACTTCCCCGCTCTATTGTTCTGGGAGTAGAAAGTTAGTTTAAGTCTCTTATAGTAAAGGTCGTAGTCTGATTTCAATACTAGTCTCAGTTCCTCCCTCCTGGAGTTCAATTGTTGTAATAAGGAGTGGTCCCCATTTTTTTTATGCTTACTTTCCAGGTCAGCTATTCGGTCATGGAGTTGCGATATATATCTGCTTTTTTTCCTTTTTTCCCTAGCTGCTATCTGGATCAAGGCGCCTCTCGTGAAGGCTTTGTGGGCGCACCAGATTGTCGCGGGGGAAGTGCCAGGGGTTTCATTGAATTCAAAGAATTCATTTAGCTTCCCTTGAATTTCCTCCCTAATTTTGGGCTGGGAGAGTAGATATGTGTTGTTACGCCAAAGTGGAGAGGCTGTAGTTTTGTTGGTGGAAGTTATATCAATGGTGATAGGGGCGTGGTCAGACCATGTGATGGTGTGAATATTTGCTTTGAGTACCTTTTGTAAAGTATATTTGTCCGTAAGGAAGAAGTCAATCCTAGAGTAACTCTTGTGGACCGGTGAGAAGTAGGTGTAGTCCCTCTCTGTGGAGCGGAGACAGCGCCAAGGATCATAGAGATCTTCCCCCAGGCAGAAATTACCTAGGGATGGCGCTCGTCTCCGCTCCCCAGAGGAGGAGTCAAGCATGTTATTCATAAGTACATTAAAATCTCCGCAAATGACTAGGTTACCTTTTTTCATTGCTTTTGCTTTTTGTATGGTTTTGCGTAAAAACCTAATCGGGCTTTTGTTTGGAGCATACAAGTTCACCAGTGTGTATACCTCATTGTTAATTTCGGTAATCAGGATGATATACCTACCATTACTATCATAGTGTTCATCTAGGAGGTTAAAAGATACAGAGTCCTTAATAGCGATCATTACTCCATTGTTTTTTTTTGAGTTATTTGCCGTGAAGACATGTGGAAATTTCTTATGGGAGCATTTAGGTGTACTTTGGTCCAGGAAATGAGTCTCTTGTACACACAGTACATCACAGTTCTCGTCCAGGGCAGTTTTCCATAGGGTTCTCCTTTTATAGGGGCTGTTAAGTCCTCTAGCGTTGATAGATAGCAGTTTAAGTGTCATTTGTTTCATTCATGGTGCTTCGGTGACATCTAGTGGCGCAATATGAGAATTGGCTGTAGCTGAGCATTAATTTCTGAGCAGTGAGGAGCTGTAATTTGGTTTTCATTACAGAAGCCTGGAGTCTCAAAATTATACAGAGACAAGTAACCATTGCAACGTCAATGGTCTGAAAATCAAAACATATAACCGTTATCATCAACAGGATGGATTTGGAACAATCCCAAAAGCAGTATTGGGGTAAAAACATTCAGGTGATTACCTGTTCAGCCGAACATCCGGGGACCATCTGTTCAGCATTAGAAGGCGAAAGAGGCGCAGTAAGGTTAATTTGGAAAATAGGAAGTTCAGCACCATAGGACCATTATTAGTGTAGTACAGATGTGGTTATTTATCACGGTTGTTCCTGGCACTGCGGTTGTTGATAAGTTCCGATCTGGGTGAAGACTGGTCCATGGATTCAGGGAAACCTTCCTGGGGAAGGAGTCCCCACTTGCGGAGTAGTTCCAGACCTTTATCCAGGGAGGAAATGGAATACCATTCGTTGTTTTTCTCCAGAATGATTTTTGCAGGGAAGCCCCATCTATAGAGAATCTTATGATTTCTCAGCATTTTTGTAACCGGTATCAGATTATTTCTAGCCTTCATTGTGGCCTGTGATAGGTCAGCATACAGTGTGATTCCAGCATATGGGTCTGGGAGGATGTTGTTTTGCCTGGAAAACCTCATAAGCTGGTCTTTAATATGAAAGAAATGAATTCTGGCTATAACATCCCTAGGAATCTTCTCAGGGAGATGTTGTGGTTTGTGCAGCCTGTGTGCTCTGTCAATAATGACATCCGCTGTGGTGAGCGAGGGAATTGCCGTCTTCATTAGCTGCTGCAGAAATGAACTCAGTTCGGCAGGCTTAACTGTTTCAGGAATCCCTCTGAATTTCACATTGTTCCTGCGTGCGCGGTCCTCGAGATCTGAGACCTTCAGGCGTAGTGCTGTGAGTTCATCTTCTAGATCCACATGAGCATCCACCAATTCGTTGTGGGCTGCAGAGAAATCCCCCATTTTGTTTTCGACATGGGCTATTCTATCCCCCATTGCACTCAGCTCCCTGCGTGTGGAGTGAGCGATGTGAGCTATGTCTTGTTGTATGGCCCCTCTTAGCGTCAGGATCATATCCTTCATAATTGTATCGGTCATGGGCTGACCAGAGACAGGCATATCATCCAGCTTCTGGGCATATGAGGCAGCTTGCTCCATGTCGTCTCCCCCCCCTCCTTGTTCATTGCTATCATCCCCTGGGGCACTGACCCTCCGTTTCTGCTTGAGGGGGCTGTTGAATGGGGAAGAATAAGGGGGCTGAGTTAGTGTGTCATTAGGTAGCTCACCCTGCAAAGTGAATGTCGCGCTGTTCTCTCCCTCATGGCAGTGTGATGCATGCAGTCCCGCTGCGGCGCCATCTTGGGCCTTCCGGCCTGTCATGGAGGGATAGAAGTCCGTCAATTTTCTGGGCCCCCCTCTGTTCTTGCGTTTGGCCATGCTATCAGCGGGGTTCCTCCTGTCTTCCGCCGCTCGGATGTGCTGTTTCTGAGCCTCAAAAGCCGCTAAAGGTTGCTTAAGGTCCCCTGATGCGTCGGAGCTCTCCTCTCACACCACCATCCGCTCCGGCCGCCGGCTCCGCCCATATTGCAGGTTTTAAAGAGAGTGATAATAGTCGCTAAAAGCATCAGTAATATCTTGCGGATTAACAAAGGGGGTATTGGAAGTAGGATGTTGGTTAGTGGCAATTTTTTGCTTTAAAGCATTGGTGCTTCACTTATCTAGCCAATAGGGCTCCAGCTGTGTTCCCTAGGGAGTAATAGGTGGTCTAAATGTGTTTTAGATTATGTTCATATTTGTATAATAGGAGTGAGTGGAGAAGAAAAGAGGGAAGATGAGAGGTTAGGTTTAATCTGCTCTTTCAGTTTGTGTGTTAAAATATCTTCTATTTGCCAAGTCCTCTGGCTCTTAACATGTGAGTTTAATTTGATAAAGGTGCCTCTCAAGAAGGCATTATAGGTAGCCCATAGCACAGGCCTAGCGATGTCCGGGGTGTCATTGAGTTGGAAAAATTGTTGATGGGCATCTCTAATTGTCTAATGCTGTTTGGGATACGCAATAAGAGTAGAGTTCAGCCTCCAATGATGGGTGGTGTTAGGCCTGTGTAGATCTCCTAACTCAGTGGTGATGGTGGCATGATCAGATCACGTAATATTGCCTCATGAGGAAGAAGAGATAAGCTGGAGGGTCCATTTGTAGGTGATAAGGAAATTTGTTCTGGAGTATGAGGCTTGAGATGGAGAGTATTAAGTATAATCCCATTTCAAGCCATGTTGGCAATGCCAAATATCATAAAGGTCATTGTTAGGGAGAAGGCAGTTTAACGCTTGATGAGGTGGATGCTTGCCAGAACATGAATCAATTGCCGGATTTCCTATGGTATTTCCTCTGATTTTTAAATGGCCATGGTTGTTATACCTCCAGCAGGATATTAATTAAGTTGTTTGTCTGCAATATCAGATTTGACTGCAAGATGGAGCCAGTGGTAAATTTACTGTTTTTTGCAGAAACTAGAAACTGTTCACCTTTAACAAAAGTTACCATCATTTTTTAGTCTAAGGAGGTGCATGAGGTGCATCCTGGGATCTCAGACTCCATTTTAGAGGCTGAAAGAACGAACCAGATATCAGAGCACACGTTGGACTAAAACTTGCATCCACTTGCATCTCCTAAATGCAGCATCATTGGTGAGAATTACTTATCGCCATCTACAGCCGAGTTTATTCATTGTATTTCTGTATACTTCATATGCTGATTATAGTTTCCCATGCCGTAGCAATGGCTGTTAGGAGTTGTAAAAGAAGGCAAAATTGATTTTGTGTGATCCCACCAAGTTTTAGGTTTACTAGAGCTGTATCAGGATTGGGCTGTATAGGTATATCAAAGATTTTGGAGGCTAAGTCAAAAACTGCCTTCCTGAGTTTTTGGGCAATTGGGCAATCCCACCAAATATGAAGTTTAGTGCCAGACTCTGAACAGCCGCAAAAACAAGCTCTAGGGTAATCAGAAGAATATTTTGATGTTCTAGCGGGGACCAAATAGCAACAGGTTAGCACCTTAAAGTTAGTTTCCACAGCAACAACATGAGAAGAAGCAGACTTAGTCGTGGACCATATGCTAGATAATTCAGTAGCAATAAATGAGCATTTAAGGTCTAGTTCCCATTTGGAGACCTGTGAGGGGAGACCAGTGTAAGTAATAGCTAAAAGTTGCTTATAGAGAAACAAAACAAGTCCTCTAGCATGAGCGTCAGAAATATATATGTGTTCAAAATGCGACATCTGGGATAATTGGGAGTTTGAATTGAGATAAGGTTGGAAAAAATGTTTGATTTGCAAATATCAAAACAGTTCCAATTGAGGAAGTCCAAATGTATCACACAAAGTAGGAAAAGGATGTATGGAGGAGGCAGATACCAAATTATATAAACTGGATAAATTAGCTGTATTCCATGTATTGAAAGAATTAGGAGCAATGCAGGCAGGGTAAAAAGCGGGATTTTTAACAAAAGAAAGGAGCGGTAAATGAGAAGATTGAAGGCCTAGAGAAGTTTTGAATCTCTCCCAGATGGATAAAGAATGTTTTGTGGTAGGATTGTGAATAAAAGTACGATCAGTTGGTCTTAACCATAACATGATAGATACTGAAATAGGGTCACACTCAATAGACTCAATTGTTACCCATAAAGGAATTTCTTTGATTGCATGGTATTTTGGTAAATGTGCAAGGTGTACAACATGATAGTAAGCAGAAATATTTGGGAGACCTAAACCTCAGCAGCATTGTGGGAGACAGAGAGTGGATTTAGAGGTTTGAGATTTAATTTTACCCCAGATAAAGAAGATAATTCTGCACTGTATATGTCATAAAAAATGAGATGGAACTGGGATGGGCAAGACTCTAAAAAGATATAAAAACTTAGGCAATATATCCATCTTAATTACATTAATTTTGCCTATCCAGGATAGAGGGATAGAGGACCATTGTCAGAATAATTCAGTAACCTGTTTTAGTAATGGAGGGAAGTTAGCTGAGTATAAGTCAGTTATCTTAGAAGTGAGTTGTATTCCTAGGATGGAAGTCTATGAGGTGTCCCAGTGAAGGGAATTGAATCTTTAGCAAGCTGAAGGTCTGAAGGAGGCAAGGAAATGTTGATTGCAGTTGATTTTTGATAGTTAACTGTTAATCCCAAAATGTGTGCAAAACAGTTTAAGACAGTGGAGATTAGTGGAGATTAGGTGCTGTGATATGGGGAGATGACATGAAGAGTAAGATGTCATCTGCAAAAAGACATACTTTATAATGACATCCAGCTAATTCAATACCTTTTATGTTTGGATTAGATCTAATTAAATGGGCCAAGGGTTCAATGAGGAGTGCAAATAGGAGGGGAGAGAGAGGACCCCCTTGATGGGTGCCTCTTCCAATAGGGAAAGGGTCTGATTTAAAACCAGCATATTTGATAATTGCATTTGGCTTGTGATATAAGGATGAAATCCACTTAAAAAAATGTGTTTCAAAACCCCAATTTTTGAAGAATATATTGTAAGTATGGCCTTGAGACAGTGTCAAATACTTTTCTTATATAAAGTGATAAAAAACACGCAGGTAGACATCTGGATTTAGCAACATGGGTGAGTAAAGAAGCTCTACGAATATTATAACTTGCTTGGCACAAGGGGATAAACCCAACTTGATCTCAATGAACAAGTTTGCCTATTGCATGGAAGGCCATTAAGATTCTGAACTAAAAGAGTGTCCCCTCAACAATGTATTGAAGGCCTCAGTTAGGATAGTAGATAATATATCAGAACTAGGGATGAGCTTCGAGTTCGAGTCGAACCCATGTTCGACTCGAACATCGCCTGTTCGGCTGTTCGCCGAATTTCGAACATTATGGGGCGTTCTCGCCAAATTCGAGTGGCGCGTCACGGCCCATAATTCACTGCGGCATCGCAGTGCATTTCTGGCTGATGATTGGCCAAGCATGCACTATGACCAATCACTGCACCGTAAGTACAGAGAGCCATAATTGGCCAAAGCCAGGGTGGCTTTGGCCAATCATGGCTCAGAGGAGTAGGTACACGCCCCACACTATATAAGGCTGACGGCTTGGCGGCCTTGTGTAGTGTGTTGCGGCATTGGTTAAAGGAAAGAGACAGAGAGAGAGACAGTGTAATTTTTTTTTTATAATTGTAATTTTTATAGAAAATTTTCCATGGAATGACAATAATCACAAAATAATCACATAGCAATTCAAGCAAATTAGAATGTACATAACAAACAGAACACTTCAGTCGAAGTGCCCAAGTATACAGAGCACAAGGGTGAACCATATAGCAAGAGAAATTGAAGAACAGACTCATATGCATAACAAAGAAAGTTTAAAGGCAACAGAGGTCAAGGGTAAAAAGGAGAAAAACAATGAAAATCAACGAAAAAGCAAGGTGGTACCAGTACAAGGACAAATCTAAGTGAGGCCAGACCGGGTATATTAGACGAGACAAGGGGGAGGGGGGGGACTGGGCAAGTCATGACTCATTAGCCAAAGGGTGTATTCCATATTCCGATGTATCCCACAGGTCCCAGATCTTGTTAAATTGGGGCAATGAGTCATGTACAGAGGCCATCATGAATTCCATCCTACGTATCTCAGCAACTAGCTGGAGGAATCTGGACCAGGGGGGGGGGTGGAGTTAGATAGCCAGCAGAGGGGAATCAATCTCTTGGCAGCTAACAGAATATAGGATATCAATCTATTCCCACGTTTAGTTATGCCCTTAAAGGGGAGACCCAACAAATAATGTAGAGGGTCAAGCGGCAAAGAAACATCCACCACCCTCTGGATCAGCTTCATGACATCCAACCAAAGGGGCTGGATCAGAGAGCATTGCCAAAAAATATGGAACATTGACCCTATTTCTTTGTTACATCGCCAACAATTCCTCGATATAGAGGAGTCGTACTTATGTATAAGTTCAGGGGTCCTATACCAGAACATGAGGATCTTCACCGAGGTTTCCCTTTGAATAACACATCTAGAAGATTTAAAAACGGAAGACCATATCCTGCCCCACACCTGAGGACCTATGGGTCTATGCAGCAGTTGAGCCCATTTTTTTCATATACAGATGAGTGTCCTCAGTTAGGGTAAGTGACTAATGAAGTATACGATGGATAGAGGAAATCAAGTGGAGTTGATGGGGGCCTTGGGCACACAGGTACTCAAAGGGAGTAGGGGTGGTCAAAGACAAGGATGGAGATCTAGAGTGAAGGAAATGCCTGATCTGCAGGTAGAAATAGAAAAGTTGGGAAGGGATATGGAACTTTTCTTGGAAAAAATCAAATGGATGTAACCTACGAGTTATAGGATGTACTAAATTGCGGAGCTGAAACAAAGAAGCATCAACCCAGGGAAAGATCCGACCTAATGACAAACTGTCAGGGATGGATGGATTAAATAAAACATTAATAAGGGGGGGGGGGCAAGATGACATGAGGGGGTATGATTTTAGGCATTTACTCCATATCGATAGAGTGCAGTTCATAGGGGCCGTACACTGACGTCTATAAATGGGGTCTATGAGAGGGGAGAGAGACCAAATCAAGGAACAAGGATGAACCGGGTAAAGCACTCCTTTTTCTATATCGGACCAATGGCTAGGAGCGTGTAGGGTGGACCAGGAAGCTATCGTCCTAAGGTGGGTGGCATAATAATATTTAAGAATATCTGGAGCCCCCAGGCCCCCCCTGGATCTCAGCGCAAAAACTACGGAATTGGGGATGCGGTGGGCTCTGCCATTCCAGATGAAATTAGAAAAGGATCTGTGGAGAGATTTGAGTTGAGACAAGGGTATTGCGACTGGCAATGTCTCAAAATAATATAATAGCCGTGGCAAAATGGACATTTTCAATACATTGATCCTCCCTAAAAGAGAGATAGGATATTTGGCCCAATTTTGTAGTTATTTATTGATCTCTGAAAATAAGGGAGGAAAATTTACTGAATATAGAGTGGAATACGTGGGAGTGAGAAGAACCCCTAAATATTTAAGGGAGGTGGAACACCACTTATAACGATAAGAGGTCATAAGTTGGGACAAAAACGTGGGAGGGATGTGGATAGGAAGGGCCTCAGTTTTCTTAGTGTTAACTTTATAACCAGAAATAGCACCGAAAGAGTCAAGGAGGTTATGCAGAGATGGGAGGGATAGCAATGGGTGGGTGATAGTAAGCAAGATGTCATCAGCAAATAGCGAGAGTTTGTATTCCCTCTGACGCATCACAACCCCACGAATGTCCGAATGAGAACAAATGGCCTCAGCCAGGGGTTCCAAGCATAATATAAAAAGCAATGGGTATAGGGGGCAGCCCTGACGAGTACCATTGGTCATGGGGAAGCAGGGCGACAGAAAAGAAGACATTTGAACTTGTGCCGTAACTTTAGAGTATAATGCATGTAATGCATTTAAAAAAGGACCTTTGAAACCATAAACCTGGAGTGTCGAGAACATATAGGGCCAGCTCAATCTGTCAAACGCTTTTTGCGCATCTAGACTGAGAACTAATGCTTGGTGTGAGGATCTGTTCAAAAGATCAATCAAATCTATAGTGTGGCGAGTATTGTCACCTGCGTGTCTAGCCGAGACAAAACCCACCTGATCCCTATTGATCATTTTGGGGATACATTTGAATAGTCTAGACGCAAGGATTTTTGTGAAAATCTTGTAATCTGAGTTTAAAAGTGCTATAGGCCTATAGTTGTCGGGGGAAGAGGGATCCTTACCCGGCTTAGGTATTACAGAAATATAAGAGTGTGAAAACTGAGAGTGTGGGGGTTGTCCTTTAAGGAGGGTACCATAGAGGGACAGTAAATGAGGAGACAAGATATCTTCAAAAGCTTTATAGTAGGAATAGGGGAGTCCATCAGGGCCTGGAGATTTATGAAGTGGGAGTTCCTTAAGTACATTATGAAGTTCCTCAGCAGTTATGGGGGAATTCAGTTCAGCTAGATTTGATGTGGAAATTTTGGGGAGTTTAAGGTCTGTAAAGAAATCTTTGAATTTTTCCTGCGTGAAATTGAAGTGATTTTCGGGTGTAAGACAATTGTAGAGCTTCCGGTAGAAGCTACCAAAGATCTTAGACATCTCGAGAGGGCAATGGGTCCTAGTTCCATCAGCTCGGAGGAGGAAATCTGGAAAGGAATGGAAGGGGCGTGGCCTAAGCTTATTGACCAACATCCTGTGAGGCTTGTTGGAGAATTCATAAAACTTTTGTTTAGTCCATTGGAGAGATCTAGCTGCCTTACCCATATGTAACAATTTAATTTGTTCCCTAAGAGACACAACATGGCGTAGTTTCGACACTGTGGGTTTGCACAAAAGCGTACGTTCGGCCGACCCAAGGGCAGACATCAAAGATTTCAGGAGACTGTTCCTGTCCCTTTTCAGGCGAGTACCCTCCGCAATGCACACCCCGCAAAAGACCGCTTTGTGAGCTTCCCACAGCATGGAAAAGTCCTCAACTGACCCTAAATTAAGTAGGAAAAACTCTTTCAGGGCGGCTGCTAATGTTGTGCGGGAGGGTTCAGATTGAAGGAGTTGATCGTTCAACCGCCAGTGACAAGACCTAGAAAGGGTTTGAGACAGCTTAACATCTATAGTAATAGGGGCATGATCAGACCATGTAATGGGGGATATGTCAGATTCAATAATGTGGGGGATGAGTGCGGCTGAGACAAAGAAATGATCTAGACGAGAGAACATTTTATGGGCCATGGAGTAGAAAGTAAACTGTTTAGCGGAAGGGTGTTTAATCCTCCATGAGTCAAATAATTGGTGGGATCTAATACAACTACGAAAGGACCTAGCTGTGGAGACTATCTTTCTTGACAGCGTACCATGTAAAACAGCTTGCCTGTCTCTAGTAGGGGACATGACGAAATTGAAATCTCCCCCCACTATCATGAAGGGTTGAGGGCGACACTGAGGTAGATCTAAAACCTTAGTCAGAAAGTCAACCTGACCGGTGTTAGGGGCATAAATGTTGGCTAAGGTAAAAGAGGAGGACATATAGTCACAGTCCAAGATAAGGAACCTTCCGTGGGGGTCAGAATGTGTCTTGACCCTGATGGGGCATGATTTTTTAATCAGGATAGCAACTCCTGCCCTGCCAGTGGAAGCAGAGGCAAGGAAGGCGTTAGGATAAAACTTAGAAGCAAATTTCAGGGATCCACTAGCCTTAAAATGGGTCTCCTGGAGCATAATTATATCAGCCCCCGAGGATCTGAACTCCTTCAAAGCTACCCAGCGCTTTCGAACACAGTTCAGGCCCTTTACGTTATAGGACATTATTCTCAGAGACATAGATATATTCGTAACAAAGCAGCCTGTGTTTGCAAATAGAAGTTACAAGAACATTTCCTTGGACAACCTGAAAAAATAATTGGTGAACATACAGAAATATAATAGAGTTCCATGTTCTTTTGATTCCTTAGGCAGTACCAGTATACCTTAAACAAAATAAAAAATATGTAGAAAAGGAAAAAAAGGAAAAACCAGGAAAAAAAAAACCTCGACCAGCCGAACTGACATATGAGCGTATATTCAAAAAAACAAAACCAGATGAAAAAGTATCTGAACAACTGAAAAAAAAGAAAAACCATTAATTGAGAGCCTGAGATGTTTTGACAACTCAGGGGGTCCTGAACAATGTCAAGGAACCAATAGGGGCGCACGGGAGCCTCCAGCATGAAAGTCTTGGAACAAGGTTGGGCCCGCCACATCTTCTTAGGAAAAAGAAAGTCCTTCATAAGAGCATCAAGTCCGAGAAAGAAAATAGAATAAAACAATGAACCAAAAAGGAAGAAGAAAAAACGTCAGAACTTTATTGCCCCGTGGGACAGAAATCAAGAACCCCCCCACGTAATTGGAGGGGTAATTTTTCCAAACCTAGAGTTAAGGTTACAGCAGGGAAACCTTCCAAGGACTCAACGAGGAGAAACAAGAGCAATAAAAGGGGATCCGGGGTCCCCATCAAAGTAAATCAAGGAGGTTGTCTGGAGGATCTTGGGCGTTGAGGGGTGGAGAGATGTTTCCTCGATTGGCCCCTCACAGGGGTCCAAAGGCGACTGGGTGTGGATGGGAAAGGACGAGCTTGAGCAGGAGCAAGGTGAGGGTCTTCTTCAGGCAGAGGTGGGAAGCCAAGGCTTTTTAGAAAAGCCTCACCCTCTTGTAGGTCGGCAGACTATGTTGGACACCATTTTTAGACACAATGAGGCGGAAGGGAAAGCCCCAGTAGTAGAGGACTTTGTGTAACTGCAGATGAGTTGTAATCGGACGCAGGTTCCTCCTCTTTGCCAGAGTAATGGGGGAAAGATCACTGAAGATCTGTAGTTTCGCCCCCTGGTACGTAAGTTGAGATTTGTTACGTGTGGCCAAGGTCAGGGCCTCTTTACTGTCATAATAATGGAACCTCACAATGACATCTCTGGGTCTGGCACCCATTGGGGGTTTTGGGCCTAGGGAGCGATGGGCCCTATCTAGCCGCCAATCCACATCTACTACTGAGGGAGCTAGCACATTAAAGAGCCCCAGGAGGTATGGGCGCAGGGAGGAATCCCCCACCGTCTCGGGGATATCACGTAAGCGAAGGTTTTGGCGCCTCTCCCTGTTATCTAAATCTTCCTGCTGAAGCTGCAATTGGGAGACAGAGTGTTTGAGGTTGTAGTTTTCTTCCTCAATGGCCTGCACATAGTTCACCATTTCGTCAAACTTATGCTCCAGGGCATCTGTACGTTCCCCAATTTGAGTGATTTCCCCCCTCAGTTCTGCTGAGATCTTGCTTACCTCCGCCGCAATGTTCCGGGTGATTTGTAGGAGCAGGAGCTGCAGCTTGGAATCTAATTTTTCGTCCAAAATGTCAGGAGTAAGGATCTCCTGAAGTGCCTGTGTGGCGGGGCTCACCGTCGGAGCATTCGTAGGTCCGGGGAGTCCCACTTCCTCCGTGTCCATGAACGGATCTATCGTGGCAAAGGGATCTGCTTGCGAAATCGAGGCCGCGGATTGTGGCCTAGTAATGAAGCGGTTCATCTCTGATCCCGTTCGCGGCCCAAACAGCGGATTGTAGTTGCGCTGCTGCTGGCCAATCTTTCCCATGGGGCGCCCAGGGAGTTGAGTGAAGTAACAGGCTTACCCCCGAATCGATTTGAGGCTAATGTAGCTCTACGGAGGTCACGAAGAGCGGCGGACACCCGGAGCTCACTCAGAACACGTCCGCCATGCCAGATAGCCGCGCATGCGCTCCCGAGACAGTGTAATTTTATTTGAGTTAGATAGAGCAGGCAGGCGAGTCAGTTAACTGCAGTTACAGTGTGTAGAGGATATATATGCATCCTAGGTGTTGTATATATATTTACACACTGTATTCAGTTTAGCTGGATCCGTTCCTGTTATTCTCTATACTGACAGGCAGGCAGGTGATTGTGCTAGCTGCAGTGTTTCACTTAGTGTACTGTGTCCTTTGCACAGTGTGCACCAAAAGCTTACCTCAATACAATTGCTGGTGTTCTGATACAAATACAGGCAGGGAGCTGCATTATTTTGCTTTAGTGTCCTTTGCACAGTGTGCACCTAAATCCATACAAGACCCAAAGGGGCTGGTAATGGGCTGGGGGGGGTACCCAGGCCATTTTTCTCAATGATTTTCATCCACATTGCCAGGACCAGACATTACATTAAAGCCGCAAGCAGTTTTAACCACTTGACCACTGGGCACTTAAACCCCCTTAATAACCAGACCAATTTTCAGCTTTCGGTGCTCTCACATTTTGAATGACAATTACTCAGTCATACAACACTGTACCCATATGAATTTTTTGTCCTTTTTTTCACACAAATAGAGATTTATTTTGGTGGTATTTAATCACTGTTGGGTTGTTTTTTTTTTGCGCTATAAGAGAAAAAAGACATACAATTCTGTAAAAAAAAAGATTTTCTTTTCGTTTCTGTTATAAAATTTTGCAAATTACTATTTTTTCTTCATAAATTTTGGCCAAAATTTATACTGCTACATATCTTTGGTAAAAATAAGTACAAATTGGTGCATATTATTTGGTCTTTGTGAAAGTTATAGAGTCCACAAGCTATGGTGCCAATATCTGAAAATTGATCACACCTGAAGTACTGACGGCCTATCTCATTTCTTGAGACCCTAACATGCCAGAAAAGTACAAATACCCCCCAAATGACCCCTTTTTGGAAAGAAGACATTCCAAGGTATTCAGAAAGAGGCATTGTGAGTTTTTTGAAGTTGTAATTTTTTCCCACAATTCTTTGCAAAATCAAGATTTTTTTTTCTCTTTTTTTTTTCCACAAAATTGTCATATTAGCTGGTTATTTCTCTCACACAGCATATGCATTCCACAAATTACACCCCAAAACACATTCTGCTATTACTCCCGGGTATGGGGATACCTCATGTGTGAGACTTTTACACAGCGTGGCCACATACAGAGGCCCAACATGCAGGGAGCACCTTCAGGCGTTCTGGAGCACCCAGGCCAATTCTGGCATTTCTCTCCTACATGTAAAAATCATCATTTATTTGCTAGAAAATTACATAGAACCCCAAAACATTACATATGTTTTTTTAGCAAAGACCTTAGAGAATATGATGGTGGTTGTTGCAACTTTTTATCTCGCACGATATGTGTGCAGCAATTTTTTTAACGCGTTTTTTTATGGAAAAAAAATGTTTTGTGCTTAAAAAAAAACAAAAAACAGTAAAGTTAGCCCAATGTTTTTGCATAATGTGAAAGATGAAGTTATGCCGAGTAAATAGATACCTAACATGTCACCCTTAAAAATTGCACACACTCGTGGAATGGCGCCAAACTTCGCTACTTAAAAAATCCCCATAGGCGACGCTTTAAATATTTTTACTGGTTACATGTTTTGAGTTACAGAGGAGGTCTAGGGACAAAATTATTGCTCTTGCTCTAATGTTCGCGGCGATACCTCACATGTGTGGTTTGAAAACCGATTTCATATGTGGGTGGGACTTATGTATGCGTTCGCTTCTGTATGCGAGCTCACGGGAACAGGGGCGCTTTAAAAAAATATATTTTTTTTATTGTTCATTTTACTTTATTTATTTTAGTTTGACATGTTTTTCCGCCCCAAAATTTTTTTTGATCACTTTTATACCTATTACAAGGAACGTAAACATCCCTTGTAATAGGAATATGGCATGACAGGTCCTCTTTACAGTGAGATATGGGGTCAATAAGACCCCACATCTCACCTCTAGGCTGGGAAGCCTGAAAAAAAACAAAAAAAAAACAATCCTGGCTTTGATCGTAGCGGTGAGTCGGTAGAAGCACCGGCGGGGGGGGGACATCCCCTCTCGTAAAAATAATCAAGCGGCAGAACAACAGCTATGATTGTTGTTATGGTGTAGGGAATCGCCGGCTGAAAAAGCTAATATCTGAATGATGCCTGTAGCTGCTCCCATCATTCAGATATCCCCGCACAAAGTCAAGGACGTCATATGACGGCCGGCGGGCGGGAAGTGGTTATTGCAGAGTATTGCCGGGCATTGCGGAGTATTGCCGGGCATTGCGGAGTATTGCCGGGCATTGCGGAGTATTGCCGGGTATTGCGGAGTATTGCCAGGCATTGCTGGGTATTGCGGAGTATTACAGGGCATTGCGGAGTATTGCGGAGTATGGCAGGGTATTGCATGGGGTATTGCACAGGGGGTATTGCACAGGGTATTGCAGAGTATTGCAGAGTATTGTGCAGGGTATTGCAGAGTATTGTGCAGGGTATTGCAGAGTATTGCGCAGGGTATTGCAAAGTATTGCGCAGGGTATTACAGAGTATTGTGCAGGGTATTGCAGAGTTTTGTGCAGGGTATTGCAGAGTATTGTGCAGGGTATTGCAGAGTATTGCGCAGGGTATTGCAGAGTATTGCGCAGGGTATTGCAGAGTATTGCGCAGGGTATTGCAGAGTATTGCAGAGTATTGCGCAGGGTATTGCAGAGTATTGTGCAGGGTATTGCAGAGTATTTTGCAGGATATTGCGCAGGGTATTGCAGAGTATTGCGCAGGGTATTGCAGAGTATTGCGCAGGGTATTGCGCAGGGTATTACAGAGTATTGCGCAGGGTATTGCAGAGTATTTTGCAGGGTATTGTGCAGGGTATTGCAGAGTATTGCGCAGGGTATTGCAGAGTATTGCACCGGGTATTGCACCAGGGTATTGCAGAGTATTGCACCAGGGTATTGCAGAGTATTGCACCAGGGTATTGCAGAGTATTGCGCAGGGTATTTTGCAGAGTATTGGCAGGGTATTGCACCAGGGATGGCTGAGCAGGGATGGATGGATGGCTGGATCTGTGACTGCAATTGTCACAGATCCAGCCCACAGAGCTGCTGCCTTGATCTGCTCCCTCCCCTCTCCTCTCACACTGTACCGATCGGTACAGAGAGGGGAGAGAGGAACCGGCGTCATCACATGACGCCGGTCTGTTTACAAGTGATTGCTCCGTCATTTGACGGAGCGATCACGTGGTAAACGGCCGCTATCAGCGGCGATTTACCGCGATTCGTGATGCGCCGGGTCCTCTGGACCCGGCGGTCACGGAGTTTCCCGTGTGCGCGCCCCAGGGGGCGCGCGAGAGCGCGATTCTGGGAGAACGTTATATAACGTCCTCCCAGAGTTAAGCAACCACCTTGTCGACGTTATTTGTCGGCAGGTGGTTGCCAAGTGGTTAAATGATTTTTTTTCCTTTAGAAATGTCATTTTGTGCAGGAACAGTTCTAAACACGGGAAACACATGCCACTTCACAGGCATACTATAGACACCCCCTAGGTATGATTATTTAAAGGAATATTTCACTTTTTTTTTCACTTTATGCATCATTAAAATCACTTCTCCCGAAAAAAAATAAAAAATTATTTTTGCATTGATACATGTCCCCTGGGACAGGCCCGGGTCCCCAAACCCTTTTTAGGACAATAACTTGCATATTAGCCCTTAAAATTATCACTTTTGATTTTGAACGTTCGAGTCCCATAGACTTTAATAGGGTTCTAAAGTTTGCTCAAACTTTCGGTCCGTTCGCAGGTTCCGGTGCGAACCGAACCGGGGGGTGTTCGGCTCATCCCTAATCAGAACATTTATTGTAGTAGGAAGCAGAAAATCCAGGTGTGCCTTTATTAGGTTTTAAAGCCTTAATAGCCATGATGACTTCTGTTGCAGAGATGGGACAGTTGATTTGTTCACAGTGGGTTTGCGAGAGTGTTGGAAGGATAATTTGTGAAAAAAGGGAATCAGCAGCAGCAGCATGGTCATAATTATGGTTGGGTGAAAATAATTTAGCGAGATTTGAGCAGAATGTGTGTAAAATTTGACAGGGTTACTTCTGTATGAATCACAGTTTATTTTGAGACGCACAGATGTCATAGGTTTTTGCAGTGAGCGTAAGGTTCGTGCTAATAGGGTATCTGGTTTGTTTGCTTTGAGGTAATAAAGGTGTGGTGATTTACGTATTAATTTATCTGCAGTCAGTGAGAAACAGCTCTAATTCTAAGTGGGCTCTATCAAGCTTAGCTTTAGTAGAAGGGGAGGGAGAATGCATTGTGACACAGATTGAAGTCACTTTCTAATTTATGGTGATGGAGCTTATGCTTGCGTTTGAGATATGATGCTTGCTGTTTAAGCGTACCTTGAATTACAGGTTTATGGGCTTCCCAAAGAGTGAGAGTGGAAATATCTGCAGAAGTGTTATTAATGAGATAATCATTGAGAGCATGTTTAATATGAGTGAGTTAGTATGGAATTGCTAATGCACCAAGATGAGTCCTGGGATCTCGGGATGGGGAGGAGATGGTAGTACAAACTGCACTATGATCAGACCAAGTAAAGGCGTAAAAACTGATGATAGGATTTCTGGAGCCATGCCACACTTAGGAAGATATGATCAATCCTAGAAAACGATTTGTGTGGATGGGAGTAATATGTAAAGCGTTTACGGGCTGGGTTGAGCTCACACCAAGAGTCTAACCTGTTATGCTTAGAGATAAGTTGCTGAAATTAAAGCTTAGGAGAACAGGAGAAGGGAGAAGGGGGAGATTTATCCAAGAAGGGAAAAATAACTTGGTTCCAGTCTCCACATAATATCACTGTACCTAACTTGTGTGAATCAATTACATGAAGAAGATGGGAAATAAATGATAATGGATGTTTATTATGAGCATAATATGATACAATAGTTACAGCAACATCAGAAATGTGCCCACTAAGAATGAGGTAGCGGCCTTCAGGATCTTTAATTTCAGATTAAAATGGGGTTGTACGGTAAATACTGTAACTATAAGAACACCTCATTGTTTAGTAGCTGCCGAGGCTGTATATAACTGTGGATAGGAGGAGCTGAAAAACTTAGGAGTAGATTGTTCAGTAAAATGGGTCTCCTGTAGGCAAAGAATGTGGATTTTAGCTGCGGCAAATGAACGGAATGCTTTAGTGTGTTTTTGTGGTATATTAAAGAGGAAGTAAACCCTGATGGGTTTTACTTCCTCTTTATTTCCCTGCAAAAGTAAAGCATAATGGGCTACTATGCATCACATAGTAGCCCATTATGTGTCACTTTCCTGAAACCGAAGCCTGCGATGTCATCGCTGTCCCCACTGGCACCGAGCGTCCATCTTCCCCACTCTTCCTTCTGGGGGCCGTGATCTCCGGCTCTGTGACTGGCCGGAGTCGTGTGACGTCACTCCCGTGTATGCGCACGGGAGCCGCCAGTCACAGCATGACCCCTTTAGAAACGTCACGATCTGCCCCAGACATTTGCGCATGGCTTTATTGTAAATGTCTCCTAAACCGTGGAGGTTTAGGAGATATTTCCAGCACCTACAGGTAAGCATTAATATAGGCTTACCTGTAGGTAAAAGTGGTTGTACAGGGTGTACAACCACTTTAAGACCTTGGACATTTAGGGTCAAAATGTTTATGAGGGCCATATTGGTAATATAAGGAGTTGCATAATAAAAACGTAAGTTGTGACAGTAGCTTTGCATACAATTCAATATAGGGGGTAGAAAAAAGGAAAGGCTGGAAAAAAAGAAAAATAATTGTCTCTCATTGAGCAGATATTACTACGATTTTTAAAATAATAAAGAGATCTAATAGCTCAACAGAACGGCATACTGGGGAAGCGACAAGCGGTCCACCAGAAGCCAAAGAGTCACTGTCAGAAGCCCACATAATAATGGGGATCCGAGGGTAGCAAACTGGAGGCGCATAAACACCACCAAAGGGAACACTGCCAACAATCTAGTTAGTTGGAAGTTAAAGATTTAAGAAAACCTGACATTGAGTCAAACAAAAAGAAAAAAGTCAGTCTATAGAGTCCTCAGGAGTTGGCGTAGGAGAAGAAAAACTACCATGTTTTGATTGCCCCAGGCTACTTTTATGTCCTTCAGCACCAGCTGATTTTTGCAGGAAACGGGTAGGCATTCAACTTCGTGCATTGCTTTAGTTGAGAGGGCATTCTAGAAGCTGGATTTTTTGTAAGGAATATGAGTAAGCATCATATGATGTGAAACACGTTAGCCTTGTCCCTGTCTTCATTCCAAGTTTGTATGCTGTGCTGTGTTTTGGATTTTATACAATAAAAAAGAGCATCTTTCACAGAGTGCGGCAGTCCAGGATTCTTTTCTTTTTGATTGCCCACATTGTGCAGAGCCAGCACCTGTGAGTTTAGAGTGGGGCAGAAGCATTTCATGGATCCGGAGGCTTGAGAGCGGTAAACTTTTTCTCCTATTTTTATTTTTTGTAAGGAAGATTGGAATTCTTCAGCAGAACGGCAGACATATTTAGATCCTTTGGTAAATGAAGCAAATTGAAAATGAAAAGCCTCATTGATAGGTGATTTGATGTCGTTGTAAAACTTGAAGAAGTGGCTTCAAAGCCAGACGCTTAGAGATGGTGAGCTGAGATAGATCAGAAAAAAGTTGATAGGTATGTCCCTGGAAAATTAGTGAATCTTTTGCTCTAGCTGCAGCTAGAAATTGCTACTAGGTATGGAAATAGTGAAATTTGGCGATAATATCGCATGGTGGTCCATCAGCTTTGCACAGTGTGAGGGCTTTATGAACCCTGTCCATCTCCATTCGTTCAACTGGTATGGAAGGCTGTAGTTCTTGAAATAGGGATAGCATAGTGGCTTGATAATCAGTACTGGATTCAGGTATATTGATATTGGAATGCCAGGCCCTATTTTCATAACCTTTTAAACAAGATTGAAGTACTATGTTTTCTTCCTTGAGGTTTTCAAATTCAACTGCATATGTCTGGGTGTTATTTTCAAGTTCATCAACCCGCAGTTCAAGATTTGCAGTGTGCTGGCCCAGTTCTCTGATTTCCCTAGTCAGACTGTCTGTAGTATGATCTGAGGTCTGTTTAAGGGCTTTGTAAAGAATTTTTTCAAATTGCCTCAAAACGACCAGGGTCTCTAAAAGATGTCATTTGTGAAGTTTGTACAGATGAATCTGAGTCATATTCCCCCTGTGTGGCCATAGATACCTAAGAACACTGAGAGGATTTCACAGAGTGTGAGGTTCCAGGGGGAGAGGAAGCAACTAGTGCCATTCTGACTGAAGCCTGAGGCAGCGCGTCTTTGTTGTTTTTTGGCTTAGTTTTCAGGCGAGAACTCACAAGAACCATTATATTAAGTTGCAGGGTTATTAGCAGACCGAGTACAATAGTTACCAGGTGAAGCTGAGCCAGGACACAGTATAACGTCCCTTCAGCAGCAGAGCTCTAAGCTGGCATGTCTGCTCAATCAGGCTCCACCCATACGTCTGTAACATTCATCTCATATGACATCATGTTACTTCATCCACATTGTACCTGCACTTACTTGCTGATTTTTCAGTGGATCAGTTAAGTTTATATTCGTTTTCCCATGTAATAGTGGTTAATTTTGATGGATGATATACCCATCAGTGATCTACAGGGTTAAAGTGTGAAAGTCAGTATATTCAATTTATATATTGTGAGATCAATAATGGCCCATATTTGACTCAACACTTAATGATCAGCCATTGCACTACTTTTAATAATTTTTATGATCTTTGCAATAACGTTTGTAAAAAATATTTTAAACGATTCTTCTTGTGTTTTTCTTGGGTACCTAAAAAGCCATTTATATTTATTCCTAAAAATGTATATGATTCCTTTGGATGTGGCACACCAAATTGAAACAGATCATGTAGTCTCTGTTTTTCTCCACTTTAGACCAAACCCAGGTTCAGCTCATCCCCAGTCCAGAGAGTGGTTGAAATGAATCTGCAAATACCTTTGCTCTTTAAAGACTGTGGGTTTCTGTAAGTTTGGCGACAAGTGTAGAATAAAACAAACTAAGTTTAAAATTCTACTGCCAGCTTTTTACAGTCAAATGTGTAATTTTTTTTTTTTTTTCAATATTGCTTGTGAATTTGCATGATAATTTATTCAAATTTAGGACCCACACATGAAGGATAAAGCTAATGCTCTTTAAATGTAATACCTGTGTATTTTATACCTCCTATATACTCTACTGAGAAAAAACACTTTTATTTAATTTTTTGGGTTCAGAAATCAAAATACATCAAATCAAATACATTATACATTTTACATGCATGCATGTTATACATGCATATATAAAATGTTACTTTATGTATATAATTGAATAGATTTTTTTTCTCTGTGAACATAGTGATACTATGCCTTCTAGTTATGTTTTAGAGATTCTGTTTGCAAACACTTCTGTTAAATATATACATTGACACTTGTCTTCAGAGTATTAGCTGTGAAGACTAGTTCTAAATTAGTGCAACATACATGCTGAGACTCAGCATGGAATATTCTTTTCACACTGTCTGAGAGTGTAACACACTGTGCCAATTAGGGAATATTCTGTTTTATGAGCAATTCTAATGGCTACTTCCCACAATAATTTAGCATCAATACTGTACATCATATTCAAATGACTTAAACTATCCATTTGCCTGCTAAGTCTTTCTTGTGTATTATGTTTGTTAAACTGTATAAATTATGTCAAATTGAAAAGTACCGTATTTATCGGCGTATAACACGCACTTTTTCCCCCTTAAAATCAGGGGAAAATCGTGGGTGCGTGTTATACGCCGATACTCCGAATTCCCCTGCTGAAAATGAGCGAGAGGAGCGAGCGGAGCCGAAGCCGAAGTACAATCGGCTTTACTCGGCTCCTCTCGCAGTCCCGCCCATCTCTGACTGCGCCGCTGACGGAGAAAGCCGAGTGTACTTCGCCTAGTCTCGGCTCCTCTCGCAGTCCTGCCTGTGACTGTGAGCAGACACGAGTCTAGGCGAAGTACACTCGGCTTTCTCCGTCAGCGGCGCAGTCAGTGGAGATGGGCGGAACTGCGAGGAGCCGAGTCCAGCCGAAGTACACTCGGCCCCGCTCGCTCCTCTCCACAGAAATCGGCGCCAAATTTTAAAAACCGCCGCGACTGACACGATCGCAAAGGCACTGGGCACGGCTGCAGATGGACAGATGAACACTGGGCACGGCTGCAGATGGACAGATGGACACTGGGCAAGGCTACAGATGGACACTGGGCACGGCTGCAGATGGACAGATGGACACTGGGCAAGGCTGCAGATGGACAGATGGACACTGGGCACGGCTGCAGATGGACAGATGGACACTGGGCACGGCTGCAGATGGACAGATGGACACTGGGCACGGCTGCAGATGGACAGATGGACACTGGGCAAGGCTGCAGATGGACACTGGGCAAGGCTGCATGCTGCATTTAAATGTAAGTTTTTTTTTTTTTTTTTCCTTGAATTTCCCTGCTAAAAGTTTTTTTCCTTTAAATTCCCTCCTAAACTTGGGGTGCGTGTTATACGCCGGTGCGTGTTATACGCCGATAAATACGGTAAGTGGAACCTGTGGCTTAGTAATAAAGGCTAATCAAATACTTTGCATAAATAGAACTTTAGTAATTTTTTTAAATCTTCAATAGAGTATGGAAGGGTTAAAACCTCTGTCAGATTTTTATTGCTGGATAAACACTAGTATAGATGAAGGGGACACTGTAATTGCCCCAAACGCATTGGCAATACACCTCTACAAACATTAAACACATTTGTGATCAAGATTAGCCTTTTGTCATTGAGGTTTCTATATTGATATTTCATTTATTTTCACTTGTATTCTCTAAATACTGATTGGCAAAACTGTAAAGAGGGCTACCCAGTTTCTTTCCACAACCTGATGAACCTTTGCTTTGCCTTAATATATTTCTTTCATAAAATATATATTTTATTATTTTGTATTTTAAAGCACTGAAAAAGTTAAACTATTAGAACAGAACAATGTTTGAGTAGATATTCTCCTATTGACTAAGGAAAGTTATCATTTGTCTCAAGACCTGTTATGAAAACAAAAAGTCACTTTTTTCCTAAAGTAAATGCCGTTTATTTAAAGTACTTCCTTAAAATAATTTGCCTTATTATGATTTTCCAAAGAATAGGATTAGTGAAAGACATGGGGTAGGAAGGTAAGAGAATAAAACTAGATTTTTATTGCTCTCTGTGTCTCCAATGGGGGCCAGGAAGCCAAATCTCCTAGATTAGGGTAGAGACAGCAACAAAATGTAGAGACGGTTAAGACAATTTGTTTTTGTCTGTGCCTTCCTGTGCTGGTGTCCCCTATTCCTATCATTTCTAGCCCTGGTAATACATCAGTAAAAAGTATATTTACTCTCATGCATTAACCACATGTAGAAACAAAACTGCTAGAAGTATAAATATAATAGGTAGTCTTGCGAGCAACTAAAATACAATCTGAGTAATATATGCAAGCAGCAAGTAACACACTCCCAATATTTATGTGTAAATAAACTCAAAACAAATAATGCTGCGCTAGTGATATTAAATGTATCCAACGACTTAGTGTATCAATTCTCCTGTGCAAATATGAGTGCCAACATAATAACATGTGAATATACGTGTATCATATTATTGCATATTCACATTATTATTATGTTGGCACTCATATTTGCACAGGAGAATTGATACACTAAATGGTTGGATACATTTAATATCGCTAGCGCAGCATTATTTGTTTTGAGAAAACTGCTACAAGTGCTACCTTTTCTCTACAGCATTCAAACTGAAAAGAAATAAATGTTTTACCTGTAGATGATTTTTAATGTTGTACCTAAAGGGAAAATTTTAAGTGTAACAATGCTTGTAGTAGATATATAACTCCCTGTAATGGATTAGGCTATGGTGCTTCCCAATGAAGGGTTCAACCCAAACTTTGGATGCTTGACTTTTGAGGTTTGAGGACCAGCTGAACAATTTGGTTTGTTCTCCAGCCCAAACATCTGGCAAACGGCCTTCAGGACCATGATTTTTTGTGATGGGCAAGAATCTGCATCACTAGACAATGGGACTGACAATAGATTTGCATGACGGAAATTTTTGCTTTTGAGAATCTTTAAATAAAACACATATGTGTATATGTAAGTAAAAGGGTCTCACTAAGAAAAATACTTTAGAAATTGCCTCTATACCAGGTAATACTCACAGGCATGCAATGACACAATTATATGGGTGCAGATACATAGGGAATTTCAAGGAATGTATGGTCAAGTCCACATCACATCAGATAGTCCATAGTCCATCCACAAAAATGACCCAGTAGTGTAACATCCATCCTATAAAAGCCACACAAAATATAATTGAGAGTAGCCTGATCTCTAAGTTACACACATTATCTTTGTTAAATTTCCATGTACTCCTACATTCTATGCATTGCCCAAGGTCCACAAGGACCTCCGTTGCCCCTGGGGAGACCAATTGTGTCAAGTATAATATTTATTATTATGGCAGAGTGGCTAGATGAAAAAGGAAGCCTCTCCTCATTGCAAAACACATTAACCACTTCAGCTCCGGAAGGATTTACCCCCTTTTTGCACTTCATTGCTTTAACTGACAATTGGGCGGTCATGCGACACTGTACCCAAACAAAATTTATGTCCTTTTTTCCCCACAAATAGAGCTTTCTTTTGGTGGTATTTTATCACCTCTGCAGTTTTTTTATTTTTCGCTATAAACAAAAAAGAGTAACATATAAAAAAAAAATATGTATTCATCAGTTTAGGCCAATATGTATTTTTTAGTAAAAAAAAATCCCAATAAGCGTATAGTGGATCGGTTGCGCAAAATAAGGGATAGAGTTAGGGACTTTTATTTTTTTTTATTGGTAATGGCGGCAATATTTAACAGAACTGCGACATTGCAGTTGACAAATCTGACTCTAATGCCTTGTACACACGATCGGATTTCCGATGGAATTTTCCGTCGGAATTGCGATGAAGCTGACTTCCATCAGTCTTGCATACACACTGTCAGACTAAATTCCGACCGTCTAAAACACGGTGACGTAAAACACTACGACGAGCCGAGAAAAATGAAGTTCAATGCTTCCAAGCATGCGTCGACTTGATTCCGAGCATGCGTGGATTTTTCTCTGATGGAATTCCACACAGACAATCGTAATTTACCATTGGAAAAATTAAAAACATGTTCTATTTTTTTACTCCGATGGAAAAAAGTCCGATGGGGCCCACACACGATCGGAATTTCCGATGAAACAAGTCCATCGGATTTTATTCCATCGGGAATCTGATCGTGTGTACAAGGCATAGGTGACACTTTTTGGGGACCAATGACACCAATACAGTGATCAGTGCTAAAAAAAATGCAGGGAAGGGGTTAACACTAGTGGCGATCAAAGGGTTAGCTGAGATTCTCGTCAGGAAAAAAATTTTGTTTTTCCTGACGAGAATCTTGACAAGAAACTTGTCCCGGCCGAGTGTACACACGTACGATTCAAAAGAACCGCCGTTCTTTTGAACGGCACACATGCAGTGACGTCATCAACTACGACGAGCGTGCGCTCGTCACATTCGATGCCATTGCCGTCATCTTGCTACACCCTATGCCTATGCCTTAGAAGCTACCGCGCATGCGTCAAAGTAATTTGGATTTCCTATGGATTTTAAACCAATGGATTTTTCCATCGGAAATCCAGTGAAGCTGACTTCCATCAGTCTTGCCTACACACCATCAGTCAAAAAACCGATTGTCCCAAACGCCGTATGACGTAAAACACTCAGACGAGACAAGAAAAATGAAGTTCTATGCTTCTAAGCATGCGTCGACTTGATTCAGAGCATGCGTGGGTTTTTTATCCGATGGAGTTCCCCACAGATGATAGAAATTTGCTATCTTTTTTTTTCCATCGGATAAATTTAAAACATGTTCTATTTTTTAACACGGATGGAAAAAGACCGATGGGGCCCATACACGATCAGTTTGTCCGATAAAAAAAGTCCATCAGACTGTTTTCATCGGTAAAACCGATCGTGTGTACAGGGCTTTAGGGTGTAAGTAATTCCTTTCCATGGGTGGCTATATCATATCCTTTCTTCCAATTAGCAATGCGATAGTTTATGGGTCTGAACACACTCACTCCCACTATTCACTATCCTCTCCTCCAGTGGGGGATATGGTTAAACAAGACAGCAAATCATCATTGTGTAGTATTCAAATTCAAATTTGTCATATGAAAAAACGTAGTAACTCACATTTAAAATTAATTACACAAGCATCAGAAACCATGGATTTCTGTGATCAGCCAAAAAACGGAAGTGACATACACTACTTCTTCCTGACTAGTTGCGCCACAGCCCATGTGACTGCATCAGGGGTGGAGTCGGGTGGGTAACAAATCTCTGTTTATAATTCCAGAAATGTTGCCAATATTATGTGGGGCTGGAGAATGCTGAAGAATGCTTCACCACCATGCCAGTATAGAAAATCCCCACACATATTTAAGGTCTGCTTCACACAGAAAAAAAGGAGAGTCCTAGGCGCCATCAAGGACTCTCTTTCCAGCTTCACGAAAGTGTCCTTGACCCATGAGGACGCAATGGCACTCAATAAACTCTACTGATCATTTACGCTCCCTACACAACTCTCAAGAAAAAAAAACAAATCCTATGAGGGCATCGACTTCTATGTGGGGACTTTAGTTTGGTACCCGATAACTAATTGGATACCACATAAGGTTCTGAATGAAATACATCTCCCCTGAACAAATTTATACAGTCCCAATATCTTTATGGTTTGTGGAGGTGTTGTCATGCTACTGAAAAAGACTACACATACCTGTCAATACGTCATAACACTTACTCATGTATAGACCTTTTTCTTACTGACAAAGGGTTACTTCAAAATGTATGCTCCTCTCGTAGCCACACTATCGTCTGGTCCATTCACGCACCTATAAACATCAAACTAACTACCACGATATCTCAACAAAATAGTTATATATGGTGCACCAATGAGTTTCTCTTGCTAAATACCTTTTATGCAGACGTCATCTCACATCAGCTTGAAGACTTTTTCTCTATCAATGCAGGTTCTGTATCTGATCTGGCTGTCGTGTGGAACACCCATAAAGCCTTTATTAGAGACATGTTTATTCAGCTAGGTTCTCAGACGAAGAGAGAGAGGACGCAGTGTCTAGATGCCATCTCAGCTACTAAAAAAACTGCAGATGAACAAAATAAGTTGAATCCGTCCCCAACCTTAACCTATAAATTACTTACATTATGCCAATAACTTCGCTCTCTGCTTCTGCAATCCTTTGAGAAAACTCAACATAAATTAACCACTTGCTGACTGCCCTATAGCAGTGTTACTGCTACAGGGCAGTGGCTCTGCACAGGATCATGTTATATACGTGATCCTGCACTTCCACCTGTAGGGGGCATGCGCGCACCACCCGAGAGCCACTTCTGCTGTGATTATTTACAGTACAGCAGAAGTCGATCTGTAGGTGTCGGGCACTCAATGTCCTCTGCCACTCTAGGAACATTAGTAAAACACATAGAATGGGGATCTTGTAAACAACGCATATCTCTTTTCTGACAGGGGGGAAGGGATACATTCTGTAAGCAGGAACTGGAATCCATATCTTCCCCTAGTGAAAGCACCACACTGTACACACAAAAACATTGGCTAAGCACACAGTTAACCCATTGATAGCCCTAGATGTATAACCCCTTTCCAGAGAGTGTCATTAGTACAGTGACAGTGCATATTTTTAGCACTGATCACTGTATTAGTGTAACTGATTCCCACAAAGTGTCAAAGGTGTCAGTTGGTGTGCGATCGTCCGCCGCAATATCGTAGTCCTGCTATAAGCAGCTATTATTAGAATAAAAAATAAAAAAATCCATAAATACAGTATATACCATAGTTTCTAGGCGCTACAACGTTCGCCTAAACCAATCGATATACACTTAATTGGGAGTTTTTAAACCAAAAACATGTAGCAGAATACATATTGGCCTCAATTTATGAAGAAATTCGATTTTTTTTAATTGGATATGTTTTATAGCAGAAAGTAATATATATACATATATATATATATATATATATATATATATATATATATATCAAAATTGCCAGCTGTTTTTTTGTTTAAAGAGCAAAAAATAAAAAATGCAGTGGTGATCAAATACCACCAAAAGAAAGCTCTATTTGTGGAAAAAAAATGACATCAATTTTATTTGGATACAGTGTTGCATGACCGAGCATTTGTCAGTTAAAGTAACGCAGTGCCTTATTGCAAAAAAAAATTTTTTTAACATTACATTTTTATTAAAACAATATTACCTATAAATACATATATAATAAAGGTAAAAAGTAGCCCTTGAAAATTATGAAATCGCTCAAAAACAGTCTCCTCAGTGAAAGGATGCAAAGAAGTATCGTACATAGAAAAATTGCTAGTCCATTAATAGTTCGTAAGCAGTTTCACATTCAGACTTTTTGGTACTGAGCTTCCAACTGTCACCACACCGTGTGAACAAACTTCCCCAGTCGGATGTACACTCACCAGCTAATATTGCCTCACGCTCTCGTGTTTTGGCAAAAAAGACCATTAAGCACATCAAATTACAGCGATATCCCCATAGATTAAGGTCCAAAGGTTATCGTGATATGTGGAGAAAATAAGCTCCAAATAGTGTGATATGGTTTTAAAAAAAGTTTATTAAACAATCCTTACAACACACGCCCACTGGTTATGCACTTACCAGAAGGTGATGCATTATTCACATTGGTATCGTGTATGATGCCAGAGATATCAAATAGCGGCGAGCATAAGAAGTTTCACATTTTGCTCATTCTCCTCATCCAAACACTCAGAACGTCACTTCCGGTGGTACGTGATCGTCACTTCAGGTTGCCGTACAGCCACGTTCCGACGTGTTTCGTCATATCGACTTCGTCCTGGTATTACATTTTTATTGAATTATACGAGTAAATACACAGAGTTCCTAAGTAAGTGTAACATTAGTAAACAACAGTATATATGATGCAGTATAGTACTTCAATTACATGTGGAGAGGATATCAGTTACCATTAGGGAGATTTTCGGCCAGGACTAACCTAGCCTGATTAGGAACCACTCCTATTCAAAAAAATACTCCAAGAGTTTCTAAACTTCTCGCTCTTCATGCCTATCAGTGCTAACATACGTTCAAAGTGATAATTGTGCTTCACCATCCTTTCCACATCCGAGGAACCAAGGGGGAATCCTAATGCCTGAAAATCAGGAGGCCAGCTGCTAGTAATATGTGAGAAACAACTATCCTCTGCCATGGGGGGAATATGTCAATACCTAGATTAAGAATTGCTAGGGCAGGGTTGGGTTTGGTTAGGTTAGGATTCCGGTGCAGGCTGAGATTAAGTGGAATATCTTGTTCCAGATACTGGTAAGGTTTGGACAAGACCACAGGGAGTGTAAGAGGTTTCCAACAAGTCCACAATTTTGCCAGCAAAGTGGCCAAAGGCAAGGGAAAGATTTGCCAGTCTTTAAGGGGTATAGTACCAGCGATTGGGAAACCTGGACCACTGAACTGAAGGCTGCTCACCATTGATCAGGAGAGACGGAATCTTTAAGATTCTTTTCCCACTTGAGCACAGTCAGATTTACTAAATGTTAGTTTATCCTGCAGCAAGTTTTAGAACAAGGGGATGCCTTTAGATCTGTGATTAGAATAAAGGCAGAACTCCCATGCTTTGGAATGTGACTCAAATTTGGGTATGGGCTGCTTCGCCAGTAAATGCAATATTCTTATACAAGAGAATTGTACTTTTGGTGGGTAACATATATCTGGTTGTCAATTCTTCCATGGTGTACGGGGTGTTACCATCTAAAAGGTCTGCCAAATGAAGATTTTTTTACGTTTTAACGGAACCCTTAGCCAAATACATTAAAGCAAACAAAAAATATTCCGTGTTTACCATTGCATCTCAAGAGCGCAAGAATAGTTTATTTGCTGATGACGTGATCCTCATGCTAACTGATCCAACAATTTCCCTGGCGTAGGTACAGCAAACCTTAATTTGGTTCAGCAAAGTCTCATAGTACAAGGTGAAGGATACAAAATCCTTTATTTTTTAGATGGAACTAGATGGTACTACTAGATACTTACTTCAGCAACAATTCCCATATACTTGGACAAAAACTAGTACATACAGAATATCTTACCTTGATAGACAATTGGCAAGGACATCCAGGAATCTTTTCCAAAGCAACTACATACTTGTACCAAATTACAACAGGATCTAAGTAATTAGCAAAACATTTTTTCTCCTGGGCAGGAAGACTTTTCGTATTTAAAATTATGCATTTTCCTCAACTCCTATTTTTCTTTAGAACTCTTGCTATGCCAATCCCAATGAGCTATTTTAAATCCTTACAGCCTATTTTGTCTAGATTTATGTGGCAAGGGGAAAGACCTAGATGTGCATAATAAACTAATAGCCTTGTTAAGATCAGTTGCAGGAAGACCACAGACCATATTGGTAACTAGTCCTTTCTCCGTGTCTTTTTTGGGCAGTTGCCAGAGTTCAGTTCCTTTATTAAGACAATCTATATAAATATTTATAAAAATTGAAAAAAGCTCTAAATCTGAAAATCAGTTCCTTGTTTTAGCTTTTTTTCTCTGTCCAAAAAACGGGAAGTGTAAGCCGACATAATCAAAGAAGGCATACCTGATGATATCTGATGAAAAGAAAAACACTTATTGATTGTGCTTCAATAATAGTATCTGTTTGAAGAGTAAAATAATACCCAGTTTGCAAGGAAACCACCAGTAATTGTGTTTGCAACAAAGAAATTCTGCTAATACATCCATGATATGACCATAAACAACATCAAGCTAGTCTGTCAAAACCCATCAGTCAAGCTCCTGAAAAACTACAAAGAATGTTGTTGCAGGTACATAAGTACAGTATGACGTGACAGTCACAAAAAAAGGATAAAGGGAAAGGAATGTTTTTATGAGAAAGTGGTTTACCCCTTGCAGTCTACAAAATCAATTCATCCTGAACTGTCAACAAACCTTAAAAGAAAAAGAACAGGGTGATATTCTGACAATATGTAAGAAGGTGCATGAGAAAGGGTGTACTATTCATACAATAAATCTTGTCACAGTATCAGTCCCTTTTAGTTGTAAAAGTTCTAGCTGGGTCAGAGGATAGAAGGAATCTGAAATGCTTATCAATATCTCAGCACTTAAAAGCATTAAATAGAATGACCATCTTCTGTACTGGTATTTCTGGGCATCATTTGTATAATTGTATTTGTTAGAAAAAATATATAATTATAGATATATCTATGTAAGCATTATGCCCACTCTCCCCTTCCACATCCAATTCATTTGGGCTGGTATAAACCACTCCATTTGTTGCCTTATTTTACTTGTTTTTATGTGATCACTTTTATATTGATGGTTTTATTCAATAAACCCTCAAAACGGATTTTCACGATTGGAGTCCCTCCCTCCTTTTTTGTTTCTTTTTTCCATGGCATGGTGAATCCATCATTGGGAAGTTTGGCCTTCATTGGCTCCTTATGATCTGAGTGACCCTTCTTCCATGGGCCATCCCTCCAATATCGGTTAGACCACCGGGTTGGTGGGTTCTTTGAGAATCTTATCACGATTCAAGAGCCGTTGACCGTGACCAATATCGTTTGGCTGTGGACTTCAATCCGGGATCTCCGAGGGTGAAGGTCTTCAGACAAGCCGCAGAGTCTTCCCCGTGGAATTCCTATGCCTTTACGATTCACTGTCACTGACTAGTGGGTCCACTCTGGTAAGAGTACCCCATTAATTTCCGTTTTTTGAAGAGCTGCCTAATGATCTACTTCGTCTCCAACTCAGCTTTCATCACTCACTTATTACTGTATATATATTTTGTGTTATGGACATCATTGGTCACTTATCACATTTGTGTGGACTTTAATTGGTTCCAGATTCATATTTTTTACCTATTTTTTTGCACTTGTTGAACCTAGGGTTCCCCTTAGGTTTTTTGGACACTTAGGGCTTCATTTTTCACCTCCACTGTATTTTTTATGTTAGTCACATTATTTTGCAGCAGCTGTTTGTGTTCACGATTTATAAGACTAGCGCACATTTTTTTAATTTTGCACATCCAATTCATACATCACAACATACAGTAGATATCATATCAGTGGGTAACTATTTCCTGAACCAGACAGGAGATATGTGAGCCAGTTTACTATGCAGAACTGGGCTTGAGTCTATAGACCGTTATGGATAATCTAGACCAGCCCTCAAAATTTCCACTCGCCTGCTTGCACTTTGCGAGTAGATTTTGAGGGCTGGGCGAGTGTGGGCTGCCTGGGGGTGGTTGTGGGGCAAGGGAGAGGAGAGAAGGAGATGCTGCTGCCACCGCCGCATTGATCAGCGCGCGGGGAACATAACAGCTTTCATTTCAATAGCTGTGTATTCCTGGTCTTCATATATAGCCCCTCCCCCTTGTCCGGGCACTTTGATAGACAGATCACCCGCCCCAGAATTGGGAAGGTGATCTGTCTATCAAAGTGCCGAGAAAAGGCGTGGAACACACAGCTATTGAAATTAAAGCTGTTACATTCCCCGCGCGCTGATCAATGCGGCGGTTGCGGCAGCAGCAGCTCCCCCTCTCCTCTCTCTTGCCCCACGACCGCCTCTCTCTTACATAGGTAGGCCACTGGGGACCTACAAATGGCCGCATTTGGGGACATGGCTGCATTTGGGGACATGGCTCTATTTCAGGACATATGGTTGCATTTCAGGACATATGGCTGCATTTGGGGACATGGCTGCATTTCAGGACATATGGCTGCATTTAGGGACATGGCTGCATTTGGGGACATGGCTGCATTTGGGGACATGGTTGCATTTCAGGACATATGGCTGCATTTGGGGACATGGCTGCATTTCAGGACATATGGCTGCATTTGGGGACATGGCTGCATTTCAGGACATATGGCTGCATTTGGGGACATGGCTGCATTTCAGGACATATGGCTGCATTTGGGGACATGGCTGCATTTGGGGACATGGCTGCATTTCAGGACATATGGCTGCATTTGGGGACCTGGCTGCATTTCAGGACATATGGCTGCATTTGGGGACAGATGGCTGCATTGGCATCACAGGCTGCACTGGCGGACACAGGCTGTATTGGCGGACACAGGCAGGCTGCAGTTTTGGACAAAGTTGTTGTTAATATTTATTTTTATAACTTAATTATGTATAAAACATTTAAGTGTCATTTCATGACATAATTTGAGGGCATGTTTAGGGGCGGGATTAGGGGCAGGGCATGGTAGGGGTTGAGCCCAGCAACTGGTGGTGAGTAACCCATGAGGTCTGGCTAGTAGCTCAGGATTTGACATTTTGAGCCCTGATCTAGACAATGTTTAATTTGTGCTTTTGTCCAAATTGTCAAACCAAATAAAACATAACAAATTTTTGCTTTTGAAAAAGTGCTTGCCTTGAGTGAATGAAAAAAGTGTGGCACTTCTTCTGTCACGTGACCTGAACTGTGGATTGTAGTATCCACAACCTCACAGTCACTTGCCTGCCTTGCTACAGGGGCAACACTTATTCTGTCTCTGGCAGGCACCAACACTTCCAGGTATGCCTTATGCCTTGTACACACGACCGGATTTTCTGACGGGCTCTTTTTATCGGATATTCTGTCCGTGTGTATGCCCCATCAGACTATTTCCTTCTGAAATTCCGACGGACTTAGATAGAGAACTTGTTCGGAAAGTCAGTTTGTCTGTATGCAATTCGGATGGACTAAAAACCATGCATGCACAGAATCAAGGAGAAGAGCCGAACTGCCTATTGAACTTCATTAATATCGGCTAGGCCTACGTGTTGTATGTCACCGCGTTTTTGACGGTCAGACTTTTGTGTGACCGTGTGTATGCAAGACAGCTTGAGTGGAATTCCGTCGGAACCTTGTCGGACAATCCGTCTGACTTTATTCCGACGGACAGTCCGGTCGTGTGTACAAGGCATAAGGGTGGCACGGGCATATCAGCATGCATCATATGAACAGGAAATCCATTTAAACTGGGACAGGACTTGCTGTTACCTCTCCAGCATTCAGTCAGTGACAGTACATTGCAGTACAGTCTGTTACAATACAACCTGATAACGCATAGGTTACTAAAGTCCAGTTCAGTAAAGTACAGTCTGCTACTGTACAATATGCTACATTCTGGTCTGCTACAGTACAGTCTGCTATATTATAGTCAGATACAGTCCAGTCTGCTACAGTATAGTCAGCTACAGCACAGTTCACCACAGTACAATCCACTATAGTCCAGTCTACAGACTAGCCTATTATGCACCCTGCTACTGTACATTCTGGTATCAGTCCATCATCTAGTACTGATGTGCTGCCAGTCCTATTACCAGCTCTACCGAGTCCCTGCTCCATGCAGTCTGCGTTTTAGGTCTCTTTTACCTGGGGATAGCTTGAAGCTAAATCCAAACTCTTGTGGGGGGTGTCTCTGATGGAACACCAGCTGTCCCAAAGTCTCCACCTTCAAGGGAAGTGGTCATGATGAGGAAAGAACTTAACATCTAGATCTCCAGAAATCAGTTTGAGTTAAGGGACTTATCCCACAGTTTGTCACAGTATGCTATAGCCAGACATGGACCCCTCTCAGTTGCATCTACCAACTCAACCTTCTTGAGTGCGTTGTCCAACTCTGCCATGCCTGCAGCTATAGTGACAGTTTTACTTCCATCAAGTGCTTCTCCTTTAGCCTTGCATCTTCCCCTGCCTCTACGATACTCAATAAATCCTAAGGCCTTAAGGGGTGTTCTCAATCAGTGTGGAATTCACTTTGATTTACAGTCCTAGCATTTCCTCACTCAAATTATATTTTCAGGGGGGTTCTGTACACAATTTGCGTACAGAACACCTCCAGGTAGCCATATTGCATTGCATTTTAAAGAAAATTAAAGAGCCGCAGATTGAAAAGGAAAGGTTATTTTTAATAACATTTAATTACAATATGACTTGAGTCGCAATTATATACTCTATAATATATATCTTTTTTCAATTTTTTTCCCACGAAAATGGAGTCACACTTTAAGTTCTAAGTTCTCTCTCACATATTTACACCGAGAAAGTATGGCTGTGGGTCAGTATAAATTAAGTAACACTCACGGCTTGGTAGTGTAGTGTAATTGTATCTGGCTGCTGCTGTATATACTGTTCCCTAACTAGGAGACAAATGTGACAATAGATTTAGACTAAACAGCGCTGACCCCACTACGTCCAAAAAAAAAAACTATATACTGGTATATAAAATCAATACATACACTGATAACTAACACAGTAGCTAGCTCAATAAAAAATAGTGTCTGAGTGACAATCTGTGAATTAGTGACTCAAATATTACAACAGTATCTGATTATTAGTGACTTGTTATATAAATTATAAAGTGACTCGTGATAAACTGTGCAAATATAGCTGAGATAAAATGCTTGGTGCTCCGTGCTCCAAAGGTGACTTTATTTCCACCGCTAGTGGTTCCGCACTCACCAGACGAGTTGGACTCCTCTGCCATATGGCAAGAAAGAGTCAGCTGTGCTTTGAGGTCACTTAAGGGGGGACCTATCCCTCTGTCGTGGTCTCCGGACGCTTCCGCTGTGTAGGTGGACTTCCTATGGTAACACTGACAATCCGGGGTATGCAGGCATGGAATACATAAACAGAGGACTCCTCGTAGTGTAAGATGCTTTAAAAAACTTTATTCTGCTCATGCATCTTATAGTAAGTGCGAAACCGCTAGTGGTGGAAATAAGCTCTAACCCCACTTTTAATTTGTGAAATATTCAGACTATATGACTTACCTCCTCATGTCATCTTGGGCAGAGGAGTTCAGTTCATATCTCATTTTTGGAAGGTATTTTGCAAATCTTTGAACATTACACTCCAGTTTATGTCTGCTTAACATCTGCAAACTAACAGACAAACAGAAAGTACAAATCAAACTCTAGAACAGTTTCTCCATTTTCTCATCTATTTTCATGAAGCATGGGAAGCTAATCCTGGACACCCTCTCACCATAGACGTCTGGGAAAACATGAACTTTATCAATCACACATGCTCACACAATGTGAACATCCACAAAGAAAGAACAAAATATGGACAAGATGATGCCATACTCCAACACTTTGCATAAAATAGTCTCAAACAACAGAAAATCATGCTAGTGACATGAAGAAGAGGGGGACACATTTTACATATATAGTGGAAACTATAAGAACATTTTGTCTGTGCAAATAGGGGAAAAGTCAAATGGCATCAGGCTATTTCCTGTTTAGGTTGATTGTAAAAATCAGGAAAATTATGGATTATGGCCACTAGATGGAGCTGACGAGCATGGTAAATATGTATTTAGTATGATCATCAGATCTTTCTAGTGGTCATAATGCTGTATTTTCCTGATTCACACATTTAACCTGGAGAGAAAAAGCCTAATAACATTTGATGTTCCCCTATTCACACAGAACAAATGTACAGTTTCACAGCACTCATTTTTGTTTCTTCTATAAACACACCCCTTTGTTATATGAAATATCAGACATACCATAGCAGAACCTAGCCATGACTATCTTTGATTTTAAGGGGTTTTGATATGTAGATGTACAGGCATACCCCACTTTTAAGTACACAATGGGTTTTATTTACTAAAGCTGGAAAGCCCAAAATCAGGCTCACTTCTGCATAGAAACCAATGAGCTTCTAACCCCAGCTTGTTCAATTAAGCCTGGTAATAAAACCTGGAAGCTCATTGGTTTTTATGCAGAAGTGAGACAGATTTTGCGCTTTCCAGCTTTAGTAAATAAAACCCATTGTGTACTTAAAAGTGGGGTATGCCTGTATACTATTTTAACATATCTAGAAGTTTTATCTAATTTTCAGGTTATGAAAAAAAAACTTTCTTGGCAGTGGAGATTTTTTTTTAGTTCACATTTTTCTTGGATTTCCTCTATCCAATGGAACAGCTGAAAGGATAATTCAGTCTATAAAACTTATTTTCAGGAAAACACCAGAACAGGTGGTGATCCATGCTCAGTGCTTCTATTTCTACAGAACACATCTATCTACTGTTGCAAATGTCAGACCTTTTCAGCTACAGAGGCATTGTGTGATGCTGTAGTGTGAAAGAAACAGTGCAGAATCTTCAAGGTAAAGTATCTATTACAGCCCACAAAAAAAATTCTGAAGCTTTACTGTAAGCGAACGAGAAAAAAACTGAACAGTATTTTCAAAGGACTTTAGATTTTGTATCACAGATATTGCTGAATTATCTGATCATATGAATTTGAATTTGAAGTGAATCGAGCCAATTTGTTTATGGTGGATTTTTCCACAGAAATTTGTGCAATTTTCCTATATGTTTTTGTTGTGACTTTGTCAGGCCTATACATCATCCCTTGTGTCTCTGGTGATCCAAGAAGCAGATTTTCCATGGTCTATGCTCTGCAGAACCAAACTTTAGAAATTAATTGAATGCGTACTCTACCATATAGAACATTGGTGAACAGGCGCAGCCTTCCATTTCATTTGTAATTGTGGATCCTATTGTACAGATCATAATCAGTTATAGTGTAGTAAAGTGACAACAAGCTTCACTGTTCCAAATTCTACAACCGCAACAAGTGGCTTTCAGCATATCTATTCAGACTTCCTGTGCATTTGCCAAACTACTTACAAAGCAAGGGGTTAGGGCAAATTTTGGTGTACCTACTGGTATTTATTTTTTAAATACACAGCAAGTACCTTGTTATAAAGTTGTAAACCAAAACACATATTTATATTAAAAACTTAAAAACTTCCATGTATATACCCTACTTCCAGTTTCCTAAACACCAAGCCCTGTGTGTTAAAAAAAAACTTATTTCACCATAATGCATATATACACACAAAAATGTTTTGTCCTCCAGTCTCTATTCTAGGATGTAATTGCTCCTTGTTTTTAAAAATAATTACAGTGCAGCATGCTTAAAAAAAAAAAAAGGTTGCTCTGGAAAAGAAAGGGTGGGGGGAATTGATAGAAACGTGGTCACGATAAACAGACAGTGGGGGGAATTTACTAAAACTGGTGCACACAGAATCGGTGCAGCTGTGCATAGTTACCAGTCAGCTTTTAACTTCAGCTTGTTGAATTAAGCTTTGACAATAGAACCTAGAAACAAATTGTTTACTATGCAGCGCTGTACCAGATTCTGTGTGCATCAGTTTTAGTAAATAACCCCCAGTATGTAGTACAGCAAATTAATTCTGATATGATAAGAGGATGTCCCTTGGTTTGCAGGTGTGTTTGGTAATCGAAAGGCCCTTCAGCCTTCTTCTGCTCTTTGCAAAAAAAATTGTTTCACATAATTCGATTTTATGCACAATGTATGCTATGGATGCTTTTTTTAGCAGAAGCAAAAATGCAGTAAAAAGCAGCATTTTGCATGTGTGTTAATGCATGTTCATGTGCGTTAATGCATGTAACGTGTCTGACGTTAATACATTCTATTGCCCAGAATTCTGGCAATTAGAACACATTAACACGGGAACGTGCCTAGGGATAATGGGGGTTATTTACTAAAGGCAAATCCACTTTGCACTGCAAGTGCAAAGTGCACTTGAAATTGCACTGAAAGTGCACTTGGAAGTGCAGTCACTGTAGATCCGAGGGGGACATGCAAGGAAAACAAAAAAACAGCATTTTAGCTTGCACATGATTGGATAATAAAATCAGCAGAGCTTCCCCTCATTTCAGATCTACCCCTCAGATTTACAGCGACTGCACTTCAAAGTGCACTTTCAGTGCAATTTCAAGTGCACGTTGCACTTGTAGTTTGCACTTGTAGTGCAAAGTGGATTTGCCTTTTCGTAAATAACCCCCAATGCGTGTTAATGTGTTTTATTGCGTGTTAGGGAGCTTTTGAGCATTTTTAATGCACAAAAGCTCCTCCCCCAAATGCACAAGTGATGGCTTTTTTCTGCCTCTAAACTCCCCTGCCACTAAACTCCTGCAAATGCATATAGAGTGTATGTACGCATAGGCTAATATGGAGAGGAATTTGCAGGCAGGAGTTAAAAAAGAAAAAAAAGAAAAAAAGAAAAGTGTGCAGTAAGCCTTAGAGGTATGTAGAGTTTAGGTGCTGGATCTGCAATGGATTTGTTCTGGCTTTATGATGCAGAATCATGATTCTATTATTTTTAATATGAGCAAAATGTGTAAGTTTTTCCAAGTAAATAATGCCTTTAATTGTATATATATTATGTATATATTTTTTAGTCCTCTTTACTAAAGGCAAATGTGATTTTCGCTTTTCAAGACAGTTTTACTTTGGCCAAGGAAGTTTCCCTTAATAAGTATGGTATTAAATGTCAATATAAACAACATGGCTGATATTGCATACAACAACCAATTGAAAAAAAAAATCATATTTATGGTGATGTACATAAAAACCAACAAATTAGAGATAAAGAACTGTTAGGTTCCATATCAAAGCTCGCAGTGTTTTGCCAAATATTAAACCTTCAAAAGAGGGGAGCAGAAGGATTGTATCACTTCTGCTCACACTGTGAGAAAAGTCTATTAAGATCGCCATCCCTGACCGGAATATGTGTCCGATCAATGGTGACGAGAAAAGTTGTAGACAGTTATAAATTTTATTTATGGTGTTAGTACATTTAAAGAGGTGTCGGAAAAGCTGGTGAACCCCCAAAAAAAACATAGCTAATGTTGTAACCCACAAGTATCAAGCATGGGGAATGGGTGTTTAGCCACCCAAAACTATTTTAGCAAAGGAATAGCGATACTAGGGTTTTGTGAGCCGCCTTGCTCGGAGCCCACCAGGCACGCCCATTTATACTGAATAACATATAAGAAGATTGCTTCTTGAGGCTCCCATCCAGAGCCTATCTAGCCAACTGAATGGACAGACACTAAACGGTATCCGGCTGAAAGTAAGTAATGTCCTACGATATATATGGCCTTTCACCGGAGCTCTGCCCTTCACTACATTTTAATTGCATTTACTTCTTAACTTGTTTCCCAGGATCCCATGAGTCCTGGGTATCCTTCATTATAGGTCTATTGGAACCCCCTTGTGGGGCCCTATTTTATAGAAAATCTGTTATTTCTTCCCTTCTAACAAACATCAGCAACCATTTTTCATTCATTAAGTAGTTTAGGCACCTCACTATCTCACACACCCAATGCACTCTGCTCACCATTCCTTTTTATTTTCCCCACTTCTGGTATGCAATTCTCCAATGTCTCCCAAGCACATTCTCTTGACACACCACCCACACACACAGCATCACACATTTCCATAGCTGTTCATTCCCCCCTTCTCCTTCTTATCTTGGTTTTCACACACGCTCACTATACACCCATGCATCATTCACTTCTTTCTCATGTTTCCTGTTCATCACGTTCAGTTTCTCACATCTTTCACTTCTCCTATTTCCCTGCCCTTCATTACTCACATTTTACACCTGTCACTTTTACTATCATCATACACATCACACCTTACACACATTCTCATATTCACACATATTTATTTATATTATTCACTGTTTCACTTACCCTATCACCTTTCACTTTCCTGTTTACCTCACCCTCACTTCTCCTTTCTTCCTCCACCATCCCACTCCTTTTTTGCTCACACCACCCTTTTTTTACATTCTCATGTCTTTGTTAGTTTTTTTGTTTTTTAATTGTTGTGTTTCCCAGGCCCACCCAGCCCATTCATCACCCCTTTCCTACACTCACTTCCATCGTCATTTTCCAGCTACTGCACCCTTGTACAAGGGCATACTATTTACTTTATATATATTTTTTTACCCAATAATATAGTTATTAACATATGAAAAATTCTCTTTTATTCCACATTTCCACAGTACTGGCATGCCTGGTTTGGCCTTGGTTTACTGGCTTCTGCCCCTGCTCCCTGGCCTCTTCCTCCAAGACTACCCTCCCCTTCACCGCCATGCGTTGGGCACCAGTATGACCTCTTGTGGGCCCGAAGTTGGTCTCTACACCTGCAACTTGGGCTTTTTCATCTCACCCTCTTCCCCACTTTTGGGCCATTAGGGTTGTTGGCCATAGCCGCGGGTCCTCGGTCGGCTTTTGAACCCCACACATGGAGATGTTCTCCTCCCCCAGCCGTTAATGGGTAATTATATCCATCTATACAATACCATTCATTGTAAATGTTTGATTGTGGAGAGTGCTCTTGTTTTTTGAACCATTTTACCTATACTATGTATTTTCTTACAGAGCACCCCTCTTTTACCCCCTGAAGAAGACCGCTATGATAAGGTCAAAATGCGTTGGGGTTTTTATCATTATTACTGTAACACCTGATCATCTTGACATGTCACTGTATATGTATCCCTACGGCTGTCCTTTTATGTACATGTTTTTATTGTATCATTTTGAATATATGTCCTTGAATCTAACAGATGTGCCTTTCAGTGCAAAGTCTGTACAAATAAATCATGTTTTTGATATAACAATTAACATTAGTATTCTTAGCTGCAACACAAAGCCCCCTGGGGTATCCTTCCTTTTCACTGAGTATTTTCACGCGTATTAATGAAAATGCTCTAATACCTGAAACCCATACCTTTGCAGTGGGATTTGAGCCCATAGAAAATGAGTGGGCACAAGTAGCACTACAAAGAAAAACATGAAATTTGAACAGCAATGCATGCTATTCCTGTCCAGACAAATCACCAAACTCCCCAGCCAACTACAGGCCAATCTCTTTATTGAATTCTGATATTAAAATATACGCCAAATTAATCGCCTCTAGACAACATTCTCCCCCATCTGATCCACCCAGACCAAGTAGCCTTTGTAAAAGGTTGCCAAACATCTGATGGCACAAGACGCACATTGAACCTCCTTCAATGGGCTGAGCATAATAAAACGCCTTCTCTGCTCCTCTCCCTGGATGCAGAGAAGGCATTTGACTGCGTTCATTGGTGCTACCCTAATGCAGTGTTGAACACTTTTGGACTGTCGAGCTATATAAACTATGGCTTTAGAGCTGTATACTCTAATCCATCGGCCAGGGTACTTACCTCAGGAGTCTTTTCTAACCCCTTTTTCATATCAAATGGCACAAGACAGGGATGCTCCGTCTCCCCGATAATATTTGCGCTAGTCATGGAACCCCTTGCCCAGACCATTCATTACCACCCCAAAATATGGGGATTCCAAATAGGCGATAGTGAGTACAAAATAGGACTGTATGCTGACGATGTAGTCCTTTCCCCTTTAGATCCTTTAACATCCCTAAAGTCCCTTAGAGCAATAGTTCTAGGTTTCACTCCCCAACCATCCTCTTACCTAAGCCTCAGAGCTGCTCTATCCACCTGGAAGAATCTACGCCCCAAACTCCTGAAATCGCACTCGTCAGACTTAGCCATCTTGCCTCTTGCTTCCTTAGAATCTTTGTCACCAGACTTATCACTTTCACAATGGATGACTGCTGGAATATGAACTCTGGGCTGCCTAACATTCTCTATCTCCCAACGCACCTTCCAAGCCTTGCAACAATCTTATGGATTGCCTGAATCAGACTTCTAAATATACCTCCTAACTCAATCTATCCTCTCAACTATCAATAAAGGAAATCACCAGATACCAACGGATATAATATTCTTCTTTACCGATGCATCTACAAAAAACAAAGACATCTAATTCCTCTACCGGACTATCAATCACAACCTTTTCTCAAAAAAACACCCTCTATGGAATTATGGGAAGCCAAATTTTCACAACAATTCAATACACATCAATGGCCTAAGGCCTCTTAACTACTTATCATATCCTCAAAATGTACCACCCATTGGGAATCATCCCTAAAGATTCTTCACAGATGGTACTACTACCCTACTAAATTGGCTAAAATCTTTCCGTCCCAGTCACCATTGTGCTGGAGGGAATTCGGAAGCCACGGATCCCTGCTACACATATGGTGGGAATGCCCTATGAAAAAACTATGGAACTATGTCTTTACCTTTCTATACTCTGTATCAACAGTCCCTATGGAAGGTAACCCTGCAACAGCGCTCCTCCTACTACATCATGAATCCTGGGCCTCAACACAAACCCCTTTTCTTGTACATAGAATCATAATAGCCAGGAGAACGATAGCTTCTGCCTGGAAATGAACTGAGCCTCCGGATTGCTCTCTCTTTCTTCAATACCTGAACACTAGCACACAATTCAAACTATTGTTTGCCATTAAAAATGGCAAACGTGCACCCTTCCGGAAGCATTGGTATAAGTGGGTGAATCATTCAGTCTGCACAGCAAGTATCTAATAGTATAGTTTAACCGGGCCTTTTAAAGATACAACTTACCCTAGGTATACTGTAGCGGCCTTTCTTCATCTACAGTTTTTGTCAGTTTTTAAGCTACCATGTTTTAAATAGCATCCCCACTCATGGGTTCCCCACCCCTGTACAGTACTCCTTAAAGTGATTGTAAAGCTTCAATTTCTTTTTTGTTCAAATAACAAACATGTCATACTTACCTCCTCTGTGTAGTTAGTTTTGCACAGAGTGGCCCCGAAACACCGTCTTCTGGGGTCCCTTTCCAGCTCTCGCGGCTCCTCCCCGCATTGTATAACCCCCTAGGAGAAGCGCTCTCCTGGGGGGGTTACCTTGTGGGCGCGCTCCCGAGTCCATCATTCGGCGTCGAATGTAGGATTCGGCCCCGCCCCCCGGTGCCCACTTCATTGGATTTGATTGACAGCAGCGGGAGCCAATGGCTGTGCTGCTATCAATCTATCCAATCAAGAGCTGAGAACCCCATGCAGAGGGACAGCGTGTCCCTGTCGTGAGAAATTCCAGGGCTTGGGTAAGTAAAACGGGGGGCTGGGGGGCCGGTCACTGCCAGGGTTTAAAACCCCTTTAACCTCTCAATTGCATATGTACCATATTGTTGAAATGCTTTATTACTGTACAAGCTCTGTAATTACCAATGTCGTTTGATGCCTTGTTTGTTAATCTTTTCTGCCTTCATTCTTAAAAAAAACTAAAGATAAAAAAAAAAAAGTATCAGTACTCATACTCGCAGATCAAAAAACGGTATGGGTGCATCCCTAATATTTTTGTTCTCCTTATAACCCACCCCCCTCCAAAAATCTTAATCCTTTGGATGACTCAAAATAAAGTGTAATTTAAACTGTACTTGTTTGTGTGTGACTACAGATCCATCAAATAATAGGAATAGTGAACTGTTTTAGTAATAATATTTTTTTTAATAAAAAGTCTGCAGAACAAAGTATCTTGTTATATGCTTTTAGAAGACTGGAGAAATCTTTGGGAAGTAGCAGCTCTAGAAAAATACTTACAATTCGAACATTGAAAAGATTATCAAAAAATAACATTTGACCTAATGGATAAAAAAAATATATATATATTTCGATTGGTGAAGATGCTGTTTTACCTTCTATTCAACATTAAGTTGGACACATACCCATCCCTTTCCCTCCGTCCTCTTTTTTACCCGCTGTCTTTATTTTCCTCTTCTTTTCTTCCTTCTAAAAAGGATATATGGAAACACTTTTTCTGGGAATTCTAGTTTCCAATTACATGTTATGTCTCTTTTATTTAGATTTAATGGGATACTATCAAATGTTTTGTTCGGCCTTGTTTAGTCCATCCCGATCTGTTGGGCCTGATAATCTTCTCGGGGGCCTAAGAGTCAGAAGGAGGTCTCTATGCCTGGAGCAGTTAGTTCCCGATAAGGGGCTCCAGGTTACCAAGGAGAGAGGGTTTCCCTTCTCCCTTCCATTATATTATAAGGATGAAGAGATCTCCCCCTGACAAACTTTTGATTGCTTACATGAATCTATCCTTTTTTCTAGGATGTTTTTATTATTGTATCCATTTATTGACTAATGTTTGTTTATTCCTAAACATAATCTTTTTTCTTTATTTTTATTTATTTTTATATAACATGATGTAATGTTCTGTATTATTTATCTTATGAAAATAAAATATTTTGAAAGTAAAAAAAAAAAAAAAATCTGTATATATACTGCAATATTTTGAATAAAACCCAGATGTTTAAGTTAAAAAAACTATATATATAGTTCCATGTTACTTGTGTTTTTTACAGAAATTGTAGTCTGTAATTGAAGCATGGACAATTAAATTACTAGACATGGGAACATATTAACCACTTTGATACCGCAGAACTTCATATGACGTCCTGGGCTTTCAGTGGGGATACCTGAATAATGACTGCAGTTACAGGCATCATTCAAATATTATTATTTACAGCTGGCAATTCCTTGCACCATAAGAACAATAATAGTGGCTTTTTAGCCGCTTGATTGTTCTTACAGGCCCTCTGGTGCTTCTACCGGCTCGCCCATAGATCGGCGAGCCGGAGAAGGAATCTGCCGACGCCGAAAGTTAGCCATAGAAAAAAACGAGAGCCAGATGGTTGCTGGCAGTCTCTATGACTCTCTACGACTCTTGGGGGCCCGGGTGTGACGTTATGACGTCACGCCTGGGCCGGTGGAAGTAAACAATGCTGGGGACTCGGCTGGAAAGCCTGAGATTGTTTATTTTATTTTTTATCTCAGGCTTTCCAGCCTGGAGGAGAGATGTGGGGTCTTATTGGCGCAAATAGCTCCGCCTGGGTGGGGCATCTGGTTAGTGCAGCATAAGAGGGGGGCATGAGTGTGACATGTGTGCTATATGTAGACATTTCCAGATTGCATGCACTTCCTTTGCAGCACCTTTTTTACTTTAATTCACTACTGGATGTTTTTGTTATGGATTTATGGACTTTTCAATGAACTTTATGAGTTATTATGTTTATTTATTTTTATGAGAGTAATATATTCACTTATGTATATAATTATTTAAGTTACATATTTATTGCACACCAGCACTTTGGTTGATGATTCCGTTATATGTGCACCTGCACTTTATCTATTTTGAATTAAGGTATTGAAGCCTGTGTATGTTGTTTATGTCTTTTTTTTTTGTTTTGCCTTTTGCACATTCACTTGATGTATGAGACACAATTTAATTAGCAGCCCCAATTCCTCTTACCCGCACTGCACCTCATTCTGGCTATCCACCTCGGTTGGTGGTTGGTATTTGTGGAGGCAGCAGCTATCAGTAATTTTTTCATTAGTCCATAGCGTGGAACTATTCCTATCTATTTACAACAGAAGGTGCCTTTTTGGTGTGCTTTTCAAAAACTGCACCAAAGATGCAGCATGCAGAACCTTTTAAAGTGCAGTGCACCTGCAGTGTGAAGAGTTACATACAATAGGATATAATGGGGAATAGTTTTCATGCACCTTTGCCGCTCTGGAAAAGTGTGTCAAATGGACCTTACTGCAGCAAACACGTCTGAAATGGTATTCAGTATTCTTTGTATTTTGTGTGTTTTTTCCTTCTTTTTTTGGGGGACCTTTAAATGTTTTGTTTTCTTTTTCACTTTGAGGCTAATGGGGGTTCATATTTTGACAAACAAAAGGTTTAATATAGTTAACTGCAGTTTCTATAAAACCCTCAGGAACAATAAAAAAGCCTGTTGCACCACTAAAATTCAAATTAATATCGTCTTCGCTATTTTACCAAACTGGCAATGTTTTTCCGAACATTTCCTGTTTTCAACGAACATTCATTGAACTGAAAACTTCCAAATTTGTTCATCAATCCTCTACAGGAAGATCTATAATCACAGAGTAAGAATGCTCATCTATAATCACATAGTAGGAATGTAAACAAACAATGGATGAGAGCCAACCGTAGCCACAGAGCCTACATCAAAGTATTTTTCTAACTGTATTGTTACCCTTTAGTTTACTGAGTCAGCCTTTGTGTGTTCAACAGCCATCTGCTTTTTACATTAGTATACTCATAAAGAAAGAACTCCTAAAAGCCTTGCTAAATCGTAAAAAAATATATATATTTGACTTTAGAATGATTATAAATGATTTTTAAATGACATATTAGTACAGTAAAATATAGTAATACTTTTTCATTTGTTAAAACGGAAATGTGCTATATTGTTCTGCCACTTTCAGGCAGGAGTAAATCACAGTTTGCAGCCTAAAATACAGATAGCCACTAGTGAGAAAATCTACAAAAAAAAAATGTGAAATAATGTGTATGAAAATAAAAAGTGACATTCGTAATAAAAATATTTCCATATAGTATTACATTTATAACAACACTTTAAATATGTACTTACTGCAATTTTGCTACAATTTTGTTTTATCGGGCTGCATTTTGAGGTAGAAAATGTTTGTGGTGTCTATATTATGTGGTAATATTAATGTATACCTACATTTACCTACTTCCATAACTCACTGTACCAGGTTTACTAAAGATGAGTTAAAGTGTTACTAAACCCAGGACCCTGCAGTCACTATGTCTAGTCTCCCACAGTACACAGACCATGGAAATGTTACATAGTTACATAAATAGTCAGGTTGAAAAAAAGACACAAGTCCATCCAGTTCAACCATAAAAAATAAATAAAAAAATAATAATAATATCATACATTCCCATATACCTAATTCTATACCCACAGTTGATCCAGGGGAAGGCGAAAAACACCAGCAGGGGAAAATGCAATCATTTTAGTAAATATAAACTGCTAAATACCTTTTCTCATCAGCAGTATATAGCAGTCGTGTGACTTCTATAAGTGGCTGGTTAAAGCTTGTAGGAGGGGTTTTCACACTGCACTGGCTGTCCTATCAGGATCCAGTACCCCTGACCCTCTATCTGGACTGTGCTGAATTCCAATTGTGAGGAAAAGTGACAATCAAAACTGAGTGAACTCAGTGAGTGAACCAAAGTCAAAAATCAGTGGTAATGACACCAAAAGCATGTATGATACATGTGAGGATGAGTTCTTGATAAGATCAATGGATAAGTTCCCTTTGGATGGAGCAATAAGGAATGGAGACCTTAGTTGTACCAACATAGTAGGCTTGCTGTATACACTGTGCATCCCCTGTGGGCCTTGATCTTGTATGCTATCCACTTTATAACAAGGAGGTAAGAAATGGATAATCTTACCATTCGTAGAGGACACACGTCAGCGACAGTGTGTCAATCATGCATAGACCAGGCATCGTGGGATCAGCTTCCAGGGAGTGATGTTCGAGGAGGAAACACTGGATGTCTCAACAAACGTTGTCACCGTCATAGACTATCAACCATGGAAAGGGAATGCGGGATCTCACCAACCCAGAACATATGGTATCTCAAAAAAAATTCAACATGAAAGAAAGCAAGAGACAGTGCTCCACATAGTGTAGATGAATCCGGGGTAGAAGGTAAAAAAATGGCCTTTATTGGCTCCTCTGCTGCCACTTCCAGCAATGTCTCCTCTGTAAAGGCCAGTATTTTTACCTTCCATGACGGTGACAACGTTTGTTGAGACATCCAGTGTTTCCTCCTTGAACATCACTCCCAGGAAGCTGATCCCACGATACCTGGTCTATGCATGATTGACACACCGTCGCTGATGTGTGTGTCCTCTACGAATGGTAAGAGTACCCATTTCTTACCTCCTTGTTATAAAGTGGATAGTATACAAGCTCAAGGCCCACAGGGGATGCACAGTGTATACAGCAAGCCTACTACGTTGGTACAACTAAGGTCTCCATTCCTTGTTGCTCCATCCAAAGGGAACTCATCCATTGATCTTATCAAGAACTCATCCTCACATGTATCACACATGCTTTTGGTGTCATTACCACTGATTTTTGACTTTGGTTCACTCACTGAGTTCACTAAGTTTTGATTGTCACTTTTCCTAGTGCCTTTTTGCTTAATTTTATTTTGCTTTGTCACTCTTTAGTTCTTCCATGATTTTTTTGTGCATTTAGTCATTTCTTATATTCAGTTATCTGAAATGTCCTATCATCATTAGCGCTGCATTTTTTTGGTTTTTCATTTTTTGTGCAATATATCATATTGTTGATGTTAGCTGCTTTTTGTATATATCTTTTTTAGTAGCGCAACTTTTTTCCCCCACTTTCTGAATTCCAATTACCGTATATACTCGAGTATAAGCCGAGATTTTCAGCCCTTTTTTTTGGGCTGAAAGTCCCCCCCTCGGCTTATACTCGACTCAGCGAAATTTTACATTGTAAATAGTACCTGAAAAAAAGTTGAGAGGCTAAGGCGGCCATCGTTTAACACTTAAGCCCCGGACCATTTGGTAGCTAAAGGACCAGAGGTGAATTCAGAATTTTGCACTGCGCTGCTTTAACTGTAAATTGTGCGGACATGCAATGTTGTACTGAAACGAAATTTGCGTCCTTTTCTTCCCACAAATAGAGCTTTCTTTTAATGGTATTTGATTGCCTCTGCGATTTTTATTTTTTGCGATATAAACGGAAAAAGACCGAAAATTTTGAAAAAAAATGATATTTTCTACTTTTTGTTATAAGAAAAATCGAATAAACTCAATTGTAGTCATACATTTAGGCCAAAATGTATTCAGCCACATGTCTTTAGTAAAAAAAATGCCAATAAGCGTATATTTATTGGTTTGCGCAAAAGTTATAGCGTCTACAAACTAGGGTACATTTTCTGGAATTTACACAGCTTTTAATTTATGACTGCCTATCTCATTTCTTGAGGTGCTAAAATGGCAGGGCAGTACAAAACCCCCCCAAATGACCCCATTTTGGAAAGTAGACACCCCAGGGAAATTGCTGAGAGGCATGTTGAGCCCATTGAATATTTTTTTTTGTCCCAAGTGATTGAATAATGACAAAAAAATAAAAATTACAAAAAGTTGTCACTAAATGATATATTGCTCACACATGCCATGGTTATATGTGGAATTGCACCCCAAAATACATTCTGCTGCTTCTCCTGAGTATGGGGATACCACATGTGTGGGACTTTTTAGGAGCCTAGCCACGTACGGGACCCCGGAAACCAAGCACCGCCTTCAGGATTTCTAAGGGCGCAAATTTTTGATTTCACTCCTCACTACCTATCACAGTTTCGAAGGCCATAAAATGCCAAAATAGCACAAAACCCCCCTAAACGACCCAATTTTGGAAAGTAGACACCCCAAGCTATTTACTGAGAGGCATGATTAGTCCATGGAATATTTTATATTTTGCCACAAGTTGCGGGAATATGACAAACTTAATTTTTTTTGCACAAAGTTGTCACTAAATGATATATTGCTCACACATGCCATGGGCATATGTGAAATTACACCCCAAAATACATTCTGCTGCTTCTCTTGAGTATGGGGATACCACATGTGTGGGACTTTTTGGGAGCCTAGTCGCATACGGGACCCCAAAAACCAAGCACCGCCTTCAAGGTTTCTAAGGGCATACATTTTTGATTTCACTCCTCACTACCTATCACTAACTATCACAGTTTTGAAGGCCATAAAATGGCAAGATGGCACAAAACCCCCCCAAATGACCCTATTTTGGAAAGTAGACACCCCAAGCTATTTGCTGAGAGGCATGTTGAGCCCATTGAATATTTTTTTTTGTCCCAAATGATTGAATAATGACAAAAAGAAAAAAAAAAGAAAAAATGTACAAAAAGTTGTCACTAAATGATATATTGCTCACACATGCCATGGTTATATGTGGAATTGCACCCCAAAATACATTCTGCTGCTTCTCCTGAGTACGGGGATACCACATGTGTGGGACTTTTTGGGAGCCTAGCCGGGTACGGGGCCCCAAAAACCAAGCACCGCCTTCAGGCTTTCTAAGGGCGTAAATTTTTGATTTCACTCCTCACTACCTATCACAGTTTCGAAGGCCATAAAATGCCAAAATAGCACAAAATCCCCCCAAATGACCCCATTTTGGAAAGTAGACACCCCAAGCTATTTACTGAGAGGCATGTTCAGTCCATGGAATATTTTATATTTTGCCACAAGTTGCGGGAATATGACAAACTTTGTTTTTTTGCATAAAGTTGTCACTAAATGATATATTGCTCACACATGCCATGGTTATATGTGGAATTGCACCCCAAAATACATTCTGCTGCTTCTCCTGAGTACGGGGATACCACATGTGTGGGACTTTTTGGGAGCCTAGCCGCGTACGGGACCCCAAAATCCAAGCACAGCCTTCAAGGTTTCTAAGGGCATACATTTTTGATTTCACTCCTCACTACCTATCACAGTTTTGAAGGCCATAAAATGCCAAGATAGCACAAAACCCCCCAAAATGACCCCATTTTGGAAAGTAGACACCCCAAGGAAATTGCTGAGAGGCATGTTGAGCCCATTGAATATTTTTTTTTTGTCCCAAGTGATTGAATAATGACAAAAAGAAAAAAAATGTACAAAAAGTTGTCACTAAATGATATATTGCTCAAACATGCCATGGTTATATGCGGAATTGCACCCCAAAATACATTTGGTTGATTCTCCTGAGTACGGGGATACCACATGTGTGGGACTTTTTGAGAGCCTAACCGCGTACGGGCCCCCGAAAACCAAGCACCGCCTTCAGGATTTCTAAGGGCACAAATTTTTGATTTCACTCCTCACTACCTATCACAGTTTTGAAGGCCATAAAATGCCAAGATAGCCCAAAACCCCCACAAATGACCCCATTTTGGAAAGTAGACACCCCAAGCTATTTGCCGAGAGGCATGGTGAGTATTTTACAGCTCTCATTTGTTTTTGAAAATGAAGAAAGACATATTTTATTTTTATTTTTTTATTTTTTCAATTTTTAAAACTTTGTGACAAAAAGCGAGATCTGCAAAATACTCAACATACCTCTCAGCAAATATCTTGGGGTGTCTACTTTCCAAAATGGGGTCATTTGGGGGGGTTTGTGCCATCTGGGCATTCCATGGCCTCAGAAACTGTGATAGGCAGTGAGGAGTAAAATCAAAAATTTACACCCATAGAAATCCTGAAGGCGGTGCTTGGTTTTCGGGGTCCTGTACGCGGCTAGGCTCCCAAAATGTCTCACACATGTGGTATCCCCGTACTCAGGAGAAGCAACAGAATGTATTTTGGGGTGCAATTCCACATATAACCATGGCATGTTTGAGCAATATATAATTTAGTGACAACTTTTTGTAAATTTTTATTTATTTTTTTATTTTTGTCATTATTCAATCACTTGGGACAAAAAAAAAAAATATTCAATGGGCTCAACATGCCTCTCAGCAAATAGCTTGAGGTGTCTACTTTCAAAAATGGGGTCATTTGGGGGGGTTTTGAACTGTCCTGGCATTTTATGCACAACATTAGGAAGCTTATGTCACACATCATCCACTCTTCTAACCACTTGAAGACAAAGCCCTTTCTGACACTTTTTGTTTACATGAAAACATTTTTTTTTTGCAAGAAAATTATGTTGAACCCCCAAACATTATATATATTTTTAAAGCAAAGGCCCTATAGATTAAAATAGTGGGTGTTGCATTTTTTTTTTCCACAAAGTATTTGCGCAGCGATTTTTCAAACGCATTTTTTTGGGGAAAAACACACTTTTTTTATTTTTAATGCAATAAAAACACTATATTGCCCAAATGTTTGATGAAATAAAAAAGATGATCTTAGGCCGAGTACATGGATACCAAACACGACATGCTTTAAAATTGCACACAAATGCGCAGTGGCAAGAAACTACATTCATTTTTAAAAGCATTTAAAAGCCTTTACAGGTTACCACGTTGGATTTACAGAGGAGGTCTACTGCTAAAATTACTGCCCTCGATCTGACCTTTGCGGTGATACCTCACATGCATGATGCAATTGCTATTTACATATGACGCTAGACCGACGCTTGCGTTCGCCTTTGCGCAAGAGCAGGGGGGGACAGCAGTGCTTTTTTTTTTTTATTATTATTTATTTTGCTTTTTTCTTTTATTTTTAAATTGTTCCTTCCATATTTTTTTTTTTATCATTTTTATTGTTATCTCAGGGAATGTAAATATCCCCTATGATAGCAATAAGTAGAGACAGGTACTCCTTTTTTGAAAAAAATGGGGGGTTAGACACTAGATCTTTCCTCTGCCCTCAAAGCATCTGACCACACCAAGATCGGTGTGATAAAATGCTTTCCCAATTTCCCAATGGCGCTGTTTATATCCGGGGGGGGCATTCCCTCCCACTGCTTGTAAAAGCAGTCCAGAGGCTAATTAGCCACTAGGATTGCTTTTACATGAAAGCCGGCCGCTGGCTGAAAAGAATGATACCCGCAGGCATCAATCTGGTATAACCATTCAAAGTCCAGCAACATACCAGTACGTTGCTGGTCCTTGTTGGACATGTATTGTAATCTTTTTTTTCATGCAGCCTGTTGGCTGAACGAAAAAAAGAGATTGATCGGTGGGTATGCCCACCATTAGAATACCTCCCTTCATCTTCATCACTTCTAATGATGGGCATATATGCCGAAGCATGGGGGCATCCTCCCGCAAAAAAGTTATGCCGCGTACACACGGTCGGACTTTTCCACGGGCAAGCCTTCGTCGGAATTTCGACCGTATGTACGCGGCATAAAAGGTTATGCCGCGTACACAGGGTCGAACTTTTCTACGGGCAAGCCTCCGTCGGAATTTCGACCGTATATACGCGGCATTAGGAGCAAAATCGCTCCTCCGCCCCTGCTGCCCCCATGCTTCGGCATATATGCTCTTTTTTTAACTGTGGTGGTGAAATCACCTCCTACAGCGTTGGAGTCACGGCTTTATGTATCGTGGGAGCAAACGCTGTTGCTGTCAAGATAAATAAATCCGCGATGCAACTGAATGGCGTACCTGCTAAGCAAATGATGGTTAACATTAAAACAAAGTAACATTACAGTACAACAGTAAGACCTTACCATACCATACCTGCAAAGCAAATACCAAAACAAAACCTAGTAAAAAATAAAACATTTTTTTTAACGCAACCTGTGCCTAAAATATATATATGCCGAAGCATGGGGGCATCCTCCCGCAAAAAAGTTATGCCGCGTACACAGGGTCGAACTTTTCCACGGGCAAGCCTCCGTCGGAATTTCGACCGTATATACGCGGCATTAGGAGCAAAATCGCTCCTCCGCCCCTGCTGCCCCCATGCTTCGGCATATATGCTCTTTTTTTTTAACTGTGGTGGTGAAATCACCTCCTACAGCACTGGAGTCACGGCTTTATGTATCGTGGGAGCAAACGCTGTTGCTGTCAAGATAAATAATTCCGCGCTGCAGTTGAATGGCGCACCTGAAAACAAAAAATTACATACCTGAAAAACAAGCATGATAAAACAGTGCAGAATGGAATACAGTAAAAAAGAGCAGAACAATAGAGAGAAAATATAGAGAGAGAGAGAGAGAACAATAAAACTACAACTATTTTTGGTTTTTTTATTTTATATTTTTTTTGTGTTTTTGTTTTTTCCTTTTTTTTTTCTTTTTTACACTTTTTTTTAAACTTTAACAACTGTAATGGTTCGGGTCTCTCAAAATGTAATGGCATCTTGGGAGACCCTGTGTAAGTGTGTCCTAGTCTGTGAAATGCTGTACCCTACGCTAAAACTTCACTTTTGAGTGGTAGCGTTCAAAACATTCACCAAGGCAAAGACCAGGTTTGTCAGGACAGAGTGGACAATAATAACGGGTGTCACGCCTAAATCCGTGCTTGCTACAGACACGACATCTTTTTTGGGAGGTTCGTTGGGTAGGGGTACTCGGGAGGAGATGCGTATAATGCCTCTCATGCAGCCGGCTTACTGCATTTGGTAGGGGATGGTGAGGTGCAGAACCGCCTGGATACAGGAGTTCTGTGACTATCTCATTCTGGAATTTTAGAAGAGATAAAGTCCCGCCTGAAGCTCTGTATAGCACATGAGCGTTCAGCAAAGCCAATTGAAATAAGGATAGAGACACTTTTTTGTACCAGCGTCTCGCCTTACGGTCAATTAGATACGGCGCCATCAACTGGTCGTTGAGGTCCACCTCTCCCATATTTTTGTTATATTCGTGGACACAGAGGGGTTTCTCCACAACACCAGTCGCCGTACGAATTTGGACTGTCGTGTCTGCATGAAGGGAGGTAAGAAGGAAAATATTCTTATTGTCCCTCCACTTCATAGCGAGCAAGTTATTACACTTTACGCAGGCTCTCTCCCCCAGCCTAAGACGGGCATCTACAAGCCGCTGGGGAAAGCCCTGGCGATTAGGTCGCACGGTGCCACATGCTCCAATCTGATGATCAAACAAGTGACTAAACAGTGGCACGCTCGTGTAATAATTGTCCACATACAAGTGGTACCCCTTTCCGAATAAGGGTGACACCAAGTTCCACACTATCTTGCCAGCGCTCCCTATGTAATCCGGGCAGTTGACCGTCTCAACCTGACTATCTTTTCCCTCATAAACCATAAAGCTCCATACATAGCCTGTTGCCCTGTCACAGCACTTATAGAGCTTGACCCCGTATCTGGCACGCTTGCTGGGAAGGTACTGCTTGAAAGCCAAGCGGCCAGAAAATTTAATCAGGGACTCATCAACGCAGACAGCTTGATCGGGAATAAACAAGGCTGCAAAACGTTCGTTGAAGTGGTTTATGAGGGGCCGAATTTTATAGAGCCGGTCGTATTCAGGGTCCCCACGTGGACGACAAAGTTCATTGTCGTTGAAGTGCATGAACCGCAAAATCTGCTCGTATCGTTTCCTGGGCATGGAGGCAGAGAACACGGGCATGTGGTCAATTGGGTGCGTGGACCAATAAGCACGCAATGACAGGAATTTATGTGTGCCCATGTTGAGGGAAAGGCCCAGAAAGGTCTTAAATTCGGAAACCGTAATTGGTTTCCAATCTTTGGCAATGGAAGGCAACTGGGGATTAGCGGCGATGAATTGACCAGCATATAAATTACTCTGGTCCACAATAGATCTATAGAGATCTTCCGTGAAAAACAGCGAATAATAATCGATTGGCATAAAATCAGCTGTTTCCACCTGAATACCGGGTTGGGCAGTGAATGGGGGAAGTACGGGTTCTGCAGAAGTGGTGGGGACCCAATCAGGATAGGCGAATTCTGCAGGAAGGGCACTATGGGCACGACGGGCCTGCCTTTGTCTTCTTATTGGTGGCAGCGGGACATTACTTGTGCTTGCCACCTCGCCAGCTTGAACTGCACTTATGGGACTCGCCACGTCACCACGTGATACTGCAGTGCTGGATGTACGCCCAGGCTGTACTAGGCCGCTGGTGCTTGCCAATTCACCAGAAGGAATAGCGGCGCTAGTACTCCTCTGCTCCATGATATGAGAGCCCTGCGGTTCTTGCTCCTCAACAACCTCAGAAGATCGGGATCGGGTACGGCTGACCTTAGCAGGGACCTCAACTTCGTCGTCAGAGCTATCTGACGTGGGGCCGCTGACGTCACTGTCTTCTACGGGAAGATATTCTGAGCCTGAATCTGACAGATACGTGACCTCCTCTTCACTATCTGTCATGCTCAGAATCTCGTAGGCCTCTTTACTAGTGTACCTTCGACTTGCCATTTTGGGCTCTAAATTTAGGGGTACACTAGTAAGATTCACAGGAAAAAAAGCACCCGACTGTCGTCAGCAAATATATCAAACGCTACAAAAAAAACTGTTAGCAGTCGCAGGGATCAGGACTGTCTCTGCGAACGCTGCAGTTATGTGTTTTGTGTTTGGTAAGTGACAGTGATCGATCGATACTGCACTTGGGTGGGCTGGGCTGGGCGGAGGGGCTAAACGCAGATGCTAGCAGGTATCTGGGCTGATCCCGCTAACACTGCGTTTTTGGGAACCCTAAACCGCTGGGGACGCTAGTATAGATCTGATCAGATACTATACCACTAAGGGAGGTGTATGCTTTGCGCGTGGGTGTTAGCGTTACTGGCACTAACCTAACGCTGCCTGGGGCGACGCAGACCCTCTCTGGCGCTAAAACCTAATTGATCTCACCCGCCGGGTGATCAGGGGGTTAAACCTTTATTGGGTTATATACGGCGGGTGCCCTGATGCTATAAAAAGCAAACTAACCAACCAGCGTCACCCGTAACCTTTATATGGTGATCACTGGTGAAAGGGTTAACTAGGGGCAATCAGGGGGTTAAAACCTTTATTAGGTTGAATATGGGGGTAACCGACGCTATATAAAAACCTGACGGGTTACCTAAATAACTAACTGGGTAACCAGTGTCACCAGTGACGCTTATACGGTGATCACTGGTGAAAGGGTTAACTCTAGGGGCAATCAGGGGGTTAAAATAATATATGGGGGTATCTGACGCTAATAAAAACCTGCGGCGAACCTAAAAATAATTAACTGGCTATCTAGGGCACCACCGGCACTAAATAAAGCGATCAAAAATACGATCGATTAGTGACGCTGGCGTTAGGGGGTGAAAGGGTTACCTGGGGGCGATCAAGGGGTTAAACCTTTATTAGGGGGGTTAGGGGGCTACCCTGGACCTAAAGGGGCCTAATCCTAACTGCCCTGCAACTTTTTATTATCACAGATGACACTAAATGCAGTGATCAGTAAAATAAATGATCACTGCAATCAGTGACACTGTGATTGGGGGCTGGGGGGGTGACCTGGGGGGTGATCTGGGGGTGACTGGGGGGTGAAATGTGTGCCTATGTGTACCTATGTGTCAGTGGACTGTTGGTGCACTAACCTGCTTCTTCTCTCCTCGGCGCCGGAATCGAAAAGACCGCCGCGAGGGAGATGACATCACTTCCTCCTGCCTGTGTTTACATCACATGGCAGAGGAAGCATTTTCATTGGCCGGGAGTGATCGCGAGGGGGTGGCCGAAATCGAATAGTCACCCCCTCATCTCCGAACGCTCCCCCACGATTAACGGCCGCTCACTGTAAAGTAGGGGGGTCCGATCGGACCCCCCAACTATACAAAGGCGATCACGTATGCTCTACGTGATTGTGCCTGTCGGTGCCATTCTGCCGACGTATATATACAGTGAGCGGTCGTTAAGTGGTTAAATCCCACGGTCTCTTCCTGGTCCCTTCCGTGATAGGCGATTCTCAGCAGACACTCTCCGCCTATCACGAACGTTCTCTCATCCTCAGTTTCCCAGCAGATGTCTGTGATTGGCGGAACACCGATGTACATTGTACATTGGATTTTTAGGGGGACTCCACGCCATTTTTTTTTAAATTTGGGGTGGGGTTCCCCTTAAAATCCATGCCAGATCTGAAGGGCCTGGAATGGATATTTGGGGGAACCCCATGTCAATTTTTTTTAAAATTTGCGGCGGGGTTCCCCTTAATATCCATTCCAGACCTGAAGGGCCTGGTAATTGAATTCTGGGGAACCCCCACGCTTTTTTTTTTTTTTTTTTTTATCAATGACTTTTGAATGTATTGCCGGGAGCCGACAATTCATTAATAGCCGCGAGTCAGTTTTAAATGCATTTTTTTCTTTCAAAAATGACATTTTTTGCAGGGACAGTTCTAAGCACGGGAAACATGCGCCACTTTACATGCATATCATACACACCCCCCAGGTACGAAATTTAAAGGAATATTTCACTTTTATTTTTTCATTTTAATCATTATTAAAATCACTGCTCCCGAAAAAACGGCCGTTTTTAAAACTTCTTTTTGCATTGATACATGTCCCCTGGGGCAGGACCCAGGTCCCCAAACACTTTTTAGCACAATAATGCATATTAGCCTTTATAATTAACACTTTAGATTTCGAACGTTCGAGTCCATTGTATTTAATAGGGTTCTAAAGTTTACACGAACATTTTGTCTGTTCGCAGGTTCTGGTGCGAACCGAACAGGGGGGTGTTCGGCTCATCCCTGGTAGCTGCTGACTTTAAAAAAAAAAAAACTGGCTGCACCTCCGCTTTAAATAAAAGACAGTTTTTTGGCATGATCAGTCATATTTTCAATATTAATGCCAAAATTTCATAATTTCTGCCAGGGCATGCAAACATTTGAGCATGACTGTATATCCAATACTACAAGTCACCAATATGAATTTATTTTCCTTGTTTCTTTTTTATAATTTTATATCTAGAAAATCCTTTATCGCATTGTTTCAACACATTTATTTATTTTTTATTTTTTGGACAAGGGCGATTTTAACTATATAAATCTATGAAATATATTAAGGTTATCATATGCTACTATGTTGGGATGAGTGACAAATATCAAAGCAATATTTAATTTATTTCATATCAGATTTACCTGCACATAGCTATCTGCAAATAACTTGGAGCCCTTCTAGTTTCAGCACCTTCCTAGCTACTACTATTCTGCTGATAATTTGAAGATCTATCTCAAGGGGCAATTGTAGACAACTTGAAATATTGGTCTTAGGAAGTAAAATGACTTTATGGCAGTAAAATCACTTACAGGTAGAATTACAAAGAATAAATGGAAAAATTAAATAACAATTTTAACTATCAGCCTCTTTTAAATCTATTTGCCCAAACCTTCAAATGTTGATTATGTATAATGATTGACATGCTTTATTTTATTATGCTGGACATTATTCAATTTACACTCTCTTTTTATTGATTGTTATTGTTTTTTTGTTTTTTTTTTTGTTATTTTAAAATCACACTAATCTGTAGAAAGGATATTGAGGCTAATGCACTCAAAACAAAAATACATAAATAAATACAGGAGTTATGATAGTAACCAATCAAATGTCACATTTTATTTTCAGTTTGGATTTTGTGGTCACTTTATTTTCTCCAATATTTTTCCATCAGGCTCTTCATGTGTTTTTGTTTGAGCATTGTTTGGACATTACATAGTAAATAAAATAATATATGCATTGCTAACAAGTGGTGAATGCATAACTGCCTCCATACATTATTTCCTAAAGATCGTATAGTAGGTGTAACTAATGAAATGTCCCATAATCTGCTTTGAAGTATCCAAAGTCCCAGACCCATAATACAACCATCGCCATCATAAGCATTTTAATGTTTAATAATACTGCTGATTCTCACAGCTGCTGGGTATTGCAGCAATCATTACTTTTACACACAGAATTGTTAAATGGGCAACTGATGTGAACAATAGACATATGGTCATACTGTACATGTCAAGCTGAGCTCTGCTTTCTGGCAGTGGGCAATGTAGGATTACTACACACACAATGTTAAAACATGCAGCCTGATTTTTCTTTATAACTACTGTACAGTTATTTAATTGATATGTAGAGTGTCCAGAATGGAAACTCTGCATAGTAAACCACTATAGCTGCCACCACACACTTTAATTGTAGGACCCAGATGCAAGTTGTTTCCACCTCCATCTTCCAGGAGCACTAGCAGTGGCTCCAGTGTAAAACTTCCTGTTGTATTTATATGTGGCTGCTGTGGGTAAAGGAGTCTATATACTGTATATAGCATCTGGGAAATATGGGAACTGCATATAGGGTTTCTGGAGAGGAGATGTGCATGTAAAGCCGTCAGAGGAATTGCATTCATGGCATTAATTGGGGTATATTCTCTAATAGTCACTGTTCTTTTAACTATCTTGCTCTAGTTTAGCTTTAGAGTGTTACTAAACCCAGGACCCTGCATTCACTATATCTGGTCTCCCACAGTACAGAGAACATGGAATTGCAATTATTTTAGTAAATATAAACTGCTAAATACCTTTTCTCATCAGCAGTATATAGCAGCCTTGTGACTTATATCAGTTCCTAGTAGAGCTTGTAGAAAGAGTTTTAATTTTCCACTGACTCTCTGTCTGGACATGTCTGGACAGTGCTGATTGGCTTTGTGCTGATCACAATGCCTCTCCCAAGAACAAAAAAAAAAAAACTCTCTAGCAATACACAGCAAACTGAACATCCTGTCCTCTAGTCTCTGTATTGTAGGAAATAACTAGGAGACAGTGGAAAAGAAGAAGAGGAGGATCAGAGAGACAGGATCACACAGCCTTTATACACAATGCAGAGGATTACTCATTAGGTTCCACAATGAGTATAACAAGCATGCTTTACTGCTTTGACAGACTTATTTTACTGTTGTGGGTTTAGTAACACCTTAAATCTCATTGGTGTCTATGTATTAATACAAAACATTTTATATTTAACATCTCTTAATTGAACTGTTCATTTGGACTTACAGAATTGTAACCTCTTTCCCCAATTTGTTGAAATGAACCTATTCTGTAGAAAACCTGTCATGATCTTAACAGGTTTGCTGTGAGAAGCTAGTGCTTATAGCACGTAGATGATTTGTATGTTGCTATTTTACTATGGATCCTAAAACCACACAAGTTTTTGACACACCTCTACTTTCCAATGGCATGCAATGCCCTTACTGGTGCCTCAAGGTGTATAATATGTAGAATCCTAAAAATGTCCCTAGTAAAATAATATTTAGTTTTTTGTTCACATAAATAAATGGAATCAAAAATAAAATGTCATGTTGGGTATCTAGAATGAAAACAATTCAGTGTAAAAATTACTCCTTTAGTAAATCAAATCATTACAGCTGTTTACTTTGTATAAGAAACTAAATGCAACTTTTTACAGAGTAATATACTAGGAATACATTACAAAATATCTTTCATTCCATTTATATAGAGATAAATGTAGTAAGCCACTGAAGAAAGCCCTTAAACAGCAGTAAATCTCAGCATTTATTCCTTCCATGTGAGATAAATATAACACATTACACAATGCCTAGAATTAAATTGCTTACTTTTCCCAGCAGTACTGTAATGACATGTTGCATTTACCAATATGAACTGAATATCAACTCTTATCAGCAAATCTATTTTTGCTTATCAAACGTGAATTAAAATATTTTTTCTGCTAATCAAATGAACACAGACATCAATGAAGAGATTTGGTTTACCTTCACAGAATACATAACAAGAAATATTTATTTAAAGGAGCCCTACATGTTTGCTAAAGAAAAAATATTTACCATTTATAATTTTTTTAAAAGCTGTACTGTCATTTTATTTGAATAAACATTACTTGTTCATTTCTATAAATGCTACTATACATTCCATTCCTGTTCACGTGATAGGATCACTGCCTTACCCAGAGATTTTCAGAGTTAAAGGCTTAACTCCGGGCAAACAGCTAAATACACAGATAACATACAAATATTGAAGCTTTTTTACCTGTCATATAGCAAAACCAGCCTGGAGACTTGACTATGCTCTATTGTAGTTAAAGCAAATCTTGCAGTTACAAGCAAGGTCCACTCATATTGCCCAGGTAGCTTCTTTTTTAAAAATCACCTATTGTTACTCCTGGGCAGGAATGGCCACTTAGTCAGAGAGCTCCGCCGGTTGGAGAGAACCATAGAAAGACTGAGCCTTACACCCGCAGCCCATCTACCGTTACCAAGCCGATACACACTGCGGGAGACCCAGAGGATGTTGTCCAGCAAGAGGAAGGAGAAACATCAGCCAAAATAGTTGACAGCCTTCTTTACTAAGCCAGTGATGCAGATCAGTAAAATCGAAGATAGCCGCGCCTGCCACATGCAGTGCATACACAGATCTCCCTGATGATATACAGGATGATCAAGAACAAAACTCACCCCTCTCAGCATCTGGTGACCAGACAGGAGGCAGCTCCACTCCAGGAAACCCTGCAAAGGCTAGGATGAGGATGGATGCACCACCACTATCCACACATAAAGAAGCCCTGTCATTTAACCCCCTACAATCCAATCAAGTCCTCCAATCTTCCATGGCAGCATTACCCACCACAGTGCAGCCTGTTCTGGACATGACCCTAAAGGACATGCTCCTATCACTACAGTCACCACTACTGACTGATCTCTCATTATTAATCTCCAAATTTTCTACAGCTATACATAATCTGGGTGACAGAATCACATACGTTGAAAATAAAATGGAGGACAGCACCACCAATATAAACGACCTTGTGGATGCTTATGAAGATGTGAAGAAGGAACAACACTGGATCAAATCTATACTGGCGGACCTAGAAGACAGCTCCCGCCGAAACAACATAAAACTAAGGGGGGTCCCCGAATCAGTGCCACCACCCGCACTCCTTCAGTATGCAAAAGATCTCATGTTAGTTATTTTGCCTGAAGCCACACTGCTTAAGATCACCATAGACAGGATCCACAGAAGAGCCAAACCACCTCACCTGGCTGCATCAGTGCACAGAGATGTACTGATGACAGTGCATTTTTACCACACTAAAGAAAAACTCCTGACGGAAGCCAGACACAAATCTTCTTCTCTCCCTGCCCCGTTCGTCGGCATCCAACTCTTCCCTGACCTCTCCAAATATTCTCTACAACTAAGACGACAATTATATCCGCTAACGAAAGCTATGAATAACCATAACATCCCATACAAGTGGCGTTATCCCACGACCATACTGGTCACAAAAAATGGCACCTCTCACACCATTTACACACTGAATGGAGGGATGAAACTATTCTTTTCCTGGGGCATCATCTTAGATCTTCCACAAGACAACAATCCATTTCCAGTCCCAAACCGACCGCTGCCACAACGTGAAAATTACTCTGGTACACCACAAGGAAAACATGGTTAACACTATTACCAAAAGAGCCTACAACCCAGACAGAAATGTTCTCTTAAGTTCTTAGCTCACACGACCTGTTGTTATAATTTACTGTTTACCAACATTCAACAGTAATCTTGCATTTTAATATTACATACTAACGTGACTTTTGTTATAGAGTTCCAGTAGAGTCAGTGGCGAAATTTGGAAATCTCCAAACGAGACTTCCTCATCACTAGCGAAGGATTCCATCCATCAACTGAGCTTCCCATCATTACTTCATCAAAACATGAGTGAATAAAACCTGCACAAACACAATCCTTAAGCCTGATAATGCTGATCAATGTTCTATCAATCAATGCACACGGTCTCAACCATCCCGCAAAACGCCAATCTCTCTGGCAGACTGCTCAGACTTACAACTGTGAAATAATATGTGTACAGGAGACACACTTCTCTGCAGCATCATCTAAATGCTCCAACAGGTGCTTCCCACACATCTACCAAGCCTCCTTCTCCTCCAAAGAAAGGTAAGTATTGATCGCCATAAGAGACTGTGTTGCCTTCCAATTACAGCAATTGGTTTGGGACCCTAATGGTCGATATGTGGTTCTAGTATGCCCTATAAATAATGTTACTTACACTCTACTAAACATTTATAAGAGAAAGTACATTCAATCATGTCTGCTCGATCAGCTGAATAAAGAGAGAGTGGGTAATTAGAACTCTCTTTCACATCGAGTTCATGTGGAGGAGTACATTTGTTGCACAAGGACAGTTAAAGTGTTCTTAGATAAGCTGACTGTGGATGGCTGCCAGCTCGTGACAGGCTAGAAGCAACTCTGTGGAAGGCAAAGACAGAAGGAGAGCAGAGCCATCTAAGTGCAGCATTATTAGGACATTTTATTCCATAAAAGACAATTGGTAACTCACAAGATGTATGATCCATTAGATCCAACCCTCTAATTTCTGGATTCAAAATAGGACAAATTTCCCACAAAATCAGTCTATTTGCGGATGATGTAATCCTCATGGTCACAAACCCGTCTTCTTCCCTGGTAGAAATACAAAATACCTTGCATTGGTTTTGGTAAAGTATCATACTATAAGGTCAACAAAACAAAGTCATTTATACTAGATCTAGGTCTTGATGCCACAACTAGAAACCTGGTACAAGCACATCATACTTAGGTACTCAACAGGATATTTACCTGTTTTTGTTGGGTAGATACCCAACACTGCCATAAAAGGTTACACAGATACCTAACTGGATTGTTCTCACAGAGAAATCACCCTTATCTAACGGAACCCATTGTTTAGACTCTAGGAATTGTGTATACTAGGCATTAATTTTCGTCCAAATGCATTTTCGTCCGAATTTCAGGGATTTTCGCATTCGTTTTAACAAACGATAATGAACGCGCAGAATCTGAAATCCGAAAGATCCGACGTAAAAAATGCTTTATTTTCGCTTCGTTGCGACAATAGTTCGATATAGATAGAAGATTAGACATGCCGGTGACAATAGCAATCTGTGTCTATCGAACCTGCGGTTGAATGTGCCTAATCAAACTCTATTATTCGACATAGAGAGAAAAGATTCGACATTATAGAGACATGAAGATTCGACGAAGCAGCTAAAAACATACGATCGCCGTGAGGGGACATTTATGGTCAAATGCTCCGCCCATAGGCTATAGAAGAATTCTAATGTTGGTTGACTAGTAATAATAATTAATAAATATAATTATTACTAGTCATACAACATTAGAATTCTACTATAGCTTGTGGGCGGAGCATTCGACCGGAAATGTACAATTGCAGCGTCGTACAGTTTAGCTGCTTCGTCGAATCTTCATGTCTCTATAATGTCGAATCTTTTCTCTCTATGTCGAATAATAGAGTTTGGTTAAAACATTCGACAGACACCATAAGCCTTCAATGACAGATTCTACCTTAATTAATTTGGATTTTTGGACGAATGCATTTTTTAACAAAACAAAATAAATAAAATTGAATTTCGGAAGTAACTAAACAATGTTATTTTTTGGGCAAAAACGAAATTCGGAAACAAAATATTTCAGTGTGCACAAGTCTAGTGTATACAGCTAAACTCTATCCAAATATTCATTGAGTCTGTCCAAAGTTCATTTTAAAACACTTTAAGGAGACATTTGAATTATGTGCACTCAAATTATATATTATATCCCAGGTCATAGATACAATTATGATTTTAGTGTCTACTGACCCAATGATAATTCTGTTGTAAGGTAAAAATATAAGATTTTGATGTAGCACAAATTAGAAGTAAGAATTGTTTTAAGATGCCAATCAGTGTTATGTTATGTTATGCTGCTGAGACTGTCACTACAGGCGGAGAATCCCGGTTAACACACTGTGGAAGATACAATTCCTCAATACCCCCCTTTTGGACATACAAATCTTTCAATTAGTGGGAATGTCCCCAATTATTTTATGAACTCTATTATAAGTGTCCACTGTTGGGCTGTATTCTGGGCTGCATTATACTGGTTGAAGGTTCTTTCCAATACCCCTATCAAGAACTCTCCCAGATTTGTATTTACTAATTGTTCTTCTTCCTGGAGCAACAAAAGGATTGATTCCTGTGTTTTTGCTGATGTCCATGATTACAAGTACACTCTCCGCCTGTTTTCCTATTTTCTACGTTTGAAATAACTTGCCATAAGCTCCTGAAGAAGCGTTCATTCCAAATAACGCACAACATGTCGAGCTGAGATATACATGACATATCGCCTTCCTCATATTATATGGTTTTTACTTATAGGAAGTGACTTTGGTGTCCTCCTTTTAAATTTATTGTACCTTTTAGGTCTAAGGTGGTGTGTTATGAAATTTGTGTTCTTAGGCCTTTTCATTAATGGCCATTATTGTCATTTATGTTTTGTTTTTTTAATAATTGTATGTATCTTCTTGAATAAATATACATACATTTTAACTCTATACGCCTACAAAGTCCATCATCTGCCAACTTATTCTTTTCAAATCAGTGTTACGAAAGACATATGAATCATGACTATAGCTGTATAAAAATATACATATAGCTTGTGTTTTTCCTAGATAAATAAGTATTCATAGGATATACAATAATTATACATTTATAATCATTTTTAATTTATAATTTATAAATAATATATTTATTATTATCATAGATAATCATTTTATGTTATATTGATTAATCAAAATTATACTAAGTGTATGGTATATTGTACCGGTTACCAGAGTCCCCGAATAATATATATATATATATATATATATATATATATATATATATATATATGTATATTCATCAGCGCCAATATACAAACAGATACACTTTATGAAAATAGAATATATTCTTTAATGGATAGTTCGGAACACGTTTTTCTGCCCTCAGACATGCATAGTGGTTGAAGGTCATATTACCTAAATTCACAAGGGTTAATTATTAGATTTTTTTAACCAATGGAAAAGAAGCCATACCTTTTGGGCTGAGCCTATTACAATTGTTATGATCTTATTGTCTGACATGGTATTTAGAAGCAAGAGAGATGCCATGATGGAACACTGCATTACAATCAATCACACACGCAGACACATACACCATTCATCAACTCACACTTCTACATTCATGAAGATTCCTGGACACCTTATGGTTTTAAACTCGGAGGTCACAAGAAGTACCGTAATTCCTCTTTAAGAGTAGCCATCTTGAAAGCCACGGCGGCCATTCTAAAAATTCTGGTAACCAGCAATTCAGACCAGTAGCCGTTTTGGAACGGGTAATATGTTGTGTTGATTTCTACCTTATATTCATTTGTGTTCTCTTAAATATTGGTTTATTGAATATTATACAATTGATAATTATTCTCCCGAATCAATAACCGCCTTGTATATTTTTCTCTAAAGATTCAATTTTCAATATTTTTCATCTGCATAGTCTCCATTTTATTGACATAACAAACGTCTAATTTTATTTCATGTTGTTAACCACTTATTTACCTGCAGTATAGTAACGGTTGAATTTGTGAAATACAGACGTTCTGGCTAAATGTTATTTTACAAGGTTATTGATTCTACAGGGAAGATTATCATTACTGTGTCATGTCAAAGGTACTAGACTCCCATTTAGCGGGTGTTTCAACTGATATTCAAGATTTTATGTAGCACAATCGGTATTTTAATTTTATGTAATGTTCGTTTTTGTAAACCAATATATATATATAACTATTTTGTATGATTACATGTCTAGTGAATAAATTTCATATTTTTAGACTGTGGTCATATTTGATTGAACCTGTATCTTAAAAATATCACTGTTAAAAATTACTTAACCACTTCAGCCCCGGACCATTTTGCTGATCAAAGACCAGGCCACTTTTTGCGATTCGGCACTGCGTCGCTTTAACTAACAATTGCACGCAACATGGCTCCCAAACAAAATTGATGTCCTTTTTTTCCCACAAATAGAGCTTTCTTTTGGTAGTATTTGATCACCTATTTTCTGCGCTATAAACAAAAATAGAGCGACAATTTTGAAAAAAATGCAATTCCTTTTACTTTTTGCTATAATAAATATCCCCAAAAAATATATAAAAAAACTATTTTTTTCCTCAGTTTAGGCCGATACGTATTCTTCTACATATTTTTGGTAAAAAAAAACGCAATAAGCGTTTATTTATTGGTTTGCACAAAAGTTATAGCGTCTACAAAATAGGGGATAGTTTTATGGCATTTTTATTAATATTTTTTTTCACTAGTAATGGCGGCGATCTGCGATTTTTATCAGTACTGCGACATTATGGCAGACACATCGGACACTTTTGACACATTTTTGGGACCATTGCCATTTTTACAGCGATCAGTGCTATAAAAATGCACTGATTACTGTAAAAATGTCACTGGCATGGAAGGGGTTAACACTAGGGGGCAATCAAGGGGTTAATTTTGTTCCCTAACTGAAGGGGGGATGGGACTGAATAGGGGAAATGACAGATCGCTGTTCATACTGTGTAGTCATTTCTCCCCCTGAAAGAACCGGGAGCTGTGTGTTTACACACACAGCTCCTGGTTCTCGCTCTGTCACGAGCGATCGCGGGTGCCCTGCGGTCATTGCGCCTGCCGGGCACTCGCATCGGCACCGGGAGCGATCAGGGGGCACGCGCGTGCCCCTAGTGGCCACAGAGCGACATCACATTATATTACGTGATTTCGCGCAGCCGAGCCAACCTGCCACAGTAAAACTGGTTAATCATACTTACCGTGCAGGAAAATTATCCTCATAAGCACAACAATGCCAATCTGGTATGTAGATTTTGGATGTGAAAACTGTTAAGACAAAGGAAGTAATTCACCAGCTCATGGTAATGATTAAGCACAAGATGTTTGTGTGAAACACGTCTACGTGACCTCATGTTGGTGTCTTTGGTGTTATCACTCTGAACAATAAAAGGCAATCCGAACTCCTGGATGTGCAGCCATTTATTTTCTTACAAGTTTCCCACGGAGGTGGGACGGGACTGGCACTCTACGAGACATTCCACCTCAAGTTATCATCATACACCTGGAGCAGCGGCTCTTTTTCTTTGTAAATTCACCAGCTCACCTCAATAGCACACACCCTGTTTTTTGGGGGGTGTATTGAGGTGTTTCTATTCATCACGCATCAGGCAGCCCATTCACTTAAATGAGCTTCCCTATGCATCATAAATGCTCAAAAAAAAGCTCCAGAACTCTTTTTTTGAGCAGTGCATTGTTCGTTTTTTTTTACCTCACATTTTGATGTGTTTATAGCATGTTTTTCCTACAATAAAACGTGTGACAAACATGTGCCTGCTAACAGTGCTTAGAGTGCCATTAAAATTTAATGGCAACGTAAGCACCATTCACATTTGCAGTGCATTTCCGAATCCCACAGCGAAACATTCAGAAATACGCAGATGTGAATGGAGCCTCATTGTTCATGTGTAAACACACCAATTTCCCTTTCAGGCCCCATTCACACCTAGCATAGTGGTAGTATACATGTTTTGGTTTGTTTTTTCCATGACACACATAGGGCAGCCTATTGATTTCAATGGGCTGCCCGACACATGGCAAAGTAGCTCATAGGACATTTTAGCACGTTGAGGTTTCCACATTTTTTACTGTGTATTTTTCTGCATTTGCTGTGGCAAAATGTGTGTTTGCTTTTGCCTTTGAGGTGCCGTTAACAATTAATGGCACTGAAAGCGCATCTAGTTAATTTTAGGTGTATAAAGGTGGCCATACACTATACAATCTGATTGTACAATCTCTGTAATAGAAGGACCCACCTATCTAACCAATCACTCTGCATCAAATCTGGCAGGCCCTTGCACTACTGTACATAGTTGAAGGTAGAGCTAAATTACAATAATAATACTACAGCCTGCATGTGAGTATATTTACATACCAGGAAGTCGTGAACTTTTCTATGAAGCAAATTAGAGCTGCAACAGGTAAAGCTGTCCTAAAATACTAAGAAAGTGTTATCTTTTGTGCAGCAGACATATAGTAATGGTATATTGGTACATAAGAGAGCTGGAATTTAGAAAAAAAAAAAAGGTGAATTTCGCCTTTAATATTGGTAAACCTATTGTCACCATGAGAGTAAATAAAGGGAAATATAAAAAAACAGAGAGTCCTAATCTTTCTCATTCTATCCAGAGTCGAAGAAAATGTTTTGTCGGAACATACATTAAAGGGGTGACTTTCGATACACAGCTACTAAAATAAGAACCAAAAAGGGGTAATAATTTAGGACTAAAAACCTCAAACATGCAACAGTTTATAATATTGTAGCTAAAAAAATAAAAATTATAAAATAGAATATGTGTTTCAGGTAAAAAAAAAATTAAGTTATCTCACTGCATTTCTCACATGACATTTCACATAAATATAATGAAACTACTGTTGATATTAATATTACTAATTAAGCAAAGTGGTTCTAAAGCCTTAAGGTTTTTCAGCCTAATACATTCTCTGCCTTAGGGGGAAAAATCTTCTGTGCTGCAGCTCCCCCCCTTTTTTCTTACCCCCCCTTTTCTTACCTGAACCCGATCCAGCAATGTGCACAAGCGCAGCGGCTCCAGTCACTGTCTCTCTCCTCATTAAATAGATTGTTAGCAGCAGGAGCCATTGACTCCCATTGCTGTGGATCAAATCCTGTGACACGGGAGTGGGGGTGGAGCCGAGTCCCACTGTCTGTGTCAATGGACCCAGCAGCGGGGCCCAGAAGCGAGCACGCACAGTGCCCCCATGGATAGCGTGGGGGCAATAGGCAAAGAGGAGGGGCCTGTTGCGCCAGTGGGGGACCCCAGAAGAAGAGGATCGGGGCTGCTCTGTGCAAAAAGCATTGCACAGAGCAGGTAAGTATAACTTTTTTTTTTCATACAAAAAAAAGCTTTAGAACCACTTTAACTTACCTAGGCACCATTTATTGAGAAAAACTATATTTTCACCCTGCTCTTTTTTTTTTTATGTAGATTTTTCTATCCAGTATTATAAAGCATTAGCTTTTATGCATATTGTACACACTGAAATGAATGAGGTTTATTTAGCCAGTGGTCATCATATTCATAGTTATATACAATGGAGATAGAAAAAATAATATACATAACAATACCTATTTCTATAAAAAGATTTACACAAGGACAAATATTGTCAAGTGAACTAAGGTTCAGCATCCTATAGCAGCCAGTTCATGGTTTACAATTCTCTAAAACTAGTAAGAGATTATATTATTATTATTATTATTATTATTATTATTATACAGTATTTATATAGCGCCAACAGTTTACGCAGTGCTTTACAATATAAAAGGGAGACAATACAGTTACAATACAATAAAATACAAGAGGATTAAGCTTACAATCTAATAGGGTGGGGCAGGTGGTACAAAAGGTTGTAACTGTGGGGAATGAGCTGATGGAAGTGGTAAAAGATGAGTTGGAGACATGAGAGGCTTCCCTGAAGAGGTGAGTTTTCATGAATCGCCTGAAGGTAGCAAGAGTAGGGGATAGCCAGACAGGTTGAGGTATCAAGCTCCAGAGGATGGGAGATGCTCTGTAGAAATCCTGGAGATGAGCATAGGAGGAGGAGACGAGAGAGCTTGACAGCAGGAGGTCTTGAGAAGAGCGGAGAGGGTGGTTTGGGATATGTTTGGAGACAAGATTGGTGATGTAGCTCAGGGCAGAGTTGTGGATGGCTTTGTAGGTTGTGGTTAGTATTTCGAATTTAATTTGCTGGGTGATCGGGAGCCAGTGTAGGGATTGGAGGAGAGGGTTGGCAGACACTGAGCGGTTGGTAAGGTGGATAAGTCTGGCAGCAGCATTCATGATAGACATATTTGTAAATTATATGTAATTATATGTAAATTATATGTAAATTATAGTGGACCAATGTGTAATCTGGTCAAACCTGAATTATTTTAGGGCTCATGTGTACAGGGCAGTTGAAAACGCTGGAAACTGACAGTAGGAAACTGATGGTGAAAAATGTTTTTATTCGAGTTTAGCAGCAATTATGAGCATTTGAGGTTAGAAGCGTTACAGGTTAGCCGCAAACCGGAAATACGTCAACCCGTTCCTTTGATGACGCCCTGGAGGAGGGGCGAAACGCGTTGACGTATTTACGGTTTGCGCCTAACCTTTAACGCAAGTTCCCGTCTCCGTGGAACACACGCCTTCCGAGCGGCATTCACGGAAGTCTTCACTGACTGCCTGTCTTTGCCGCCAACCTTCCAATTAGCGCAGTTTGAGCGTACTTCACCATTTTTGTCCTTCACATGTTTTTTATTATCGGTGGGAGCTAATATCCTTCAATGAAGCATTGAGCATCTATTAAGTAATACACCAGCAATTGCCCACATCCATAACTCCAGATCAGGAAGCTGTTGATCATCTCCATTCGGTGAGCAGGGTCCCTGAAGGGAGATCATTTTACTCATTTGAGGACTGTGTTATAACCTGTGTTACATTCAGCAATTTTACATGCATGGACAATAAGTGGGGCTTTTTTTTTTGTTTCTGCCACTATTTTGATTTTGTGGACACCTCAGTGAGTGGAGTCTCCGCAGTGGGATCCACTCCTCTCTATGTCAAGTTTCACTTTGCTCAGTACTATCATTATTTGATGAACTACTACACCCAGCTGTATCACCAATACAAATATATATTTTCCATATATATATATAATTTTTTTTTCTCTATGGACTTGTTCTTAACACAAGGTTACTGCCAGCGCTGCTTATAAATATATGCTTTTCATGTGTGTGGATATGCTCCTGATGTTGCTGTTGCTGGGGCTCTGAAGACGTAGAAAATTGCGTGAGAGGACCAGAGTTCATCACCAATAGACTCATCTATTGAAGCAGTCAACAACATGTGTGGAAATTTGTGCTTTTTTCTACATTTTTATATGTTCAAAAATTTCCCCTTTATTAACGCTTATAAATTCAAACGCGCAAAAACACAGTTTACCATGGTTACAAGCATTTGGCATTTGAACTTCCAGTAAACAACAGTCCTGGCCGCGATTTTTCTGCTTTTAAAATAATGCCTGTAACCCCAACTGCCTCTAAACTACTATAAACGACTGTGTACATGTACACATAGGATAACATAGAGGAGAGTTCAGGGGCTGCTGAAAATAAAATACCCAACTGCTCCTAAACGTCCATTTAGTAGCTGTAGTGTACATGAGGCCTAAGATTAAATATTATTGCTGGTGGGTTTTTGTTTAATTCTGAACTGTTTCTCTCCCCATCCAATTATATAGGAATGCACAAGTAGCTGAAGCAAGTCAAATGCAGGACAACTGTACCTGCAATTAATTCTGAGTGTTCTCAGGAGCACACTGCCTCTGTCCAAGGAAGAAGTCAGCACAGGCCCGAGGGGTTCAATAATTATTTTCTGTTGCCATATAAGTTTCTGGACAGTCAAATTATCAGGTTACATTCTTTTTGAATTACATATAAAGAGAAAAAAAGGGGTCATGGGACTTTGAATAAGGTGGGTCACAGACTAGGCACAACAAGAATACAATTGATTATAAATTCATTATAGACAAAAATAAGTAAAAAAATATGTAATATATCTATGCAGAAAGTCATATAAACATTAGCAGTAAGAAGATCCATATATATAAAAAATAAAACAATATACGTATATTATTTATATTTTTTCATTTATTCATCTATTCGTCAATTTTTTTATTTATTTTTTTATTCATTCAAAAGAAAAAAATAAAGGAGAAAAAAAAATAGGGAAAATTATTATATATATATATATATATATATATATATATATATATATATATATATATATATATATTTTATTATTATTATTATTATACATATAATTTTTTGTTTTTCATAGATGAATTGCTGCATCAAACTCCTGATGAGTGGACCCTAGTGAGATCCACAAAACGCGTAGAGATCCATAGATGCTACAATACATTTATTCATTTACGGATCAATTGTGCATTTTGTTGTTATATCTTCATGACTATTATATACGTATATTGTTTTATTTTACTATATATGGATCTTCTTACTGCTAATGTTTATATGACTTTCTGCATAGATATATTAAATTTTTTTTATGTATTTTTGTATATCGTGAATTTCTAATAAATTATCAATTGTATCCTTTTTTTGCCTAGTCTGTGACCCACCTCATTCAAAGTCCCATAACTGCTTTTTTTGTCTTTATATCTATAACACGGGATGGAGGTGCGCCACGGTGTATGTTCCAGATAATTTTTTTCTTGTTTCTGCAATAATTGGGTAGAAGATACCCGGTCGCCCCTGATCTGTCACATAAACTACAAGCACATTCATATTTTTCATGATATTCATTATTTACATTCATCAAATTTTTATCTTAAATTTATTTCTTAAAAAGGAAAATAAAAAATTATTTGCAATTTTTTTGATTTTTTTTTGCGATTATATATATATATATATATATATATATATATATACTGTATATATATATTTTTTTTTTCTCTCTCTATACCTCGTGTCACTCCTTGCCATGGACCCAGTGGGGGGTGGGAGGGTTCGCCAGGACTCGCCTGTCCCGGGGTTGTGAGGCGCGGCTTACTGCATCCCTCCCTTCCCTGTCTCTGTTTCTCATCCGGGGTGTGGGCAGGTTATGTCACGCTGCGCCTTAGAGTCATGCTTACACACCCGGCAGGCGGCAGCCTTGGCGTCGCGTTGTCAGGGTGATGTTTTTCATCTAAAGTTTGAGGGCGGCCTTTTTTGAAATGTCTCTGGTGTGCACACCAGGTGCAGGATCAATTCACGGCCCTCCACCAGCAGCATCTGCATGACGTTGGTGGGATACGCCCATTGCTATGGGTATATATCAGCCTGGATTAGTCACAACCTCCATTTGCACATTGCTCCTTGTGGAGGTGGTCATTTGGATTATACTCAGCACTTGTTACCTATTTACAGGTATTACCCTGCAAAGCTAATTGTTCTTTTTTCCTTTTTCGTCTATTTGTTTAAATTTTTTTCCCCCTCCTCTATCTTTCCACTCAGCTTTATGCTATTATGTTTCCTATTTAGCTGTGGTTTGGTGATTTCTCTGCACTTTCCATTCCACTATTCCTGAGTTTCACATAGGTGTTCACTTTCCACTCTGATCACAAGTATATCTGTATACACTGCACATTATACCAGACCTATGTATTCATTATTTTGTCATGCTATACACTCAAACACATTTTTTCCACTTAGAATCATCTGGTCTACTGTGTTCATACACCTTAATTACTGCACTTGAGGTCTTGTTCTTGTTTCCCTCTCGCTGCTTTCCCCATTGGCCAATTTTATGGGTGGTTTATCCTGCCTCAAACCCGTGGGAGACTACAGGTCTCAGTGTTTCCCTCTATTCCCTGTTGCTGGGCCCATGGATTGAGTTGATATGTAAGTAGTATAGGTATTTATTCATTTATTTATCCATTTATTTATTTATATTTTTTCATTTATTCGTGAGGTATTTTTGTACATGATGAATTTATAATTAGTGTTGAGCGAACCCGAACTGTAAAGTTCGGGTCCGTACCGAACTTTAGCTTTTTCCCGAACCCGAACCCGGACTTTGCGCAAAAGTCCGGGTTCGGGTTCGGGTTCGGCAATCTAATTACGCAGTTAGAAATGCTTCAGGGGCAGGCCAATCACCTTTTGATTAGCTGGTGTGCCCTTAGAAGCCATCATAGCCATGCCTACTAATGGCATGGCTGTGATTGGTCAGTGCAACATGTGACCCAGCTTCTATATAAGCTAGAGGCACACAGCACACACGTCACTCTGCTTCAGAATAGATAGGGAGAGGATTTTGTCTGCTGCTGCTGCTTTTAGGGAGAGATAGAAAAATACATGAGTTAGTCCTGATTCTGGAATCTGAGGGAAAAGATAGAGAGACAGTGTAGTGTAGGGCCAGGTTCCTGTTTTTTGCTTTTAGGGAGAGAGATATATTATATAGGAATAGGAGTCCAGATTCAGAGATATAACTCAGTGATCTGCATAGGTTTACCTGTTTGTGTTGCAGTGCAGTCTTTTTACACTGCTATGAGCCCAGTGTCAGAGAAAATCTACCTTTTATCTGCAAGCTCAGTGCACCAGCACTGCATATATTACGTTGAGAGATACACCGTTTCCATACTGTGGGTGTATTCTGCTCTTGGAAAAAGATCCATTTAGGACAAGAAAAAAAAGGCACTTTATTGTGCTCTTTTCCAAAAGACCCATTAAGGGCAAAAAAAAAAAAAATTCCATTTTATTTTGCTCGTGCAAAAAAAGACCCGTTTAGGGCAAAAAAAATAAAAATAAATTTGCACTTTAATGTACGCTTGCAAAAAGACCCATTTAGGGCCACAAAAAATATTTTGCAGTGTGTTATACATATGTGGAGGCGTGTGAAATAAACCATTTCTATATATTTGTCTTCTACTGTGCTATACTAAAAAAAAACATTTTTTTTGAATAGCATTTTCTGCAGTTCTGTAGCTATGCGATTCAGCGATTACGTACTGTGGGTGTGTTGTGGTCTTCCAAAAAATGCCATTTAAGGCCACAAAAAATATTTTGCAGTGTGTTATACATATGTGGAGGTGTGTGAAATAAACAATTTATATATAGTTTTCTTCTACTGTGCTATACTAAAAAAAAAACATTTTTTTTTAATAGCATTTTCTGCAGTTCTGTAGCTGTGCGATTCAGCGGTTACGTACTGTGGGTGTGTTGTGGTCTTCCAAAAAACACCATTTAGGGCCACAAAAAATATTTTGCAGTGTGTTATACATATGTGGAGGTGTGTGAAATAAACAATTTATATATAGTTTTCTTCTACTGTGCTATACTAAAAAAAAAACATTTTTATAGATGTTTAATTCCCAGTAAAGTCAATGTCCACACCAGCTGAAATTGCAACTCTTATTCTCTCATGGCAAAATGAACTCTACTCGGATAGAAAAGGTTAGAGCAAAGAAACAGGACAGCTTAAGGTGTGGAGGAGGTCCAGGCACAAACGTAGCACATTCACTTCACTGCTTAGGTTTCTCAAATAGTTTTAGGTGCACGGTCTCTGCCACAGACTTTGAGGTTGGTCTCTGCCACAGACCGGGTGTACAAGGCCCCTGCCACGGACCTGGAGAACTTTGGTCTCTGCCACAGACCAGGGTGTATAAGGCCCCTGCCACGGGCCGGATGAATAAGGCCTCTGATACAGTCAAGATGACCTTGAGCTTCTCCTTCTACGAACCTAGCCCATATCAAGGGGAAGACATCTCTCCAAGGAGTCAACAGACCCTTCCTTCACCGTGACTCCCGCATCGGTCCATCAGAATGATCCTCCCTTCCCTGGAACATGGTCCCCTACACGAGGCGGCACCCTAAGACTCCTCGACCCTTAGCGGACTCCAGACGAAGGCTCTGGACTCCAGGCTTTACTCCCGCACCTAGGCCTCCATACCCAGGGCAGCAGGAACTCCAGGATAGTACCTCACCCCGGGCTAAAGGTACCCGAGATGGAACAGGAACACATGCACCCAGGCCGAAGGCACCTGGGCGTGGACCCCACTGGACATCAGCCCCCAGGCCAAAGGTCTGCCCCTTTTATATGCTCTCCCGGCATGCACAGCAGGTTCCCCACCCCGCTATACTACTGCCAAGAGGGGACACAAAAGGCACAGCACAGTATCGGTGGTTCAACCCTAGCCTACCATGGCAGCACCACCTGTAGGCCACAGGGAACTGCACACCAATACTGTCCCTCGAGGAAAAAATGGTCCATGAATCCTACAGAATTAGGGTGTTTGAGCCTATTTACCACTCAAACACTTCCCTTAAATTTAGCACCCCGCTACATTTTTGTTTCAAAGTATTTTATTTTCCCACTAGCTTATCCATTAAATTAATATAAGCAGCAGTGCAGCGCAAACACAAATAAACACTTCTAATAAAAACTAATATTATAAACAGTCCATAAATGCAAGATGTCTTCAGGGGTTAAAAAGATGCACAGATGATACAACACCAAGTGTCCAGAGTGAGGGAAAAAAACAAAAACACAGCAACTGTTATCCAGGTGATTCTGTGATACCCTCCACCACTGGTAACAATGGCCGCTCACCTTCTTAAATGGACCCCTGAGTAAATCAGTCAGGTCAATCGAGCATTTCCCACTGCAGGGAGTTTAACCAGAAATCTGTAACAAGATGCTTGATGATCCGATCTCTTCATGTAAACCTCTAGGAAAATTAATCAGATCTCTCTCTCATTTCCCACTGCCAGGGACTTAGTATCAGGATGACCGGACGATAAGATCTCCACAGCATATATCACATGAAAAGAGTAAGGCAAAATCTAGTGCTCTCTGTTTCAAAATTAATTAAAAGCCAGCAAGAGTATAAAATGTGCACTTACACAGAAAAGCACTGTTCCCCAGTGCAAGGGATCCTGAGCGGAGAATTCAAAAGTAGCGGCAGCTCGTTCCACGAGACAGCAGGACTGTGTCAATCTGATATACAAATGAGGCATTATAGCCTCATGGAGCCTCTTTAGATGTTCAATTATGCTTCTATCAATCAGAAACACCTATAGACACATACAGACATTTGAGCGGCGTTGTTGCTGTGTTTGTGGCTCCGCCCAGTAGGGCGGAGGCACTATTGTTCATTCATACAAAAGCGGGTGACTCACGCATCTCCATCACCGCTGATGAAGTCCCGCCTTCTACTGGGGACGTAACGCGTACGGAACGTGATTGAAGTTAGTGACGTCACCCGCGTCCAGTCCTGCTGTCTCGTGGAACGAGCTGCCGCTACTTTTGAATTCTCCGCTCAGGATCCCTTGCACTGGGGAACAGTGCTTTTCTGTGTAAGTGCACATTTTATACTCTTGCTGGCTTTTAATTAATTTTGAAACAGAGAGCACTAGATTTTGCCTTACTCTTTTCATGTGATATATGCTGTGGAGATCTTATCGTCCGGTCATCCTGATACTAAGTCCCTGGCAGTGGGAAATGAGAGAGAGATCTGATTAATTTTCCTAGAGGTTTACATGAAGAGATCGGATCATCAAGCATCTTGTTACAGATTTCTGGTTAAACTCCCTGCAGTGGGAAATGCTCGATTGACCTGACTGATTTACTCAGGGGTCCATTTAAGAAGGTGAGCGGCCATTGTTACCAGTGGTGGAGGGTATCACAGAATCACCTGGATAACAGTTGCTGTGTTTTTGTTTTTTTCCCTCACTCTGGACACTTGGTGTTGTATCATCTGTGCATCTTTTTAACCCCTGAAGACATCTTGCATTTATGGACTGTTTATAATATTAGTTTTTATTAGAAGTGTTTATTTGTGTTTGCGCTGCACTGCTGCTTATATTATACTATTGTTGGGATTTGAAATATTGACCCTCAGTGTTCAGCTGCTGTATTCTTAAATATTTGCGCTGGTTGATTTTTTCATATAATATCCATTAAATTGAATAATTTATTCCAGTAAGGGCGTATTCTGGGGCATTCCCACCATATGTGTGGCATCGTGCCGTTGAGTTTCTGAGGTTCTTAATGACTTCCCGTACCTCTTCTGCTGAAAAGGGGGCCTCCAGCATATTTTTTTATTTTTTTATTTTTTTTATGTTATTTTAAGTTATTTCCCTATCCACATTTGTTTGCAGAGCACTTGCCATGCTCTTAACAACATTCTGCTGCCATTTGCAGCCCTCTAGCCCTTTCCATTACCTTTTTAGAGCCTTTTTAGTCCTTAGAAGTCCGGGTCCCCATTGACTTCAATGGGGTTCGGGTTCGGGATCGGGTTCGGGTTAAAGTTCGGTCCCGAACACAAACTTTTTTCCGAAGTTCGGCCGAACCCGTCGAACCCGAACATCCAGGTGTCCGCTCAACTCTATTTATAATAAATTATCAATTGTATCCTTCTTCTGATCCAATGCTAGGAATCATTGTGCCGTGTCAGAGGAGGCGGGACATCATTACATCGGCTGCATGGCGATTCAGATCCAGTTCTGATACACAGCGTGACATGCATCACCAGTAGACATGTGCACACTGAAATATTTTGTTTCAGAATTTCCTTTTCGTACGAAAAATACATTTATTTAGTTACTCCAGAAATTTGTTTTTATTTATTTTGTTTTATTAAAAAATGCATTCATCCGAAAATCCGAATTAATTAAAGGGGTTGTAAAGGTAAACGTTTTTTCACCTTAATGCATTCTATGCATTAAGGTGAAAAAACATCTGACAATACCGGCTCCCCCTGGCCCCCCCGTTTAGCTTACCTGACCCCTCGAAAGTCCTGCGCTCTCCCCCGACATCCTCTTCACTGCTCAGCCTGGCCGTTGATTGGTTACAGTGGATGGATTGAAAGCAGCGCAGCCATTGGCTCGCGCTGCTGTCAATCACATCCAATGACGCGGCGCGCTGGGGGGCGTGGCCGAGTGATACAGTCAGCGGCAATAGCCACTGGCTGTATCACTGGAGCGCGCCCGCAATCACTCACCACCATGCTCACTCGCATATAGGTGGTGAGTGATTGCGGGGAGGAGCCGAGACAGCCGCCGAGGGACTCCAGAAGACGTGGATAGGGGCCACTCTGTGCAAAACGAGCTGCACAGCGGAGGTAAGTATAACATGTTTGTTATTTAAAAAAAAGAAAAAATAATCTTTAGTGATCCTTCAAGGTCGAATCTGTCATTGAAGGCTTATGACATGAACGACGAAGATTCGTCGAAGCAGCGAAAAACATACAAACGTTGAATCTGTCATTGAAGGCTTATGGTGTCTGTCGAATGTTCTAAGAAGATTAGACGGAGCAGCTAAACTGTACGACGCCGCAATCGTACATTTCCGGTCGAATTTTCCGCCTACAAGCTATAGAAGAATTCTAATGTTGTATGACACTAATAATAATTATATTTATAAATCATTATTACTAGTCAACCAACATTTGAATTATTCTATAGCCTATGGGCCGAGCATTTGACCGGAAATGTACAATTGCAGTTTAGCTGCTTGTCGAATCTTCTTAGAACTTCCGACAGACACCATAAGCCTTCAATGACAGATTTGACATTTGTATGTTTTTCGCTGCTTCGTCGAATCTTCGTCGTTCATGCCGAATGATCTACCCCAACACTGTCTCTATAATGTCAAATCTTTTCTCTCTATGTCAAATCTTTCCTCTCTATATAGAATAATCTTGGACTAATAGAGTTAAAGTGGAGTTCCACCCTGAAAAAAAAAAATTACACCAAAATGCAGCAAAAAAAATGAAAAAAAAACAATTGAAAAAAATAAAACATTTTACTCACCCGAAATAGCGGTTGCTATGCGGAAGTCCCTAATCTGCCTCTTCCTTATCCGCGGTGGGTCTCCTTCCGCATCCTCTTCTAGTGAATGGGGCGCGCTGCCTTCTGGGAACTGTGTGTAATCCCAGAGAGCAGCCGCCTATTCACAAATCGTTGCGAGACTCGCACATGCGCAGTAGGAAACGGGCAGTGAGGATGGCGGCGCGGGACCTGCAGTGATCGAGGGATCGGCATCGGGGAGGGCCATCATCGTGGGCGAGTAGTACAGGTAAGTGTCCTTATTAAAAGTCAGCAGCTACAGTGTTTGTAGCTGCTGACTTTTAAAAAAAAAATTGCGGGTGGAATCCCGCTTTAAGGTTAGGCACATTCGACCACAGGTTCGATAGACACAGATTGTTATTGTCAGCGTCAAATCTTCTATCTATATCGAACTGTTGTAGTAAAGAAAACGAAAATAAAGCATTTTTTATGTCGGATCTTTCGGATTTCGGATTCTGAGCGTTCGTTTTCGTTTGTTAAAACGATAATGAAAATACCCAAAATTCGGATGAAAATGCATTCGGACAAAAACTAATGCACATGTCTAATTACCAGGCACTGGGGAGGCTGTGTATGACAGGAGTGAGAAGAGGAGGAGGAGGGAGGGGAGACTCTGAGGGGCGCGCCGGGATGAAACATGTGAGGAACCCGGCAGGATGGCCCTGCCCCTTTTTTCGGCGCCATTATCGGCAAAATTTCTCTTTCAGCAAATTGCAGAAAAGGCCATTTTCGGCTGATATGTTTCTGCGGCCGAAATTTCGGTGCATCCCTAGTGTGGTATATCGCTTGTAGACTTAAGACGGCAAGCCATCAGCTCCAGGTGCCCGACCATTTTGTGCATGAGCCAAAGCTACAAGGAGCTCATCCTCAGTCAGTGGGATGAAACTGGCTGCACGGCGATTCAGATCCAGCTCTGACACACAGCGTGAAATCGTATTACCAGGCACTGGTAGGCTGTACCTCATGGGCACTGATAGGCTGTACCTCATTGGTACTGGCAGGCTGCACACGATGGGCACTGGTAGGCTGCACACGATGGGCACTGGCAGGATGCTCACGATGGGCACTGGCAGGCTGCACGTCATGGGCACTGGCAGGCTGCACGTCATGGACACTGGCAGGCTGCACGTCATGGGCACTGGCAGGCTGCATATTATGGGCACTGGCGGGCTGCATGCCATGGGCACTGGCGGGCTGCATGCCATAGGCACTGGTGGGCTGCTGCATCTGATGGGTATGAGCATTGGTGAGGCTGTATGGCATGGGCACTGGAAGGCTGCTACATATGGACACAGGCACTGGTGAGTAGGGATGAGCCGAACACCCCCCCATTCGGTTCGCACCAGAACCTGCGAACAGACCTAAAGTTTGCGCAAACTTTAGAACCCTATTAAATACAATGGACTCAAACGTTCGAAATCAAAAGTGCTAATTATCAAGGCTAATATGCAAGTTATTATCCTAAAAAGGGTTTGAGGACCGGGTCCTGCCCCAGGGGACATATATCAATGCAAAAAAAAGTTTTAAAAACTGCAGTTTTTTCGGGAGCAGTGATTTTAATAATGCCTAAAGTGAAACAATAAAAGTGAAATTTTCCTTAAAATTTTGTACCTGTGGGGGGGGGGGGGGGGTGTATAGTATGCCTGTAAAGCGCTTGTTTTCCGTCCTTAGAACTGTCCCTGCACAAAGTGTCATTTCTGAGAGATAAAAAAAAAAGTCATTTAAAAGCACTTGCGGCTATAATGAATTGTCGGCTCCCGGCAATACAGAGATAAGTAATTGATAAAAATGCGTGGGGTCCCCCCAAATTCCATTACCAGGCCCTTCAGGTCTGGTATGGATATTAAGGGGAACCCTACTGTACATCAATTTAAAAAAAAATGACGTGGGGTTCCCCCAAATATCCATACCAGACCCTTCAGGTCTGGTATGGATTTTAAGGAAACTCCACGCCAAATTTAAAAAAAAAATAGCGTGTAGTCCCCCCCCCAAAAAATCCATACCAGACCCTTTATCCGAGCACGCAACCTGGCAGGCCGCAGGAAAAGAGGGGGGCCAAGAGAGCGCCCCTCCCCCTCCTTAACCGTACCAGGCCACATGCCCTCAACATGGGGAGACTGCTTTGGGGGTCTGTGACCCCTCAAAGCACCATGTCCCCATGTTAATGGGGACAAGGGCCTCATCCCCACAACCCTTGCCCGGTGGTTGTGGGGTCTGCGGGCGGGGGGCTTATCGGAATCTGGAAGACCCCTTTAACAAAGGGGACCCCCAGATCCCGCCCCCTTTTTGTGAATTGGTAAGGGGTACATTGTACCGCTACCATTTCACAAAGAAAGTGTAAACAATTGTAAAAAAACACACAGACACAGTTGGGAAAGTCCTTTATTAAAAATAAAAAAATAAAAAATAAAAATCCAGTGTCCCGCGGTGATCCGATGTCCAGCGCTGCAGTCTGCACTCCACACGAAACATCATTGGCTGAGCGGACCTGATAGGGAACTTCTTCCGCAGTGTAATAAATTAATAGACCCCACCCCTTCTCAAGTTCCCCATCAGGTCCGCTCAGCCAATGACGTAGAGGGCGGTTCACCTTCACTGGGTGTAAGGCTGAGTGGACCTGATGAGGAACGTGAGAAGGGGTGGGTCTATTCATTTATTACACTGTGGAGGAAGTTCCCCATCAGGTCCGCTCAGCCAATGACGTAGGCGGGGTCTGAGATACAAGGGGGCCTATGTCATTGGCTGAGCGGACCTGATGGAGAACTTCCTCCACAGGTAATGTTCAAGTCGAACATGAGTTTGACTCAAACTCGAAGCTCATCCCTACTGGTGAGGCTGAATGACAGGCACAGACAAGCTGCTGCATTTGATGGGCACAGACACTGGTGAGGCTGCATGAAGGGCACAGGCAGGCTGCTACAACTGACTGGTAGGCTGCATCTGACAGGCACTGGTGAAGCTGCATTTGATGGACACTGGTGAGGCTGCATTGATCTCCTATACCACGTCTGCAGTCTCTGACCATCTCCTGTATCATGTTCCCATTCTCTGACCATCTCCTGTACCATGTCCCTAGTCTCTGACTATCTCCTGTACCATGTCCCCAGTCTCTGACCATCTCCTGTACCATGTCCAGGCCATGTTGTAATCTGCTTTAGCCTTCCAATGCTACTTACCGTGATAGCCAGCTATAGATGGGGGCGGTGGACATGTTTTTGTTTTCACCTATGGTGCTTGTATTGGTCCAGCAGTGCACCAACACCTTTGCTGCCATTGTGCTACGCTGGGTGTTTGGTGTGCTCCTGTACCTTTAAGGAGGGGTGGCTCCCCTTCAGTCCACCTGCCCTCATCTAACCATCAGAATGCATGTGCCTCCATTGTGGGGACACTCAATGTTAGTGTAGGACCACAGACTCCAGGGGGCCTTGGCGTGGCTCTGTGGCTCACGCATGCGTTTGCAAATGCGTGCGGACAAACCCCTGTTTTTAACGCATACTGTTAGACAGGTTAATTGGTTGTCAGCGAGCTGGTCGGTAAGTAGGCTTGGTTTTTCCCTGGGCATTCCCCAGGCCATGTTGTAACCCCCATCTCTGACCATCTCCTGTACCATGTCCCCAGTCTCTGTCCATCTCCTGTACCATGTTCCCAGTCTCTGACCATCTCATGTACCATGTCCCCAGTCTCTGACCATCTCCTGTAATGTGTCTGCAGTCTCTGACAATCTCCTGTACCATGTCCCCAGTCTCTGACAATTTCCTGTACCATGTCCCCCGTCTCTGACCATCTCCTGTACCATGTCCCCAGTCTCTGTCCATCTCCTGTACCATGTCCCCAGTCTCTGACCATCTCCTGAACCATGTCCCCAGTCTCTGACCATCTCCTGTACCATGTCCCCAGTCTCTGACCATCTCCTGTAATGTGTCTGCAGTCTCTGACAATCTCCTGTACCATGTCCCCAGTCTCTGACAATCTCCTGTACCATGTCCCCAGTCTCTGACACTCTTCTGTACCATGTCCACAGTCTCTGACCATCTCCTGTACCATGTCCCCAGTCTCTGACCATCTCCTGTACCATGTCCCCAGTCTCTGACCATCTCCTGTACCATGTTCCCAGTCTCTGACCATCTCCTGTACCATGTCCCCAGTCTCTGACCATCTCCTGTAATGTATCTGCAGTCTCTGACAATCTCCTGTACCATGTCCCCAGTCTCTGACAATCTCCTGTACCATGTCCCCAGTCTCTGACCATTTCCTGTACCATGTCCCCAGTTTCTTACCATCTCCTGTAATGTGTCTGCAGTCTCTAACAATCTCCTGAACCATGTCCCCAGTCTCTGACCATCTCCTGTACCATGTTCCCAGTCTCTGACCATCTCCTGTACCATGTCCCCAGTCTCTGACCCTCTTCTGTTATGTGTCTGCAGTCTCTGACAATCTCTTGTACCATGTCCCCAATCTCTGAAAATCTCCTGTACCATGTCCCCAGTCTCTGACCATCTCCTGTACCATGTCCCCAGTCTCTGACCATCTCCAGTACCATGTTCCCAGTCTCTGACCATCTCCTGTACCATGTCCCCAGTCTCTGACCATCTCCTGTACCATGTCCCCAGTCTCTGGCCATCTCCTGTACCATGTCCCTAGTCTCTGACCATCTCCTGTAATGTGTCTGCAGTTTCTGACAATCTCCTGTACCATTTCCCCAGTCTCTAACAATCTCCTGTACCACAATCTCCAACCCTCGTGATGCGCCAGAGGGGGCGGGGTCACCCGTGACACCACAGGGAACCCGCCGGAAACCCTGTTACATCAGAACGTGGCGGGGTAACTCGTCCACGTCACAGGTGGCCCCGCCCTCGGTTATAAAAGAAATGTCAGATGGCTCGCGCATCATTCGCCCGGGAGCCTTCTATGAAGGAGGCTGTATCGTTCATAGCCACGGGTAGCAGCGGGTAGTGGCGGGTCCGGGTCGTGGAAGGATGTAGATTTTTTTTTATTTTACTAAAGGACTTGTCCCAAGCTGTCTATGTGATTTTTTTACCATTTTTGAGACTTTTTTTGTGAAATGGTAGGGGTACAATGTACCCTATTACCAATTCACATAGGGGGGTCGGAATCTGTTGGTCCCCTTTGTTAAAGGAGGCTTCCAGATTGCGATAAGCCCCCCGCCTGCAGACCCCCACAACCACAGGGCAAGGGTTGTGGGGATGAGGCCCTTGTCCCCATCAACATGGGTACAAGGTGCTTTGGGGGTCACAGACCCCCAAAGCATCCTCCCCATGTTGAGGGCATGTGGCCTGGTACAGTTCAGGAGGAGGGGGGGACTCTCTCATCCCCCCCTCTTTTCCTGTGGCTTGCCAGGTTGCGTGCTCAGATAAGGGTCTGGTATGGATTTTTGGGGGGAACCCCACGCCATTATTTTTTTTTATCGGGGTTCCCCTTAATATCCATACCAGACCTGAAGGGCCTGGAAATAGAATTTTGGGGGGACCTCCACGAAGGTATTTTTTTTTAATTTAGTTCCCTGCACAAAATGTCATTTTTGAAGGAAAAAAGTAATTTAAAACTACTCACGGCTATTAATGAATTGTCGGGTCCCGGCAATACAGTTAAAAGTCATTGAAAAAAACGGCAGGGGTTCCCTACCATTTTTTCCCATGACTTTGATCTGTATTGCCGGGACCGACAATTCATTAATAGCCACGAGTAGTTTTAAATAACTTTTTTTTCTTTAGAAATGACATTTTGTGCAGGGACAGTTCTAAACAAGGAAAACACACTCCACTTTACAGGCATACTATACACACACCCCAGGTACGAAATTTAAAGGAATATTTCACTTTTATTGTTTCACTTTAAGCATTATTAAAATCACTACTCCCGAAAAAACAGTCGTTTTTAAAACTTTTTTTGCATTGATACATGTTCCCTGGGGCAGGACCCAGGTCCCCAAAAACTTTTTATGACATTAACTTGCATATTAACCTTTAAAATGAACACTTTTGATTTCTCCCATAGACTTTTAAAGGGTGTTCCGAGGCTTTTCGAATTCGCCACAAACACCCCAAATTGTTTGCTGTTTGCCAAACGGGCGAACAGCCAATGTTCGAGTCAAACTCATGTTCGACTCGAACATAAAGCTCATCCCTATCCAGAACAAATGCATAAAGAAGCCAGGAGATTTAGCACAACATCTCTGAAGTACGATACGCCCTGTATATAATGAAAAGTTAAGTCACTTTATTGGAGATATCGAAACAAGCTGCAGATTTTTCACTATTTGGTCCCATATATCCCCTAGGGCCACTTCAATATCCATCTCCCACTTTTGCCTGCATTTATTCAGAAATTTAAGAAGCCGTGCAGATAGCAATTGTGTATAGACTTTAGAGATAAGACCCTTGGTATTGTTTGTTTGAACTATACTATCTAAGATGGGGATAGAATGAAAAAAACTGTTGGAGCCAGGCCTTGAGTCTTTAAAGCATGTCTTAGTAGTAGATATTAAAAGAACCACCTTTGCTCCCGACCGTAGTCCATTCAAAGCTGTTGATAGGTTTTCAGTACTCCATCAGATTACAATTGCCTCAAAGTAGTAATCCCTGCCCGTTCAAATCGAGTGTAAAAAAGGGTAAAATAGAGGAATCTAAGGCCAGTAAAGTAAAACCCTTATGGAGTAAGAAACTAAGTATATTGAAAGAAGAGGTATGTAGCCCCACACCTTCCCAACCTACAAGATGCTGAAGTTGCTCTGCCAATAAATTTACCCAGGGATTCAGTGCCAAAAGTCCCCCCTGAACATTGGAGTATTGCAAGTATTCATATTTTTATATTTATATATTTTAAATTATAGATGCAGTCCTTTCAATCAAATAGGAAACTTGGGATCAGTTTAAAGATGCTAGATCATACTGCCCAGGTAGAGAATTCAATGGGTTTCCATGGCGTGCTTGAGGTTTCTTCACGGGCCAGACAAAACCCAAGTCCACCCAGTCCTCCAAGACAACAGCTAAGTATTTCTGAAGGTTGGCCAATCTGGAATTTGCCTGTAGGGGCAAGGCTGGCTCTCTTTGGCGAGGTCTGCATGAAAAAAGGATCATGGATGCATGGGTTCTGAAGGTAGTCTGCAGGGGGCTTCATCTTCAATTCGAAAACATGCCTCCAATATTTTTTTTCTTTCAACAAAGATCCCTATGTCTTAAGGGAAGCAGGCATCACTAGATCTTTACATTGCAGAGTTGCTAAGATTGCGGGGCGTGACTCCTGTTCCAAGGTCAGAGGAAGTGAAAGGCTTTTTTTCCTCTTTTTTTCTCGTGCGGAAAGCATATGGCAAGTGGCACCCTGTTTTGGACCTCAAGAACCTGAGTTCATTCCTCAAGCAGCAATCATTTCACATGGAGTTTCTCAAGACCATAACAGGTGTGATTTAGAGAAACGACTGGATGATATCCATAGATCTAGAAAAAGCATATTTTTATATTCCGGTGGCAAAGAATCATCAGCAATATCTAAGGTTCCACTTCGAAGGCAGCCACTTTCAGTTAAGGTGCCTACCCCTTAACCTCTGTTCAGCCCCAAGAACTTTTTCAAAAGTTCTAGCAACAGTTGTCGTCTACCTTCGGAAAAAGGGCATTCGTAGGTACCATTATCTGATTGACGTCCTTGTACTGGCCCAGTCCAAGAAGGGTGGATGCTGAACTCAGAAAAAAGCCAGCTCATTCCTTCTCAGAAACGTACATTGTACGTATTGAGGCAAGGGGGCACAAAGAGTTTGTAGCTTCTCCAGGTCACAGTGGAGATTTTTACATTTGCAAAATTCATTTACAGGACCTGTCTGCATCATATCTACTGGTTCCTCACAACTCTCTGGCGGATCAGTTGAGCCGCAGGTTCTCGCTCCACATGGAGTGGATGCTGAATCCCAAGTATTTGGTGGAAATGTTCACTCAGTAGCGAGCACCCAGTATAGATTTGATGGCAACTCTATTCAGATGCCAGATACCCCTATTTTTCTCCTGCTTCTTCTGTCCACATGCTCTAGCCCAGAATGCCTCTCTCAGAGTTGGAACTTCAGGTAATTCTACCTATTTTCCCCAACGGCTCTAATTCTCAAATCATTGATCACGATAATGGAGTACCCTAAAATGCCATCCGGGGGATACATGATCACTCCTCCAGGGCACTTTCTACCTTATTGATTAGGCCAGTACCTAATGATCCAGATACATTGAGAGAGACTCTAATCCTCCGTACACACGATCATTTTTAATGTCATTTTCAAAAACGACGTTTTTCTCGACGTGATTTTTCTTGTTTCCTCTCAAGCCTGTCTTGCATACACACGTTCATTAAAAAAAACGCTCTAGCAAAGCGCAGTGACGTACAACACGTACAACGGCACTATAAAGGGGAAGTTCTGTTCGAATGGTGCCACCCCTCATGTTAGTAAAGTTTGTTGAGCGACGATTCGCGCTTTTCAGCCTCGTGCTTTTCAGTCCGTTACAGCGTGACGAATGTGCTATCTCCATTACGAACGCTAGTTTTACCAGAACGAGCGCTCCCGTCTCATACTTGATTCTGAGCATGCACGTTTTTTTCCCCCTCATAAAAGCATACACACTACCGTTTTTCACGTCGTTAAAAAAACGACGTGAAAAACGACGTGAAAAAATAGAGCACGTTCTCATTTTTTTAGGCCATTTTTCACGTTGTTAAAAATGCTCTGGAGCCTACACACGATCGTTTTTAATGCCCAATTTAAAAAAAATTATTTTTAACGACGTGAAAAACGATCGTGTGTATGCGGCATTAGTGCAGTTACAGGTTATTCTAATCTCTAATGTAGAGGATATATATCTAGATATGTGGTTGTATATTGCCTGTTGTTCAGGCATATCCTCACCCCCCCCCCTACTTCCCACCAGAAGAAGTGGTCCACCTGTTCAAATTCACATTAATGTTCTTCCTTAATTATTGTTTTGTTTTCAGTTACCTTATTAATAGCACCTTAAGTGCAGAGCAGACATATTTGTTTGATTTAGCTTAATAGGGCTGTGACCTGTCAATCTCCAGTTACACAGATTTATTGCTCGCTACACAGCGTCCTGACTGGACTGTCCGGGTCACTTGACTCCTTCCTAGTGCCCACAAAGTACCTCCCGATAGGGGTATTAGTCCCTGTTGTGAGATACTACCTAGAATCTCTTGGGTCTGCTAGCAGACTCCACAGAAGATAAATGTATTTCTCATTGTCCTTTCTCTTCTTCTCCTCTTCTTCTCCTCTTTTCTAATACTTTTTCTGAACCTCTCACCTTTATATCCCTCACACCCCACTGCCCACTGCCGATTTGAGTATTTATACGATTGCATATACAGTAACCTAACAGATTTACCAGTTTCTTTTACAGACCTTGGACCACTGGCTCTCTCTGAATCCACACCATGGCATACTCGTCTTTAGGCCACAGTCCCGCAGTGATGTCTCATAATTTCAAGGGTTACTAAACATCCCTGAGAAGCGCTCTTCTCTCCTCAAAAAAGGTAGGCCTAGCTTTGTCTTCCTACAGGAAACTCATTTTAAGACACAACAAGTTCCCAGGCCCACTGACCCCTTCTTCACAGAAGCCTACCACGCAACCAACAACCTTGCTAAGTCAAAGGGGGTACCCATACTCATAAGTAGGGATGCTTCTTTTGAACTCACGGATAGACTGACAGACCCAGAAGGTAGATATATCTTCTTAAAAGGGAAATACAAGGGGACCCCCATAACATTAGCTAACGTGTACTTCCCGAACACAGCTCACCTAGCTTTCTGTCGACGTGTGATAACTGAACTCAAGAGTTTCAGCTCCGGCTGCCTGATCCTAGGGGGTGATTTCAACGCACCCCTAAATCCTCTTGCTGACAGAGGCAAAACTCAGGCAAAATCGACATTACTTATAGAATCCTTAAACATATTAAACTTCTATTGAACTCCTTGAAACTGATTGATACTTGGCGCTTCCTCCACCCAGAAGATAGGGACTTCACTTTTTATTCCACCCCCATGCACGTTACTCAAGGATTGATTATATCTTCCATTCCCAAAGAGATTTCCATCTGATCTCTGCAGTCAATATATGGATCCAATCCATTTTGGACCATGCTCCCCCTTCCCTGACTCTAACTGTAACAAAACCCCCATCCAAATCCAACACCTGGAGACTGAACTCCACGCTACTGACCGACCCCGTACTGCTACCTAAGATTTCCCTATGGATAAAATAATTTTTCGAACACAACATGACCCCTGGCGCGGACTCCATGATGATATGGGTGGCGCATAAATGCACCATTAGGGGAGAACTAATCAAGATAGGAGCACAGCACAAAAGAGAACAAGAGAAAGAGATCAAATAATTAGTCAAAAAAAAACATATCATCGAAACACAACAGAAGCAATCATTGACAGAACGATACGCCGTACCCTTATTAGAAACTAGGAGAACACTCCAACAGACCCTTAATGCAAAGGCCAAAAGATTTTTATTCTTCCATATTTTTTTTTACTATGAGCATGGGGATAAATCAGGCAAGTTCCTAGCGAGAGCCCTTAAAAACTCAACTGCTGCACAGAACATCTTAGCCATACAGAATTCAGAGGGGAAATTAGACATCACTACTGAACATATAGCCCAACATTTCCACGACTATTATTCCGCCCTTTACAATCTCCCTAACCAACTGAAGCCTGGACACGCCCAAGGAAATAGACTACGATTTATACAGAATTACCTCAAAGACTCCAACCTCCCTACACTAACAGAGAATTACGCCGCTCACTTAGAAAGACCTATTGAAGCTATAGAACTCCACCAGGTTGTTAAAGACCTCAAGGCAGGGAAAAGCCCAGGCCCAGACGTCTTCACCTCCATTTATTACAAGACATTCTACTCCACCCTCCTCAAACCATTACTAGGAACATTAAACTGCATGTCAGCCCCTAGGGAGGTCCCACCGGCCTTCTTAGCAGCCCACACAACGGTCATCCCCAAGCCAAACAAAGACCCCACAAACTGTTCCAGCTACAGACCCATTTCTCTGCTCAACATAGATGTCAAACTCATGTCTAAAATTATAGCCAATAGACTACGACCTCTACTGCATGGCCCATAACAGGCAGGCTTTATGCCAGGCAGAGAAACCAGAGACAATGTAATCAAAGCTCTCCATCTGATACGTGCTACATGAAAAATCAAAGGCCTTCTCTTGTCGACCGACGCGGAGAAGGAATTCGATTGAGTAGCCTGGGACTTTTTGCTGGAAACTTGCCAGTACATTGGCTTAGGATCCCATATGATGACCTGGATCTTGTCACTATATAGGAACCCAACCGCACAACTCAAAATTAATGGATCTTTATCTGTCCACATCAACAATGGGACGAGGCAGGGTTGTCCCCTCTCACCCCTCCTTTTCATCTTAACACTTGAACCGTTTATTAGAAGGATAGTAGCAGAGAACACGGTACAGGAATTCAAAATAGCTGACAGAGTTTAAAGGGGTTGTAAATCCTCCTGTTTTCTCACCTTAATGCATCCTATGCATTAATGTGAAAAAACATCTGACTATTACCCGCCCCTCAGCCCCCCATTTTACTTACCTGAGCCCTGGAAAGTCCAGCGTCAAGAACACGCTGGATCTTTGCCTGGGGTTCTCAGCTCTCCATTGGATAGATTGGTAGCAGCCCAGCCATTGGCTCCCGCTGCTGTCAATCAAATCCAATGACGCGGGCGCCGGGGGGGGACGGGGCCGAGTCCTGCATTCGGCATCTATGGATGCCGAATGCAGGACGCGGGAGCGTGCCCGTAAGGTAACCCCCTTGAGAGAGCACTTCCCAGAAGGGGTTATCTGATGCGGGGAGGAGCCGAGAGAGCCACTGTGCAAAACGATGTGCACAGTGTAGGTAAGACTCAAACAAACCACTCTTGGCTATGCAGTGCTTTCACAACATGGCATTTAAGGAACTTAGGGCAATCAGAGCGGAGAACAATACGCCAGATTTCCCACTGTTGACCTATTTCCAAGTCTGCAGTTACCTAAACCATGCCTCCAGAAAAGATAACTTCTGCAGACAAACAACTGAGTTGGAGTCAGTGTGCCTGGAAGGTGAACCCCTACCAAAAGCAACTTCAGTCTCTCACATGTGGATACGAGATTGTGCAGAACCCAGCGGTGAAAGATTCAGAGAGGGCTGGTCAGAGGAACTTGGAATTCAAATCTTGGAAACGCAATAGCAACAGGCTTGTATACTTTCTCACAAATGTTCTCTTAGTACCAGAATGCAGGAAATAGCATACACGTTACTCACCCACTGGTACGCCACACCAGTGAAATTACATGCCTGGTTCCCGCAAACCTCTGACACCTGCTGGTGGTGCCAATCTGATAAAGGTACCTTCTTCTACATCTGGTGCCAATGTCCAGTTATTTCTCCATTCTGGTCTAAGGTTAAAGAAATCATCTCCCAGTTCACGGAGACAAAATTGAAACTGGACGCGGCATGCTATCTGCTCCACATCACAGATTTCTCATTCAAGAAATATAAAAATTCCCCGTCTAAACACTTACTGAACGCAAATAAATAAAAGTTATCAAAAAGTCCTGAAACATAAAAGTCCAGATGATAAAACAGCGCTATAGTTGGATAAATGTCCACTTGCATAAAAACATTCGGGTGATGACACAGTAATAAGTCTTTAAATCCGTGAGTGCGTCTAAACAGTTGATTAAAAGTGCATCCTACACCTGTTCCCAGATTTCACCACACGTGAGGCACTCTCACCCGTCGGGGTGCAAACTCACCACAATGATGAAACAAATGGGCCTGAGAAATTAATACTGGTGGGCTCTCTCACTCGACCATCCGTCATCACCAAGCAGGGGGCAGCAAGCGTTAACTCCATATAGTATTCATATGAAACACAAAAGACACTGACATAGTGTAATCCTGCTTTAATGAATATAAAATACCCCCATGCAGCAAACCCCTGCTACAAATGCACGTACAGAAAAACCATCAGTCAAACAGCATATGTATGTATGTATTCACCGCTTTAAATTGACCACAGCAGCACCTGCATGCCTGGGGAATTCCTTCCTTGTTGTAGCCAATCAGCAGGGAACAGCATCCATTAGTTCCTGGTTAGAGAAGCGTCGTTGTAGCCACGCCCTGATCGGTTTCGTCCAATCGACTTCAAAAGAGGTCCTCTGTAGGATGCACTTTTAAACAACTGTTTAGACGCAATCACGGATTTAAAGACTTATCACTGTGTCATCACCCGAATGTTTTTATGCAAGTGGACATTTATCCAACTATAGCGCTGTTTTATCATCTGGACTTTTATGTTTCAGGACTTTTTGATAACTTTTATTTATTTATGTACTTTTACAGGGTTTCTCGTTTGAGTTTTAGACAGCAGCTGGCTGGCTTTTTATTGCTCTTATCCAGTGTAATATTAGCCTATGGTATTTATTTATACATTTATTAAATCATCAACTCTGTTTTTTCTGTTCTGCCGCGTACACACGATCATTATTCACGGCGGTTAAAAAACCGCAGTGAATAATGACATTAAAAACGAGGGATCGGCTTGTTCCCCACACACGGTCGTTTTTCACGTCATTTTTTCTCTTGTCGAGTAAAACGACCGTCTGTGGGAAAACTGTCGCGGAAAAAATGTAGAGAAAAACGACGAGAAAAATTAGAGCATGTTCTAATTTTTCTCGTCGTTTTTAATTCCGTTTTTCCCGTCGGGAAAAATGACAAAATGCCCACAGACGATCGTTTTTCTCGTCAAAAGGAAAAAAGTTCATTTTTCTAGACCAGAAAAACGGTCGTGTGTACACGGCATAACTCTGTGTATTTATATATTTAATAATTACACTTAACTAGTACCCTTTGTAGCTTCACGGCTATTAAAGGAAGACTGAGAACTAGTATTTCACTACTGTGGGCCGGAAAGTACAATTTAGGCCTATTTTTTGCACCTTTTTGATATACTTACTGAAAGCAGCCAAGTCCCTTATTCCACTTTTCTGGAAATCCTCCCGCATTCCAACTATCCAAGACTGGCTATGTAGAATTAAAGACATCTGTGAGATGGAGGAGACCATTGCTTAATCAACCGACAACTCGGTCCGCTACTACAAAACTTGGTCCCCCTGGTTTCTATTCAAACACTCCCAGGCCTTTGAAGTCCTGAAAAATACTCATTAAAAATAAGAAACGATCCCAATCTACTAAGGATCTCTGGAAAAACTATATAACACTCAAATTTTAACTACTGATGCATAAAATATAACCTCACAGGTGTTACTGTTTTAATGGTTTAATTATGAAACATCCAAAGCGGTTAAGGTCATGAATGAAGCTGTACTCAACCCAATCCTGCTCCCTGTCACTACCTCTTTTCCCCCACTTTCTCTATTTTTCACTACACTACTACCTTTCTTCCTAAGGTACCCTCTCGTTTTAAAATAAACTCTAGAGGTTTGAGTAATATCTTGTCAGTTAAAGAAGCTTTAAATTCAAACCACTCACCAGATGTATTGACTACTTAAAAGATTTGTTTACTTAGTAATAAATACTCATAGCTCATATTATTCATGCAAGTCAAACCCTTGATTTATCTCATACTTGCTGTTTCATGATGTGGAGCTGAGACTCCACCTATGTACTTATTTTTCTTCAATAAACATTGATGTAAAAAAAAAGTATTTGAGAACAATTGTCCATTTTCTTGTACATCCTAGCTATCTCCTCTTCTGGGAAAAGCTGGCCTAGCTCCTCTGCTCCCTCCCCCTTACCTCCCTAAATACCAACATAATCTTTAATGCTGCTGCCAAGACTGGTGTGAAGGGGAATTAAGATTGTCTATTGAGTTATAGCCTTCACTCTGCTGGGGCTGCTTATATCACATAAGATGGTAGTGTCCAGCATCAGACTCAGGGATTTTGGATACCTACAAATAGGAGGATTTTACAGGTACATGCACACAATATGTCAAATGTGCAAATATTATATGGAAAGATTGTTGTTTCAATAGTATTTTTATTAAGTTTTTTCAAGTGTAGTACATGAAAGTGCAAACAATTTGCGTTCCAAATTTTTGTTTCAGGAGATATCATATAGTTCTTTACAGTGCAATCAAAAAAAAAAAAAACATACGTCACTAAAGTATAACTTCAAAACATATTAACGCGACATTATCATAGCTATCGTATCTAGACAGATGTCTCAGTTATCGCGGTCCGGGGGTACTATCAGCTTCTTTGGGTTGTATGAACCGTTCTGCTCCGGACCACCTGGTCCAGGGGAGCCATGCATTTTTTGTTTTGTTAAGTTGACCTCTACTGGAGGCCAGTGTAATCTCATATGTGAAGTGTAGGTTAACGAGATCAATGGTATATTCAGTCGTAGGAGGTTGGGTGTTTTTCCATAATTTGGTCAAACTCAGCCGAGCAGCAAGAAGGACGTTGGTTAAAACCAATCTCAATGGGCCTGGCACCGACTCAATTGTCAAGTTGAGCAATGCCAATGCCGGAGAAGGTGGCATTTGTTCCTGTGCGATATATTCGACAGGATGAGGAAGATGTTTATCCAATATGTTTGTATTGAAGGGCACGCCCAGAGGATGTGAAACAGGTCACCTCTCCCTGAGTTGCATCTCCAACATACGTCTGAGGTGGTGTTGTTAAAAGATGCTAATTTAGTTGGTGTAAGATACCACCGCAGAGAAATTTTTTGAGTGATTTCCCAGAATGTTGAATTTAGGGTTGCCTTGTATATGGAGCGTAGTGCTGTTTTCCACTGAGATTCAGTAAAGGTTTTTCCAAGGTCTGTGCACTAGCGTTGCTAGCCAGGTGCGGGGGGGGGCGGGCCGCACCCGGGTGACACCCACCAGAGGGGTGACACCTGTGGGTAGCGCAGCGGCCACACTGACATCGCCCGCCCGCTGCCCTGTGCCTTAGGCTCATGCTGCGGCTGTGTCCCTCAGCGGAGCGGAAGGAAGCCGCCGCCCCCTCTGCCTCCTCTATGTTTACATCCACAGAGGAGGAGCCCGCGCTCGAGAGACACACCGCTGTGTGTATCTGCCGCTCTGTTCTGAGGTCTGAAAGGTAAGGGGGGCATCTTTACTGATGGGGGGAGGGGGTGTCTGTACTGCTGGGGTCTGCACAAGAGGGAGTTTGCACCAGGGGGGGCTGTAACTGAGGGGGGTGTCTGTACTGAGGGGGGTCTGGTACTGAGGGGGGTGTCTGTACTGAGGGGGGTGTCTGGTACTGAGGGGGGTGTCTGTACTGAGGGGGTGTCTGTACTGAGGGGGGTCTGGTACTGAGGGGGGTGTCTGTACTGAGGGGGGTCTGGTACTGAGGGGGGTGTCTGTACTGAGGGGGGTATCTGTACTGAGGGGGTGTCTGTACTGAGGGGGGTCTGGTACTGAGAGGGGGTGTCTGTACTGAGGGGGGGTCTGGTACTGAGGGGGGTGTCTGTACTGAGGGGGGTCTGGTACTGAGGGGGGGGGTCTGGTACTGAGGGGGGTGTCTGTACTGAGGGGGGGGTCTGGTACTGAGGGGGGGGTCTGGTACTGAGGGGGGGGTCTGTAACTGAGGGGGGATCTGTAACTGAGGGGGATCTGTAACTGAGGGGGTGTCTGTTACTGAGGGGGGTCTGTTACTGAGGGAGGTGTCTGTACTGAGGGGGGTGTCTGTACTGAGGGGGGATTGGTACTGAGGGGGGTGTCTGTACTGAGGGGGGGGGTCTGGTACTGAGGGGGGTGTCTGTACTGAGGGGGGTGTCTGTACTGAGGGGGGGTCTGGTACTGAGGGGGGGGTCTGTAACTGAGGGGGGTCTGTAACTGAGGGGGATCTGTAACTGAGGGGGTGTCTGTTACTGAGGGGGGTCTGTTACTGAGGGGGGTGTCTGTACTGAGGGGGGTGTCTGTACAAGGGGGGTCTGTAACTGAGGGGGTGTCTGTAACTGAGGGGGTCTGCACTGAGGTGGGGGTGTCTGTACTGATGGAGCGGTCTGCACTGAGGTGGGGGTGTCTGTACTTATGGAGCAGTCTGCACTGAGGTGGGGGTGTCTGTACTGAGGGGGAGGTTCATACTGAGGGAGGCGGGTCTATATTGATGGCGGGGAGTCTGTACTTAGTGGAGCGGGTTTGTACTGAGGGAGGGGATCTATACTGTGGGAGGGGGGTCTGTAGTTAGTGGAGGGGGGTCTGTACTGAGGGGGGACTATAGTTGTTGGGGGGTGACACCATTTTTTTTTGCACCGGGTGACACCAACCCTAGTGACGCCACTGGGTCTGTGTCCCAGTGCATGTGTGGTTTAGTTTTAGTAATTTCCATTTTCTGATGTAGAATATTATAGAAAAGGGAAATTCCTTTTATCTTCGAGGGATTTGTCAAGTATGCCCACGCTCTAAGTGGGAGTGTGTAGAGTGGCTGAGCTAGGTGAGATAGACAATGTTTGATTCGTAGATATGTAAATAGATCCGAATTGGAAAGGGCGAATTTCTGTTGAAGTGTTTGGAACGACATTATTGTGTTCCCTTGGAGTAGATCTTGTATGTGGTTAATACCTTTACGTGTCCAGTGTGCTAGATATAGATCTGTAGTGAAATGATAGAGTATTTCTAACGGTAACGGAGGAGAGAATGAGTTTGCCATTGTTGGAGTTAGGTTAATTCGTTTTTTCCAAGCTTGTGCAGAGGCTCTTATCGTAGGAGGAAGGGCATTGGAGATGGGGGCTCCAAGAGGGGTACTCAGCAACCAGTTTTGCAATGTATGATGTTTAATCATTGCAGCTTCGGTAATGCTCCAGAGTTTGCTAGGAGGGTTGTGAAACCATTCCTGTATTTGTGTCAGTAGGGATGCCCAATAGTAATCTTCAAAGTCAATCAGACCTGCTCCTCCCGCTAATTTATGTTTTATAAGTGTATGTTTTGCGCATCTAGGTGGTTTGCCTTTCCATAGAAATTTGTTCAGAGTTGTTTGGAGAGATTTAAAGTAAGACGACGGGATAGGGATGAGGATGGTCCTGTATAAGTATATCAGCTGTGGTAAAAGTAACATTTTGAATGCAGCGAGTCTGCCCGACCACGATAATTCCTGCTTTGCTAATTTATGGGCCTCAGTTTGTAGTTTGGTAAGAAACGGGATAAAGTTGCACTTAAAGAGATTTTTTGTCGATCTTGGCAGTTGGATCCCTAGGTATGTTATGTCGTGTTCCGCCCATGTGAAGGGAAATTGTGTTTGGAGTAGGTTCCTGGAAGTTGCATCTATTCCTAGGTCTAATATGTATGACTTGGAAGCGTTAACCTTATAGTAGGAAATTTTACTGAACCACTGAAGGGTATTTTGTATTTCTGGTAGGGATGATATCGGGTTTGTAGTCATAAGAATGACATCGTCTGCGAACAGACTAACCTTGTGTGTTTGGTGTCCTATCTTGAGACCAGAGATATTTGGGTTCTGTCTAATGTGTTCTGCCAGGGGTTCCATTAGTAGGTTGAAGATCAGTGGCGACAATGGGCAGCCTTGTCTAGTGCCATTGGTAATGTTAAATGGTTGGGATATCATGTCTGCAGAGAATACCCGGGCCGAAGGGGAGGTGTATAGTGCTAGGATAGCGTTAAGTATTAGACCTGTGAAACCAAACTTCTGGAGAACTTGATGTAAGTACTTCCAGTTGATCCTGTCGAACGCCTTCTCCGCGTCCAAAGAAAGGAGCAGGGAAGGCGTTCCACTATGCTCGGCATAATGTATAATATTGATTAGTCTCCTTGTAGCATCTGACGCTTGTCTTCCCGCTGTGAAGCCCGATTGATCCTTGTGGATCAGGTTGGGCATGATATGATTCAGTCGTGTGGCGATCAACTTGGCATACATTTTTAAGTCTAGGTTTAATAGAGATATTGGACGGAAGTTCTGAGGTGTTACCGGGTCTTTCCCTGGCTTGGGGAGGGTAATAATTAATGCTTGTAAGGATTCCCGAGGAAATGTAGCAGAGGAGGCCGCGTCATTGTACATGTTCGCAAGGTGCGGAGCTAGGTGATGCGCAAATTGTTTATAGTATTCTCCCGTTAGCCCGTCGGGACCTGGTGATTTCCCTAAGGGGAGAGTGTTGATAGTCTCTACTATTTCTTGTACTGTGAAAGGGTCATTGAGGCGGGAGAGTTGCTCTAACGTTAACGACGGAAGACTGACATGTGAGAGAAAGTCTGTGATTTCGTCTAGGGTGGGTTGGTGCGTGTCGGGGTCTCGCTGTAGATTATATAGATCGCTGTAGTACGTGCTGAAAGCATCCGCTATCTCTTGTGGGTTTCTGTGGTTTTCCTTTGTGTGGGGATGTAGTATGTGGTCTATTTTATTTTTTATACGCCTGCCCTTTATACGTTGTGCAAGGGTTTTACCTGCTTTGTTGGATGTGGAGTACGAAGTGGCTTTTAGTCTTCTCTGGATTCGTTCGTACGATTGGAGGAGGAGGATACGTAGTTCTCGTCTATATATTAGGATTTGTGCTGAGTATGTTGGATTGGGTTTGGATTTATTTTGTTGTTCTAAATTTTCAATTTGGGTCAGAAGGGAGTCTATCTGCATTGTTCTATTCTTTTTGTGGCGGGAGCTAAGCTTGATTAACATTCCTCTGATAAACGCTTTGTGCGCGTTCCACAGCACACACTGGTCGGACACAGAGCCTGAATTTATTTCGAAATATTCGTTTAATTGGGCTGTTATTTCTGGAGAGTAATTTGGATGCTGCAGGATATAGTTGTTCGCCCTCCATATGAATGTGTTGTTTTGTCGCGATGAATCAGACACAGTAATGGTAATTGGGGCATGATCCGACCAGGATGTGGTGTGAATTACAGCTGCGCTAATGTTCTGGAGGAGCCATTTGTCAGTGAGAAAATTATCAATACGGGAGTACGTTTTATGTAGAGGAGAGAAATATGTATAATCTCTCTCCTCTCCATTCAAACATCTCCAGACGTCAAACAAGTCATGCTCAACAATGAATTTTTTCAAGGGAGATTCCCTGCGTTTTAAAGCGGATGTAGAATCCATGTGGATTTCAGGTACTAGGTTGAAATCACCGCACAAGATTAAGTTGCCATGTCTCAGAGGTTGTATAATACGCATAATTTTGCGAAGAAAGCGAGCTTGTTTGACATTAGGAGCGTAAATATTCACCAAAGTATACTTATTGTTATTAATGGTACATACAAGAATGATGTAACGACCCTCTGGGTCTAGGGTAACATTGTGCAATTGGAATGATACCGAGTTACGTATCGCTATCATCACCCCTCTTTTTTTAGAGGTAAAGGGGGCGGAAAAAATCTGGGAAAAATGTCTGTTCGTGCATTTAGGTGGAGCTGTGGAAAGAAAATGCGTCTCCTGGACACACAGTACTTCGCACCTTAGGTCCACAGCCGTTTTCCAGAGCGAATGCCTCTTTGCTGGGTGGTTGAGTCCATTCGCATTTATGGATAGTACTGTAGTCGGCATTGCAGGTGTTGTGTATAGGCACAGAAAAACAGATATGGTTTAAGCACTTACGGTACGTCGAGGGTGTGTTGGTTCCCTGGGTTCAGAGGACAGATCTGTCTATAAGTATACGTCCTGATAGACCCTCTAGGGGTGTTGTATTTGCCAAACTTGCGGCGATGCTGCTGTAAAACAATAAAGGTTAACTATAGAACTAAACCAGATAAAACTGGAACTTGAAGAGTATTCTTTTTCGATGGGGTGATCACCGGATAGAACGTTAGGTGGAGTAGAGAATGTACGCATTCAGCTAAACCACTAAGAGGGGGATAACAACTGTCACTGTTCAACTTACTAACAAATCGAAAGGCTGGAAGCCAGGGAGAGCATCATACTTGTAGATATAATCAGGCCCAAATGCTGGTTGAAGGAAAAGGGAAGAAAAAAAATAAATACGCTGATTTGATCAAGTGCCGCGACCCTGTGAGGAGCGGCGTGTCGTGCGGTTGTTGCGTTGCTCCTTCGGAGGGGATGAATCCTGCAGTGCGTCAGGAATGATTCCCCAGGACTGGAGTAGATGCATCCCCTTTTGGAGGGTGTGGATCACATGCGAATCGTCATTCCTTGTGATGATCAAGTTTGCAGGGTATCTCCATTTAAATTGGATCTTGTGGTTGTGGAGGCTTTTGGTGATTGGGTTAAGCTGTCTCCTCATTTGCAGGGTGTATTTTGAGAGGTCAGGAAATAGTTGCACCCCTACGTATGGTTCAGGCAATGAAGGGTTATTTCTCAGTGTCATGAGCAGCCGCTCCTTTACAGGGAAAAAATGCACCCTCATTAGGACATCTCTAGGGACTGATGCAGCTAGGTGAGAGGGTTTTGCAATTCTGTGGATTCGATCCACAATCAAGTCTCTGGGTGAAGCGTCGGGCAGGATTAAGTGCATAAGCTCCTTGGCATACCTAGGGAGGTCCAGAGGTAGGATGGTTTCAGGGACTCCTCTGATTTTTACATTATTTCTTCTGGACCTGTCCTCTAGGTCTGCCAGCTTTGGCCTAACCCAGGATTGTTCTTCTCTAATGTCGGCATATGAGTCGACTAAGTCGTTCACCGTTTCAGTGCATTCCTCCATGCTGTTTTCTAAGTGCGTCACTCTATTGTCCATAAGATGCATATCTGTAGATATTTTAGTGAACAGTGATGAAAGGTCAGTCATCAGTGAGGACTGGAGAGAAAGTAGCATTTCCTTTAATGTAGTATCCATCACTGGTTGGCCCGTTGTGGGGAATGAGGCCATGGATGATTGTAGGGCCTGGTTGGCCTGGAAGTGGTTGAAAGCCGGGGCCTCAATTTGAGATGTCCACGGCAGCGGCGGTGACTCTAACCGCAACCGCGTTTTCGCTGGGCTGCCTGTGACAGGGTTGTCTCCTGCTCTGAGGGTAGGGGACTGGGGAGGGCGAGGTGAGTCTTGATCTCCCGGAATATCGTCGGGTAGATCCGTGTAGGCCTCCGGTATCGCAGCCGCGCCGGCGCCATTTTGGGGCTGACTAACCTTGCTGGAGTATATGGAGAAGAAGGCTGTCAGTTTTTTCGGCTGATGTTCAGTCATCCTCTTCCTAGACATGGCTGGCTATAATCTCCAATGTGTCAGGAGGCAGGATGGCCGTGGATTGACTGTGAGATTGGGCCTTAATCGCTTCTTGTCTCTCCCTTAGCTGACGAGCACTGAGTCTAAGCAGCCATCTCCAGCGCTGGCAGACCACGCCCCTCGAAAGATTGTTGTTGAAATCAATGGTCTGGCAACATGTCTCTATAACTGCTCTCCCTTAATCCATTTCCATTTAAACTACCCTGCATTATGTGTGACCTGGGTGTTTAGAGCAAAATGTATGCTTGGATTTTACTATAGATAACTGTATATTCAATTGTGCAAAAGTGCTAACAACATTATCCCCTCATTATGGTGCTAAAACATGAACTACAAAAACCTGAAATGAATGAATGAGAACTTTGTGTGCTACTAAAAAAAGACTGGTACTTCATATTTAAAATGTTATTTGTATTATGTATAATGTATATTGTGTCTGGTTGCTCACTCTGTAAATAAAAGCTTACCATATGCCTGTCAGCTGTTTTGTTCCAAAGGCTGCTTTTGGTATGAGGACACACGACTAGATGATTGAGTATGATAACAAAAACATTTTTCTGTGTATGTATTTATTATGACATATAGCAGAGGAGACTTGGCAAGCGCCTGTTCTCCACAGTCTCTTCCTACAGTGAAAAAGTCTAGAATTGCTCGGGACCGAGCATACAGACACTTGTAGCATTCAGAATAGATATAAGGGTTCTATTTATTCCCCTAATATCTCAATAAGGCCAAACTATTCATATCCAACCTATTGGGGAGAGGTTGAAAAAAAAGTTGAAACATTCTGGAGATGATTGATGTTCAGCATTCTGGGAGTGAAAAGGTGACCTTGTGTCTTTCAGCGGTATTGAAATGTATTAAGCTTTTAAATAAACAGATTTAAAAAAGCATGAAATGCATATATACATAATATGCAGATGCAAAACCTGAAATTATGAATTATCTCACAAAACAAATCAGGAATAAATGTATAATGATTGATTGTTTTAGTTTATTCTCTTATTCTGGACTGCCCCACCCAGATATACTGCGGCAGGGTGTTTTTCCTGTGCAAAATCAAGTACCTGTTTGTGATTTCGTGCACTGGGGCGCACGTGCGCACTTCCGGCAACACGCTTCCGCTGTGATTAGACAAAGCAGGAGCCAATCAGCAGACATAATGTTCGCCGGCACCCCACGATCATTCTTAGGAGAGGCAAAATGGCGGTCTGCCTATGTAAACAAGGCAGACTGCCATTCTGTCAGAGGGGAAGATGGAGATCTTGTGTTTCTGCTAAGCAGGAACACAAATCTCTCTCTTCCCCCAATCAAAGCATCCCCCACACAGTTAGAAAGCACTCCCAGGGAACACATTTAATCCTTTGATTGCCCTGATGTTAACCCCTTCCTTGCCAGTGTTATTAGTACAGTGATAGTTAATTTTTTTAGCACTGATCACTGGTCCCCAAAAAGTGTCACTTAGTGTCCGATTTGTCCACCACAATGTCACAGTCCTACTAAAAACATGAATATCCAAAAATGAATAACCAAAAATATGTAGCAGAACACATATTGGTCCTAATTGATGAAGAAATGACGGTACATTTTTTTAAAAAAATTATTGGATATGTTTATAGTGCAAAAAAATTTAAACGCAGAGGTGATCAATTACAACCAAAATAAAGCTTTATTTATGTGAAAAAAGGACATCAATTTTATTTGGTTACAGTGTTGCACGACCGCGCAATTGTCATTTAAAGTAACACAGTGCTGTATCGCAAAAAATGGCTTGGACATGAAGGTGGGTATACCTTCCAGAGCTGAAGTGGTTAATGTGAAAGTATTGAGGCTCATTTAGATTTATGTGGTGTGCTAACAGATGTGTATGTCATGCATTACGGTGAGTTGCATTAAGACTGCCCACCAAAATGTCCCAAAAATGTAATGCACAAAAATCTATATTGTGTTTCTATGTGTTGTTGTGTGCTCAAATGGAATGTCACCACAACATAGCAATGCATGTAATATATATTAACACAAGCGATAAGTTTCCTATTTATAGTTTTGCATATAACTTAATTATCTTTGTTTATATGTTTACAATGTGTATAGTTTAAAGCTTTAAAGCTTTGATGTATTTATTAATGCCACTGAGACTAATATTTTTTATTGTTATATTGTTTTTAAAAGTTTGGAGAATTTCCGTAGTGATCAATCTTTTTAAAATATGCTCCTCCAGTGGTCGGGGGGTCCTGTTTTCCTGGTTCAGATCAACAGATTTTTATTTTATTTTTTTCAAATAAAATGTAAGTGCGGCAGTACGAATATGACCTTGTCAAGTTTTTTGGGGGAAAATTTTAAGTTTTTGGAGTTACATTAGAATATTCAAAGATCGAGAGAGTGTTTTTGTAATGACAAAGTAAGAAAGAAAAAAGTTACTATTTTGGCCCCTTTTTTGAAACTGCACCAAAACTCCTCATACAGGACTTTTGATGCACTTTTAGAAAGCATGCTAAAACTGCAGGGCATAGTAGAAGTCAATGGGAAAGAGCAGCTAACTTGCATCAAACCTGCAGGTACACTGCACTGCACCCGAGCTGGAGTCGAACTGCACTGCATCAGTGTGAAAGGGGATGTAGGGTTTGGATAACATCGCAACAGGTAGTGTATTCATGGAATACAGTTATCTTTTCTCTATTTTTGTTTTGAAAATTTATGAAAAGGATCTGTTTTTATACAGATCAAAATAGTAGTGCCTTGCGAGAGAAGTGGTGTTATTTTCACCTATCCAGCAGTCCATCTGTCAGTAGCTAGAACCATTGCGTGGAGAAGTGGAACACAGACTTATGACACTCCAGAAGTTTTGAATGCTGAAGACACTTCAACAGTGCAATGGGGGGGGGGGGGAGACACACATGCTTTCAAAGAGGTGAATATAACTCCTTTTTCTTGAAGCGGTGAGTATAAAACCTCTTTTCTTACAGGGTGTAGTTATTTGCATTTATCAGAGATAGGCTCCCTTTAACTAGAAGCAACAGCAGCAAACGTGATAGCATAGGGGTAGGCAGGTTAAGTACTGAGCACTGTGCATACAAGGAGCTTATGGCTTTTTTGTTTCCTTGGCAGCATTAGCTACCACCTGCAGTAAAGATGACAATACATGTGTAGCACACAGATCCCTGGCCTTACCTCCTCAAGGCATGACACACCGTACCACAATGCCCAGGTTTCTTCTTGAATAAGAGGGTGAGCGGTGTTCAGAAATTGTTGGGTCCCGCAGCGAGTTACATTCCCTCGGTTGGATCTCACCCCTAGAGTGTAGGGAAGAGTCTGTTGTAGGTGTACCAATAAGGCAAATGTCCAGACAAGGTTAAACCTTAATGAAGGAAGGTTTATTTTCTTTATGCTGACAACTGGATAGGAAAGTTGGAGTTGAAGAATAAAAGAAACAGGGAGGCAGGTTCAGGCATTTGGTATCACCACTCAATCCTGAGTGGACTCTGCTCACCCGGATTGACCCCTCACGGTACTAGCAGCCGGAGTGACACACAAACTTTGCTTCTCTTAATATTCCCTTAGATGCCTGTGGCCAATTATAGCTCAGGGGGGTTTAGTGCACGCCCCACACTATATAAGGCCGCCAGCGCGGCGGAATTGTGTAGTGTGTTGGCGTGCAGGGAGAGAGCAGGATAGGCAGGGACAGTGTCAGTGTCATCTTTGCTTAACCTAGTGCAGTTACAGTGAGTGTAGTGTGTTGGCGTGCAGGGAGAGAGCAGGATAGGCAGGGACAGTGTCAGTGTCATTTTTGCTTAACCTAGCGCAGTTACAGTGAGTGTAGTGTGTTGGCGTGCAGGGAGAGAGCAGGATAGGCAGGGACAGTGTCAGTGTCATCTTTGCTTGTTAACCTGCAGCAGTTACAGTGGGTGTAGTGTGCCTCCTGCACAGTATACACCTGAAGCTACCCCTTATTGCTGGTGTTGTTCTGTTGTGTAACACAGGCATCTGCAAGCAGTTACAGTGGGCGTAGTGTGCCTTCTGCACAGTATACACCTGAAGCTACCCTTATTGCTGGTGTTGGTGTTGTTCTGTTGTGTAACACAGACATCTGCAAGCAGTTACAGTGGGTGTAGTGTGCCTCCTGCACAGTATACACCTGAAGCTACCCCTTATTGCTGGTGTTGGTGTTGTTCTGTTGTGTAACACAGGCATCTGCAAGCAGTTACAGTGGGTGTAGTGTGCCTTCTGCACAGTATACACCTGAAGCTACCCCTTATTGCTGGTGTTGTTCTGTTGTGTAACACAGGCACCTGCAAGCGGTTACAGTGGGTGTAGTGTGCCTCCTGCACAGTATACACCTGAAGCTACCCCTTATTGCTGGTGTTGGTGTTGTTCTGTTGTGTAACACAGACATCTGCAAGCAGTTACAGTGGGTGTAGTGCAAGCGGTTACAGTGGGTGTAGTGTGCCTCCTGCACAATATACACATGAAGCTACCCCTTATTCCTGGTGTTGTTCTGTTGTGTAACACAGGCATCTGCAGCAGTTACAGTGGGTGTAGTGTGCCTCCTGCACAGTATACACCTGAAGCTACCCCTTATTGCTGGTTTTGTTCTGTTATGTAACACAGGCATCTGCAGCAGTTACAGTGGGTGAAGTGTGCCTCCTGCACAGTATACACCTGAAGCTACCCCTTATTGCTAGTGTTGGTGTTGTTCTGTTGTGTAACACAGGCATTTTCAAGCAGTCACAGTGGGTGTAGTGTGCCTCCTGCACAGTATACAGTACACCTGAAGCTACCCCTTATTGCTGGTGTTTTTCTGTTGTATAACACAGGCATCTGCAGCAGTTACAGTGGGTGTAGTGTGCCTCCTGCACAGTATACACCTGAAGCTACCCCTTATTGCTGGTGTTGGTGTTGTTCTGTTGTGTAACACAGGCATCTGCAAGCAGTTACAGTGGGTGTAGTGTGCCTCCTGCACAGTAAACACCTGAACCTACCCCTTATTGATGGTGTTGTTCTGTTGTGTAACACAGGCATCTGCAAGCAGTTACAGTGGGTGTAGTGTGCCTCCTGCACAGTATGCACCTGAAGCTACCCCTTATTGCTGGTGTTGGTGTTGTTCTGTTGTGTGACACAGGCATCTGCAAGCAGTTACAATGGGTGTAGTGTGCCTCCTGCACAGTATACACCTGAAGCTATCCCTTATTGCTGGTGTTGCTCTGTTGTGTAACACAGGCATCTGCAGCAGTTACAGTGGGTGTAGTGTGCCTCCTGCACAGTATACACCTGAAGCTACCCCTTATTGCTGGTGTTGTTCTGTTGTGTAACACAGGCATCTGCAGAAGTTACAGTGGGTGTAGTGTGCCTCCTGCACAGTATACATCTGAAGCTACCCCTTATTGCTGGTGTTGGTGTTGTTCTGTTGTGTAACACAGACATCTGCAAGCAGTTACATTGGGTGTAGTGTGCCTCCTGCACAGTATACACCTGAACCTACCCCTTATTGCTGGTGTTGGTGTTGTTCTGTTGTGTAACACAGGTATCTGAAAGCAGTTACAGTGTTTGTAGTGTGCCTCCTGCACAGTATACACCTGAAGCTTACCCTTATTGCTGGTGTTGTTCTGTTGTGTAACACAGGCATCTGCAGCAGTTACAGTGGGTGTAGTGTGCCTCCTGCACAGTATAGACCTGAAGCTACCCGTTATTGCTGGTGTTGGTGTTGTTCTGTTGTGTAACACAGGCATCTGCAGCAGTTACAGTGGGTGTAGTGTGCCTCCTGCACAGTATACACCTGAAGCTATCCCTTATTGCTGGTGTTGCTCTGTTGTGTAACACAGGCATCTGCAGCCGTTACAGTGGGTGTAGTGTGCCTCCTGCACAGAATACACTAAAGCTACCACTTATTGCTGGTGTTGTTCTGTTGTGTAACACAGGCATCTGCAGCAGTTACAGTGGGTGTAGTGTGCCTCCTGCACAGTATACACCTGAAGCTACCCCTTTTTGCTGGTGTTGGTGTTGTTCTGTTGTGTAACACAGGCATCTGCAAGCAGTTACAGTGGGTGTAGTGTGCCTCCTGCACAGTATACACCTGAAGCTATCCCTTATTGCTGGTGTTGCTCTGTTGTGTAACACAGGCATCTGCAGCCGTTACAGTGGGTGTAGTGTGCCTCCTGCACAGAATACACCTGAAGCTACCACTTATTGCTGGTGTTGTTCTGTTGTGTAACACAGGCATCTGCAGCAGTTACAGTGGGTGTAGTGTGCCTCCTGCACAGTATACACCTGAAGCTACCCCTTATTGCTGGTGTTGTTGTTGTTCTGTTGTGTAACACAGGCATCTGCAAGCAGTTACATTGGGTGTAGTGTGCCTCCTGCACAGTATACACCTGAACCTACCCCGTATTGCTGATTTTGTTCTGTTGTGTAACACAGGCATCTGCAAGCAGTTACAGTGGGTTTAGTGTGCCTCCTGCACAGTATACACCTGAAGCTACCCCTTATTGCTGGCGTTGTTCTGTTGTGTAACACAGGCATCTGCAAGCAGTTACAGTGGGTGTAGTGTGCCTCCTGCACAGTATACACCTGAAGCTACCCCTTATTGCTGGTGTTGTTCTGTTGTGTAACACAGGCATCTTCAGTGGTTACAGTGGGTGTAGGTGCCTCCTGCACAGTATACATCTGAAGCTACCCCTTATTTCTGGTGTTGGTGTTGTTCTGTTGTGTAACACAGGCACCTGCAAGCAGTTACAGTGGGTGTAGTGTGCCTCCTGCACAGTATACACCTGAAGCTACCCCTTATTGCTGGTGTTGTTCTGTTGTGTAACACAGGCATCTGCAAGCAGTTACAGTGGGCGTAGTGTGCCTTCTGCACAGTATACACCTGAAGCTACCCTTATTGTTGGTGTTGGTGTTGTTCTGTTGTGTAACACAGACATCTGCAAGCAGTTACAGTGGGTGTAGTGTGCCTCCTGCACAGTATACACCTGAAGCTACCCCTTATTGCTGGTGTTGGTGTTGTTCTGTTGTGTAACACAGGCATCTGCAAGCAGTTACAGTGGGTGTAGTGTGCCTCCTGCACAGTATACACCTGAAGCTACCCCTTATTGCTGGTGTTGTTCTGTTGTGTAACACAGGCACCTGCAAGCGGTTACAGTGGGTGTAGTGTGCCTCCTGCACAGTATACACCTGAAGCTACCCCTTATTGCTGGTGTTGGTGTTGTTCTGTTGTGTAACACAGACATCTGCAAGCAGTTACAGTGGGTGTAGTGCAAGCGGTTACAGTGGGTGTAGTGTGCCTCCTGCACAGTATACACATGAAGCTACCCCTTATTCCTGGTGTTGTTCTGTTGTGTAACACAGGTATCTGCAGCAGTTACAGTGGGTGTAGTGTGCCTCCTGCACAGTATACACCTGAAGCTACCCCTTATTGCTGGTTTTGTTCTGTTATGTAACACAGGCATCTGCAGCAGTTACAGTGGGTGTAGTGTGCCTCCTGCACAGTATACACCTGAAGCTACCCCTTATTGCTAGTGTTGGTGTTGTTCTGTTGTGTAACACAGGCATTTTCAAGCAGTTACAGTGGGTGTAGTGTGCCTCCTGCACAGTATACAGTACACCTGAAGCTACCCCTTATTGCTGGTGTTTTTCTGTTGTGTAACACAGGCATCTGCAGCAGTTACAGTGGGTGTAGTGTGCCTCCTGCACAGTATACACCTGAAGCTACCCCTTATTGCTGGTGTTGGTGTTGTTCTGTTGTGTAACACAGGCATCTGCAAGCAGTTACAGTGGGTGTAGTGTGCCTCCTGCACAGTATACACCTGAAGCTACCCCTTATTGCTGGTGTTGTTCTGTTGTGTAACACAGGCATCTGCAGAAGTTACAGTGGGTGTAGTGTGCCTCCTGCACAGTATACATCTGAAGCTACCCCTTATTGCTGGTGTTGGTGTTGTTCTGTTGTGTAACACAGATATCTGCAAGCAGTTACATTGGGTGTAGAGTGCCTCCTGCACAGTATACACCTGAACCTACCCCTTATTGCTGATGTTGTTCTGTTGTGTAACACAGGCATCTGCAGCAGTTACAGTGGGTGTAGTGTGCCTCCTGCACAGTATACACCTGAAGCTACCCCTTATTTCTGGTGTTGGTGATGTTCTGTTGTGTAACACAGGCATCTGTAAGCAGTTACAGTAGGTGTAGTGTGCCTCCTGCACAGTATACACCTGAAGCTACCCCTTATTGCTGGTGTTGGTGTTGTTCTGTTGTGTAACACAGTTATCTGCAAGCAGTTACAGTGGGTTTAGTGTGCCTCCTGCACAGTATACACCTGAAGCTACCCTTATTGCTGGTGTTATTATGTTGTGTAACACAGGCATCTGCAGCAGTTACAGTGGGTGTAGTGTGCCTTCTGCACAGTATACACCTGAAGCTACCCCTTATTGCTGGTGTTGGTGTTGTTCTGTTGTGTAACACAGGTATCTGCAAGCAGTTACAGTGTTTGTAGTGTGCCTCCTGCACAGTATACACCTGAAGCTAACCCTTATTGCTGGTGTTGTTCTGTTGTGTAAAACAGGCATCTGCAGCAGTTACAGTGGGTGTAGTGTGCCTCCTGCACAGTATACACCTGAAGCTACCCCTTATTGCTGGTGTTGGTGTTGTTCTGTTGTGTAACACAGGCATCTGCAAGCAGTTACAGTGGGTGTAGTGTGCCTCCTGCACAGTATACACCTGAAGCTATCCCTTATTGCTGGTGTTGCTCTGTTGTGTAACACAGGCATCTGCAGCCGTTACAGTGGGTGTAGTGTGCCTCCTGCACAGAATACACCTGAAGCTACCACTTATTGCTGGTGTTGTTCTGTTGTGTAACACAGGCATCTGCAGCAGTTACAGTGGGTGTAGTGTGCCTCCTGCACAGTATACACCTGAAGCTACCCCTTATTGCTGGTGTTGGTGTTGTTCTGTTGTGTAACACAGGCATCTGCAAGCAGTTACATTGGGTGTAGTGTGCCTCCTGCACAGTATACACCTGAACCTACCCCTTATTGCTGATTTTGTTCTGTTGTGTAACACATGCATCTGCAAGCAGTTACAGTGGGTTTAGTGTGCCTCCTGCACAGTATACACCTGAAGCTACCCCTTATTGCTGGTGTTGTTCTGTTGTGTAACACAGGCATCTGCAAGCAGTTACAGTGGGTGTAGTGTGCCTCCTGCACAGTATACACCTGAAGCTACCCCTTATTGCTGGTGTTGTTCTGTTGTGTAACACAGGCCTCTTCAGTGGTTACAGTGGGTGTAGGTGCCTCCTGCACAATATACATCTGAAGCTACCCCTTATTGCTGGTGTTGGTGTTGTTCTGTTGTGTAGCACAGGCATCTGCAAGAAGTTACAGTGGGTTTAGTGTGCCTCCTGCACAGTATACAACTGAAGCTACCCCTTATTGCTGGTGTTATTCTGTTGTGTAACACAGGCATCTGCAGCAGTTACAGTGGGTGTAGTGTGCCTCCTGCACAGTATACACTTGAAGCTACCCCTTATTGCTGGTGTTGGTGTTGTTCTGTTGTGTAGCACAGGCATCTGCAAGCAGTTACAGTGGGTGTAGTGTGCCTCCTTCACAGTATAAACCTGAAGCTACCCCTTATTGCTGGTGTTGTTCTGTTGTGTAACACAGGCATCTTCAGCAGTTACAGTGGGTGTAGGTGCCTCCTGCACAGTATACACCTGAATCTACCCCTTGTTGCTGGTTTTTCCATCTACCTGCAGGCCATTAGTATGTCTGGAAGGCCAACACGGAGAGTCAGACAGTCACAAGCCAATAAAAGAGGGCAAGCAGGTTCTGTGTCTAGGGGCAACAGTGCTGGTCGTGGACGAGGTGCATCGTCATCAGCACATGGCCATGGGACTCGCTTGTCCTTATTTTCGGCAGCTGGACATGTTGAGCCGCATCATGCCCAAGACTTGGTAGAGTGGATGACCAAGCCCTCCTCATCCTCCTCATCCTCTCTCACCCAGGCTCAGGGTACAGGCAAAGCAGCTGCCTCCTGCACAGTATACACCTGAAGCTACCCCTTATTGCTGGTGTTGGTGTTGTTCTGTTGTGTAACACAGGCATCTGCAAGCAGTTACAGTGGGTGTAGTGTGCCTCCTGCACAGTATACACCTGAACCTACCCCTTATTGCTGGTGTTGTTCTGTTGTGTAACACAGGCATCTGCAAGCCATTACAGTGGGTGTAGTGTGGGTGTAGTGTGCCTCCTGCACAGTATACACCTGAAGCTACCCCTTATTGCTGGTGTTGGTGTTGTTCTGTTGTGTAATACAGGCATCTGCAAGCAGTTACAATGGGTGTAGTGTGCCTCCTGCACAGTATACACCTGAAGCTATCCCTTATTGCTGGTGTTGCTCTGTTGTGTAACACAGGCATCTGCAGCAGTTACAGTGGGTGTAGTGTGCCTCCTGCACAGTATACACCTGAAGCTACCCCTTATTGCTGGTGTTGTTCTGTTGTGTAACACAGGCATCTGCAGAAGTTACAGTGGGTGTAGTGTGCCTCCTGCACAGTATACATCTGAAGCTACCCCTTATTGCTGGTGTTGGTGTTGTTCTGTTGTGTAACACAGGCATCTGCAAGCAGTTACATTGGGTGTAGTGTGCCTCCTGCACAGTATACACCTGAACCTACCCCTTATTGCTGATGTTGTTCTGTTGTGTAACACAGGCATCTGCAGCAGTTACAGTGGGTGTAGTGTACCTCCTGCACAGTATACACCTGAAGCTACCCCTTATTTCTGGTGTTGGTGATGTTCTGTTGTGTAACACAGGCATCTGCAAGCAGTTACAGTGGGTGTAGTGTGCCTCCTGCACAGTATACACCTGAAGCTACCCCTTATTGCTGGTGTTGGTGTTGTTCTGTTGTGTAACACAGTTATCTGCAAGCAGTTACAGTGGGTTTAGTGTGCCTCCTGCACAGTATACACCTGAAGCTACCCCTTATTGCTGGTGTTATTATGTTGTGTAACACAGGCATCTGCAGCAGTTACAGTGGGTGTAGTGTGCCTTCTGCACAGTATACACCTGAAGCTACCCCTTATTGCTGGTGTTGGTGTTGTTCTGTTGTGTAACACAGGTATCTGCAAGCAGTTACAGTGTTTGTAGTGTGCCTCCTGCACAGTATACACCTGAAGCTTACCCTTATTGCTGGTGTTGTTCTGTTGTGTAACACAGGCATCTGCAGCAGTTACAGTGGGTGTAGTGTGCCTCCTGCACAGTATACACCTGAAGCTACCCCTTATTGCTGGTGTTGGTGTTGTTCTGTTGTGTAACACAGGCATCTGCAAGCAGTTACAGTGGGTGTAGTGTGCCTCCTGCACAGTATACACCTGAAGCTATCCCTTATTGCTGGTGTTGCTCTGTTGTGTAACACAGGCATCTGCAGCCGTTACAGTGGGTGTAGTGTGCCTCCTGCACAGAATACACCTGAAGCTACCCCTTATTGCTGGTGTTGTTCTGTTGTGTAACACAGGCATCTTCAGCAGTTACAGTGGGTGTAATGTGCCTCCTGCACAGTATACACCTGAAGCTACCCCTTATTGCTGGTGTTGGTGGTGTTCTGTTGTGTAACACAGGCATCTGCAAGCAGTTACATTGGGTGTAGTGTGCCTCCTGCACAGTATACACCTGAACCTACCCCTTATTGCTGATTTTGTTCTGTTGTGTAACACAGGCATCTGCAAGCAGTTACAGTGGGTTTAGTGTGCCTCCTGCACAGTATACACCTGAAGCTACCCCTTATTGCTGGTGTTGTTCTGTTGTGTAACACAGGCATCTGCAAGCAGTTACAGTGGGTGAAGTGTGCCTCCTGCACAGTATAAACCTGAAGCTACCTCTGATTGCTGGTGTTGTTCTGTTGTGTAACACAGGCATCTTCAGTGGTTACTGTGGTTGTAGGTGCCTCCTGCACAGTATACATCTGAAGCTACCCCTTATTTCTGGTGTTGGTGTTGTTCTGTTGTGTAACACAGGCACCTGCAAGCAGTTACAGTGGGTGTAGTGTGCCTCCTGCACAGTATACACCTGAAGCTACCCCTTATTGCTGGTGTTGTTCTGTTGTGTAACACAGGCATCTGCAAGCAGTTACAGTGGGTGTAGTGTGCCTCCTGCACAGTATACACCTGATGCTACCCCTTATTGCTGGTGTTGGTGTTGTTCTGTTGTGTAACACAGGCATCTGCAAGCAGTTACAGTGGGTGTAGTGTGCCTCCTTCACAGTATACACCTGAAGCTACCCCTTATTGCTGGTGTTGTTCTGTTGTGTAACACAGGCATCTTCAGCAGTTACAGTGGGTGTAGGTGCCTCCTGCACAGTATACACCTGAATCTACCCCTTATTGCTGGTTTTCCCATCTACCTGCAGGCCATTAGTATGTCTGGAAGGCCAACACGGAGAGTCAGACAGTCACAAGCCAATAAAAGAGGGCAAGCAGGCTCTGTGTCTAGGGGCAACAGTGCTGGTCGTGGACGCGGTGCATCGTCATCAGCACATGGCCATGGGACACGCTTGTCCTTATTTTCGGCAGCTGGACATGTTGAGCCGCATCATGCCCAAGACTTGGTAGAGTGGATGACCAAGCCCTCCTCATCCTCCTCATCCTCTCTCACCCAGGCTCAGGGTACTGGCAAAGCAGCTGCCAACGCGTCCTCTTCCCTCGTATCAATGTTATCAGTCACTCCTTCTCTAGACCCACCATGTCCTCCTGAGGAGTCCCCCGAACTGTTTGAGCACAGTGTTGGGTACATGCTCCAGAAGGATGCCCAGAGTTTTGAAGGCTCTGATGATGATACCTAGCTAGAGGAAGGTAGTAGCGTGAGCGCAGAGAGAGGGGATTCTCAAGAAGGACAGCAAACTGGCAGTCATGTTCCACCAGCTGCAGCATACTGCCAGGTTTGCTCCAGTGATCAAGAGGGAGGGGATGATGAGGTCACTGACTCCACGTGGGTGCCTGATAGGAGAGAGGAGGAGGAGGAGGCACATCTCCAACGAGTCAGGATGCCCTCCGGGCAGCAGCTTAATGGCAGCACACCGACTGAATCACACCGCAGAGCTCCGCCTGTGTAGGGTGCTGCCTCTGCCCGTTATTCAAAAAGTTCTTTGGTGTGGGCCTTTTTTGAGTCGAGTGCATCAGATCGCACTGCTGCTATTTGCAACATATGTCTCAAGCGTATCTCGCATGGCCAAAACATCAGCCGCTTGAACAGACATATGTTGACCTGCCATGCAGCTCGTTGGCAAGCATACCTTAAAGACCCACACCAAAGAACAAAGCGGACCTCTCCTTGCTCCTCATCAGCTGGGAACTCCAACCCCACTATACCTTCAGTCCTCTCTGAAACCTGCACTGAGAGGAATGAAGGTGTAGAATTAGGTGTGTCACAGCCAAGTTCTTGCGGGCACTCTGCTAGCAGTACACCGATGTCCGATTGTAGCAGGCAAATTTCCCTGCCCCAGCTGCTGGACCGTCAAAAGAAGTTCACTCCCAGCCATCCACATGCCCAGCGGTTGAATGCTAGCTTAGCTAAATTGCTAGCACTTCAACTGCTGCCTTTTCAGTTGGTAGACTTGGCCCCCTTCCGTGAGTTTGTGCAATGTGCGGTTCCTCAGTGGCAGGTTCCCAAACGCCACTTTTTCTCACGGAAGGCGATTCCGGCCCTCACCGGAATGTGGAAGGCAATGTCCATGCCTCGGTGGACAGGGCAGTCAGCGGTAAGGTGCATATTACCGCTGACTCATGGTCCAGCAGGCATGGACACAGACATTACCTATCTTTCACGGCCCATTGGGTCAGTCTTTTGGCAGCTGGGAAGGATGCAGAAGAAGGTGCAGTAGAGTTGGAAGTTGTTCCGCCACCACGCCTCCAAAATGCTACTACTGGTTGTGACACACCTCTCTCCTCCACCCCCTCCTCTTCTTTTTCCTCCATGGCCTCTTCCTGTGCTTTTTCCTTGGAACCAGCGGTGCTCCATAGGAGTTCAGTGCATGCATCAGTGACACTGTACCTCTTGTCCACCCGTTGGAGCATACGCTGCGTGGAATTATGGACAGGGCACTTGAGGTAGAACAGAGGCAGGAAGAGGAGGACTTCCTTGCCTCTCAAGGCCCCCTTTATCCAGACAGTGTTCGTTCTGTCCCACCCATTACACAGGAAGAGGACGAGGAGGAGGAGGATTGTGTCAGCATGGAGGTGGAGCCTGGCACTCAGCATCAACAGCAGCAGTCTTTTAGAGATGATTTACAGTCCCAAGAAACCCGTGGACTTGTACGTGGCTGGGAGGAGGTGGCTGCGGATCATGTCTTCCTTAGTGACCCAGAGGACTCCGGACCAAATGCCTCAGCTAACCTATGCTGCATGGCCTCCCTGATTCTGCAAAGCCTGCGGAAGGATCCTCGTTTTCTTCGGATCAAGGAGAGAGACCTTTACTGGCTGGCCACTCTCCTTGATCCACGGTAAAAGGGTAAGGTTGCGGACCTTATCTTGCCGTCGCAGAGGGAGCAGAGGATGGGACATCTCCGGGAGGCCTTGCAGAAAGGTCTGTGCAACGCGTTCCCAGAGACTGAGAGGTTACAAACTGGTCCTGGACAACGAGTTACTGAGGCTTCGGTCAGTCAAGGAAGGAGCGGTGGAGAAGGTGGCCGTCTAACCGATGTGTTCAGACAATTCTTTTAGTCCGCAGCCCCAAGGTATGATCGGTTTCAGCAAACATCGCCAGCATCTGATTTACATGGTCCAGGAATACCTAGGGGCAAGGTCAGACTTGGACACCTTTCCCACCCAAAATCCTCTGGCTTACTGGGTCTTGAGGATGGATCACTGGCCAGAGCTTGCACAGTATGAAATTGAGCTACTGGCCTGTCCTGCATCCAGCGTTCTTTCGGAACGCACATTCAGTGCTTCTGGAGGCTTTGTAACCGATCACAGGGTGCCCCTGTCCACAGACTCGGTTGATCGACTGACCTTCATAAAGATGAATCAGTCTTGGATCACCACCAGCTACCAAGCACCTGAAGCTGATGTAAACGAATATTTTTTTTTTAAATGTCACATCCCTTCAAGACTGCCTATGCTGATGCTGAGTGACTGTCCTGTTATGTTGACTGACTATCCTCTTCCTCCTCAATGATCCTGCTGATAGCTTGGAAGAACATTTTTGGTTCTGGGTGCCGCCACCAGTGGCTAAGGCCCAATTTTTCAGCCCCTGTTTAACAGGGGCATGTAATTACAATTTTTGATGCAATGCTTTGCAGCAGGGCTCATGCCTGCACTCCAACTAGAGTATCTGGGAGAGGTTGCAGTGTCATGGCACCAGCACCAGTGCCTAAGGCCCAATTTTTCAGCCCCTGTTTAACAGGGGCGTGTATTTACAATTTTTTATGCAATGCTTTGCAGCAGGGCTCATTGCTGCACTCCAAGTACAGTATCTGTGAGGGGTTACAGTGTTTTAGCACCAGTGCCTAAGGCCCAATTTTTCTGCCCCTGTTTAACAGGGGCATGTAATTACAATTCTTGATCTAATACTTTGCAACAGGGCTCATTGCTGGGCTCTAAGTACAGTATCTGTGAGGGGTTGCAGTGTTGTGGCACCAGCACCAGTGCCTAAGGCCCAATTTTTCTGCCCCTGTTCAACAGGGGCATGTAATATCAATTCTTGATCTAATATTTCACAGCTGGGCCCATTCCTGCGCCCACCAAGAGTAACTGTGAGGACTTACAGTCTTGTGGCACCAGCACCACCGCCACCACCAAAGGCCCAATTTTTGAGCCCCTATTCAACAGGGGCATGCAATTACAATTCTTGATCTAATAATACACAGCAGGGCCCATTCATGCGCCCACCAAGAGTAACTGTGAGGGCTTACAGTGTTGTGGCACCAGCACCACCACCAAAGGCCCAATTTCTCCAACCACTGTTCAACAATGGCATGTAATTATAATTCCTGATATAATAGTTCACAGCAGGGCATTCCAGCGCCCACCAAGAGTAACTGTGAGGGCTTACAGTGTTGTGGCAACACCAACACCTAAGGGGCAAATTTCTGCAGAGTATATACGGCAGGCCCCTACTTTCAAACATCCAACTTACAAATGACTCCTACTTGCAAACGGAAGGAGACAACAGCAAGTGAGAGGAAATCTACCCCTAGGAAGGGAAATTCTCTGCTGTGAAGCCTCGTACACACAAACGAGTTTCTCGGCAAAAACCAGCAAGAAACTTGCTGGCAGAGATTTTTTGCCGAGAAATTTGTTCGTGTGTATGGTTTCTCGTCAAGGAAAGCGACAAGTATCTCGACGAGAAAATAGAGATCCTGCTCTCTATTTTCTCGTCGAGATCTCGTCGGCATGTTTCTCGACGAGAAAAGTGAGTGTGTGTACACTTACCTGTCCTCCCGGAAGCCCGCGCATGTTCGAAATGAATTTGACGCATGCGCGGTAGCTTCCTAGGCATACGTAGGGTATACCAAGATGGCGGCGACGGCATCGAATGTGACGAGCGCATGCTCGTCGTAGTCGATGACGTCACTGCGTACGCTCCATTCAAAGAACTGCGGGTTCTTTGAATCGAGCGTGTGTACACTCGGCCGGGACAAGTTTCTTGTCCAAGAATCTCGTCGAAAAAAACAACATGTTTTTTTCGACGAGAATCTCGGCCGTGTGTACGAGGCCTAAGAGTTAATATGGGAAAAAAGGTGTCTCCTCTCTACTGATGCTTTATCACCAATCCTTGTTTCAATAAAAAAAAAAAAAAAAATTCCAAAAACATTTGTCATTGGGACGGAAAGTGAGGTGAAATGTTCTGAACAGGTGCACAGACAGCAAAACAAATGTTACAGGGGTGTTAACCCTTCCCTATGTTCTCCAAAAAGCTTAAAATTAGATTTTGTTGACTAGAGCTACACTTAAAAAGTGTACCTGTTCCAAATTACAAACAGATTCTACTTAAGAACCAACCTGCTGTTCAGATTATATATGGCCTTTTTTTATTTTGGGTGCGGGGTTCCCCAAAGGGACTGGTAATGGGCTGGGGTAGGGTGGGCGGTGATGGGATAGCCGTGCCATGTTTCTCAATGATTTTCATCCATATTGCCGGGACCAGATATTACATTAAAGCCGCAAGCAGTTTTAAATGGCTTTTTTTCCTTTAGAAATGTCATTTTGTGCAGGGACAGTTCTAAACACTGGAAACATGTGCCACTTCACAGGCATACTTTAGACACCCCCCAGGTACGATATTTAAAGGAATATTTCATATTTTTTTCACTTTATGCATCATTAAAATCACTGCTCCCGAAAAAACAACAGTTTTTAAAACTTCTTTTTGCATTGATACATGTCCCCTGGGGCAGGACCCGGGTCCCCAATCCCTTTTTAGGACAATAACATGCATATTAGCCGTTATAATTAGCACTTTAGATTTCGAACGTTCGCTTCCATTGTATTTAATAGGGTTCTAAAGTTTGTGCAAACTTTCGGTCCATTCGCAGTTTCTGGTGCAAACCGAACCGGGGGGTGTTAGGCTCATCCCTAGTGCTGGGCCCAATGGCGAAGTTGCAGCCCCAGGCTAAAGGTGCCTGGGACCGATGCATATGCACACCCCTGGCCTGGAGGGCCAGGTCACGCGACCTGAACTCCGGAGCCCCGGAACTCTGGAACAACCACCCTCCAGGCGACGACTGCCCCTTATGTATCCCTTCCCGGCATGCACAGCAGGTTGACAACGCCCACTGTACTACTGCCGAGAGAGGACACCCTAAGGCACAGCACTGTTACCAGTGGTTCAACCCTGACCTGTCATGGCAGTGCCACCTACAGGCCACAGGGAACTGCACACCAGTACAACACCTGAGGAACAAAACAGCCATACCTATCAATAAAAGCGATCTGAGCCTGGCTACTAGCTCAGACCAACCCCTAAATTTAGGCACACAGCACCCCTCAAAGTAGAGGGACGCTACACATGTAAAAAAAAATCATCATCATAAAATTAATAAAAATAATGATGATACCATGTCTACCATTTCCATCACTAGCACTATATAAAATGGTTTCTATTTCCTTATTCCTCATTACATTACAAGCAATGATAGTTTTTATATCCACCTCATCCTCAGCTATAATCTTCCTTGGATATGGTTGTGCTCATAAATTTACATGTCTTTGGCAGAATTTTCAGATGTAGACTGCTTTGTAAGAAAACATAAAGTAAGTACGCAGATCAGACACAGTTTTAGGCATCACAAAATAGTACACTCATTAAACAAACCTCGGTAATAAAGCAAAATAATAAAATATTTCCTGTTCAAAATGTTGCATGCCCTTAGTTCTTAATATCATATATTCACCTTTAGCATCAATAACAGCTTTCAGCCTTTTGTGATAGTTTTGAATAAGGCCCTTTTTGTTTTCTCATGTAATAAAGCCACTCATTCTTCTTGGAAAAAGCCTCCAGGTCCTGTAAAATATTTGGTTGCATAGCATGAAATGCAGGTTTGAGATTTTCCCAAATTGGTTCAATGATGCTGAAGTCAGGAGATTGTGATGGCTGATTCAGAACCTTAATGTTTTTTTCTGGTAAAACCACTTGACTTGGGCTTGTAGTTTCAATCACTGTCATATTGAAAAGTGCAAGTGATCTACATACACTGCTTGTGGGCTAAAGAATGCAGTTTCTTTGTTCCAATATTCTCTTATAATATGCTTTATTTTATTGCCATAATTTCTGACTAAATTCCCTGTACTACTATAGCTTACACACCACAAAGATTCACCTCCATGCTTCACTGTAAAGTTGGTGTGCTTCTATTCATAGGCCTAGTTGACGTCTTTCCAAACATAACATTTATGGTTTACCATTAAGTTTAATTTTGGTCTGATCACCCCAAATGACTTTTGTCTAGAAGATTTGAGGCTTCTCTGGGTGCTGTACAGTATATTGTAAGGGGGCTGGTTTGTGCTATTGGTGCAGAAAAAAAGGGCTAAAAGTTTACAAATTTCTCCAGTATATAAACTTATGAGCACAGAGGCATGGAGAATAATATGAAATCATGTCAACCAGTGCCATGTTCAATTTCAACTAAGCAGAAACAGGTTTTGTAGCCAGGTTATTGGCTAGAGAGAGAAGGAGAACACTTATAAAGATGCTGTGCTGCAGCTGCTTTGTGTGCTGTCTTTCAATGTTGTTCAGCATCCATCCAGCAGAGGAAGCCAGTAGGCAAGAAAGACTTGAGAGACTTTGATGCAGTCCACACTAAACTGTGGGGAATATAGTCTGGGAAGGCTGCTGTGTGTGTACTTATCATCAATAGCCTAAGGTCTGGAATACTGAGGACCCGAGTCACCCAGAGTGCAGAGCCAGATGGACTGCTGACAGCTAAGTGCCCAGATCTAAGTCTGGGACTGGTGAATAGTCACTTGTAGTGTTTGATTTTACCACTGCTAGCAGACTGAGTAAGAAAATCCATCTAGTATAACTGCATGCAGAGTTTTAAGGCAATGATACAGATGTGAACCACCTTAAAAACATGTATTTACCAACTGTTTCACAATATATATATAGTGCACTCTGAGGCATTTATTGACTATTGATTGCAGAGAAACTGCTGTGGGATTATTCATCCCTGTTGATACTATTGTTTATTGCTAGGGTAATCTTGCTTTAGTACTTTAGAACTATTGTAATTTAGACTAAACTGCTACCATAACCTAGTAATGACCTCATTCGGCTTACTGTGACAATATACAGCACATGCCTTATTTACAATTGAGTAGTCTGGTGCTTATTTTCTGAAATCTTAACATAGATTTGTGTAGGATACTGATACTTGTGCTCACATAGGCATTTTCAGCAACCCATTACTCAACCAGATGTGCCAAAAGGGGCAAAGCTGCTCCTAGCGTCATAGCAAAGAACAGATAACCTGTTACACCAAGTGGCTCCTCCGGGATAAGGAACTACAATTTGGAAATATCTACAAGATACCTTGCCTGGAAAAATGTAACTTCATTATCCAGTGATTAGTTGATGGTGTTACAGTTCTAAATACAGTATGCCAAATAACACAAGTTGGGTAACTGCAGTGCTTTTATTGCTACTGCTGCATGCATACTTTCTTCTGCTGGTTATACATCTGCTACCACCATCAACATTTCAGTGTCATACCCACTTTTCTTTTAAAAAGCAACATCTGTCATAAAATTATGTTTTTTTACCTGTCATTCTGTCAATCTAGAGAATTTGTTTTTGGACTAAGAAGCCAAAAGAGTGATTTGTTTCTTTGTTTCCACAGTGGCGTAATGGCATAGAGTACTTCTACGTTTTGTTGGAATAGCTTTCATAAAAAAAGGCTAAAAATTTGAAATCAATAGGGGTAGAGTTTGTTGCCTAAATTTTCTTGCACAACAAGAACAGGGATGATATATTTATTTACATTCCTATCATACATGGGATATACATCTTACTTTGGGTATTATGATGAATTTTACAAAATTATTAGTAATGTACTACAACATGTGCTGCATTTCTTAGGCAACTAAGGTAAATCTGTCATTGTCCAGGAATGTTTATCTATTCCTAGCCAAAGGTAGCCACTAGATGTGTGGATACATGCAAAGATCGGTGGAAGGATACATCTCTTGTCAGCCTCTCAATACTTTGTATAGGCAGTCAAAGCTGTATGCAGCCACCTATGATTCGTACTGTAGGATTACTAAAATTCCAGCAGAAGAACTCTTGTGACAGACCTGAAATCCTTATGTGAATGATGTCTAAGCCATTTAGAGCTACCTAATGATGATCATTTGTAATTATTGCAAGCAATTGTTATCACATAAAGAGATTTTCCCACTTTAGTGCTATCTTCCCCTTCTCCTTTAGCTGGGAAAAAATGCAGTGCAACTGGCAGGTCTATGGACAGGCAGATGTCATGCACCTTTGGCTAGCCTAAAACTTATATCAGTAGTCAAAGGTCAGATATGGCTACATTCAGAGCTATACAGTTGGCCTCAAGAGCAGAAATAACTTTAAAGTAAATGTTATAATGCTATCTCAAACTCTGTACTTACTAAAAAGACATGGTTGCATCCCTTTAATTATTTATTTTTTTTGCTAGTGATAGCAGAGAAATGTACATTAGAGACTGAGTGTCTGCATTTGACTAAGACACTGCAATTATAATATTTGCTGTTGTAGCTTTAGGCCTAGTACACATGGGCTGAAAATCAGCCGGTTCAGCAGAAAACGGGTGACTTTCTGTTCATGTGTACAGATGCCAGTCTAAAAACCAGCTTCTGTCGAATGGTCAACATTTGATCAGCTCTTGCAGCCAATGGTGGTTTACAACCACTTTAATACACATGAAATTGAAATGCTTAAATCAGTATTAAAGTGGATGTAAACCCTCACATATACCCAGTGAAGTAAACAGCCTCAGATGATACACAGAGATGAAACAAATCTCCCTACATAAGTTTTACATGTATATCTGCTGTCTTTATTTACTGTTTAGAAAGTTCAGATCATGTTAGGAGATTGTCTCTTCCTGGTTAACACTGCAGAAAAGCCTGGGCATACAGCCAAGACAGCTGATTGGAGGAAAGGCACACACACCATCTCCTCATAGGTAGAGACGTTCAGCTCTGTCCCTTGAATAGTTCAGGGCTCTGATAATCTATTTATAGCATCCTCCCCAACACAAAACTCCAGCTGCTTTTACCATATATGACGGAGAACTTGTCAGGACTCAGGAGTTATCAGGCTGATAACAGAAGAACAGAGCATGAGACAGCTACGGGACACAGTGCTTTAAAGAGATATAACAAAACAGTGCAGATATATGTGCCCAGCTCAAATTTCATGAATCAGGTTTACATCCACTTTAACCACTTCTATACCAAGCACTTCCCACCCTTCCTGCCCAAGCCAATTTTCAGCTTTCAGCGTTGTCGCTGTTTAAATGACAATTGCACGGTCATGCTACACTGTACCCAACCTAAATTTTTATCAATTTGTTCCCACAAATAGAGCTTACTTTTGGTGGTATTTTATCACCTCTGCGGTTTTTATTTTTGCTAAACGGATAAAAAAAGACCCAAATTTTTGAAAAAAAAAAGTTTTTCTTTGTTTCTGTTATAATTTTTTGTAAATAAGTAAGTTTCCTACTTCAATGATGGGCACTGATAAGCTGCACTGACAGGCACTGATAAGGCGGCACTAATGAGGTGGCACCAATGAGATAGCACTGACGAGGTGGCACTGACGATGGGCACTGATAGGCGGCACTGATGGGTGACACTGATATGCAGCACTGATGGGCATTGATAGGCAGCACTGATGGGCACTCATAGATGGCACTGGTGGGCACTGATGGGCATTGATAGGTGACACTGATGGGCACTGAAAGGCTGCACTGATGGGTACTTATGGGTGGCACTGATATGTGGCACTGCTGGGCACTGATGGGCGGCACTGATGGGCACTGAAAAGCAGCATTGTTGGGCACTGATGGCTGGCACTGATGAACTGCACTGATAGGCATCACTGGTGGCATCACTGGTGGCACTGGCACTGTCTGTCAGACGCGAGTGAGGAAAAGCTGATCAACGGCTCTTCCTGTTTACATCGCGATCAGCCATGATTGGACACTGCTGATTACGTGGTAAAAAGCCTTCGTTAGAGGCTCTTTTTTTTTTTTTTTTCATAAAATAGAGGCTTTTTATCTAGATCGGTGTAGCGGTGTGTCAGACTGCTCCTCTTAACCAATGACACCACCAAGTAACTAATTCACCTTTATTATCATTTGCCTTGACTATTGAAACTCCCTTCTCATTTGTCTACCTGTGCACAAACTATCCCATTTTAGTCTATCATGAATTTTAATGTCAAACTCACTGACCTTACCAAACCTTGAGCATCAGTCACCTATCTTTGCCCATCTCTCCACTGGCTTCCACTCATCCTACAAATAAATTACAAGACCAAAATAGTACTGATATTCCCATTGCACACTTTCCTGGATAAGGCTTTAGAAATAGCAGGTGCTGCAGTAACAACCAGCTGGAACTGGAGACATCATAGATCAAATGCACATATTTGCCAGCACACCACTAATCATCAGTTATGTCAAAATCTTTTATTGAAGAATGATCACATCACAAAAGACATGGTGCAATATCTGACGAAGGGGTCCTGCATGGCTCCGAAACTTTGAACCATGTCTGTTGTGATGTGATCATTCTTCAATAAAAGATTTTGATGTAATTAATGATACCTGGTGCACTGCCAAATATGTGCATTTCGACTATGTATCAAGCCACATCACCAAAATTGTTTCTAATGTAATTCAAACCATCCTTTTCACTCCTTTTCACTCCTTTCAAGACCTTCTTCTCTCTAGCGCTCTCATCATCTTCTCCTATGCTCCAGAGGCTCTCCCATCCTCTGCTATTTTGTTTGCCTTCAGACAATGCCTGAAAATGCATCTCTTTGGGTAAGCCTATCCCATCTCTACCTAAAAACAGATTTTTTTTTTCTTCATCAAAATTGATTGTTAACCACTTCCCTACCCAGCCATAGTCAAATGACGTCCACAGATGGGATCTCCCATCCTGGGTGGACGTCATATGACGTCCTCGGCTTTGTAGGGGGATATCTGAATGATGCCTGCAGCTAGAGGCATCATTCAGCTATCCTTTTGAAGTGCCGGCGATTCTGTGCACAATAAGAATGATCATAGCGGCGGTTCCGCCGCTTGATCGTTCTTATAGGCGGCGGGAGGGGACAACCCCCCTCCCGCCGCCATCCGGTGCTTCTCCGGGCTCCCCTATGCGATCGGGGACCCGGAGCGAATCTTCCGGCGTCGTTGGTGGGGTCACGTGATGAGCATAGAGATGACTGGTGACCAGATGGTCACCAGTCATCTCTATGATCGTCGGAGGCCCGGGCGCGATGTGATGACGTCACGCCCGGGTCTCAAATGTAAACAAAGCCGCCATTGTGGCTGTAAGTATGAGATCAGTGAAAAAAAATTCACTGATCTCATGCTTTCCAGCCTGGAGGAGAGATGTGGGGTCTTATTGACCCCGCATCTCTCAATAAAGAGAACCTGTCACACACATTCCTATTACAAGGGATGTTTACATTCCTTGTAATAGGAATAAAAGTGATCAAAAAAAAAAGTAAAATCATTGTAAAAAAATAAATAAATAAGTAAAAAAAAAAAAAAAAAAATTAAAACGCCCCTGTCCCCGGTAGCTCGCGATCAGAAGCGAATGCACACGTAAGTCGCCCACATATGTAAACGCTGTTCAAACCACGCATGTGAGGTATCGCCGCGTGCGTTAGAGCGCGTGCAATAATTCTAGCACTAGACCTCCTCTGTAATTCTAACCTGGTAACCTGTAAAAAAAATTAAAGCGTCGCCTATGGAGATTTTTAAGTACCGAAGTTTGGCGCCATTCCATGAGTGTGCGCAATTTTAAAGCGTGACATGTTAGGTATCTATTTACTCGGCGTAACATTATCTTTTATATTTTCCCCAAAAATTTGGGCTAACTTTACTGTTTTATTTTTTAATTCATGAAACCATTTTTTTTTTTAAAAAAAGGCGTTTGAAAAATTATTGCGCAAATATTGTGCAAGAAAAAATGTTGCAATGACCGTCATTTTATTCCCTAGGGTGTCTGCTAAAAAAACATATATAATGTTTGGGGGTTCTGAGTAATTTTCTAGCAAAAGAATGATGATTTGTACATGTAGGAGAGAAGTGCCAAAATAGGCCCGGTATTGAATAGGTACAAAAAGCCCTGTAATGAAGTGGTTAACCACTTTCCACCCGGCCACTGCACATATACAGCTGGGTGGGTGCTTTCTCCTTCTGAGTGGACATTTAGGAACATCCCTCAGAAGGAGTACACAGCGCATCTCCGATTGGCAGGAGGGCTCTCTGATTGGCCCTCTTAATCACATGACGGGCGTGTCCAATCACCGTCTTCATGTGATGTAAATAGAGAGCCGGTTGCTAGGCAATCAGCTCTCCTCTCCTCACACAGAAGTTGTCAGTGAGGAGAGCGGATCTCTGTAGCCAGCCGGAGATCAGTGAGTATGAGCTGTTTTTTACAACCTTTTACACACTGATCACCGCCCAGTGTAAACACACAAAGTCCCCAAAATAGTGTCCCCAAAACACTGTCCCCACACATGTCCCAACACAGTAAAAACACCTGTCCCCCACATATGTAACAGTAAAATCATATGTCCCAATGATCATCTGCGTACATCTGTCCGTGATCACACAAACCAATTATTTCACACTTATGAGGATTTTTTTTACCAAAGACATGTAGCAGAATACATTTTGGCTTAAATTTATGACAAAATTCAATTTTATTGGATTTCTTTTAAAATAGAAAGAAGAAAATATAGGTTTTTTCCCCAAATTTCCGCTTTTGTTCGCTTATATCGCAAAAAATAAAAAAACGGAGTCGTGAATAAATACCACCAAAAGAAAGATCTAATTGTGTGAACAAAATGATAAAAATTTCATTTCGGTACAGTGTTGCATGACTGCGCAATTGTCATTGGAAGTGCAAGAGCGCTGAAAGCTGAAAATTGGCCTGGGAAGGAAGGGGGTGAAAGTGCCCAGTATTGAAGTGGTTAAAATGTTCAGATCTGAGTACATGAATGTGCTATGCACTCTAATTCATGAATATGGAAAATCTATACTATGTGCTCTGACAAAGTACAAACTATCAATAGGGATCGATGAAGGTTCAGAGAGCATGTGCCTGCCTGCTTCAGAAGACTTTGACAGGCAGTTGTGTGATTTTGCATTCTCGCTGAATATAAGAATGGTGGTGGTGTTAGGTGGGGGGGGTTAGAGGATGATGGCAGGATGCATTCCTGATGCATTTCTGCATGCGCATTTTTGATGCGTTTTTGGCGCTCTTTTGATGCATTTTTGGTGTGTTTTTGATGCATTCCAGTGCTTTTTTTCTCCCTCTTTTTTATTCACCTTAAATAAGGTGCATTTTTGGTGTGTTTAGGTGTATTCCGTTGCATTTTTGATGAGTTTTACCTCATTCCAGTACAGTTCAGTGCATAAAAAAATGCAGTATGTTCTACTTTTTTCTGGAACAGGAAAGCACTGAAACTGACCGCACTGGTGTGAACTGTTCCATTGAAAACCATATATCCTACTATCCATGCATATTTGATGCAAAAAAAAAGCACTGGACTTCATGTGGTGTAAACTGGTCCTAACCGCATAGGTGTTGTTACACAGGAAGCTATCAACACACATATAGGATATATAGGATAAAGTCTTGTAAAAGCACTAATCAGGGTTAAGTTATTGCAAACCTTTCAAACATTGAACTTTTGCAGCAGTACCAATACATCTATTATTTAAAGATGGAATTGATATGACACAAGTTTGGGTCCACTTAGTGCATACTGAAAACAATACACCAAAACACAGTTACCAGGAAAGTGCATACAACCATAGAAACAGAGAAACAAGCAAAACATCACAGTGGAGAAATGGAAAACTGTCAATGGGACAACTATAAAACTGGGCACACCACATTGATTGAAGGGGAGTGAAAAATGGCAGAAAGTGGGGTAGATCCCCTTCCTCTGCTCTGGGTTCCCTATCAGAGGAGCATTCAGATGATGAGATATCCCTATCTGGTGATGGGAATCAGGAGCAGTCTGAGGTTTCAGAGGATGAGGATTAGATATCTTCTACCTCTCAGGCACTTAAAATGCAGGTGCAATATTATATGGAGTTGGTGCGTACCACATACAACTTGCCCTCTGCTGAAGCTGCCATGCCCTCTATTTCCTCCTTGGGTTCCCCGGAAATCCCCACAGGCTGCATATACCTTCCCAACTCATCCTTTGTTGGAGAAGTTGATGTATGATGACTGGGCTTAACCAGATAAACAGTTTTCTCCTCCCAAGAGGTTTTATATCCTTTAACCAGTGGAGGAAAGTTTCACCAATAAATGGGGGTGCCAGCTATAGACGCGGCTATTTCTTGTGCGAATAAAAGCCTGACCTGTCCCATGGACAATGCTCAGGGCTACAAAGATCCAACTGATAAAAAACTGGAATCTTTGCTTAAATCCTCCTTCTCTATGGCTGGTGCTGTGGTCCAACCTGCAGTCGCAGCAATTGGCATGTGCCAGTTCCTCAAGCAACAAATGAAACAGGTAGTTAACCTCCTCCCTGCAGAGGAAGTTGAGGTTTATGCAGACCTTCCTAAGGCCCTGTGTTTTGCGGTTGATGCGATTATGGACTCTGTTCAGCAAGCATCCCGCCTAAATCTCCTGCTGGTACACATGCGCAGGTCCCTTTGGCTAAAGCATTGGGAAGCCAAGCTTTCTTGCAAGAGATACTTGGGGGCGTTCCCTTTTTATGGGGAATGCCTGTTTGGGGATGATTTGGACAAATATATCCAAGAGATTACCGGAGGCAAATCCACATTGTTACCGGTTAAAAAGAAGAGTAAACGTCCCTCATTTAAACGTTCTCTTTCCCCAGCCCCTGGAGCTTCAACTTCCAGGCAGTGGCGACGGCCTCCCCAGTCCAATACTAGGCGAAAGGCTCAGGGCCAAGCCCAAGGTCAGAAAAGACCTTGGGGTTCAAGATCTACTAATCAGAACCTCAAAACTTCCCTGTGAAGCACCTGTTGGCCCAAGGGGTAATCATAGAAGTAGCCCCAGAGCAGAAAGGCTCAGGGTTCTACTTAAACCTCTTTACGGTTCCAAAACCAAATGGGGATGTCAGGCCTATTCTGGATCTGAAAGACCTGAATCCGTTTCAGAACATTTGCTCCTTCCGCATGGAGTCTGTCCGTTCAGTAGTCTCCACCCTTCAGGGAGGAGAATTCCTGGCATCACTAGACATCAGAGATGCATATCTACATGTGCCAATATTCCCCGCTCACCAAAAGTTTCTAAGGTTTGCGGTGGATCAGCGCCACCTTCAATTTGTGGCCCTACCATTCGGTCTGGCTACCACACCTCGAGTATTCACAAAGATGCTAGACTCGCACATGGAAAAGCTAAGGGCACGGGGCATAGTGGTAACAGCTTATCTGGATGATCTGCTGGGCATAGATCAGTCCATAGCACGCCTAGACCGCAATGTGCGCAGCACAATGGAGTATTTAGAGTACCTAGGCTGGGTCCTCAATCTGGAAAAATCCTCCTGGGGTCATAGACACGATCCAAAGCAGGGTGTTCTTACCCGGGTCAAAGGCCAAAGCCATAAAGGATTTGGTTTGTATGATCAAAGCAAGGAAAAATCCTTACATTCGTTTATGCATGAGGTTATTGGGGAAAATGGTAGCCTCATTCGATGCCATTCCTTACGCCCAGTTTCACTCAAGACCTTTGCAGAACAGCATCCTGTCTGCTTGGAACAAAAAGGTTCAAGCCTTGGACCTTCCAATCCACCTATCACCGTGGGTTCAACAGAGCCTCAATTGGTGGTTGCTCCCTCAGAATCTGTTAAAGGGAAAATCCTTTATTCTGGTTACTTGGAAGATCGTAACCACAGACACCAGTCTTATAGCCTGGGGGGCAGTTCTGGAAGAAGCTTCTGCCCAGGGAAAATGGCACAGAGCCGAAGAGCTCTTACCCATCAACATTCTGGAGATTCTGGCAATTCGTCTGGCCCTCAGGGTCTGGACTTACAGGTTGCAGGGTTTTCCTGTTCAGATACAGTCCGACAATGCCACAGCAGTGGCTTAAATCAATCACCAAGGGGACACCAGAAGTCTGGATGCTCAAAGAGAGGTGAATCTCATTTTTTCTTGGGCAGAAAGGCATGTTCCCTGTCTGTCTGCAGTCTTCATTCCAGGGGTAGAAAATTGGCAGGTGGATTTTCTAAGCCACCAGCAGCTGAGTCAAGGAGAATGGTCTCTACACCCCAACATATTTCAGGCCATATGTCGGAAGTGGGGTACCCCAGATGTAGACCTGTGGGCCTCCAGGTTCAACACAAAGCTGGACAACTTCGTGTCAAGGGCAAGAGATCCGTTGGCACAAGGGTCGGATGTCCTGACAATTCCATGGGATCAGTATTCTCTGATTTATGCGTTCCCTTCAGTTCCGCTTCTCCCACGATTCCTTTGGAGAGTCAAGAGAGAAGGAAAGCCAGTGATTCTGGTAGCCCGGCTTAGCCCAGGTGATCCTGGTATGCAGAGATTTTGAAGATGGCAGAGGGGAACCCTTGAGTTCTTACGCTCCGCTCAGATCTGCTCTCACAGGGGCCAATATTCCATCCTGCCTTACATAGTCTGAATTTGACGGTTTGGCTGTTGAGACCCACATTCTGAAGAGTCGTGGGCTCTCGGGTCCAGTCCTATCCACTCTGGTTAACACCAGGAAGCCGGTTTCCAGGCTCATTTACTACAGAATCTGGAAGGCATATGTTTCCTGGTGTGAATCCAGGGGATGGCATCCTAGAAGGTATGCCGTTAGCAGGATTCTTGCCTTTCTTCAATTAGGAGTAGAGATGAAGCTGGCCTTGAGTACTATCAAGGGCCAGATCCCGGCCTTGTCGGTATTCTTTCAGAGACCGCTTGCCTCTCATTCCCTGATCCGGGCCTTTGTTCAGGGAGCACTGCACTTGAATCCGCCGGTTAAGTCTCCTATGTGCCCGTGGGACTTGAATTTAGTGTTATCTGTTTTACAGAAACAACCTTTTGAACCATTGCACCATGCTTCTTTAGTTCTTTTGACAAAGAAACTGTTTTTTCTTGTAGCCATATCCTCAGCAAGGAGGGTATCGGAGTTGGCAACTCTTTCTTGTAAAGAGCCGTATTTGATCATTCATGAAGATAGGGTGGTGTTGCGGCCTCACCCAGCCTTTTTACCTAAAGTGGTTTCAGGATTCCATCTGAATCAAGATGTAGTCCTACCATCCTTTTTTCCAGATCCGCAGTCCGCGGAAGAAGTGAAACTATACTCTTTAGATGTTGCAAGAGCGGTAAAAATGTATCTGCAAGCTACGGCTCAGATACGAAAGACTGATTGTCTATTTATTCTGCCAGGAGGCCCAAGGAAGGGCCAGGCAGTGTTGAAGTCCACTATTTCAAGGTGGATTTGACAAGTTATTTTTCAGGCCTATGCTTTAGAAAAGAAGGTTCCTCCTTTTTAGGTTAAAGCGCACTCGACTAGAGCAGTTAGTGCTTCATGGGCAGTGCATCACCAGGCCTCCATGGCTCAGATCTGCAAGGCTGCTACTTGGTCTTTGGTCCATACATTCACTAGATTTTACCAGGTGGATGTGAGAGGGAATGAGGATGCCGCCTTCGGGCGCAGTGTACTGCAGGCAGCAGTTTAGGTCCTCTTGTCCAATGGCGGTCTGTGTTTTTTTCTGATCTGTGTCTCCCTCCCCTCAATTGGGCATTGTTATGGGACATCCCACTAAGTAATTAAAGTGAATGTAAACCCGAAAATGTTTTTATTAAATTTTTTGCTGTCACAGGTCTTGCCACAAAAGCCCTGTACACACGATCGGTTTTACCGATGAAAACAATCCGATGGACTTTTTTCATCGGACAAACCGATCGTGTATGGGACCCATCTGTCTTTTTTCCATCGGTTTTTAAAAATAGAACATGTTTTAAATTTTTCCGACGGATCAAAAACCGATAGCAAATTCCGATCGTCTATGGGCAAGTCCATCGGAAAAAAAACCCACACATGCTCAGAATCAAGTCGACGCATGCTCAGAAGCATTGAACTTCATATTTCTCGGCTCATCGGAGTGTTTTACGTCACCGCGTTTGGAACGGTTGGTTTTTAGACTGATGGTGTGTAGGCAAGACTGATGGAAGTCAGCTTCATCGGATTTCCAATGGACAAAACCATCGGATTAGAATCCATAGGATATCCGATCGTGTGTACGAGGCTTAAGAGTTAATCCAGCTCTGAGCAATCCTCTTTTATTGTTCAGTGAGATAAAACGGACAAACAGAGTTACCTTTGTCCGTTCTGCCCCTTGCTTTGAGTGACAGGTTATTTACATATCTCGTGCACTAGCTTTAGGCAGGCATTATTTTTTTAATTCCCACCCCCCACTCCTTTTCTGAAGTCATGTGGTTACTTTTCTGGATTTTGACTGGATGTTAGTGATCATAGCAGAAGGAATCCACAGGAGAAAATGCATGTTGACAAGGGGAGTGTAGAGGTGGGCGGGGAGTCTACTGACATCACGACTCCACCCTCCGAGCTCCAGACAACAGATCCACCCACAGAATCTGCAGTTTTTCAGGTTTCATAACAGACAGAGGGGAGACATTTGACAGATAAGGATACATGCAGGTGGCATCTATATTCTTATAGATCAGCACTATGGCAGTAGTTTAGAAAGGATGAGAGTGGGTTTACATCCACTTTAAGTCTCTGTATCCCGTGATGTATGATCAAGAAAATAGGATTTTTTAAAACAGCTTACCTGTAAAATCCTTTTCTTGAGAGTACATCACGGGACACAGAGCTCCCGCCCGTCTTCAGTTTTATACATTGGGACACGTATTGCTTTGCTACAAAACTGAGGTGCTCTCCATATGGGAGGGGTTATATAGGGGAGTAACTCACCTTGTAATTAGGGTTGCCAGCGTCCAATCACCTGATGGTGACTATCTAACCCACTAAGTAATTAAGTCTCTGTGTCTCGTGATGTACTCTCAAGAAAAGGATTTTACAGGTAAGCTGTTTTAAAAAATCCTATTTTTCTGTCTGTTTATCATGTGATTAGGATGGAAAACTGAATAATTAGTGTTAAAAGTCTTGATCCAGGTGCAGAGACAGTGACAGCTAGCTCCAGTGGTTTTAAGTATATGCCTGTCAATAATCTTGTAGTGAAAACTGACAAAAACAATGACAACTGTTAGATAAAAGGTGTATCATTTTCAACTTATGTGTTGAGAATTATGAGGAATAAGAACATATTTATATGGCTGTGAATGATGGTAGCTCTGCTACCACACTGCTTCATTCTGTGTATAACTTATTCAGCACCACCTTACTTTCTCCCGAGCACTCTACATTCTTTATTTCCCAACACCAGCATCATTCTTGTATACTGGATATACCCTATTTCACACCACCTCATTCTCTATCTTATTTTGTACTTTTCAAATTACACACTACCATCATAGTGTATGCTGTGTTTTCCAGATTTCACTGTGCCCTATCCTGTATGCTGTGTATTACTTTGATTTAAAATTGGTTTGACATGTTTGCATGGCTGAAAAGTCAGCATGTAGACTTCCTATGAAATGGCCAATTGGTTCTGTTTGCTGCCCCCCCCCCCCAACCTAAAAGATCACAGTCTGCCCAGTGGAAGAAAATGTGCAATACAGTACGCCAGGACTACATTTTTAGAGACAATACGCCAAATTAGGCACAGGCTCTATTTGCGATGCTTAGCACCTTTGCAACCTTGATTTCCATAGACTTTTTAAAAAGTAAAATTACAGTAAGCTAAAAACAATACAGGAAGTACTAATGTTTTAGCAGTTGTCTAAGATTACATTGCCAAGTTGGAGAACAGAAAAATAGCAACTAATTTGCTGCTCTGTGCTTGTCAGTCACTGTAGACTTCAACATGTGATAAAGAGAAGGAGAAGCAGTGGTTGGCAATGTGGTTGCCAGCTCCAGATAATGGAGTTCTATAATATGGGGAAGAAATAAAAATGGAGAAAGTCACTGACATATTGCATTATTATCAATGCCAGATATCAAATTGTGGTAGCATCATTCCTGTAGCCCAGGTACTGTTCCTATCTCTAGCTGTTGATCCATGTGGCACTAGTTGCATGTTATGCAATGATAATTCCAGGAAGCATGCCACCTTCCTACATAAGAATCATTACCACCTTACACAGAGACAGATACTTTAAAACAAAGTAGCATTACTGGACACTAGTGCTTTTTCCTGAAACAGATCTTTCCCTATGTAAACCTACATTTGCTATGAACTCTAATAACACTAATACCTTCAGAATCACCAAAAACTGTTTCAATTTCATTACTTTGCTCCACCTCATCCAAACCTCTTTTAAGTTAAATTTATTTCCAAATGATTTGTTTGCCAACAGCAGCAATTATGCTTTAACAAAGTCAAGTGATATTTAGTACTAAAAGTTGTTGGAACAAACACAGAACAAGAAATACATTTTCCCTGAACGCCCTACCCTGATATAGAAGTACAGTATATAAACAATAAAGTGAATATCTTATTAATATTAAATACATTATTAAGATAATAATATAGATACATTGAAGACATCACATTTTAGTTACTCTTCAAATTAATTATTTTGTTTTAGGAATTCGCATGGATTTAAAATCCAGGCTGGATAAGTTACTTCTCTACATGTTGGAAATGAACACTGCCTAATTTTGGCACTTATTCTTGACTGTCTAGTGTCATTTGAAACTTAGGCCATTTTTGGTAAGGGTGGGTACGGGGGGTAGCCTGCACTTTATTAGTCACATTCAGCTGGGATCTTTCTGAAAAGTTTAAGGCATTTTGCTACTCATCCAAGTAGCTTCCTTAGCTCCAATGTGTGTTAGAGACATACCCTATTATGTATAGCCTAACAAGTAACATGATCATCTTAATTCAATCACCACTATATGAGCCAATGTGGGTTTTGGCACTGATTTGTTGATGTGCAGTGCATGATGCCATAGCATCTTGCTTTAATATACTACAAGCGGGGTGGGCAACCCGTCGATCGCCGGCTACTTGTCGACCGCGGACAGGTGACAGGTAGACTGCGAACAGGTCTGCACCGCTGACCCCCACCTCCTACTTTAGGAAACGGACTGATTCTCTCTGTGCCACCAGCTGTGCCTTTGGTTCTTCTGTCTCTCCATGACCTGCCTCTGCCCCCGCCCCCACCTCTGCCGCCATCATCAGTGAACAGCAGGGAGTGAGAGCCAGCACAGCTCAGTACAGAGGGCGGGAGGAGTTAGCCGCAGGTGATTGGTTGCTAGGTCCTAAGCAACCAATCACCAGCTTGTTATTATGAAAAGTCACTCGGCCAGTTCCCACCCCCTGTCCAGAACTGTGCTTTCTCCTGATCTCGGCTGTGTGCAGAGGTAGGATACAATGGGACTATGCTATGGAACACTGCTATGGGAGGGAAGGGGTCCAGAGGTCACTGCTAAGGGTTGGAGAAAAGGACACTACTCTGTGTGGGGAAGGTGATGTGAAGGGGGCAGTTGACACTGCTTTGGGCCGGACCAACCCCATAAAAGTGACCTCTACCACACTTCACATCACCCCCCCTCAACTCTGCATTCTGAGTGTAACGCACTCCTGATCCCAGCATTCTGAGCGTAACACACTCCTGATCCCAGCATTCTGAGCGTAACACACTCCTGATCCCTGCATTCTGAGCGTAATGCACTCCTGATCCCAGCATTCTGAGCATAACGCACTCCTGATCCCTGCATTATGAGCGTAACTCAATCCTGATCCCTGCATTCTGAGCGTAATGCACTCCTGATTTTTGCATTCTAAGCATAATGCACTCCTGAACCCTGCATTCTGAGCTTAACACACTCCTGATTCCAGCATTCTGAGCGTAACGCACTCATCATGAACCCTGCATTTTGAGTGTAACGCACTCACGAACCCTGAATTCTGAGCGTAATGCACTTATGAACCCTGCACTCTTGTAATACTTATTTTATTTTTGTGTTCACAAACACAATGCGTTTGCGATCTACATTTGGGGTCAACAATGTATTATCACCCGCAGTAGATCACAAAGGCAGTGCGTTTTGAAAAAGGTGCAGAAAACACACATGGAACATGCCTTTCTGGCACTGCGTTCTGGTGTGAACCGGTCCTAACAACAAAACACTGTGCCCGGTGATCTTTGACTTCATCAGTGTTCTTCAAGCAGATCTCCATCTCTCTAAGGTTACCTACCCCTGTACTACAGCATAGGTTAATTTCCTCTAAATATATTGTCAGTGTATGGATAGCTACATTGTAGATGCATTGTAAAGTATGTCAGTGCTATAATACAATTTGTAAATGTTTTCTTTACCTATTTTGTAATGCTTGTGAAGCATCCATTGTTCCCTACTGAAAATATGTATTAGATGCTATAGTGGTCAGTATACAACTACCAATAGCTTGCTGATGGACGAATTTTCTTCATGTTTCGCAAACATCATAAAACACCCATATTTTGACCCAAGGATTATTTTAAGCTCACATTTTCAGAAAACAGAGGACTTTCAGAATAAAAAGATAGTAGTTGCAATTTTTTAATGTTGCACGCGATTATCAAATTTATAATTTTGTATAAACTACACTAAAAATAACTTAGAGCACAGAAACACAATATTTTTTGTAAAATATGAAAGGCGTGATTGTTCCAAGTAATAACATTCCAAATATATGAAGGCTTAAAATTGAATGAGCTAGCAAAATGGCAAAGACCTATGATGCTTAAAATTATCCATATGCAACTCGTTAAAAACGTTTCCGTCAAATGTTTTATTAAAGCAAAATATAAACATGGTTACAGAAGGATAAACTGCACAAACTAGATGCAGTCAACAACGTATGATATCAAAGAAGGGATGGGAACACGGGAGCAATGACACATGACTCGTACAAGAAACTGTAGGTAACAGACAGGGAATGAGAAGTGGGTAGACCACGTGGGTAGTATCAGGCTAACATATGCAAAAAATACAATCTGCGGGGTCCTGTAAACCGAAAATATACAAAAAGAGTCCCAGCAAAGTAAACAAGTTGAACCTCACTGAGCTGGGTAGACTGGCAATATACCAGAAGGTGTAGGTTGTATTTGTCTAAGGATTGACCCCCGTCCCTGCCGGTGTCATTTATATATTGATCAGAGCATTTTTATAGAATTGATCACAGTAAAAATGTCACCGGTCCTCAAAAAGTGTCACTTTTGTCCGCCGTAATGTCGCAGTCCAGCTAAAAATCGCAGATCACCACCATTACTAGTAAAAACAATAAAAAAATTAAAAGTCCCTAAATCTATCCCCTATTTTGTAGACACTATAACTTTTGCGCAAAGCATATAGTTATTGTGATATTTGTTACCAAAAATATGTAGCAGAACACATATTGGCCCAAACTGATGAATACATTTTTTTTTTTATATATTTTTTCTGGATGTGTATTATAGCAGAAAGTAAAAGATATAAGTTTTTTTTTTCAAAATTGTCAGTCTTTTTTTGTTTATAGTGCAAAAAATAAAAACCGCAGAGATGATCATATACCTCTAAAAGAAAGCTCTATTTGTGGGAAAAAAAAGGACATTGATTTTGTTTGGGTAAAGCGTTGCACGACCGCACAATTGTCAGTTAAAGCGACACAGTGCCGTATTGCAAAAAATGGCCTGGTCATTACTGGAGTAAATCCTTCCTGGGCTAAAGTGGTTAAAAAAAACTTAAAAAATAAAATAAAAAATAAAACATAAAACAGATACCATACACTTAGCTTCATATCAAATGGAAGGGGGTCTAAAATTATTCATCACTATGTCTTAATTCAGATATTTTGCAAAAAAAAAAATCAAATATATAGTGATACACCAATGTAAAAACCTTTAAGTACTATGGAACGAATTTCACAGGGGTCCTGTGCGTCTTCTGGTTCGTTTCAGGTCTGAATTCAGTCCAAAATTTTGACTGAAATTGGACCTGAAACAGTGAACATGGATGCTATTGTGAGCCGCACTGCACAGAGGTGTGAACCTAGCCTTTTCTGTAGTATCATTTATTTCAGCTACCAGTTCTTCCATATGCATAATGCCATTTTTTTTTCACAGTTTACTGAATATTTATTTAGAAATCCTGACACAAATTGGAAGGCTTATTTGTGCAGCACAGAAATACACATCCAGTAGTAGCTGGGGACATAGTACATTTTGCATGGTAGGAAATGGCTTCATGAAACAGAAGTGTTGAATTCTGGAGAAGTCTAGCAGTGATGTCATGAAGACACTGCACTTCTGGCAGTCTGTGAATATGCTTGTAAAGCCAGTTCTATATAACCTTTATTCTTTGCTTCCATTTTAATAAATATCTTAATAAGATCTCTGCCGTCGGCTGCCTGGGATTTTCTTGCGCACTCAGTATCGGGATGTACCATGTGGGAGAGTCACACAAAACTTACAGCGTCATCCAATAAATCTCATTGAAGCATGTCTGTAAGAAGTCCATCAATGTTCTTCACAGAGCACAAGTGCCGCACCATGCCTCCAAAATGCCACGTTAACCGTAACAGGTTATACTTTCTTTGCTTGTCAATGTCCTAAAATGTTTGGTTCCTGATCTCTATATATTACCTGTAATCGGGCTCAACGGGATAATGCACTGGTTCAGGAACTCTTCATGTTGATTCAGCTTAAACAAATGCTGCAGGTTTTCCTTTTTGAACACAGATGAAGGGGGCAATTTCTAACCTTGGTGGGGAAAATAAACCTGGATCATTCGGTCTCTCTCTTCCCAGGTGGCTTTCAGCAAAATACCATTTGGCTCTGGCACCACAATAGACCTTTCTTGGTGTGATGTGCTGTAAGTTATAACGGTGAACACATATTTGTCAGTATCTGTACCAGAAAGAATCGCATCCACAGTCAGGGTTTCATTTATTCATGGCCGTTCCTCCAACATGGGTGGCATCTCTATGCGCTTTGTTGCAGCCTCTGCAGCTTTCTGAATGGCCTAATCATATTGTTCTTGATTCATTAACTTGTATGTGGGTGGTTTACTGTCTTGCTTCATGGGTTAGAAAAATTTCTCCAGATCCAGACCAGTCATCATCCTCAGTATGCTCTGTACTTCTGGATCTGTGAACCCAGGAGGTTTGCTCACTGAACTGCTGGCTCCAACACACAGCATCCTCCGGTCACTTGTCCTACCTGGGTGAAGCCTCCTTAGCAGACATGCTATGCGGGCAGCTATCTCTGCAATGACCCCGTTGTGTCATAATGTAATTTTTATGTTACATATTATTTGTGCAGCAGTTTATCAAATGCAAATTTTTGTGAAAACAAACATAATATAATGCCCAATTTTGTTGTAACATTTACGAGATGATGTTATGCTGAGTAAATTGATTTGTATAAATTGCATAGGCCCATGGAACGGAGTCAAACTACAATACCCAAAAATCCCCATAGGCAACATTTTAAAAGCCTTTACAGGTTACCAGTTTAAAGTTACACGGGAGGTCTGCTGGAATCATTGCTCTTGCTCTGATGTTCGCGCCGCTAACTCACATGTTGTAAGATCACTGCTTACATATGCATGCAGGATATGCATGTTCGCATTTGCGCATGAGCAGAAGGGGACAGAGTGCTTTAATTTTTATTATTATTTATTGTATTTTATTTATTTATTTACACTTTACCTTTTTTTTTTTTTTTTTTTATCAACTTTATTGCTATTACAAGGGATGAACAACATCCCTTGTGATAGCATTGGCCATGATTGACAGGTCCTTTTTTAGGCTGGGTTCACACTGATGCTGGATGCGGCTCGCAGCAGGGGTCCGGTGTGTCCCTGTTCTCCATTTCAGGGATGAATCATGCCCAAATTTGTGCCTGAAACTGAGCCAAAGACACACAGGGCTCCTGTGCAAGCCGCTCCGCAGTCGCCACAGACAAGTGTGAGACTTCATAGAGAGCTGGTAACAATCTTTTGTCGTGCAAATTGGATAGTGTGAACCCAGCCTTAGAGAGAGCTGTGGTATTTTAGACCCCAGATCTATCCTCTGGCCTCCAATGCATCTGATCAACTTAAGATCGATTTGATCAGATGTTTTCACAAGCCAGCAATTTCTTGTTTACATCAGACCAAAACCCGAAGTGATTAAATCTGCGTCGCTTCCAGTTTCTGAACATCGGTTCCAATCACTGTGTCTGAGAAAGTTTTTGCCACTGATCACATCTTTACCACGACACCTCCTGCAAAAGTGATCCAGTGGCTGTATAGATCTCTTTTACCTGAATGAGAATAACCTCCTGTAAAAAAAAAAAAAAAAAAAATGAGTTTCAGGTTGTCGCCTCAAGAACATGAAGTGGTTAATGCCTGAACATTTGAGTGAAAGCCTATCACTCTTTCTGAAAGCAAAACCATTCTCACCCTTACCCTATACATAAGAAAAAAATGAACTGCAGTCCTATTGGTCCACACTAGTAATGAGCCAAACAGCCCTAAGTTTCTGTGCCAGCAGGGCTTAACAAACTTCAAAGACATTCAGATGCTCAACTTGCCAACCAATTTTCTACCAACCGAATTATCCTGTCTAACATTTTTTATTAAAATAGGGGTTTAGTTAGCACACATTTGCAAATACATGCGTAAGCTGCAGAGCCGCTCCAAGGCATCCCAATATTTCTGCAGTCCTAACTCTTCTAAATTTATGAGAGTCTCCACAGTGGAAGCATATGCATTCCAATGGAAAGATGGAGGGCAGGTGAGTCGGAGGTAGCCTAACCTTCGTTAAAGACACAGGGGCACACTGGACACCCAGCACATAGCACAATGGCAGAAAAGGTGTCCAGTGTGTCCCCTAACCAGTATAACATCAGTAAAAAACAAATGGCCACTGCCCCAACCTATAACCGGCCTTTTCACCCCCCCGGTTCGGTTCGCAGCAGAACATGCGAACAGGCAAAAAATTTGTTCGAACACGCAAACACCGTTAAAGTCTATGGGACACGAACTTGAAAAATCAAAAGTGAAAATTTTAAAGGCTTATATGCAAGTTATTGTCATAAAAAGTGTTTGGGGTCCCGGGTCCAGTCCCAGGGGACATCTATCAATGCAAAAAAAAGTTTTAAAATTGGACGTTTTTTCGGGAGCAGTGATTTTAATAATGCTTAAAGCAGTGGTTCTCAACTCCAGTCCTCAGGCCCACCAACAGGCCAGGTTTGCAAGATAACTGAAATGCATCACAGGTGATATCATTTGCTGCTCAGTGATTGCAGTATTCTAGTCTGCATCTCACCAAGGTAATACTTAAAATCTGGCCTGTTAGTGGGTCCTGAGGACAGGAGTTGAGAACCACTGGCTTAAAGTGAAACAATAAAAGTGAAATATTCCTTTAAATTTCGTACCTGGGGGGTGTCTATAGTATGCCTGTAAAGTGGCGCATGTTTCCCGTGTTTAGAACAGTCCCTGCACAAAATTTAATTTCTGAAGAAAAAAGTCAAAACTACTCGCAGCTATAATGAATTGTCGGGTCCCGGCAATACAGATAAAAGTCATTGAAAAAAACGGCATGGGTCCCCCCCCCCAGTCCATTACCAGGCCCTTTGGGTTTGGTATGAATATTAAGGGGAACCCCGAACCAAAATAAAAAAAAATGCGTGGGGGTCCCCCCAAATTCCATACCAGGCCCTTCAGATCTGGTATGGATATCAAAGGGAAACCCTGTGCCAAATGTAAAAAAAATTGGCGTAGGAGCCCCCCTCAAAATCCATACCAGACCCTTCAGGTCTGGTATGGATTTTAAGGGGAACCCCGTGCCAAAAAATAAATAAATGGTGTGGGGTTCCCCCAAAAATCCATACCAGACCCTTATCCAAGCACGCAACCTGGGAGGCCGCAGAAAAAGAGGGGGAACGAGAGAGCGCCCCCCCTGAACCGTACCAGGCCACATGCTCTCAACATGGGGAGTATCAGGGAAATAGACGCTTTGATGCGCATGCACGCACAAGGACGCGCGGCACCATGGTTGGGCAGGCGCGCGCCGAGATTAGGCAGGCGTGCGCCGGGACTAGGCGGACGCGCGGCGCCGGGACTATGCACATTCGCAATGGCGCATGCCCGGCGTGATGGATGCCCGGCTTATTTAACCACTTAAGCCCCGGACCATTTGGTAGCTAAAGGACCAGAGGTGTTTTCAGAATTTTGCACTGCGCTGCTTTAACTGGAAATTGTGCGGACATGCAATGTTGTACCCAAACAAAATTTATGTCCTTTTCTTCCCACAAATAGAGCTTTCTTTTAATGGTATTTGATTGCCTCTGCGATTTTTATTTTTAGCGATATAAACGGAAAAAGACCGAAAATTTTGAAAAAATTATATTTTCTACTTTTTGTTATAAGAAAAATCGAATAAACTCAATTTTAGTCATACATTTAGGCCAAAATGTATTCAGCCACATGTCTTTAGTAAAAAAATGTCAATAAGCGTATATTTATTGGTTTGCGCAAAAGTTATAGCGTTTACAAACTAGGGTACATTTTCTGGAATTTACACAGCTTTAAATTTATGACTGCCTATTTCATTTCTTGAGGTGCTAAAATGGCAGGGCAGTACAAACCCCCCCCCAAATGACCCCATTTTGGAAAGTAGACACCCCAAGGACATTGCTGAGAGGCATGTTGAGCCCATTGAATATATTTTTTTTGTCCCAAGTGATTGAATAATGACAAAAAAAAAATTACAAAAAAATTTCACTAAATGATATATTGCTCACACATGCCATGGTTATATGTGGAATTGCACCCCAAAATACATTCTGCTGCTTCTCCTGAGTACGGGGATACCACATGTGTGGGACTTTTTAGGAGCCTAGCCACGTACGGGACCCCGGAAACCAAGCACCGCCTTCAGGATTTCTAAGGGCGCAAATTTTTGATTTCACTCCTCACTACCTATCACAGTTTCGAAGGCCATAAAATGCCAAAATAGCACAAAACCCCCCCAAATGACCCCATTTTGGAAAGTAGACACCCCAAGCTATTTACTGAGAGGCATGTTCAGTCCATGGAATATTTTATATTTTGCCACAAGTTGCGGGAATATGACAAACTTTTTTTTTTTGCACAAAGTTGTCACTAAATGATATATTGCTCACACATGCCATGGGCATATGTGAAATTACACCCCAAAATACATTCTGCTGCTTCTCCTGAGTACGGGGATACCACATGTGTGGGACTTTTTGGGAGCCTAGCCGTGTACGGGACCCAAAAATCCAAGCACCGCCTTCAAGGTTTCTAAGGGCATACATTTTTGATTTCACTCCTTACTACCTATCACAGTTTTGAAGGCCATAAAATGCCAAGATGGCACAAAACCCCCCCAAATGACCCCATTTTGGAAAGTAGACACCCCAAGCTATTTGCTGAGAGGCATGTTGAGCCCATTGAATATTTTTTTTTTGTCCCAAATGATTGAATAATGACAAAAAGAAAAAAAAATGTACAAAAAGTTGTCACTAAATGATATATTGCTCACACATGCCATGGTTATATGTGGAATTTCACCCCAAAATACATTCTGCAGCTTCTCCTGAGTACGGGGATACCACATGTGTGGGACTTTTTGGGAGCCTAGCCGCGTACGGGGCCCCAAAATCCAAGCACCGCCTTCAGGATTTCTATGGGCGTAAATTTTTGATTTCACTCCTCACTACCTATCACAGTTTTGAAGGCCATAAAATGCAAAATAGCACAAAACCCCCCCAAATGACCCCATTTTGGAAAGTAGACACCCCAAGCTATTTACTGAGAGGCATGTTGGGTTCATGGAATATTTTATATTTTGCCACAAGTTGCGGGAATATGGCAAACTTTTTTTTTTTTTGCACAAAGTTGTCACTAAATGATATATTGCTCACACATGCCATGGGCATATGTGAAATTACACCCCAAAATACATTCTGCTGCTTCTCCTGAGTACGGGGATACCACATGTGTGGGACTTTTTGGGAGCCTAGCTGCGTACGGGACCCCAAAAACCAAGCACTGCCTTCAAGGTTTCTAAGGGCATAAATTTTTGATTTCACTCCTCACTACCTATCACAGTTTTGAAGGCCATAAAATGCCAAGATAGCACAAAACCCCCCAAAATGACCCCATTTTGGAAAGTAGACACCCCAAGGAAATTGCTGAGAGGCATGTTGAGCCCATTGAATATTTTTTTTTGTCCCAAGTGATTGAATATTGACAAAAAGAAAAAAAATGTACAAAAAGTTGTCACTAAATGATATATTGCTCAAACATGCCATGGTTATATGTGGAATTGCATCCCAAAATACATTTTGCTGCTTCTCCTGAGTACGGGGATACCACATGTGTGGGACTTTTTGAGAGCCTAGCCGTGTACGGGGCCCTGAAAACCAAGCACCGCCTTCAGGATTTCTAAGGGCACAAATTTTTGATTTCACTCCTCACTACCTATCACAGTTTTGAAGGTCATAAAATGCCAAGATTTGGGGGGGCGTGGCTTGGCGCGCAACGAACATGGTCGCACAGTAGGAGAGCTCCGGCACACACGCAGCCTGCATTTGCTATTCCGCCCGACCCAACGACCTCAGATGCCGGGCAAGCGGCTATACAACACCCCGAACTCACGCTCGAGGCGAGGATCCACCTCGAGGAACATCCCGGACCTGTTTAAAGCTCAAACAGGGACCCGCAGCCACAACGTGGGGATACCTAAAATGGCGCCGGACCAACTCGAGGAGGAGTACAGCGAGGATTCCCAGTCTGCTCCTGAAGACACAGGTAGGGGCTCAGCACTCCCCGATCAGCCCGTCACGCTCGCAGCAATGTCCGTGATCGCGGCTGACATTAAGTCCACGTTCTCCGCCGCCATTACGGACCTGAAATCAAACCTGTTGTCCCTGAATGAGAAAATGGCGGCAGCAGAGTCTGCAGGGAAGCACAGGGACAAGGCGATTCGCTGGCTAGAGAAGATTACTATATCCCACAATCACCACTTTATTGAAATAAACAGACATTTGGAGGACTTGGATAATAGGGGGAGGAGAAATAATGTCCGTGTGAGAGGGATCCCAGAGTCGGTGGAACCCCCCCAAATTGTCCCTGCTCTACAGAGAGTGTTCAATAGCGTGCTTGAACGGCAGGAAGAAACAGAGATTGAATTCATAAGAGCTCACAGAGCACTTAGACCTAAGGGCCCGGACTCTGCGCCGCCCCGTGCATTGTTTGCTGCCTTCAGAGTTTCACTCTGAAGGAGGAGATTATGCGCAAGGCCAGGAGATCTGAACAGATTGTGTTTAATGGGGCCCACATCTTATTGTTTCAGGATCTCTCGCAGATCACCCTGCGAAACAGAAGAGCTTTGCGCCCTCTGCTGGAGAAATTACGGGAGTGCGATTTGAAATACACCTGGAAGTTCCCATTCGCCTTAACAGTCTATTTCAATGGAATCCAGCACGTTTTGCGAGAACCTGATGAGTTACCTGTCTTCTGTGCAGCTTTGGGATTGGATCCAATCTCCTTGCCCGATTGGTATGCAGAATTCCAGGATCCACCCCGTGACAGATCACCCTCAAGATCTCCTCACTCTACTCCAGACAAGAGGCTCTTTAAGAAGCAGAAGCCGTATCGCCCCGGGGGCTCCTTGGCTGGAACACCTAGATCGTCAAGGGATGTTCGCAGAGAACAAGTGGAAGCATAAATCAGGACCTTCGAATCCCTCTCTGCTCCGTTTGATGTTCATTTTTCCTAGTTCACCCATTTCTGAGACAGATTCCAGTTATGCTCTCGCCCGGGCTTGAATGTTGGATTGACTAGACTCAGCTAACTTGGGAGCAGACAACTTCATGTGACTTGTAGTGGTACCAGGGGGTCTCGTACCCCCCTCCCCCATCTCCCCCTCCTCCTCCCCCCCTTCCCCCCCTCTCCCCTCCTACCCTCCCTCCTTCTCCCCTCCTACCCATCCTCCCTTTCCTCCTCTCCCCCCCCCCACCCTTTCCCTCCCCTCCTTGCCCCTCCCCCCACCTCCCCACCTCCCCTCATTCCCCCCCTCATTCCTATCCCCCCCTTTTTCCGCCTCCCCACCCCCCTTCCGGGACATTGTCTCTGGAGCTGTCCCCTCATCCTTCCCCAGGTTGCCGACTATAATGTGGGCTCTTATTTGTCGATTCTCACACCCGGATGCAACTGACGTTGGACTCTTTTTCGATATTAAGCTTCAGCGATACTACCTGGGGTTACTGGGGGGATTGGGGTCGGGTGGGGGCCTACTTCTCTCTATGTTTAGATGAAGAGGGGGCGACCCTGGGCTGCCACTGATCAACTCCCCTGAAATGTTTACTGCCCACTGAATCAGTTGTGCACTCTCTTTCTGGGTTGAGTGGATATGCTGTGTTCTGAGCTCAGGTTCGGACCAGCATATTTCAGTTTATTGTTTTCCATGCAGGCTGTGTGTGTGTGTCATGTTGCACTGCATTTATTTGTTTTTCTATACCTTGCTGTGTGTTACGTTTACATTTTTTCTTTTTCTGGATTGGGGTGGTCGACGGTTGTTGCCCAGTCCGGTCCAGGCCCTTGTGGTTGGGCGCCTCCCGCTTCCCCCACCAAGTGTGTCCGGGGCTGCCAGTTCAGACCTGGACGCGCTAATTTACTCCTTATTCAGGACAGTGTGTTCTGCCTGATCGGGGAATTCTCTGATTCTCTCTGTCATCTCCCATTTCTCTTATCTCCCTCTTTCCTCTTCTTCCTAAACCCCCTTTTTTTTTTTTTGGCCTTTGGTTTACTCTAGGGTACTGCTGTTGACTATACTGTGACAGTTTTGTCTTGTAGGCGTACTCCGGCTCATCTCGCTCTGATCCTTCAACATGGCCTACTCCGACCTCGGCCGAGGTCCGCTCGTGATTTCACACAATGTTAAAGGTATGAATATTCCCGAGAGACGCTCCACGCTATTACGGGAGCTCACGAAATGTAGACCACACTTTGTGTTTTTGCAGGAAACCCACTTTAGGACGCATCATGTCCCCAGTCTGACAAACGCCTTTTTTACAGAAGCATATCATGCCACCAATGACGACTCCAAGACAAAGGGTGTTACCACCCTGATAAGCAAAAACGCCCCTTTTACCCTGCAGGAGAAGCTAATAGATCCCAAGGGTAGATTTGTTTTTTTAAAGGGCCTATACAACACCACGCCTCTGACACTGGCTAATGTTTATTTCCCGAATAGGTCCCATGTGACCTTCTGTCATCATATAGTGCGAGAGCTCCTGGGATTTACTTCGGGTTGCTTGATTCTGGGGGGCGACTTTAATGTCCCTCTCAATCCGTCCGTTGACACCTCTAATGGGAAAACATGCATTACTTACAGGATCCTTAAGAGGATCAAGACCCTACTCCAAAGCTTACAACTTATTGACACGTGGCGGTTTGATCATCCTGAAGATAAAGACTTCACGTTCTTCTCACCTCCACACAACAGACACTCCCGCATTGACTACCTCTTCATATCCCAACGGGATTTAACCCGAGTCTCAGAGACACATATAGGCTTCAAGTCTTTCTCTGACCATGCGCCAATCTCATTAACCTTGAATGGACTTACCCCCCCTCACGCTCCCAGTCGTGGCGTCTGAATGCGTCCTTACTAACAGACCCTGACTTACTAGTGACCTTGACCTCCTCAATCAAGGACTTCTTCTTGCGGAACTCCACCCCAGGTATAGATCCACTAGTGGTCTGGGAGGCTCACAAATGTACCCTGAGGGGGGAACTTGTCAGAATGGGAGCAATCCGGAAAAGAGATAGGGAGGGACAAATAGTCACCATAACGAGTAAAATCAAACAACTAGAAAACCTCCATAAACAGTCTCTTAGCACGAACACGGCGACTGAGCTTCTAGATCTCAGGAAAGACCTCCAACAGCTCTTTGATACTAGATCAAGGCGTCTTTTATTTTTCAAAAAGAAAATCTATTATGAGTCTGGGAACAAACCTGGTAAGCTCCTCGCGAGGGCACTGAGAGAACAGAATGCTAGAAACCTAATTTCGGGTATCAGGAGACATGATGGTAAGCTGGATGTGGCCACGGAAGAGATAGCACAACATTTTCATGATTTTTACACAAAGTTGTATAACCTACCACCTCAACACAAAGGAGGGTCTCCGGGGGGTGATAGGGCTCAGATGGTGGAGGAATATTTAACTAAAAGTGGAATGCCTGCTCTTTCTGACTCGGACATTGCACTTTTGGAGGAGCCACTCTCGTCTTCAGAGGTTGAACTCGCCATTAAGCAGCTGAAACCGGGTAAAAGTCCTGGCCCTGATGGCTACACCTCTATCTATTATAAGACTTTTTCTCAGCTTATAGTAACACCACTTACAGCTGCGTTGAACTCATTATCCGCTTCCAGACGGGTTACCCCAGACTTTCTTTCGGCTTATATCACAGTGATCCACAAACCGGGTAAAGACCCAGCGGAGTGCTCCAGCTACCGCCCGATTTCATTACTAAACCTAGACGTCAAATTGTACGCAAAGATTCTGGCCTCCAGATTAAGTCCCATGTTGTCGAATCTTATCGATCCGGATCAGGTGGGTTTCATGCCTGGCCGAGAGGCTAAAGACAACGTGATCAAGGCAATGCTGTTGTCTAATGCGGCTTACGCTGGGAAGATAGAGGGCCTTCTCCTGTCCACGGATGCGGAGAAGGCCTTCGACCGCGTGGCCTGGGACTTTATGCTAGCCACTTGCACGAAGATAGGACTGGGGCCACATATGCTAGCCAGGATCTCTGCTCTATATCAGTCCCCTACGGCTCGATTAAAAATCAATGGTACCTTTTCAGATAAAGTTCTGATAACTAATGGCACAAGACAGGGATGTCCACTGTCCCCTCTATTGTTCATTTTATCCCTTGAGCCCTTTCTTAGAATGGTTAGAGCTAATACAGACATCCAGGGCTTCAGAGTGTCGACTAAAGAATACAAAGTGGCCGCCTATGCGGATGATTTGCTTTTCTTTTTATCTAACCCTATAATCTCCTTGCCAAATTTGATGCAGGAGTTTGCCAATTATAGCTTCGTTTCAAATCTTAAGATAAACTACTCTAAGTCGGAAGCCCTGAATGTCTCACTTCCTGAGCGATTGCTGAAACGGGTAGTGGCTGCTTCCCCCTTCAGATGGGAACCGAAGGCCCTGAAATATCTGGGAATTTGGCTCACGCCTAGATTAGGAGACATGTTTGGTTGTAATTTCCCGGAGTTCCTTAAAAAAATCAGAGAAGACTTACTTAGATGGCAGTCGGGTTACTTCTCTTGGTTTGGTCGTGCGGCCATAATCAAGATGACTATCCTCCCCAGACTGCTCTACCTCTTGCATGCCATCCCACTTCAGATACCTGCTTCCTTTTTCACTACACTCAGGAGCGTTATCCTAAGATTTCTATGGAATTCGCAAAAGCCCAGGATTGGGTTCGCATACCTGATGAAGCCTAAAGTTCAGGGTGGAATGGGAATACCAGACTTTAGGTCCTACTACCAGGCCACTCACTTGACTAGAGTCGTAGATTGGCATTGTCATGGGGCAGCTAAAGATTGGGTCTCTCTAGAGGAAGCATTATCCCCCGTTCCCCTTAAATTTGCCCCATGGATCCCTTGGAATAGTTTACCGAGCAGTGTCAAACATCACCCCCTTACTGGTAGCACGTTAAGACTCTTCTACAATCTGACCAAACACCTTTCCTTTTCCTCACAACCTAGTCCCCTGACGCCACTGAAAGATAACCCCGACTTCGTCCCAGGTCTAAACAACCCGCATTTCCAATCCAAGACTCGTCCTCAACCTTTGCTGGTAGGCGACTGCATTACGGGGGGAACTGTGAAAGACTGGACGGTACTTAAAACTGATACACAACTCCCACACATGACCCTTTGGGAGTATCTCCAACTACGTAGCTACCTAGGGAATAAGTCTGTCAGGAGCAAATTACATAGACCTTTAGAGACCTTTGAGTCGATTTGTCAGCTGGGTGACACAAGTGTGAGAACTACGTCATTGAATTACTCGTGGCTTAAAAATTTGAAATACAGGTCCGTTGATAAACTCAGAGCGAGATGGGCGGAGGAGCTTCAGATGGGGATTTCCCCTAAACAATGGAGGTATGCATGCATTATGACCCATAAGTGCTCTATAAGTACTAAGACGCAGGAAACAGCATTTAAACTGTTGACACACTGGTACAATACCCCAGCCAAGATACATAGATGGAAACCACAGATACCAGCCACCTGCTGGAGATGCCATCAAGACGTGGGTACGCTGCTCCACATTTGGTGGCAATGCCCACGAATTGCTCCATTCTGGGAGAGGGTCAGACTTCTGGTCTCGCAGATCACCGAAACCAAGATCGTGTTGAATGCGGCCTCCTGCCTGCTCCACATCACGAATGTCTCTTTGGGGAGGTACAAAAACTCCTTAACGAGACATTTGCTAAATGCGGCCAAGTCTTTGATCCCGCTCTACTGGAGATCACAGAGGGTTCCTTCCACTGCTGAGTGGCTGAAAAGGGTCTCGGTGGTTTGCGAGATGGAGGAGACCTTGACCCAAGCCACCGACGTGGTGGATAAATTTTGCACTATCTGGCAACCATGGTTGATATTCAGGTACTCGACTGCGTACTCAGATATTATGTCTGCCTCATCTCCCGGGGTTCCCGGCGAGGGGGCAGAGTAGGTGATGCATGGGTGTCTCCCGCTCCTACATCCCCCCACTGGTTTGCGGCGGTATCTCTGAGGCCAAGGGTCTTCCTTTCTCTCTACCTTTTCTCGGGCCAGGGCTCTGGCCATATCCCCCCCCCTCCCCCCTCCCCACCTTTTAGCTCTTTACTCTCTGTTCTGTCTTTGTTTTCCATTTTAGTTTTTTCTTTCCCTTTCTTCTTATATGCTGTGAACGCGATTGCCCCTCATAATTGATATTCGAAGATCACATCCTAGATTCATCATAAGTCCTATTGTTAACTCATTTCGACGGTCATCCTTGTTGATCCAGCTGAACTTGTGACCATGTCTCTCTTTTTATCTTGTTTATCTCTCCAATATATCCGATGCTCACGTCCTCTGGTCACCTTGAGTTAGAATATTGTGGTCTCAGTTACTCTGTTGCAGTCTGACTTGCCTAATTTGTGGATAAGTGTACCTATTGTGCAGTTGCATCTGCGAATGTTCTGTTCCGTTTTTTTTTTTATTTTATTTTCTTTTTGCTTACCCATCTCTATCTTGTCTTCAATAAACTTTTAATAAATGTGAAAAAAAAAAAATGCCAAGATAGCCCAAAACCCCCACAAATGACCCTATTTTGGAAAGTAGACACCCCAAGCTATTTGCTGAGAGGCATGGTGAGTATTTTACAGCTCTCATTTGTTTTTGAAAATGAAGAAAGACATTTTTTTTTTCTTTTTTCAATTTTCAAAACTTTGTGACAAAAAGCGAGATCTGCAAAATACTCAACATACCTCTCAGCAAAAAACTTGGGTGTCTACTTTCCAAAATGGGGTCATTTGGGGGGGTTTTGTGCCATCTGGGCATTCCATGGCCTCCGAAACTGTGATAGGCAGTGAGGAGTGAAATCAAAAATTTACACCCATAGAAATCCTGAAGGCGGTGCTTGGTTTTCGGGGTCCTGCACGCGGCTAGGCTCCCAAAATGTCTCACACATGTGGTATCCCCGTACTCAGGAGAATAAACAGAATGTATTTTGGGGTGAAATTCCACATATAATCATGGCATGTTTGAGCAATATATAATTTAGTGACAACTTTTTGTACATTTTTTTTTCTTTTTGTCATTATTCAATCACTTGGGACAAAAAAAAAAATATTCAATGGGCTCAACATGCCTCTCAGCAAATAGCTTGAGGTGTCTACTTTCCAAAATGGGGTCATTTGGGGGGGTTTTTAACTGTCCTGGCATTTTATGCACAACATTAGGAAGCTTATGTCACACATCATCCACTCTTCTAACCACTTGAAGACAAAGCCCTTTCTGACACTTTTTGTTTACATGAAAACATTTTTTTTTTGCAAGAAAATTATGTTGAACCCCCAAACATTATATATTTTTTTAAAGCAAAAGCCCTACAGATTAAAATAGTGGGTGTTGCATTTTTTTTTTTCCACACAGTATTTGCACAGCGATTTTTCAAACGCATTTTTTGGGGGAAAAACACACTTTTTTTATTTTTAATGCACTAAAAAACACTATATTGCCCAAATGTTTGATGAAATAAAAAAGATGATCGTAGGCCGAGTACATGGATACCAAACACGACATGCTTTAAAATTGCGCACAAACGCACAGCGGCGACAAACTACATTCATTTTTAAAAGCATTTAAAAGCCTTTACAGGTTACCACGTTAGATTTACAGAGGAGGTCTACTGCTAAAATTACTGCCCTCGATCTGACCTTCGCGGTGATACCTCACATGCATGATGCAATTGCTGTTTACATATGACGCTAGACCGACGCTTGCATTCGCCTTTGCGCAAGAGCAGGGGGGGGCAGCAGTGCTTTTTTTTTTTTTTTTTTTTATTATTTATTTTGATTTTTTATTTTTTTTTAAACTGTTCCTTCCATATTTTTTTTTTTTTTTACCATTTTTATTGTTATCTCAGGGAATGTAAATATCCCCTATGATAGCAATAAGCAGTGACAGGTACTCTTTTTTTGAAAAAAATGGGGGGGTTAGACCCTAGATCTTTCCTCTGCCCTCAAAGCATCTGACCACACCAAGATCGGTGTGATAAAATGCTTTCCCAATTTCCCAATGGCGCTGTTTATATCCGGGGGGGACATTCCCTCCCACTGCTTGTAAAAGCAGTCTAGAGGCTAATTATCTGCTAGAATTGCTTTTACATGAAAGCCGGCCACTGGCTGAAAAGAATGATACCAAGATGATACCTAAACCTGCAGGCATCATTCTGGTATAAACATTCAAAGTCCAGCAACATACCAGTACGTTGCTGGTCCTTGTTGGACATGTATTGTAATCTTTTTTTTCATGCAGCCTGTTGGCTGAATGAAAAAAAGAGATTGATCGGTGGGTATGCCCACCATTAGAATACCTCCCTTCATCCACCCACTTCTAATGATGGGCATACATGCACCATTTATATATGCCGAACCATGGGGGCATCCTCCCGCAAAAAAGTTATGCCGCGTACACACGGTCAGACTTTTCCACGGGCAAGCCTTCGTCGGAATTTCGACCGTATGTACGCGGCATAAAATGTTATGCCGCGTACACACGGTCAGACTTTTCCACGGGCAAGCCTCCGTCGGAATTTCGACCGTATATACGCGGCATTAGGAGCAAAATCGCTCCTCCGCCCCTGCTGCCCCCATGCTTCTGCATATATGCTCTTTTTTTTAACTGTGGTGGTGAAATCACCTCCTACAGCGTTGGAGTCACGGCTTTATGTATCGTGGGAGCAAACGCTGTTGCTGTCAAGATAAATAGATCCGCGCTGCAACTGAATGGCGTACCTGCTAAGCAAATGATGGTTAACATTAAAACAAAGTAACATTACAGTACAACAGTAAGACCTTACCATACCATACCTGCAAAGCAAATACCAAAACAAAACCTAGTCAAAAAAAAAAAATTAACGCAACCTGTGCCTAAAATATATATATATGCCGAAGCATGGGGGCATCCTCCCGCAAAAAAGTTATGCCGCGTACACACGGTCGGACTTTTCCACGGGCAAGCCTCCGTCGGAATTTCGACCGTATATACGCGGCATTAGGAGCAAAATCGCTCCTCCGCCCCTGCTGCCCCCATGCTTCTGCATATATGCTCTTTTTTTTTTAACTGTGGTGGTGAAATCACCTCCTACAGCACTGGAGTCACGGCTTTATGTATCGTGGGAGCAAACGCTGTTGCTGTCAAGATAAATAATTCCGCGCTGCAGCTGAATGGCGCACCTGAAAACAAAAAATTACATACCTGAAAAGCAAGCATGATAAAACATTGCAGAATAGAATACAGTAAAAAAGAGCAGAACAATAGAGAGAAAACAGAGAGAGAGAGAGAGAACAATAAAACGACAACTATTTTTGTTTTTTTTAATTTTATTTATTTTTTGTGTTTTGTTTTGTACGTTTTTTTTTTTTACACTGTTTTTTGTAACTTTAACAACTGTAATGGTTTGGGTCTCTCAAAATGTAATAGCATCTTGGGAGACCCTGTGTAAGTGTGTCCTAGTCTGTGAAATGCTGTACCCTATGCTAAAACTTTTGAGTGGTAGTGTTCAAAACATTCACCAAGGCAAAGACCAGGTTTGTCAGGACAGAGTGGACAAAAAACACGGGTGTCACGCCTAAATCCGCGCTTGCTACAGACACAACATCTTTTTTTGGGGGTTCGTTGGGTAGGGGTACTCGGGAGGGCATACGGATAATGCCTCTCATGCAGCCGGCTTACTGCATTTGGTTGGGGATGGTGAGGTGCAGAACCGCCTGGATACAGGAGGTCTGTGACTATCTCATTCTGGAATTTTAGAAGAGATAAAGTCCCGCCTGAAGCTCTGTATAGCACATGAGCGTTCAGCAAAGCCAATTGGAATAAGGATAGAGACACTTTTTTGTACCAGCGTCTCGCCTTACGGTCAATTAGATACGGCGCCAACAAGTGGTCGTTGAGGTCCACCCCTCCCATATTTTGGTTATATTCGTGGACACAGAGGGGTTTCTCCACAACACCAGTCGCCGTACGAATTTGGACTGTCGTGTCTGCATGAAGGGAGGTAAGAAGGAAAACATTCTTATTGTCCCTCCACTTCATAGCGAGCAAGGTATTACACTTCAAGCAGGCTCTCTCCCCCAGCCTAAGACGGGCATCTACAAGCCGCTGGGGAAAGCCCCGGCGATTAGGTCGCACGGTGCCACATGCTCCAATCTGATGATCAAACAAGTGACTAAACAGTGGCACGCTTGTGTAATAATTGTCCACATACAAGTGGTACCCCTTTCCGAATAAGGGTGACACCAAGTTCCACACTATCTTGCCAGCACTCCCTATGTAATCCGGGCAGTTGACCGGCTCAACCTCATAAACCATAAAGCTCCATACATAGCCTGTTGCCCTGTCACAGAACTTATAGAGCTTGACCCTGTATCTGGCACGCTTGCTGGGAAGGTACTGCTTGAAAGACAAGCGGCCAGAAAATTTAATCAGGGACTCATCAACGCAGACAACTTGATCGGGAATAAACAAGGCTGCAAAACGTTCGTTGAAGTGGTTTATGAGGGGCCGAATTTTATAGAGCCGGTCGTATTCAGGGTCTCCACGTGGACGACAAAGTTCATTGTCGTTGAAGTGCATGAACCGCAAAATCTGCTCGTATCGTGTCCTGGGCATGGAGGCAGAGAACACGGGCATGTGGTCAATTGGGTGCGTGGACCAATAAGCACGCAATGACGGGAATTTATGTGTGCCCATGTTGAGGGAAAGGCCCAGAAAGGTCTTAAATTCGGAAACCGTAATTGGTTTCCAATCTTTGGCAATGGAAGGCAACTGGGGGTTAGCGGCGATGAATTGACCAGCATATAAATTACTCTGGTCCACAATAGATCTATAGAGATCTTCCGTGAAAAACAGCGAATAAAAATCAATTGGCATAAAATCAGCTGTTTCCACCTGAATACCGGGACACTACTTGTGCTTGCCACCTCGCCAGCTTGAACTGCACTTATGGGACTCGCCACGTCACCACGTGATACTGCAGTGCTGGATGTACGCCCAGGCTGTACTAGGCCGCTGGTGCTTGCCAATTCACCAGAAGGAATAGCGGCGCTAGTACTACTCTGCTCCATGATACGAGAGACCTGCGGTTCTTGCTCCTCAACAACCTCAGAAGATAGGGATCGGGTACGCCTGACCTTAGCAGGGACCTCACCTTCGTCGTCAGAGCTATCTGACGTGGAGCCGCTGACTTCACTGTCTTCTACGGGAAGATATTCTGAGCCTGAATCTGACAGATGCGTGACCTCCTCTTCACTATCTGTCATGCTCAAAATCTCGTAGGCCTCTTTACTAGTGTACCTTCGTCTTGCCATTTTGGGCTCTAAATTTAGGGGTACACTAGTAAGATTCAAGGGTAAAAAAAGCACCTGACTGTCAGCAAATGTATCAAACGCTACCAAAAAAACTGTTAGCGATCGCAGGGATCAGGACTGTCTCTGCGAACGCTGCAGTTATGTGTGTTGTGTTTGGTAAGTGACAGTGATCGATCGATACTGCACTTGTGTGGGCTGGGCTGGGCTGGACGGAGGGGCTAAACGCAGGTGCTAGCAGGTATCTGGGCTGATCCCGCTAACACTGCATTTTTGGGAACCCTAAACCGCTGGGGACGCTAGTATAGATCTGATCAGATCAGATATTGATCTGTTCAGATACTATACCACTAAGGGAGGTGTATGCTTTGCGCGTGGGTGTTAGCGTTACTGGCACTAACCTGACGCTGCTTGGGGCGACGCAGACCCTCTCTGGCGCTAAAAACTAATTGATATCAGCCGCCGGGCGATCAGGGGGTTAAACCTTTATTGGGTTATATACGGTGGGTGCCCTGATGCTATAAAAAGCAAACTAACCAACCAGCGTCACCCGTAAAACTTATATGGTGATCACTGGTGAAAGGGTTAACTAGGGGCAATCAGGGGGTTAAAACCTTTATTAGGTTATATAAGAGGGTACATGACGCTATATAAAAAGCTGACGGGTAACCTAAATAACGAAATAACTAACTGGCTAACCAGTGTCACCAGTAAAACTTATACGGTGATCACTGGTGAAAGGGTTAACTCTAGGGGCAATCAGGGGGTTAAAATAATATATGGGGGTACCTGACTCTATAAAAACCTGCGGCGAAACTAAAAATAAATAACTGGCTATCTAGGGCACCACCGGCACTAAATATAGCGATCGGAAATACGATCGCTTAGTGACGCTGGTGTAGGGGGTGAAAGGGTTACCTGGGGGGCGATCAAGGGGTTAAACCTTTATTAGGGAGGGTTAGGGGGCTACCCTGGACCTAAAGGGGCCTAAACCTAACTGCCCTGCAACTTTTTACTGTCACAAATGACACTGATTGCAGTGATCAGTAAAAAAATTACCACTGCAAACGGTGCACTGTGACTGGGGGTGATCTGGGGGGTGATCTGGGGGTGACTGGGGGGTGAAAAGTGTGCCTACGTGTACTGGTGTCAGTGGGCTGTTGGTGCACTTACTATGTGATGTCTTCTCTCCTCGCGCCGGATCGAAAAGACCGACACGAGGAGAGATGACATCACTTCCTCTGCCTGTGTTTACATTTACACAGCAGAGGAAGCTTTTCATTCGCCGGGAGCGATCGCGAGGGGGTGGCCGGAATCGAACGGCCGTCTCCTCATCTCGGATCGCTCCCCAATGGAAAACGACCGCTCACTGTATAGGAGGGGGTTCCGATCGGACCCCCCAACTATACAAGGGCAATCACGTAGATATACGTGACTTTGCCTGTCGGTGCCATTCTGCCGACGTATTATTACAGTGGGCGGTCGTTAAGTGGTTAAACCCACTGCTGACAGTGGCGCATCGCTGGTGTATCTTCAGCTTGTCCTGCGTTCCTGTGTCCTGTGTATCTGCTGTTCCTGATCTGTGTACCAACCCGGCTTGTCCTGACCTGATCTTTCTGACCCCCCTGGCTTGATCCTTGGCTTGCATCTGACTTCTCTATGCCTGCTTTCTGCATCTTATCCCGGCTTGGCTACTGTACTTGTTTATCGTGCTCCCTGAACTTGACTCTGATCCTGGACTGACTTCCTTTGTTGACCCCTGGCCTAGCTCCTGACTCCGTTATCAAGTCTGTCCACCAATCCCTGCTTCTTGGACCATCCAAGCACTACCTCCAGTTCCAGCTACCAGGCACCCGTGCTTCTGTGGGCACAACACCTGCTGTGTCACCTTCAGTGATGTGCTGCGCTCGGCCGCAAGGGGAGCCCTCCTAGCATCTCGGCCTTCTACCAAGTTCCTGACAGGGCCTCATCCCCACAACCCTTGCCCAGTGGTTGTGGGAGTCTGCAGGCGGGGGGCTTATCGGAATTTGGAAGCCCCCTTTAACAAAGGGGACCCCCATATCCCGGCCCCCCCATGTGAATTGGTAACGGGTACATTGTACCCCTACCATTTCACAAAAAAAGTGTCAAAAATGTTAAAAACCACAGTACACAGTTGGGACAAGTCCTTTATTAAAATGAAAAAAAAAAAGAAAAAAAATCCAGCTATGTAAATCCATTCTGCGTAGGATACAACGCTGACACGATCCTGCCTCCACGGGAGGCACCCGCCGTATGACGCTCTTCTGCCGTGACAGCTGTTAAATAGCTGAGGGTAGGGCAACCCGTCACGTGCGCGGGTGACCCCGGGGTTACCCAGTGACATGTACGAGTGGCCCCGCCCCCTCTGACGCAATGCAGGTTTCCCGTTGCATTGTACAATGTACCTGTTACAATTCACTTAGCGGGGGGCTATAAAGTCCTTTATTAAAAATTAAAAATTAAAAATTTAAAAAAACATTCCAGCGATGAAATCCAGTGTCCCGCTAGCGATCCGATGTCCAGCGCTGTCCACACGAGACGTCATTGGCTAAACCTGAGCGGACCTGATGGGGAACTTCCTCCACAGTGTATTAAATGAATAGACCCGCCCCTTCTAAAGTTCCCGATCAGGTCCGCTCAGCCAATGACGTAGTGTAAGGCTAAGTGGACCAGATGCGGAACGTGAGAAGGGGCGGGTCTCTTCATTTATTACACTGCGGAGGCAGTTCCCCATCAGGTCCGCCTATCCAATGATGTAGGCGGGGTCTGACATACGAGGGGGCGGACCTGATGGGGAACTTCCTCCACAGTGTAATAAATTAATAGACCCGCCCCTTCTCACGTTCCCCATTTGGTCCGCTTAGCCTTACACCTACGCCATTGGCTGACGGGGAACTTTAGAAGGAGCCGGTCTATTCATTTAATACACTGCGGAGGAAGTTCCCCATCAGGTCTGCTGAGGCTCAGCCAATGACGTCTCGTGTGGACAGCGCTGGACATCGGATCGCCGCGGGACACTGGATTTCATCGCTGGAATGTTTTTGTTTTTTTAAGGTGTCTGTGTGTTTTTTTTACATTTTTTTACACTTTCTTCGTGAAATGGTAAGGGTACAATGTACCCCTTACCAATTCACATGGGGGGGCCGGGATCTGGGGGTCCCCTTTGTTAAAGGGGTCTTCCAGATTCCGATAAGCCCCCTGCCCGCAGACCCCCACAACCACCGGGCAAGGGTTGTGGGGATGAGGCCCTTGTCCCCATCAACATGGGGACATCCTCCCCATGTTGAGGGCATGTGGCCTGGTACGGTTCAGGAGGGGGGGAGCTCTCTCGTCCCTCCTCTTTTCCTGCGGCCTGCCAGGTTGCGTGCTTGGATAAAGGGTCTGGTATGGATTTTTGGGGGAACTCCACGCCATTTTTTTTTATTTGGGGTGGAGTTCCCCTTAAAATCCAAACCAGACCTGAAGGGCCTGGTATGGATATTTGGGGGAACTCCACGCATTTTTTTTTGCGGCAGGGTTCCCCTTAATATCCATACCAGACCTGAAGGGCCTGGTAATTGAATTTTGGGGGGACCCCAACGCTTTTTTTAAATTTTTTATTAATTACTTTTCTATGTATTGCCGGGAGCCGACAATTCATTATAGCCACGCAACTTTACATGCATACTATACAGACACCCTAGGTACGAAATTTAAAGGAATATTTCACTTTTATTGTTTAATTTTAAGCATTATTAAAATGACTGCTCCCGAAAAAACTGCCGTTTTTAAAACTTTTTTTTTGCATTGATACATGTCCCCTGGGGCAGGACCGGGTCCCCAAACACTTTTTATGACAATAACTTGCATATTAGCCTTTATAATTAGCACTTTTGATTTTGAACGTTCGAGTCCATTGTATTTAATAGGGTTCTAAAGTTCACACGAACATTCTGGCTGTTCGCAGGTTCTGGTGCGTACCGAACAGGGGGGTGTTCGGCTCATCCCTAGCAGAAACCAGGTTGGTCAGGACAGGAGGGACATGGAGGGTGTCACTTCTCATTCCATGTTTACCACAGACACAACATTTTTATTGGGGGTGACTTGTGTGCCAGGGTACCGGGAAGGACATTTGGAAATTGCCCCTCATGCACCCGGCTAACTGCATCTGGATTTGGATTTTGGGCCACAGCACCTTCTGGATACAAAAGGGCTGTGATGATTACTTTCTGAAATTTTAGGAAGGATCCAGTTCTTCCAGTTGCTTTAAGTACAAAATAATTTTATGGAGCCATTTTGCTTGAGGTGATTGTAGCTGTATTAGTGCACTTGCGACAGAAACCATTGAGTACTGCTCGTGGTACTATTTTTATTTGCACTAGCATACAATGTTTTCGGACAAGCTTTCAGGGTATACCCACTTCTTCAATGTCCAAGCAGTACTCAGAGACACACACATGGACAGTACTCAATTGTTTCTGTTTTATAGAGCCAATTGAAATAAATATATAGACACCTTTTTCACCAGTGTCTAGCTCTGTGGGCAGCTAAATACAGCTTCATCATTTGATCGTTGAAGTCTACTCCTCCCATATTTAGATTATATTTGTGGACGCAGAGAGACTTTTCAACTACACCAGATGCTGTGCTAATTTGGACTGTTGTGTCTGCTTGAATGGAAGATAGGATGAATATATTCCATTTGTCCTTCCATTTCACTGCAAGAAGTTCTTTATTGTGCAAGCAGGCTACAGTATCGCCCCCTTTTTAAGTGGGGTGTTAACAAGCCATTGGTGAAAGCCCTTGTAATTAGATCGCACAGTGCCACAGCAGCCAATTCCTTGATGGAACAAATGTCTAAAAAGTGTCACGCTTGCATAACAGTTGTCCACATACAAATGGATGGAACAAGGAACAAGGGCGAAAGGAAGTCCCACACAATCTTACCATATGGCTTCTTACCATAGCTCCCCATGTAGTCTGGGCATTTGGGGGGGGCTCCACTTGACTGTCTTTTCCCTCATACATTCATAAATAAATATGTATAGCCAGTTGCCCTGTCACAAAGCTTATACAGTTTGACCGCATATCTGGCACACTTGCTAGGGAGATATTGCTTGAATACAAGTCTGTCAGTAAAATTTACAAGGGACTAATCTATGCAGAAGTTTTGTTGGGGCATACACACATCTGAAATTTCCTGGAACTTGGAAATTAAGAAAGAAAATTCCCAGCTCAACTTACTGACCAACCTACAACCAACCGAATTCCCATGTCTAACAGTATGTGTTAAAAACAGGGGTTTAGTTTGCACACATTTGCGAATACATGCATAAGCTGCAGAGCCACTTCACGGCACCACAGTATTATCTGCAGTCCTAACTATAAATTTTGAGAGCCTCTATAGTAGAAGGACATGTATTATAATGAATAGGCAGAAGACAGGTGAGCCTGAAAGGAACCCACCTCTCCTTAAAGGCACAGGGGCACACTGGACACCAGTGCTGTCATTGTGCTATATGCTGGGTTACATTGAAATGTACTGTAAGCATATTCTAACTGGTTAATTTGTTAAACCCACCCCCACCACCAACAACAACAGTTTTTTGGCTCTGTTTCCCCATTTCCCCTCTGTCCCTGACCTTAGGCTTTCTACTTCTCGCATTCCCATTTTACCCATGCATGCTGGTTTTGGTTCAGCATGAAAAACGAATTGTGTAGAGAAATGACTACAAAGACATGTTTGTTATAAGCTGATTCTTTATTTGTCATATTGGAAAATGTGATAACACATCTCTGTAGGTTACACTGTACTGCTTGTACATTACTATTCTTCTATACAAAAAAAGAGATTATACAAAATAAAACCTTTACAGCAATTCACTTTGAAGTAAACCATAAATAATGACCCTAGAATTATTCCTCTCTTGGGTGTGTGAGTCGAAACCTATTATGTGTAAGCAACATGTTTTCACTTAAAGCTGAAATCCAGGAAAATAGCTAATATACAAATGAAATACATAGCTTATGAGAGAACTGTTTAACCTGCCAAAAGGATTTATATACCTGTCCTACCAGTCTTAAGATTTAAACTTTTGTGCCACATAATATACTCTGGTCCTGCCTGGCACAGAACGAGATCTTTCTATGTTGCAATTTTACTTTGAAAGAAAAGTTTTTTTTTTTGATTCATGCTTACCTAGGTCCGATGCTTTATCTGTCCTCTGGTGCCTCTAACACTGAGAACCGAGTCATCGAACACTGCCGATTGCTCGGTTCTTACAGTTTCCCAAGCAGAGAGCTGCTGCCCCCTCCTTGCTCACTGGAGCACTGGGCTTTGGAGGGGGTGAGAGCAGCTGCCTCAGGCTCTTAGCAGCTCGCTGAGAGGCCGAGCCGGGTGTCAGTCCAGAGATCTGGGTGGATCCCGACTCCCTGGACCAACTCTGTGACATCAGCTCACTCTCTGCTAAAAACGGGTCCCAGGAGTGCAAATGTAACTGCACTCCTGTGATCCATAGGAGAAGTACAGCCAAACAAGCTTTGGCTATACTTCTCCTTTAATTTACAGGTTTCCTTCCCATCTCTACCTTAGTAACTGGTCACCTTTATTGTCTCCCTGTGCTGCTTTGTAGGTTTCTCTACAAAGGTTTAAACCACTCAAATTAAGGTACCTACACTACTTCCATTGAAAATACATTTATGGATCTATTAATGACTACAGAGCTCCATTCATTTGTGTTTTTATATCTGCCTGGAGTTCAGATTTAACTTTATTACTATCACAGAATGGCTGGCAATCCCCCTATGTGATAGTGATATTTTAGTGATAGATTCTCTTTATGAAAACATAAGGGTTCTGCTAGACTCTTGATGCTTCCTCTGCCCTAAAGCCAAAGGAAATTAGAGACAAGGGAACTGATGGATCAAATCGAAATGCTTCTGGGTTCTAATGCTTCTGGGTTTACTATACCTGTTCTTTGATTTCTTACCATTCTGATGCTATTTTTGCTAGTACTAGGCTCCAAGGATTGGCAAGACAGCCCAGCAACATTCATGTGGGAAGAATGCACTTTACCAAAATGTAGAAGTGATCAGATGGCTTTACAGCAGCCCAGAAGACTTCTAAAATAAAAAGCAGAAGCAGCAGAGCAAATTGTACTTCCAGACCTCCCTTTACCCTACCCCCCCATATCATATCCCATTATTCCCTTTTTTCTTCTATGTTCCTGTAGTGATAAATTCTACATTGCTTGCAGAGGCAGCTGCTGGAAGCTCAGTTTCTCCTAATGCAGGCACTTCGGAGAACTACAACTCCCAAGTGCCCTTTCCCTAAACACAGTGGGGTTGATTCACTAAAGGCAAGTAGGCTGTTCACTTTGCACTTTAGGTTTAACTTTACAAGAGAATTTGCCCCAGAGCTTAGTAAATGTGATAACATTTCATTTTGCAAAGAATAACCAATCATTTGCTAGGGAAATAAAAAACAAAATTTCAGGTGATTAACTACTTGCTTACTGGGCACTTAAACCCCCTTCCTGCCCAGGCCAATTTTCAGCTTTCAGCGCTGTCACGCTTGGAATGACAATTGCGCGGTCGTGCAACGTGGCTCCCAAACAAAATTGACGTCCTTTTTTTCCCACAAATAGAGCTCTCTATTGGTGGTATTTGATCATCTCTGCGTTTTTTATTTTTTGCGCTATAAACAAAAATAGAGCGACGATTTTGAAAAAAACACAATATTTTTTACTTTTTGCTATAATAAATATCCCAATTTTTTTTTTTATATATATTTTTTTCCTCAGTTTAGTCCGATACATATTCTTCTACATATTTTTGGTAAAAAAAAATCGCAACAAGCGTTTATAGATTGGGTTGCGCAAAAGTTATAGCGTTTACAAAATAGGGCATAGTTTTATAGCATTTTTATTAATAATTTTTTTTTTTACTAGTAATGGCGGCGATCAGCGATTTTTATTGTGACTGCGACATTATGGCGGACACATCGAACACGTTTGACACCATTTTGGGACCATTGTCTTTTTTACAGCGACCAGTGCTATAAAAATGCACTGGTTACTGTAAAAATGACACTGGCAGGGAAGGGGTTAACACTAGGGGGCAAGGAAGGGGTTAAATGTGTAACCTGGGAGTGATTACTACTGTGTGGGGGAGGGGACTGACTGGGGGAGGTGACCGATCTGTGTCCCTATGTACAAGGGACACAGCATCGGTCCCCTCTCCCTGACAGGACGTAGATCTCTGTGTTTACACACAGAGATCCACATCCTTGTCTGTGTACACGCCGATCGCGGGTACCTGGAGGACATCGCGGCCGCCAGGCACGCGCAGCGGCATCTCAGTGATTCCAGTGACCGGAATAGCCGAGGCCGTCTATTGACGGCCTCCCGGATTTATAGAGCCACCTTGAGGCCGTCATTTGAACATGGCCCAGGTCTCAGGTGGTTAAATGATGGAAGTCAGCAGAGCTTCACCTCATTCACTAAACCCTGAGGAAAATACAACATCCCTTGCAAAGTGAACAGTTTATTTGGCCTTATGCCACGTACACACAACCGTTTTTCATGACGAGAAAAATGCAATTTTTTTATTTGGCCATTAAAAACGATCGTGTGTGGGCTCCAGAGCATTTTTCACGACGTGAAAAATGGGCATTAAAAATTTGGAACATGCTCTAATTTTTCTCGTAGTTTTTCACGTCGTCGTTTTTCTCGTCATGAAAAACGGCCATGTGTAGGCTTTAACGATGTGAAAAAAATGCGCATGCTCAGAAGCAAGTGATGAGACGGGAGCGCTTGTTTTGGTAAAACTAGCGTTCGTAATGGAGATAGCACATTCGTCACGCTGTAACGGACTGAAAAGCACGAAGCTGAAAAGCGTGAATCGTCTCTCACCAAACTTTACTAACACAAGGATCAGCAAAAGCAGCCCAAAGGGTGGCGCCATCCGAATGGAACTTCCCCTTTATAGTGCCTTCGTACATTTCGTACGTCACCGCGCTTTGCTCGAGCATTTTTTTCATGATCGTGTGTAGGCAAGGCAGGCTTGAGAAGAATCACGTCGAGAAAAACTTCGTTTTTTTCAATGACATTAAAAACGGTCGTGTGTACGCGGCATTAGAAAATAATTCAATGTATGCATGTAGAGAGAGACATATTGAGGTGAGGATATCTGAATTCCAGCATGCAGAAATCAACTTAGCTGAAAAAGTTACATTTTAAAACTAGTGAATAGGGTTAGTTTGAGGTTAGATTAGAATATGGGACTAATGGACTAGATATTATTTCTAGGATTAGGCTGAGGTCTAAAGAGTACAGGTCAGATTAGTAGACTGTACTGTTGGCAGAAACCTCATATACTGTATGCTTCAAGCCTAAATCTGGGTACAAATGGGCTGAAAATTCGTTCAAAAATGGATCAGCAGGAACCTGTCGACTTTCAGCTGTCTGTTCTACAGAAGTCAGTCTTATGACCGGCTTCAGTTGAATGAGCATGCTGGAAAACCCGCCGCCGACTTACATCTGATCAGCGCTGCCAGACAATGATTCTTGCGTGGTGGTGGGGGTGGGGGGGGGGACAGTCTCCCTGTCAGAATACAATAGCACAGCAGGGGAGATCACTGCACTAACATTCTTGTGTTAATACGGCAATCTCTTTGTTTTTTTTCGTTAAGTCCACTGGGTTCAACAAAAAAATACTTCTAGTGTGTACCCAGCCTTAGTTTAACAAAAATGTACATTTCATTGTTGTGAAACATTATCTTCTATAAACACTGACCGCATGCAAAAAAATAAATAAAAAAATCAACAAACCAGTAAATGGAGGTTGCATCCATTGACACAACCCTATCCTGGTAGTAGGAGATGCCAGGTGTGCATGGAAGATCCCTCAGAAAGTCACCACAGTGTAATAGTGGTGCCAATAAGGGCTCATGCACACCAGGGAAAGAAAAATAGCTTATGATTTCCATTCCCCCTCAATGTGCTGTGTTGTTGTGAGCTGAAAATAAAAAAAATAGGGCCAGCTACCTTTTTATGGCACAGTGAATTTCGATCTGCTGTAACGCATTACAAGAGAAACAGCTTATTAACCACTTGCCGACCGGGCCATAGCCGAAAGATGGCTTCAGCGCGGACGGCTTATTCTGGGAGGGACGTCTTAACAGAATCTTGCTCCTGCGCACCCCCTGGGGTGCACACTCGGGAATATCCGTGACCGTCGAGTCCTGAGGACCCGGCGCATCACGGATCACGGTAAATGGCCGCTGACAGCGGGCGTTTACCACCTTATCGCTCCATCAAACGATGGAGCAATCACTTGTAAACAAACCTGCGTCATATCTGGTTCATCTTTCCTCTCCCCATACAGATCGGTACAGTGCGAGGGGAGAGATCGGGTGCAGCAGTGCTGCGGGATGGATGTGTAGTGCCCACAGCGCTGCTCTGTGCCCATTCCAGCACTCATCCAGCCATCCCATCCATACTTATCCATGCTCAGCAATACTCATCCATCCATCCTCAGCAATACTCATCCATCCATGCTCAGCAATACTCATCCATCCATCCATACTCAGCAATAATCACCCATCCATGCTCAGCCATCCATACTCAGCAATACTCATCCATCCATCCATGGTCAGCAATACTCATCCATCTGTCCATGCTCAGCAATACTCATCCATCTATCCATGGTCAGCGATACTCATCCATCCGTCCATACTCAGCAATACTCATCCATCCATCCATGCTCAGCAATACTCATCCATCCATCCATACTCAGCAATACTCACCAATCCATGCTCAGCAATACTCATCCATCCATCCATGCTCAGTCATCCATACTCAGCAATACTCATCCATCCATCCATACTCAGCAATACTCACCCATCCATGCTCAGCAATACTCATCCATCCATCCATGCTCAGCCATCCATACTCAGCAATACTCATCCATCCATGCTCAGCCATCCATGCTCAGCAATACTCACCCATCCATCAATACTCAGCAATACTCATCCACCCATCCATGCTCAGCAACACTTATCCATCCATCCATACTCAGCCATACCCAGCCATACTCAGCCATCCCATCCATACTCAGCCATAGCCATCCACACTCAGCCATACTCAGCCATACTCAGCCATACCCAGCCATTCCCAGCCATACTCAGCCATACCCACCCAGCCATACTCAGCCATACCCACCCAGCCATACCCAGCCATCCCATCCATAACCACCCAGTTATACTCAGCCATCCCATCGATACTCAGCCATACTCAGCCATCCACATTCATGGCTCAACCATGCTAAGCCATCCCCATGCATGCCACATCAGTTTGCATCCATGCCACTACAGTGCCTCAAAGTGTAATAGGTAGTCAAATTAGATTTGAAATGTATGCCCCTAGAATGCCTGAAGGTGCTTTCTGAATGTTGGGCCTTTGTATGTGGCCAGGCTGTGTAAAAGTCTCACACATGTGGTATCACTATACTCAGAAGGAGTTGTAGAATGTATTTTGGGGTGTATAATTTGTGGTATGCATATGCTGTGTGTGAGAAATAACCTGATAATATGACAATTTTGTGAAAAAAAAAGAAAAAAGAAAAAAAAATCTTGATTTTGCAAAGAATTGTGGGAAAAAATAACAACTTCAAAAAACTCACCATGCGTCTTTCTAAATACCTTGGAATGTCTACTTTCCAAAAAGGGGTGTAGCGATACCCCCAGTTAAGAGAGCCGCTGGTTCTGTTTCGGGCCCTGTACACAGCACCGCCAACCCCCGGCAATCTACTTGACCCTCCTCTGGCACAGTTAGTCTAGGGGATGTTCTAGTAATATAACTCTCTATACCTGGTTATGCACAATCTAACAGTAATATGAGCAGTTAATATATGCAATAATGAACACTGATACTGGAGGGATAAACTGTAAGTGATTTACTTAGGCATAAGGGTGAATGATAAACATGTCACATAACATACATGCAGAGCCCTGCAGTAATAAACATACTAATCAGCGGTAGTGCAGAGTGATCACACGCCACGTGCAGCTATCTTCTCTATGCGCAATGTGGCACACCAACAAAATTCTAATACCTGGTCAGGCCTGACTCAGATAAACTCAGTCTCTGTGAGAACAATTCTTCGCATGCAAGATGAACGGTGGTGCGCATTCAGGAACAGTATTTGTAATCCAATAATGGTTAATAAAGAAAGAACACTTCACCGGAGACTATACAACTCAGTTCCGCCACTAGTCTCTGGCGGGACAGTAAATATAGCATGATGGGCCAAGGCAGTCACTAGGCCTAATCAAAGTACAAGTTAATGAAGTGAGCAGGTGCTCGCTCACCCCTCCGGACACGATCCCAGTCCGGGACTTCCACCACTGTGTCTCTGCACACAGGGTCTGCAACGGCCGGGTCTCCGGTCCAACTGATATCAGCAAACTCAAAAGAAATCATGTGCCACCCAGGCTCAGCAGTGGGGTGGAAGGCTCTTTGGAAGGTGCGCAGGGCCCAGGCCTCGGGCCTTGCACTGCAGCAGATCTGCACAGGGAGTCCTATTGATTGCAGCGCGGTGTCCAAAGAGGCCGAGCTTAGCCTCGCCCTTTCCTTTTATAGCCCCACCCATGAGTCTCTGCGGTGGCCAAATGCACCCTGGGTGCCAAACGGGGTTCTGGGTAATGTAGTCCATGGAGCTTGAAAGGAGACCCCGCTACAGGGGTAATTTGGGAAATATAGCTTGTAGGCTCTATAACTTTCACACAATGTATTATTTATATAATATACAACGATTTGGAATATTTTTACCAAAGATCTGTAGCAGTATAAATGTTGGCCAAAATTTATGAAGAAAAATTACTAATTTGCAAAATATTTATAACAGAAACAGAGAATGTTTTTAATTTTACAGAATTGTCGGTCTTTTTTCATTTATAGCACAAACAAAACCCAGCGGTGATTAAATACCACCAAAAGAAAGCTCTATTTGTGTGAAAAAAAGGACAAACATTTTATTTATTTAGTTTTTCGTTAGAAATTGCATTCGTCCGAAAATCTGAATGAATTAAGGTCGAATCTGTCATTGAAGGCTTTTGATGTCTGTCGAATGTTCAAAGAAGATTCGACGGAGCAGCGAAACTGTACGACGCCGCAATCGTACATTTCCGGTCGAATGTTCCGCCTACAAGCTAGCTATAGTAGAATTATAATGTTGTATGACTAGTAATAATTATATTTATTAATTATTATTACTAGTCAACCAACATTAGAATTTTTCTATAGCCTATGGGCAGAGCATTTGACTGGAAATGTACGATTGCAGCGTCGTACAGTTTATCTGCTCCGTCGAATCTTCTTAGAACTTTCAACAGACACCATGAGCCTTCAATGACAGATTTGAAGTTTGTATGTTTTTCGATGCTTTGTCGAATCTTCGTCGTTCACGTTGAATTGTCAAGTTAGTTCTAGCTATTTTACTGCTCCTCCTCTTTGGATACAATCAGCCAATAACATTCATCATCATCATTATTTTTATTTTACTTCCCCCACCCAATTCCAGCAGCGATCTTTTCTCTCTATGTCGAATCTTTTCTCTCTATGTCGAATCTTTTCTCTCTATAATGTCGAATCTTTTCTCTCTATAATGTCGAATCTTTTCTCTCTATGTAGAATAATCTTTAATCTTAGACTAATAGAGTTAAGGTTAGGCACATTCGACCACAGGTTCGATAGACACAGATTGTTATTATCAGCGTCACGTCGAATCTCCTATCTATATCGAACTGTTGTTACAACGAAAACGAAAATTAAGCATTGGTTTATGTCAGATCTTTCGGTTTTCGGATTCTGCATTTTCGTTTTCGTTTGTTAAAACAATAACGAAAATACCTGAAATTCGGAATGCATTCGGACGAAAACGAATGCACATGTCTAACAAACATTTCATATGGGTACAGTGTTGCATGACTGAGTAATTGTCATTCAAAGTGTGAGAGCACTGAAAGCTGAAAATTGGTCTAGTTAGGATAGGAAGGGGGTTTAAAGTGGTTGTAAAGGTTCATTTTTATTTAATTTTTTTAAATAACAAACATTTCATACTTACCTCCACTGTGCAGTTTGTTTTGCACAGAGTAGCCCCGATCCTCCTGTTCTGGGGTCCCACGGCAGCTCTCGCGGCTCCTCCCCGCAATAGCTGACCCCCTCTTGGAAGCTCTCTCCCGAGGGGGTTACCTTGCAGGCGCGTTCCGTGTCATACAGTCGGCGTCCATAGCCGCCGAGTGTATGACTCGGCCCTGCCCCCCGGCAGCCGCGTCATTGGATTTGATTGACAGCAGTGGGAGCCAATGGCTGCACTGCTATCGTTCTATCCAATCAACGCGAGACTCCGTGGAGAAGAGGATGCCAGGGATGCACAGAGCAGGTGAACTGACTCAGGTAAGTAAAACGGGGGGGCTGGGGGGACTGTGATTGCCAGGTGTTTGTTCACCTTAATGCATAGGATGCATTAAGGTGAAAAAACACGAACCTTTACAACCCCTTTAAGTGCCCAGTGGTCAAGTAGTTAATATTAATCACAATTACAATTATGTTACTTAAATGAAATAGGGATTACTAAAAAAATATAAATAAAATCTGAAGCTGTTTATATTTCCTTTCGTTTCCAACCTTTTTTTTTTTTTAAGCTTTAGATGAAGGCAGACAATGTTGTTTTTATGCTTGCAATCTGGGTTAAACTGTCAAATTGAATGCTGGTACATTTTAGGAAGCCTTATCTTGAGCAAGGTGCCAGGGTAAAAACCCACATAAAACATAGTAGCATACAACTAAAACAAGCCTAATAATAAAACAGACATCTTCCTGATTTCCAATGTTTTTATGCTTGCAGGTAAGGTAATGTGTGTGCAGGGCCATCTTTACTGCAGGGAAAACCAGGCAGCTACCCAGGGCCCTGTCACTGTTCAGGGCCCAAAGCAGAGCTGCCCCTTAAGCCTGCAAATCTGCACATCTGCGCTAAAGATCCCCACACGCTGTCTGTCTGTCATCCGCGCGCACAGTGCAGCAGTGCCAGTGCTGCATTTTTCCAATCAAGGAGTGGGCCGCTCGGTGGGCGGGGCCTTGAGCTCCACTGACGCTCTGGCCCCGCCCCTTGATATGCGTGCACACCACAGTCACTGCTGCCTGCCTGTACAAGTTATCGGAGGAGCGGAGGCCTCGGTAGGAGGAGTCAGACCACGGTGCAGAGTGGAGTACTGTCAGAGTGCTGGTGGTCAAGTGAAACTAGCAGTGTGTGGAGAATTGATCCGAGCTGAGCTTGCCATGAGGACAACTTCAATGTAGGTCTTCTTCCTCCTCCCCTGGCTCCCCATGTGTAGAATAATCAAAAGTTTAAAGCCGACCTGCCGTCCAGGCTGAGTGAGGCTGTGGCTGTATTTTTTATTACAGAGCACACAGCATTACAGGCAGCATATAGCATTCTCATTAATACTGTATTTAACTGCTTGATGGGCTTATTTTGGGCCTGGCTGGTTTACATGTATGTGTTTTGGCGGCCCACATTTACACAGGCACAGCAGCCCATTCATTTGAATGGGCTGCCATGCCTGTGTTTCCTGAAAAAAAAAAAAGGTGCATGCATCATGTAATAGGCTGCGCACACCTATGCCCATCAAGCAGTGAAATACAGCACTGTCTGTCCATTCTGCTTCTGCACCATGTGACTTACCTGCATTTCCTGCACCACGCTTTTAAAAACACAGTGCGTTTGTAGCGGGGTGCTATATTTAAGGGAAGTATCTGAGTGGTAACAAAAGGCTCAGATACACTAATTGTTAGGGTTCATGGACCATTTCTGTCCCTGGGAGATATTATTGATGTACAGTTCCCTGGGGCCTATAGGTGGCGCTGTTGCCATGGGCCCGGGTTGAACCACAGTACAGGGTTGTGCCTTTTCTTATCCCCTCTTGACAGTAGTGCGGCGGGGCTAGGAACCTGCTGTGCCTGTCGGGAGAGGGTATAAAAAGGGGCGGCCATCTTTCAGTGGGGGTCGCGCCCATGCACCTTCAGCCTGGGTGGTGTGTGTGTCGCCTCTGGGTGCCCTAGGCCCGGAGGCCTGGGTCGTCGTCGTGGTTGTGCGCCCAGGCACCTTAGGCCTGGGTGCGTGTGTGTCGCCTCTGGGTGCCATAGGCCCGGAGGCGGAGTTGCTGTTCCATCCCAGACACCTTCAGTCTGGGGTGAGGTACTAAATAGGAGGCCCGGGGCCCAGCAACCTTCGGCTGGGGTCCGCTAAGGATCGAGAGCTCCCAGGGTACCGCCTTGCGAGGGGACCCGTATCTTGGATCGAGGAGGCCAGGGAGGTGACCCTTTCTGAAGACCCAGCGCAGAGTCGTGGTGACAGTAAGGGCCTCTGGTAACTTTCTGGAGGGACGTTTTTCTCTTTGACATAGACCAAGTTCTCCAAGAAGGCAGTGCATGTTCTGTAGATCATAGTGGCAATGACTCTACGCACACCAGGTCAGTGGCAGTGACCAAATAGGGCAAGGCCCTATTCACCCGGTCAGTGGCAGTGACCATCCTCAACAACAAGTCAGTGGCAGTGACTTTCATATTCATTAGGTCTGTGACAAAGATCATACTTCAAACCTTTTCGTGCATACCAGAACAGTAAGAGAACTAAGATTAAGTTTGTGCCTGGACCTCCTTCCCACCTTATCTGACCTGTGTCTTGTCTCAACCTGTCTGCTCTTAAAGGGACTATTTATTATCCATGTAAAAAAAATACAGAAGTTGGACTTTCAGTTGGTGTGGACAGTTACTTTACTGGGGAGAATTAAGGACTTGTTTCTGGCCAAGGCAGAAGCGAGGTCATCTCGGGAGGATTCTAACACCCGCCGCAGGCAGGCCCGAGAAAACTAACACCGCTCAACCTCCCCATCCAGGAGGGTACGGGCTTGTAGTGCGGTGTGCCTCAGTCTTTCCTGCGGAGGAGCCAAACTAAGAGAAGCAGGTAAAGTCTGGGGTGGGTGCGCTATACTGGGGGGCTCAAGTCCGGGATGTGTCTGCGGTTGAAGGTGTGAAACCCCCCCCCAGAAGTTTGAGTTTATTCCCCAGTGAAGTTCCGTGGAGGTCGGCCATATTGTGAACTGCGCCACAAGGAGAACCCTGACTGTGTAGTTCGTGGGCGTGCCTATACAGAAAGCCCGCAAACGATGCAGGAGATGGGAGGAGTCTGGCCATGTGTGGAGTAGCACGTGGGGACTTGGTGCAAAAAGGTCAGTGCGCAATGGAGCAGCGGATGGATAACATGGCGTCTCATGCCTCATGAGTTCTGGCTACTACTACCATGAAGACGACTTCATTCGCTGCTACTTTAACGGATTCAGGGATTCGGCTCAAGCCCCGGGGAAGATTTGCCCTCTACGTTTGCGAAGATGTGGAGGCCCTCGGAGTGATTTGTCCCGGCTGCTCGGGACTGGTTGTTCATCTAAAGCCATTCGGGCGATGTGAGAACTGTAAAGAATTTCTATTTGAGGTCGAGCAACCTACGGAAAAGCCTCGGGCCTTCCACCTCAATTGCCTTACGGGCGCCACCACTCTGGAAGGAGGAATCAGAGCTTATACAGCCACCTCTGCGCACACTGACGGGACTTCGGAGGAAGTCACAAAGGAGCTTGTTGTAGTAAGTGAGAGACCAGAGGATGCTGCTTCTGGTAAGTACAGTGTCCTTTCTCCCACCGCCCAAGAGGAAGATCGGGTTCGTGAAAGCTTCCCGCGGCCGTGGTGGAGCAACGCCCCAGCGCTTACTCGGAACGAATGCCTCCGAAGGGAAAAGTCCCGGACATCCTGGTTCTTCTTCAAGCCGAGATAAGCCGGGGGAAGAGACTCTGTTAAAGGCCCCTAGCCCTGGGGATTCACATGTCAGTGAATCAGCTAGAGGGGGTGATTTGTCCTGTGCCAGGAGTTACCTTCCTGCGGAGGAATATGACACCTCCGATCTGGAGTCCATCTCTGATGCGGGTGATGACACCGCCATTGATGAATTGTTCGAGAGAAAGGGATGGGATAAGATGCCCCTGTCCTTGTCCCGTAGTGCTAGGGACTCACCCATGTCCATTGGGGAAAATACACCCCGGGTGGTGGCTTCCGATCCTGAGGAGTGATCTGTCCCCTTGCCTGCTCCTCCATCATTGGTGGCACCAGTTTCAACAGCCGAGATGAGTCGGGTGTCGCTGTGGGCCCCTGCAACTGGTCCGGAGGTAGTTAAAGTACCTCGGCACCCTGAAGCCATCATCTTGCCTGGCGTGGGAGACCACGCTACCATGCCGCCACTATCCCGGCTGCAGAGACTTTTCAATCAAAGAGTTGCCAGCGAGTATGGGTGGGAGTACCCGTACTTACCAAAGGAACTTTTGTTTGAAGTGGAGGCCTGTAGACATCGGTGGTACGAGGACTTTGTGTGGACACACATCAAAGTACCCCAGGCCAGGAGATACTTCTCATGTTCACCCGCGGCCACTCTGCGGTTTAAGGACTGTAAAGCTGCTTGGATGTTGGGTCGGCACATCCCTGCAGACAAGGTACTCATTTGTAAGAAAGACAAGGATGATGTTGAGTATCACATAGACACCTTTGATAGACATTGGAAGCCGTTGGTGTTGCCTGACCCACACTACTACCTGTGAGAGACAAGACTCTTTGTTTTTTTTTTAGTACATTCTTCTTGAAAACCCAGGAACTTTTGCCATAAAGTTAAGGGGTGGTCTACCTTTTGGAGGAGCGGGAGCTGTTGCCGTTTTGTTTTTCTTCCCTCTCTCCTACTGTAAAGATAACAAGGACTTTGGGGTTGTAGACAGTTCAGGGTCACAGATCAAGAAGAAGAGGAAGTTTTACCCCGCAGTACAGAGGAAAAGTTTCTGTTGGGATGAGTGTTCTGACGTTGGCACTACCACTAGGTGGCGGTGTTGCGTAACTATTATAAGGACAATAAGGTATTATGCAGTTTTATTTGTTGGAAGGAAGGGATTCTACTCTAGGGGAGAGCCTCTTCATTCCAACTACTGTTATTTCAGGTGTGTTTTCTTTCCCCTGCAGGTGAACGCCAAGCAAGACTGCTGAGGGTGGGTCTTAGCTAGTGCAGTGGGAGGGAAATGTAAATTTTATTGAAGATTTTATGTGATCTTAAATGTTCTATACACATGTGTATTTCTCCTTTCTCCCTTCTGTGTTTCATTTCTTTCCCCCTGTGTTAGGTTCCGGCACAAACAAACAGTTTTTCTAAATTGTCATTTTTTTTTGTAGTTTGTCTCTGGATTGGACTTATGCTGACTCAGACCTGAGAGGCATGGGTCTACTCCAGACACTGGGGACCAGTGTCTATTAAGAGGGGGGAATGTGTAGCGGGGTGCTATATTTAAGGGAAGTATCTGAGTGGTAAAAAGTCTCAGATACACCAATTGTTAGGGTTCATGGACCATGGGAGATAGTATTGATGTACAGTTCCCTGGGGCCTATAGGTGGCGCTGTTGCCATGGGCCCGGGTTGAACCACAGTACAGGGTTGTGCCTTTTCTTATCCCCTCTTGACAGCAGTGCGGTGGGGCGGGGAACCTGCTGTGCCTGTCGGGAGAGGGTGTAAAAAGGGGCGGCCATTTTCCAGTGGGGGTCGCGCCCAGGCACCTTCAGCCTGGGTGGTGTGTGTGTCCCCTCCGGGTGCCCTAGGCCCAGAGGCCTGGGTCATCATCGTGGTTCTGTGCCCAGGCACCTTAGGCCTGGGTGCGTGTGTGTGTCGCCTCCGGGTGCAATAGGCCCGCAGGCGGAGTTGCTGTTCTATCCCAGACACCTTCAGTCTGGGGTGAGGTACTAAAAAGGAGGCCCGGGGCCCAGCAACCTTTGGCTGGGGTCCGCTAAGGATCGAGAGCTCCCAGGGTACCGCCTTGCGAGGGGACCTGTATCTTGGATCGAGGAGGCCAGAGAGGTGACCCTTTCTGAAGACCCAGCACAGAGTCGTGGTGACAGTAAGGGCCTCTGGTAACTCTCCGGAGGGACATTTTTCTCTTTGACATGGACCAAGTTCTCCAAGAAGGCAGTGCATGTTCTGTAGGTCATAGTGGCAGTGACTCTACGCACACCAGGTCAGTGGCAGTGACCAAATAGGGCAAGGCCCTATTCACCCAGTCAGTGGCAGTGACCATCCTCAACAATAAGTCAGTGGCAGTGACTTTCATATTCATTAGGTCTGTGACAAAGATTGTACGCCAAACCTGTTTGTGCATACCAGAACAGTAAGAGAACCAAGATTAAGTTTGTGCCTGGACCTCCTTCCCACCTTATCTGACCTGTGTCTCGTCTCAACCTGTCTGCTCTTAAAGGGACTATTTATTATCCATATGAAATAAATACAGAAGTTGGACTTTCAGTTGGTGTGGACAGTTACTTTACTGGGGAGAATTAAGGACTTGTTTCTGGCCAAGGCAGAAGCGAGGTCATCTCGGGAGGATTCTAACACCCGCCGCAGGCAGGCCCAAGAAAACTAACACTGCTAAACCTCCCCATCCAGGAGGGTACGGGCTTGTAGTGCGGTGTGCCTCAGTCTTTCCTGTGGAGGAGCCAAACTAAGAGAAGCAGGTAAAGTCTGGGGTGGGTGCGCTATACGTTTGTATGTGCAGGAACTGCAGGTAAGTCGTATAGTGCAAAAGCAGAATAGATTTCAAGGCCACTGCAATTTTACAATGCTGCATGCACCTTTTTTCTGCAGGAAAGGCAGGCATGGCAGCCCATTCAAATGAATGGGCTGCTGTGCCTACGCAAATGTGGGCCGGCAAAACACATACATGTGAATGTGTGATGTGACAATGGCTACAATGTAATGGAGTGCTGTAACATGAAAGGGAATGGAGTACACCGTGGGATTGCTGTGAAGGGGGTCTGCAAAGTTTTTTTTTAAATAATTCTATGTGTGTGTCTGTTTTTTGAGATGTTGGAGTGAAGAGCAAAATTGCATTGGGGGGGGGGGGGGGGGGGCAAAAAAAAGGTTTGCCCAGGGTCCAAACAATATTAAAGATGGCCCTGTGTATGTGTTATGTCCAGGCTTGCATGTATCTGAACAAGCAGAGTCTGAATTATGTAAAGAGAGCTGGTCAGGGGGCAGAAAAGTCCTACAATATTTTGCGTTTTGCTGCCTGTACCCCTTAGACCTTGTTCTGGATGGTGTGGAAGTGGCCACAACAACCCTGAACCGACGCTTGTTCCTTATTACCACACAAAGAAGAATATACTGGATCCCGAACACAGCTGATGTTTCGGTTTCATCCAAGATCTATATATCCAAGGCGTATCTTGACCCTTGGGGGTCTTTTGCTGAGGTGAGCAGGCATTGCACCCAGAGGTGGCGGTTTTGGTTTTCTGAATCACCCATTATACAATCGATGCGTGGCACGGATTTGGAGTGGAATATTATCACAGAAGTCATTGCACGTTTATTTCATATTTTGGACTTTTATTTGGACTGTTAATATTAGGGTTGTCCCGATACCACTTTTTTAGGACCGAGTACAAGTACCGATACTTTTTTCATGTACTCGCCGATACCGATTACCGTAACTTTTTTTTTTATTTAATCACTGCTGAAGAAACCCCCGGCAACCTTAAGGAACCTCTCATTTTTCACATTAGCTGACAGAATTAAAAATAAAATTAAGCACTATAGGTGCAATACAGAATAGCTGTCAGCGGGTGGCACTGCAGTTCAGGTGATTCCAGGGAAGAAGGCGGACACCCCCCCCCTCAAGGCCCTCCTGAAGAGAGCAAAATACAACAGAAAGGCAACCATCGGATCATAACAACAAGGGAGGGAGGAGGGAAAAGAAGAAAGGAAGTCTATGTGCAATTGTGCATGTCAATCATGTCACTGTCACCAGTCACCACGCTCTCCACCCCCCGCCTCGCTCTCTGCCCTCTCTCCACCCGCTCTCTCATAGTATCCTATCTAGGGTTACGGGAGAATTTGAGCAGCAGAAAGGCAAGACAGGCAAGGCAATTGGATCAGATCAGATTCATTTTACTTACCCGCCTGAAGACTCGCTCTGCTCTCCGCTCTGGTCTACGCCACGCCCTCCATCTTGGTCTCCGCCCCCCGCCCCACTCTCCGCCCTGGTCTCCGCCCCCCGCCGCACACTCTCAGTCCCGCTCTCCACCCTGGTCTCCGCCCCCCGCCACGCTCTCCGCCCTGGTCTCTGCCCCCCGCCGCACACTCTCAGTCCCGCTCTCCGCCCTGGTCTCCGCCCCCTGCCATGCTCTCCGCCCTGCTCTCTGCCCCCCGCCCCGCTCTCCACCCCCTCTCTGCGTCCGCTCTAAAAAAAAAAAGGATCGGACTGGGCATCGGGAGCATTTGCGCGAGTACAAGTACTCGCGCAAATGCTTGGTATCGGTCCCGATACCGATACTAGAATCGGTATCGGGACAACCCTAGTTATTATTATATTATTTTTGTGCTTTTGGTTTATGATTATTGATCACGTTTGCATATTATGTTCACATAATTGTGCTGAGGAGTTATATAGTTCCTAGTGGTGACCATTAGCACTGTACACAATTAATTTATTATTGGATTAGCACACTATTACTCCTTTACCCGAAAAACATAGCTTGTTAATAATAATCACAATTATGATTCTGTTACTTAACCACTGGCCGACCGCCGAACACACACATATACAGGTCCTTCTCAAAAAATTAGCATATTGTGATAAAGTTCATTATTTTCTGTAATGTACTGATAAACATTAGACTTTCATATATTTTAGATTCATTACACACAACTGAAGTAGTTCAAGCCTTTTCTTGTTTTAATATTGATGATTTTGGCATACAGCTCATGACAACCCAAAATTCCTATCTCAAAAAATTAGCATATCATGAAAAGGTTCTCTAAACGAGCTATTAACCTAATCATCTGAATCAATTAATTAACTCTAAACACCTGCAAAAGATTCCTGAGGCTTTTAAAAACTCCCAGCCTGGTTCATTACTCAAAACCGCAATCATGGGTAAGACTGCCGACCTGACTGCTGTCCAGAAGGCCATCATTGACACCCTCAAGCAAGAGGGTAAGACACAGAAAGAAATTTCTGAACGGATAGGCTGTTCCCAGAGTGCTGTATCAAGGCACCTCAGTGGGAAGTCTGTGGGAAGGAAAAAGTGTAGCAGAAAACGCTGCACAACGAGAAGAGGTGACCGGACCCTGAAGAAGATTGTGGAGAAGGACCGATTCCAGACCTTGGAGGAGCTGCGGAAGCAGTGGACTGAGTCTGGAGTAGAAACATCCAGAGCCACCGTGAACAGGCGTGTGCAGGAAATGGGCTACAGGTGCCGCATTCCCCAGGTCAAGCCACTTTTGAACCAGAAACAGCGGCAGAAGCGCCTGACCTGGGCTACAGAGAAGCAGCACTGGACTGTTGCTCAGTGGTCCAAAGTACTTTTTTCGGATGAAAGCAAATTTTGCATGTCATTCGGAAATCAAGGTGCCAGAGTCTGGAGGAAGACTGGGGAGAGGGAAATGCCAAAATGCCTGAAGTCCAGTGTCAAGTACCCACAGTCAGTGATGGTCTGGGGTGCCATGTCAGCTGCTGGTGTTGGTCCACTGTGTTTTATCAAGGGCAGGGTCAATGCAGCTAGCTATCAGGAGATTTTGGAGCACTTCATGCTTCCATCTGCTGAAAAGCTTTATGGAGATGAAGATTTCATTTTTCAGCACGACCTGGCACCTGCTCACAGTGCCAAAACCACTGGTAAATGGTTTACTGACCATGGTATTACTGTGCTCAATTGGCCTGCCAACTCTCCTGACCTGAACCCCATAGAGAATCTGTGGGATATTGGGAAGAGAAAGTTGAGAGACACAAGACCCAACACTCTGGATGAGCTTAAGGCCGCTATCGAAGCATCCTGGGCCTCCATAACACCTCAGCAGTGCCACAGGCTGGTTGCCTCCATGCCACGCCGCATTGAAGCAGTCATTTCTGCAAAAGGATTCCCGACCAAGTATTGAGTGCATAACTGAACATAATTATTTGAAGGTTGACTTTTTTTGTATTAAAAACACTTTTCTTTTATTGGTCGGATGAAATATGCTAATTTTTTGAGATAGGATTTTGGGGTTTTCATGAGCTGTATGCCAAAATCATCAATATTAAAACAAGAAAAGGCTTGAACTAAAAAAAAACAAAAAAAAAAACATCTGTTCATATTAGTTGCCAAGAGGAGGTGCTGTGTTACTGCCCTGACTATGGTAGAGGTTGGGGTGGTGGCTATGCAAATCCTCTGGTGAAATGGTACCTAGATGGTTAGTATCGGTAGCAAAGGAAACCGAGGTGCCCATACGTCATTGGGTGGCCAGGCTTAGGTTCTACCAGAGATATCCAGAAGGGTACTCCTGGTAGGGATGGGGGATTCACTGGTCTGGCCAAAGGCCAGGTCCCAAAGAAAGCCCATGGTGCATGTGCCCCTGGAGTGGCAGTCCATGGGTGCCGTAATCTCACTGTGAATAAGGGTCACTTTGAGTTATGGCACCTAGGTCACTGCACCATCACTCTTTTTTCACACCTTCTTCTTGGGCCGGGCCTTTTGGCTAGGACCAAAGGAATTTATATTCCTGGCCGGAAGGCCAGCCATTGTATTTCGCAATGACACCATAGCACAATCCCCACTTACCTTTTCCCCACTTTTATGTTGTTTGTTGTGTCCATCACGTTTTGTCATTTTTTTTTTTGGTTGTTGGGTATGTACACATTTCACGTTTGATTATTAGGTCCTCGGGCCTGCCCTGAACATCTTGGGAGGGGGTGGACCTGCACTTCTGTCTTGGTTCACCCTCTCTCATAGGGTGTCCCTTCAGGGGAGCCCCACCTAGTACTTGGGGTGGTCTGTTTCGGCAGACCTCCCAGAGAACAGGGTCCGTCTGGTTTCGGCCAGAAGGACCATGTGAAGTACCCTAGTCCCCATCTGGAGCCTTCAGAGGAAGACCATATGTACACCCTGTGCACTTTTTGTGTCTCACTTTTTGGTGTGCACTTTTTTTTGCCCCAGGTGGAGTTTTTGGAGTGTGTTCACACACCACAGGCTTAAAAAGCCTCCTGGGGGGGTTACCTTGTGGGCGCGCTCCCGAGTCCATTATTTGACGTTGAATGTAGGACTCGATCCCGCCCCCGGTGCCCACATCATTGGATTTGATTGACAGCAGCGGGAGCCAATGGCTGCGCTGCTATCAATCTATCCAATCAGGACCTGAGACACCAGCTGGAGCTGGTGTGCTCATCCCCGTCGTGGGAAAGACCGGGTTCAGGTAAGTAAAAGGAGGGCTCTGGGGGGGGGGGGGCTGGTGCATCACAGGAAGTTTTTCACCTTAATGCATGGCATGCATTAAGGTGAAAACCCCTGAGGGTTTACAACCCCTTTAAATGCAATAGGGTTTAATAGAAAAAGAAAAATAATAGAAGCTGATTTTATTTCCTTTATTTTCTATTCTTATTTGATTTTTAGGCTTTAGATAAAGGCAGACAGTGTAATTTTTGTGCTTTCAATCTGTGTTAAACTGTCAAATTGAATGCTGGTACATTTTAGGAAGCCTTATCATGGGCAAGGCGCCAGGGTAAAAACCCACACAGAACATAGTAGTATACAACTAATACAGACCTAATAATAATACAGACATCTTCCTGATTTCCAATGTTTTTATGATTGCATAGCTACAACAAAACCACCAACAACAGCGAATATCTCTATATAGTTATCGTTATACTTATATCATTTGTATTCACATTCCCTGGATAATTAATGAACCAATTTGAGAGTCCTTTAGCTGTTTGCTAACATATTTACATGTCCCCCCCCCCCCCCTTCACAATATAATACACCCTATCTCTTCAGACAAGCAAACAACCTTGATGATTCTATTCCATTTGAATTGCACTAGAATTAGCTGCTCTTTGCAATAGGTTGTAGATGTAGATATGGTTTCTGTAGTGATGTTGCAGACTGCAGCAATCTATTGGCTGCTGGCTTTGTAAATTTCATTCAGTTTGCTCCAATAGCTGAAGGAGAACGACTGGTACAGCCTGGTCCTCTCTCCCTCCTCAGCTTCTCTTTTCCTTGCAGATCGGGCTCTCTCTCTCTCTGTCTCTGCATAGGCAATCGGAGCTCTTTACTCTCCAAACCTCCTCTGCTCAAGCTGATTGTAATGAATTTTCATGCTGAACGACTATACAACACTTGCTTTCCCCCTGCCATCAAGACAACCCTTTGTTTTCTGGCTGTTACATTCCTTTGGACTGCAAGACCTCCCTGGATTTCAACAAATATCTCTGTGTATTTGCAGATGTAAAAGGAGCCTGCTTTGCATCAAGCAGTTCGATTAAGGATTTCCATTTTGCAGGATTTGGCTGAGCAGAATACACTGTTGTGCATAATCTCTCTCCCTCTCTCTCGTTCTCTATGCTTTGTCAAGGTAAGATGCTTAGCAGACTTTAAAATGCATTCTGTGTGCTAGTTAAGCTAACTACGTTTGAAAAGAATGATCAGGCTAAACTGCAGTCCTTTATTTACGACTACTTTTCCCCTATGGCTGCGACTCAATACTTTTCTTTTTTTCCCCCCTTGTGCTCTAAACAGTGTCCTATTCAGAGACCAATATATGTGTCCTAGGCAGTAATGGTCATTTTGCTGCAGTCGCCAGTTTGAAAAGGACCATGGTTTTGTGTGTGTGTGTGTGGTGTTTACAAAGTAGCAGATCAGACCTATAAAAATAAAAATTCATTTCATCCTGCAATCCTAAAAAAAAATCACTGCTGTGTTGATATCTGTGGGGAAGCCCGTTTGTCGTGTTGGTTAACCAAAGGAAACAAGGATTATTGTTGCTATATCCTGTTACAGCAGAGATACTGTATCTGATCATTTGATACACTTTGGCTTGGATGTTGCAGTGCCAGAGCTTCTTTTTTTTTTTTTCATTGCCACAATGGTATTGTAGTTCATCTTCAGTATTCAGGGCTTTAGGTGGCTTTAATCCTTAATACAGCATTGTTAGTATAGGAAGCGAGATGTGATATTTTTCAAGGATATTGTGCAGTGTGCACTCATAAGCTTGGATATAGAATCTATGGTGATGATTTTATTGCTAGACTGCACCTTGCATATTGCAACACATTGCTTGCCATTCTGAATGTGTAATGCATATTGGAACAGAACGTGCTTTACAACCTGAGTATGTCATTGCTATTAGAAAAAGAAGTTAAAAAATAAATAAATAAAAAAGATGGAAAGCAAAATGATCCCTCCAAAAGTATGCCCAGCCCCCAATGGTGCATCAGAGGTTTTCAGACCCCCCACCACTTAAATACTGTGATTGCAATTCTTCTTCATAACTTGATTATTGCCTACCTCTTAGATACCACACCCCCATAAATGACGGGTTCAGTACCCACCCCCCCACCCCACCTTATTTTAAGCTGCATGGTTGATCTGATCTTGCAGACATTAGCTTGCATTGCATGACACTGAGAAGAAAAGGAGACTTTGAGGTCCCCTGCTGCCTTTCATGCAGTGGTATCTAGAAAGTAGCTACTGACTAGCCAGCCTTAGATCCTTTCTCTGACCAACTACAGCAGGACGATATCATTTGGCTTGAATAACATATATAGTACAAAAAGGATGATTTTTTTTTCTTTTTTTTTCCCCTTTTTTACATGTTTGGGATTTTTTTTTCTTTCTTTTTCCTAACATAGGAGCAACAAAAGATCCATTTGGTGCTTAATGAAGCTTCATTGTATGGCATTTCAGAAGATACACTGTTTTCATAATGCAGCATGGACTAGTTTGATGCACTATTTTGTCTTATCTGTAGCATTGTGCCTTTTGTACTGGAGACCTTTTAAGACACACAAACAGTTTTTCCGTGTACTTGCCTGAAGTCAGGTATGGCTGTATTGATCCTTATCACTTGCAAATATTAAATGAACTCAACAAAGAAAAGGATACTGCTTGTGGTCTTTTTACAAATCATTTGAAGATTTGAGCTTTTAAACATTAGTTAACATTGATGTTTGTCTACTTGCTTCCACAAGTGATCATTGCAGCAACCTATCATGAAATCTCATGGCATATGGACCTTCTGAATCATGAAATGGCAATTGACGGGTGTTTGTATGTAGCTAAATCATGGGCTTCACTGACATTAATCGACCGCCCACTGTGAAATGTGACATTACTCAACCCTCTCTGCTAGGATTTGTCACGTATTGTGACAATAAACGATCTTCAGCAGAGGTCAATCCGTGCTGGACCTTTATAAAGAACATTTTGCTCTCAGGTTCTCTGTAGATTTGCCTATCATTGATGTTTAAGGTAAATTAACATAGTGAGATCAGTTAGTGATAGGAATAATCCTATTGGAATAATCCATGTACGGTATATTCCCTAAGAGATGTAAAGTAAAATGACTGGAAAGAGTGGGATCAATAATGATAACTCTTCATTTGCTGTAAGTAATAATCATACATTATTAAATAAAATAAGATTTTAAAAATGTAAACATTAACATATTTGTTATTGATATTGTCTAGCTCTTCTGACCATCTTTAGATCCTAATAAATACTGAAACAGGATCTATTATAGCTACAAGGAACAACATCTGTCCTGTTAAGATTAATCCACAAGGTGGTAGTGTGTACACTTCATTTTCAACATTCTCTGTAGTGGTCACTTATCTGAAAGATGTAGTTAGATGTATATACAGTAAAAGGTCTCACCGAGAGCCATTTATTATATATGTAAAGTCCAATACCCATTTCATGACATCCATTACTCAGTCGAGGCCTTCTGAGTCACATATTTAAAACCAGCACAGTCAATCTAGTAGTGGTGGAAGTGTATTGGAAAGCTGGAACACAGTTACAATTTACAGGCTAACCAGAATTTCTAATCTATATTTTTTTGACTGCAATAGATCACCATGCTAAATTTATATAAAAAAAAAAAAAAAAAACTCAGTTCTTTTAGATTGAAGTCCTGTTTAAAGATTCATTATCAAATATATTTTTAAAATACTTAGAAATATTTGTCTACCCTTGCATAGAACATCCAGCCACCTCCTGAATGATTAGGTGTTGACTTTGCTAATTAGAAATCTGTTCCTCAGATTCTAGGGTATTATGTTATTGCAATGAAATTATTGACAGCTATTCCCAACACAGTTTCAGAGGATTTCCCATTAGTCTTAAAGTTCAGGACATCAATCTTACAAGAAATGCAAATGGAAGTCAATGAATATTTGCCAAAGATATTTGAAATACCATTTTTTATCTGTATGTTTGAACAGGGCATCAGTATGCACTGGGGAACAAATACATGTTAGCTGTTAAGAGAAGCGTCTTTCCGTAGAACTCACTGTAGCAGTGTGTGTGTGTGTGAACCTGCGTGTGTGACTCTGCATGCGCGCGTGTGTGTGTGTTATTACTATTTGGCATATTGCATTCCATACAATTTACATGGCTTTAGTATACAGAACAATATACAATAATCATTAATGTGTCAAGATCATTTGTAGATTTTCTCATACATAATTTTTTTTTTTCAACAATAAATTTTTATTGCAATTTTTTTTAAATAACAATACAGATTGCCATTCACGTTTAGTCATTTGTAGCCAACATCGTTACATTGGTTCATAAAGATTTTTGCATAAGAGTATAATACTTGTTAACCGGTACCAGTCTACCCCTAATGGGTTCAAGCTGTAGACATGGACAGGCCTCCAATTAAACTAGAAATTTCATTACAAAAAATGAAAACAAAAACAGAACTTACTAATTAGATTAATACTGTGGGTCTGAGATGGTAATCATACATCAATTTAAAAAGTAAATTATTACAGTATACTAAAATACACATATGGGTCTAGATTTTTATTTTGTGTAAGGTATAAAATATTTATAGAGTAACCTCAGTTCTGCAATAGTGATAGTTTGTGTGATTTATGAATCCTACAGCTTTTTCCTTGGCGGCCAATTAATTTTTTGCTTTTATTCTACAACCTACTTTATAAAAAGACATAGAAACTGAGTAGTTGCTGTAGGTAACACAGTAGTAGATATGTTTCTAGCGTGGTACAGATCTCAGAATGAGTTACATTGGTAATTCTCATGCTTTTGAATTGTTTAACCTTTTGTTGGTAGTCTGATCATTACCATATTGATACAGTTTAGATTAATAGATTACCAATAAGAGGTTTAAGTGCTTTGCAAGGTGTAAACTACCCATGTAGACCGCTTAGGTTATCCTGTGCCTTGCAGATCCAAGGGCCCCAAAAATAATTTTAAAATTTGGCCTCCGTATATGTCTATACTTGTATTTGTTGCAGTCCTTATAAAAATATTTTGAGTCCATTTGCTCACATGATGGTCTATAGTTTAGCAATTGCTTGACATTTAATGCTTCCTGTATAAAATTACAACAGTCCAATCAATGTATGCCAAAACAAATCATTTGAAATAATAATTCCTTACTTTGTTTTGTGTCCAGTTTAATTTTCTATAATATATGAGATGGGAAATTATATACTTTACCCTTAGAATCCAGTCTGCAGTCATCTTTTATTATTTTATTTGGCTTGACGTATTGTTGCTGAGCTACTTACTCTGTTGTTGAATATGATTTTTTTTTAATAACCTTAAAGCTGAATTCTAGACAGACATAAAATACACACATTAACACAAACAGCTCTATAATTATTGATATATCTTCAAATGTATTTTTAAAATTTAAGCTGTGCAGCTATCTGCATTTGACCTTGTATCAGCCTCTAACAGTGCCTGTACAGATGGGCTGGAGTTTGAGAAAAAGAAACAGTACAGGGAGTCAATCACTTAATTTACATACAAAATGCATGCTGATAGGAGGATAATGCAGAGTGATAGAGATGAGATTTCCTTTTACTGTCCAGTCACAGGTTGGGGTTGGACTAGGATGACCCAAACTCAAAGGAAGTGGGTTTAAAAGATGCTGGCCGTTGGAATGAAGACATGCATTGTCAGAAAAAAAAGTACTATAGAGGAAATCTCTGGATTGAAAGTGCTTTTTTTTAGCAAATGTAGGCTTTTTTTTATATTTAACTGACTAATTTGTTTTAATATATATATTGTTTGCTGGAGTTCTGCTTTAATGCATTTTAATGTTTATAGTGTGTGTATGATATATTGCTGGCATATTTTATTCCATAGTGTCATAAAATGATATTGGGACATTTAGAAGCCTTGTTAAACTATGTTGGTGTGTTTTTTTTTATAAGATAATGCCAAAGGCAATAATGCTATACAAAGTATAGTAAGCAATAGCAGCCAACCAGACCATGTTTATTTCGCCAGTGGTTCTTAAGTTCTTGAATCTATATTGCTGATTTCAAACGCCCATGAAAGCTTCAATTCTATTTATATTAGTCCTGTGCTAATACTATTTGTATATTTATATTCAAATCCATTTTTTGAAAACAATATAAAAATATGCTTTAGCAAAAAAAATAAAAAAACAATCACTCTTAGTATCTATGTTTTGTATCACTAAACTTAATTAGGGGTTGATACTTGTTCATGGCAGCAGGGGTATAATCTGTGTCTCTCAGAATTGTAGAGTGGTTGGGTTTAATTGAGGGTAGGTAATTGCAAACATTTAACACAAGCCTTATGAGGAAACATTTTTATAGTTCAATGGTGTACTAATTGACTGGGTAAATTCTGCATACTTAACAGAGTAGTCAAGCTCCTGTTTTTGACAGATTCCCAATATAACCCCCTCGGCTCTTCTAGAAGAACAATCTGCCTTTCATGTTACATAGTCATTCATAGTGACACAGTCACCTGGAAACAAGAGGAAGACAATTCAGTCCTGCAGGCTGCCAAGAAACATATTGGTATGTCATTTTCAGAATTAAGCTGATTAAAAAAAAAGACTTGTTGCTGTAAGTTCCCAGACTAAATAGCCTATAAGAAGCCTCCTAATAAAAGGCTAGCTGCAAGCTTGCAGCTGGCAATAAGCCACATACGTAGATCAATATGGAGCTCTCATTTCAAACAGCAGCACTTCTCTGTCACAGTTCAGCTCAGGTGCACTCAAGCAGTGTTTGTAAAGCATTTATGCTCTGAGCCATTTCGATCCCCATATTTGACAGGGTTATGTACTCAACTCTGTCACCTTTTAATAGTTCTCATTCTGTTTGCTTTATCACTGTTTCCAAGATCTAAATGACAACAATCTTGTCTGTGATTCCCATGACTTAATCGTTGCAATCTAATGTTTATTAGCCCATTACTAAAAAAAAAAATCCAAAAACCGACATGCCAGATGGTTAATAATAAAGTGTATGTAAAATGGTCATAATAAAGCTTTCATAAATATGTAACATGAATAATCTATTTTAACAATAAATATACTGTTTATCTTGAAAGGGAAGTTGCACTTAGCAAAAAAATAAAATCCCCACAGCTTAGTGAATGTGGTTGACACATTGGCCTGCTAAGAAACCCCAATTACATACAAGGAAAAAACTAACTGCTTTTTTGCTTGCACAATCAACCCTAATGCCTCGTACACACGACCGGTTTTCCTGACATGCCAAAAACCAACGTTTTTCTCAACGTGATTCCTCTCAAGCCTGCCTTGCATACACACGTTCAGGCAAAAAAACGCACGACCAAAGCGCGGTGACGTACAACACGTACAACGGTACTATAAAGGGGAAGTTCCATTCAAATGGTGCCACCCTTTGGGCTACTTTTGCTCATCCTCATGTTAGTAAAAGTTTGGTGAGAGACGATTCGCGCTTTTCAGCCTCGTGCTTTTCAGTCCATTACAGCGTGATAAAAGTGAAATGTAAATTTCGAACGCTAGTTTTACCAGAACAAGCGCTCCCGTCTCATACTTGATTCTGAGCATGCGTGTTTTTTATCCCCTCGGAAAAGCATACACACGAGCGGTTTTCGCGACGAGAAAAAGATCGACGGGAAACACGACGGGAAAAAAGAGAGCAGGTTCAAATTTTTTTGCAGGCAGTTTTCTCGTCGGGAAAACTGCTATGGAGCATACACTCGACCGGTTTTCTCGACCAATCTAAAAAATGGCTGTTTTCTCGTCGGGAAAACCGGTCGTGTGTACGAGGGATTAGTGTTCCATATAGTAAAACTCAAGAAAAAAAATTAATAACACCATGGTAATCTAATGTCTTCAGAGCTTTCTAAATGCCTGACTTCTAGTATCACTATGTCATTCACAACCTGTATATTTGTTTTGGGTTAGTGTATTACACTATTGAATCAAGGGACATCTGATCAATTAAAATAGAGGTCAACAATAGCAGCACAGTCTCAGTACACATTCCTTGAATGTGTTTTAAATACATAGGGTCTCTGAATGTTTTTAGTATTTTATTATAAGCTGCAGGGCTATGGAGAAAAATCTAAAAAGTGTTCCCATACAAACCACAAAAAGCCTAACAGACTTTTAAAATGAACCAATTTGGTTGAAAAATGGGAGCTACTGACTTTTGTGAATTTGCATTCTTCAGGACAGTCATTATCCCTCATTATATTTCACAATTTAGGGGGTTATGAAAGGAAAAGAATGTGTATCTCAACACCTGATATGTACAAATTGAAAATAATACCTGTCACCTGTATCTCATAGGCACCACATCCCTTCATTACGAAGCTATATAGAAATATGAAGGTATTGGGACTTTTAAGGTGCAACAACTACACAATATTCAATATAAAAAATATAATTTTATTACAAAAAAATATATATGAAAATTCATATGTACAAATATACATGAACCATCAAAATAAACATAATAGAGTTTCCAAAGTGCATACAGACAAAATTCTCTACATGTTTCGCCATTTTGTAGGCTTCCTCAGGAGTTTGTCATGCAAATACTGGAAACAAAAAAAGAAAAATAATAAATACATAATATTATTTACTCAAATTTCAAACTCAAAATTACAAAACAGAATATTATTAAGAAAAAAAGGATAACTGAAAACCATAACCAGCCCAATGGTTGCTCAAAAGTTCATCTCAAAATTAGATCTATTTATTCAAGGTATATGACCTTATTAGTATCAGTTGTAAGTACATTACCTGTAAATTTTGATGGTACAATCTAAAATGAAGAATGACCAGATAGCCAATGAGCTATCCCACACGGGGGCGCCCGTAAGGAGGGGATCATATGGTGTATCATAGAGGGGGAGAAATACTGGCACAAATAACCACCCGGATATTACTAGCACAGGAACAGAGGGCCATCTGGGGGAAATTACAAAGAAAATTCGAATGAAGTCAAATAACAATCTATGTATAAGAGTAAAGGCGTCTAATCTAGTTATACGGCACATACCCCATCAGTATTTACCTGTTTATGGCTGTTGATAGTAAAAAATATATATAAATTAGAATAGGCAAAAAAGGGGGCAGTATCTCCAAAGTACCCCAATCAGTGTCCACTCTAAAGGAAACAGAAATAGTGGAAATTACTATAAATATATGTAATAATCCCCTCTAGTTGGTAATCAGAATTTTAATTTTTAGCCATATACTTGCTAGCTGATATATACCTGGTTAATCCAATTGGATAAAGTGTGTCCACATTAGGGCATCTCTGCCGAAAAACTTGTTAAACTTGTTTTGTAATTTTGAGTTTGAAATTTGAGTAAATAATATTATGTATTTATTATTTTTCTTTTTTTGTTTCCAGTATTTGCATGACAAACTCCTGAGGAAGCCTACAAAATGGCGAAACATGTAGAGAATTTTGTCTGTATGCACTTTGGAAACTCTATTATGTTTATTTTGATGGTTCATGTATATTTGTACATATGAATTTTCATATATATTTTTTTTTAATAAAATTATATTTTTTATATTGAATATTGTGTAGTTGTTGCACCTTAAAAGTCCCAATACCTTCATATTTCTATATAACCTGATATGTACAGTGCATGCTTGTCCATGGTCAGTGACTCACCAAGCAGTGAAGAAAAGATAAGGATGGCATCCCTGCATACCTTTAAAAGAAGCAAAGACAGCTCCAGCACTTCAAACCTAATATGTTTATTTTAAACAACAGATAACAGCAATAAAAGGGACATTGTTTTAACAAAAGGGCCTCAAGAAATAAAATATATATTTTTTTTTTAGCAGGAGTGTAGTTCTGTATAGATAATCAAATGCTGACATATTCATTTTAATCACATTCAGTCCTTGGGCTGTATATAAATGGCCTAAGGTTGAAGTGGGCTTATCGGGATGCTTAAGTTAAGACTATGATACTGGTAGTTTTTTTTTTCAGCTGACAATTCCCTTTTATGTAAAAGTTATCTAAGCGGCTATAAGCTGGATAATTTTTACTGGTGGCGGAAGGGGGTCCCATCTCCTGCCAACATGACTGGGCTACCCTGTCTGATCAGAAAATCTGGTAAGGATAGAACCAACTGCATCAACTTTCTGGGACACAGTGGGGGTTATTTATTAAAGGCAAATCCACTTTGCACTACAAGTGCACTTGAAAGTGTAGTCACTGTAGATATGAGGGGGACATGCAAGAAAAAAAAAAAAGCATTTAGGCTTGCACATGATTGGATAATAAAATCAGCAGAGCTTCCCCTCATTTCAGATCTTCCCCTTCTACAGCGACTTGCAGTGCACTTGTAGTGCAAAGTGAATTTGCCTTTCGTAAATAACCCCCAGTAAGAGGTACTTACGTTGTTCTTCCCACTGTGTGAAGTCAGAAATAGAAAGTGATAAGGATTTCAAGCCTTCTGGTTTCATTTTCTTGTAAATAAGCCATTACTGGATTGTGAAAGTATCTGATCAAACCGATTTCAGTTTTATCAGATGCTTTGGAGGCCAGAGGAAAGACCTGGGGTCTAATAGAAATGGGACCTGTCACATCCCATGCTATCACAAGGTATGTGTTCATAAAGGTACAATGTAAAGAAAACATTTAAATAAAATTAATACTGCATATACTCAAGTATAAACCGACCCGAGTATAAGCCGAGGCCCTAATTTTACCACAAAAAAATGGGAAAACGTATTGATTCGAGTATAAGCCTAGCGTGAGAATGCAGCAGCTACTGTAAGTGGAAAAAGAGGGTCAACAATGCCCATTTGCAGCTTCACTGTGCCCATTTGCACGCCTCACTGTGCCCATTTTCAATCTCACTGTGCCCATTTGCAACCTCCCTGTGCCCATTGCAACCTCACTGTGCCCATTGCAACCTCACTGTTCCCATTGCAACCTCACTTTGCCCATTTGCAACATCGCTGTGCCCATTGCAACCTCACTGTGCCCATTGCAACCTTACTGTGCCCATTGCAACCACACTGTGCCCATTTGAACCTCACTGTGCCCATTTTCAACCTCACTGTGCCCATTTTCAACCTCACTGTGCCCATTTGCAACCTCACTGTGCCAATTGCAGCCTTACTGTGCCCATTGCAACCTCACTGTACCCAACCTCACTGTGCCCATTGCAGCCTTACTGTGCCCATTGCAGCCTCACTATGCCCGAGTCAGTGTACCTGTATTCTTGACAGGCTGCGGGCGTCCATTTTTTAAAAGTCGCGGCTTCCTCCTGGTCCCGTTCCGTGATAGGCTTTTGACACTGTGTTCCGCTACCGCCTATCACGGAGGTCCTCTCATCCTCTGACTCAGTTTCCCAGCAGACACTGTGTTCAGTGTTCCGCCAATCATGGACCTTCTTTCATCCTTGGACAAGAGGAGAGAGTTACCGCTCAGATGTGACTGGTGACTCATTCACAAGATCCAGAGCCGTGGGTGCAGGCAATGCATATAACAATGCAAAAAATCTGAGGAAAACGCTTGGACAGACGCACTTCAAAAAAGGTTCTTTTATTTAAAATAAAAGCACAAACAGCATGCCACAGCAAAAAAACAGCAAGTATGAGCTGACGTTTCGCACTGCGATTCAGTGCTTAATCATAGCTTGGACAAGAGGAAGTCCATGATAGGCGGAACACTGAATACAGTGTCTGCTGGGAAAGTCCGAGGATGAGAGGACCTCCGTGATAGGCGGTAGCGGAACACAGTGTCAAACGCCTATCACGGAACGGGACCAGGAGGAAGCCGCGACTTTTGAAAAATGGACGCCCACAGTCCTTCAGGTACACTGACTCGAGTATAATCCGAGGGGGCTATTTTCAGCCCTAAAAAAAGGGCTGAAAAACTTGGCTTATACTCGAGTATATACGGTAAGTTCCCTTTTTACAAAAGATAATAAGTGCACATTTTTTTGCAGGTATAAAATTTGCATTTATTTCATTTTGTTGTAGGAGCAGATTGCTGATGCCATGCAGGACTCCTTCAGATGTGTCAGTGTATCTGCTTGTTAGTACCTCATACGGGCAAGCTAATACACTCTGACAGGAAGAATAAGTTAACTACTATGGCGCCTACAGCGCCATGGTAGTTTGTTGACAACTACAAGCCGACTGCCGCTAAAGCCTAGTACACACTATTGTTTTTGTTTGTTTAACTGACAGTTTCGGTTGGAGCCATTGTACTAACAATTGGATATTAGTACAACAATTTCCCCCACTGAGCTATTGTGTTTTGACAAGGGGACGCCCCCCACCAGAACACTCCAACCAGTGCACCATTTGCTGAGAGCGCTGATCAGGAGCCAGTCAGCTGCTGGTTTTCCAGCATGCTCATATGACAGAAACTGGAATCTGTCGGACCAGCTGCCATAAACACGGGCCGAATGTCAGAAGATTTTTATTGAACCGGCATTCGACCCATGTGTACTGGGCTTAAGGCTTTTCCATTCACAGAACACTGTGAATGAGTGATGTAACCAGCCAGGTGGGGCCCCACACGGGCGTGATTTTTTTTTAATTTTGACAGCTAACTGCTGGAGAAGATCCCTGCTAGCTGTCAGAGCTGGGAATCGGGGGAGTGGGGGCCGGTCCTTTCATAACATGTTACATGTTACACCCTGAATATGGGTGTAACATGTAATGTAACATGTTATGAAAGGTAAATTTCTCCTTTATTTTTAATCTTAAAGGATAAGTTCACCTTTAGCAACATGGTACATGCTACACCAATACTGTAACACCACTGTGTTGGTGAGCGCCCCCATAGTTCATTGATTCTTAATGCTTTTCAGTAACTGTCTGCCCATATTGGAGGCACTGTCAGAAAGCTGTGCTGAGTGTCTGCAGGAGCCTAACATTGCACCCACTATCTGCTGATCACAGGTCTAATATTCTGCAGGCTCCCAAGATTAATAAATGCATATTTTTTCATGCAAAATTGATTAGTGGTCTGATTGGTGGCACCATGTAAAAGATTGGAAACAACACATATAGCCTCTACATCAGGGGTCTCAAACTGGCGGCCCTCCAGCTGTTGCAAAACTACAAGTCCCATCATGCCTGTGGGAGTCATGCTTGTATCTGTCAGCCTTGCAATGCCTCATGGGACTGGTAGTTTAGCAACAGCTGGGTAGCCGCCAGTTTGAGACCCCTGCTCTACATCCTCTATAGGCACATTACTGATATCCTCTCACTATTATCCTAAAAAAATTAGGTCTGTAGTTATGTCACAGTCTAAGTTCAGAATGTATGTTCTGTGTGATTATTTAAAAAAAGGCAATCTAAGTTCCATAAAGCATGACAGCAAATCATTATTAAAAAATATTTATGGATATATAAAATAGATAGGCAGGTATCATAAACTGAAAACCCTGAAAAATAGAGAAAACAATAATTAAAAATACCAAGCTTTATGCTTAGTCACAACTGCATTACAATTCACCTATCCAACAAATCATTATGTCCTTTTGTTCCTTATAAAGTAGTATTATCAATCACAGGACTATCAAGTCTATTATCTAATGATAAACCACGATTCGTTAATTTTAAGGTATCCTCAAGTTAATTATTCTGCTGAGGCAGGCTGATATAACCCTAGGCAGATATAATAAAAACATAAAATGAATCCAGGCCTACAATTAGTATTACGTCATTAAATGAAGGCAGTGTAAGTATCTAATTTCCACTTGATATCCTAACCCTAGGAGTGTACAGCAGAACTAGAGTGTATGAGGAGGTAGCAGTACAAGTAACCAAGCATGTACTGAAAGAAACATGCTGATATGAAGAAGAAGCAGAATGGAAGTGAGGTTGGGGTAGGTCCAGGACAACCTGGGTTTAGAGGAAGTAGGTTCAATTTTGCCATCTGCCAGACTGAAGACATCTGGTGGCAGAAAAAATACTGTACTGGGGGGAAGAATCTCTGGATTAAAGGTGAATATTTTTATTTTTGTTTTCTTTGAATAAGCTATTCACTTGTATCTTTTTTTTTTGCCTGAAATTCTGCTTTTAAATATACACAATCATGAGTGCATGGGTCTCCATAAGTATTCCCACCTCTCCAGTTAAGCAAACACAGGGCTGCTTGGTGATAACCTCAATTCATAAACTGTCCATACCCTCACAGTTGAAAGGTTGACCATGTTTCCTCATCTTGTTACCTGCTCTGCTGTCTAAGTAAGAAATTAAGGGTAATTTGAGGTGAGCAACACCGCCAAATTTCAAATAACTCCTAGACATGTGCATGACGAAAACATTTGTTTCGTTTTGTTTAGATTTGGTAATCTAGTTATTTAAGTTAGTTAAGCTTGGTTGATTCATTAAATTCGTATTTGGGATTCATATTTGGAGTTTGTTTTGTCTTTTTCAAATTTTCTTGGAATTCACAATTTTTTTTGATTCAAAACAGTCTTTGATTTCAGAAAAAAAAATTACAGTTCGAATTCGACTGGAATTCGATGTAAAATTTGATTTTAATTTCAATTAGAATTTTGGAAATTCTAACAAATTTAATGTCATTATTCAGAGCATTCAGTAAACTTTTGTCATACTGTAATTCGGGTATTTAGGCATATCCAAATCTCTGAATAACGAAAAGTCTGTCCGAATATTTATTCGGAACGAAACGAACCGCTCATGTCTAATAACTCTCTGTTATTAGAAATGGTCTATCGCTTGGTGCTTTCATAAGGTGTGATGTCCTTCACTAATTTGCAACTCAGACTTCTTTAGTTTTTTCTAACTATAAGTTTTCTAGAATGCAATACAAATGCTTTAGGATCACCACCAGTATGAAGCTGTCCATGTGAACTAATACTTGTGGTAGTAGTTGTGGAAAAGTAGCAACAGTACTAAATATATTACTTGTTCCACTTCTACTTCAACTGATACAACTAATAAAAACTAGCCAATTCTGGGTGCTTGCTTTTCAGTCCTGTTTTAATTTCCTATAATTTATTATAGTATTACTGTATGAAGACTGTATAGTATGTGTATTTTTAGAGATTGTAGAGTGGAGGGTCATTTTACTCACAGCATGTGGTAATACTGTTCTAGTATTGAAATTAATTGCCCATAAATAGTTTTTTTTTTATCATTTCATGAAGATGATATTAAGCTATATATTGTATTGCATATTACCACAATTGCATTTGCTAGACTTCTAGGCTGGGCTCTCAACTCTGAATATAATTTAGTAAGACAAAAACTATGCAGCTGTTATTGTAATTTTATGTAGTAAAAAGAATGTAAATCTTTGTTTTAGCTTCCAATCAAAGTGGGCTTTGTAGGGCTACATAAGATAAATGTCCTTTATTATATTAGCCTGTAACATGGATAAGTTATGGGAAAAATTATTTCTATAAACACACAGTAATTATAAAATTTCAATTAATAATTTACTTTGCATAAACTTGTTACACATGGAAGGATAATAGGTGTATGTTCACAGTCATACACTGATTGTACCAACCTGATGTATAAACATGTGTGGCTTTGGGACAAAATTGGCACATCTTTTCATATTCTCTAAAGACAAGTGTCCCTGACATTCCCCTCCCTAAACTCACAGATCCCCATCATTCCATGCTAGACTCCCCATTCATCGAAGACGAAGTCCGCGCAGTCATTAAAGACTTCAAAAAGGGCTCGGCCCTGGGACCTGGTGGATTTTCTACACAATACTTTAAGACGTTTGTTGATGTCCTCTCTCCTTATCTGGTCCAATTTTTCAACTCTCTCAGCAAGGGTTCTCCCTTAGATTTTGAAGCGAATCTAGCATACATTTCTGTAATCCCCAAACCAGGCAAAGACCCGAGCGAAGTAAGTAATTATAGACCAATCTCATTAATCAATAATGACATAAAGATAATGACAACAATTCTTTCCAATAGACTAGCATCCTTTATAGGGTCATATGTACATAAAGACCAGGTGGGCTTTATTCTGGGGAGACAGGGCCCGGACCAGATAAGGAGGGCAGTAGACATTGTTTCCCTCCTGAATTCAGGCTGGGACGGTGGATCTCCACAAGAAGGCTACCTCCTGTCCATAGACCTTCAAAAGGCTTTTGACACGGTCACCTGTTCGCTACACTGGAAAGTTCGGGTTTTGGTTCTAATTTTCTCAATACCTTGGGGGCCCTATACTCTAATCCTAAGGCACAAATTAGACTCCATGGACGCTACTTTGACCTCTTCCTCTTCTCTATCACTAAAGTAACACGGCAGGGATGCCCCCTATCCGCTCTCCTTTTCGCAATAGCGATAGAAACCCTTGCTATAGCGAACAGAAGACATCCTGACATCCACGGGGTCCAATGTGGCCAGTCGACACAGAAAATTTGCACTTTTTTGCGGACAATGTCCTTCTGTCTGTTACTTCCCCTCTCATTTCAACCCCTAATATTCTCCAGCTCTTAAACCAATTTGGACGGGCCTCAGGCCTGCAAGTCATCATGTCCAAATCAGTTGCCCTCAACATATCAACCCCCCAGACCCTAGTCGATAGACTGCGAACCCACTTCCCATTCTCTTGGAGCAATACTTCCATCCCATACCTGGGCATTCACCTTATGTCCGCTATAAATCAGCTGTACAAACACAATTACCCGCCCATATTCAAAAAACTAGCAGCAGACCTGGCTCAATGGTCGTTATATAGGATGTCCTGGTTAGGAAGAGTAAATGTGATCAAAATCCAAGAATTCTTTACCTATTCCTCTCTCTTCTCATCCCAATCACCAAACGTCATATAAACAATCTACAATCAACAATAATTTGCTTTATTTGGGGTAAAACAGGTCACCGCTTCTCTAATAAGGTACTCTTTAGACCCAGAAGGAAGGGGGGATTAGGGCTACCCAACCTCTGGTGGTATTTCCAGGCGGCACAACTAAGTCAAATATCTACCATATATACCAGGGGCCCAAAACCTGATTGGACAGGGATGGAACAGCAGGCTATTCTGAATTTTACAATATACTTCTTAATCTGGCACCCCCCGGGAGTCAGCACCCTATTCTATCCCCAACACTATCCCACTCGGTTGCCTCATGCGACTCCCTCCACAAACTGAACTCCGTAACATCGGGGTGGTAACCCCTAGCCCACACTTTTCACAACCCCCAGTTCCCTCCAGGGATGGATATCAAGGCCTTCCAGTGGTGGCTAGATAAAGGCCTTTATCGAAATGGGCACTACTTTAATTCAAATGGACCCCTTAAATTAAGTCATTGCATCTCCAAACTAGATATGCCTTCCTCGGAAAAATTTTGTTTCCACCAATTATCTCATTACCTTCACTCGATCTGGACCCACAATACACACCCCCTAACAGTTACCCCATATGAGCAATTGTTCTCCACAGCCATGAAAACAAGAGGGGGAATTTCCCTGATATACTCAGCCCTTGCTGAACTGTCAGGGAAAACATCCTACTTGTTGAGCTGGGAACATGACCTTGAGATAGATTGGGATTTAGACACTTGCCATTCTTACTTTGCTAGGGCATATAAGGGGATTTTAAAGATCTCCTTAATAGAAGCTAACCTTAAGGTCATGGTGCCAATCCGCCTTGCTAAATACTATCTGCAGTCTTCACCCCTCTGTTTTAGAGGATGTGGTCACTTGGGCACTCTCCTCCACACCATGTGGCAATGTCCTAAAATCAGGGGCTACTAGAATAGAATTTTCAACTTAATCCGCAAGACCACTGGGATTGCGGTTAACCAAGACCCTTTGATAGCCCTTCTCAACCAATGGATCCCCAAAATTCCAAAATCCACCCAGACTCTAATTCACTTCATACTCCTGGGGGCCAAGCTGACAATAGCACGGGCATGGAAATCCCCCTCAGTTTCCAACTACCTAACCAAACAAAAAATCTCTTGGATCATATCCCAAGAGAAGATCTCCAACACTATCCTGGACACCTTGGAGAAATTCAAACACATTTGAGAGCCCTGTGCCCGACAAATTGGAGTTACCTTATAGTTCTACGGTCGCTCCGTTTCATTATTGGTCCATCTCCCATTACGCCTTCAAACTTCTCCCAGCTCTCCGTGTAACCTGCGCCTTCACCCTTATACTCTTCCTGTTCTTCCTCTCTCTTCCTTACTTTCCTGCTTTTCTTTTTTTCCCCTCATCTCCGGTATCTTTACTTTCAAGTATTTTATTCGTATTTCAAGAAGTACAGAAATAACAACAGAAATATTAACAATATACCGTGGGCCACATACAATTCTCCGAATAGGGGTGAACGATTCTGACCATATGTAAAAAAAGAAGATCATAACCATACTACGGTACCAAAAACCTATCAAGGTGTTCAAGACGAAAAAAAATTGGAAAAGGTCCAGAGGCCGGGGGGACCATCCCAGCACCCCCGTCGGGAACTAGCTGTGCCCGGACAGCCTCCCCCGAGGTCCCTAGGTGAGACCGGCATCCCAAGTTGGCTAAGAACATTTCCATAAAGACAAATACATGGGTACCTAGCTCGTAAACCTCAATGTGTGTTCCTTATGACTTATTGGCCACAAGAAAAAAATGCTATAAGTGCAGTCTGAAAACATAAGGTGGCCATGTTACCTACTGAAAAATTAAAAACAAAACACCAAAACAAAAATAAAAAATAAAAAATTTAAAACTACACAACAAAACCTAGGACAAAAGACAGACACAGGAGGGGGGAGGGGAACAGAGCAGAAAAGAGGAAAGAAAAGAGAAAGGTAAAGCCAGTTGACGGGATAAGAACCTGTCAAACACAATCGATATGTGATTGTTGGGCTGGTAGACCCGGGCGAAGTGCAACGCCCACATGAATCGCCCATGGATCCCAAATAGATTCAAACCGTTCTGTATCGTCTAGCAAAACACTTGTCAGTTTTTCCTGGGTCATGATCAACGAGATCTCATTTTTGGCGGCCAAAAAAGAGACTCTAGGCAGTTTCCAGGCCTTAGCAATCGTCAATTTGGCACCCAACAGAATGAAGTGAATTAATGTGCGATCGAATTTGTGAGTCTTGGGAATGGAGGCGTTAAGGAGGGCCGTCGCTGGGGTTCTTGGGATCCGGAGACCTGTTACGGAATGGATCAAATTAAATATCCTCTTCCAGAAGGGCCTAATTTTAGCACATTCCCACCAGACGTGGACCATAGACCCTACCGTCTCACATCCTCTGAAGCAGAGTGGATTAGCGGAGGGGAACATAAGTGCTAATTTGGCCGGGGTAAGGTACCACCTGGTCATCACTTTGATGCTGGCCTCAATTAGGGAGATATTTTTAATCCCCTTGTAGGCTCTAGAAAAGGAAGAAAACCAGGTCTCCAGATCTCAATGTATCCGAAGGTCACCCTCCCAAGCCGTCATGAATGTAGCTTTACAATCCCTCTGGGACAGTGACTGATAAATAATGGAGATTCCACCTCTCTGATCTGGGACCTGACCGCACCATAACTCGTAATCTGTGAAACGAGGTGGAGTGGGTTTTCCTTTCCAAATTTTATAGAGGAAATGTTGAATCTGACTAAACCTGAAGTGTTCTGTAGTCGGGATCTCAAGTTGTCGTTTGCAAAATTTCAGGGTGATTGGGCCTGAGGCCGTGAAAAAGTGTCCAATCCGATACAACCCCTTATCCAGCCACCATTTAAATGATTTGATGTCACGTCCGGGTGTAAAGTCTGGGTTGTTGAAGATGTGAGCCAGGGGCGGAATACAGAGGTTAAGGAAGTCTCAGTTCTAAGTCTGTCCCAGAGAGCGAGGGATTGCGAAAGTATAGGGGCGAGTATAGGGGGACGATTCTTAGGGAGGATCCATAGTAAAAAATCTAGGGAGTAAGTAGGGGCAGCTTGTCTCTCTATTTGTATCCAATCCGGTTTTTCCAAATTTGAATATACTGTGGACAGTTGGGCAAGTCTAGCCGCTTGGAAATACCAAAGCAATCTTGGTAAGCCTAACCCACCCTTCTTTTTAAGTCTGAAGAGCGTATCGCGGGGTAACCGGTGTCCTGTTCCTCCCAAAATGAACTGCGTCACTTTCCTCTGTAATGACTGGAGGTGGTCTTTTCTGATGTTAATCGGTAATGCTCTAAACAAGTATAACAGTCGGGGAAGGAATGTAATTTTAATGGAGTGTATTCTCCCTAGCCAGGACAAGTCACCCTTGGCCCAGTATTTCAGATCTGATTCCAGCTTCTTGTAAGTGGGTGGAAAGTTAGCTGAGTACAGCTGTTCAATTTTGGAGGTGAGATTAATCCCCAGGTATTCTAAACTTGTATCCTTCCAAGAAAATTCGAAATCATTCTTAAGTGTTGCTACAGTGCTTGGCGGTAGTGAGACGTTAAGGGCATGGGATTTAGAATAATTAACCCTAAGGCCAGAAGCTATCGTGAAGTCTTTTAATGTTTTGCAAAGATTAGGTAGGGACGTGATGGGGGACGTTAAGAAGATCAGCATATCGTCCGCAAAAAGACCGCATTTATGCGTTTGGGTTCCACAGGAGACGCCCTTGATGTTGGGATTAGAGCGTATAGCTGTTGCCAAAGTCGCGATGGCGATAGCAAAAATTAGAGGGGATAGGGGGCATTCCTGTCTGGTTCCCCTTGAGATGTCAAATATTGAAGAGTAATGTCCTTGAAGGCGAATCATCGCCTTCAGGGTGGAGTATAAGGAGTGGAGAACTCCTAAAAACCTGCTTCCGAAACCCCAGTGCTCCATGAGAGAGAAAATGTAGGGCCATTCGATGGAATCGAATGCCTTATGCAGATCTAGGGATAAAAGCATCCCTTCTTGCTTGGGACCTCCCTCCCAATTCGATTGGAGTAGGGATACAACGTCAATGGCCCTCCTAATTTGATCCGGCCCTTGTCGGCCAGGGATGAACCCTACTTGGTCTTTATGGACATATCGTCCGATGAAGGAGGCCAAATGGTTAGCTAAAATTTTAGTTAGTATCTTAAGGTCATTATTTATGAGGGATATGGGCCTATAGTTCTCCACCTCCTCCGGGCTTTTGTTAGGTTTAGGGAGAACTGTTATATAGGCAGTGTTGAGCTGAGGATCTAACGGATTGCCTTTAGCATTAAAGAATTTTGCCATAAAAGGCGCTAGGGTGTCTACAAAGGCCTTGTAATACGGCACAGAGAGACCATCAGGGCCAGGAGCTGAACCCTTTTTGAGAGACTTTATGACTTTATGACTTCCTTTATCTCCTCAACCACAAATTCCGCCTTAATAACATCCCTATGAGCTTTCGAGAGTTTTGGTATGGGCAGATCCCTAAAGAAGTCAGAGAACCTGTGACTATCATCAGCTTTGGTCGAGCTATACAGTTTGGAATAGAATTCTTGGAAGGCTTTAAGTATTTTATTTGGGTTGGCCGAAAGGGTATGACCTGTAACCCTGATCTTGGGAAAAGAGTGAGAGCGAAACCTGGGAGTCAACTTGGATGCCAACATAGTCCCGATTTTATCCTTTTGGTGGTAAAATCTAGCACCACTCCATCGGATGTCTTTCTCCGCTTTAGAAGTTAGCGCCAGAGTGAGTTCTAACCTGGTAGCATCCAATAGATCCGCTAGGGCCTTGGAAGGACACTTTTTGTGTTGGGTTTTCAGGGTGTTATATTTTTATTCTTTTAATACGGGTCGCAATGCCTATTATTTTACCCCTGATAACTACTTTATGGGCTGTCCACAGAGTTTCTGGCGTGACCTCCCCTACATTATTAAGGAGGAAATATTCCTTCAGGGAGTTCTCTATGTCCTTAGAAATTATGGGGTCACTTAGAAGGGATTCATTGAGACGCCAATGTGTCCCTGACGCCTTAGTGATGGTGTTGCGCAATGAAAGACAAACCAACGAGTGGTCTGACCACGTAGTGTCAATAATGGATGCTTTGCCTGACGAGGGAATCAGGTTAGGGGGCACCAGGATAGGATCTATCCTGGCATAGGAGTGGTGGGGGGCCGAAAAGTGGGTGTAATCCCTTTTGGTTGGATTCAATTCTCTCCAGATGTCCACTAGGCCATGGGCATGAAGGGTTTTCGCTATATTCAAACTGGCTTTAGTAGGTCGTGTCAGTTGGGTCCCATGGGGTCTAGACTTGTCAAGTCCTTGGTCGAAGGCGACATTTGAGTCCCCGCCGAAGATAACCTTACCTTCAACCAGGGGGAGTAGGGTTTTGAGAAGCGTTTGAAAAAGTTTAGCTTGCCCCTTGTTGGGGGCATAATAGGAGATTATTGAATATAAGACGCCCTCGATCGAGCCCTTGACAAGGATGTATCTGCCCTCAGGATCTTTGTACATTGAGGAATGGTCAAATTTTCAAGTCTTAGAGAAGAGAACCGCGACCCCCCCTAGTTTTGTTTTCTGCATTTGCTAAGTAAAAGTTCAGGAAATGAGAGTGGAGGAACCTGGGGTTGTATCGAATAGGGAAATGGGTTTCTTGAATTAGGACAACATCTAATTTTAGGGAACGATAGTGCTCAAAGGCCAATCTCCTTTTCCTGGGGGAGTTTAGCCCTTGAGCATTATGTGTGGCGACCCTAAGGTCCCTACCATTCTGAGGTGGATCAGCCATTGGGAAACATGTGTGGAAAGCTGCTGGTGCGAATGTCACTTACCCCTTGATGTCTTCTCCTGACGAAGCTTAAGAGAAGAGGAGGGAGATGTACGGTCCGAGGGCTGAACTATAGGCCTTGAGCAGCCCGTCCACTGGCTCGAAAGAAAGAACAGGTTAGAAAAGGGGGGAGAGAGGGGAACATACAAAAAGGTAAACAACATCTTCCAAGAAGATCATAGGCATCTGGAGCGGAAATAACCACCCAGAGACCTGAAAAAATGCGCCGGTGTCCTCTAAGTGAGGTCCGACAACCCATCCCGCAAAGGCAGAAACCTGCTTCCGACAGATGGGTGGAGGCGCAAGGGTATCACCCCCATCCCTGGCATACAATCTGACCGATATGGTAATCTGACACATTATGCGTAAAGGAATAATAATAATGACAATAACAAAACATCTGTCTCATAAGAAATTTGACAAACTGAGAGCTGTCCTAACAAAAAATGACTCAATAAGCCTTCCCTTACTCAGGACCAGAAATATCGATGTTTCTAATAAAAAGTTCCTGGTAGTTATTGGAAATCCCGCCAAAGGGGGCTAAGCTGGCTTGATAGGATTCCTCATCTATCAGATCTAAGTCTCAAGGAACACTTTCAGGCTACTACTGCTGACCTTAAATGGAAAGGTCTGGAAAGTTCCTCAGACCGCCCGCTGGTTCTAAAGTGGGATAAACCTAGCTCCAGGTGAAAGAGCCCTGAATCAAACAACTTTTATGTAATAAGATGAGGAAAAATGAAAACAAAACTAAGAAAATATCCCGTTATTTAAAAGAAAAAATTTGCAAGCGAACAAAGAGAAGGTGGCCTGCTTGGCCACGGGTTGGAGTAGGAGCTCGAAGCCCCTTCTACATCAGAGGCTACAGTCCCAAGTGACGTGCCCAAAGGATGGGGCAGAAAATAGGAAAGACCTGGAAGGCCATTTTATGGAGGTCTACCGTCCTTGGACTTCTTGGTCTTACCCGAGACCCATAGGGGGGAAACTGGACTCGTCGGGGGTGGCCGCTTGGTTGAGATTGCTGAGGCTGCAGATACTTCCATAGGTGCTTCTTGGGTTATTAATTTGAGATGAAGGAGAAGTCTCTCACCTTCCGGTAGGCTGGAAAAAGCATAAGATTTGCCCTGGATAGTGAATTTTACTGCGAAGGGGAAGGCCCAGCGGTACTTGATATCCTGTTGTGACAGTACTGATAGTAGTGGTTTAAGAGCTCGCCTCTTTTGAATGGTAGCAGGGGACAAGTCCGCAAAAATTTGAATTTGGTGACCCTGGTATGAAACCTGTTGCTGGAGTCTAGATTGTTTCATTACTTCCTCTTTGATGGCGTAGAAGTGTGGTTTCAAAATGACATCCCTAGGTGAGCCGTCCTTTCTGGGGGGTCCGAGGGCCCTGTGAGCTCTGTCCAACTCCAGTCGGTGATTCGAGATGTTAGGAATCAATTCCTTAATAAGGTCCTGAACTGTAGTGGGGACATCCGTGATGGTCTCAAGGATACCTCTGATCCTAAGATTGTACCTCCTGGACCTGTTTTCGAGGTCGTCGATCCTGGAAAGGGCAGTGTCCAGTTGTTCCTGCAGGGTCTGGATATGAGCAGCATTTTGGTTGGTGTGGGAGACAGTGATATCAAGTTTATTCTCTATTGCCTCCATTCTGGATCCCAGATTTGCAAAGTCAGATTTTATGTCTCTCGTTATCTGTGCCGCTGTGTTAGCTAGTCCCCTTTCCAGGAGGGCTGACAGTTTGAGAAAAAGGTCTCCCTGCGGGGAGAAAGAATCCTGGTCTGGCATGCTGGGGGAGGGGGTAGCGTGCAGGGGCGAGCTAGCAGGGCCTGTAGGAGAAAGGGCATATGCCTCCATGGTACGGCCTATGAGGGATTCAGTGGAGGCCGGGGAAGGGACCTGGGGGTATTGCTGAGGTCCCTGTGTCACCTGGGAATAGGAGAGAGTAGCGGGGGCGATCACTTGCCTGAATTCTGTCTTCCTATCCCCGGAGACCGCGTGTGGCTGTGTGGAAGTATGTGCCGCGGCCATCTTGGTACACCCTCTCCTCCGGACTTATTGAATTCCGGCCCGAGATCACGTCTGGCAGACGGTCCAGACATCCAGGAGTGTTCCTGAGGGGTTCCCCTTATCTGAGAGGGGAGAATTGGACAGCGATGGCCCGTTCTGTGTCCGCTGTGTCGATCGCTGGGTAGGGGTGATGCGGAGCTCCCGGCTTAAGCTGCCATTACGGAGCGCCCGCGCTTGCGCCTCCATCTCCGGTATCTTTGTGTACTCAATAAATCCTTCAGCTTCTGTGGGCAAAACTTTAGTATTAATGATGAGGAGGTTCTCCTTCTGGAATTTAACTGTTGCGGTGCGGAACGAGTTAGTCGTTCCCACACTACTCCACAGATTATAAATGGTTCTTCAACATTAGTCAACCAAGTCCCAGGGCTGTTGACCTAGCAGTTCACAATTGTTCTGTTTGTCCATTCTTATGTTATTACTCTGAAATAACCTATAGTTTTAGGCCAAACTGCCTGGCCACCCATAGCACAGTCTGATCCCACATGGGGTGCGAGGGGCGGCGAGATGCAAAAATTGATATGAATGTATTACTCATTGCTGTTTTGAGTCTAATGTTCTCTTTTATGCTTTTAACATACCTCGGACAATGTTGACTGTCCCATTTTTGTTTATGTGAAATCTCGCAATAAAAATATGAAAAAAAAAAGACAAGTGTCCCACTAAGGGCGGCAAGTAAGATGAAATAGGGTGATGGGCCTAACAGGTAACATACATCTTGCTGTGCCTGTGATACAGTGCAAACTAAAGCAAACATTTTGCTCATGCGCTCATAAAAAGCTATTCAGTTCAATACTAGGGAAGAACAAACTGGATTTGTCCAAGCCAAAACTTGCTGTGAATCTGATCCAGGGTTCAACAGGAAGCAGCACTTTGCAAGCATGTAGTAACGTATGCAGTACAAACAAATTATCATATCTTCAGCATTGATTACCTAGAATTTAGCAGCAAGGAACCTCAGTAATCATAATGATTCTCACAAGCCATTAGAAAATCACTAATACAGCTCTGTAAGTGATTTTATAGTTTGATTGTATATTTATTGAGCAGTCAAGGTGGAAAGTTTTATGACCAAAGACATTAAAAACAAACAAGTTCGATGGGTAATGAATTTTATATCTTACAATTTATTTAACATGTGGTTTTTGCTAAAACCACATGTTATAGGCTTGAAATAAAAGTACAATACAATTGTCCTAACCACCCTCTTGTCCTTTAACCTAATCTACTAAAAAACCTTTGTAAGGGCCTGGGTCAGTGGGGGGCTTTTGGTCACTCTAAGTGGGTTTTCCAATTCCAAACAAGTCTATGCGAATGCAAAACCTATTTGAAGCAGGTCATAAGAAGGTTGACTGTAGGTCACCATTGAGGGGTTGTCACCTCACTTTCTGTTCTGTAGTACACCCATCAGAAAGACAAGAAGTAATCTCCCAGATGGGGAAGTAAACAGCAAATTTTGAAAAAAAAGATTGAAGTTCCAAAAATAAAAAAGGGCTAATGGTTGAACATTAATGGAACCCATTGAAAGTAGCACTGTACTGTTTTCCAGTGTAAACCCAGTTCTATGTACACATCTCCACTTGTGTACAATGTTTTCATATGTGATGTACAGGCCAGACATGTTTCAAAATGTTGATCATCACTGTCAACAATATTTTTCACATTGGTGATGCATATACTATGCAGTTATTTCCAGTAGTTTTCAGCTGATAACAGTGTGGTGAAAATGTCCTAATATATGGCTATTATATATAACATTTTGGTCATTTTTAGGCCACCAACACGCAAATAATACTAAATCTGTGCTATATTGTAAAGGTGTACAGCCAGATATTGCCCCACCAAATTGTCTGTCTAGTGTTAATCACCAGTTTTATTGTTTTCTTGGGAGATGAGGCATATATATACAAAGGCTTTTAAAAAAGACATGTTCAGAATAAAATAGAATAGATGATCAACTACTGTTACTAAGATAGCATCTCTATAGAAATCTACTCAAAACCTCTGTAGATCTTGTAACATGGCATATCACTGCTCTTTCAATAGAAAGGATTCAATAACAGTCTTATTTTATTACAGAAATTTGCAATCCAATAATCACCTATAATTGCCAACAATTAAATGGAAAGAACTAAAAGATTGTGTTGAGAAATAGGCCTAATCTCAAAAAACAAAAACAAGCGTTCATGGGATGAAAGACCAGATCTAATAATATTGCCAACACTAATGGCTGCAGCTGCTACCTTACAAAACAGGCTTTAAAAAAAAAAAAAAAACAGTCAAAACATATAAAAACAGCTACATATAAATAGATAAATATAAACCGGGTAGCGCTAGTACATGCATACTTCACAGAACATATACATTGTCTCTGATTATTCAATGTCCATATTGTGAAATCACACTTAAAATTGAAGGAATGTGATGGATAATAAAGTAAGGTAACAGTCCGCTCACTCCCAGCAGATGGAGAAATCCTGCTGACACCAGAAGATAACACCTTCACACGTGTACTGAAAAGAGAGAGGGGGGTGTGAAACCCCCTCTTGAGTAAACTCTTACCACAGAGCGCTCAAAAATCAGCATACAGATAATCAGTTTGTAAGGCAATCTCAGCAGGTGTCTCCACTCACTCCTAGTCAGCCGATCTGATTGCTCAGTGATTACCATATAAAAAGAAGGGAGCGGACATAGCGTAACCCTGTTTTAAAACTTTAATTCTTAAACACATATATTCCATCAAGATGTACACTCACATAGGGCATAAATCAATCAGCATTATTCACAATAACAAGTGCCAGCCCAGTATCAGTAAGATCACGGCGTCTCCTACCGCTCGCTGCTTCCGTGCCTGGAGCGAAGGCAACTATCCTCGTAGCACAAGGAAGCAGCGAGCGGTAGGAGACGCCGTGATCTTACTGATACTGGGCTGGCGCTTGTTATTGTGAATAATGCTGATTGATTTATGCCCTATGTGAGTGTACATCTTGATGGAATATATGTGTTTGAGAATTAAAGTTTTAAAACGGGGTTATGCTATGTCCGCTCCCTTCTTTTTATATGGTAATCACTGACAAATCAGATCGGCTGACTAGGAGTGAGTGGAGACATCTGATGAGATCGCCTTACAACTGATTATCTGTATGCTGATTTTTGAGCGCTCTGTGGTAAGAGTTTACTCAAGGGGGGGTTTCTATTCACACCCCCCCTTTCTTTTCAGTACATGTGTGGAGGTGTTATCTTCTGGTGTCAGCAGGATTTCTCCATCTGCTGGGATTGAGCGGACTGTTACCTTACTTTATTATCCATCACATTCCTTCAATTTTAAGTGTGATTTCACAATATGGACATTGAATAATCAGAGACAGTGTATATGTACTTTGAAGTATACATGTACTAGTGCTACCTGGTTTATATTTATCTATTTATATTTACCTGTTTTTATAAATTAAATGGAAAGGTTTAGTGTATAAATTAGTGAATAAACCAAGCGTAAATTATATTTGTAAGTTCAAATGTAAGCATTAGTCAGGTACAAGCTATAAGAATTTTACTCATTTGTACTGAAAGGTACATCTGATAATCACAATATATGAAAATGCATATAAATTTAGGTTGAATTGCTGGCATTAGCAAAGACTTGCTGTTTTAGAATGCAAAAAAAACTTTTTTTAACTAAACCTGGAGACTGATTCCTGTTTAATATATTTCACAGATTTTTGCTACCAAACCCTAATGGAGCTAAAACAAGCACTCCCTCTCTACGACAAGTTTTCTAGACCAGTAGAAGTTTTTATTTATTTATTTATTCATTTATTTTTTAAGTTTAAAGCCTTGCTCACTAGGACTACAACTTGTATAAGAGCCATGTGTACAGCAAGCTATTGTAATGCATTTGCAAAGCATTTGACAGGCTTTGAGCACCTTTGTTGAAGCCTTGTAAAGCATTTTTTAGCTCTGGAGAGGGAGGTTAATCAAAGGTCTTGAGAGGAATGCTGACAGTCAACAAGCTGTTAGCACACTTTAAGCATTGTTGAAAACTCATACCAGCTCATTTAAAGTGACAGTCAACACTTCCATTAAGATTTGAGCTGTAAAGGGTAATTTCATATTTTTATTCACAATATAAAGGTAAACTAAATCCAAATATCCTGGGCACTCCACTGGACCCCACTATATATAGCAGCCAGGAATCCTCCTGCTGCCAGTGTAGCAGACCATACAATTCACTGCAATACACAGCCCCAGAGTGAGTATCTATCATAATGCTTGCAATGGCAAGTACTCATTTGTCAGTGCATACATGGGACTATGCTGACCAATGAGTAGCACATCTGAGGCTTCTTCTTCTGGCAAGCTGTGAAAGAAATAAGTGCATCTCTTTGGTCAGTGTAGTAATGTGGTTACACTGACCAACGAATGTTTGTCATTACTCACTCGGAGGCTGTGTTTTGTAGTGTACAGTGTGTGGACCGCTACAGCAACAGAATGGGGCATCACAGTAGCTATGTGTAGTGGGGTTCAGAAGAATGACCTGGATATGTGCAGTTAGTTTATCTTAAAAGTTTACAAAGTGATCTTACCCTTTACAGGATTTAACAAAGCTTCTTTAAATTTACAGAAAGCATTGCAAATGCTTTGTAGAAGCTTGCTGTACACACTGTTCCTATACATGTTGAAGTAAGGCCCTAAAGTGGTACTCTCCTATCCTTTTGCAGCTCAAGACAGCCCCATCCTAGACTCTATTTAGATATGAAATTGCCATGGTGTCGCACATGTGTTTAGCTATGCCATTTTAGGATTTGAAAATTTGGTTGAAAGCATACTGGCAACTGTGACAATTATTAACAGAGGCATGCCTTGAATTCAGTATATATGGTGCATGTTCTAGTAGCCAGAGTATAAAAGAAAACAATACTGGTATGTTTGAATAAGGATTTAATAACATTGGTTAAACAGTTTTTTAATGTGAGATTTTCTGGGAAAACAGTTGAATTGGTGGATAGCAATGGAAAAAAAAACAATGTTACTTATCTATTAAATGATAGCTTCCATCTAAAAACCAATGTGAACTGTAAAAAAAAAAAAAGCAAATGTGATATCATGAAATAAATAAATCCCAACATACATCAATTATTCACTAAACTAATAAGTTCACTGTGGAGTGTAAAGAATCAAACCGTGATATTGCAAATAAATAGACCTAAATTGATTACTAAACAAATATTCCTAATGCAGTTATAAAGTGACAAAGCACCTCCCTGTTCTACTGTAAATAGGTCAAAGTTCTAACAAATAGTCTTGGTGTCCATAAACACCCAAAAAAGTGCAAAATCCAAAATTTAAGTGCTCCATATCCAGCAAACTATTGTGCTCCAACATTTGTTCCTCTTAGAGTGGTTCGCTCACCAGAATATGTTGACCTCCTAATAATAAGAAGGTCAAATTGTGCTTTAGATTACACACTCTCTCTTTTTGGCCAGATCTTTCCATTAATTGTGCATTAGGGTTAATATTGCATCAGACTATATTTCTCATCAACCAGCAGAAACAGTTTCTAAAGTGTATGCTCCAATCCTCCTCTATGTCACTCCATTACATCCATAGGGAAAACACAGACCGAAACAAACTAATCCTTTACCAACATTTATTTACAATCAGGCAAATTTGTATTGCTGTTGATAGCCCTATTAGGAGATTCCCCTTACTTCCTGTCAGAGAGAAAAAAAAAAACACATGGAAACTCATTCTAGCTGTGTAAGTCCTCTTGTTTTAAACACTAATTAATTAATTTGCTGTTTTGTTTGCTCTGCATGTACTAACTGTGAACAAAGGGCATGCTTTGTTGTAAATTACATGATTTATTTATGTGTCCTATAATTATTATATTTACATAATATAAATGCATTATAATCCAAAAAAGTAACAATGATAAATTCTTAAAAACATAGCATAAGTCAAGTGTAGGCACTAATTAATCACTTATTATCTAGAATGTACCTTCTTTAGTACAATATTATTAATTGTGGTGAATTATAATTTAAGCTAACATTACAGTTTCTTATGTATACTAATATGCTAATTGCAAGAATTTTGCAAGGCAAACTATTTTGAAGTTAAAACACTATACTTGTTTGTCATACACTGTTACCAATAGTGTTATGTTCAAGTAACAAGATGTACCATTTTTTTTTCATTTCTCTTTGTTATTATTTTTATTTGGCTTGCCATTTACTGAGATAAGAAGTTGCCATGGAGACATGTGGGCTGCCATTACTATTTTATGTGACATAGTTGTTCTAAATTTAGAGTGCAAAGATGGAGTATTTTCATCTTCAGATTAAAGAGGCCAAATTCACGGAGAGTAGTAATACTTAAAGGAAAACTACTTGTAATAATAAAAAAAAACATTTATTTGAAGTACTGTATATACTGTGCGAAGAATAAGAACCTAACTTTTGTGGTGATGTGTGGTCGGAGTCATCATGAAAGACTGAAAATTCAGTAGAAATTGATCATTAGTTTTGTAAATGTAAATTAGGCTGCATTCATGCATTCAACAATTCTGGCTAAAAACATGGTTGGGAAAGAAACTATGACTAAAGCATAAAAAATTATAAATGCACATTTATGTGTATTTAATATGGAGAAGTGGGAGGAGCGGGGGCTGGTGCATTAATAACATGTTGCATCCTGAAATTGGGTGTAACATGTTATGAAAGGTGAACTTATCCTGTATTTTAAAAAAATGTATAGAATTTTTTACCTGCTGATAAATTGACAATTTATATTTGGTTCTCTATTTATCATTGTTTGTATACAATTTCTATTTCACGAATAAGCATGATACATTGTTTGCAGAGCATGCTGTTTTTTTCTGTTAAAAAGGCAAGCACTAGCTATGTACCTTAGGACATAGAGATAAAAGGAAACCTTGGAAAGGTCACCATTACTGCTTGGGGAAGATGGGGATTTAACATTTCTCTTCTGTGTTTTTTTAACCTCGTCTTTATACGGCGGCAGGTTGGCACGGCTGGGCTAACAGCCGTAGGTGTACGTTGGTCACTTTAAGAGGTATAGGGGACGCGCACATGCCTGCGGCACAACGTCGGAGCCACTGCGCATGGCCAGAGCCTGTGATGTCCGCCAGCCACCCACGATCGCACCATAGAGAGCCAGAACGGGGTTCTGTGTATGTAAACAAAGAGATCCCTGTTCTGACAGGGGAGTAGAGAGGGATCTGCTGTACCTAGTGATCAGGAACAGTGATCTATCTCTACTCCCAGTCAGTATACTCCCCCCACAGTTAGAAACACCTCCCTTAGGAACACCTAACCCCTTGTGTTAACCCCTTTCCCTGCCAGTGACATTTATACAGTAATCAGTGGCTATTTTTAGCTCTGATCGCTGTATAAATGTCAATGGTCCCAAAAAAGTGTCAAAAGTGTCTGATCTGTCCGCCGCAATGTCTAAGTCCCATTAAAAATCTCTGATCAGCGCCATTACTAGAAAATAAAAATAATAATAAAAATGCCATAAATATATCCCCTATTTTGTAGACACTATAACTTTTGCACAAACCAATCAATATACGCTTATTGCAATTTTTAACCAAAAATATGTAGAAGAATACATATTGGCCTAAACTGATGAAGAAATAATATTTTTTAAAAATTTTTGGGATAATTATTATAGCAAAAAATAAAAATAAAAATTGTTTTTTTTTCAAAATTTACGCTCTTTTTTTTGTTTGTAGCGCTACTGCACAGGTGATCAAATACCACCAAAAGAAGGCTCTATTTGTGGGAAAAAAAGGACATCAATTTTGTTTTGGTACAACGTTGCACGGCCGCACAGTTGTCAGTTAAAGCGACGCAGTGCCATATTGCAAAAAATGGCCAGGTCAGGAAGTGGGGCTGAAGTGGTTAATTGTATTTAATTTGACGTTCTACTATCCAGGTCACAACACAGACTGTTTACAGTTCAGTATTAAAAAGCTGCTGCTTAGGTTGCTTTGTATCCTAAAGGCCCATACACACAATCTGATTTTTCGACGGGAATTGTGTGATGGCAGGCTGTTGTCGAGAAATCCGACCGTTTGTACGCTCCATCGGACAATTGTTGTCGGATTTTCTGCCAACAAATGTGGGAATAGCATGCTTTAAAATTGTCTGCCAACAATTGTCGGATTTTACGATCGTGTGTACACAAGTCCGTCGGACAAAAATCCAAAGTACAAACACGCATGCTCAGAAGCAATGCTAACCATAACACAACATTAGCAGAAGTTGCCCAAAGGGTGGCGCTAAAGAGCTGAAAAACGACGTTGTTTTGTGTTTGTTGGCCGACAATTCTTTGCCGTTTGTATGCAATACAAGTTCACGGCCAACGCCCTTCGGACAAAAGACCGATTGAAATCCGATCGTGTGTACGAGGCTTTACACTCACTACCTGCTATCTTCAAGTTGTACATATAAAATTTTTCAAAATGTGAAAAAACTGAATTTTTATTTGCCATGTCCGGAATATAGTACATAATATACAATATGTAGAAATACTATGCAAGACCTTTTTTTGCGGAGATATAAAGGTTATTTTTAAAGCTGTTAAATTATCTAACCTGTGAATGATCCATGAGATTTCAAGCTTGCATCCTTTTAAATTTCCAAGTGCATAAGTATTGAGTTGAATGCTAAATTTGCAGTTAGATTGATTGATTAATTGGTTAGCACAACGATTCTCTTTGCTTTTCTAGTTCTCCTTGTGTTTTCATCATGAGGGTAATGAACCGTGTTTATTAATTTCCTTCCCATAGTATTAAAAACAATTGAAAAAGGTCACTATATTAAATTAATATTAAATGCTGCTGCTGATATTATGACCTCTGCTCAACTTATGAAACTATTTTAGGATTATGAAATGCTATAGTCCTTTTTTAGCACAAATCTTTCGAAATATTGTGGGATTTCAAAAGCAGCTCACTAGATGAATCAGTTATCAGTAGAATTTATTCATTCTCTGTAATCATAAATGCTAATCAAAGCACGATTTCTAATCTGTTTGCCTTTTGTTTTGCCAAGTAAGTGTTCTGCCAAATCTATAAAAAGGGCTATTTTAAAATCTTCATTAGATTTCACCCACCTTATGTTAAAAACATTTTCAAAAATAACATTTATTAAATTGAAATTGTTAAGTATTATTATCATGGTAATGTCATGGTGCCAGGATGAGCACAAATATAATTAGTGTCGTATGAACTACAAACACAATTGCGTGATGTGATGGTTACTATAGTTACAGTGGTAGGGTCTTAAGAAAGAGATTCATGTGCTTAGTACTCAGTCACACAGAGCATTTAACCTAGCATTATCAGTGTGAGGGATAATACAATGCATAACAATATATTACTTGTATATGAGACTAATATTGTTCAGTATTGTTCTAAACATAATATGTCTTTAATAGAATAAAAAATTACCTTGAATTGATTCAAAGACTTAAACATCACATACAACTTTCTATATATTCTCCTAGGCAACAAATATACTGTAATACAGCCTAAAAAAAGGATATGAAACAGATTACATGCTTTAAGATGGTCACAAAGCTAGGTTTGAAAATGTAGTTCAACTTTTATAGTATAGTTTTAGATTATTTTTCTTGGGGGGGGGGGGTGGTAATAGAACTACTGTATATTTTACAGGCTGGATACAGTACTGTAAGTCCCAGGGGGACTGAATTGCAACTACAGTTGAGCTAGAAATGAAAAGGAAAGCTGGCATACCGAAATTTTGGATATTCATTTACAGACCCTGAACATTGGGGGTATTCAAAGCTAACAGGTATACCACTACAATTTCTTTGATGAAATCATTGAATAAGATGTACATGAATATTATTGAACTTGGAAGAAGTGGAAATAGTGCAAAGAACAATGACTGAGTAAAACGATGAACACTTACTAACCTTAGGCTTTTAATCCAAAACTCCCATGAACAAAGCAATTTAAATGAATTCTAGGGTTGAGTTCTAAATGTTCTAGTTCTAAATGCAAACTTACTGATCTCTCTGCTATAGAGAAAAATGCACAAAAAAAAAATCACACAATCTATAGCAGGGATATGCCATTAGCGGACCTCCAGCTGTTGCCAAACTACAAGTCCCATGAGGCATAGCGAGACTCTGACAGCATCAAGCATGACACCCAGATGCAGAGGCATGATGGGACTTGTAGTTTGGCAACAGCTGGAGGTCCGCTAATTGCATATCCCTGATCTATAGCATTGTTCTGCTGAACACCAATTCATACAATATTCTTCTACCACACCCTTATTCCTGGACAGTGGATTTCCCTGCACTTCCTTTATTGTCGAACAAACCAAAAGTGAGAGGACATCTCTCAGAGGTGAGAGACAGATGTCTCCAATGGAATATTTCACTTCAATTCTTCTTCTGGTGACAACTCAAAATTATGCCTCAGCTTCAGGGCCAGTGATCAGTAGGACAGAGAGAGGAAGTGAATCTCCTTAAAGGAGACATGGACAACAATACAACTGGGGTTCTATTCTTCATGACTCAACATACATCTCTTTCATTCTGTTCCATGTAACTTCCTGGAGCAAAGGAAATACAGGTCCTTCTCAAAAAATTAGCATATTGTGATAAAGTTCATTATTTTCTGTAATGTACTGATAAACATTAGACTTTCATATATTTTAGATTCATTACACACAACTGAAGTAGTTCAAGCTTTTTCTTGTTTTAATATTGATGATTTTGGCATACAGCTCATGACAACCCAAAATTCCTATCTCAAAAAAATAGCATATCATGAAAAGGTTCTCTAAACGAGCTATTAACCTAATCATCTGAATCAACTAATTAACTCTAAACACCTGCAAAAGATTCCTGAGGCTTTTAAAACTCCCAGCCTGGTTCATTACTCAAAACCGCAATCATGGGTAAGACTGCCGACCCGACTGCTGTCCAGAAGGCCATCATTGACACCCTCAAGCAAGAGGGTAAGACACAGAAAGAAATTTCTGAACGAATAGGCTGTTCCCAGAGTGCTGTATCAAGGCACCTCAGTGGGAAGTCTGTGGGAAGGAAAAAGTGTGGCAGAAAACGCTGCACAACGAGAAGAGGTGACCGGACCCTGAAGAAGATTGTGGAGAAGGACCGATTCCAGACCTTGGAGGACCTGCGGAAGCAGTGGACTGAGTCTGGAGTAGAAACATCCAGAGCCACTGTGAACAGGCATGTGCAGGAAATGGGCTACAGGTGCCGCATTCCCCAGGTCAAGCCACTTTTGAACCAGAAACAGCGGCAGAAGCGCCTGACCTGGGCTACAGAGAAGCAGCACTGGACTGTTGCTCAGTGGTCCAAAGTACTTTTTTCGGATGAAAGCAAATTTTGCATGTCATTCGGAAATCAAGGTGCCAGAGTCTGGAGGAAGACTGGGGAGAGGGAAATGCCAAAATGCCTGAAGTCCAGTGTCAAGTACCCACAGTCAGTGATGGTCTGGGGTGCCATGTCAGCTGCTGGTGTTGGTCCACTGTGTTTTATCAAGGGCAGGGTCAATGCAGCTAGCTATCAGGAGATTTTGGAGCACTTCATGCTTCCATCTGCTGAAAAGCTTTATGGAGATGAAGATTTCATTTTTCAGCACAACCTGGCACCTGCTCACAGTGCCAAAACCACTGGTAAATGGTTTACTGACCATGGTATTACTGTGCTCAATTGGCCTGCCAACTCTCCTGACCTGAACCCCATAGAGAATCTGTGGGATATTGGGAAGAGAAAGTTGAGAGACGCAAGACCCAACACTCTGGATGAGCTTAAGGCCGCTATCGAAGCATCCTGGGCCTCCATAACACCTCAGCAGTGCCACAGGCTGGTTGCCTCCATGCCACGCCGCATTAAAGCAGTCATTTCTGAAAAAGGATTCCCGACCAAGTATTGAGTGCATAACTGAACATAATTATTTGAAGGTTGACTTTTTTTGTATTAAAAACACTTTTCTTTTATTGGTCAGATGAAATATGCTAATTTTTTGAGATAGGATTTTTGGGTTTTCATGAGCTGTATGCCAAAATCATCAATATTAAAACAAGAAAAGGCTTGAACTACTTCAGTTGTGTGTAATGAATCTAAAATATATGAAAGTCTAATGTTTATCAGTACATTACAGAAAATAATGAACTTTATCACAATATGCTAATTTTTTGAGAAGGACCTGTATGTGGCATTCCCAGGTATAGAGCAGCATGTACTCACCCCATGTGACAGTGCTGGTGCCTAGATTGACCAAGCATTGTCACATTGGGATAGGGAGAGTACTCAGCCCTGTGTAAGCTAGGATTAGAGTGACTCCCACACAGAGTTTTCCATCTTCACGTTTTTTTTTGGATAGAGTCTGGAAGGACTGTTAAAAAAAAAAAGTGAAGATGGAAAAGGACTGTTAATTAAAACCACTGTCAGTTTTTTTGCCACCTGCATCTTATTAGGGATATTATCCTTCACTCTTGATTCTGCAGACTTAACAGGAAGTGAGAGGATATCTTTTCAATGTAAGGGTAATCCCCTTTAGACAGTCATGACATGTTCCTATTGGAAGATTCCTTCTCTGTTCCTTTTCTGGTGGCAATTGAACATTTTGGATTTTCTCTTTTCTTTCCTATGACACTGGTGATCAGGTCAATTAGAAAGAGTGAAGCCTCGTACACACGAACGAGTTTCTCGGCAAGAAACGACAAGAAAACTGCCGAGATAGCTTTCTTGCCGAGAAAATTGTTCGTGTGTATGGTTTCTCGTCAAGAAAACCGACAAGAATCTCGATGAGAAATATAGAGAACCTGCTCTCTATTTTCTTGTCGAGATTCTCGTCAGCCTGTTTCTCGATGAGAAAATTGTGTGTGTGTACACTTACCTGTCCTCCGGGAAGCCCGCGCATGCTCGAAATGACTTTGACGCATGCGCGGTAGCTTCCTAGGCATAGATAGGGTGTAGCAAGATGGCGGCGACGGCATCGAATGTGACGAGCGCACGCTCGTCGTAGTCGATGACGTCACCGCGTTTGCTCCATTCAAAGAACCGTGGGTTCTTTGAATCGAGCATGTGTACACTCGGCCGGGACAAGTTTCTTGTCCAAGAATCTCGTCAAGAAAAACTACGTGTTTTTTCTTGATGAGATTTTCGGCCGTGTGTACGAGGCTTGAATCTTCCAAACAGGGGACCCAGACAGACAGGAATAAAAAACCTGACAGTGGCTGTCATCTCTCACCATAATTTTGTTTATAATTGTTGCCTTTAGTTATACCTTAATTATCAAGATTGTGATGATATTTCTAGGTTACATTGTACATTTTTTTAAATGAAATCTGAAGTTTAACAGAAGGGAGAACAGAATTTATTCAGCATTCTGCTTCATATTAAAATTCAGTATCAGTGACTATATTTGGAACAAAAATAAAAATATCACTTTATCGACTGATTGCTTACTTTTACTTCATTTTCACTATAGTCAAATCACAAAGTTGAATAATAAAATAGATTTGGAATTGTATTAATAATCTCAACAAAGCCAATAATTCTACATAGAACTCAATCCATGTCAAACTGTAGTGAATATATATATATATATTTTTATTGAAGGCATAATTTTACTAAGGGAAAAAGAACACTGGTACTAAATGGTTCTGATTATGCTGTACATAGTAACCTACAAAGCAATCAACTAACTCTAGTTCAGATGCATTTCTGTGCAAATTCATATACTGCCCTGAAAGACCAGCAAGCTGTAATGTTTGCGATATGGGAGCACCTATATCTTACTTCTTAACCTCAGCTACATAATTTCTTCAAACACTTCCAGGGATACACTTTAGAATACAGTGGAACCTCGGATTGTGAGTGACGCAGTTAACAAGTGTTTTGCAGTACGAGCACTGTATTTGAAAAAATCCTAACTCGGTTTGCGAGTGTTGTCTCGCAAAACTAGCAGGATTCAGGCCAAAGCGGTGTGTAGTACCGCGTTTGGCCTGAGGTGGGGGGGGGGGGGGCGCCAGAGCCGAGCGGAGCTGAACAGCACCGATCGCAGCCGATCGGCGCCGTTTGGAAATGCTGGGAAAGACACGGAAACACTCTGTTTCTGAGCCTTTCCAAGGTTTGCCGAGGTCAGCCGAGGTGTCCTTGGGCCTTTCCGGTCATTTCCGAGGCTCTCCAGCGCCCCCCCCCCCCCCACCTTTGGCCGCATGCGGTATTGCATGCCATTGAAATCAATGCGAAATGAATTATTTTCATTTCCATTGACTTCAATGCGGAAACTCATTTTGATATGCGAGTACTTTGGAACGGATTATGCTCGTAATCCGAGGTTCCACTGTATGTTCATTTATTTGTGAGAAAAAATACTGACAACTTTTGAGCCTAAATAGATATTTGCAAAATAATTATATTTAATAGTGCATCCCTCTAACTATTAAAGGGTAACTCCACTTTTGTGGAGAAAAAAAAAGGCAAATAAAGAAATAATAATATAGCGCATATGATTGCGACACTAATGATTTTGTAATTAAATGTTATTAAAAATTACCTTCCTTGCAGCCAATGTAATTTTATAAAAATACATTGCAATATGGCTACCTGGAGCTTTCTGTACACAGAGTTTGTACTTACCACTCCCCAGAAACATAATTTCCTGCCTGTGTGATTGGCTCACTAATTTTCCCAGAAGTCTGCCTTAGATACAAGTCAGATTTCAGGAATCCCTTGCAACACAAATGTCATTTTTTGAGTGATACTTTCAATAGGAACCCGTATAAATGGATGCATGCCCAGAAGATTTCCTTATTAGTGCCCTGTAGCTCCACACCTGACAGTTAATTATGAAACCACTCCCATTAGTCCTACTCAGAACAGAGAAATACACATGAATTTCTTCAGATTAACAAATGGTAGGAAACTGCAACAATGTTTGTTTGTGTTTTTTTTTTCAACAAAATTGAAGTTACGCTTTAAATATATGATGCATGTGCATTTTTGCCTACATGAACCATAAATGCATAGTACTAATTAACCTCAGTGTGATTCCTCTGTGAAGTTTAGAAAATTGATATCAGTTATGGGGGAAAATGAAAGGTGTTTCCTAAAAGAAAAGCTAATGTTCCTGGTTCTAATACTTCCCATACCTCCCCTATTTTGCTTGGACGCATTCTGATATTGCTTCCTGAATCTGACAAGTCAAATAGACTTTAGTCTTCTGTGCAAATAAAAATAATCACAACAAAAGGTCACACTGTCACTTGTTAAAGGAACATAAACAGGGATGAAATTCTCAGCTAGTCTATGTAAGGCCCCTTTGACACGGGCGGCTGTTCTGCCGAGGTTAAAAGCATGTTTCTTTCTTTTGAAATTCAAGACCCCAGGCACAGCGATCAGCTGCATTTGTACACTGTGATTAGCTGCGTTTACATGCGGCTGCGATTAGCTGCGGTTGGCCATTATTGTCATCCCCATAGCAACCATTTTTATTTTGATGTGCTTTCTGTTGTTTTTTTCTTTTGTTCATGCTGCTATCCGCAGCTGACACAGTGCACTGCGATTACCTGCATTTATGTGCAGATAGCTGCGCTACATCGTACCTGGACGCATTAAATTCTATTTTTTCTATTCGCACTGAACCGCATGTAACAAAATCGCAGCTAAATGCTGTGTGTGAATGGGGCCATAGGAAAGCATTGTGTGCTTTTAGCTGCGGTAGAAAACTAGAAAATCCGCAGCTAAAAGCACCATTCTATCCGTCCATGTGAAAGGGGCCTTATAGTGTGTTGTTTCTATTAAGCCCTGTACACACGATCGGTTTTACCAATGAAAACAGTCCGATGGACTTTTTTCATCCGACAAACCGATCGTGTATGGGCCCCATCGGTCTTTTTTCCATCAGTGATTAAAAATAGAACATGTTTTAAATTTATCTGATGGAAAAAAAAACTATAGCAAATTCCGATCGTCTGTGTGGAACTCCATCGGAGAAAAAACCCATGCATGCTCAGAATCAAGTCGACGCATGCTCAGAAGCATTGAACTTAATTTTTCTCGGCCCGTTGGAGTGTTTTACGTCACAGCGTTTGGGGCAGTCAGATTTTTGACTGATGGTGTGTAGGCAAGACTGATGGAAGTCAGCTTCATCGGAAATCCGATGGAAAAATCCATCAGATTTTATTCCATCAGAAATCCGATCGTGTGTACAGGGCTTTATAGTTTTTGTCCATTTGATGCAGTCATAGACAAAAAAGTCAGAGTTAAAAAGTAGACAAACCTCAGAGTTACAGTTAGCTTAATTATTTTAGCTAACTAACTGTGACTACCGATAAAAAAATAATCTGCCAGAATAAAGACCACTGAAGTATTAGGAACTGAAAAAAATTAGCTGAAATCCCCACTTTAGACAGTTGTCACCTGAACAATTGCACCAACTGGAAGATTTTTAAACAAGCCGACAGCTTGCTGGAGTTCTCATTTGTATGGAATACAAGTCATGTGAAGGTACATTTTACACCTTACTATTAAAAACTGCATGTTTGATCGGCTTCACTATGGCAGTCTATTTTTCCAATCTTCTGGGTTACAAACTGGGTTCCGGTGCTGAGTGACAACTGATTTCATTTGATGACCAGCTCTCCATGTTATATCACATGCATATATGACCATTATAATTTATGGTCAATCACATGCAGTAAGAGGCATACGCCGAGCGGATTTGGCTGGTGGCGGATAATTTTTTCATCTACATTGCACAGTGCACTTTCTGGATGGTTGGCTGTCGGTTCATCTCAGTACTGTTTGCGATTTACATGAACTTTACACACTGATTTGTTTGTCTGTATTTTACAGGCAGTTTTTTATTCACAATCACTTTTGCACGTCTGCACTTAATGTATGTCCATGGATTTATGTTTATGAATTTATACTTTTTATTATTTATTAGCGCTGCTTATAATTTATACACATTTGTTTATGAGCTGATAATACAGTTGATTAAGCGGCTGCTTGCTAACTTGTGGTTTTATGACCGAGTGTGGATATTTTTTGCATTTAATTAACTGGAAGATTTCATCTCTATTTGTGTTTTGTTGACAACTCAAAAATGGAGTTTCTCTTGCAGATCCAGTTATGACCAGGAGAAAGGGAAAACAGAGACCCATAAAAACCTGACAGGAGTACTAACCTCTCATCACTTTATCCAAAACTTAAACTTTAACTTTTAATAATCTTTGGACTTCCAGCCTGTCCATTGGACCTAATCCATTTTTTTCCCAGATAGATAGAATGATAGATAGATAGATTTGTATATGTATGCAGTCCCATTGTTATGTCAGTACAAGGCAAAGTGGTCTTCAGAATTGGATGATAGCTTTTTTAAAGTGTTTTTTATTTGGCTTTTAATAGGATTTGGCAAAAAACTATTCAGTCAGATTGTGGTTGTATGTCTTTTGAATTAGACTTTATCTACATTGCTTTCATGTGGCTATAGCACTTGAAGGCAGGGCTTTTCTGAAAATGTTGGTACCTTACAACACCTAATGTTGTCCCACTCTCATACTCATATATGTAAATTATACCAGCCCCATCTTTGGTATTTTGTAGTGCAGTATTACTGAAATAGTCAATTAGTGTCTGCCTATATACACACATAGTGATACTAAAGCCCCATACACACGGTCGGACTTTTGGCCAACAAACTTCATTTTGAGCAGGTTGGACCAACAATCCGACCGTGTGTACGCTCCATCGGACAAACTTTTTTTTGTTTTTTTTTGTTTTCATCGGACAAATGTTGGGTCTGCAAACGGACAAACTTTTGCCCAACAAATTCCGATGGAGCAAAGTTCGACCGTATGTACAGAAAACCATCGGACTTTTGTCCGATGGACAAAACAAATAATGTTATAATCAACCGACAATAGCAGAAGTTGACCAAAGGGTGGTGGTAAAGAGCAGAAAAGAGCAGAAAAACCACGTGATGTTGGAAAAAGTTTTGGGAAAGTTTGCAGAAAAGTCTGAGCATGTGTATGCTATGGGTGTTCCTGACCAACTCCGTTCGGACAAAAAACCACGGAAAAGTCAGATGGAAGTCCGACCGTGTGTACGAGGCTTTAGAGTTACATTTCAGCCTAACTTTGTCTAGCCGTCTGGATTATTTGCAGTGTCCAAGGTAACCAAGCATCCAGGAACAGGAAGCAGACTGCTGAGATTAGTGGAGCGCAGACAAAACCTGAAGTAGCAGGACCGAAAGTGAAGTCACAGGATGCTGATGGGCATGGCTACATGATTCAAGGCCTCTGCCTTATTTTTAAGCCAGCTGGCGTGAAAAAGCAGCATCCAGCTTCTTGTTCCTGGGCTGCTTGGGTACCATGGACACTGCAAACCATCCAGACAGTGGCGGTGCTCCTCTGGGATCCTGGACTGGTACAGTAGCAGATGGATTAGTGACTGCCACCATCATACATAAGTTTTAGAACACCCCCATTTTTCCAGTTTTTATTGAAATGTAAACAGTTCAATTCCAGTGAATAACATGAAATGGTACAAAGGTAAGCTGTAAACTGCCAGAGGTGAAAAAAAAAATTAAGTTCACAAAAACTAAGAAATAATGTACATTTTAGGTAAAAAATGGCTTAACAACTCACAGTTGTTCTGCAACACTGTGAGTAACTTAAAGTTGGCCATACATGGGTCGAATTTGGAAAAAAATTCTGTTGACAATCATATGATGATTTCTTTTTTCATGTTGTACCATTATTTGGCCGCAGCAATGGCTGATTTTTGTGCAGCCATCCAATTTGAGTGATCGGGCATGTTAGAATTTTTTTTTAAAAACAAATTTCTAATCAATGATGGGAGAATTGTGTGAGAAATATAAATGAAAAAGAAATGCACATGAGCTGTGACCTGGAAAGAAAAGAAGATTCCTGGACACAAAATGTATTTTCTGTAGCAACATGAAATTGAAATCTTGTTTGGTCGCATTTTGAAATCAATGGTGGCACCATCAGATTACAAAATGGACAAAATTTCTGATTTTCTAAAGAACATTCATTCGGAATTCGACCCATGTATGGCCTTCATAAACTTTAAAAGTTTATGCCTAATTCCTATGGTTGTCCCAAATTTTGTTGATTACTTACAAGCTCTCTGTCTGTATAAAATCAGTATTGAAACAGGATGTGTTACTACACCCTCTTAAGCAATATTTGGACTTTGTACTGCAGGAAGTAGTACAATATATTGTTCTCAAAATGGTGAGAAAAGGGCCATTAACAAAGGAAGACATACAAACCATTATAACCTTTAAAAGTGTAGGTCAATTTTCCTAGAGAAATTGCAAAGAAAGCCAAGGTGTTAGTGAGTACATTTTCCTACACCATCAAAAGGCACTTAGAAACTGGGGAAAATTCTGACAGGCGGAGTTCTGGCTGTTATATCTGTATGTGGGTCTTTTGATGAGTCAAAAATGTAGATTGAATTTTGTTAAATTAACCATTCCATGATTTTGTTTTTGTCCAATCATGTATTTGTTCTATTCTTTATTTTCATACATAAAGAGACATCAAACTGCGAAAAATGGGGGTGTTCTAATTTTTTTGACTGGTAGTATATATATTATATTATAACTATTACCCTATTGCTATCAAAGCTGGGTCATATTTGGGGCTGTGTGACTCTTTTTGTGGTTTGTTTGTGTTTTTTTTTTTTACTTTTCCAGCAGGGCCATCATTACTGATCTCTCACAACAATAAATTGTGGAGTAAGGTAGCAATCATTTATCTTTGAAGTGTTAGGTTAACACTGCCGTGTATAAAAGAGTCAAACATTTGATGCTATTACTTAGGTTTTTCTTAGAAATCCCATTGGGGAGTATGCATTATGCTAGCAATAGTACTAATTGGTTCACTTGATACAGAAACTTCTATTGAGTTCAAAAGATGTTTTTTGCTAGTCGACTAGACTTTGGTACATCCTAATAAAGAATTTCTCTGTTAAACTTTTTTTAGTATAAGATCTTTTCAAATATGGAAGATTCCTAACTGCTAATAAGAATACATTTAAAAAATAATCTACTGTGTGTGTACAGACATATCCTGCAAACAGTTGAAGGAAAAAAAGAACTCAGAATTCCTTTCTCTAAAGTAAATTAGTACTAGATGGATTGGTTGCTATGGGTACTGAACTTCGCAGTTGGAAAATTATCATATGTCGATGGGCAGTCTTCTAGCCCTATAGACACCTATTAGGTAAATGTATCCTCTATAATGGATTTTCCTGACTAGTTTCCTCAAAGTAAAGAGGGTACCAGTATATGTCAGTAGAGCTATGAGCCATGTTCAGGGCATATGAGCACTATGTGTTATCCTCATTGCTTATTTTGATTTCCTAAAAGTGTATGTACAGTATATTTTTTTTTGTTGTTGTTTTGGATAGGTTACATTCACTTATTGTCCCAGAGATGCAACAGAAATCTTTACAAAATTAAAATCTCTGAGATAGTTATCACATGAATGAGTACCCCAATGGGAAAATTTACCATCACTCATTGTTTGGGTGACAGCTGGAAAATGTTGTATTTTTCATTACATTTATTTTTATTTTATTGACAATAGTTGCCAGGATAACCAGGATAACAAAAGATTATAAATATCCATAGCTTGTACATAGAACTCTTGTTGATTTTTTTTTATGCCTAACTATTGACTAGTACTCTGTCCAAAATTAAAAGGAGAAATATATATAGATATGTATATATCTATATATATATATATAGATATATATATATATATTTAAAAATCTGTCAGGAGGACTGTTAACACAATAATGACTATAATCTGAGTCTAAAGGCTGTCATTTCCCAACAACATCATACACAGGGGTTTATTTACTAAAGCTGGAAAGTGCAACATTAGGTTTACTTCTAGATAGAAACCAATCAGCTTCCAGGTTTTATTGCCAAAGCTTAATTGAGCAAGCTGAAGTTAGAAGCTGATTGGTTTCATGCAGAAGTGAACCTTATTTTGCACTTGCCAGCTTTGGTAAATAAACCCCACAGTGACATGCCTACCATTGAACTAGCACAACTTCAAGTGTATCTAAACCCAACATTGACAATGTAATGCAATATAAATTGCAGCTTATCAGTCTTTGGTTTGGTGTCTGCTTTAATTTTTTTTTTCAAGCTTATTTTGATTTGCACTACATTATCCTGCAAATAACATACTTCCTGTTCCTGGGTGACTGCATGACTGCACTACTGTATCTGTGGAGGGAGTCACAGTTGTAAACCCAGGATGCTCTCCTGATATGGACTACTAGCATGCCCTTATTTAGTCTTCTCCAATATATGAGAAGGAGGGCAATTGGAAAATTAAATAAAATAGCTAGAAAGGAAGATATTATTTGGTGCAGATCACAGGAAGTCACAGCGACACTGCATTTCTGACAAAATTAACAGTTTTTTTCTGTATTTGGTGAAAATGTTCTAAGTGTAAAAAAATCTAACAAGTGAATCACCATATCTAAGTACTGCAAGCTTTAATATATTACATTTATTGTTCTTGGGTTTTAGTAATTCTTCCGGGGCTGTAAGGCTTCCAGTGAAAAAAGTAAACCTTAAAGGTAAAAATAGTTTAAGAAGTAAATTTTTAAAAGCAAAGCCCTTTTTAGTGTATATTTTTTTATAATCTATTAAACATATAAAAGCATTACACATACTGTATATAACAATGTGTCAACTAAGGCCTCCATTGGTTTTATTGAAAACTATACAAATAAGTCAAAACATATATGGAAGCTAACATTTTGGAGTAGCATGCATTATAAAGCATAATTCAAGCTTATTGCTAGGGTTTTGTTGAATAGTAACCTTCATGTAATAAGTAACTCTACTGTGACATACAGTTAACATTTGCTACACAAGCTCTTCTTGCAGTAAAGTGTTTCAAAGCCCTCTTTAAACCTGTTTCTGGGTGTTAGGTAGGGCTGCCTTCCTTTTGCCTACATGTCCCTCTGTGTTGTCATATACAGTTTATCTTGAGTGAATTATGGCTTTTCAGTATTGACTCTTGCATAGGCTAATGTCTTCAAGTATGTGACTTTGATGTCAATAGTATAACAGCTATTTTATTTTTCTTTACATATTCTCCCACATCAATATGTTCTGCGCTCGTGTAAAAATGCCTAATAACCAGTAGAAGAAATGCAGACCATTCTGGTTAAAATTACAGAGTATTTGCTTTTGATTCACATTTTCTACATTGTGATTAAGCATACATTTTTACAGGTATGATAACATATTTAGTTCAATAAAACTCACTTAATCTCTTATGGAAAAGCTTTTTAAATTGCAGATAATATGAAGGTGTAGCCTTCTGCAGAGGAAATGTAGTAGGACTTAATCCTCTTGACAATAATAAGTAAGAGACCAAATACTTTGCAATTACTGTAAGGATGAGAACCACTTATTGTTGAAAAAGGAGTTAATGAGCAAAAAAAAGCCCGAGGAACAAGTTCAAAATGTCCTTACATTTTGCCCTCACAGTATCACTTTCTATTAAGACAAGTATCAATCATATATCTTTTAGAATTATATCATTTTTTCTATTTATAAATGTTTTCCCACAAGAATCCCTCAACTGAGCAATCACATTAACAGATAAAATATTATTAATCAGATTGCAATATTCATAGACTGTACTGACCACAAAACTCCTTCCTATTCAGCTGATATCTATGTAAATGTCAAATAGCCGAGAATTAAAATCAGGATGTTTAATTATTTTTCCATCAACACAGTCTTTAGTTCTAGGGGTCAGTTTAATAATGGTTATTGCATGCAAAATTTGTATTTTCTTTAAAATATCGCACATGAAATCCAAGAGCAAATTCATTAAATAAAAATGTAAATTTTTCTGTATATAATGCAAATTCAGTCAATATGTACAGTAATTACTGTAAAATAATTGTGATATATCATTAAAGTTAATTAACAAAAAAGTTATTTATCTCATAGCTTAGGCACTTGGTATTTAATGAATGTACAAGAATCAGGGGAAACTGCACTAAAATAATGTATAAGTCTGAAAGAGCATACATTTTAACTTATTATAGGATTACTTTGATAGTTTCAGGTTTCAAAATGGTGTAAATACCCTTCAGGTCTAGTATGGATTTTAAGGTGGAACCTAACACACAAAAAAAAAAAATGAGGAAGAATAAGCATGGGGCTCCCCCCAAATCCATATCAGTCCCTTTATCAATGCATGCAGGTTGGCTGGCCAGGGAAGGTGTTGTTGAGTGTGTGGACCCCCCTCCTGAACCATGCCAGACCACATGCCTTCAATATGGGGCGGGTATCTTGCCAGGAAGACTTATCTGGCAAAAAACTTTGTCCACAAGTTGATAAGGACAATGTCCTCTTCCCTATGATTCTGGTTGTGGGGGTATGCAAGTGGGGACCTTATCGGGTGGCTCAATGTAAAATTCTATGTCAGATCTAAACTTGGGGTATTGAACCCCAAAATACAGTAAAACCCATCTTGATTACAGATAGTGGCATCAACATTGAATTTGTCATTAACTGTTAGGGTGAAAACTCACCTGTGTGGGTACTATCAATCCCAATATGGTAGGTCGTCAATGAGGGTAAAATCATTGCATATACCTGTAGATGGAGACAAATATAACTGCTTAATCACTGCCCAAAGAGATGTGTAATGTCATAAAAGGGAAACATTCATTTATAAGAAATGCCAAGGCCACAACATGGTGAGCCCCCCAACTATGAGGGGCTCCTATCATGTGGAAACATGTTTAAATCAAATACTCGAATGGATATAAATTCAGACCATTATGATGATGGAGAAATAGGCCTTCTGGATGGCAAATTATTTTAAGACAAGAAGCATCTCGAAACAAAAAAAAAAGGAAAAAAGAGGTCCTACGCTGTACACCTCAATACCATCAGCCATTCTTCACTAATTAGGGTGATGGTGAAAATGGGGAGAAAAGCAGAAATGCATATAATCAAATATATGAAACATTCAGTAAACATTGTTATTCTGCTGATGAAATTACTGGGTATAGTAAAAATCCAAATCTCACCAATGGGGCTGCCTGTAAGTGAACCTGGACCAGTCCTTTCCTAAACCTCTGCAACAATATGGTGGCTGGCTTTTTTCAGATGTTTCTCCTTCTTTAAAGTAAGAAAAATTAGACTGGCTTCCCAGGATGCACCTGTTTTCTCTCTCTTAGCTTAATGGATAGTAGGCAAATGAAAGTGTAGGGGTTGGACATTGCTTAAAACAGATTATTTACTTACATAAGGAAGTACAAGAAGGTTGAGTCCTTGAAAGCAATTGTAAGACAGGGGCTGTTGTCAAAGATGTGTACTTTCATGGCACTCTATGATGTCTTTGGAGGAATCATTATCTTTGAAACAAAGAAACTCAAATCTTACCTAAGTTTTTAAGGTGATATAGTCCAAATTGGTAGGTACATTCACCCCTTGGAGTTTTTAAGAGTAGGAGCTATTTTTACATGACCCTTCTCAAAGATTTTCTCTATGAATGAAAAAGAAAGAAAATTAATCTCTGACTTTCTTTGGAAATTGTGTCTAAGGGAAGATAAACACTTCAGTACATGTTCCCTGTTATAAGTGCTGCCTTTGAATGAACCCCATTCGTTTCAAGAGATATTGGAAAATGTAGAACTACTGTTATATGTTAATTGTGTCTATATTTGGGACATTTCCTCTACGTTTTATCAAGTACAGGAAGGCTCAGGCAGCAATAAAAATTCTACATAACTTGAGCTATACTAACACAGTTTGTTCCTGTGTGTGTCTCCATTGGGGAGATTTGTTTACCACTTAAAGACAGCCTACTGCATATATACTGCAACAGGGCAGCTCTATTGCACAAAATCACGTACCTGTACATCATTTCATGCATTAGATACTGTGGGCATGCGTGCACTCATTGGACAAAGGGGGAGCCAATCAGCTGGTCCACCCGCGGTTAATTTATTCTTAGATGTCTAGGTAAGAGCAAAGGGGAGCCATCATGCATTACCTGTGGTGAGAAAAGTTAAAGCCCAACCCTGGACATTTAAAATCTGTTAAAGTTCTCCAAACCCTGAACAATTTTTCTAGCAGATTGGGTAACGTAAAAAACAAAACAATGAATGCTATATCCTTTATCAGCAGGTTAAGGGCAAAACGATATTATTTTTTTAAATGTCTGAAGATAAGCTTTAAGTGAACAAGGTGCAATGCTCCGCATGGGACAAGCACAAGTTCACTTTAAAGGTCTGCCCAACTCAAAATCAAATGTCAAAAGGTTGATGTTGATGTGCTGAATCAACTATTTCTTGTAAACCCTAGTGAAGAGATGGAAGCACCAGGGTTATATAAAACCATCTTTACCATGACAAGGGGCACTTTTTTTTGTGGCATTTTTTAATACTATTACAATTGTAAGGATATCGCTTAAGGAACCCAGCCTAAACAATGAGACCAGTTTGGAACTGAAATGAGGATACAGGCAATCACTAACTGAGTGTAATTTATTGTAAATAACAAGTGAAACTATCTCAAGCCAAAAAATATTGGAAAACAACAGATTTTAATACCCAGTGGCACATGGAAATATAATAAAAATCATATACAAGACATACTAGAGGCAAGCAACAATGTATATAGGGCTAATCAAATAGAAGGAAAATACTGGACTAGGCACTATAAACACAAATTGCTTAGTACACAACATGAAAGCTCACAGAATGCTAAAGGCCTTTGGAATGTGAGCCAGGGGTTAATAGCTTCTTAGTAGGAAAACATATGTGGGACAGTTTTAAGTCAAGAGTCATGAGGAGACACATGATGGTTTCCCACTGAATCCACTCTTTTTTCCCCTTCCCCCTGCAGCACCAATCCGCCTGTGGCCTCTCTTCATCATTGTTGGCTTTTCCTCCTCTCACAACTTCAGTTGCTGCAGGGGAGCCACAAGGAGATCAAACTCTGTAAACAGATCTCTCCTGCCACTCTGACCCTCCTGTCCTGGAAACCCCCTTCCCTACAGGACCGATTCCCCAGCACCCGTTCTCTGCAGCACTGCTGGACTAATTCCCCTCCTTCCCTCTGCCAGCTGTCAGCTGCTACTGGGGCATGTGGTGGGGGATTGGTTCAGGATGCAGAGCCGAGGGGGATGATAACAGAAAAACAAACAAGGCGCCTCTAAGTGCAGAAGTATAAAACTTTTAATATCCCCTAAAAGGGTTAAAAACACTTACAAGATTGTGGATGAAACAGGCATGTAGCAGGTAAGTGCGTCCAGGAGATGTTCCAGTGGCAGGGCAGTCCCAGTCTGTGATGGTAAAGCTTCCAGGGAAGTCCACAAGATAACAGCTAATTGTGCTGTGAATGTTCAGAGGACACAGTAACGCTGGAGCCTGGGGATGACGTCAGAGGAAGCGAGACAGAAACCAGCATGGAACACAAACAGAAAGTGGACAGGAAGTGTGTCATAGAGGCGGGACGCATTTCAGAACAGCTCATTGGTTCCATTGTGGACTTCCCTGGAAGCTTTACCATCACAGACTGGGACTGCCCTGCCACTGGAACATCTCCTGGATGCACTTACCTGCTACATGCCTGTTTCATCCACTATCTTGTAAGTGTTTTTAACCCTTTTAGGGGATATTAAAAGTTTTATTTTTCTGCACTTAGAGGCGCCTTGTTTGTTTTTCTGTTTCCATTAGAGATTGCTTGTCTCCCTGAGTGCTGCCTAAATTGTGTGAAAATTTGCTACCCTCTCCAACACAGACTTTATCTGTCAGGATTCAAATGCTTGGAGCGCCCTGGATATACACATTTTTCTGGGGGGATGATAAACATGTCATGTTTGTACACAAGATGCATATACACTACAGCATATGCCCATGCAAGGCTGTATTTGCCCACGTGGGATAACAAGGTTTTCACGGCATCCCCGTGCAGGCAATCCCATTGATGTGGGATACAGAGGCTGTACAGGCAATCTGACATTTGTGTGGGTGCATGTCTCCAAATGCACACTGGGGTCGATTTACTAAAACTGGAGAGCGCAGCTGTGCATGGTAGCCAATCAGCTTCTAACTTCAGCTGGTTAAATTAAGCTTTGACAATAAAACCTGGCAGCTGATTGGTTTCTTAGCAGAGCTGCACCAGATTTTGCATGCTCCCGTTTTAGTAAATCAACCCCACTCTCTATGTCTGGAGCCGTGCATCCACACCCACATGGATGTCATTGGGAGCAGTGGCTTTGTCCCTGCAGCCATTGTGCCCCAATTGACATCAAGGAGACTGCCTGCATGGGAATGCATATAACACCTGTGAGTTATGTTGTGTTTGTGTGTGCTAATAATGATTTTAATGTATTTTTAGTAAAACAATTGTTTTGGTAAACATTTGCACAACATTTGCTGGACCTAAAAAAGTATCATCTTTTTTCATTCTATAGGTCACTTTAATTTAGCAGGATGTTTGTACATTTTGCTGTGTCTGTGTGAGCTAATAGTGATTTTAGTGTATTTTTAGTGAAGATATTTAAAAAAAAAAACATTTTTACAATAATTAGGTAGCATAAAATCAGCAGCACCTTCTTTTTATTCTATTGGTCCTATGCTTTCAGAAAATGTGTGGTTTGTGGGGTCTATAACAAATCTGAAAGCTGTAAGTAAAAAGAATTGCAAAAATGGTCTGGCCACCTGAGTTTAAAGTGGAGCACAGGACCTAGCAGTGAAACGGTTAAAGTTAAACACCAGGAAAACAGCTAATTGCATGGTTTAAAGCTGACACTGCTTACATTTTTAATTCCCTGGTTTATCCCTCCCACCTTAGGCCTGATTCACACCAATGCATTTTTTGTGCTTTTTGCAGATTTCCACTACAGAACGTGTTCCATAGGAAACCATGTTAAATGGACTGTAGGGCAAATCTGCAAAAAGCACTAAAAATGCATAGGAGTGAATCAGGCCTTAATTAATATGCTAATGACATTTTTAAATAAAAAAATTCTGTTTTCATTACATACCAAATTTTAGATCCAGTGACATCATCACTGGGTCTCTGTGCTTCTCTGTGCAATGCATGCAGGTCATGCCTGGTGAAAGGGTCCATATATTGAAAGAACTGAAATCCAATTAATGAAAGTAGCTGGCCAGGGAAAGTAAGGATGAAAGGAAAGGGTTAGACAATGATTGATGCCTTCCAGCCAGGGAACGGGACAATCTGTATCTAACTTGGGGCAAATTCTGACTTCTGTGCTTCCAACGGTGTGCCATGAAATCAGAGTAAGCAATGTTAGCACTACAGAAGGGTTGGTACAATAATGCAAGACTGAAGTACTTTTTTTGAATACAATATACAGTGGAACCTTGGATTACGAGCATAATCCGTTCCAGGAGAATGTGTGTAATCCAAAGCACTTGCATATCAAAGCGCGTTTCCCCATAAAAGTCAATGGAAACGAAGATAATTAGTTCCACATTGACTTCTATTGCATGCAATACCGCATGTGGCCAGAGGTGGGGGGCACTGGAAAGACTCGGAAATACTCAAGGAGACCGTCCGGATGCACTCGGAAACTGAATATTTCCGAGTGTTTCTGAGTATTTCCGAGCAGCTCCAAACGGCTGTGATTGTCACGGCGCCCCCGCACCTCTGGCCAAATGCGGTACTGCACACCGCAGAGGCTTGAATCCTTCTTGTTTTGCGAGACAACACTCGCAATCCGAGTCAGGATTTTTCAAAAACAATAGCTCGTATTGCGAAATGCTCGTTAACCACATTACTCGCAATCCGAGGTTCCACTGTAGGAGCTACTGAATTTTACCTTACAAAGGATTTGTCATTTTGTCCAGCCAAAGCTTACATTTACATACCCCTGCCAGACAGAACAGCCAGGTTGGTGATCTCACTTTTCTGCACTTCAGTAAGCAATACAGCCGGACCTCCTTCCTGTCCTCAGCCTATAAGTGGACAACGAAGGAGAAGTAGAACACTGATAAGTAATCCTGCCCCTCTCACTTCCTGTCAGCATGTTTATTATGAACACATGTATCATACTTTATTGGCTCCCAGTGCTACCCCTCTTATTCCGAGTCTGAGATATGCTAGATAAGCATTATATGAGATTTCAGGTACTTAGACTAACTGCAATAAAAATAAATTTCATGATGTTTTTATGAATGAATAACTGCATTAGCTGATATAATTTAATAGCAGCCTGGTGTTTTTAAATAAAATAGAATTATTGGGTGGCCTGACCAATAAACAGACAACATTTTATCAGCTGAAAGACATATTCATCAGAATGAAAACAATCCCCCTTCATGCGTATAAATTGTTTTTTTTTTATTTATTTTTATTTAACAATCACTTTTATTCACAATGTTCTAGTTGAAAATCTATTGTCTTCAGCGTGCCTTTCAGTTCCAACCCAAAGACCCCTGCTGTCTCCAAGCTAAGGCAGAACATTTGACATTTAACAGTAAATAATAGGCTAGAAATAAGGAAATCTATGGAATACATTTGGTACATTAATTATGATTGACTGAGTTCATAAAACTATTCACATCTGTTCCTCCCACACCTGAGTCTACATTCGATCATCACCACAACAGTAATTAATGCTCACTATACATTCTTTCCATACATACTACATTAACACAGCAATAATCTAAAATTCCCATTGCTTATTACTAAGCCACTAGATCTAAATAACAACAGAAATACTGAAAAAAAATAACATGTTATAAGTATCAATAAACTAAAAGAGATCCAAATGAATAAAATTAGGGCTTATGCACAAGAAAAAAAAATCTGTTCCATAGAATAATAGATCCTTCTATTTTTAACAAATAGAGAATATATGCACCTTGGAAATAATATTGCCTTGTTTAGGCTTCTTTGCGTTCTCTACATTGACTATGCACTTTTTTTTTTTACTATTTTGGGCTAATAATCACCTTTTTCTGCTCATTATTTGAAATTTCCACAAAGTGTAGCCCAGGTTCAGTACATAATTAAAATATTAACCGTTGATCTTTTAACAAGATCATTCTTCATACTAATTCATTTTGAAGAATGAATTGTTGCACCCTCCCCCATACTACGTACACAGTGCCAAGTCTGTTAGAGGCTTCTGTGTTTTCATCAGTTCATTGCACTTTTGCAGCAGAAGCTCCAAGTCTCTTGAATTCTCCAAGCAGGAATTCACACATTTACTAGTAAAAGGAGAACATATTCATCTGAATGGGGTAAGACATGATTAATGGGAAACGCTTGATTACATCTAAAATCAACATTCCGATTGACTCATTCAATACATCTAATTTCAGATAAGATCTGGACTGTTTGTAAGAGTGGAATGAGATGTTATATTTTCTTTTTTTTATCACTCTTTTGTGTTGAGCTTCATTCACACCAATACAATTTGAACAGCACGCACATGCTTTTGCACATTTTTGCATGTTTCTATTGCACCACATTCATTTCAATGGGCTGCCCTACACACAAAAATCACAACAAAGAGGTGCAAGGACCTTCTTTTTTTTTTTTTAAATCATGCAGTTCCAAAAAGCATGACACTAATATACCATGCATTTTTACATGTGCATTAGTAGGGTGTGTTGGAGCTCCATTACAAATTAATTGCATGTCACATACCTACAAAAGGGATGTGTGTTTTTTGGGCATTGCATGTAAACATGAGTAATTTTGTGTGCGTTCCTGCATTGTAGAAATGTGAACCTAGCCTACTTGTGAAGGAAAACTTCTAAGTTTTATGTACAGTGCAGAAATGTTAGAATGTCGGGTTTTATGGCCATGGTTTGTTGGGGAGATTGTTCCCCCTTCTTTTTTCAATGACAATGTTGCCACAGGAACAAGATGTATGGGGATGTATCTCTAACAAGAAAATAACAACTATAAAAGCATATTTAGTAGATTGATGGTTTTGATTTTGTATGTCCCTGCTGGAGAGAATGTTTTGTGAAGGAAAACATGTCCAGTGGGCCATAGACAGTGGTAAAACTGGACATAGGTTCTATCCCTTCAACAATTTGGCTAAAGTTACTCTTTAAAGTGTATGTTAACCTTAATTGTAAAAAAAATAAAATAAAAATAAACTGCTGTATTTTTCGCTCCATAAGACGCACCTGTCCATAAGATGCACCTAGGCTTTAGAGGAGGAAAACAAGAAAAAAAAATTCTGAACCAAATGATAGATACACAGCAATACCATCCACCCTATCAAATCAGCTCAGCTACACTATACCTGGGTGGTGGTGGTGGACACAGCAACCTCCCCACCTTCCCAGATCAGCTCAGGGTGTCGGGGCAGACAAAAACACCCCTTCAGCCTCTTCTATCACAGCAGCTCAGGTGACTGGGCAGTGGATACCATGCCAGCCCACACCTCCCACCCCTTATCACCAGCTCACCTCAGGCAGCGGAGGACACTGCCATTACAGTGCACAACCCTCTCTAACTGGCTCTCAGCCTCAGATGCACCCCTGCAGAAGCTAGGAAGGAGGACTGGGGACATAGTTTTCAGCAGCTGCCGGTGGAAAGAGCATGAAGAGAGACTAAACCAGACCACGGCGCCAGGGGTGTTCTGGCTGCTTTCGGGATGGTGTCAGATTTGGCGGGTGTCAACTGACCTTGGGCAGACCGCCTCCCCCCGCTCCCCCTTGGTATGCCTCTGCAAGGATCAGCCTCACATCCTGTTCTCTCTCATCCACAGAGAAGCCGAGCGCCGATATTCTGACGCGGCGACGGGCAGCGGTGCTTGGTCAGTATTCGCTCCATAAGACACAGGGACATTTCCTCCCAAAATGAGGGGAAAAAAGTGTATCTTATGGTGCGAAAAATATGGTGCTTTCCTTTGTTCCCAAACATATATGTAGCTATATTTTAAAAAGTAGTAGTAGGTTCAGTAAAATCCTTGAGATTCTGCCAGTCCTTTTAAGAGATATCTGCTTCCTGTTTGTTCCTGACCAGATGCAGATACTGCTATAAAGGTAATTTTTGTGTCCCTGTCTCCTCCCTAGGACATACAAGATAAAAGTCAGCGTACAGTGTGCCTGTAGTCCCCAAGTCACATGTGATGTCACAGGCTAAAGCTGGGTACAGGATAAGGGAAGCAGAGAGTGCATCTGAGTGTAGCAGAACAAAAACTCATTTATTCACATGACAATTGGCAACTTACAAGACAATGTTGCAATTCACAGAAGTAAAGGGTTAAGAACCTTATAACATGTGGGTGTTCCGGTTCATGTGGGTCCGATTATCCAATTATCACTCAGATGTAAGAGAACCAAATGGAGTTCAGCTGTCACTGGAGCCTATGGATGTGGATGGGAGCCCTGGAGAGCACTGGGAGACCACAAAATGGCTGACGGTGGAGAGCACGTGACTCAGGATGCGAAGTCACATGCGTAGGCTTGGTTAAACATTTTGAGGCAGGGCTGCCTCTTTCTCAAACCTAGCTAGGTGTGCATGGATAGAAACTCAGCTGGTTCTGTGTGTAACCCTCTCTGTTTGACAGAAGATAATTGTTAGATTAGCTTCTGTTGAATGGCCCTTCTGCAAAACCTACATTTAATCAGCTGCAGCAGCCAATGGCTGTGTATTCTGTGGTAGTGTATTCTGGCATGGGAGGATTCTCCACTGTCAGAATACAATAGCACAGTGGGGATGATTCCTGCATCCACCTCGGTTGCAGGAATCTGCAATTTTTTTTCTTTCTTTCAGCTCACTGATTGAACAATAAAAAAAAACTTACATTACAGTATGCACTCAGCTTTAGACATCCCTGTTCAGCTTTGCCCTGCTTAATTTACAGAAGTTACTAGAAGGAGTTTCTGTCATAAGTGCAGCTATCAATTCAAGAAAGTAGTTTCCACTGCCACAACATAGTGCTAGGGGAGGAAGGGTGGGGGGATAGCAGTCACGTGGCGATCACTAATTAAATTATTATTTTCTGTAGCTTTGCTGACCACTATTATGTTTTATTAAGACAAAATGAGCTTACATCTACTAAAAAAAAAGATGTACACTTGATTAGCTATGATTTTGTGGACACCTTCAACAAAGTGATAGCTGCAATCGTAGGCTGGATTATCAGGCATATGATTCACGTGAGTTGCAATTTGCACATATAAAGTAGTTGGTGATTGCGCTGATTAATTTTTCACACAGTTTGCTCTGTAAATGTCTCTAAATTGTTAAGAATCTGGCAAATCCAAGTAGCCTTGACATGAAGATTACACAAGTCAGCATCTGTACAATAGATCAGCTTCTAAATTCAGCTTGTTTAGTTAAAGTAAAACTACAGTATAGGCAAAGCTTTCTTTTTCTTTTTAGAGTATGGGGGTGGGGGTTATAACCCCTGTAATGTATTTATTTTTTCACCATTTGGGGCCCTTTGCAGAGATTTCCCTTCACTTTCTGTCCCATAGTCAAGACAGGAAGCGAGAGGAAATCCCTACAAATTAAGGGGATTTCTTGGGGACCCCCAGGTCACCAGACCTAGTGCCCCCATTGGAAGATTTCCCCTCTATTACTTTTCTGGGGACAACCCACAATTTGGGATTTTATTTTGCTTTCACTTTCAATGATAATGGTTTCCAGGACAAATAGAGAGGGTGAATCTCCTTAACCGCTTCTGGACCGCCCCACGTACACTTACTGTGGCGGGGTGGCCCGGGTGCGCAAAATCACGTACCTGTATGTGATTTCGTAAATCCGGTTTAGGGGACGCGCGCGTGATGGACACTGGACCCAATCAGCGGGTCCGGCCGCCGCGACCCATCGATCGTCCACAGGAGAGATGGAGCTGCGGTAAGCCAATGTAAACAAAGCACACCGCTGCTCTGTCAGGGAGGAAAAAAGAGAGATTGTGTTTCAGCTAAGTTGAATCACGATCTCTCTTTTCCTCCAGTGAATCCATTCCCCCCCACAGTTAGAAACACCTCCCAGGGGAACACATTTAACTCCTTGATCGCCCCTGTAGTTAACCCCTTCCCTGCCATCGTCATTTATACAGGGATCGGTGCATTTTTTTAGCACTGATCACTGTACTGGTGTCACTGGTCCCCAAAAAGTGTCACTTAGGGTCAGATTTGTCTGTCGCAATGTCACAGTCCTGCTAAAAATCACAGATCACCCGCCATTACCAGTGAAAACAATAAAAAAAAATTCCCTAAATCAATCCCCTATTTTGTAGACGCTATAACTTTTGTGCAAACCAAAAATATGTAGCAGAATACATATTGGCCTAAATTGATAATTACTTTTGTTTTTTTTTTAATTTGGGATATATATTATAGCAAAAAGTTAAAAATATATATTTTTTTAAATTGTCGGTGGAGAACACCTCGGCAGAGGTGATCAAATACCACCAAAAGAAATCTCTATTTGCAGGAAAAATAGGACATCAATTTTATTTGGGTACAGCGGCGCGCCACCACGCAATTGTCAGTTAAAATGACGCAGTGCCGTATCGCAATAAAATTACCTGGTCAGGAAGTGGGTAAAACCTTCCGGGGATGAAGTGGTTAATGGGGGCCCAGACAGTAATAAAAACTGACAGGTGTTCTGATCCCTCTCCACTCCTAGCCAAAACTTAAAAAAAAAGTTTTACCTTGAGGTATACTTTAAGCTTTGACAATAAAACCTAGAAGCTGATTGGTTACTATGAACAGCTGCTCCAGATTCTGTGTGCACCAGTTTTAGTAAATCTCTCCCATTTTTTTTTGTCTTCAAAGAATAATTGTTTACAAAATCACATTTAATCATATGGAAAGGTCATCTAATATTCATCCCAAAGATTGGTGGCCTATCTATATAAATCATTAAATTTTTTTCCATGTATACGCTGACGAAGTAAGGAATCAGCTGGGAGAATTTTCAGTGCTGACTGTCTGGTTTCCTGTGGGTGCATGACGTGAAAAGAGGTTAGAAGATAAGAGATTATATGTGCTACTTGGTTTTACTGAATGCATTAAAAGATCAGAAAAAGGTGTATAATGAAAACAACTGCGCTAAACCCCAAATTAACAAAAATGTAAGCTGCCAGCACTCAAACAAACAAAGTAGAAAAGTGAATAAATTAAATAATGCGGCGCTATACCAATAAATGATAAGTGATATCACTAAATTAATGTAAAATCCCAAACAACAAACAAAAAATCACAATGATGTACATGAGATAAAAAAGACAATCAAAATCCCAATAGGGTGTGTATGATGTGGGTACTTCTATATGAAAGGAAGTCCACAAACCATGGAACTATAGTGAATGTGCCAAATGAAATGGAAAAATCTATAGTGGATGACTCTTGTGAAAAAAAAAAATAGTCCATACACCATAAACAAAAACTCCAAAACTCTGTAAAGGCCTGGAGATATTCGAAATACTATGGTATAATAGCATTTACAGACAAACTAGTAACAATTAGGACAAGTTCATGTGCCTTGAACACTCTGTGAATGTCTTCCCATGAAAATGGCCAAGGTGACGAAACCAATGTGTTGACTGTTGAACTCAAAAACACTTGAATCAATAAGTAGATGGGGTACTCTTACCACAACAGGTGGATTAATCTGACATACGACAGTGAGTCTGATAGGCTTGAGGTCTCACCGACCGGGAACGATGGAAGAGGATGCTTTGGACGTCTCAAACTGTCGTGAGGGGGATGGTCCTATAGATTGGGGTGCAGGTGCAACACTCCTCCAGCATACAGGCTCCAATTACCAAAGGATGGAAAAAATAGAGACACAAGGGAAGGCTCCCAATGGCGCGGTCAATAAAACCGTATCAGGGCTTATTAAGTAAAATATTGTCATACAAAAAACCGACAATACATTAAAAGGTGATCACAAAATAAAAGCAATGTGGGGCGCAGTAATGCAAGCCCGATGCGTTTCGACTAAGAAAGTCATCGACAGGGGCATATCCACAAAATAAAAGCAATGTGGGGTGCAGTAATGCAATACCGACGCGTTTCGACTAAGAAAGTCATCGACAGGGGCCCCTGTCAATGACTTTCTTAGTCGAAACACATCGGACTTGCATTACTGCACCCCACATTGCTTTTATTTTGTGATCACCTTTTTTGTAGCGGCCTCACCCCATTTCTTTTGTCTAGGGGTATCACATACGACAGGGTGAGATGCGCTATGGCCCATGTCCTCCCCATAGCTGTGGGTGAGGTGAAGGCCAGTACCAGATATTTTCCTCGGGCCTGTGTGTTTTAGTCAAGGATCAAGTCCTGCCGTGTCAACACTTCCCTTTGCTCCCATTAACCAGAGTTCCACACACCGATCACAGTCCATCTCTTGTTTTATTGCATAACTCACAATAAACAGTGCTTCAGTAGCCAACTGGTTGAGACCCAATAACAGTTTGATACGGTGGAATGAGCAGGTCGAGGCACTATCCTGATTGTACACTAAACCACTGTGATTTCACCAGCGGTTACTATAGCCTTGGCTAGAGAGAACTTAGAACTTGAGAGTCTCTACCAGCGACTCAAGAGAACGTAGATAGGAGTACCTTCGCTGCGTTGCGGCCCCTGTCAGGGGAAGATGTCCCTCCAAGGGAGATACCAGAGGCCCATCTGTCACCGGGTTGATGCTGCTCCGGACTCTCCGAATGGGTAACCGCCCCGGCCTCCTCGCCTCAGACATGGGCCCCATCCACTTCAGGGACCCTCGGACCTCTCCACCCTCGCGGGACCCAGTCAAAGTCACTGAGCCCCAGGCCTCCTGGTTTAGTACCTCACCCCAGGCTGAAGGTGCCTGGGATGGACTCCAACTCCATTCCGGTCAGGCCTAGGGTACCTGGGCCGGAACTCAGAACCGCCCGCACCCAGGCCTAAGGTGCCTGGGCGCGTGATGAAGAAACTCCAGAAGAAGAAGACCTTGTGGCAAGGGCGTCTCCCCCTTTTATCCCCTCCATTGACGCCACGGCAGGTTCCCCGCCCTCGCCGTACCATCTCCGAGAAGGGACAAAAAGGACAGCACTATGGCAGTAAATCTACCTTGAGCCTGCGGGCACCCCGCCACCCACAGGCCAAGGAGATTATTACACCGCCCAATCCTCCACGAATACAAATGGTCCAATTACTCTCATAATTTACACACCTGGATCATACTACCACCCAGGTGTACCCCACCTAAATTTAGAGACCCCGCTACAAATGTATTGTCAGTTTTTTGTATGACAATATTTTACTTAATAAACCCTGATACGGTTTTATTGACCTGCACCATTGGGAGCCTTCCCTTGTGTCTCTATTTTTTGAATGATGGAAAGGGCTCCTTAATTTTTTTTCACTGGGGCCCTGGTTCTAGCTACACCTCTAATTTAGAGGTCACGTTTAAATAAAGTTTGAGTCTATCTATAGTATAAATTGTACCTAAGTCCTCATTTCTCCTACTCACAATCGTATTTACTGTGCTGTGAGTGAAAGCCTCACAGACACACATATACCTAAAGAACAATGTAAAAGAAAAGAAAACCAAATACAGACAGATTTAACACTTTTTCTGATCCTACCTGAAAAAAGAGGTGTATTGAAAAAGTTGAGAAATACAAATCAGTGAGCAACTGTTTAAAAAATAAACACTTTGGTCAGGACTATGTAAAACCAAAGATAACATTTATGACCTGTACACACGATCGGAGTATCCGATGGTCTAAAATCCGATGGAATTTTTCATCGGAATTCCGTTCAAGCTGTCTTGCAGACACACTGTCAGACTAAATTCCGACCGTCCAAAACGCGTGAAGTTCAATGCTTCCGAGCATGCGTCAACTTGATTCTGAGCATGCGTGGGTTTTTTCTCCGTCGGAGTTCCACACAGACGATAGGAATTTCCTATCGTTTTTTTTCCATCTGAAAATTTTAAAACATGTTCTATTTCTAAACACCGATGGAAAAAAGTCAGATGGGGCCCACACACAATCGGAATTTCCGATGAAACAAGTCCATCGGACTTGTTTCATCGGAAATTCCGATTGTGTGTACAAGGCACTAGAGTGCAGAGGGCAGGCATATGTAACAAACTACACATCATATAGAGTGTAACTGTCAGGATTATGCAAAGCACAATGTAGTATACAGTGTGCAAAAGTCAGGTGTATGTATAGTAGAGCCCCTTACATTGCTGACTGGTGGAAGGAATAAAACAAGAAATAATGGACCGCTGTTGGTGGTCATTGAACAAAAAAGTGCCCAGTGTCAATGATCAGTGGGACGGAAAAAATCCCAGGGCCAGTAGGATGAAAATTTCCAGCATTAGCAGGAGGAAAAAAATGCCCGGCTTCAGTAGTCACTGGCAAATAATATGTCCTGCTTCAGTGATCTGTGGGACAACAACATGCTTATGATCAGGGTCTGTTGGAGAAAGAATGTCTAGACATCAATGTTCAAAATAGAGGGAATAAATACACTTGTGTCGCTGGGGTAAAAAAAAATGCAATAGGTCTAGTTCACACCATTTCATGCATTACCACAGTGTGAGGTAATGCCCTCTCTGCCAATCCCTCCACTGGCTTCCACTCGCCCAACTAATAAAATTCAAAGTACTAAAAATAATTTACAAAGCCATCCATAACTCTGCCCCCAGCTACATCACTAACCTAGTCCCAAAATACCAACCAAGTCGCTCTCTTCAGTCCTCCCAAGACCTCCTGCTCTCTAGCTCCCTTGTCACCTCCTCCCATGCTCGCCTCCAGGATTTCTCCAGAGCTTCTCCCATCCTTTGGAACTCCCTACCCCAATCTGTTTGACTGTCCCCTAATCTATCCATCTTTAGACAATCCCTGAAAAACCTTTTTATTAAAGAAGCAAATGAGCAAGGCCCTCTGATTCCTCTTGTGCCAAATTGTAATGTAACTGTTATGTCTGCCTTTATTTTGTTAAGCGCTGCACAAACTGTTGGCGCTATATAAATCCTGTATAATATTAATAATAATAATGTTATGAGCATCACCCTTCTTTGTGTATAGTGCCCCAATGCATGTGTGTTGCATTGCACCACAACACACTGTAAATTACTACTATGTATTAGAATGTACTACTACGTTTCAAAAAATAGTCAGGGGGGGGTAAAGTTCATTGCTGGTCTGTGTGGGTTGGAAGAAAATCACTGATGGGCAGTTGGTTAGTGGGGGTAGCTCCTTATCTCTGCATTGTTTTATTTAATTTAATAATTGTAGGTCATTTACAATTGTATGCTCATATTATGTGCAGAATTAATAGCAGATTGTTGATGTGTGCCCTTTGCTGGCTACCACTGCTCCCCCCCCCCCCCCGTGATTCCACACTGTCCCTCCCAGCATTACCACCAATGAGACCAGCATCCTGGCTTTATATCGGATCCCTACTTCATGGTTGTGATGACGCCAAGCCTGGGCTGACTTTGTGATGTCAGCAGAGAGTGGACTTCAGCCCGTTCTCTGCTGAAAACAAACTGCACTCCTGTGATCCATATGAGCTTTGGCTGTACTTCTCCTTTAATTCTCTGACTAAAGTTACACTTTAAGTATTATCTCAAATCCCTTCTCAAACAGAATTTATTTTCTCCAGGCATTCATTATTCATGTCCTTTCTATTATATATAATATAACTTTCAAACATGACTTGATTAAAATTGCCTAGAAGAACGCATGACTCTGAGATTGTTATTTTTAAATTTTGTGATCATATTGTTTACAGCAGTGAAATGTGTGCACAAAGCAGTACTAGTTGGCTCTTATTTTACATTAAATTGTCATAGATTAGAAATCAGGGAAACAATTTTTTGTAGTGGCCCAAAACACATAGAAAGTGAATGATTTAAATAGTCATTCAAAATCAAGAGGTGTTCCTAGTTTTTTTAAATATTTCCCACATAGCTGATTGGATGTTCAAAATAACTACAACATTTACCAGTCACTATGTAGAGTGGGGGCTACATGTTTGGGTATAGATTTTGTAGATTGCTTAACCACTTAAGAACTGCCCCAAGTACAATAACTGCGGCAGGGTGGCCCTTAAGCGCAAAATCATATACCTGTACGTGATTTTTTTCTATATGCTCTGGGGCACGCACGCACCGCCGGAGCCCCGCTCCCTCTGTTATTGGACTCATCGTGGCTGCCGGGACCCGACGATCGTTCCGAGGAGAGGCAGAATGGCAGTCTGCCAATGTAAACTTGTGTTTCTGCTAAGCAGAAATGCAGATCTCTGTTTTTCTCCAATGCATCCATCCCCCACACAGTTAGAAATCACTCCCTAGGAGCACACTTAACCCTTTGATTGCCCCTGACATTAACCCCTTCCCTGCCAGTGTCATTTATACAGTGACAGTGCATTTTTTTAGCACTGATCACTGTATTGGTGTTACTGGTCCTCAAAAAGTGTCACTTAGTGTCAGATTTGTCCTCCGCAATGTCTCAGTCCCGCTAAAAATCGCTGATCACCGACATTACTAATATAAAAATAAAATAAAAAGTCCATAAATCTATGCTATAACTTTTGCACAAACCAATTAATATACGCTTATTGGGATTTTTTTTTTAAGCAAAAATATGTAGCAGAATACATTTTGGCCTAAATTGATGAAGAAATTAGATTTTTGTAATTTTTTTGATTGGATATTTTTTATCCAATAGAAAGTAAAAAATATTTTTTTTTTTTCAAAATATTCTGTCTTTTTTTGTTTATAGCACAAAAAAATTAAAACCACAGTGGTGATCAAATACCACCAAAAGAAAGCTCTATTTGTGGGGAAAAAATGACATCAATTCAATTTAGGTACAGTGTCGCACGACCGTGCAATTGTCAGTTAAAGCAACGCAGTGCCATATCACAAACAAAAACCTGGTCAGCAAGGGGATGAACCTTCCGCAGCTGAAGTGGTTAATAAACCCTAATTGAATGACTAGTTTGTTAAAGCACTGCATCATGAAAATTGCAATAAAAAAATAAAAAACTTTATTCATCCTTTGTTGCATTTCACTACTGCTAATCTGCTGCAGTCTATTGCAAGCCAGTCCTTTTTTACATACATTTACTCCAGTGACTGCTGCATTGCATTTCACATGACGAGTTACCTGATGGCAACAACAGTGAAACATGCCTATGCGATAATAATTGACACTGCCACTTGTCACAATCAGAAGCTTTTGTGACAGGGTGACAAAGCAGGAGACAGGGACAGAACATAGTACTCCTATAACAGAAAGTGTATAAACAAGGACTCAATGGCATTCTTACCAGGTATTTTTAATGAAAGCTGCTGATTTACAAAAAAAATGTAATTACATTTTCATGATAAATTTGATATGATAATTTTAGTGATTGGGTTTATATAATATATTTTGGGCAGCTTTAGTAAATAAAATACATTCCAGTTCATGCGTGAACTGTCATTTCTCTCTCGCCTGCTTTTTAAATTTGAAGTGGCAGTGCTGCTTTCTGCAACAGCCACAACACAGAAGTGTGTGCGTGTGTGTGTGTGGGGGGGGGGGGGTTAAGGTTTAGATGGAATCTAGAAAGAATTATTAGAAAAATGGTTGCAATGCAAGTATAACTTATAATATCATAGTAGATAACCACTGCACATTATTTTAATTTAATTTATAAAATTTATGAAAATATTTCATGTGTGCTTGGGACTCTGTCTCCACTATGGAGTGCGGGTGTACAATGGTGTTCATATGATCATTTTTAAAGACACTGTAATTACATATATTCAGCTGTAGCCATCCTGTGTTTTGTGAAGCCTGTTTTAGATTGACGATCATGTACATTAATTTACCACTGCTTCTTCACTGGGGAGTGAGATTTTCCAACATTACAGTCAATACCTGAGCTAATACTATTGTATTTAGTGATCCTGTTGCTTCTAGTGATACATAGGATTTAGTCTGTGTAAAACAAATTAAAATACAAATTTTATTTGTTTTAAGTTTTTCCATAGATGCATGTTTTGTTTTTTTTTGCCTTGAAAATATACGTTTGTCAAATTATTATTTAATTATTTAACAAAAAAATAAATAAATGCATGTAAACTAAGCTGCTTTTAAACAAAATTGTCTGTGTATGTGAACAAAAAAACAATGTACTGTGTAGTTTAAACAGCTGCACATTGTGATAACACAAAAAGACCACTGCAGAACACCAGTTATGTGATTTATTATGAAAAACCTTTGTAAAACCTTACTGTTCATTAACAAGTTGGCCTTATTTCAGGCTTTATTTATTGAGCAAGCTTTCCATAAACATGACAATAAAATGACCTTTCTACCCAATGCTCTTCCATAGCCACAGTCATCACACAATCGGGGATGCCATGGAGGTGGCACTTGATTTGTTTCTATGCTTTGTATGTATTGGGGACATTGGGTCTATACAATTCCTCAATGTACAGATGTGTTCACAGTACTGTATAGACTTTGGGTATTTTATATGCTTATTTATAAAGTAATTTAGAATGTCTCTGATTAATTTTCAATACTATTTTTGTAACTGAAAAAATAACTTTGGTTGAAGACTTGATTTATTATGCTTAATTGTTTCAGTCTAGATGAGAGGCTTGTGGCAATAGGGTAGGTCACAGTCAGTTTTGTGGAAGCAAGAAGGATTTTTTCATCACTTTTAATCTAATAACGTTAGATGTATGGGTGGTTTTCCTTATCAGGGCATAATTTTATCAATTATGTGCTGACATATTAAGGTGCATGTAAAGGCTTTTTCAATTTAATATTAAACAAAGTGAGGTAAGGTTAGATTCTAAGGTTTTTATTACTGACTATGTCCATGCTGGGTTGATTCAGCCTTTATTTGTACTGGTGACTATTGTTGCTGAGGCAGAAAGTAAGGGGAAATCCCAAAAATTGGGCAGAACCTTAGGATGTGACGTTATCGCTCATAAAATTGGTGATCTAACCGAATGGTGATTCACATACAGGAGCATGTTTTAAATGCAGTCTTACGTTGATTTATCTTGCTTGTGGAGGGGAGAAGGAGAGATGGAGATATGTAAGGGCCTATTCCTAGGACCCTAATCACCAAGAATGGTGGGACTATTGCGGCACTCAAACAAAGCAGTTTTAAAATTTGAACATTTTATTACAACATATATGATACAAAAGTAGAAACAATAATCACAATATATGACAATGCATAGTATGATTTATAAAAGAAAAAGGGGGTCACAAACTCCACAGATGGGAAGAGATGTAGTATTGATGTATGCGACGTATCCCCGACATGTTTCGCAGTGAAAACCAATTCCTCAAGAGGCATCTTTATCAATACAATCTAAAAAGACATATACTAACATGAGTACAATATCAAATTTGGTTTGTGTATAGCAATGAAAGCCATAGACAATTAGATACAGAAAGTTGGAGGAGTAAGTTGCAATAGCAGACACAAACATGGCTCACCAATATTAGTCCAGAAGGACCAGGAGTGCAGTACACTGAGGCACCTGATGGGGTGCTCCCCCTGAGGCGGACTGGGAGGATTGAGACGGCACTAGAATGTTAATGACACAACATGAGCAGAGTCGTGGGGATGTATGTGAACATATAAATAATGTGCATAAAAACGAGTGTAAGAGGGGGGAAGAAAGGAGAGCGGAAAAGGGTGAGTGACAGGCGAGGGGAAGGGGAGGGGGGGTGGGAAGAGACAGGGAAAAAAAGGGAAAGAGGAAAAAAGGGGAAAGTTGTAGGAAGGGAAAAGGGCAAGGGGTATAGGGAAGGGAAGGATGGGGGGGAAGAAAAAGGGAAAAAGGAAAAAAAAGGAGGGAGAAGAAGAGAAAATACGGAAAAGAGAAGGAAAGAGGCAAGACCACGGGGGGGCGGCTTGTGGAGCCATTAACCCTTATGCCCTGTACACACGATTGTTTTTTCCAATGAAAAAAGTCAGATGGACTTTTTTCATCGGAAAAACGATTGTGTGTGGACCCCATTGGACTTTTTTCTATCGGTGTTAAAAAATAGAACATGTTTTAAATTTTTCTGATGGAAAAAAACCTGATAGGAAATTCTGATCGTCTGTGTGGAACTCCAACGGAGAAAAAACCCACGCATGCTCAGAATCAAGTCAACGCATGCTCAGAAGCATTGAACTTAATTTTTCTCGGCTTGTCGAAGTGTTTTACATCACCGCGTTTTGGACGGTCGGAATTTTGTCTGATGGTGTGTAGGCAAGACTGATGAAAGTCAGCTTCATTGGAATTCCGACGGAAAATTACATCGGATTTTATTCCATCGGAAGTCCGATCGTGTGTACAGGGCATAAGAGGTGCAACATGCTTGTATGACCGATATAATCTTTGGTCATACATATCTGGTAAGCAGCTTGATCACAGTGGTGTGGAGAGCATGTCTTTTTTTTAAGCACCTTGGAACGTTTAAGAAGAATATTTGCACTTTATTTATTGGACACTTTTCAAATAACCATTTGAACTCATTGTCACTGTTTATTTTATTGAATTTTTGTTTATATTTATATTATGTCACTATTTTTGTGATTAGCGCGGGGGGCACGCACGAGCAGTGAGAATGGGCAGACATCATATGACACCCATCCGGAGAGATGAGAGGTTCCTGCCAGCGTCATATTACAATATGCTGGGTGGGAACTGGTTAAAGAATATGTATGCCTAACATTTCATATTCCTGATATGTGCATGCAGTCCCATGTACTTATATGAAAAAGTATTCTGTTTTGTTTGTATTGGTTCATTTGTTTGACATCCCTGGTGTTCCTGCCAGTCACTCTGCTTTCCTATCACAACTGACCACACTAGGGATGAGAGCACAGCATGGTCAGTTCTCTAGCTGTGCTGGAACTCAGCCTACTCTCCTCCAATTATCAGACTTGTCCTGACATGTGCTCTCCTCCAATGGTCAGACTTGTCCTGACACACCCTCCCCCGCACAACCATTCACTGAGAAGCCAGTGTACTACTATATCCCCTCCCCCAGCTCTTATGTAGCTGAGAATAGAGGGATTATGATCACTTATAAAAAAAGTGGAAAACAGGTATTTATAATGTTATAGCTATACACACATGTTTTGCCTTTCATTTCTATTTTAAAATGAATGGGTACTTTTACAAGGTTTACATACACAATACTTTAAAGCGTTTACTGTGAATGTGATGTTGAGACAATATAACCTTGTTATCTGGCCAAGTGTTTACTTTGAATACCCAATAATGTGCTAGTGAAGTGAAAAAAATAAAAGTTTTTGCTAGCACATGTTCAGGTGAGCAAAGTGAATCCACTTAAAAAAAGTGATCATTTTTATTATTCATTCATGCCCAGTGAAAAAATAAACAAGAATCTGCTCTTCACAAAACTTAAAGAGGTTGTAAACCTCTGAAACCCCCCCCCCCCCCCCAAAAAAAAAAAATTGCATACTAGCTCATTATGAAGTAATTACCTTAAAACAAAGCTGTTGCAGTGGTCCCCGCACACCAATGTCAGTGCGGACGCTGTCAGGGGGCTGACATCTTTCCCGGTGCTTCTTCCGGATTCGTGGGCTCTGGCGCTGTGATTGACCAGAGCCACAATGACATCACTCTCGCACATGCACGCATGAGCCGCAGTTCATGGCACGGGCTTAGAAGGAACGACACACGTGGGCTGCATGCACTGGAAATATCTCCTAAACTGTACAAGTTTAGTAGATATTTTCAATACCTATAGGTAAGCCTTGTTATAGGCTTACCTATAGGTAATAGTTTTTAGAGGAAGTTTACTTCCTCTTTACGGTAAATTCTCTACTGAGTGAAGATTCTAGTCTCCTTTAATAAATAAGTCTCACCTTGTCTGTGACCGTTCTTATTTATCTAAATCATGGTAGTTGCAGTGAGTTACATTTAATTGGATGAACACTATGGAGTATTTTATTATTTATTTCATTTATTTTGAGCTGAAAATAAACTTTGTGGAGGTGGTCACTGGAGTGGCTGTGTGGAGGAGAAAATTGTAATGGGTTTTGTGACACATGCTGTATATGACCTCCTATAATGTTGGAGATTCATCTTAATAAGTGAGAGCACATCTGAAGAACAAGTTCAGAGGATTGCTAGACTGAGTGCACAAAATAGTTTTTTGTCATTGTCACAAGTGAAGGAGTGGATTTATAATATATCTAAGTATACACTCACAATGGATATGTTTGTACATCTTTATAATTATTACATCCTTATATTTATTAGCTGTATTATTCCCATTTAAGTACATATATAGATTTTTTGTTTATCTATATGTTTACACAGTGAAGATTTAGCCACTAGTTTATGGATTTATTGATGAATTGATTTATTTTATCATTGGTCCTTAGAGAGCACTGAACTTGTAAAATGTTATTTCATTTATTTATTATTTATTTATTATTGTGTAATCACATTAACCACTTCCATACTGGGCACTTAAACACCTTCCTGCCCAGACCAATTTTCAGCTTTCTGCGCTGTTGCACTTTGAATGACAATTGCGCGGTCATGGTACACTGTACCCAAACTAAATTTTTATCATTTTGTTCCCACAAATAGAGCTTTCTTTTGGTGGTATTTGATCACCTCTGCGATTTTTATTTTCTGCTAAAAATTTTAAAAAAGACCGAAAATTTTGAAAAAAAATAGTTTTTTTTTGGTTTCAGTTACAAAACTTTGTAAATAAGTTAGTTTTCTCCTTCACTGATGGGCACTGATGGGGCTGCACTGACGGGCATGGATAAGGCGGCACGGATGGGCACCGATGAGGTGGCACGAATGGGCAACGATCGTCGGCACGGATGGGCAACGATCGTCGGCACGGATGGGCACAGATAGGCGGCACGGGTGGGCACAGATAGGCGGCACGGGTGGGCACAGATAGGCGGCACGGGTGGGCACAGATAGGCACGGATAGGCGGCATGGATGGGCACTGATAGGTGGCACGGGTGGGCATGGGTGGGCACTGATAGGTGGCATGGGTGGGCACTGATAGGTGGCACTGTACTGTACTAATGGATGCCAATCAGTGCCAAACAATAATGCCTGCCAATCAGTGGTGCCCATTGTGGGCACTGATTGGCATCTATTGTGGCACTGATTGGCATCCATTATCCCTGGTGGTCTAGGGTAGCATACTTATTGTGGGCTTCCCTGGTGGTCTAGTGGCACCCCTGGTGGTCTAGTGGCATCCCTGGTGGTCCAGTGGGCATCCTCGGGGGGGCTATGCTGATAATCGATCAGCACAAACCCCCCCCTGTCAGAGGAGCAGCCGATCGGCTCTCCTCTACACGCGTCTGACAGACGCGAGTGGGGAAAAGCCGATGACCGACTTTTCCTGTTTACACTGTGATCAGCCATGATTGGACACGGCTGATCACGTGGTAAAGAGTCTCCGTCGGAGACTCTTTACCTAGATCGGTGTTGCGGGGTGTCAGACTGACACCCCGCAGCAACGATCGCCGCGATGCACGCCCCCGGGGGCGCGCAGCGGCTCAAAATCCTGAGGACGTCATATGACGTCCTGTCAGGATTCTGCAACCACTTTGCCGACGTCAATCTGCTATAGGGCGGGCGGCAAGTGGTTAAAGATGAAGTAAAGCCGTTTTTTTTTCCTGCAAAAAAAAACCTTGCAAGAGAAAGCCATAATGAGCTAGTATGCATAGCATACTAGCTCATTATGTGGCACTTACCTGAGATCGAAGCCCCCGAATCGCTCCTCGTTCCCCTCCACCACCGCTGCCATGTCCCCTCTGAGCGACTTCCGTGTATCGCCGCTCCGGCGCTGTGACTGGCCGGAGCGGCGATGACTTCACTCCCGCGCATGCGTGTGGGACTGGCAGATCCCAGCGCATGCGCGCTTTCCCGGCATTATCCCATTCAGAAAACCGGCACACTCGGCATGCGTGCATGCGCCGTAGACATCGGTGCAGTGTTTTCTGCAAATATCTCCTTAACCGTGTAGGTTAAGGAGATATTTCTTGCACCTACAGGTAAGCCTTAATCTTGGCTTACCTGTAGGTGCAAGTTGCCAGAGTGGGTTTACAAACACTTTAAGTGCTGGCAAGCTCTGGTAACACATTTAAGCAAAGTGGGGGATTTGTAAAAAGCAACATTGGATATTTTTTCAGATTAAGGCTTGCCTGTAGATTAAGGCTTACCTGTAGGTGCAAGAAATATCTCCTTAACCTACACGGTTAAGGAGATATTTGCAGAAAACCCTGCACTGCGCGCCATAGACAATGGCACAGGCGCACTGAGCGGTGCCGGTTTTCTGAATGGGAGAATGCCGGCCCCGCACGCATGCGTGTGACGTCGTCGCTGCTCTGGCCAATCGCAGCGCCGGTGCGGCGATACACGGAAGAGACATCGAGGCAAGATGGCGGCGGAGGGGAACAAGGAGCAGTTCAGGGGCTTCGATCTCAGGTAAGTCATTAATAATGAGCTAGTATGCTATGCTAGTGAGTCTTGCTATTGCAGTAAGTGTGCCCAGGGTTAATGACAGCTGATCTGCTGTAAGTTAATACTCAGCAAATAGATTTTATCACAGCAGGCATACTCGTTAGGTCACATTGCTATTCAAAGAAGGACTCTGAAAAAGTATTTTGATTGCAGTTTGAAAATCTTAAATAAATACAACTTGCTTGAGGTGATTGTAGCTGTATTAGTGCACTTGTGACAGAAACAAAGTGGTACTGTCCATGGTGCTTTTTTTATTTTCACTAACATACAATTTTTCAGGATAAGTTTTTGTGGAACGTCCCCTTCTTCAAGGTCCCAGCAGTACTAATTCACAAAAGTAAACATCTCAGATCAGTAGCTGACTCCAGCCATAAGAAAGGGCACAAAGATAAAACCATCAAAACCAGCATATACACAGCCTTGAAAACCTGAAGTGAAAATCTACTTCAATACAAAGAGAAAAAAACTAATAACCGTGTACCTCTGGTAACCACATACAATCCAGCACTAGAAGGAATAAGAAAGATAATCAAAGATTTACAACCCATCATAACATAGGATGAAACTCTGAAAGAAATATTCTAACAATCCCCAATACTGGCTTTCAAGTAACTACCCAACCTCAGACATAAACTAATCAGCAGGAAACGTCATTCTGATTATGATGTCACACATAATGGAAGCAAACCCTGCAAAAAAAAAAACGCTGCAAGCTGTGCAACCAAATCAATCCTTCTAAAAGTGCCACGCACACTAAATTGACCTCCAATATCCCAGGATAATACAACTGCACCTCCAGCAATGTTGTGTACCTCATCCAATGCAAAAGATGTAGCAAAGGATCTTACATTGGTGAAACAGGAAAGAAGTTACAGACAAGGATGAATTTGCACAGACACACCATCAAGGAACATAAAAAAAGATGAGTTCTGCGCTCCTGTGGAACATCACTTCTCACAACCAGACCACACTATGGAAGACCTCAATGTCTTATTTCCTATAGGGAATATCAAAACTATTCAGGAAAGGAAACTTTTGAACTAAGAATGATAGTTCTATTTGACAAAAAAGAAGGGTTTTCGTACTCATTAGCCAAATATTTTACAACCCCCTCTGTGACTGTCATTCCCCCAGTCTATAGCTATCCCTTTGTCCTATCTCACTTACTATGCTAGTTTTTATTACCATTGCAGTGTACATTTGTTTGTGTGTGGTTTTTTTTTCCCTTTAGAGATTGTTTTTTTTTAACATTCTGCTAAAACTTTTGTGAATAATTACTGCTGGGACATACCCCAAAAGGTTGTCCTGTAAAATTGTATGTTAATGCAAAAAAAAAAAGTATCACGGACAGTACTTAATTAAATACACCTAAAACTGTCAATACTTGATTTATCAAATAGCTTATTAGTGGTATATCTACAATATAGTTCATAATTTCTATATTTTTACAGGGTAATTTTTTTATAATTTTTAGCTACATGCTAATATTTAGCATTATTCTAAGCATATGGATTATTATTTTTTGGATTAAATATAAATGTTTTTTTATGCAGTTTGCATTAAGTAGTTCACATTGCATTCAACAATATGTGGGGTACTGCAAATTTGCCAACTATTTTGTGTGATATGGCCCCCAAACAGTACATGTGTGTATGTAATTTTACAAGCATGTCAACTGTTAAAAAATAAAATCTTTTAATCTTTTGAAATATTCTAAAGGGTTGATAGTTTCACTTTTAATAACCTGCAGTGCCATTTTTAATCTCTTTAATATCTTTATATTTGAGAAGGGATTAGCAGCACTTATTAAAAAAAAAGTCTCTGCTTCTTCTGAATTATTCTTTAGTTATTCCCACAAGTGACATCTGAAAAGCTTTACCAATTATAATTTTAGATAAAATGCAAATCATTTAGAAAGTGTAGAACAGTGGATTAATTTTTTAGTAAGCAGAGGGTTGATATGGAAAACATCAAGAGAGAAATCATCATTTGGTTCACCTGGTGTTCTTTGTAACCCATTTTTTTTTCATTAATGCATGTACACATTAACTAACATCATTCGTTTATGAAGCCACAAAACACCCAGCATTGTAGAGTTGTCACAGAAAAATGTTTGTATTTCCATGTTTGAGAATTTTATTACCATACAAACATACAAACAATGGTATAACATACCTAAACTGAAGATAGTGATAAGGGAAATGGTGGTCAGGACTACTGGGTTCTCACTGGAGTGGTTCAAGCAGCTGTCTGGAACCTAAGGATTCTAAAGGACCATGTCTTCTGTGCCACTGTTGTTGAACAACTGTTGTTGAAGCCTGAAGGTATGAACAGATCCATTGTTACAAAACAGTCAAAGAAACAAATAAATCTTTGCAGTAGTGGTTTCAAAAGTACATCCTTGCATCAAAAATAAAGAAAAAGTTAAAGAAACATGTATTTCTATCCATAAAGATGTTGAGTAGTTTAAAGACTATATATTCATGAAACAGAGCTACAAACATATCTACTATTAGGGCTTTTGTATTAGGGTTCCTATAGGTCGACCATATATCCCAGGATGTGTGAAATTTGCGTTTGTATCTCTGTTTGGTAGGCAATCTGTTGTTCGTATGCTAAAATAAGATTGAGATGCTGCATTACTCAGAGATATTGGGGGCCAAATTACCTTTCCACTTTCTAAGGATATGTAGTCTAGCTAAAAATAGGATGTGTACACGTACAGTTGTGAGTTGCGGAGGGAAATTATTCATATCTATATCTATACTTAGAAGAGCCATGGCTGGATTTGGTCTCATAGTATAACCTGTGATCATGGAGGTTATTCTAAATATCGTTCTCCGATAGCTCTTCACATAACGACAGCTCCATAATATGTGATACCATGTGTCCTCATACGAGCAACCAAGCCAACATTGCTTATCAGTGGATGAGGAAAACTTATCTATATGTGTAGGAGTTAAATACCATCTGTGATGTATCTTTTGAAAGGGTTCCCAAAAATGTGAACATTTAAAATATTTGAGATTAGTTCGGATGGCATTTGTCCATTGGGCATCAGTAATGAGATGTAGATCTCTTTCCCATTTCTATAGTACAGGAGGTTTAACAGTGGATTGACATTTTAACTGAACTGATACATACTGTATATGCAAAGTTTAATGCCTCTCTGTTATTTGTCAATGTTTTAGCCTAAGATTTGAAAAACTTTTACCCATGATTCACACTTTTTACATTTACATTTGGATGAAACCTAGATAAATAGACACCTAAGTGTATCTTGAACTCTTATTTGTTTTCAGTTCAGCGCTCTGCCTGCAGTACAAAGTGATATCTATATTTGTGCAGTATAAAGCTTGTTGTGTGCAAGAGATTCTGATGGTCAGACTGTCAGAAAATACTTATGCACACATTACACAAACAGGCTCCTTGTGTTCTTTGATGCGCAGCACCACCTTTTCCTTTGGTCTCAGTAGAAATCATAGATGATTAGTGCACAGTTTACACTTAGCACTTTTTTTTAGGAATGCCCTTCATTGTTTATTGTTTTCATCGGTTTTGTACTCCATTTGCTGATGGTGTCAGTTTCTTTCCTATTTTGGCTTTAAGATCAAATAATTTTTAAAGATAACATATTTCAAATCTATAATGTGACAGGTGTGCAATTTCCCAATAGGTGATGTTGACTTTGACTGGATAAAATTAATTAATGCTTGAAAGCATAACATATTAATTTGCAATATTTCAGATATGCCTGATTAAAAATAAATAGCCCTGACTATATTAAATGAAAAACAAGTACGAAAACCAATAAACACTATCACCAACTCACAATTAACAGTTACTGAAAATCTATCTATCTATCTATCTATCTATCTATCTATCTATCTATCTATCTATCTATCTATCTATCTACTGTATTTATGTTTTTTCTTTCTTTTTACAAACACTAATTACTGTATATAACAAACTGGGTATATATTTATTGGTATAAGGAAAGGGATGGTCGGCACTCAGGATGACATCTAAAATAGTATTCCTTTATTAAATACATGTACAGAGGTGTAAAACATCCTATGTGTTTCGGACGTTAGTCCTTAGTCATAACTAAGGACTCACGTCTCAAAAGCGTAGAATGTTTTACAGCTCTGTACATGTATTTAATAAAGGAATACTATTCTGACCATCCCTTTCCTTATTCTGGTATGTTGGAGGTGTCAGTAGCCTCAAGGTTTGAGCACCGTGCAGAGCTTTTATGTGGGAAGGTTGCAGCACCTATACACACATTTCTTGGTATATCTTATGTGATGTAAAATAAAAAAAATGTTAATACTGAAGCAGCAAAATTAATAAAATAAGCAAGAATAAGTATTATTGCCATATCAGTGCCTCTTTTGCAGCATGTGATAATGGGCTTATAAATGCAAGATATATTATTAGTTATGAAATTGTCCTTGATCATATTTTTTTAAAGCAATAGATTGATATGCGCTTCCTACAAGTAAGGAAAAGTTGAAGCTTTGTGCAATGAATCTCATGCTTTGTGCATATACAGTATGTGACACAACTGCTTAAAGAATCAGTATTAAAAACTCCAGGAGAGCTTGTGGGACTGATCTCTTTAGAAATAATTCAGCTCCACAGATAGGAGAAGTATCTTCAGTGATCAACTCAGTAATACTGTTTCCAACTGCTCATCACTTCTCTAAAGCTGCATGCAGCAGAGCTTGGTACAAAAGCTACCAGAGCAATAATGAACACTAGTAAAGGACAAACACAGGGAGGGGATTCCTGTAGAGCTACCATGGTTACAGGCTTTATATAGCAATATTTGAAGATCTTTTATACATGCTCTTTTAATGAATATCTACTACATATGTGGTATTCTGGAACAGATGATAAATAGATAGATAGATAGATAGATAGATAGATAGATAGATAGATAGATAGATAGATAGAAGATTTGTAGTATTGCATAAGTCTAGGATTATTATTTTAACTTTTTTTTTTCCTAAAACAAACAACATATTCAAAACTTTGCTCTATTTACTATTGAGTGGCATATCATCTGCCCCCAACTCCCACATCTGCTGTAAAATGAAACTGATTGTGCTGGAAGATGCAAGCTCTCATCTCTTCTTACTTCGTTTTTGACATGGACCAGGGGTAGTGAATAAAAATTCAAGGAGGTCCGGTCACTGAAAATTTTTTACGGCCAAGGTCCGAATCACAAGTCTGTGCCATTACCGAATGTACGCGTCTTTCTTACCTTTTTTGGCGCAAGCCGCGCTCTCTGGTGCTTTTCTTGCGGTTTCCTCCACACGCTCTGGTAATACTCTGTGAATGTAAATGTCCCCAATAGTGTTTCCCCTTATATCAGGTACCCCTACCAGAGTAATTCATTACATTGGGTGTCCCTATCAGACTACCCCCATAAATCAGTTGCCACCGTCAGGGTACCCCCTTATATCAGGTATTCCCATCAGGTTTCTTCATCAGATGGCTCCCTTACATCTGGTGTCTCCAATCAGTGTACCCCTTACATCCTTTGTCCCCATCAGAGTGTCCCCTTTCAGTAGGTGCCGTCATCAGAGTGCCCCTTTACATCAGGTGTCCCCATCCGAGTGTTCCTTTACATGAGATGTGCCCATCAGAGTGCCCCTTTACATCAGGGGTCTCCATCAGAGTGCCACTTTACATCGGGGTCCCTATCAGTGCCGCCTTACATCAGGCGTTCGCATCACAGTGCCACCTTACATCAGGTGTCCCCATCAGAGTGCCCCCTTACATCAGGTGTCCCCATAAGAGTGTCCCTTTACATCAGGGGTGCCCATTACAGTGCCCCTTAACATCAGGTGTCCCCATTAGAGTGTCCCTTTACCTCAGGGGTCCCCTTTAGAGTGCCCCATCACATCAGGGTTCCTCATCAGAGTGCCCCCTTGCATCAGGTGTCCCCATTAGAGTGCCCTTTTATATTAGGTATTCCCTTCAAAGTGCCCCCTTACATCAGGTGTCCCCGTTACTTCAGGTGTCCCCGTGAGAGTGCCCTCTTAACATAATATGTGCCCATCAGCGTACCCCCACTAACATAATATTTGCCCATCAGTATGTCCCCTTAAAATAAAATGTGCCCATCAGCATGACACTTATTTTATGTTAGGGGCACTCCGATGGGTACACTTTGCGTTAAGGGGCATGCTGATGGGCACATTTTGTTGTGCCCATCAGCGTGCCACATAACATAAAATGTGCCAATTGGCGTGCCCCTTAACATAAAATGTGCCCATCAGAGTGACCCTTAACATAAAATGTGCCTTAAAATGTGCCTATCAGCATGTCCCTTAACATAAAATAAGGGGCATGCGGATGGGCACATTTTATGATAAGGGGCACTCTGATGGGCACAATTGATGTTAAGGGGCACTCTGATGAGCACAACAAAACGTGCCCATCTGCGTGTCCCTTAACATAAAATGTGCCCATTGGTGTTGTTGTTAAAATAAAATATGCCCATCAGAGTGCCCCTTAACATAAAATATGCCCATCAGCATGACCCTTAACATAAAATAAGTAGCATGCTGATGGGCACATTTTATGTTAAGGGGCACTCTGATGGGCACATTTCATGTAAAGGGGCACCCTGATGGGCACATTTTATGTTAAGTGGCACTCTGATGAACACAACAAAACGTGCCCATCTGCGTGACCCTTAACATAAAATGTGCCCATCGGTTTTGCTCTTAAAATAAAATATGCCCATCAGAGTGCCCCTTAACATAAAATATGCCCATCAGCATGACCCTAAACATAAAATAAGTAGCATGCTGATGGGCACATTTTATGTTAAGGGGCACTCTGATGGGCACATTTCATGTTAAGGGGCACCCTGATAGGCACATTTTTTGTTAAGGGGCACTCTGATAGGTACAACAAAATGTGCCCATCAGTGTGCCCCTTAACAAAATATGCGGAAGAGAGCGAGAGCCGCAGTGAGGAGCAGGAGGTGGGGCGCACACACGCAACGTCATTGGTTGCTGGGAAACCTGCGGTCCCAGCAAACCAATGACTGGTACTACGCTGGCATCCTGGCAGTCCAGGCAGAAGCATCCCGTGGGCCGCCATTTAATGACGGCTAATATATACCATTGTAATTTCTAATTTCAGTACATTCTAATTTCTAGTACATTCTATTTAGTAGGTAAACTTGTAAAGGAGGGTTGCTGTAGCACGTAGTTGTCAGGATAATGAGAGCTGAGGATCACAATGCAGTTGTTCATCATAAAGAATACATTTAGGTAAAACTTTTTCAACTTCAAATCAGCACAAGGGATGGTACATACTTTTAAATCAAACTTTCCCCTCTGTTCTCTGCCCCCTTCAATATCCTGCAGCTGCAATCTTCTGATTCCATAAGGGTAAAATGAGTGCTGGCACTGTCACATGCACTCATAAAGAGTGCCAATTATGCTTGCCCTTTCCGCCCCCTCCTCCATTCATACCATCTGTACTATAGCTTATATGAATGAAAAGCAATCTATGAATAAAGAAGGCGTATAATGAATTCATCCACCTGTCCTCTATTGATGGTTCTATTGACCCCCATAGTACTGGAAGATTATGGCTGTAGGAGTATAGAGGGGAACAGAAGACAGAGGATTTCAACTACGACAGCTTTCATCAGCACAAGACACTACAGATTAAATGTACCCAAGCATAGGCTTCACTCCTGGCAAACAAGATAGGATATGTACTGTTTGATACAACTCTCATCCTCTTTTACCTGGTCTTTCTTTACTTTACTGAGGCCTATGTTATTGACTGGAATATTTCAGTACAACGTAATATGCTGGGATCATGTTGGAGGAGCATAAATGTAGGTAAATCTCCTTTCATCCAAAAATGACACACTATTGTAAGAAGAAAATATATATTTTCCTTTTAAATAGATGTGAAAGAATAGAAAGTGTTCATTAATACCATCTATGTCACATCTACATTAAAACTTAGACTTAGGTCTTAATGCCCCATACACACGATCATTTTTAATGTCATTTTTAAAACTGACGTTTTTCTCGTCATTTTTTTCTTGTTTCCTCTCAAGCCTGTCTTGCGTACACACCATCATTTTAAAAAATGTTCAAGAAAAGCGCAGTGACGTACACCACGTACGACGGCACTATAAAGGGGAAGTTCTGTTCGAATGGCGCCACCCTTCATGTTAGTAAAGTTTGTTGAGAGACGATTCGCTCTTTTCAGTCTAGTGCTTTTCAGTCCGTTACAGCATGACGAATGTGCTATCTCCATTACGAACGCTAGTTTTACCAGAACGAGCACTCCCGTCTCATACTTGATTCTGAGCATGCGCATTTTTTTTCACGTCGTTAAAGCATACACACTATCGTTTTTCACGTCGTTAAAAAAAACGACATGAAAAACGACGTGAAAAAAGAGAGCATGTTCGAAATTTTTAATGCCCGTTTTTCACGTCGTTAAAAATGCTCTGGAGCATACACACGATCATTTTTAATGGCCATTTTTTTTAATGGCATTTTTAACGGCATGAAAAATGATCGTGTGTATGGGGCATTAGGCTACAGTTTAAACAGTTTTTATTTTTTTATTTTTTTTAACTGATTTAAATCACTTTTACCACTTATACAACCTGATTTAACATGTTTTAACAGCTTTCCAACTTATTTTATTTCATGGTCTGTCAGAATTTTAATATGGTTTGCCTCCAATCTAAATTTACACCTAAAGCCTGGTACACACTAATAGTGACAGCTTCGATTGGAGCCGCTGTACAAATGATCCAACGTTAGTACAGCGATCTCCATTGCTGAGCTATTGTGTTCTGACAGACGTACGCCCCCCCCCCCCATGCCAGAACACTCCGATCAGCGCTCTCAGCTACTGGCTGAGAGTGCTGATCGGGATTCGGACGGTTGTTGGTTTTCCAGCATGGCTCGTCCGACAGAAACCGGCTGAATGACCAAATTCTGTCGGAACACCTGACATACACGCGGCCTGAATGTTGGCTGTTTTTTATTGAAATGTGTACGGGCTTAACTATGAGCATTCACTAACTAAATTAACTTAAATAAATACAATAAATGTCTTATGATTGTTGATGCCATCATAGACCATTTAGGACCAACAGCCACAGCTTTTCCTGTATTATACACTATTATTTAGTTCTTGTCCAAATTCAGGCACTGGAGAAAAGAGGAGCAGAGAGTTAGCTGAAGAGTGACCTTGTTACCCTGTACCTTTATGCTCTAGACAAGACAAATATTAAGTCCCTTATCAGCCAATGGAGGGAAGTGAGCATTTTAATAATTCAAGACCAGAGTTCAGCTTTAATCAATATCCATAATCATTGAAAATCCAATTTATTGATAATATAATAGCTGGCAAATGTTTGATGCAATCTGGAGGTATTTAAAAACAATTTGGTAATTACCAGTTAGATAAAAATCAGCAAATATTGGTTAACAGTTATCTGTAGTGGTACTTTGTATAAGTGTAAATACAATGTTAACCTGCTCTCTGTATCTGGCTGATTCACTGAAAGTGATTTCAAAAGGGGTAGAGAATGCTCACTTTGTAAGGTGAATTCATGCATCCATTTTAATGAAAGCAAAAAACCTTTATTTTTACATAGCTCTGTACCAAAAGAAAAAGTAAAAAAAAAAAAAAGGTTTTATTTGCCGGAATATTCTGAACCAAATAAAGAGTGAACTTTAAAAAGTCCTCTAATCCTTCAATTTAATAATGCTGTAGATCTGAAACCACAATGGGAATGCAAAAATTGATAAGCACATTGGCCTATATTGTCTTCACATAATTGCGGTTTTGATCAGCCAGAAAATCATTAATATTGAGTCTTTTATGCTTTCATTCATTGTAACCAGGTAGGATACCTAATTATATCAAGCAATATTTTTCTCAGACTGTTCATGTTCAAAATACATACTAAAATAAAATAAAAATGCTTTTTACATTGAAAGAAAAACATCTCCAGCTGAATTACTCATGACTCATGTCCTCTGCATACTCACTCAACCCACATACTGGGAATTCAGGGTTTCATGGACCCATCACCACAGTACCCTGCACTCAGAGAACATTGCTGAAAAATTGCTGTATGAATGGGACAAATATTCACACAGCTGCAACAAAACAAAAATCACAAAATCCTGTATAACATGATTATTTCTTTGGATCATAAGTGCACTTTAGTAGCCCTAATATGGTATTTTTCCTGAAATACTTTAATTAGGAATGTACCAACTTATGTCCACAAGATGTTGCTGATGATTATAGGAAATATTCATATTAGAAAAAAACTGGACATTTTTTTATAAATACACTCCTTGGTGTCATTGAACACCACCGAAAAAAAAAGGTAAGCATAAAAATTTCCAGTGCGGTCTTCCCATGGGAACGGGAAGGTGGCTCGACGACAGTATTGTGTTTTAACTAGTGAAAATGATATGCTTTTATAAATCCTGAAAAGATAACTAAAAATTACTTGCAATTTCCCCTGCACATACAGAAGGAGTTTATATGCCTTCAAATAATCTGTCTTAACCACATCAAAACTGGGCCTATTCTTACATTTCTTACTTACATGTAAAAATCTACGAAATTACTCAGATCCCACAAACATTATGTAAAATGGTAGTTGTTAACATTTTTCATGTCACACATTATGGAGGAGGGATGAGTATGGATGTATTTGCCTTTCCTCTCTGGGCTGCTAGAGAGAGCATTTGCTGAGGTCCTGGTCTCCCCAAAGGCATTGGGGAGCCCGAGAACAGAGGCAGCAAAAGGGCGTCTGCTTTCACACCTTGTAGAAGTTATATGGTGGCTGTAGAGACATTTGGACCTTTTCTACGGGAAAGGACAATGCCAGCCACAAATTATGATACTAGGATGAAGCCTTCATCCCAGTATAAGGATGGCCATAGATGAAGCTATTTTATTTTCTGCAACCACAGGCAGTATGTTCTCCCAGCAGCCACTAGCTATAATCACATGTAAAATCCTGCAGGGTGGTTGTACCCAAGTTGATCAATTGATCATCTTGGGTACATTGAGCCTGCCCATACATGGTTCAAATCTCAGCTGGTTCCTGCTGAACCAGCTGAGATTGGAATTGTCTAGTGATTACATTTCTATACTGGTAGATAATTAATTTCTCTTACATTTAATGCTATCATTAACCACTTACGGACCACCCGCCGTCTTTATACGTTATACTTTGAAGAGGAATACCGTAACCCCAGTACCCTCTTCAAAAGCGAGCGGTCCTCTTTCAGATAAAAGTGGTCTCTGCGGCGGACACGCCGCAAGATCACTTTTATCGGCGGTGAGAGAGGGGACCCCCTCCCGCCATGCTCTGGTGCCCTCCACTGCACCAGAGCATGGAGCCGTCAACGGCGGAGGTGAACTGATCCCCTCACATCAGTGGCATGGAGACAAGTGAGGGGAAGATGGCCCCCACCCATCTCCATACCACTGCAGGGCGGAAGCAACGTCAAAATGTCACTTCCGCCCAATGCTCTTAAAGGCCCATTTTTTTTTTAGAATGACATAAATTATTTTATTTTTTTCTTGCATTTTAGTCTAAATTAGATCTGAGGTCTTTGTGACCCCAGATATCATATTTAAGAGGACCTGCCATGCTTTTTTCTATTACAAGGAATGTTTACAAAAGTGACCCAAAATTATATTTTTTTTAAAACAGTGTAAAAAAAAAGGTAAAATAAATAAGAAAAAAATAATATTTTTTAAAGCACTCCAACCCGACGAGCTCACGCACAGAAGCGAATGCATACATGAGCAGCACCCGCATATGAAAACGGTGTTCAATCCACACATGTGAGGTGTTGCCGCGATCGTTAGAGTGAGAGCAATAATTCTAGCCCTGGACCTCCTCTGTAACTCAAAACATGCAACCTGTAGAATTTTTTAAACGTCGCCTATGGAGATTTTTAAGGGTAAAAGTTTGTCACCATTCCACGAGCAACTTTGAAGCGTGACATGTTGGGTATCAATTTACTCAGCGTAACATTATCTTTCACAATATAAAACAATTGGGCTAACTTTACTGTTGTCTTATTTTTTTATTTAAAAAAAGTGTTTGTTTTTTTTTCAAAAAAGTGCGCTTGTAAAACCGCTGTGCAAATACGGTGTGACAAAATGTATTGCAACAACCGCCATTTTAATCTTTAGGGTGTTATAAAAAATATCAGTATAATGTTTGGGGGTTCTAAGTAATTTTCTAGCAAAAAAAAAAAAAGTTTTTACCTTGTACACACCAAATCTCAGAAAGAGAGGCTTGGTCCTTAAGTTAGATTAGAAACCAGAAAAAGGAGAAATAAGGATAGTGAGCTTGACTGAACACAAACCTTTTAAAACATTAATATAGAAGATCAGTTGGCTATAGTTAGATTACTAGGCAAAATATTATACATTAGGCTTGAATAACTGAAAAAATGCCATTGTCCTATCTTAAGAAGAATACAGCCTACAAATCTTTTGGCTTTTGTATATTGTATTGAAGTCTTATACTGTATGTTGTAGAAAATATAACCAGTACATGCCAGAAAGTCGTAAATCAATGAGCCATTCAGTAGATTTTTGCAAAGAATGCTGACACTGAAATGACATCATCATAATAACAAAGCATCATTGTTTCATTTAAATACGTTGCTGAGAGCATTTTATGCAAAAGAAGGAGAATTTAAAAACAATCCTTGGGAAAAATAAGACAAATACATTTAATGAGCATTGTAAAAAGAATTATAGAAAGTCAAATGAGATAAGATTTGCTAACAGATAAGTAAAACAGAAACGTTAGATTAATCAAATCTAAAGCAGTGTTGAGTCTAAGAAAAATAAAGAGGATAATAGAGGAAGCAGGGAGGGAAAAGAAACAAGGTCATTGGAAATGGCATGGATTATGCAAAACAGAAATACTAATTACAGTAAAAGTAGATTTAAAATGTAAATAAGAAAGAAAAAAACTATACAAAAATTTAAAAATAGTTTTTTGAGAATTTCTCATTAATTTACATATGTAATATAGTTTTACCCTTAGCTTAATTCCAGATAGGTATACAAGGCACAAAATGATGCATCTCTGTAAATATTTATATTTAAATGTAAGCACTTTAGGGACTTGATTTGGATCTGGTATCCGACTCTCGCAGTCCCTGTGTAGCAGAGCTCGCTGATGGGAGGGAGAAGCAGCACAAGGGGCCAATCAGATGTGCTGCAAGAAACATGCTGATAGGTAGTTCAGGTTTAAATCAGATTATTTTTTTTTTTGTGCAACTAGTGTAATATAATTCATTATTTAGGGTGGAGTATATCATACACAGGTTTCATTTAGTAGGTTACGTTTTTTAAGGTTTTGGTTGGATATATATATATATATATATATATATATATATATATATATATATATACAGTATATAGCTATAGCCGCGAGCATTGGTCATTGCATTGCTTAATTCCCCCATCAAAAAACACTCATATACCTGTTATACAATTTGCTTTGTTTTGGTTGCTACAATAACAGCACAATTAGGCAAGCACAGACTTATGATTTCCACGGCTATATACTACTGTGCAGTAGAAAACCTGGAAGTGTCAGCGTGGGTAGCTTCTATGTGCTTCTGTGTAGTGCAGTAGAGGAAAGGGGTAGGAAAAAGACTTGTTTCTGAGTGGGAAACAGAGCTTGGAGAGAACTGTGTTGGAGTATGGAAAATGGAGTGTACGTATTTTTTACTATAGTACAACTGCCAGTGCTGCCATTGACAGACTCATACTGGCCATAATGTGGTATTTTTCTGTTGTAGGATCCATATTTTCAAATAATTCAAATTCATATATTGTACATCTCCCTAACATGTATATGAATCTTTCATAAGCTGTGTCATTTGTAGGGGGGCTAATTTATTTTGAGTGTCTACAACACTCTTTAAAGCAGAGCTCCACCCAAAAGGGGAAGCTCGGCTTGTTTGCTTCCTCCCCCCTCCACTGCCACATTTGGCAACTTTGGGGGGGGGAAACCATGTACCCACTCCCACTTCCGGGTAAGATCGCTGCAATCATTGTGTGGCAATCTATGACATTTCTGGCCCCTCCTCCTTCCCCTTGCTGCTTTCTGGGAGACACACGGGTCCCAGAAGACAGCGAGACCATTCAGAAAGCGAAGTGCATCTCGCGCGTGCGCAGTAGGAAACAGGATGTAAAGCCACAAGGCTTCACTTCCTGTTTCTCTTGGTGAAGATGCCGTAACCTGCACCCAAAGCCGATGGGCGGATCGGCTTAGGGTGCCGATGTTGTGCTATCTCTGGACAGGTAAGTGTCTATATTAAAAGTCAGCAGCTACAGTATTTGTAGCTGCTGACTTTTAATTTTTATTCTATTTGTACTGGCTGGAACTCCTCTTTAAGACTTCCCTGGATTGTGTTTACATGCTGAAAGGTTTACATGAGAAGCAAGTGAGGGTTACCATGACAATATTAAACAAAGGCTGCTCAAAAATACAGCATGCACTGCCTTGCTTAGTGGCACTGATGAAGACAATTTGATTTAACAAACAGAGCGGAGCACAAACATGTGCTTGGAAAGATGGTAATGGCAGTAGTATCTTTGAGCCCAGGATCACTGTTTTTGAATGCTGTATTTTGTGTAAGGACATGTAAGTGGTTTTAGCTTATTCTATTAAATGGGTTTTATATTAACAGAAAACACTATGGAATTCTCTGTATTCTGTTTCTTTGAGATGCTATAACCAGAAAGATAATGTGTGTGAAAAGCTTTGTATGACCTTATATTATACACAAGGTCGATTTACATAAGGCAAATAGGCTGTTCACTTTGCAAGGGAAGTTGCCCAAGAGCTTAGTGAACAAGGGGAAGCTTGTCCACTTCCATCCTCCAATCATGTGCAAGCAAAAATAATGTTTCTTTTATTTCCCTTAGACGTGATTATTTATTCTTTACAAACTGAAATTTCCCCTCATTAACTAAGCTCACTTAGGTGCAACTTTCTTGCAAAGAGAGCCCATTTGCCTTTAGTAAATCAACCCCATTGAGTCCATCTTAAAAGGAGATTCTGTCTATTGGATTGGAGTTGCATCGAGCACCCAAAGTGTTTTTTTTTATTGGATCTGCAGTTTTCACAATTGTTGGATGTTTGAAGAAACACTTGCAGAGGCACCAACAATGTAAATTTGGACTTTATTTTCACTTGAAGTCATTTGTATTGTATGCACACATATATATTTTATTTAGGTGAATTTGACCAAATGGTTGGGTTTTTGAAACATGTTGAATAAATGTTATCACTTTGTAATGTGAACCTCCATTAAGTAAACATGTTTTTTTTAAATTATTATTATTATTACATTCAATTTAAAATAATATATAATTCAATTTTATTAAACACATACTGAGTAATTCACTAAACTTCCTGTGCCATCTACTAGGATGCATTGTATACTTTATGTTTAACCCTTATGTGTTGGATCTGGATTGCGCAAACCTCCATATTTCCCTGTATTTGATGTGTAAGTCATTTAATAAACCCTTACCTGTTAAAAAAAAAACCTTCCTGTGTCATTATTATATGGCATGCACCATATTAACTAAACAGACTTGTTGCAGGTCTATCTGTGCCACCCGTGGCAGTTTCTATTTCAGAGTGAAGTAGAAGATAACAGAGGTCTGCCCCTAATTAGCAGAGAGAATGCATCAGTTTCCCAGATATTAAACTGCTGTAGATTACAACAAGGTGTGCTCTATTGTACTGCTTATGCAGTGATTAGTAGACATGTTCATTCGATTTCAGCCGAATGCATTTTCGTCTGAATTTCGGGGATTTACGTGTTCGTTTTAAAAAACAATAACAAATGTGCAGAGTCCGAAATCCGAAAGATCCGACATAAAAAAATGCTTTATTTTCGTTTTGTTGCGACAACAGTTTGATATAGATAGAAGATTAGACATGATGGTGACAATAGCGATCTGTGTCTATTGAATCTGTGGTTGAATGTGCCTAACCTAACTCTATTAGTCCAAGATTATTCAACATAGAGAGAAAAGACTCAACATTATAGAGACATGAAGATTCGACATAGAGAGAAAAGAGTCGACATAGAAAGAAAAGATTTGACGTAGAGAGAAAAGATTCGACATTATAGAGATATGAAGATTCGACGAAGAAGCTAAAAACATACGATCGCTGCGAGCGGACATTTATGGTCAAATGCTCCGCCCATAGGCTATAGAAGAATTTTAATGTTGGTTGACTAGTAATAATATTTAATAAATATCATTATTACTAGTCATACGACATTAGAATTCTACTATAGCTTGTGGGCAGAGCATTCGACCGGAAATGTACGATTGCGGCGTCGTACAGTTTAGCTGCTTCGTCTAATCTTCTTAGAACATTCGACAGTCACCATGAGCCTTCAATGACAGATTTGACCTTAATTAATTCGGATTTTCGGACAAATGAATTTTTTTAACGAAACAAAAAAAAATAAAAAAAAAATTCGGAAGTAACTAAATAATTTTATTTTTTGGATGAAAACGAAATTCCAAAACAAAATATTTCAGTGTGCACATGTCTTGTGATTAGACAACATAATCAGAGTCTGAGCCCAGGTTCACACTATAGCGATCTCAGACATCGCATGTGATTCGCACCCGCACCGCAGGTGCCTATCACATGCAATGTCTGTGCAATGCGAGTTCAGCCATACAGTTGTATGGCTGAACTCGCATTGGATTTGCAGAAAAAAAAGGTGCAGGGACTTTTTTTCCCCGCACTGCCATCCAATTCCTGTCCAAATCCACAGTTTGCACTGTGAACTGTGAACCGATCTGGGGGTGTCATTAACATTGTAGTGACACCAGCAGTGGTTCACAGAGAGCAGTGTGAACTGCCTGCGGGAGAGATGTGATGCAGGAACGGCCACTGCAATTGCACTGGTTCCCGCATTGCTACAGTGTGAACCTAGGCTTAGGGCTTAACAGAGAACTGATTGCTCCTCATTAACAAAGAGGTTTTTACCCCTTTCGTTAATTAGGAGCAGCATTTGTTTCATTTTTATGTTGAGAAAAATGGTGCAAGCTTGTGCTTGTGCCACTCTTTATTAAGTCTTCCCATACCATTTCAGTTTAGCACAGTATCTGTTAAAGAAGTAGTCTCTCCCCATCCCCCAGCATGGTAGTTTCTTTTTCGTACATCACGGGACACAGAGCGACTTAGTCATTACTAATGGGTTATATAGTTTACCTTCAGGTGTTGGCACTGGCCAATTCCAAACCGGAAGTACCCTCCCCTATATAAGCCCCTCCCACCCGGGAGCACCTCAGTTTTTTGCCAGTGTCTAAGGTGTTGGCCAAAGAGTAACATGTGTTTTCACTGGGCTTGCGTACAGGTTCTTTTGGGCCTTAGTAAGCTGTTCCGGATCCCACCAAAAAAGCTTCATAGCTAAACGGTCGGTACCCGGGCCTTGCAGCAGAAGAGCAAGGTTTTGCCTGTAATGCTTCTCTTAGGAGGGCTGGACCCTGGGATCCAGAGCTCTGGTCATACCCACGACCAAGACGCTGTCTGTGCAGGGTGCTATACAGGTCCAGGGGAGTGGAATCCTTGGGAACCCGGTCCCTGAAGGTTTAATTACAATGCCTGCCGTGATAGGTGAAGTTTGGACTTTTGTGGACCAAACAAAGTCCTGCGGCGGGGATCAGGTAAGTGGGGGCCCTCAGGAACTTGGTTCTATTGGGGGACCCCCAAGCCTAATTTGTCTTTCTGTCTGTTACCTAACGGTATTCCCGCTAAATATCTGTGTTGCCTATAACTACTGAAAATGTAAAATTTTAATAGTAGTCAAGAAAAAAAAAAAAAAAAAACAGGGACCGCGGTACCTGTGTTAAACCACTAGAGGCCGCTGTAGTCCATTTTTCTTGTAAATGTGGATCTTTGGTTTTCTCAACTCAAAAGATCCAGGCAGCTGGTAAGTTTCTCTGAGGGAATCCACTTCCTCTGCCCTGTTGCTGCGTTCATCCACCGCACAGGCCCTCCGGCAAAAAGGGCCCTGGCTCCTAGTCCTCTGTTGGTTTTCGAAAAGGGCGCCATTGGCGCACGGGCGCGCGCGCGGGCGCGTGCACGCGCCTCCTATGAAAAAAAAGGGGCGGGGCGGGTGGATGACGCTCGATGCGCGCCGCGGCGCTTCTGCGCATGTGCGGGCGTCCCAGCATGGTTAAAAGACACAGTACAAGTGTCAGCTGCATGCAAACAGAGCTAGCAACAAACAGTGGCACACAGAGGCGGTTGATGCAGGCATCCCCATAGAAAGGCACTTTAGTGGACACCAGCTGGTATATAGCAGCACCTGTGTTAGACTATTACCAGCAAGAATTGGTGTATGACGACGGGAATACCTCAGCTTTGTGCTTAAAGGATATGTCGTCCAGACGCTCCGGAAATAAATCTTCCAGGAAGCCAAAGGGGTCTCCATCGGGCTCTGAGGATATTGGGCATGCTTGCACTGCACCAATCTCCCCTGAGAATGCAGAGGTCAGTAGCCGTAGAAACCCCGCAGGAATGCCTGGTGCTGCGGTTGTCCCCAGTCCACCTGCTCCTGTATATATAACAGAGGAGGTTTTATCCTCAACTCTGGGAGGATTGGAAGAGAGATTAACAGCATTGATCGCTGCTTCCCTGTCACAGGAAAAGCGCGTCCGATCTCCGTCTCCTCCTTCAGAGTGCCTGTTAGTGGAGGAACAGCCCCACACAGAGATCGACCTACCTGAAGGGGATCAGGATGAGGTTGATTCACTTATAGAGGAATCAACAGTGGAAGAACCTTTCTCAGCTTCTCAGGCTGAAAGATTATGGGTTCAGTCTCTGACTAACATGGTCCGATCAGCATTTAAAATGCCTCTGGCGGAACCACCATCCACTACGGTTTCCTCGCTGGGGTCGCTAAAAGCTCCCCAGGCGGTCTGTTCCTTCCCAATCCACCCTTTATTAGAAGGGCTTATTTACCAGGATTGGGAGCATCCTGATAAAATATTTGCTCCCCCCAAGAGATTTCCGGTGATCTATCCCATGGAGGATAAGTTCATAAGAAAATGGAGGGTCCCTATAGTGGACGCAGCCATCTCTTCTGTTAACAAATCACTGACATGTCCAGTAGATAATGTTCCAATGTTCAAAGACCCAATAGATAAAAAATTGGAGTCTTTACTAAAATCTGCTTTCTCTACAGCAAGTATGGTGACACAACCTGCGGTAGCAGCGATTGGAGTCTGCCAAGCAGTGAAAGATCAGTTGAAACAAGTCTTAAGGGACTTACCGGATCAGCAGGCTCATGCCCTAGCTGACCTGCCTAGAGCCTTGTGTTTTGCGGTGGACGCCATAAAGGATACAATCCAACAGGCCTCCCGCTTTACGCTGTCTATAGTACATATGCGTAGGCTTCTGTGGCTCAAAAACTGGTCTGCTGAAGCTCCCTGTAAAAAACTGCTGGTTAGCTTCCCATTTCATGGAGAACGCTTATTTGGAGAAGATCTGGACAAATATATCCAGAAAATTTCTGCCGGTAAAAGTTCACTCTTACCGGTTAAGAACAAGGGTAGAAGTCCTTCTTTTAAGAGGCCTACCTCTCCAGTCCCGGGCACATCGGCTGTGAAGCAGTTCCGACGGCCTCCGCGGTCAAATTCAGGGGGCAGAAATCAGGGACAATCACAGGGTAACAAGAAGCCCTGGATCAAGAGAGGTACAAAACCTCCCCCTAAGGCATGAAGTATTGCCCCCGCTCAATCGGGTGGGGGGAAGACTTCAGTTGTTCACAGAGACCTGGCGGGACACCATCAGAGACAGATGGGTGCTCTCCGCAGTAAGTCTGGGATACAAGCTGGAGTTAAAAGGCACTCCTCCTGCCCAATTTATGAGGTCAAACGTGCCAAGAGATCCCCAAAAGAGAGGATCCCTCCTTCTGGCACTAGAACAACTATTGCTCCAAGGGGTAATCATGAAGGTTCCCCTGGAAAAAAGCGGATTCGGGTTTTACTCGAACCTTTTCACAGTCCCCAAACCAAATGGGGACGTGAGGCCCATATTAAATCTAAAAGGGCTAAACAAGTTCCTAAATATCAGGACCTTTCGGATGGAGTCGATCCGATCAGTGGCCACCGCCCTACAAGGGCAGGAATGGCTAGCCTCGATCGACATAAGGGATGCTTATCTGCATATTCCCATCTTTCCGGCCCATCAGAAATTTCTACGCTTTGCAGTAGAAGGGCGCCATTTTCAGTTCAGAGCCTTACCTTTCGGTCTGGCCACAGCACCACGAGTGTTCACAAAAATTCTGGCCCCATTATTGGCCAATCTAAGAACACAGGGTGTAACGATAATGGCGTATCTAGACGACCTGCTACTAATAGACCACTCAGTGGAAAAGCTGGAAGTAGCTATTCACAAGACAATCGAGTATCTGGAATATCACGGTTGGATTATCAACCGGGACAAGTCAGCTCTAAGACCAGTCAAAAGTCTGGAATACTTAGGGCTAAGGCTGGATTCAAATCAGAGAAAGATTTTCTTACCTCCAGAGAAGGTGTCGTCTTTAAGAAATTTGACCCACTTAGTGGGTACAAAAAGAAAACCATCCATACGTCTCTGCATGAGGCTGCTGGGAAAGATGGTGGCTTCATTCGAAGCGGTACCCTACGGTCAATTCCATTCAAGGAATTTGCAAAGGGCCATACTGTCAGCCTGGAACAAAAAAGTTCAGGCTTTAGACTTACCAATGTCCCTGTCCCCTTCCGTTCGCAAGAGCCTCCATTGGTGGTTGGTGCCCCAGAATCTGGAAAGAGGGAAACCCTTCAGTCCGGTTTCTTGGAAGGTGGTCACTACAGATGCCAGCCTCATCGGCTGGGGGGCAGTGCTGGAGCAATGGTCTCTCCAGGGCAGGTGGTCAGAAGCAGAAAAGGCCCTGCCCATAAATCTCTTAGAGATACGAGCAGCCCGGTATGCCCTAGTAGCATGGACATCCAAACTCCAGGGGTCCCCTGTCAGAATTCAATCAGACAATGCCACGGCAGTGGCATATATCAATCATCAGGGTGGCACCAAAAGTCGTGCAGCCCAGAAGGAAGCAAATTGCATCCTGGAGTGGGCAGAAAGATATGTCCCAGCCATATCTGCGGTTTTCATCCCAGGAGTGGAAAATTGGAGAGCGGACTTTCTAAGTCGCCAACAATTATGCCCGGGGGAATGGTCTCTTCACCCCGAGGTTTTCCAGGCAATATGCCAGCGGTGGGGAACACCGGATGTAGATCTGCTAGCATCCAGATTCAACGCAAAGGTGGACAGGTTTGTGTCTCGCACAAGGGATCCCCTAGCTTGCGGCTCGGATGCCCTAGTGTTCCCTTGGGATCGGTTCAAGCTGATATATGCATTCCCACCGCCACAATTGTTACCGCGATTACTCCGCAGAATCAGGGTAGAAAAGAAACCAATGATTCTGGTGGCTCCAGCGTGGCCCCGAAGGGCATGGTACGCGGAGATGGTAAAAATGTCAGTGAGGAGTCCTTGGACCCTCCCACTTCGTCCGGACCTGCTGTCGCAAGGACCGATATACCACCCTTCCTTACCAGCCCTAGGTTTGACGGCCTGGCTATTGAAGCCCACATTCTGAAAAAGAGAGGGCTCTCTAATTCTGTGGTATCTACCATGATCAATGCCAGGAAACCGGTATCCAGGCAGATCTATTATAGGATCTGGAAAGCGTACATTACGTGGTGTGAGACCAAGAAATGGCATCCACGTAAGTACATGATAGGGAGGATTCTGGACTTCCTACAGTGGGCTGTAGATAGGAAGCTGGCCTTGAGTACTATCAAGGGTCAGATTTCGGCCTTGTCAATATTTTTTCAAAGGCCCTTGGCTTCGCATTCACTAGTCAAAGCCTTTATACAAGGAGTGATGCGTATTAGCCCTCCGGTTAGTATTCCCATATGTCCTTGGGACTTAAACCTGGTTCTGTCGGTTCTACAGAAACAACCGTTTGAACCATTACAACACATTTCCTTGGTTCTTCTCACCAGGAAATTGGTTTTCTTAGTAGCCATTTGTTCGGCTAAAAGAGTGTCGGAATTAGCAGCTATGTCCTGTAAGGAGCCATATCTGGTTGTCCATAAGGACAGAGTAGTATTACGTCCTCATCCAGCCTTTCTTCCTAAGGTGGTATCGAGGTTTCATTTGAACCAAGATGTGGTTCTTCCTTCTTTTTTCCCCAAACCTATCTCAGTAGAGGAAAAGTTATTACATTCTTTGGATGTGGTAAGAGCAGTTAAAGCTTATCTAAAAGCCACTGCTCAGATTCGCAGAACGGATTCTTTGTTTGTTCTGCCGGAAGGCCCCAGAAGGGGTCAGGCAGCATCAAAATCTACTTTAGCCAAGTGGATTCGACAGGTCATAATACAAGCCTATGGCTTGAGAAAGAGACCGCCTCCGTTCAAAGTTAGGGCGCACTCCACAAGAGCGGTTGGAACTTCATGGGCAGTGCATCACCAGGCCTCCCTGGCTCAAGTATGTAAGGCCGCAACATGGTCTTCGGTACACACGTTTACTAGATTCTATCAGGTAGACGTTAGAAGTCAGGAGGATGTCGCCTTTGGGCGCAGTGTGTTGCAGGCCGCAAAAGATCCTCATGCCTGATGGCGCCCAGCTTATGTACCCCCCCCCTCATTTGGCATTGCTTTGGGACGTCCCATTAGTAATGACTAAGTCGCTCTGTGTCCCGTGATGTACGAAAAAGAAAAAGGGATTTTTATAACAGCTTACCTGTAAAATCCTTTTCTTGGAGTACATCACGGGACACAGAGCTCCCACCCCTCTTTTTGGGACACTTATTGCTTGGCTACAAAACTGAGGTGCTCCCGGGTGGGAGGGGCTTATATAGGGGAGGGTACTTCCGGTTTGGAATTGGCCAGTGCCAACACCTGAAGGTAAACTATATAACCCATTAGTAATGACTAAGTCGCTCTGTGTCCCGTGATGTACTCCAAGAAAAGGATTTTACAGGTAAGCTGTTATAAAAATCCCTTTATTTCTCCTCTACACAGGGAACACATAGAGAGGAACAGTATGCAGGTCATCCATCCTGGTCTACCTAGAACACTTAAGGAGCACTCACATCTTACAGCAGAGAGAGATGTGCAGGGTGAGGGAGGTATGTCAGCACATATCCTCTATATGGGAGAGCACATATGAAGGACTCAACTCACAGCAGATAGAGATGTGTAGGGTGAGGGAGGTATGTCAGAACATATTCTCTCTATGGGAGAGCACATATGAAGGACTCAACTTACAGCAGATGGAGATGTGTAGGGTGAGGGAGATATGTCAGCACATATCCTCTCTATGGGAGAGCACATATGAAGAACTCAACTCACAGCAGATAGAGATGTGTAGGGTGAGGGAGGTATGTCAGAACATATTCTCTCTACGGGAGAACACATATGAAGGACTCAACTCACAGCAGATGGAGATGTGTAGGGTGAGGGAGATATGTCAGCACATATCCTCTTTATGGGAGAGCACATGTGAAGGACTCAACTCACAGCAGATGGAGATGTGTAGGGTGAGGGAGATATGTCAGCACATATCCTCTCTATGGGAGAGCACATATGAAGGACTCAACTCACAGCAGATGGAGATGTGTAGGGTGAGGGAGATATGTCAACACATATTCTCTCTACAGGAGAGCACATACAGAGAAATCTGTTCTGAGAGGAGGGAGAGGTGCAGGGGGAGAAGGCATGTCGGCATTTTACTTCACACAGTAAAACACATATTAAGGACTCACAGCACAGGGGGTGGTAACAATTAAGCAGCACAATAGGAACACCCATAAATCAGGCTTCATGAAGAAGTGGAGCAACCAAGCAACTACAGAGATAAAGATTTGATTTTCTTGAGAACTGATCAGTGTTTTATTTTTATGTAAGCACAGATACATGACTCAGTAAGGCAGAAGGAAAGTTAGTTAATCCTCATTCTTCTTTAAGTCATTAAATGCATGATTACGGTATATGCAGGTTCAAAAAATACTTGTAAATAGGGATGAGCCGAACACCCCCCTGTTCGGTTCGCACTAGAACCTGTGAACAGACCTAAAGTTTGTGTGAATTTTAGAACCCTTTTAAATACAATGGACTCGAACGTTCGAAATCAAAAGTGCTAATTATAAAGGCTAAAATGCAAGTTATTGTCCTAAAAAGGGTTTGGGGACCCGGGTCCTGCCCCAGGGGACATGTATCAATGCAAAAAAAGTTTTGAAAACTAACGTTTTTTCGGGAGCAGTGATTTTAATAAAGCATAAAGTGAAAAATAAAAAGTGAAATATTCCTTTAAATTTCGTACCTGGGGGGGGGGGGGGGTAAAATATGCCTGTAAAGCATTATAGCCGCGAGTGGTTTTAAATTACTTTTTTTCCTTCAGAAATGACACTTTGTGCAGGGACAGTTCTAAGCATGGGAAACAAGCGCTGCTTTACAGGCATACTATACACCCCCCCAGGTACGAAATTTAAAGGAATATTTAACTTTTATTGTTTCACTTTAAGCATTATTAAAATCACTGCTCCCGAAAAAACTGTCGTTTTTAAAACTTTTTTTTGCATTGATACATGTCCCCTGGGGCAGGACCCGGGTCCCAAAACACTTTTTAGGACAATAACTTGCATATAAGCCTTTAAAATTAGCACTTTAGATTTCTCCCATAGACTTTTACTGGGTGTTCCGCGGCTTTTCGAATTTGCCGCGAACACCCCAAATTGTTCGCTGTTCGACAAACATGCGAATAGGCAATGTTCGACTCGAACTCGAAGCTCATCCCTACTTGTAAACATACTTGTCATGTGCAGAATATTACTAATGAATCAATCCATACTTCTAGAGAAGAACCACTTTCAATATAGGTGTATGGTGCTGTTAAGTAATGAATACACATATATTGTACCCTTTCTAACCTGCTTTTCATTTGTGCAAATACATTTTTTCATTGGCAACAAAGCAGAAGCTTATCACTAAACATTTTAAAATATATTTTACAGCTTAGGCCAATGCATTTTTAGGTGTCATTTTTAGTTGTGGGTCACTAAGCATAGACTGCACAGAACCTCAATCAATCACGTTAACTTCTTAAGCCCCGGACCATTTCGCTGGTCAAAGACCAGGCCACTTTTTGCGATTCGGCACTGCGTTACTTTAACTGACAATTGCGCCGTCCTGCGACGTCGCTCCCAAACAAAATTGATGTCCTTTTCTTCCCACAAATAGAGCTTTATTTTGGTGGTATTTGATCACCCCTGCGGTTTTTATTGTTTGCGCTATAAACAAAAATAGAGCGACAATTTTGAAAACAAATTCAATATTTTCACTTTTTGCTATAATAAATATCCCCAAATAATATATAAAAAAACATATTTTTCCCTCAGTTTACGTCGATACGTATTCTTCTACATATTCTTGGTAAAACAAAATCGCAATAAGCGTTTATTGATCGGTTTGCGCAAAAGTTATAGCGTCTACAAAATAGGGGATAGTTTTATGGCATTTTTATTAATATTTTTTTTTACTAGTAATGACGGCGATCAGCGATTTTTATTGTGACTGCGACATTATGGCGGACACATCGGACACTTTTGACACATTTTTGGGACCATTGTAATTTTTACAGCGATCAGTGCTATATGATTACTGTGAAAATGACACTGGCAGTGAAGGGGTTAACCACTAGGTTGCGCTGAAGGGGTTAAGTCAGTACTAGGGAGTGATTCTTACTTTTAGGGGGCGTGGCTACACGTGAAACGTCACCGATGACCATTCCTGATCACGGGGAACAGTCATCAGTGACAGTGTCACTAGGCAGAATAGGGGAATGCCTTGTTTACAAAGGCATTCCCCTGTTCTGCCATTGCCGACCGCAATCGCGGGCTGCTCGGGAACATTGAGTTCCCGGGACCCGCGAGCACACTCGCAAGGCACGCGGCGGGCGCACGCCCGCAGGGTGTCAAATTTAAAGGGACGTACCTGTACGCCAATGTGCCTGCCCGTGCCATTCTGTTGACGTACATCGACGTGCGGCGGTCGGCAACTTGTTAAAGACACAAATTAAAGTGGAGAGCAGCCTTAACCTCCCTGGCGGTATGATTATGTCAGATTTTTGCGTCTCAAAGCAGTACATTGTTTTGCATAGAAATTTGGTTATTTATATTGTAGGCCTGTAATTCTTAGGAATAAATCACTTAAATCTGTCCAAACAAGAGTCTAGTAGACATCCCGGGTATGATACCGTTTAACCACTTAAGGACCGAGCCTGTTTTTCAGACTCGATGTTTACACGTTAAAAACACGTTTTTTGCTAGAAAATTACATAGAACCCCCAAACATTATACATTTTTTTCTTACACCCTAGAGAATAAAATGGCGGTCATTGCAATACTTTTTGTCACACCGTATTTGCGCAGCGGTCTTACAAGCGCACTTTTTTTGGAAAAAAATCACTTTTTTAAATAAAAAAATAAGACAACAGTAAAGTTAGCCCAATTTTTTTTTATAATGTGAAAGATGATGTTACGCCCAGTAAATTGTTACCCAACATGTCACGCTTCAAAATTGCGCCCGCTCGTGGAATGGCGTGAAACTTTTACTCTTAAAAATCTCCATAGGCGACGTTTAAAAAATTCTACAGGTTGCATGTTTTGAGTTAGGCCCCTTTCACACTGGGGTGGTTTGCAGGCGCTATTTAGCTAAAAATAGCGCCTGCAAACCGAGCCTAAACAGCGGCTCCTTTCTCTCCAATGTGAAAGCCCTGAGGGCTTTCACACTGGAGCGGTGCGCTAGCAGGACGGTAAAAAAAGTCCTGCTAGCCGCATCTTTGGAGCGGTGAGAGGAGCGGTGTGTTTACCGCTCCTCCACCGCTCCTTCCCATTGAAATGCATGGGATACCGCGGTAATACCGCCCGCAAACCGCGGCTGTAGCCGCGGTTTTCGGGTAGTATTAACCCTTTATTGGCCGCTAGCAGGGGTTAAAACCGCACCGCTAGTGGCCGAATAGCTCAACAATACCGACGTTATAGCGCCGCTAAAAATAGCGGCGCTATACCGCCACCGCCCCCACCGCCCCAGTGTGAAACCAGCCTAACAGAGGGGTTCTAGGACTAGAATTATTGCTCTCTATCCAACGATCGCGGTGCCATGTGTGGTTTGAACACCGTTTTCATATGCGGGCGCTACTCACGTATGCGTTCGCTTCTGCGCGCAAGCTCGTCGGGACGGGGTGCTTTACATTTTTTATTTATTTTTTCTTATTTATTTTACTTGATTTTCTTATTTTTACACTATTAAAAAAAAAAAAAAAAAGAATTGGGTCACTTTTTTTCCTATTACAAGGAATGTAAAACATCCCTTGTAATAGAAAAAAAGCATGACAGGTCCTCTTAATTATGATATCTGGGGTCAAAAAGACCTCACATCTCATATTTACACTAAAATGAAAAAAAAAAAAATTAAAAATTAAAATATTTTTTCATTTGAAAAAATGACAACAAAAAATGGCCCTTTACGAGCTATGGGCGGAGCTGACGTTTTGACGTCACTTCCGCCCTGCTATGGTATGGAGTACGGGTGGGGGCAATCTTCCCCTCACTCATATCCATACCCAGCCACGCATAGGACCAAATCGCCTCCGCCGCTACCGACGGCTCCGGTAAGCAGCGGAGGGCGCGGGAGAGCGGCGGGAGGGGGGCCTCTCTCCCGCCACCAATAACAGTGATCTCGTGGCGAATCTGCTGCAGAGACCACCATTATCGTTTACCGAACCGCCGCCTGAAGAGATGGATACCTCGGTTGTGGCAGCAGCTGCTGCCGTTACCGAGATATCCCTCAAAGTCAGGACGTACATAATTGTGCGGCGGTCGGTAAGTGGTTAAAACACAAAATCGTAAATTATAATATAATAAATAACTATAAACAATTATTAGAAATAATAATACTGTATAATAATAATAATACATTTTATTCAATAATGTAATCAAATCAAAAACACTGAAAATTGCTCAGTTGCAGAATTGTCGCTATCCTCACTTTCAGTGTTTGATGATGAATTTTCCCACAAATCACTATCGCTCAATTCTGCAAGTGTTCTAATTTACTATCACTGTTTTCTAGCTGGTCTAATATCACTTTTAAAGTAAAGGCATATTGGACAATCTCAAGTTTCCAGGCAGAAATAACAGTATATATAATATAAAAATGCATGCAAGGCACTGTACAAAGCACTAGGGACAAAAGGGAGGTGAAATTATTTGATACAGTACAGATTACAGTGTACTGTATGTGATATGTATTTTTCACTATTTTGAATTTGCCGCCGGGATCCGCTCCGTGTGTCGCGACGCTCACAGGAAGCAGAGCCCGGCACACAGTACATCAGGCGGAGTACACAGCCCGCGGACACAGCAGTGGGGCAATGCAGGATCCTGGGGACAAGGTAAGTAAGCTGTACATGGATCCTGTGATGAAATCTCGAGTGTGGCTCGGGGCTACCGTTTTTGGTAATGAAAATTCACCCCGAGCCACACTCAGGATTACCGCCAGGAAGGTTAAAGTGGTTGTACTCAAAAAATTATGACCAGATGGTATCTCACCCTATACCAGTTAGCCAAGTTCTTTCTAACCCACTTAATAACATTTGAAAAGGCATGGAAATACTGGGACTATGTCCATACCAATAAACCACAATTAAGGTATACTATAGGCTGTTGACCTCCAATTGTTATCCAAATCTGTTTCACTCAACCAGGTATTACAGTTATGCACCTCCTTGCTACTCTTTCATTACACTTGTTCCTTGCACAGGTTAATCTGACTCTTATACCCTGATGAAACCAAGTTGTGCCTTTTACTGTCTTTATAGCTTATTACTATATATATTGTTATTATAAGAGATTACTCATTGTCTTTTCTTATGTACTGTTTGTATATGATTATCCTTTTGGAAATTAATAAGAATATATTGTTGGAAAAAAAAATAAAACAGCACATATTTATTATAAATGTACAGTATGTATTGTATCTGTATAAGTAGCCATTTGTCTTGATTTCAGCTATAACGGTAAGCTTCTGAGAGCAATACAAAGGTTGGCAATGCCAATCACCCTCTGAAAAAAGAATTGCAAAGCTGAAACTGATTTTAAAGTGCACTGAAGTGCAAAACTTTTTCTGGCATCCCAATGGGCCCCCTGAAGTCTGAGGCCCCAGGCAGTCACCTGTTCTTATTATCATCTGCCACTGATTCAGCTGTTTAGATATGATTTTGCTGCCTAATATATTCATGGATTCCATATAAGTTGGTCACACTCATCTGCATCTCAATCCCCCCTCCCTGCTTACATTTAGTTTTTTTGGGCAGACATGATTATTTAAAATGCTCTCAAGCCAATAAGCGCATTTTTAATGCATAAAAGTTTCCCTAATACAGGATTGAATTCCTCATACAGCTATCTGTCCTACAACTATTTACGTTGTCTTTTTTTTAGTTACTTTTGTGTTTTTTTTTTCTTTTAAATGAAAGAAAGCAGATTCTTGTTTTAGTTCCAGTATTTGCATAATATAATTTGTTCACTGCATAGACTGGATATATGCTCAACTGGTTATTTGTATATTATATAAAAAAGAGTAGTGTAGTGGTTTTTACATCTACTTCTATTATTCTCAAATGGCATTGAAATTCCACTCGACCTTGTCAAAATATAAATATTATATTACTTATGGTCATGTTTATAAATCAGTGATTGTGACTTCCACCAAACATTCACTGGTGGTGAATCAGTCACTGTCATTTAATATACATAGACCTGGAAGATTCACCATCAGTGAATGTTTTGTGAAGGTCAGAAGATTCACTGCTTCATAAATATGCCCCTATTCCTGCTGAATGATAAGTTATTTTATCTCAGATGATACTTTAGAAATATGTTAGCTGTTTGAAGTGTTAACCTAATGAATCCTGAAGAAGAACCAGCATGCCAAATCTGATCTATCCTATCCAGCAGTGTCGTTTTACACACATCAAGGTGAACATTCAGTAATGAACGTATCGTCGCAAAGCACTTTTATCTATTCTTACCATGCAGCAATTAAAAGCTATTGGATGAGGTGTGCCCACATGTTTTAGGGAATGTGGTCTACTTACAGAGGTGTTCATCTGTCTATTTAACCACTTCAATACCCAGCCATAGTAATATGACACCCACAGATGGGATCTCCCATCCTGGGTGGGCGTCATATGACGTCCTGGGTTTGAAGGGAATATCTGAATGATGCCTGCAGCTAGAGGCATCATTAAGATATCCTTTTGTTGTGCCAGCGATTCTGTGCGCCATAAGAATGATCATAGCAGCGGTTCCACCGCTTGATCATTCTTATAGGTGGTGGGAGGGGACATCCCCCCTCCCGCCGCCATCCGGTGCTTATCCGGGCTCTCCCGTGCCATCGGGGACCCAGAGAGAATCGTCCGGCGCCGGTGGTGGGTCATGTGACGAGCATAGAGATGACTGGGGACCAGATGGTCCCCAGTCATCTCTATGACCGTCGGAGGCCCGGGTGCGATGTGATGACGTCACGCCCGGGTCCTCAGATGTAAACAAAGCCGCCATTGCGGCTAGTAAACATGAGATCAGTGGAAAAAAAAATCACAATCTCATATTTTCCAGCCTGGAGGAGAGATGTGGGGTCTTATTGACCCCGCATCTCTCAATAAAGAGGACCTGTCACACACATTCCTATTACAAGGGATGTTTACATTCCTTGTAATAGAAATAAAAGTGATAAAAAAAAAATGTTAAATAAGTGTAAAAAAAAAAAAAAAGTAAAAAAAAAAAATTAATAATACATTTTTTTTTTAAAACGCCCCTCTCCCCGGTAGCTCGCGCCCACATATATAAAAGCAGGTCAAACCACATATGTGAGGTATCGCCGCGTGCGTTAGAGCGCGTGCAACAATTCTAGATTTTTAAGTACCGAAGTTTGCCGCCATTCCATGAGTGTGCGCAATTTTAAAGAGTGACATGTTAGGTATCTATTTACTCGGCGTAACATCATCTTTCATATTTTCCCAAAAAATTAGGCTAACTTTACTGTTTTGTTATTTTTTAATTCATGAAACCATTTTTTTCCCCAAAAAAGGTGTTTGAAAAATTATTGCGCAAATACCGTGCAAGAAAAAATGACCGTCATTTTATTCCCTAGGGTGTCTGCTAAAAAAACATATATAATGTTTGGGGGTTCTGGGTAATTTTCTAGCAAAAGAATGATGATTTGTACATGTAGGAGAGAAGTGCTAGAATAGGCCCGGTATTGAGGTGGTATAAAAAGCCCTGTATTGAAGTGATTAATTTGCTGTCTTGCAAAACCTTACAGTATGTCTAGACATATTTTTATGTTAAGTCACAAATGTCATACTGAATATGGATTATTGTTTCACATATCCCATAGCAAAGACAAAACAGTTGTATTACATGAAACACATCTAAATAGTAGGTGCAAGATATACTATATAGATATATATATATATATATATATATATATTAGGGTTGTCCCGATACCGATACTAGTATCGGTATCGGGACCGATACCGAGCATTTGCGCAAGTACTTGTACTCGCGCAAATGCTCCCGATGCTTCACCCGATACTTTTTTTTTCTAGTGTAGTGTGGCTGGAGAGGGCGGGAGGAGTCAGTGGCTGGGGAGGGCGGGGGAGTGCGGGCGGAGTCTGGCTGGAGAGGGGGCGGGCAGAGTCTATGGAAGGAAAGTGTGGGCGGAGTCTGGCTGGAGAGGGCGGGCACAGTCGGTGGACGGATTTGGCGGGCAGAGAGCGAGTCCCTCACCTGGTAAGCTGGCAGGGGTGTAGGGCACAGCCGCATCGGGATCGGTGACCGGTGCTGTCACATTCGGTCGCCGTCAGCGGCTGAACGTCCCGACGCCCATCTTGGTACACCCTGCACTTGGCTGCAGTAAGCAGACATCTTGTTACACCCAGTCCGAGCTATATGGGCTGGGTGTAACAAGATGTCTGCTGCTGCTTACTGCAGCCGAGTGCAGGGTGTACCAAGATGGGCCTTGCAGCTTTTTGCAGTTATTTATTTTATTTTTTTCCTGTGTCATTTTTTGCAGCATTTCAGTGCCAGCCACCTATCGGTGCCATCTATCAGTGCCCACACGTGCCACCTATCAGTGCCCACAAGTGCCACCTATCAGTGCCCACAAGTGCCACCTATCAGTGCAATCAGTGCCATCTACCAGTGCCACCTGATAGGTGGCACTTGTGGGCACTGATAGGTGGCACTTGTGGGCACTGATAGGTGGCACGTGTGGGCACTGATAGATGGCACTGGTAGCACTATCAGTGCAATCAGTGCCACCTATCAGTGCAATCAGTGCCACCTATCAGTGCCCACAAGTGCCACCTATCAGTGCCCACAAGTGCCATCTATCAGTGCCCACAAGTGCCATCTATCAGTGCAATCAGTGCCACCTATCAGTGCAATCAGTGCCACCTATCAGTGCCCACAAGTGCCATCTACCAGTGCCATCTATCAGTGCCCACAAGTGCCATCTATCAGTGCAATCAGTGCCACCTATCAGTGCCATCTATATGTGCCACCTATCAGTGCCCATAAGTGCCACCAATCAGTGCCATCTATCAGTGCCACCTATTAGTGCCCATCAGCGCCAGTCACCAGTCAGTGCCCATAAGTGCCGCCTATCAGTGCCAGCCACCTGTCAGTGCCACCTATCAGTCCCCATCTGTCAAACTGTCTCATGACATTGAAAAAAAAGTATCGGTAATCGGTATCGGCGAGTACTTGGAAAAAAGTATCGGTACTTGTACTCGGTCCTAAAAAAGTGGTATCGGGACAACCCTAATATATATATATATATATATATATATATATATATATATATATATATATAGATCTATCTATATATATCATATATAATTAAGTTACTGTATTTATTGTCGTATAACACTCACTTTTTCACCCTGAAAATAGAGGGTAAACTGTGCCTGCGTGTTATACGCAGGGGGCTGTGGAAATACGGTATTTATTACTTATTTTTTGCTTAGTAACATGAAATTAAAGGGTTTAAAGGGTTTGCTCACCTAATATTATATTTTAGTAGATGGAGTCTGGTGATGTAAGTCATACCCCTTGATCACTTCAGCAGCAAAATCTCCCTACCATAACAGCTCTATTTCCACATCTTTAACAAGCACAGTGTTGTTCCCAGAAACACAGCAAAGTTGCAAACCTCATGCAATAAAAGATGATTTTATTAGAGCAATGCTTACAAACGTTTACAGTCAAGTGATCCTTCATAGGCACATCAAAGGCAATCTAGGGATACAGCAGTAATATCAAAGCCTGAAAATCCCTGGAAAGAGGCTGGGCTGAGCGATGGAAGCCGGCAGTATTATCCACAGGGCAGAACCAGCTTAGAGATCACAAGCATGTAGTGTCCTTGGTTGCCTGGGCAGCTACTGGAAAGATTGCTGCTTGAACAGTATATGTTGCTAGGTGCTACATTTGGAAGCTCTCAAAATCAATATCAATTGCCAAAGCATGCAACTTGGGAATGCAGTT